>OX438644.1:23010166-24260166 GCA_949316285.1 Eupithecia subumbrata | reverse complement strand
ATACCTGCTACTACCTATCACCTAAAGCTAAACCAAGTACACAAATAAGGCAGAATCAGTAAAATCAAAGTGATTAATTCAATTCGAGTACAATTCTAAGCACTTTCTACTGCAGAAGTCGATTCACTTACGGCAATGAATGGAACCTGCGACTTCATACATCACGTGAATTATTGTGGACTTTACAGAAAGCTATAAAGCTTGGACGAGGCAGTTACTGGGACTTACCCTGAACTATGTAGATTCTCTTGAAGACTTGTTATTCTCGGTCTGTATTTCATGAAATTCTAGTCGTCTAATCTTTCTGAAGATAATTTGCTTAGAATATACCTAATGTTTGGATTCGGACCAGATCATAAAAATAGTGGTAGAGACTATGGTATAATAATAAAGGTAAGTACTTGGTAGAGATCATGATCTTAGAAACCAAGGTCTAACATTCTGAGATCTTCCCAAGGCTACGTCACTGTCCAGTTGCCACAAAAAAGGGAGGTTAATTTATTTGCCGGTGACTACCAAACTTTTAACTTCTTGTCGCGTCACCGTACACCGGCGACGCGGCGCGGCGTCGCTCGCGTTGTTGATAGGATAAATCCTTAAAATAAAATGAGCCGTTGCTCTATCCGTAACTGTAAGAGTGTAAGTGTGAAAGGCGGTAAAATAAGGTTCTTTACATTCCCGAAAAAAGAATCTGTGGCTGAAGAGTGTTCCTGCGATTGGATAAATTTCGTTTCAAGGGGAAAGTTGATTTATCCATGTGCAGAGCTCATTAGCATTGCTCAACTTATGGAAACTAAGTTTGAAAATTTTCATGGAAGAACCTTATCCAAAGATAAGTTTATTTTCAAAAGCAGATGGAGCTCTACATCTTGATTCCTAGGGAAATTTCGAACCTCGAAACCCTGCGTGGCACTTTACTATATTATATAATAAAAACCTTGATCTAGATCTCGAATTTCCCCAAACTAAAAGTTTGAGAAACACCGTAGCGGATAATGACGTAGTCTTGGGAAAACCCATGTGACCGTTTTTTCCCGGAGTGATATGCCTGGCGAAGCATATTATTATACCATGGTAGAGACCAGGTAGAGACTATTTTCACGGGTACCATAAACCAAAGATAATACAAATACTAAAGTAAGAAAAGGTAAAAATACACACATGTCAAACTCTATACTAAACCCTTTTAACACAAAGTGCTACGAACTCCTTCGTTTGTGTCGTAATCTATGGTTTGGCTAGAAATTCTAATTTCAAATGAATTAAATTTTTTTAACGTTTAGTTTTGACAAACAAACCCACAATCAACAATCATCACAATGTGACGTTGCCAAAAAAATAAAATACCCTGTTTACCTTATAACATAAAGAATGCGTGGATTTTTAACAGAGAGGACCTAGGCTGTCAATCAAATGGCTTATATTCATGTCCAAATAAGCATTTGAATCTATGTAGGTTTGTTAAGGTTTGGTAAGGGTCAGGTACCACAAAATGAGTGTAGGTATGGCATCATTGACACCCAATGCTAAGCACAAAAAACCTAGCGTTAGGCCTCCTCTGTTATCACTAGCTTACTCGGACTGCCTCGTTGGTCCGTCGGGTGACAATGAAGTCCCGGGTTCAAATCCTAGGTTGCGTCAAATTGTTTATGAGATTTTTCCTTTTTTGTATGAAAATGCACAGTAGCAGCCCGGTGTCAAGAAGTTGGCGGTATTACACCCGTCAGCTCGGAAAGCACCTTAAGCCGTCGGCCCTGCGCCTGACCTCTCCCCGGTCGTGTCAATCTGCCGTCCCATCGGAATGAATGAATGAATGAACACTTTACTTTATTGTTAACATAAATAAAAGTCTTAAGTTTAACTTAATGAGAAATAAAAGTAAAAGTAAAAGGTATTTATTCTGTGTCACAAAAATTACAAGTTGGTACAAACAAATAAAAGTTACAACAGAAAAGGTCGTCGCTCAGCACATAATGCACAGTAACGATGGTGCTACTGTGCGCTGGTTTTATGCGGAAAAATGGTAGAAAAGGCGGCCTTATCGCTGAAAACGATTTATCCCAGGCAACCTTGTCGGTTTGTGTGAGTGAGGAAACAGAGAGGACACTTATTGCACATGACTTGTCTCCGTTGAGACTGGCCGCTGTGGATGAAACTTGGCTAGGTGGACATCATCATCTCTCAGTCCTATGCGAGACTTACCCACACTCTCCCAGCCACCCCGACGAAATTATCCGACCATCTATTCTGTTCTCCTACGACTCTACCGAAGAATTGCTTCGAGTATTATGTCGAAGGGCGCTTTTACTATTTCATGCTTGTTTTTAACTCCCGACGCAAAAAGAAAGGGGTGTTATAAGTTTAACGTGTCTGTCTGTGTATCTGTGTATCTATCTGTGGTATCGTAGCTCCCAAACGGATGAACCGATTTTCGTTTAGTTTTTGATAATTTTATCCCGAGTGTTCTTAGCCATGTTTCATGAAAATCTGTCGGGGGATTTATAAATTTTTAATTTTGTTCTTGTATAATGGTGTTCATCTTTGTTTCTTTAAATTACATCTACTTTGGATACTAGATAATATATAAATTTTGTTTACTTTATGTGAGTGGACATAAGCCTCGAGATAGCTTGTTAAATAAATAAAATAAATAAATATTGCTGGACAATTCACACAGCATTATCTAGCCCCAAGTTAAGCAGAGCTTGTGTTATGGGTACTAGATAACTGATATACTTAATACAATACACTACATAGATATTTTTTATTTTATGTAGAAATCATCCAGAACACCCTGAACACATATCTGCAGATCGTACAAACATTTGTCTCGAGGCGGGAATCGAACCCGCAACCTCCTGTGTCGCAAGCGGACTTGTTACAAAAGTATTGTAACTCCCAGTGCCGCATCTCTATTTCATGGTTCCTCCAAAGCACTAAGCTTCAAAGCACACCGCGCGCTTTCACTCGAGACAGTGTCTATTATTTCCACGGTTAGCTGTCATGACACTCATGACAGTGCTGCTAATGATAAGGTAAATTAAACAATCCATACTTGGGGCTTTCAAGTAGGTACCTAACTATTGAATTGTAGACTTGTGTTAGAATATCTTGAAATCATAAGCAATAGTTTAACATTGGCGAAAGTTTTTACACGGTTGTGAATATTTACGACAACGCGTGAAAGAAAGGCATAGTTTTGCAGAAGTCAATGTCGAGACCAATAAATAAATAAGTAAATAAATAATGTTTGACAATTCACACAGCATTATTAGCCCCAAGCTAAGCAGAGCTTGTGTTATGAGTACTAGACAACTGATATACTTAATAAAATACACTACATAGATAGATATTTTTATTATACATAGAAAACATCCAGAACGCCCTGGACAAATGTCTACAAACCGCACAAACATTTGTCCCGAGGCGGGAATCGAACCCGCAACCTCCTGCGTCGCAGGCGGACTTCGGCCCGCTGCGCCACAGAGTAGAATAATGTGTAGTAATGTGTAAAAGTGACGTCTCATTTTCCATACAATTTGGTACAGCGCCTCTATCGGGTGGATAGGGAACTACGCTAATCCCACACTAAAAGGAAACGTCACGATCGATTCTCGTTACTAACGTCAAATAGACTCACCCCTCTGTTCTACCGATTTTGACGATCGAAAAATTTTTAACCCCCGACGCAAAAAGAGAGGGGTGTTATAAGTTTTACGTGTCTGTCTGTGTATCTGTCTGTGGTATCGTAGCTCCCAAACGGATGAACCGATTTTCATTTAGTTTTTTTGTGTCATAGATAATTTTTCCCGAGTTTTCTTAGGCATGTTTCATGAAAATCTGTCGGTGGGTTTAAAAAAAAAAATATTTTGTTCTTGTGTAGGTACCTAACACCTTCCTACTTCTTATTAGCTCAGTTATAAAGTAAATTGTCCGTTTTTGTATGTTTTTTATTTTAATGGTTACCAGTACCTACTAGGGATTAGTCCCGGGAATTCCCGTTCCCGAAATTCCCGGGAATTCCCGAAAATTTTGGCTGATTTAAGAACCGGGAAATCCAAAATCATTTCCCGGGAAATTTCGGGAATTTCGGGAAAAATATTTTTACTTTTATAGCATTACCGAAATAACGTAACTCAACATTTTCACTTCCTTATAAAGCATTTCACATTATCAGGTACCTAACCTACGCAGTATTAGGCAGGGTTGACATGATTTGTATCACTTGATATACATCAATTGTTATTTTCCCTGCAATGAAAACAGAGAGCAGTCAAAAATGTATGAGAGTGTATTCCGTGTACACATGCACATTGTACCTATACCTGCTTTATTGGTTGAGGATTCAGGAAATTCTCCGAAATTAATAATGCCATAAAGTTCAAATAATGCGAGTTGTCGGAAAAAAGATGCTTAGCCAACATATTTGCGGCAAGTCATATCTGTTTTACAATTTGTATAAAGAACTAGTACTCCGGTAACGTTCTGCCCGCACCTTCGCACGCGCTATTGGAAAGGTTTAAAATTTATTTTTGGAAACGTGCAAAATTTCAGCCCGATTCGTTAAGTAGTTTTGGCGTGAAGAAGGAACGGTACAAACTTTCATATTTATAATATATTTTAATATTATTAGCTGCGCCCCGCGGCTTCGCCCGCGTCTAAATTTCAGTTATTTATTGCACAACAGGGGGTTTGCAAGAAATAACTTTAGGGGTCGTTTTGTAAAAATAAGAAATACGTAATTCATTGTTTACTTTACAGTTTATTTATATCGAGTTTTGAGTTAATCTAACCAAGGAATAATAATAGTATCCATATAAACTTAACCACCTGAGATTATTTTTTGCAAATTAGATTAATCTATGTGTTATTTCAGAACTTAAACTATCTACACACCAAATTTCAACCAAGTCGGTTAACTAGTTACTGAGATACGTGGTTACAAACAACAAAACGAATCGACCGTTTACGGCTGGCAGAAATAAATGCATAGTAGGAAGAGACCTCTGAAGTACCCCGAGGACGTTGATCGCCAATTGATTAGACGAACAGTCATCAATGACGACCGACACGAATGGAAGTCATAATCCAATGTAATTTATTTTTTTAATACCGTGGGCTAACAAAGAACACTTAGTCCAATTTTATATTTGTCTGCGTTGAGCCTGGCCACCGTGGCCTAGTATTTGGATAGAAGAACATTATATTGTCTATTATGTGGGTACGTAATAAGGTATTTTTAGATTGTTGTTTTCGCTTAGAGGACTCGAAAAACAACGGGAGCTCCTCGGTGTCACTCTTACAACAACTCTGAACTTCTGTACTTTCGTTGGATTAAAATGAAGAAACGAATCAAAGCTAAAACGGTGGCCACGAAGCTAAGCGTCTCATACTATACGAGATCAGGCGATATTTCATACAAGGATAGCTCAAGTCCGGCCTTATGGAGTATCAGCAAAGCACTTTGCTTCGGAACATGACAGCAAATGAATGTGTTATGCTGGGTTCAGCCAAGACTCTATAGAACGAAAAGCCTTCAGGCTTATTGTCCAACGAGGGGACAAAAGACATGGACCTAAGAATTTGTTATTCATTTTATTAACATCTGAAAAGAAATACAGCTTTAAGTAACATACCTAATACCGCATAGGTACCTAATATCAGCCAATCAGAAATGCCTAAAAAGGACGTGAAGGATATTAAATTATCTTATTTCGGTAGTGGTATAGCAGTAAAAATATTTTTTCGAAATTTCCCGGGAATTCCCGGTTCCGACTTTGAAACTTCCCGGGATTCCCGGTTCCTCGAAAAGGACCCGATTTTGGAATCCCTAGTACCTACCTATGTAGGTAATAAGCTATTATTTATTATACGTGTGCTTTCATTAACGGTTATTTAGATTGCGCATAAATTTGCAAGCAACGCGTTAACTGCGCAAATATTATAGACTAGTTTAACGCTATAATCCTAGTTAAGGTCTTAACAGCTAGTGCCGTTTTCATACAAACGTATACTTATCGTGTATTCTTAAAGGTACCACACACACCCCGTCAGGTTTGATCGTATCTATAAATAAGTTATTGTTTATTATTGATCTTCTACAAAATTATATGTATACCTACCTACATAATGTGTTAGATACTGAAACCTTTAAATATCTCAATTGACTTAAAATTATTCTCAAAATGCAATCGCGCAATTAATTGAGGTACCTAACAATAATTTATGAATAACAGAAATACAACATTAATAAAATATAATATTCACCTAATCTGTAGTGACAAATACTTTACGGTTACTTTAAGTTCCGTATAAGAGATATAATTAATGATAAAGCTTACCTAAAAAAGCTCTTTCATAACGGATGGAAGCGGTTTAACTACGAACCTTAATTTTGTTGGGTGTTCTTCCAACACAAATAAGGTTCGTAGTGTGCAACGTTGGTGTTCTATGAATTCGTCAAACAACGATAGTTTTTATAGTAAAATAAAAAAGCTCTCGCCGTGAAAACATTTGTATGAAAAAGACATTAACTAAAAACATCTCAATCGTTACAAAACAAGGCTAATCGTCTTCAACATGCTAATAACGACCTATAATAATAGATCAAAATAATGTCTGCGATTTTTTTCAAGTGCTTTGATGGACACAGTCCACTTTCTAAAGTTAACTGAAGTCTGAGCCCGTTTTAATAGCCGGAACGCCCACACTAGTCTTTATGTGATTGGTTCTGGACCGATGATTTAGGCTTTATGCAACTTTTTAACCAACTTCAAAAAAGGAGGTGGTTCTTAATTCGTCTATATGTTTTTTATGTGAGGCTTCTTAATGCAAGTTTTTGTAGTTACACTAATAGTAATATCGTTTATGTCCGGAGCAGATAACAATGTTGACATGTGTAAAAACTCAATTATTAAGAGTATGGCCGATCGTCTGATTTTGTCTGATATGTAGGTGGGTAGCTTGGCTATTGCCACCTAGAATATGTTTATATTATTATTATTTTTTTAACGTAGGTAAGGTACCTCAAGTAGGTACCATTTTTAGTGTTTCGAGATCAGAGATCGGTTTCGAAACGTCTCATGGTCTCGCTTTGTCTGTCCTTTTTTCCCTCTTTGATATCTCAGCAACTACTGAAGCTATTAACTTGAAATTTAAAATAATAATGCGTTTCGTGCGCCTGTACAGTTTAAAGAAAAAAAATAAAAAGAAGATAAAAATGAAAATGAAAATTTTCCATACAAATTGCGATGTCGAAATTTTAAAAGATATCTACAGGGTCATATGGGGTATCAAATGAAAGGTATCAGTTTGTACATTTCAAAACAGTTTTCAAAATTTCTGTAATTTTCATATATTTTTAAAAATATTTTGAAAAAAGTCGAAAAAATACCCATTCCCCCCATCTGTATGGAGCGTTTATAGATATGGATCTATATTTTACAGGAAAAATACAGAGAAGTTTGTAAAAAGAACACTTTTTGAAAAATGGTCAAAAAGGAGAAGAATAATTTTCAAAAGCGGGGCTACCACACCTAATGGGATATCAAATGAAAGGTATCAGATTGTTCATTTCAAAACAGTTTTCAAAATTTCTGTAGGTTTCAAACTTTTTGAAATATTTAAACTTTTTAGTTTTTATGGGCGTTTAACCGAAGGTCATTTATTTCAAGTAACCCTACGACAAGGGATCCTTCATGTGTCCACGCATTTGATTACAGGCTGAAAAAAGCAAAAACTATGATTTTTTTGCAGTCTTGGTAATCCTCGGGATATATAACCTCGATCCCGCAGGCTTGTGGGATTGAGATATTGATGCGGGATGGGATTCCCTAACCAGGCCTCAACAGTCCCCTTTAACGGAGGTTTGGGGTCGTCCATTAATCACGTGATGTTTTTTAAAAACTCTTTAATCCCCTGGTGAGACATAATGAGCTTTTAGACTACCCCCTATAAAATATTACGGGTAATCTTGTAGATCCAAAGTATAAAAAAACTAAATTTTCTCTAAATACAGGTATAGGTACGTATCCTTAAATAATTCTGATAAATTAAGCGTGAAAAACCGTGATGAATTAAAGTTTCAGGTTGTTTCTGATTGGCGTAAAAATAAAAAAAGATAGGTGCCAACTTTCTAGGCACTCTGCCTTCTGGTGACGGCATTTCTAGGAATTAAATATAAGTGTTAAATATTATGTAGTGTGTATTGTATATCGTGTTATTGTGATTTTGTTTGTTAACAAGAACAAAATTAAAATAAAAAAACCCCGACAGATTTTCATAAAACATGGCTGAGAACACTCGGGATAAAATTATATATGACACAAAAAAAACTAAACGAAAATCGGTTCATCCGTTTGGGAGCTACGAAACCACAGACAGATACACAGATACTCAGACAGACACGTTATACTTATCACAAACACCCTTCTCTTTTTGCGTCGGGGGTTAAAAATAGGTGTAATCAAGTGATAAATAAATACACGTCCCGTGATTAACTTCGGACCCCCCCCACTTTCGAGCCTCGCCTCATTAATGGACGATCCCTCTGTAAAATACAATCACTTGTCTCTGCAACGATACCGGCGCACGCGCGCATCCTGCCGCTACTCAGTATTTGGTAAATATCGCCTGAACCGACGACCTGCGATCCACGTGCACTGCACATTGAACTTGTGTGTTCTGAGAATAATTAATTCACTTTTATTGTTCTCTGTACCGCGCGTTATTGCTAGATACTTAACTTTAGCTGTATTGTTAATGGCTCTTGGGTATTTTAATTTAAGAGTTTCTTTAATGTAGCAGTTTTCACACTTTTGAACAAGGTAAGCCTCAAAATCTTCATCAAAAACATACCTAACCTTCCTTCCTTCTTGTGCAGTCGGGTATAAATGAAAACATTGCGTCTGAGAAGGTTTGCATTTTTAATTTAAATTCAATTCGCCATTTGAAAAATTTGAATAGCTTCAAAAATTAAACGGAAGCCGATTTGAGTGTCTTCTTATCTAGGATTCCCATTTGATTTACTGATATTCAACCAGCGAAATTCTAAAGGTATGTAATGTTTGTAAACTAAGTAAGTACAGCAAATAAACTAAAATTCACATTAAAACTTTTAAATCCATCATGGTTATTAACACTAAAGTCATTTACAACAGGATTTTTCCCATGATTTGAGTTTTGAGCTTCCCAATATTTCGGCACAGTTTCATGCGCCATGATCACGGAATAACTGACGGCACTGCGAGTGAGTTGTTATTGGCAGATATATCGATCTACCCTCATTTTTTTTGTCTTTTCCTACGAACAATTCACGTACTTGCAGCTTGAGTTACAGGCGAGCGAGGCGAGTTGTGAGCGTTACCTATTTATTGAAGTAAATAGTTAGGATCGACAATGAAAGTACATAAGTTACTTGTAAAAAATACACAGCAAGCAGGGAATTTTACCCAGGCGCCAGACATAGCTTCAAAGATTTTCACATTTCTTTGACGACTTTGCAAAGCTTTGAACACACATTTGAACACATATTGACGTACCTGCCAGACCTGTTTCGCAAACACTTTTCTCCACAGTATGCTGGTAGACAACAAACAAAATGGACGATCTGGCCTATATTATTTGTGTGCATGTAATTATTTTTTACATGTGCAATAAAATCTAAGGAAACGTCCTTCGTCCTTGAAGTAACCCTCGAGCAACTGAACTTTGCAAGTGTGGCAACCTACGCAAACATTTGAACACATTTCAACTGGCTTATTCCAATAATCCCCTGCCATGATACCCTGCGAAGGGGATTTCTGGACTTTTTGTCCAATAATCCCCTGCCGGTTCAAAGAGAAGAGGCGCAGGGGATTTGTGGACAAGAGTTCCAGAAATCCCCTGATCCACTTATTTACACCGTAAGTAGTTGTTCGTTCTTGAAATAATCAAATGCAAACAACTAAGTAACCTAACCTTATAAGTAGAACATACCAAAATATTAACATTGCATTCAGGAATTTCCGACTCACAATAGGGTATCAGCTGATTTCGAGTAGTTTTTTGTGCTGTTTTTTCGTGGTCCCATTATTTTGTCCCATTAATGGGAACACCAGGGAGAACTATTTCTTGTAGTCCCATTAGTATGTGCGGTTGTAGAATTTTTTCTCCTGTAGGTATACATATATTTCCTGCATGGATAAACGTCCAACAAGCGTTTCGTCCAATAAGCGGTTCGTCAGGAATCCATGCGCAGTTCGCCCAATTCTTCCTAAGTACTTTAGAATTATCGAAAATAGATTAAATTTCATACTGTTCCATACAGTTTTAAAAAATGACAGTGAATTCCAAATATGACAGCTGATGTACAAAATGACAGCTGATGTCAAAAATGACAGGTGATGTCAGAAATGACAAAAATTAACAAAATAATATTTTATGTCAAAAATGACAGCTGATGTCAGAAAATGGAAGTTACAGTTAGTTAAAATTTAAAAATGACAGGTTATTTTAAAAATGAAATGGATATTATTCTAGACTAGTGCTAGACTTTTAGTTAGTGACTCAGATGAAAGGTAGGCACCAAAGTCTAGTAAGAGTAGTTTAAGAGATGTGGCCGTTTGAAGTTTGACAGCTGTCATCGGAAATGTAGACCATTTCAATAGCTATGATTTGAACTAAGAACGGAGAAACTAAATAACATCGCAAAAATTTACAACTACGGCGGGACTTGAACCCGCATCCTTCCGTCAGTACCGGAATGTGCTAACCAACTACTACTACTTACGCACTATAAAAACAAAAACTTAAGAACGGAGACTCTAGGACGAATTTTTTCGGAGATATGGCTGTTTCAATTTTAACAGCTTTCAAAATGAGAAGTCTAGGACGAGTAGTCCATATCTCGGAAGCTTGTCATAATGGAAAATCTTTATTCAAAGAAAAAATTACGATCAGATAATCGAAATAAATTAGAACTAGTATTCACACTTGAAATGACAATTCAGCGAACTGCAGACTGTTGCAAACAATCTACAGGTAGCTCAATTGATCCATATCACGTAATACGTATATCTCGGAAGATGGAAAGGCGCAAATGTGTCGACGCATGTAGCGGCCCACACAATGGGCCTCCCCAACTCCCATGGGACTAGTGTCATACCGTCGGGCCTCTTACCTCCGTCACGTAATAGACCATTCGGTTCGAGAATAGCAGGTACGTTAGCGGTGACAAAGGCCCGCCGGATGATGTCATTAAAGCTGGAGTGGCGAGATATCCGACCGAGGCGGCCCTAGTACACGATAATCCGTGATGACCAAGCTGTTCGACAGCAGTACCGCACTGGCATTGATGAGGCGCGCAACACCTTGCACCCAACCGAAGACATCTTGCGATACGGAAAGTTACGAGATCCAATAAAGTACCGGTGTTATATGAAGAAAATGGTTGCAACCAATGTCCTGACTCCCATTGAGAAACAGCCAGGAGGCGGGCATTATCCACAGAGCTGGAGCACGTTTTGTCAAACAATCCCGTGTCAACTCGCACAGAGGCCCGTTCCATTGCCGCCGTTGGAACATAAGTGATTTTGGGGGAGCAGCATTGGTGCAAGCAGTATGCCAAGCTGATCAGTTCGTCTAAAAATATAAAAAGCATGATCAAATATTTTGATGACAGCCGTAAAAATGACATCTGTCATCTGTTTTGTCTGATGTCAGTAATTTTTGACCTCATCATCACTGGTCTTTAACATTTCGATTAAGTTAACCTTTTCATTAGTACCAATTTTCGTAGTTTTTGTTGTAATGTTAACATTTTGATATGTTTTCTACTTATAAGGTTAGGTTACTTAGTTGTTTGCATTTCATTATTTCAAGAACGAACAACTACTTACGGTGTAAATAAGTGGATCAGGGGATTTCTGGAACTCTTGTCCACAAATCCCCTGCGCCTCTTCTCTTTGAACCGGCAGGGGATTATTGGACAAAAAGTCCAGAAATCCCCTTCGCAGGGGATCATGGCAGGGGATTATTGGAATAAGCCATTTCAACTTTGATCGCTTTGATGTGTCGTGTCTTTGTTCAAACTTTGAACACATATCCAAAGTCCCGTGCCACACATAGCCACCAAACAAGTGTTCAAACATGTGAATTTAAATCTGGCGCCGGCTTTAGGCTAAGTCGTATTGGTGTTTGTTCAAACATTTCACATCTGCATTATAAGTACCTACTGATTCTTTTAGAATGATTGCTCCCACTGACTTCCACGAACATTATTAACTCTACCTACTGAGTAGAGTCTACACTATAAGCGATATCTCCAGGTGTAAGTACCCCAGTTTGCAAAATTATCTATTAATTATCTGATCTCGTTCTCAATTCAGTTAACCAACTTCCTGTGAATCAGTTGAGCGCTATCGGCCAATTTATTTCATCAGAGACATCTAGGAGTACTAAATGCTTATTGAAATTGGGTACATCCGCATCGCGTGAGAAAGACGAATTTGTTTCTGTTGCTAGAGAAGATAAATGCTTGAGAGTTGCTAGACTATAAGGAGTTCTGTTAATAAATAATTAGTGGTGCTATTCTGGTCTGCTGTGTGATTAGATAACGCAAAAACAACCCATAATAATATTGACATCTGAATAAAAGCGCTTTGAATGACCTTCGTAATTTACAATTGTATAACGAAGGCCATTGGAAGGGCTTTCAAGGCCATTAAAAGGGCTTTTAAAAGTCAATATGGGGTGGATGGTTTTGTGTAATCGCACAGCTGGTCTGGATTAGTCGGAGGAAGAAACACATAGGTCTTCTTTTGATGATAATTATGGTTTAGGTACGTTACGATTTCAAAAATGAGTTACTACTTTCTACTAAACTAAACTAAGGTTTTTGTTATTATATTGCTTAAGCTCTCACACTCAGGGTAATTTCTGAATTTAACTACTACTCGGTACATAAAATACTAAACTAAACCATTTCTGTTGAGAGTATTCATATAACAATACCTATATTATGATCTTTAGGTCCATCATCCTCTTTATGTCTACACTCTAGTGTAGACATAGTAAATGGATGATAGACCTAAAGATCATGCTGAAAAATCATGATCTTTAGATAGACCTGAAGATCTTTTTCACTAAGTACTCCTGGGCGAAAACGGTGACTTTACTTCTCAAAAATAGAGAGCATAATCGATTTTTGGTGTCGGTACGTTCAAAACAAACAACTTTGCTCTCATGTTGAACAAATAACTTTAAATAGGTCAATCCACTAGTAAAAAACAGCGAGAGGTTGCAGGTTCAATTCCCATTTTTGGAATTCTGTACCTACATAAAATAATAAAAATATTTCCATGACACAAAAGTCGATGCGAAACGACGGGATTGTCTTACGAATAGATGCGCACTCGCGTTCAGCTATCAACAAAAATTATGAACAGAATATAATTTGATAGGTTTAAAAAACTAAAAACCGACTTCGATTCCCTTAATTTTACGCTGTTTTTAAGTTTTTCAGAACTAATACTAATCCATCGAAAAAAAATATGGGACGTCCTCAAGATATAAACTATAAACAATGGCGAAAGAATTTTCAAAATCGGTCCACATAATTGACGGAGAAATCGACGAATATACATAAAAAAACATACAAACAGCCAAACATAGAACCACCTTCTTTTTCAGAGTCAGTCAAAATATAAGTTTTAAAATATTATATTATTTAATGTTAATCAGATTACTGTGGGTTCAAGTTATAAAAAATGCTTGTCACTTTTGTCGTAGGAAATGGAGAGACCACCCGAAAGCCAGATTATGTAGTTGCCTTTGTTTGTATGGATAAGAATATTAATTTACATTTGACAATAGACTGTATCACTAATAGGAATGATAGATAAGATAGATGGTTTGTTTTGAAAACTAGTAGAAATTTTAGTACCTAATAGAGAATAGTAGGAGAAAAAGAGCCTAAGTGCGCGTTCCCACTATGTCGTAACGGTTAATTTATCGTTGGACGACTATGTCGTATCTGTTCCCACTGTTGACATTGTCTTGACAATCTATGGTCAGGACAGAAAATAAAATGTGGGCGACAAGGCGACAGTTTATCCTGACGTCCTATATTATGTGAACATCTCCATGTAAAATTATAATACACGATATTTTATGAGGGCGCTGTTTTGTGAGAAGGATAAGCATTTATATTTCGCATTTATAGGAGCGGAACAGAACATACCTACGTTTTTGGAACGCGCGTAAGCGCAAATGTCAAGTTTTTGCTTATTTACAAGAAAACTACACAATTTATGAAGAAACTTGTTCAAGGAACCAAATAATTAGTACTAACCTACGAATCAAAACATAAGTCATCTCATCTCAATAGACCGCAGGGTTCCTGAGATCTAGACCAAATTATGTGCACACGTTACTTTCATGATTTCTTAATCGTATTTTTTTTGTAATCGTGTTTTCACATTCAAGGAACCAAAGAAAATATATAGAATTTTATGTAATTCGAGTTTTTTACCACAGAGATCCCGTAAGTACCTACTGAGATTTAGGCCTAGTTTGGCAACGAAACCCGATAGGACTGGACGACTATCTGTCGTCACGATTAAGTGGGAACGCGGCCTGAGTTCAACAATCGACGAGATGATGATGATGTTTATGGAGCAAAAGTAAATTAGTCCTACAATACGTGCTACATTTTAGTTTTTTTGTATAATTATTGTATCTGACTGAAGATCCTTCTTTTGCCCGAGGGAATAGCATGCATCTTTATTTTTACAAGCTTTTATATGTACCTATGTAACTATTGTACGGGTGGAATCTTGCAACTCAATTTTGAAGCAGATATCTTCAACCGATAGCGCTGAAATTTTCTATACAAATTTAAATTGGATGACAATGCATTATTATTATTTTTTTTAAAGGTTTTTAAAATATAAAAAAACTATTAATCGTTATCTATCATGTTTATTGTTTCTATAAAAACTAAGTAATTGTACCTATAGAGTAGCCTCCCCACAGTCACGCGCGGATCATGCGCGATGCCGTGAACAATGCGAATAGATCCGATTCGCATATTCTTCGCGGCGTCACATTCGCGCCTCGTACAATGACGTTTTACCAATAGAGACGTCATACTCATTAGAAAGAAATAAAACTTGGCGATATTTTACTATAGCTACATACATAGGATTCATGGAAATTTATTTGTATCACTGAGTAGGTTAAAAGATCACAGAGATATATAGGACCCCGTTGTTAAAAAGAGATAAACATAATATTCACACTTAACAGCAGCGAGCTGACGGCCGTCAGCCCGCTGCTGTAAAGTGTACATGACAGCCTATGACGTCATCGATCGGCTAGCAGCTACGGGGGAAACCGGGGGAAAACGAGTGCCTAACAAGGCTGCACTAAGAAAATTATTATTTTTTAATTAAAAATGTTTATTATAGTATTAAGTACCTAGTTTCAATTGCTTCAATTGTAAATACTAGTTCTAATTTGTTTCTATTGGTTATTATAATTTTCTTAGTACCTAATATAGGTATACATTTATGTAATATATAAGTTTTTCATTGTGTATAAGTTTGGATGCATGGACCAACACGTTATTCTTATCCTGGAATCAAACACAGAATAATTTTTATCCCATAAATCAGTTCCCATGGGACAGAAATCACCTTTTCCATAGAAACAACGCGTGCGAAGCCACGGGAATAAACTAGTTCATTATAAATGCGAAAGATTGAATGGATAGATGGATGGATGTTTGTTTAAATCTTTATATTTATCTACCATGGAAAATATTGGATAGCAGTGGCGAAAAACAACATTGTAGCAAGCTAAGTAGGCCGATGTCATAGAGTAATAGATCAGCCCCATATAACCCCAACCTCCCTCATGGTCGTTCAAATCGACAACACCGCACGCCATTATCTCGTTCTATCTGTCACTCATGAACGCAACGCACTACGACTTGTCTCGTTCGTGTAAGTGGCATAGCGGCAACACCGCGGCAGTGATATTTGAGTAAAATATAATTAATGAAATTCCATTTTATATAGATCATAAAGTACTTACAAATGAAAAAATACACCCTGCCTGCATTTTACAGAAGTCCAGTCAGTATAAGTATTGCACTTTCCAAACACTTTTCATGGCATTTTGTTTTTATTTTCTTACTCCGAAATCCCGCAACGTACGTTCGCGTCGCGGCCAGACGCAGGACAGACTGAGCTCACTCAAGCTAATTAGCTTGTGTTTGTCTTGCCACGCAGACCGCGGTAAAACGTATCTACCTCAGTTTATATAACATCACTGGCCTCGTATTTTGTTGTTTTTTGCCAAAAAACCAAACTTTTCCGTGCCACACAAAACTAGATGTCGCTACCGATTTGGACCAAGCTCTAGATCGCGCTAACGAAGCGTTTTGGGTTCTGATAGAGGTAAAATTTATGGTTCTCATGTAAATCGATTTTTACCATCTTCCTGTACCGACTAATTACTCCGTGGTAGTACCTGAGTCTACCATCTACAGACTTGTAGAGTAGAGTAGAGAGAGAATTAACTCAGTGATGGGTGATGGGTCTGCCCATGCAGGTGAAGTCCTTCTGGAAGATTTGACATCTCTAATCAAACTGATGGTGTCAGGATGAGTAAACAGCGAGATCACAGAACTCCTACACGGTGCGAATCTTTGCGCGCTAAAAAAGAAGGATGGCGGTATACGACTAGGGCTGCCATCCGTTCGGGTTTCCCCGGATTTGTCCTAGTTTAGAGGGAGCCCGGGGAGCGTCCGGGGTTTCATTTGTAGTCTGGGTTTTAAAATTTCAAGTCTTAGGCCACCGTCGGGCGATTCGACGGCAGCGGGCCACACGTATTGTGCCCGCCGCGATCAACCGACGAACCGACTCGCTAGATAGCAGAGTTTATTAATTTGTTTCATTTTAAGAAAAAATATCATAAAAAGATTATTAAAGCAAACTGGAATAGGATTCTGTTTTGTAACAATGATGATAAAATATCACTAAATTTAATGAAGTATAAAAGTCTGAAAATATATAAAAAGTTGATTTATGACATTTTCAACAGTTTTTAGGGTTCCGTATCTCAAAAGAAAAAAAGGAATCCTTATAGGATCACTTTGGTGTCCGTCTGTCGGTATGTCAGTTCGTCTGTCAATCCCCTTTTTTAAGGAATGCGTGGAGGTATCTTGTTGATATTAACATCAAATACTCAAGTCCATAATGGACTTGAAGCCGGAACCGGAAAAAAAGTACCTAGATCATGATATTTGGCAAGAAACGAGGTCTTATAATTATACGGAACCCGTGTGCGAATCGGACTCGCACTTGACATTTTATTTTTAGAATACTGACTATGTTAAGAAGAACCTGTTGATATGTCCGGGTTCTGGGCTCCGAAATCCGGGGTTTTCACGCATCTTGTCTTGGTTGCCATATTTTAGAGATGGCAATCCCAGACCCACAATTATCCGGTTTTGTCTATTTGTTCTTTGAGATGTAATCAACTGTGAAAACACAGCGAGCTCTTAGACAACATAAACGAGAACAAAATTTAAAAATCCCCTACAGATTTTATTTGATGGCTCGGGCGGGATAAAATTATCTATTACACAAAAAAACTAAACGAAAATCGGTTCATCCTTTTGGGAGCTACGATACCACAGACAGATACACAGATACACAGACAGACACGTTAAACTTAATAATAACCCTCTCTTTTTGCGAATACTTTATTATCGGTTTTAGATATCGATTTAGATGACAAGTTATGGTCAAATCGGGTCTCAAATGGGGTGGCTTAGGTATTCGCAAAGTTTCAAGTGTAGCCCTACCAGCGTTTCCATCTTTCGTCTGCAGCAGTAGTTCTTTTGTTGATTTTTTTTAAAGCCACCTCATCTCGTTTGATCTAAATATGAAGTTTTGAATGAAACGGCTTGGTCATCACATCACGGATTATCATGTACTAGGGCCGCCGGATATCTGGCCGTGCCAGCCTTAATAACATCATCCGGCGGGCCTCTGTCACCGCTAACGTACCAGCTATTCTCGAACCGAATGGTTTGTTGCGCAAAGATGGTAAGAGGCCCGATGGTATGATATTAGTCCATTGGGAGTTCAGGAGGCCCATCGTGTGGGACGCTACATGCGTCGACACACCGGCTCTCTGGGCTTTCCGGGTATTATAAAAATGTCTGAGCATCTTTTCTAAGCGACGCGTGACCCGAGAGCTGGTGAGTATCTGGCGCAGCGCATCAGCATTGCCATACAGCAGCGGGGCAATGCAGCCAGCGTCTTGAGGACGCTTCCGTTGTAAATACTAGTTCTAATTTGTTTCTGTTACTTGATGATTGTTATTTTGTACTTATACATTACATAGATTTATAAATGATGATGATGATGATAATCTATTGATGATCTGTTGTGTCTGGAGGAGCTATATTACACTATAATAATAACCAGTCTGATCAGTTCAAATAACTGTACAGACTTTGAAATTCATTCCTCAACTCGAGCACCTATTGATTTTGAGAAAACATTACGGACGTGTATAAACAGAATGGCCGGCTCGATTATCTTCACGGGAAACGAGCCGCTCGGGTTTCGAGCTGGCATTCTTCTGTGCAATACTGGGTAACTTGATGGAAGGTGTGAAATGACCATTTTGGAATTCTAGATTATCTATTACTTGGTGTACAATCCAGAAAGGTCTGGACTGAAAAAGGTCGTCCAAATTTAACTCC
Organism: Eupithecia subumbrata; assembly: GCA_949316285.1. Classification (NCBI taxonomy): domain Eukaryota; kingdom Metazoa; phylum Arthropoda; class Insecta; order Lepidoptera; family Geometridae; genus Eupithecia; species Eupithecia subumbrata. The sequence continues at coordinate 24,241,406 of OX438644.1, read as the reverse complement.
TATCTCTGTTCACGGCTTTGTTCGTGCTGTATCGTAGGTACTCTAGCTATCAAACTAAAGGAGACCCACACTACACCTACACCCAGCAGCCCAGCAGGTTGGCAGATATAGGTGGCCCACTTCCTTTGATTCATCAAAGATACCTTATACCATAAACTAGCCAAAAGCGATATGAAATGTTTGGAAAGGAACCACAACACAAAAAACTAAAACTCACTTGCTTGGCTTCTAGTTTCAGATATCAATATAGGCAATATTTATTGAAGGAAGGATCACAAATCGACAAGACGTAATGTAAATTCCGTATAAAAAGACGCGTCAACAGAGTGAATTTTAGGTTAAGTATGGGTAGTTTATTACAAACATTGTAAATCGAATTTGGCTGGAATATAAATATTCGTGCCTTATTTTATCAAAGGAATTCAAATTGATACTATGTTTTCAATATACGTAATTTAACGATTTGTAAATCATAAGTAATGTTATGTATGATTTACCCATCGCTGCATCGTTAAATTTAACAAAGCTAAGAATTTTAATTCCTTTGATTAACATAACACACTCATCGCCATCTAGCAAATACCGGGAACTAGTTTTTTTACCAGGAACGTAATACGTGTATAGGCAATGCGATGCAGCAGTAGGACCATGTATGGAAAGTCGTGTGATGTATGGTCGGTAGCTACCTGATTCATCGGACATGTAAATAAGGCCACCGAAAAGCAAGGCCACCTTCCTAGAGCTCCATATATGTGAGTCGCGATAAACAAACAAATGTACCTACATTGTTCGATGTGTGTCGAAACTGGACAATAAGAAAGGTTGATGGGCTTCCGTCCTTTTTATTCAATTACAACCTTCTTTTTGTCACGCCACGCATATCCTGTCGGGCTCTTACGTTTAAACTTATGATAATTTTTATCGCTTTTTATTGCAAGTTCACGGCTTTGTTCGCGCTGATAATCATATCCGCATCTAGGTAGATTTCTTGGACATCCTGACTTCCACATCGATCTTTATACTCATTCTTCCTGTCTTCAATTCCAGTCCAGAATTTCGTAGCTAAGGTTACCTAAGTTATTATCTACCTAACACAAGGATTTGGTTGGATACAAATAAAATTTGGTACCTAACCTATACGTTAGCGGTCGCTAGGCCAAAAAAAGGCGAATACTAAGTTGATCAAAGTTTGTAAATAGATAGTTACCTATATAAGTACCTAGTTACATAAAAATACTAAATAATGGCAATTTTTTATTTTATTTCGTTAGCGGTAAATTTTCATGCAATGGTTTAGTTTGAATATTGTTTTCAAGTTTTTTTTTTACTTTTTGATCAATAGTAGGTTAGAAATCTTGCGATGCCGATGACTAAGCGATAATTCGATAATTGCTAAATTGAAAAAAAAAAACACACACAAGACCCTTTAAAAACTTCGCCAGAATCGAGCTTTAAAACTCCAATAAAAAGTGCAAGTTCAGATAACATTATCACGCCATGACCAACATCCGGTGTTCCTCTGATAAATGCACAGAAGTTCATTGTCCCGGGTTCCTATCCTAAACCTTGACTCATACCGGGAACTTTAGTCAATATTTGATTCCACTTACTGCGAATTTCCTTGTGGTTTTTAGAGAGAAGTAAAACAAAGCGTGCCTTGTCTGGAATGTTCGGAATGACAGATATGGGATACCTACCTATTCTTATGTTACGAATAATGAAGACAATACTGGAATTTTATTCTAAGAATGTAGGGGTCATTGATTAGTAAACAAATACTATTGTCTGTTTTTAAAAGAAAATAGGAAAACACTTCTAAAGCAATGTTTTAACATTGCTTTAGAAGTGTTTTGCTATTTTTTTCTGCTTATAAGTTTAGACGTACATTCTTATGGGTTGTAATGGGCTTCCTTTCTTCTATGTAGGTACTTATTGTTTTACTAGTTTCTGCTCAGGGCTTCGCTCGCTTTGTTTCTATGGATGCGTCAAAAAGTTATTTCTATCCCATGGGAATTGATTTGTGGGATAAAAAAGTCTACGTATTATTCCAGGTCTGGCCACCTACATCTGTGCAAATTACAGCCTGATCTGTTCAGTAGTTTTAGCATGAAATCAAACCAAATATCATGATTTTAGGTCAACAGGAAGTAGGTATCCTGTATATTTTGGTCCAGGGAGAGATCAAAAACAAATCAACTACAAATTTACGGTTTTCAGTTTTTTCCGTTATTTGTGCTATAAGACCTTGCTTCTCTCCAAATTTATGATTCTAGGTCAACGGGATATAGGTTTTGGTCCATAGCAAGATTGATTTTTTTAGTGTATTATTATTATATTATACAAGACCCTGTTTCTTACCAAATATTATGATTCTAAGTCAACCTTATAGGTTATATCCACACGTTGGTCCACACGTTCCTGAGAATAGGGGGTTGACAGACGGACAGACGGACAACAAAGTGATCCTATAAGGGTTCCTTTTTCCTTTTGAGGTACGGAACCCTTAAAGTAACAAACAACCAATCATCCATCTACATAAACTTTTACATTTGTAAATAAGTGTGATTGATAGAAATAGGATACGTGTAATGACAAAACTGTCACCAAACAGATCCTCCACCTTCCTTTCCTTATGCGATTTTGTAAGATGTGCCTCTTAATAGGTAGGTACACCTTAGTTGGCTGTCCGTTTGTTCGCTCTAGGCAATTTCACTACCATTTCCCGACCTGATCCCAACCGTTGGCATCAGGGTCCCACCGTTGTTGGCCAACACAAATTGCGACTAGGGTAAGTAGAAAATTTAAATTGTTATCTATTTTTTATCGACTTCGAAAAAGGAGGCTCTATGTTCGGATGTACGTATGTTTTTTTTATATATTCATCGATTTTCCGTCAATTAAGAACAAATATTAAAAATTCTTTCGATATTGTATTGAGAATGATCCCGACATGGTCACATAAAAATTCTTTAAATTACAATTAAATTTACCATGTGATTGGTATTTTTCCAAAACAGTGTAAAATTAAGGGATTTATGTAAAGTCAATTTTAGTTTTTCAAAACAATCAAATTATTGTCAATGACCCTCGGTATAAATGAAACTCGACACTCAACTTGAAATAATGATTTTGTCAGTTAGGTTCTTTTCATAACAGTCACGGCTGAAGCAACATAATTTGCGGTTACGTAATTTTTGCTTCACAAATGACAAACTGGCTACTATGCAATTTGCACAATGGCAATGCTCTACATAGGTCATTCACACTTCCGCCTAGTTTTGATACTATAGGTCTAAAGTTTTAGTGTTCAAGGTAGAAAATTGACTGTGTTTTCAGTGGTTTATCATCTCTTCCCATTATTACTGCCAGGTAGGTTGGTAGTCTCGTAATAGCTGGCAGTTTTTCTGTCTCGTAGTTTATCGGTAACTTACCTACTATTACCAAACTGTTACTATACAGAACTAACAACTAATGTTAGTTCTATGCAGTTCCGATAGATTCACAACAGCAGACTAAAGTTACAGCCCACTGGATCGGAATCAGAGCGTACCTACGCAGTGTACGCGGCGTCGTCGTCGTCGTCGGTAACTACTAATATTATAAAAGTTTGTTAGTATGGATGGATGGATGGATCTTTGTTACTCTTTCATGTAAAAACTGCTGAATGGATTTTAATTTAAGCTTATAAATCAGAATAACGCACAGGGTACAATTTATAAAGATATTGTGTAAATTGTCCAAAATATGACGATAAGTGTCAAGTAAGTAGGAAAAAATCTACCATCTGCGAGCTATTCTGGCGTGCGCTGCCAAAACCGCGAGAGTTACACATTATGGTAATGCATGATCAGCGCGGTGATTATGGGTACTACCCCATGATATGAAGCCAATAAGGCGCTTATCAGGGGGAGGCCTGCGTCCAGCAGTGGACCAATATAGGCTGTTGAGGTGAGGTGAGGAATATAGGTATTTTCAAAGCAAATGACTTCGCCTCCCGACGCAAAAAGAGAGGGGTGTTATAAGTTTAACGTGTCTGTCTGTGTATCTGTGTATCTGTCTGTGGTATCGTAGCTCCCAAACGGATGAACCGATTTTCGTTTAGTTTTTTTTGTGTCATAGATAGGGTTTCCGATTTCTCGAGGTTTTTTAGTTCTCGGGTGTCGAGACTTCTCGAGCCTGATTTCTCGGGTCTTCTCGGGTTGTCGAGAAAAAATAAAATACGTCTAAATTTTTGTTTAATTAATAAAAATAGTCTTTAATTTAACTGCGTTTATTTTACATGAAAAAAATCAACATAATTTTTAACAAAAAAAAACAAGTTCTCAATAAAAAATCAGCTCAAAACAAAATTGCTAACTAAAAACAATCATACTTCTTCTCCTTATCATAACTAATCTCATCTCACTAATCTGTAATAAAAAACAAAATCTCTGTTAACAATCAGCTTAAAACAAACATCTTAACTAAAAACAATCATACTTCTTCTTATTATAACTAATCTCACTAATCTTTAATAAAAAACAAAATCTCTGTTAACAATCAGCTTAAAACAAACATCTTAACTAAAAACAATCATAATTTTTCTCATCATAACTAAAGATCACTCACTAATCTCACAATGTGGGTGGTATGGTACCTATCACAATTTTTGGCAGTTTTAATGTAATTAAATAAGAGATATCTATCTACTATTAATACGAAAAATATAACTGTCTTTAAGCCTGCTTATTAATTCTTATGAAATATGCCTTAAGATAAACCAAAGCATTAATAGATTTATCAGACAGCCGGCTCCTAATCTTACTGACCACATTTCCCGATATGGAAAATACCCTTTCATTTTCTGTTGAAGTCGGCTTGACTGAAATTAATGCTTTGTATAGTGTTTCCAGATTAGGGGTCCTCTTGCCTGTTTTTTCAAATAGCAAAAAGTCTTTTTTATAATTGATTTGGAAAGCACCACAGCATTAGTTGATTCACCATTTCTCGAAACACGCATTTACAAAGAAAGCTAAGCGTAAAAATGTTTATTTAAACTTCTCGATGTCTCGACTTTTCTCGAGCTGAATTTCCCGGGTACGAGACCGACCGATTTCCCGGGAATTCCCGGGACGAGAATTCCCGGGAACAAACCCTAGTCATAGATAATTTTATCATGTGTGTTCCTTAGCTATGTTTCATGAAAATCTGTCGGGGGGGTTTTTAAAATTTTTAATTTTGTTCTTGTATCGAATAGATTTATAGAGAATAGTGACGAGGATAGTGTTGGATGACGTCATTGGCAGAAATATAATATGCCAATAAATTGAAGAAATGCCAATCCAGTGTACGGTGTACCATAAAAATCAAGCAAAAAATCCTTAGGCTCCGCACGCTCCGATTCCGACCCAGTGGACGCGAAGCTTTAGTCAAATTTATTGATTCTAGGTCAACGGAAAGTACCCTATAGGTTTTGGTCCCTAGCAAGAATGATTTTTTTTTGAGACTAAAAGTAGAAATTTACGGTTTCTTATTTTTTCCTCTATTTGTGCTTTAAGACCTAGCTTGGTGACAAATTTTATTATTCTAGGTCTACGGGAAGTACCCTTTAGGTTATGGTCCTTAACAAGATTGTTTTTTTTTTGTCAGGATCATCAGCATTTTGATACGAAAAAATATCTTTGATCCGTGTTTGTTTTCTTCAAGGTACTTACTAACCTACCTTTAATTTCGACACAGTCATAAAATATCGACTACAAAAAGGTATGTCACAAAATTTTGACGAGGCTTGATATAACAACCACAAAATCGCTCTTATCGAGCTTGGCTTAAAGCTCTAAGTATTTTAGCTACCAAGACAGTAAAACCTTCACTAAATGTATAAATTGGATTCAAAATCAAAACCTAATACCATGCGAGAAAGTTCAAAGCTGTTTGACGGTTTATCATGCACGTTCAAGTGTCCCATTTCTCCTGTGATCTCAAAGCACTCGATATGTCCTGTATTATCAATGCTCTGGTTACAGTGTGGTTTTATGTCAATGCTGTCGTTATTAACAGAATTGGTCTCTTGCTTAAAGTACCTTGGCGAGATATATATCTCGCGAAGAACCGCCAACCGCTTGGGTAAACGTGGTTTTGAGTGGAAGCCGCGACTCGTCAAACGTATTGTAGGACGCTCTCTGGCCTGCGAAAGACAGCAGGCAGATGCGGCTTGCGGCAACCTGAAGCTAGGGCGCTATGGCGCTGATTACCTATGTCCAGCAGTGGACTAATATAGGTGAATGATGATGGTGATGATAAAGAACCTTAAATTTGGTAGGTGCCTGATTATTTCTCGCACAGAGGCAAGGAAATCATTCGTTTAAAGTTAAAGTTTTCAAATCATAAAAAACTTCAGCTCAAAGCTTTTCCTGCAGTGCATGAACGTTATGTCGATTGCGTCTAAGTAGTTTGTTCAATTGAACCGAGGTTCAACGTCATTGACGGAACAAAAAACTAAAAATATAGGTATGGAAAATACAAGAAAATGCCTTCTGATATATTTTTCCTCGACACATCGATGTTGAAGCACAGAATAACTAAACATACTAAATACAATACAAATAGGTACTCTTTATTGCACATTAAGATAGAATAAAACGGAAAGGAAAAACACAAACACAGAAACAGTTGCACAATGAGCGGCCTTATCGCAAAGAGCGCCAAGAGCTATCTTTTCCAGGCAACCTTTGGATGAACACGTAACTATTGCACAGGTATAGACAGTGTTTAAACATATTATGATACCTCTATTAACAAAGAAAATTACAATCAAATAATAGAAACAAATTAGAACTATATAGTATATACAATTTTGACTTATTCTAAGTGTACATTTATTATTATATACATATATAGAAATGAAGAGTGTTTGAGTTGATATTGATTTGAATTGAAAAAATAGAGTACATGTGCATTTGATGAAGGAATAAATAATAATGATAATAATAATAATAATAATTTTGGACAATTCACATCGCATTATCTAGCCCCAAGCTAAGCAGAGCTTGTGTTATGGGTACTAGAAAACTGATATACTTAATACAATACCCTAAATAGATAGATATTTTTTATTATACATATAAAACACCCAGACCAACCGAACAAATTTCTGCAGATCGTCCACAAATTTGTTCCGAGGCGGGAATCGAACCCGCAACCTCCTGCGTCGCAGGCGGACCTTGGCCCGCTGCGCCACGGAGGTTGTCGAAATAAATTATAAAAATTGATTTATTTATTTATTTATATGTTCTATGATCTAACTGGAGAGAATCTACAGGTAGCTGAACTGATCCATATCAATACCAGTTGGAAACGTCCCTCTGGCTGCATTGCCCCGCTGTATGGCAATGCTGATGCGCTACGCCAGATACTCACCAGCTCTCGGGTCACGTCGCTTCGACCAGAACTCAGATAATTTTTAAAAAACCGGAAGGGCCTCGATTGATACCCCACGGACCTAGGGTCTCATCGAACGGCTTACCCATATCAAAGAACACTGCAGAGACAAACTTATTACGATCAACATTCCCAATTAAATTAAATTAAAAACTACTTTAAATAGCTGCCTGGTTCCCAGCTGTGGAAGGATCGTGAACTGGAGTGTCGAAGTGGAGTGCCGAAATGCCTAAACGTAATGGTGGGACGAATGGTAGAATAATATTTTATTTTATTTGATATCCCGTGCGTCTCACTAATATGCATCGATGTCGATGGGTGGAACGAACGGGATTTAATTTTGTAAAAAAAGAGACCTGCATATTTGCGCCTCTTGAGATCCTCGGCCAAATCCGCCACCGTACCAGAGCCCTCTAGTATGATTGAAGTAGCAACTTTAAAGAAAGAAAGAAAGAAAGAAAAATATTTCATTACATTTTTTACCTATACATAAAGATACCACAACCATAATGCTACGCTGGTTTTCAGGTAGAGCCTGGATGAGTGATTTACATAAATAAGTAGGAAGATCGACAAAGGTTTAACCATAAAATAACTTGGTGTTTAAACACCATTTACACCAAGTTGCTACTTCAACCAGCACAGGCCAATTCGTGTCCCCAGCACTGTATCGGCTGGTGATTGCTTTAATAGCGACAGTTACTAATTGTTATGGTATAAGTAGTTCGGTTGATGGCTGCGGCCAGGCGACTCCCACGAAGCTTGGACTTGGTGCAAGTGGTGGCCTCATATCTCTTGGATAATTTGAAAGTGCCTAGAATGTTAACTAACAAAAATGGGTACCTATCTTTAAAGGCTTTCTTTAAAACCCATTTTTGTCATTTGTGTCAGTAACCTTTCTAAGAAATCAAATAAAATCCCAAAAAAATCGTCTTCGATGGGACTCTACCCGCAATTTCTATCATTACGGGAATGCGCTAACCTATTGAGTCACTTGACCTCGTGGCGGTTCAAGTCTGGAAGGGTGCGGGTTCAAGTCCCGTCGAAGTCGAAAATTCTTTGGGATTTCATTTGATTTCTTATGGTGAGTACAGACCAAGCGAACATGAGCGAGCGAATGCAAACGAGTGGGATTTGACGATCGGTACCACCGTTCACTCGCTTGCCAATCACGGCTAACGACTGTTCGTTCGGGTTCACTTGCTTTTGCCATGACGACGTCCCCACTGATTCGTTCGCGTTGGTTTGTTAGTCTCCTAGCTCTAGTCCTAGCTCTTGTTCGCTTGGTTAGAAACCGGCATTGGAAATTACACCGAGTGAGAGGTCGCCCTATAATAATAAAAACTTTCAAACGTTTTTCTTTATGGAACTCTTTTGACAATCTGGCTCCGATCGAAATATGCTATCTTGAGGTGGCCTGGAAGAGATCGCTCTTAGTGATAAGGCCGCCCTTTGTGCAACTTACGAGGCCTCTGTGTCTATTTCTTTGTTTTTGATTTTTCTTGCAAGAAAAATTCACAGTAACTGCCCGGAGAGAGGAAGTTGGCCGTGTTACACCCCCGTGCCTCGGAGAGCAGAAAGTTGGTCTTGCATCTGACTTCTTCATCACTATCGAAGTCATTACTATTGTGACTTTTAAATAGTCAAAGTTGAATATTTTTAAATCTAGAGTCCCGACCACAGACATTTTTCTTTGGTCCCGACACTTTATATGGATTTGATATAAGGACCATTAACATTCCTAAAGGACCAAAGATCCCGGACTATCTGTCATCTTATAGGATTAGATGATATTCCTAATAAATTAGGAGGAAAATTTATTTCAATTTGAACACTTATCTTATAGGACAGAGGGTACAGTTTTGAAGATCTTGTGTAAGGATGCGAAGATACGGAGGTGTCGAGGCTTTTTAGGAACTTGGCCGCTTTTTGATAAGGCGCTGTGCAGACAGCACCTTTTTAGTTGAAGATACTGTCCACATTTTAATATTTTCGTATAAGGCACAGTCATTATAAGAAAGTATGAAAAGAGCTGTGCTCGGAGTCTCTCTGAAGGATAGGATTCGTAAGGAATACATCTGACAGAGAACCAAAGCATTGGGCCAGCCATATTTCGCGAAGAACCGATAATCGCTGGGGGAAATGTGTTCTTGAGTGGATACCACGACTCGACAAACGTAGTGTAGGAAAAAAACTTAAATATATTATAATGAAAGAAAGAGAAAGAGAATATTTTATTTGTAACTCTATCAACAAACATGATTTAAAAATAAAATAAAAGATAGTACAGCAAGAATAGAATATAAGCCTTTATTCACAAAGAAAATTATAATATAATTAGTATTTACAATTGAAACAATTGAGCTAACTGCAGACTGTTGCAAACAATCTACAGGTAGCTTAACTGATCCATATCAATACCAGTCGGAAGCGTCCCCAAGACGCTGGCTGCATTGCCCCGCTGTATGGCAATGCTGATGCGCTATGCCAGATACTGACCAGCTCTCGGGTCACGCGTCGCTTCGACCAGACGCTCAGATAATTTTTGAAGTGAAAACTTCTTTAGCGGCGTTGAGCACTTTTTCTGTAATGGGTATAAAATCTTAAACTCGCGTCAGGACACGTGACCTGATCGAAGAAGCGTAAGACGGATGGAGCAACGACGACATTATGCCGAAGGAATAAAGCTCAAAATTGTGCAGGATCTTCATTATAGCTAGGAAATTTCTTGAAGTTTTGTTTTGAGATAGAGTTCAAAATCGAACATTATTTTTAGGTAAACAGAATAGATAATAGTACTAGTTTCCGACAACAACAATAGGCCCTAGCTTACGTAATAGTTGCTAGCGTCCGGCTCGCTTATACCTACCTACTTATGTATCTATAGATAATTAATTTCTCGAACGAATCGAAAAGAAAGACAAGGACAAAAATTTTCATTTATTCATTAATATAATTTTATAATTAAGGTTAGGTTTCGATCGAGTCTATCGTACTGCTTAACGGGTGTAAACAGACCCTTCACGAAGCCGTCAACCAAGCATTCTGTACATGAAACTAAGTAACACTGCGCAAAAATAATTGCTGGGAAACGGAATTTATTTTTGGACTTTAAAAATAATCAGATTTTTGTAGCGGGTAATGGTTTGCGCGCAACCGGCTGTAAATAATTGTAATATTATTTAATACTAGCTGTTGCCCGCGGCTTCGCCTGCATAGTTCCCGTTCCTGTGGTAATTCCGGGATAAAACATAGCCTATGTCCGTCTCCTGGTTCTAAGCTGCCTCCCCACCAATTTTCAGCCAAATCGGTTCAGCCGTTCTTGAGTTATAAATAGTGTAACTAACACGACTTTCTTTTATATATATAGATTGTAAAATAATTGTAATAGTTTTAAAATGTTAAATTTTTAATGTAATATAAATTGTCATGTTTGTGTACGATAGCGCAATAAATGAATATTGTATTCTACCACATAAATGATAGTACTTTTATACTGATAAAGCAATTGGTGCAAAATTATTCCCTAACCATTCCAAAATATCAAACATGCTCAACGTTAATAATCAAGTTTTCACTTCTGCCGGCACTCCCGGAGTGCAACCCGTCTTTTTTTAAAAACCCAAAGAGCCTCGGTACCTCACGGACCTAGGGTCTCGACTCCAAGAGGAGCAAATGTGTAGGCTCTGTCGAGACCTGCATATTTGCGCCTCTTGAGATCTTCGGCCAAATCTGCCGCCGCGCCTGCCCTCACGGATGTCCTCGGAAGATGGGAAGGCGCAAGTGTATCGACGCATGTAGCGTTCCACACAATGGGCCTCCCCAACTCCCATGGGACTAGTGTCATACCGTCGGGCCTTTTACCATCGTCACGTAACAGACCATTCGGTTCGAGAATAGAATCTAAAACCAAGAGAATTTAGATTCGGACGAGATGTACCCCTACTCAAAAGTGAAGTGGACATCTCGTCCGCGGATGAGTTTGAGATTCGGACCAAATGTACCTTATCCCTTTTAGTATCTAAGATTTTTTTGATTAATGACATTTGTGTGACTTGTGAAATTCATACTTGCAAGATTCGCATCCATCTCCTGACTCTATTTTAATTTTGTCTTGAACAGGAAAACACAGCAAATATTTGAAATACAAAATATTATTGTAGGTACTGCTAGGTACCTGCCATTTTTAATTTTTTCTGCGGAATATTACCAAATACTGAAGGCAATGACGAAATTTTTATTGAACTGTTAACATTTTCATTTCGGCAATTTTACGGTAATATCGATTACTTTTTAGTATTCACAGGTTTAATCTATTGGTCACGGTAGTTTTAAGCACTAAGGTTTCTACCTAATGAATGAATTCATGCTTTGCAACGTAAGTTTTGATGCATATTCATGTCTAAAATTTTGAAAGTCGACAAACTGTTTCAATTGTAAATTACTAGTTTTCAATTGGTGTCTATTATCTATTTGTATTATTTTGGTAAATAAAGTTTTGTATAGTTGAGGGAATAACTGTGTTTGCGGACACACTTGTGCACTATATTATGTCCTGCGCATCTGGCTTGTCTCCGATGAGACTGACCCCCGTGGTCGAAATTCGGCTAGGAGGGTTGGTGATGGCTGATTTTATGCTCATAAGTACTCGGTTCACTGCCGAGTATCCCAAACAAGGGGAGCCACTACTTTTGCCACTATCACAACGCTTAGCAGGCGTCTAAACTGTGTTAAAAATACATAGAAAGCATCAAAATCATCATCATCATCATCAACTTATATTAGCCCACTGCTGGCCACAGGGCACACACTAATAAGGGCCAAAGCGCCCTTTTTTTTTATTCGGCGAGGAAATTCGTTTACAAAAAACTGGTTTGGGGGGACCAGAATTATGTGGGTCTCGCTCGACCCCTGAGAAAGACGTAATACCCACTAAAAACCTCTCCGCTGTTCCTCTCTCGCCGAATCACGCCGAACATTTAAAACCTCCGTGGCCCGACTGGCGTTCCCTCTTCCTCCTATACTACTACCAGGTGTGGGTCTCGCATTAACACACACAAACACTCACACTCTCACTCAAACCATATCCATAGCGCCCTGTCCTCAGCTTGCCGCATCTAGCATCTGCCTGCAGTATTTCGCAGGTTGTCATCCCACCTAGATGGAGGGTATCCTACACTACGTTTGCCGAGTCGCAATCTGGACTCAAGAACACGTTTACCCCAATGGTTGTCGGTTCTTCGCGAGATATGGCTTGCCCACTGCCACTTCAGCTTGCTAATTCTTTAAGCTATGTCGATAATTTTGGTCTAACACAGAAGGCATACTGCATACATTCAATGTATTTAAGTATAAAATTCAGAACCTCCTTTCTGCATTCGGTCTACACGATGCCACTGATGCAGGGCAGTTAAAACGAAGCAGGTGCACACATTACCGGATGTGTTATTGTTAAAAAGAAAACAGTACGAAACCTGTTCAAGTGTTGAAATCAACAGCTTTTTCAAGGTTTGAAATAGTAGAATTGTAAAAGCGTTGTTTTTGGATTCAAAAGGCTATAAAGACACGAAAAACGCGCCTATACTTATTACTCATCCAGATCTGTTATAAAAATAATAATATGTAGGTACATATATATTTACGCAGGTAAGATTTTAAGTTCTTTTATCAGTTATAGTAGTACGTTAACTTAGTTTGGGGCTAGATGTAAATATCTAGCCCAAAACTAAGCCAACTAAAATAAATAATGCTAGATAATTCATTGTTATTATTAGCATTATTAATTTCAGATAAATTTTATCATCTAGATAATTTGTTCTAGATAAAGTAAGTGATTTTTCTTAAACCGTTGACAATTATCTTTGTTTGTTGAATTAAAACTTGACAACATTAAAAAGAACATCAAAAGATGCAATTGAAAGCAGACGGGTTAAATGGTGCTTAAACTCATTTATGATTTGATGGAATGACCTTGATCGGGCATCATGGTCATGAAAGGCCATTGCATCGCCCATCAATAAATGAAGATATTGGTTCACGATCATCATCAGCTCGACTTTACTCTGGTTAAATTCTTTAAGGCCTTTCATTTTTAAGAAAAGATCAGATAATATTTGTAAAGGCAAACTACCTTTGAGGTCTGGAGTTGTCATTGTCACAAATGTCAGTGTCAGACAGAGATACGTCATCGGTTATAAAAAAGGACTGACATGGCCGATCTGCGTTGTGAAAATAACTAGATACAAAACTGAAAATTCCATTGAAGAAAAAGGTGTTTGATGAAGAAACGACAATTAATGTTTTAATTGTCGTTTCTTTGTTTACAGGTAGGAGTGTTATAAATAAGTTAGTGTTTAATGGTTTGTTCATTCTTATCTAAGTGCATGACTTACAATAAAATCTTTGTTTACAGAGCAACCGCATAGTTTTTCATCAAATTACCTAATCTAAGGATAACCAATATACAGGGTGTAACAAAAATAAGTAACCAAACTTTCAGGTGGGGTGTAGAATCGAACACTGAATTCAGGAAAAATATTAAAAAAAAATCCCGCCCTTTAGTTTTCGAAAAATAAAATAAATACGGAATTTTCACTACATTACGCAAACGACTGATGCACGTGTTTATTTGACATTAAAATATGATTAAAAGGTCTACGTACCTTGTGTACACCTTTTTAGCAGATAAACATCTTTTTACGGGGGGGCACCCACGACTGGACACGCGATATCGCAGCAGCGCGCGCGGCGGCGGGCTGCACGTGTTGTAGTTATGTAGGAAGCTAGCCAATGCATTCCAATTTTCCCATTCCAATTTTCATCTCGTGGTATTCAATATCTGAATAACGCATACGAGCCATTTTTACGCACAAAAAACCGATAAGCGCCGCCGCGACCTTCACCTTGCGCTTGCAATGATGCAACTAAACGGCCATTGACCCTATGATAACATTTCTGTGGTATGACAGTTTGACAAAACTAACAATATGCCTAGCATTGGGTGAACATTTGGATGAACTAAGTTTGTATACCTATCTCGCTCTCGCGCGCTAAAAGTTTGTGCCTTTTCTTGTCTCAATCTGGTGCTTCAGAAATGCAAATTGTAACAACCTTTTATGGGGTTCATTGTAAGTTACTCACCGTGTTTTTAAAGGTCAATGTGAAGGTAGGTACTTAGGTAGTCAACGATATGAAAAAATAAAAGCTAGTAGTGAATATCTTTTAGTAGGAAGGTGCATGCTTAATGAATGTACCTACTAACTATGCATTTTCGCGAGAGAACGTGTGTAAAGACTTAAAATAATTTATTTATTTTTAATTCCTAGAGGAAAATTGGACTGTATTTGTTGTACGTAGGCTCCATATCTAAGCACGCCGTGCAGCCTGTTCGCTTCCGCTGCAATGATGTCGCGGGTCGATGACCGCGGTGGCCGCTCATTAGGGCACCGTTTAGGTGTTATGGGCTTATAAAAGAGATGAATACAGGTACTTAGACCATTTTTTTTTATTCCAAATAGACACATGTATTATAGTCTATTGCCTAATGTTGTGAAAATTTCGTACCTATTTATTAAATTTTTCGAAAACTAAAGGGCGGGATTTTTTTTCAATATTTTTCCTGAATTCAGTGTTCGATTCTACACCCCACCTGAAAGTTTGGTTACTTATTTTTGTTACACCCTGAGTAGGGTAAAATTGGGGCATCTGGATCAACAGTTCTCAAGTATTCAGTTTTCACACGTTGGAAAACTGAATGCTTAAGAACTGTTGATCCAGACGCCCCAATTTCACCATTGATCTATTCAAGTTATAAAGTATTCATTCAAGTTATCTAGTCACTAATCGTAGCAATTCTACTAAATATTCAAGTTTTCATCTTTTCACTAATTCAAGTATTTAAGTAGGTACCTATTCATGTTCTGTCCTATGAACTTAACGCCAACTCAACCATTCAAGTTTGCCTATAAGTATTTATGTTTTCAAATCAAACTCTTCTGCCAATCAATTAGTATTTTCTACATGCCAATCTACCCTACCCTACCTAGGGAACTCAGGAATGAATGATGATAATGATTAATGTTAATAAAAATAAAACTATGGTTTTTATGAAACTCTTTATTACAGTAGCCCACAACTATAACTAGTTACAAATTTATATATATTTTGTTATCCATACATTTGAGTATTTCTCTTATTCGAGGGTATATTTGATCTAAATGTATGTTGCTAACGACATGCTGCGCACATATTTCAGCATGACACCTGCAGGTCGATTCATCCATAGATGAAAATTGATCTGCATTATAAATTTCAATGCGAATGACTTTTTTCCCAAGAACTGTTGTCTTCAGACTTGAGGTCAACCTCTTCGCTTCAATATCATCAAAATCTGTGCTGTCTTCGCCATTGTTCCGGTTTTCACAAAGATTTGCCATTTGCTGATAATCGGGAGTTATCGGTGGAGACAAAATCCAGTTAGAGTACTGAAAGCATAAAACAGATATATTAATTACATCGTAAATGTGATAATAATTACGGAGGTAAGTAGTTAATGTACGTGTAGTAACTTGATGAGTAGCAAGGTAGCTGTCAGTATCTTACTACTCTGTCTTTTAAGAAAAGAAATACTTACCGACATGTTTGCAGGACGAAAATGGTCGTCTAAGTGGCTCAAATTAAAATGTTCTTCGCTGTTTTTATAGGCACAAATAATGGTATTAAAGTTCAATTTAGCTCAATTCTGTAAACTCAATGAAAGTTTAATTTAAATTGCATGTTTTACTAGATATTCTGCAATTGCTGTAAAACAAGCAATGTACATAAAACTTAAAATTTGAATGAGATACCTACATAGTACCTAATTCGCAGACGACCTATGTGGTGCATCAGGCCTGCCTACAAAGCAGGAGGTTGTGGGTTCGATTCCTGCTTCAATGCAAATATTTGTATGATCTACAGATATATGTCTAGGTGTTTTCTATGTATGATAAAAAATATCTATCTATATATGAGGGCTAGATGACGATGATGATGATGTATGCATTGTCCAACATTATTTTATAAAAAACCTTTTTCAGATGAATGTTGATGCATTATAGACCTTAGTGACGCAGTGAGGTGAAGGTTTGCCTGTAATGCAGGATGGGTTCGATTCCCGCTTTAGACAAATATCTGTAGACACCCTTTAAATCATATCATTATACAGAAAGGCAAATAATACTTAAAAATCAGTTTTGAATTTATGAAAACATTGACTATCTACATCTACACTGATATTATACAAAGGAAAGATTTATATGTTTGTAAAGAATAAACTCTAAAACTACTGGACCGATTACAAATTCTTTCAGCCTTAGAATGCTACGTTATCCCTGAATAACATAGGCCACATTTATGTAGATAAATAAATGTAAACCCGAGCGAAGCCGGGGGCACGGGCCGCTAGTGTTACAAAATTATGATACCTATTAAAACATTCTTCTATTTTAAAGTTGGTTAATATTATAAAACGACATCGTAGCTGCTTTGAAACCTTACCCTAGAATTTTAGCTGGACAAGGTTCCAACAGATGAGCAGCTAATATTACAATAACATAGTATAAACTATTGTAGTAAGACAACTTTTAAATTAACACAAAACAATTAACAGTCAGTTATTTAGGTACTTTTTAAATTTAGTAGGTACCTACCGAGGTAGTACGATAAATAAACCATTTAAAAAGCTTTAAAAATCAACCTTTAGCGCCTAGCAATACAAATATTCCAAGGCATGATCAAACCAAATAATGTTATTCTGTAAATTATTTACTATGTCAACTATACTACGCTTTGAAGTTTGTCCTGACTGAATGTTGAAGTGGATTACAAAATTGAGTAACCTACATAAATTTATAAATTTAAACTAGAATACCTAGGTATATCGGTATTTATCCTTTAAATTTATGGTAAAATAATCTATGACACAAAACTAAACGAAAATCGGTTCATCCGTTTGAGAGCTACGTCGTCATTATTTTTATCATCTGGTTACTATTTTTAACCCCCGACGCAAAAGAGGGGTGTTATAAGTTTGATGTGTTTGTCTGTGTATCTGTGTACCTGTGTATCTGTGTCTGTAGTATCGTAGCAGCTACGGGTTAAAAATAGTAACCAGATGATAAAAATAATGACAATAACTAACCGATTTCACACAGCGAGGAAAGAAAGGTGATTCAATTAGTCGTTTGCCTAATTTGATGCATGTGAACTTTGATCTTGAGATGCAGTGCTTGCGTTGCAATAATCCGCATCCTAATCTTACCATATTTAGAAAACGGGCCGCGTATTTAAGCCGAAATGGGGTTCCATTCTGGTTCAGTTGTGTCTGGATTTCCGAAGCCTTTTGTTTGAAGAAAATAATAAAGCCAAAAAAATGTAAGTACAAATTGAACATTATTAACGCTGCAATCAAATCATTTGAATAATTAGATCTATTCAATCAGCTCAATCATTTCAATCTACCTGAGCTAATATTCTGCATTGATTTTCGTAAGTTTTTATTATTTTAATTAATTAACTTTCTCATGTTCACAGGTCCGAGAACTCTGCTGCACCACTCCTCAATATTCCATCCGATGAAGAGATTGCGAGGAGCTCGAAGAAAGCTGTTGAACGTCCTCGGCATCAACAAGCTTCGAGGAAGCGGAAGCTTCCTGCTGTTACCCCGCATCGGAGCTATACTGCCTATGAGCTGTTTGGGACGGACAGTGAGGAGGACGAGGACCGTCATCGTGCCAGGAGATACGGTAATAATATAGAGCAATCGATATTCACCATTAGATGTTCACGATACGCATATTGTCAATTCTAGCGAACAAGTATTATGGTGAATATTTTATAGTTTTAAAAACATATAAATTTGATGAGATCACCCCCTCACAAAGAAAAAGTTAATGCAGAGCGAAACAGTCATAAGAAATCGAACGAATAGTGACACTGAGGCATGGTTATATCTCCAAAAATTTATAAAAGAAACGCAAAAAGCACTTCAACACTGTTTCATATTCAGTAGAGCTCGCGAGGACAGTTTTACAAGACCATTTAATTCTGCAGAACCGGCACGCAAAACAAGGAAAGAATATACACCATCGCCACCACCACCATCACCGCAACCACCCACATCAACACCCGCACCACCGCCGCCACCACCACCGCCAACACCAGCATCAAAGAAAAATCAGGTGCCTCGCCCCGGCACTTCTACAAAAACATTAGCTCGGGACATGTTTGGATCTGATAGCGATGACGATGGTGACACCGTCATGCCGGCCGCAAAAAAAGGTGTTGATATACTGTCATATTACTCGAAAAGAGTAGCAAACGGGGTTGCTCGTCAAATGAACATGCATAAAACGGGCTCACACTTTGTTGAGCTGAAGGTATATAACTGCAATGATATCCAAAATATCCAACCCATGAATAGATGGCGCCATGCTGTCATTACGATAAAAAATCGCACAGATGACAATACGCCGGCATGGGGCCATCTATCAGAATTCATCAGAGCAACAAGAAAAGAGTTTACAGATTGTCGCGCTGATTTATTGCATGGGTAATGCATGCAATAATATACCTTTACCTTGATGAAGTGAGAGCCTGTTTTTGTATTCATTAAATTCAATACTCTGATCGCTACTCTCTGGTTAGACTTTTTAAGTATATTTACTCGATAGTATTTAAGTATTTCATGTTTATGTAGGTGGTAAGTTTATATTAATAAATAAAAATATTTACTCGATAGTATTTAAGTATTTCATGTTTATGTAGGTGATAAGTTAATATTAATAAAGAATAATGATTGTATTATCATGTTTTTCTTTTCACAGCTATGTTGTATCCTGATCAAGTAGCTGAAATGATTAAATGCGAAAAATGTCAAATAGAGATACCAGAGAATAAATACAGATATCATTTGAGAACCAATTTACATAAATCAAACTGTTTGATAAAGACTAAGTTCAATAATATTGACATAGTTGCAACAGCTTTTAAAAATAGAATTGTTACTTATCGCTTAAATCCTGCTAAGGATGTCGAGTACCTCACAGTAGAGGCGATCCTGAGCAGTAATCAAAATGAGATCATTAAATTGATAACAATGTCACTAAAGAAGCATCAGTGTTTGAAATTGAATTTTGAACTGTATGCTTATTTTACTTTACCCAAGTCAAATGAGGAACAATTGAAGTCGTTTAACATCAAATATCAAATAATTTATCAAAGCACTGAGTTAAATGAAGTTATTTCAAACTTAACTGATTATTTTATTGAGAAACTATCAGAATTTGAACATTGCGAGTCTGGTTGGAGTTATTTGAGAATGAGTCATTTAGAGATAAACATAAATAAGTATTGTCCTATGAAAGGTGGTACTTACATTGAGCTACCCCAGTCTATAAGAAACACTAAAAGTTGTATCAACATACGGAATTATGATAATCATTGTTTTATATGGAGTATAATGGCAGGGCTGTTTCCTGTAAAGAATAATGTGTGTAGATTGAAGTCTTATCCACATTTTGCTAACATATTGAATATTAAGGGAATGATGTTCCCACCGACTGCTTCAGACATTCGATTATTTGAAATGAACAATCCTGATATCAGTATCAATGTTTATGGCTTAGATAACAAAAGTTCTGTGACTGGACCATTGTATTTTACTAAAAAAAAAAAGATCGATCATTTTAATTTGCTTTACATAGAAAAAGAAGGCAAAGGTCATTATTGTTTAGTAAAAGATCTAATACGATTGGTGCGACGTCAAATCACTCATCATAAAGGAAATTGTTTTTTATGTGAAGCCTGCTTACAATTTTTTTCTACTGAGAATAAGTACAGGTCTCATAATTGTAACGGCATTAAAAGTGTTCTGCCTGAAAAGTCATCTTTTATACAATTTAAGAACTATAATAGACAGCAAAAGATAAATTTTATTATTTATGCTGATTTTGAATGTCTTTTGCTGAATACTGATGAAATAAACACTGAAAACACAAAATCGCTAAAATTACATCAACCCTCATGCTTTGGATTTTATATTTGTTGTTCACATGATCAAAACTTGAACAAGTATGTTTCTTACAGAGGTAAAGATTGCGTTCAAGTGTTTGTAAAACGTCTCATTCAAGATGTTCAGAAAATTCAAACTATTCTGTCAGATAAAAAACCAATGGCTTTATTAACACCTGCTCAGGAAACGGAATATCGTAACGCTACTGTATGTCACATATGTAAAGAGGTGTTATTTGACGACAAAGTGCGTGATCATGATCATATAACATCTGAGTTCAGAGGCGCAGCTCATTCATATTGCAACTTGATGTATAAACAATGCTCATTTATTCCGGTGGTGTTTCATAATCTAAGCGGGTATGATTCACATTTGTTTATTGAAGAGTTGACCAGACATAAAGGAAATATCAAAATAATTCCTAAAACGAAAGAAAAGTATTTGTCTATTACCAAAGAAATTGAATGTAAGGAAGGAGTGATTCAGATAAAATTTATTGATTCTTTTCAATTCTTAAGTACGAGTCTTGATTTGTTAAGTAAAAGTCTATCTGACAGTAATTTCCAGCATTTATCAAAAAGTTTTAAAGGTAAACAATTTGATTTAATACGAAAAAAGGGTATTTATCCATATGATTACATGAATAACTGGTCAAAATTTGAGGAAACACAATTACCTATAAAAAAATGTTTTTACAACTCGATAACCGAGGAACATATAAGTGAAAGTGAGTACTCGCATGCAAATGCGGTGTGGAATCATTTTAATATAAAAAATCTGGGTGAATATACAGATCTATATTTAAAAACAGATGTGTTGCTGCTGTGTGATGTTTTTGAAAATTTTAGAAGGACAAGCTTATTATATTATAAGCTTGATCCTGCATATTACATAACATCACCTAGCCTAAGCTGGGATGCCATGCTTTTTCACACTAAGGTAAAACTGGAATTAATAAGTGATTTAGAAATGTATCAAATGCTGGAAAAAGGTATAAGAGGAGGCTTAGCACAATGTTCGCTACGGCATGCAGTAGCTTCTAATAAATATATGCCGCAGTACGACAAATCTGAACCATCTTCTTATCTAGTGTATTTAGACTGCAATAATCTATATGGTTATGCAATGACAAAGATGTATCCGATATCAGAATTTAGATTCCTATCAAGCCGAGAAATTAAATATTTTGATGTGATGAATATTTCTGATGACAATTATTTCGGTTATATTTTAGAGGTTGATCTAGCATATCCAGATCATTTGCATGACTTACACAAGGATCTACCTTTCGCGCCTGAAAAATATATTCCACCAGGAAGCAAATCTGAAAAATTAATTGCAAATCTGCATGATAAATTCAATTACGTAATACATTACGTACATTTAAAAGAATGTTTAAATCAAGGTCTGGTTTTGCTAAACATCCATCGAATTATAGGATTTAGACAAGATAATTATTTGAAACAATACATCGATCTTAATACTACTCTCCGCCAGTCATCGAAAACCAAATTTGAAAAAGACTTTTTTAAATTACTCAATAATTCTATTTTTGGTAAAACTATAGAAAACAAAAGCAAACAAGTTGATGTGAAATTAGCAACAAAATGGAAAGACACTCAAAACTCAACGAATAAACACCTTACAGCTGAAAAGTTGGTATCGAAACCAAATTTGAAAAGTATTCATGTTTTCTCTGAAAACTTTGCTGCTATTCAGTTAAACAAAGAAAAAGTTGTATTAGATAGACCTATTTATATCGGATTCTCTGTTTTAGAGTACGCTAAACAACACATGTATCAATTTCATTATAATTTTATTAAAAAGATATATCCATCGAAAGATCAGGCACAGCTCTGTTATACTGATACCGATAGCTTGTTGTATTTAATATTTACTGAAGATTTTTATAAAGATATGTTATGTAATATAGAACAATTTGATACGAGCAACTTCGTACCAGACAATGTGTATGATATTCCGAAAGTAAACGAAAAAATTCCAGGATTATTTAAAGATGAAATGGGAGGTGATATAATAAACGAATTTATTGGCTTAAGGGCTAAACTCTATTGTATTGATAGCATGAAATCTCAGATTAAAAAAGCAAAAGGAATAACTAAGACGGTTACCAGTCGATTGAATATTGATGATTATCATGATACCCTGTATAGTAACATTAATACTAGATGTAGAATGAATTTTATTAGATCTATTAAGCATGTATTATTTACTCAACAATTAGATAAAAAACTTCTTAGTGGTAATGATGATAAAAGACAGATACAGCATGATAAAATACACACACTACCATGGGGTCATTGTGATACAATATTTTAAGTAGTTGCATTTAATAGAATAAGCATAAAGTATGAGTAAATGTACCTATTCCTTAGGCTAAGGTCATGATTCTGTTAGACTAGCAAAGTTTTGTGTATTGAATAAATAAGAGGAATGATAATGATTGTTTTTTTTTTTACCTATATTAGATTCTAATAGTTAATATTTATTTTCAGGCTTAATTAAATCTGCTAAGTAACCGAGATGTCTAATGTAACCGTTATCTGATTTTTATAATGAGTAACAGAATATAATAGGCTGCTTAAACAAATCATACTCAGTTGATGATCAGAACCAGTTACAAACTCAGTTTATTTATGAGATAAGTACCTGATCCCTACATTTACAACAATTACATTAATAATGAAACTAATTAAGCAAAACCTTTCTCTAGAAGTAAAAAATCTAAGTATAGAAGACTATGATCGTCCTATAAAGCATAGTAAACTTCTACCAAATTCAATTCGATGTATAATTTGTGGGCCATCAAACTGTGGTAAAACAAATGTTATGATTAGTTTACTACTGGATAGGAATGGTCTTAAGTTTAAAAATATCTATCTATATTCTAAAACAGCATTTCAACCCAAGTACTTATTTTTAAACGAAATATTGAAAAGAGTTCCGGGTATAAGATTTTTTTGTTTTAACTTGAATGAAGAAGTAATACATCCAAATAAAGCTCGTAAAAATTCTGTTATCATATTTGATGACGTTACGTGCGAGAATCAGACAAATATTCGGAATTATTTTGCAATGGGAAGACATCAGTTGCTTGATTGCTTCTATCTTACTCAAACCTATTCAAAAGTACCAAAACAATTAATACGTGATAATGCAAATCTAATAATTGTTTTTAAGCAAGATGAAATGAATTTAAAACATATGTATTTGGAACATATCAATTCAGATATGGAATGGTCCAAGTTTAAAAATATGTGTTCTTTGATTTGGAAAGAACCTTACAATTTTTTAATAATAAACAAAGATTGTCCCTTAAACTGTGGTAGATATAGAAAAGGGTTTGATATTTTTATTAACCTTGATTAATGAAATATTAAGATCAGTGTATATAAGGTCATAGAATGTATGATGAAGATTCAGTTTTATAAATACTTTATACCATACACGTTGTATATCCTGCTTTGTTTTTAAATACATTTTCATGCTATGGAGCATAATATTAAAGAACAGTTGATTAAGTCAGTCAGTGCCATTAAAAGTAAGCTCAAGCAAATTCAAGATGAAGATGATAACCTTAATTTAACTTTGAATAAAGTTTTCAAACCCCTAGCAGATCCAATAAAAGCCCTCACAGATTCTGAATGCTTCCTGAAAAATAAGAACTGTCGTAAAAATAAAAACTTAGATAAAGATATTTCAAATATCTCGATCTGTAGTTCAGATTATCATGATTTAAATGACAATGAAGAAAGTTTCACGGAAGACAGTGAAAACAACACTATTCAAACTGTGAAAGGTGATAATATAGATTTTACCAACACTATACCTTCAGAAAAATCACTTTGCAAAGAAGACATTGAAGAAATTTATGAAGGTTCTCTAAATATACCATTCGGAATTAGGAAAGAAAGATCTGGCTTTTTAATTGGTAATACAAAAGTAAATCTAAAAGTAATAAATGATCCTACAAATAGCACATCAAAGCAAATTATAAATATAAATGCCAAGAATTATGAATTGACTCCTGGTCTTCGAGAACTATTGCTTCGTAAAACACCGAACTTGTCATTGGTTACATGTAGTGATCAAAAAGCTTATAGATACATTCTAACCGATACCAGTGCTCATAAAAGGAATTATGATCCATGCGGGCAAATTAAAGGTGATAAAAGTACAAAGTATCGTGAAATTATAAGACCGCTGTTCGTAGAAAGTTTGAATGACGATGCTTCGTTTAGCTTAAAAGAGTCTAAATTAGGAACTGGATTACCTACCTTAAAGAAATATAAACCAAATACTGAATTCATTTTTTGGGATGATCCCAATGAACTTATTGAAAGACTGAAAATGTTAATAGCATCGAGAGATTCAGGTAACAATAATCATGATAATGAAATTTTGTCAATAATCGAGGAATTGAAAGAAGCTGGTATTATAAAAGAGTAAAATAATAGAATGTATCTTCAGTATCAAAGTGCTTTTCAAACATGAATGTTGATAAGTTTGGTCATCATCTGTTTAAGAAAAATAATGACAAACATGAATGTTTGCTCAAATATTCAAGTGACGGTAATCTATGTGCGCAAAACAAAAGTATACAAAATTTGAAGATTCCTATTCATGCTGATGATTGCTGTACAAAAGACTATGTAGATAGTTTAATAGAAAAGGTTATGAGTAAAATCAAAACTGTGGAACAATTTAACAATGAAATTGTGACGAAAATTCATAACATAGAAACCATTCTTAAAAATGAGCAAGGTCGGCGTCGTAAATGAAATTTACAGAGCCGCAAGAGTTAACTTTCCTAGACGACATGTGATTTTGAAAGATATAAATGATCTATGGCAAGCAGATTTAATCGACCTACAAGCAATTTCAAAATTTAATAATGGATACAATTATGTTTTAGTGGTGATTGATACCTTTT
This sequence comes from Eupithecia subumbrata, assembly GCA_949316285.1. NCBI lineage: Eukaryota > Metazoa > Arthropoda > Insecta > Lepidoptera > Geometridae > Eupithecia > Eupithecia subumbrata. The sequence continues at coordinate 24,215,982 of OX438644.1, read as the reverse complement.
CAAAATACGGTTGGGCATTTCCTTTAAAACGTAAGACCAAAGATGAAGTATATGCTGCGTTTCAAAGTTTATTTAAATCAAATTTCATACCAAAAAACTTGCAAACTGATTTGGGGACCGAATTTTATAACAATAAAATAAAACAACTTACTCAAACATTTCACATAAATCATTATTCTACTTTTTCCACTAAGAAAGCTTCAATAGCAGAGAGATTCATTAGAACAATAAAGACAAAACTATTTAAACAGTTTGGTATGAATGGTAACTATGTATGGATTGATGGTACTTTAGATAAAATTATAGCATCGTACAATGATTCATATCACAAGACAATTGGATGTAAGCCTCTAGAAGTAAGTGATGGTAATAAAATAAAGATAATTGAAAGAATTGCAAAATTGAACTCATCATCAAAGAAGAAAAATAATAATCTAAAAGTCGGTGATTTCGTGCGAATCAGTAAGTACAAAGGTACTTTTCAGAAAGGATACACGCCTAATTGGTCGACAGAAATATTCAAAATCAGAAAAACACAAAACACAGATCCAGCTACATATTTATTAGAAGATATGAGGTATCAACCAATTTTAGGGTCTTTTTATGTACAAGAATTGCAGAAAACTAAATATCCGGACATTTATCTTGTTGAGAAGGTGTTGAAAAAATCTAAAAACAAAGTGTATGTCAAATGGTTAGGACTACCAATGAGTGAAAACAGTTGGATTAAGAATACAAATGTTTTATAAATAAGAGAAAAGATAATTTAAGTAAGCATGTTCCTATTTTAAGTTCAGTCTAATACAGGTTATGAAAGGAAGCAGTCTTATTAATTGGTTAATAAATCATTTACCTTTCGAAGTTCATTTACCAGGGTATAATTACTGTGGGCCAGGAACTAAGCTTATGAAAAGACTTGAAAGAAACCAAAGAGGTATAAATAAGTTAGACGAATATTGTAAAGACCACGATTTAGCTTACAACGCATCATCATCTTTAAGCGATCGTCATTTAGCTGATATTAAACTAATGAAGATGGCTAGGAAACGTATTGGTGCTGCGAATGCAAGCTTGCAAGAAAAAATGGCAGCTCATTTAGTGAACAAAGCCATGCTTATGAAAGTGGCTTCTGGTTCCGGAAATAAGAAATCATCAGATGTGACCCGTAGTGAAGGATGTGGTTTAAAGAAACATTTAAAACAAGTGATTTCACATACTAAAAATACCTTAAAGAAGCTCAAGCCCAAATGTAAAAAAATGGCGATTAAGTTAGCCATTGCTGCTGCAAAGGAAATGTCATCAGAACTAGGTATAAAACTTCCACGTATTATTCCTGTTCCAAAGAGCGGTGGAGTGTTACCTTTGATAGCAATTTTCGCGGGATTATCAGCTGCAGGTAGCTTGAGCGGCGGTGTTTCTGGGATCGTTAAAGCAATCAATGAATGTAAGGAAGCCAAACATCGTCTAGCTGAACAAAAGAGACATAATGAAAAAATAGAAGCTATGAGTATTGGGAAAGGCCTAAATCTTGAGCCTCATAAAGACGGTTTTAGATTACATTTATCGCAACGAAAAAACTAAATAGTAGGCTACCTAATCGAGCTCTCACTAACATCGATATTATTAACCATTCACATAAAATCCCATATTTTCGAGGAGTATTTATGAGAGATCAGTTACCGAAACATCCAAATAAAAAAGAGTGTGGTATTATGAATTTAGATAGCTCTACTAATTCAGGTACACATTGGGTAGCCTACGCGAAATTTAGAGATTATGTAGAATATTTTGATAGTTATGGAAATTTGAGACCACCTATTGAATTAATACAATATATCGGACAAAGCATTAATTACAACTATTCAAATATTCAACAAGAGCATCCATTTAATTGTGGACATCTTTGTTTAAATTTTCTAAAAGAATTTTGGAAATGAGACAGGCACTGACTATAAAATAGTATCAATAATGATGAAAACTTCAGTGTTCGATCATGTCTACAACAATTACCATCACAGGGAATGAATCTGTACTCGAATCATATTTTCATCCCTCATTACAATTAAACGAGCAATATGAATGTGCATTGTTATACTTTTCAACCACAAATTCAGTACCTAACGTAAATAGCTCAAACAACTTATTTATTTACGATGATGATTGTAAACAGCTTGAAATACCTGACGGAACTTATGATTTGTATGACATTGAAGATTATTTATCAAAGAATTTAATTGAATCTAGCATCATGCTAAAACCTAATAATAACACCCTGAGGTGTTCTTTGTTTTGTTCAAAGACTGTTCATTTTGAGAAAGATAATAGCATAGGTCAGCTTTTAGGCTTTGGGAAACGAATACTAGAAGCCAATAAATGGCATGAGTCAGAGAGTTTTGTTAACATTCCATCACTGTCTATGATACGAATCGAATGTGATCTTATAAATGGCTCATACATTAACGGTTTACCTTCTCATATAATTCATGAATTTATACCGAACACACCACCAGGATATCAATACATTGAAGTTCCGAATAACATCATATACTTTCCAATCAATAAAAACAACTTGTCTTCGCTTACTGTGAGAATAGTGGATGAAAACGACAGACTCATTGATTTTAGAAAACAACTTATACAGCTGCGTCTTCATTTAAGAAAATCAAAATGATTGTATTTTATAAAACCTTATGCGATACTGCAAACTGTGACAATAAACTTGAAGGTGTTCGAGTAGAAAGACGTGTTAAAGTTGTGAAAAGAAAAAAAATTACTAAAAATAACAAACTATTCTTGAAAGCTCTTGGATTAAAACTATGAGTATTCTTCAGATTTTGGATTTGCCGCAGATTGATAATTCAATCGAAGGTTATGAGATTCATACCTATAACCCATATAACAACAGTTTTAGAGAAAATGATGAAATCAGAATCCCCATCCATCAACAGGATGTATATTTATTACCATCAGCAAGTTTCATATATGTGGAAGGACAGGCGACTATAATGGGGGAAGATAAGCTACCCATTCAAAAACTTGTGGAGTTTACCAACAACCCTTTTATGTTTTTGTTTCAAGATATACGTTATGAAATGAATGGCATTGAAATTGACCGATCAAAAAATGTTGGTATAACATCTACTCTTAAGTCTTACGTATCTATGAATCCCGGCGAAAATAAAGCATCCGCCATGTGGGGGTGGAAACTAGACGGGTTTAAAAATAATGGTTATTTCAGCGCCAACATTCCACTTAGTAAAATACTAGGATTTGCTGAGGATTATAATAAAATCATAATGAATTGTAAACATGAGCTAATACTAAATAGAGCGAATAGTAACATTAATAGTGTTAAACTTTTAGAAAAAGAAGATATTAAAATAGATATACAGAGAATAAAATGGCGTGTACCTCAAGTTAAGGTATCAGATAGAGAAAGGTTGTCCCTTCTCAGACATTTAGAAAAAGATAAAGCTATACAAATGGCTTTCAGAAATTGGGATTTATATGAATATCCTTTATTACCTAAAACTAAAAAGCATTCATGGTCAATAAAAACATCATCGCAATTAGAAAAACCTCGCTATGTAATCTTTTGTCTACAAACAAATAGAAAAAACATTAAATCAGCAGACTGTTCACAATTTGATCACTGTAAACTTACTAATGTCACACTGTATCTGAATTCACAATATTTTCCTTATGAGGCACTGAATTTGAAATTTGATGACAACAAATACAGTATATTATACGAAATGTACACTAAATTCCGTCAGTCTTATTACAACCGTTCTGTTGATCCATTGTTTGACCTAGAACAATTTAAAGCTAAAGCACCATTATTTGTCATCGATTGTTCACGACAAAACGATACTATTAAGACTGGACCTGTTGATGTACGCTTAGAAATTGAAACCTCATCTGACATCCCTGACAATACATCAGCATATTGTCTTATATTTAATGAACGAGTGATAGAATATAAACCGCTCAGTAATATTGTTCGGAAATTATCATGAGCATCATTGTGGATGTGCAAGGTTTCAAAACAGATGAAAATAAATTTATATTAAAAGAAATTGCTGTACAATTCGGGAGACATCATGCAGTTGTCTTATTATTCAAACCACCATCTCCATTTTATAGCTTAAGTAAAACTGAAAGAAGACATGTTGGTTGGATAGAAAAAAACAGAGGTATATTTTGGAATGAAGGGTTCATTCATTATAAAGATCATAAACAAATCATTGTAAACCTTTTAAAAGGAAAACATCGAATCTTTACGAAAGGAAAAGAAAAAGTAACGTGGATAAGAGATATCTTGAATGCATCACCTAATGTGTATGTTTATGATTTAGAAGATATTAATTGCCCCAGTCTTCCAGGCTTGTATAAAACTTATGAGGACTTGAAAGATGTTTATTGCTGTGCTTGTCATGATAAGATTTGTGCTCTGAAAAATGTACTTTGTTTGAGAAAATGGTGTGATCAAAATAAAATGTTTTAAACTTTGTGTTAGTTTCATTGATTAGAATAGATACCTTACCCATTTAAATCATAGGAAAAAAGAGGAAATTGAATAGTTTAGGTTCATAGGACAGAACATGAATAGATGAAAACTTGAATATTTAGAATTGCTATGATTAGTAGATTGACTAGATAACTTGGATGAATACTTTATAACTTGAATAGATCAATGGTGAAATTGGGGCGTCTGGATCAACAGTTCTTAAGTATTCAGTTTTCCAACGTGTGAAAACTGAATACTTGAGAACTGTTGATCCAGATGCCCCAATTTTACCCTACTACCCTGTATATTTATATCTGTAACAAGTTTACAAAAAAAATCTTGTACCTACCATAAAAGTTTGACCTAGGTACTTCGGTCCTTAGTAAACTCAACTGAAAATCGCGATTACTTTTTCATAGCTTTATAAAATGTGCCACTTACTATACAGGGTGCCACGGAAAGTGAACCCTCTTTCGGCACCCTGTACATGTATACGCTATACATACTGCAGATATTTGTTCCGGATGTTCTGGAGGTTTTCTATATATAATATAAAATACCTATCTAAAAAGTGTACTAAGTAGGTATATCAGTTATGTAGTACCGATAACACAATCTCTGCTTAGCTTGGGGCTAGATAATGCTGTGTGAATTGTACAGCATTATGTTTTCCTTTATTTACGTAGGTACTCCTTAGGATATTTATTCGTTCACTTCGAACGCCCAGAAAATATTCACGGAAAATAAATCTAGAATCTATATCGTTGGTGGCTTTGGATAAGTAGATCCTATATAAACCAGCGCTGGGTGGACACACCAGTGTTCATCCAGTACAACGCTGAGTGGAGGCCATATTTGTGTGTATAGTATTATTTTGTTAGCATAAGTTCTCGTTCTGTGTAGTACCTAGTTTTTAAGGTAAATAAAAATATTTTCTTTTTTTCTATTTATAATATCATCGATTGTACCAAGACATTGCAATCTTGCCCTCCAAGACTAGAGATATGCTTCGATAAACAGACATGGAAGTGAACACACGTTTGAACATATCCGCTTCTTGGATACATATTTATCAGCTGTTAGTTAACATACGCCCCTCAACAATGACCCCACTAATTGCTCAGGGTGATATGATATCATAATTGATATAATTAGCCAAAGGTACCTATTCTGGTGATCGTAAACTTATATCTAACACAGTTATTCTTACTTTGAAAATTTTCAAATTATTGTAAAGAGGAGCCTTAGGTAATATTGATGACATTGCTGACGCAAATTCTGCAAAAACCTGCGTAAAAAGAACTGAAATCAACTTATTGTGTAGCTTGTGAGGAGTGAATCATAAATCCAAATAGCGATTTACCTGTGTAAGTCCAAAAATATGATATAAAACGTCAAGTGCGAGTCGGACTCGCACACTAAGGGTTCCGTAAGACCTTGTGTCTTGCCAAATTATCATCATTCTCGGTCAACGGGAAGTAGGTAGGTACCCTGTAGGTTTTGGTCCATGGCGAGAATCAAAATAACTTTTTTTGGTGAAATAACTAGAAATTGACTGTTTTCGGATTTTTCCCTTTACTTGTGCTATACTATAAGACCTTAGCTGAGGAGTTCTATGAGGATATTGGGCGTCTCATAGACACGAATAAAACCACTTATACTGGTATTATGGGAGACTTTAATGCCCGCATTGGAAAGAAAGAAACAGAAGACGAAACCAGCATTGGTAATCATGGTCTGGGAACTAGAAATCCAAGAGGACAAATGCTTCTGAACTTTCTCCAATCGAAATCACTCTACGCAGTGAACTCTTTCTTCCAAAAGCCGACACAACGAAAATGGACCTGGAGACATCCCAACGGTGTACACAAAAGCGAGTACGACTACATTATCACTGATAAAAAGCAAACTGTTAAGGACGTCTCCGTATTAAATAGGTTTGGAACTGGTAGTGACCACAGACCAGTACGAGCCGAAGTCTTTTTCAACGTCCGCTCATACAGAAGAAACCTGGTTACAAAAAAGCATATTCCGTACCATATGAAGGTTGATATACTTCGGGCAAATGCCGACCTGTATGGAAATGCCGTTGAGAATCGACTCTACTCCTGTAACATAGAAAACATAACATTAGATGAGATCAACAGTAACATTGTCAGTGCTCTAACACAGAGTCTAGAATCCATACAGACACCAATTATCCATAAAAAGACACAAAGGTTGAAACCAAACACACTTCAAATGATGGATCTAAGGAGAGAAATGCACAGTCAAGGGAAACTGAACGCTCCTGAGTATAAAGACCTTAGAAAAAGTATTAGAAGAAACGTGCGTGCTGACTTGGACGAATTCAATACTAATCTTATAGAAACAGCCATAGAGAGGAACAGTAGCCGCAGAGTTCTAAAACTACAGATCAGCCAGGGACGTAAGCAAATTTTCAAACTGCTTAATGACAGGAACGAAATCATCACAGATCGCGAACAACTTCTTACAATAACAGAGAAATTCTACCAGACTCTCTACACCAGTACAAATACATCACATGAAGGTACTGTAGCACAATGTGAGAAGCCAACCAGAAGACGTTGCCATATCGTGAACGTTGGATCTGAAGAGATGCCTGACATCATACCCGAAGAAATACTCCACGCAATCCACCAGATGAAGAATAAACGCGCTCCAGGGGAGGACGGTGTGTTGCCAGAGATGCTTAAACTGAACACAAAACATTTATGGGAAATTATAGCTAAACTTTTTACGAGATGCATAATTGACACCAAGGTTCCATCAGCATGGAATAACGCCGTCATTACCCTAATACACAAAAAAGAAGACATTAAGAAACTGGATAACTATAGACCAATAAGTCTCCTATCCCACCTATACAAACTATTCACCAGAGTAATAGTCAACAGACTCGAAAAGAAATTGGACTTCTATCAGCCGCGAGAACAGGCTGGTTTTCGGTCAGGATTCAGCACAAATGACCACCTGCAAACGTTAAAAACAGTAATTGAGAAGTGTAACGAATACAGAAAGCCACTTATTCTTACATTCATCGACTACGAAAAAGCATTTGACTCTGTGGAATGGTGGGTAGTAGAGCAAGCACTGACCAACTGTCGAATAGACGAAAGATACATCCAACTGCTGAACCATCTACATGCAAACGCCACAGCTTGCGTTGCCCTCCACAAGAAAACTAGCAAATTCCAGCTAGGCAGAGGAGTTAGACAGGGTGACACGATCTCTCCGAAACTTTTCACACTCGCTCTAGAGTATATATTTCGGCAGATGAAGTGGGAAAACAAGGGGCTCATCGTAGATGGGGAGAGACTTTCCAACCTACGATTTGCAGATGATTTAGTTCTCATATCAGACAGTGTGGATGACATGATATCTATGATAGAAGATCTAAGAGTAGAGTCGGCAAAAGCGGGCCTCAAAATGAACACTGGGAAAACTAAAATTATGACTAACATGGCGAACATTAGAAACTACCAGCTACCAGTAGAATCAGTAGCTGAGTACATATACCTTGGTCATAAAATTACATTGGGCTTCGAAAACCAGACCGCGGAAGTAGATCGGAGAATCGCACAAGCCTGGGCAGCATTTGGCGCTAACAAGCAGACGCTACGTGGCAAACTGCCACTGCACCTAAAAGTCAGAGTATTTGAGCAATGTGTGATGCCCGTGTTCACCTATGGCACAGAAACTATGACCCTCACCAAGAAATCCGCGGAGAAGTTCAGAGTCGCGCAAAGAGGTATGGAGCGAGCAATGCTAGGTATCACATTGCGCGACCGAAAACGTAACGATTGGATCCGGAGCAAGACAAAAGTGAGAGACGTGGTAAACACCATAGCAGCAAAGAAGTGGGCTTGGGCAGGACACATTGCCCGAATGGATACGTCACGTTGGACCAGGAGAGTCCTGGAATGGAGGCCCAGAGCTGACACCCGAGGACGAGGCAGATCACCAAATCGTTGGGTAGACGACATCAGACGGCACGGAGGACATGACTGGATGAGACGGGCTCAAGATCGACAAGAGTGGAGAAGAAGGGAAGAGGCCTATATCCAAGATTGGATCAAGATCAGGCCACCATGATGATGATGATGATGACTATAAGACCTTGCTGGTCACCAAATTACAATATTCTACGGGAAGTACCCTATAGGTTTGAGTGCATGTGATTCCTTTGGAAATTTCAAAATATTCAGATATAAACGGCTGTAACTTTTGAGTGCGTTGACTTAGAAGTTTTATTTATATTGTGGCTTCAAAAGGTTAGGGACTTGAGTATTTGACGTTAATTTCAAGTCGATACTTCCACGCGTTCCTGAGAAAAGAGGGTTGATATACGGATAGACAGACAGACAGACAGACATACGGACGGACAACAAAGTGATCCTATAAGGGTTCCTTTTTTCTTTTGAGGCACGGAACCCTTAAAAGTAAGGAAAGGGGGCGGTTTGCACGTAGTAGGTAGGTAGGTATAAATCTCCGGAAGGTACCTTACATAAGGCTAAAAGTATAAATAAAATTGTAAAATCAACGGTTGATATTATGTTTTTGATATATAAATTGCGAGCAATTTGTATTAATTCTAGGTCGGGGTTTCCAAGCGTGAAAATAATAGACCTATTTTGTAGCTAAGTGAGTTAATAGGTAGTTTTTTTGGCTTGCGTGCTGCAGAAATAAGTCGTCTTCATCTTGTCAAATTGAGAAAATTATCAACCACAACTACTTATCAAATTGTACGAGAACAGCCATGGTGTCAATTCAGATGTCGCCAAAAATAAACTATACTAATAAGACAGCGCTAACAATTATGCCGTCCCTTTCATAGTGATCGAAATAAAAAGGATAGCATGAATTTTAGTGCTGTCAAATTAGTTTAGTTTAGTTTTGGCGACATCTGAATCGACACGAGACTTCCTGTCTGTGTAACTTTAAGCAATGCTCGAAATCCGCAAATATGAGATTAGACAACTAATCATAAAAATAGCGACAACGCTATACATGTATAGGTAGGTACAATACAAATGCTGTAGGTAAACAGGATCTGCTTGATATTGTTCAGTAAATATTTGTAGAGGGAAATATCTATAGGTAGGTACTCAGGTACACTACACATATTTATCTACTACACAATTTCGAAACAATTTATTCGCACTAAAGTCATAAACAACGGGATATTTACCTACCATGATTTGAATTTTGAGTTTTCCAATATTATAATTTATTCGCAGTTCAAACATGCAAATGCTCATGCACAAGGGCGAAATCAGGACATAGGTTCCGTTCACATTGAAGCCGGGTCGAGTAGGCGGCGGCGGCGCGGAACGTCACTCGATCCGCCTGCTGGTCAACCATCATCAGGTTACCAACTATCCATCATCTATTACACACATTAATACCCTTGTTAAAAGGATTTTCGACCCTATGCTGAGCTGATAAGGATGGTGAAGCTACAGAGACTTGCATAGTCAGAGTTGTTCAGGTAGGACTTATTGGCGTCAAGCCAGAACTATTCTGCCTAGATAATTCAATCGAGTGTCAATGCGATACTTACGATTACGATTAACATCATATTAAGATTTTATAGATAGATAGAAAACACTTTATTATACCACACAAACACAGGAAACAATACAAAGAAAATGCTCAGAAAAAAAAGGAAGTATAAAGGGCGGCCTTATCGCTGAGAGCGATCTCTTCGAGGCAACCTTGGGAGGGACTAGAAATGAAAGAACAAAATAGACGGTGGCACTGAATAAATATATAGAACTTAAAGAAATACTTACACTACATACCTACCATAATACCTACAAAGATTAAACATACATAAACATATAAAAAGGTTGTTTTATTCTTTACAAGGATATATAATGCTGATGAAGCAATTTTTTGAAGATAGGGAGTGATTTTGCACCTTGATGTCCAGAGGGAGAGCATTTATTAAGAAAACAACACAATTTTATTATCTGGTCGAAGATTCAAGAGGTTATTTTAACAGCTACTGATTTGAAAGCTAATTTTAGACGCATTAAAGTTTGGCGCGAGCTTGCAGTTCGTGACAGAAAGTTCGTCCACGACATTTCGTGGAAATGCTGGAGAAAGGTTAATATGCATCTCTATCCGTGTAACCTGTGTAACGTATGCATGCGATTAAGAGATACCTTTAACGTTAGGTTATAAAGAGAAGCGTTGAAATTTTTTATTCCAAAAGGGCAGAATCCTTTGATCACAAAGAAAATTACAATAAAATAATAGAAATAAATTAGAACTATTATTTACAATTGAAATAATTGAGCAACTGCAGACTGTTGCATACAATCTACAGGTAGATCAACTGATCCATATCAATACCAGTTGGAAGCGTCCCCAAGATATAAAAGATTGTTTTTTAAATATTTTTAAAGGATTTTAGGCTTTTTTGTCGTTTGATCTTATAAGTACTCTACTCACCTAGCAATGCACACTACCCCAATTGTAATTCTGCAAATCATAGTCATCATCTGCAGCTTTTGGGACCACAGAAATATCGGGATACTATTTCTGTGTTTGGTACCAATTAAGAAATATCTATATAACTATCGTTTCCTGTCAAATACCAACTCTTTCACATTGTCACTAGGATGTTAGACTTGTAAATTCACTTTAGTACTTTAGTACTACCCTTATTTAGCGAGATTATTAATGATCAAAGGAACTTACTTGTACGTGACGTTCGATCATAATTATAAACGGCTTCATTTGACGTGATAATAATAAAGCCAATGTCTAGGACTCAGCTACAGTATGTGAAAGAAGTCGCGTCGAATGAAGTTGTAAAATATAATTTTCATCATTAGAGCTCTTCCTAAGATTTGATTAATTTTATAGCGTGTCTTGTGGTGTGAAGTACAGAGTTAGTACGTAAATATCAATCTAACTGACCTACCTTTAAGTCACGAATTAGAAATGACCCGATGCATAGCACATCGAAACGCCTACTTTATGTTTACAAGTTTCAAGCAGGTAAAATAAGGTGAACCAGAATCCAATACTACTTACTACTAATATTATAAAGCCGAAAGTTTGTGAAAATATGTGACATTTTTGTTACCTACGATCTCCAAAACTACTGAACTTGAACAAGATGAAATTTGGCGAACATTTAGAATAACTTAGAGAATAGGCTACTTATTATACCGAAAAAACGCGTGCGACGCCACGAGCAGAAGCTGAAGCTGGAACATAAGAACACGTGGAAGAAATATTTCCAGATTGTACAAACATTTGTCCCAAGGCGGGAATCGAACCAATCACCTGCGTCGTAGGCAATTTTTGCAGATTTTACAAACATTTGTCCCAAGGCGGGAATCGAACCAAACACCTGCGTCGTAGGCGGCCTTTCGCCCGCCGCGCCACATCGGTCGTCGATCTCCAAGGCCAAGATCCACTTTAGGTCTCTGAGCCAAAGAATCTAAAGGTACATTTAGATCTGTTCAACATCGGGCGATTTTGTGGAAAGCAACATGTTGAAGCAACACTGTTGTTGTTTGTGGAATGAGTCATGCAACAAAACGTCGACCGTTCTACAAAATACGACATGTTGAAACGTGTTGCTCTTGTACCCACATTTGATGGGTTCATTCAACATTATTGTATCTACAACTCATAATCTTTTGGTCAAAAATGGAAATTGAGTGGGATAATGATAAAGTTAAGAAGTTTATTGAGGACTACAGAAATGAGGAAGTGCTTTGGAATATCACCCTGACTATAAAGACAATAAAAAGAAAAAAGATGCGTATTTAAAACTAGCCAATCAGTATAATTGTTCAGAAGACACAGTGAAGAAGAAAATAAAAAATATCAGAACAGCTTTCCAAAACTTCTTCAAAGTCACTTGCAGATAGCCTTGTAAAATTGTTAAATAACAATCCATCATCTAATAGTATGTCTTTTAGTAAACTGTTTCGGTATCCACTTCTAAACATTGCCCGTTTCCACAACCGTCATTTTCTTTTTTCCGAGTACTGTCGTTCAAAATTAGGAAAGCCGCAGCAGACATCACTGTAGGCAACTGTAGAACGTATGTAAAATGAAACTGTAGAATCAGTTGCTGCAACAGATGTTGATCATTGTTGAACATACAACATTGTGGAACAGTGTTGCGTGCGACATTCCGTTGCTTCAACGAATTGTTGAACGGTCTAAATGTACCTTAAGGCCGGAGGATGGACGTCAAATGTTTGTACGATTAACTTTTTTGCGACACGATAAAACTATGTGCTAACAATCATACATTTTTATCGTGTCCCAAAAAGTTAGTTGAATTGGGTAAAACAAACATGCTTTACCCAATTCAACTATGATTCTTCCTGTTCAGGCCAACTTAGAAAAAGCTATATATTCATAGATGCTAACTTATTCATAAATATTCTGCTTTTCCTTTCTGAAAATTAAAATATATCGCCAAGTTCTGGGACGCCTTATAAAGTGAAACCATTGATGAATGGCGGTGTCAACCGTACAGACCACCCGGCCGGTAGATTTATATCATTTGTCACTTCAAAATCAAAGCAATCATTACAAATTACTCTTCTCCGATAAAATCAACTTCAAGTTCAGAGCAGCAAGACCGAATTTTGCTGGACATAACCGTCAAAGGAAAGTAACAATTTGTAATGGATAAGACAAATTGAACAGTCGACAGGTTACTGTAATAAAGATGATAAAGTGGTTATAATGTCTGAGGTGATAGGAAAGTAAAATTGGCTATAGTATTTTTTGCTGCTGTATTTAATGTCGGCCTAAACACGGGTTGATTGGATAAGTTAATTATTGTACCGTCAGTCTTTTTCTATAGGTACATTTTTTTATAATTATATAATATTGCTAGCTGCATTCTTACTATCCGTTGTCTTATTACCCGTTTTTCAGTAGGAATGATGCATTTTCCCGCGGTAAAAAGTAGTTTATGTTCATCAGGCAGGAATAATGTGTTAATAAATAATGGTAAAATTATTTTTCAAATCGGTTCAGTAGTTTCGGAGCCTATTCAATACAAACAAACAAACAATAAAATCTTTCCTCATTATAATATTAGTAATAATTAGTATAGATATAGATAATTAAATTATATCGACAAATGAACCTACTATTGTTCAAATGTAACAATTAAAACGAATATCCGGCCTTTATTGATAAGTGATACGAAAACCGTCGTTAACTCGGATGGCGTTATCCTCAGTGAGTATGTGCAGGAAATGGATTCTTGAAACTACTTAATAGGTAAGTATCGATAAATTAATAAGCAATAATTCCGGTCAAAAACCTCAATAATAACTGGTTACTTGGGTTTTCCCAAACATAATAGAAATGTTAACCTTTTTGTTGTTTGGTTTTAGTTGATTTACCTAATAGCCTTTTTTTATTTTATTTGTTTGGTCGTAGTTTTAGCCAATGTTTTAGTAATTAAACTATTTTTCTTTTAACTCTGCTGTCTGTGTGAAAGCCGAACACAATATTTTAAGGCAGATTGTGGTCTGGCTTTCTCAATAGTGAGGAAACAGACGTAAATCACTATAATAAATTAGTTCAACAGATTACGACAGGTCCTGTTTTATGAGTTTAAGTTTATTAAGGTCTAATTTTATGTTATTCGCTGCAATAATTTTTTTTCTTCATTGATTGAAAATTCATATTTAGCTAGGATTTTACTTTCCACACAATCTGTCCTCTCATAGGATGGTCACAGGCCTTTATGATCAGAAACTTATTAAATCATGCAACCTTTATCATTTACGACAGATGATAGGTAGCATCAGTTTGGTTGTTTGGTTGTGAGATAGCTGTTAGCCCGATGGCCAAGCTCTTATGAGTCGCTGAAATACGCCTCAACCTCAACCTCAACAGCGTGTATTGGTCCACTGCTGGACGCAGGCCTCCCCCTGTTAAACGCCTTGTTGGCTTTTATCTCATGGAGGGTAATGCCCATAATCCTCACGCTGGGCATGCGGGTTAAGGATCACAGTTCTGTGGTAGAATTGTTCTGCAGGGGGCGCTGCTGCCCGCCCCCGATGGATATCCCTAAGTCGCCTCTTACGACACCAGCGGGAAGCGTTGGGGTGGTGTAAATTCTAAGCCGGCACCACACAGCTGAAATACGCATTCGGGAGCTATTTTTCTTTTCTTCCTAGATGAGATCTTTATGCAAGTATTTTGGTATGGCACTAATATTGCCTTCTGCTGTGTACTTTCCAGAACCACAATAGTCAGATAATGAGGTCACTTTAATCATGCTTACAAACCCAGTGACCTATTGGTCAATACTTATTTATATTTCCTTTATCTCACGCTTAAAATAAGTACAAATTATCACTTCTTATTAGGATTATTTTTGCGCCAACTTCATTATCATTGCGTTGGTGAGATTCGTAACTATTGCTGTTTTTGATCGAGTTGATTCAGTGTTCTATAGTAGAGATGAGGTAATCTACGCGTTACAAGTAGCATGTTGTCTTACGTAGCCGTTCTGTCTAGTGGCAGTCTAGTCGTTCGAGTCATTGACAGGCCTACTTTCTCAGTCGAAAACGCGTCGTAGTTTTTTCTCTCCGTTACTATAACTGGATAAGGCGATTGTTTGATCACTGTGATTATTTTTAACTGAGAAATTGCCTTCATTTGAACAGCGGGTGTGGTCTTATTTTGTGTTGCTTTGATTAAGACTAGTAAGGTTATTAATCTAGGAGACTTGTAGGCCAGATTTGATTGTGCCAATAACTTTTGTCTTCAGGTCAGTAGTACGGAGCTTGCTAATTTTCTCGGAACAATTAAATGGTATCGAAAAATCGGTGTGTGTTGTGATAGTTTCTTTATGATGGATGTGTGTTATCATGATTGATATAATTACTGGGGTTACTAGGCCACAAAATTGTTCATCATCATCATCAGCCTATATTAGTCCACTGCTGGACTAATATAGGCTGATGACAGGCTGATGACAGGGCGCTGGCGCTCTTAAGAGGAGGCCTATGGCCTCCTCTTAAGAGCGCCAGCGCCCTGTCTTCTTGCCGCATCCAGCAACTGCCTGCAGTCTTTCGCAGATCGTGATCCCACTGGTCTGGCAAAATTGTTCACACTTGTTTTATTGCTTAGGATTAAGACCTTGATTTCATAGTCTCTTAACTAATAAGAAAACCGACTGCATGTTTGTTTAACATCAGGATGGAAACTCAATTTCCTTTTCACCTCAGCTCAAGTTTTATGAGGCAATCAAGAACTTGAAGAACAAGCTGCCTCTATTATTTAAACATCGCCATTAATTACACTTTTAATGAAAGTTAATTGGAAAATTGCTGTTTGAGTTAGTCGCTAGGTTTTTCCCTTGAATTTTAATGGTTCTTGGATAGAATACCTCAACCTCAACCTGAACAGCCTGTGTTGGTCCAGTGCTGGACGTAGGCCTCCCCCTGATTAGCACCTTTTTGGCTTTTATCTCATGGGGTAATGCCCATAATCCCCACGCTGGGCTTACGGGTTAAGGATCGCAGATCGGTGGCAGAAATGTTCTGCAGGGGGCGCTGCTGCCCGCCACCGATGGATATCCCTTAGCATTAAATCTAGAGATAGCTCAAAATCCAAATGATAGACGAAACCTCTTGATATTTTATTAAAAGCTACTTTGGAATGACAAAACTTTGATAAGTACCTACTCATACTAATTTATTCGCCGTAGGAGCACAAGGCACACTTTACAATATACTTTACTTTCACAATAAATTACAATATACTTTACTTTCACAATAAAAGTAATGATTTATTGTCATAAAACAAAGAAGATAGGATGAAAATCAAGGAACTTTGAAATAATAATATAAAAATAGGTTAATTAATAAATACTACAGCAGCTGTAAAAATGAGCATCGTTAAAGTCAAGTTAATAAATAAATAAATAAAAATAATACAATAAATATAAATAAAAATAATAGTGCTGCTGTAAAATGGCATTTTCTGACATAATAAAATTAATTCTAAATGATGATCTCTCTTAGGTATGTTTGTAGGAAAAAGTGTCACTAAACCTTTGGCGCCTATCGGTAAATAACATACCTACCATAGGCATGTAACAATTTAATTAAATCTTTTCCTCACAAAATAATCATTATCATCACGAAACTTATAATAATTAATAAATCTAGGAGTTACTTTGCGGAAGTCCATTACAAAATATAAGGATGAAAAATATTTAGTAACAATTCCGCATAAAACCTTCTCTGATAAGATCCATCCAACAGTACCATTCGCTTGCACGTGAATTTTCATTATGTAGTTAGTGTGGATTTTTTTTCTGCAATTAAGTTGTGTGAGTGCTTGAAGTTGGAAGATAAGTGACTTGGCAATTTTATATTGCGCAAGTCTGTTTTTACTTTCTTGGATTGCATTGCACTGCAAAGCATTTCAATTTGTGGGAGGGTGGGCAGTGCACGCGAATTGCATTTTGTTGGATCTTATAGAAAAGATTTTACGCGGAATTGTTACTAAATATTTTTCATCCTTATATTATTAACTACCCTTCTTCTCAACCTCCACCATTTGCTCCACTGCTGAACATGTGTAGTGTAATCCTAACGTTGGTAATATAGCCCAATTACGTTGATTGGCGGTATCCTAAAGATGCATATTCAATGGTCATATAACCAGCGAGACTCAGCAAGGGGTCTTGTCAATGGGATGAAAATAGCCAACATATTCTTTGTATCAATCCAGAGGGGCATGCATCCAGGGTCGATAGCGGAAAATTGTATAACACCAATTGTATAAGACTGGCGATAACATTGATAAATCATTTTCGGATGTAGCCAGAGTGGCTGTGTTTCTGTCAATTGTATGGAAATTAAGCAACTAGGTTATGAAGTGATGTTACCGGGTATTCAAAGTTAAAAGATTATGTAAGTAACTTAGAGATTGACAGACTTGTTATTCATACCGCTTTATCGTAGGTACCTACGATAAAACGGGATGTATAAAAAAATAATAAATAAAGTTAATCAGTAAAAATGTAATTCTTAGGAAAATATACTTTAATACATCATTGTTGATGTTAAACGTAAACATGAAAAAAAAAATTGTATAAATAAAAGGAAAGCAAATTATTATTTTTTAATAAATAGTATTAATAAATCAACAATAGTATCAGCCGCCCAAAATGATGTAAATTTATAATTTGAACAAATCCACTTGTGGTTTTGTGCCTCTTATCCATAATAAATTAATATAGAAATAAAAATAAAATACTCTACTTGGAGAAGAAGGAAAAATTTATAATTTTTCCGACGATAACAAAGATTAACCTAACAAATTAACTGCAATCAGGTAAATAAAATGTTATCTTACGGAGAAAAACGAGATTTACTACTTAGGTATATTTACTTTGTAATAGGTAGATTCGATAAATGTAGTTACCTACTTCCAGTTTTTACTCAATTTACTAAATAATTAATTTTCCTCTAATATACCTACATTACGTTATTCCAAAAGGATAACTAATGGCTAGCCAATTATATTTTAACAACATTTATTTAGCAAACTCTACGACGAAACCAGGGCATTATTATGCATTTAGCTTTTAAATCCATCATGGTTATTAACACTAAAGTCATAAATAACGGGATATTTACCATGATTTGAATTTTGAGTTCTCCAATATTTCGGCACAGTTTCAAATCATGGTAAATATCCCGTTATTTATGACTTTAGTCTTACATTTAGCGTTATCAAATTACAAAGATCATGACCCCCGTGATGAGGATATACCAGAGTCAGGATACTGCCTAGGACAGGGCACGTGCCTTCCTGCCCGGAGTAATACCTAATCCTGGCGCTGTGTCGACGCAAGGTCGCCCCGACCGGGAATGCGAAGATTGCTGAAATGCGGGTGCTGGGACTGATGGCAGAAGAAATACAATGCTAGTATTGAAGCAGCCACTATTGACTAGGAAAATTACTATCAAAAATAGAAACAAATTAGAACTAGTATTTACAATTGGAACAATTGAGATTACTGCAGACTGTTGCAAACTATCTACAGGTACCTGAACTGACTGACCAGACCAGCGTTGGTTGCTAGCTTGCTAGTCAACCAACTCATGCTGAGGCAGAGCCATTTTGTTACTGGGTTTACACCTTGTATTTTAATCTAAGTTAAGTATGTATTTTAGTCTAAGATTAGTATGTGTAAGTCTTTTAAGAAATAAATTTATATTCTATTCTATTCTATTCTAACTGATCCATATCAATACCAGTCGGAAGCGTCCCCAAGACAATTTAACATCAAGTATCTAGACAATTGTGTTAGTCAACTCATAAGTAGGGTTTGGTAAATACTTAAAGTTTTTTTTTCTTTTTGTGCCAATTTATAAATTACATGAGAATCACATTAGGCAGCTATCGCGACAAGGATGCTGTTGCTGCTCCCCCGGGTTCAGCTAAGCAGTGAGGCTGACTTCTTCCGCCCGATGGCGTCGAAGGTATAATATAAAATTTAATTAAAAATAAATTAAATGCGAAAGTTTGGGTGGATGGATGGATGCTTCTTCACGCAAAAACTACGGAACGGATCGGGCTGAAATTTTGCATGGATTGAACTGGAATAGCACATAGGCTATACTTTTATTCCGATGGACTAAAAATAATTAAACAACGTTTCACACATGCACACTAAGCGGTCTTATCGCTTAGAAGCTATTTCTTCCAGGCAACCTTTATTCATCTACTTACGACCTCTGTGGCGCGGCGGGCGAAGGTCCGCCTGCGACGCAGGAGGTTTGCGGGTTCGATTCCCGCCTCGGGACAAATGTTTGTACGATCTGCAGATATTTGTTCAGGGTGTTCTGGATGTTTTCTATGTTTAATAAAAATATCTATCTATCAGTTATCTAGTACCCATAACACAAGCTCTGCTTAACTGCATTATTTATTAATTTATTACTTACGCCTGTAGCTCAGCGAACCAAAAGTGAATCTCATCGTTTTCTTGCAAATTAGCACAAACAAATTGTAGACATATTTATTCAAAAGACAAAGAGCACGACTATTGAGTCGTGATATTGTGTTAATATGCCACATTTTATATTTTGAGTTTAAAATACTTGTCATATTCGCTACTTAGTGTTTGAGTGGAACTTGATGTCAAAACTATTCCATCGGTGGAACAGAATGGAAAAGAAGAGAAACTGATCCATTAGTGAATTAGCAAAGTGGATGAGAGTGAAACAGAGCTTTATAATAAACTGAATCAAACTGAACTTAACTGTACATTGCTCCAACGACTTTCATCGTAAATACAAATTTAGGCATGACTTCGCGTAAGCGATCAAGTGATCGCTTACGCAAAGTCCACGCCTAAATTAATGACCTGAAGAAATTTACCAAATTAATGTTGCGGTACCTGTAGGAACTTCTTCTGCAGTCGTTACCAAACGAGGCCCGTTTAATTTGGATACCGTATGAAGATTGATAGCGGCCACCCTTGGATTATTTTGTCAGCATAACAGAACAGTCTGAAGTGACGGAGCACTGCTCCCCAGGACGTCCATATCCTGTCTCAGAATTTGTGGAAAGATTTGGTGCATTTTACGGTTGATACAAGGGAGCACTCTAAGTATGAAAAGAAATACTATTTCTCTGTCTGTTTATTAACTTTTCACGCCCACACAGCTAAACCGATCATATTGTAAATTGGCACGGAAGTGGATGGTGCCTATCTAGGGAAAAGTTACTTATTGTGAAAACTTTTAATTGGCCATCCTTATATTTATACTTAATTTCCTTTCATATTTAGCCGTTAAATTTCCTTAAATAAATAAATGAAGACAAAGGCTACCTTTTGTCCTGGAAAAACCGTAGCAAACTTTCTTCCAAATTTAGTATGTAACCTTTTCACCACTCTCGCTCAAACGGTGACTTTGCTGCCTAAAAACAGTGAGTAAAAACGGGTTTTGCTCACATGTGGAATGAAGAATATTATTCAACTTGTTGCAAAAACTAATTTGAATTCGGAAAAATTCGACTTTCACAAAAACAAAATATTTTTTCCGTTCGTGGTCGCAAAGAGGTTTGTAGCATTTTAACCCTCCAAGCTTGTTGACCAAAATGAGTTTCTGACATTCGACCTCTTTCATAAATTACAAAACATTTTCTCGCTAGTCGTGGTGAAAAGTTGCATGTTTATCTCGAGGGCAAATATTTTTGTTTCGTGCCTATTAAATCCCTCGTTACCTCAGCAGTATACTTTAGAGGCACTCGCTACGCTCGTGACTCTATTCTAGACTGCTTCGCTAGATCGGTATTTATTGTTGCCACGTTCAACATAAAATCGTTTTTAACACTTGTTGAAGCAATAACTATTCTTTTCAATCACAGCAATCGAGACAAGCGACGCGACAGCAATAGTTACGGAATAGACACGCAGGATTGATTGCAATTTGATATTAATGAGCTATTGATGAGTCTATTGGTTTTGAAGAGTCTAGGATGTGATTAATTGGTGGTTTGTATAATAATATCATTACGAAATTATAGATTTCTTTTGAGAAAGTTACTGGGTTGGTGTTCTAGGCTTAGCTTTCTGTTGTAGCTGCTTTCGGACCTACCGCACAGTCGTGTAAATTAAACGAGTTTATGGTTTCCGATAGTAATTTTACAAAGCCCTTTGCTTGGGACATTACCGACATGTATAATAGTAGGTATCGGTTTATACATCGAGCTTGTTAAAATCTTATTGAACACGTAAATAAACAAACCTACTTGCTGAATTTATGTGTGCTGATGAGGTAATTGTTATTTTATTCTGGAAAAATATTTTGATTCACAAAGAAAATTAGTTTCAAAATAATAGAAATAAATGAGAACTAGGATTTACAATTGAAACAATTGAGCTAACTGCAGACTGTGCAAAAAATGTACAGGTAATTCAACTGATCCATTTCTATAGCAGTCGGAAGCGTCCCCAAGACGCTGGCAGGCAACTAAATCTACACTAATATTATATTTTTGTATGTTTATAAAGATTAAACTCAAAACTACAGGACCGATTTCAGAAATTATTTCGTCATTAGAATGCTGCATTATCCCTGAGTAACAATGGCTATATGTTTAAAAAATAAATGTCCACCCGTGCGAAGCCGGGACGGACCGCTAGTATATAATAGGAAAAAAGTCCAGGCAAATTGTTTGCGGGTGATGAAAGAGGATAACTAGTAATCAGCGTGACCCGAGAGCATGGTCAGTATCTGGCATGGCACAGCGCATCAGCATTGCCATACAGCGGGGCAATGCAGCCAGCGTCTTGGGGACGCTTCCGACTGGTATTGATATGGATCAGTTGAGCTACCTGTATTGTTTGCAACAGTCTGCAGTTAGCTCAATTGTTTCAATTGTAAATACTAATTATATTATAATTTTCTTTGTGATTAAAATTAGTGAAGGCTTCTGCCCTAGTAATCAGTAACTAAATAATTACGGTAAAGGAAAACCACAGTTTTTCCTCATAGTACACAAGCTCTGCCTATTTTGGGGCTAGATGATGCTGTGAAGATTGTCTAGCAATAATTATCGATTTCTTTTTAGTCATCAACTGTGTACAAAAGTACCAAAATCTTTGCAATATTCAATGAGTGGAGTTACCATAGTAATTCCTGCTCTGCATTGGTGCTCCCATATCACATGCACCTTTATCCAAGGTCATAAAGTTCAATTTTAAAAAACGAACTACATCATCCAAGTCTCTAAGATGCAGGCAATAGCTTTCAAATCCTTACACCTTGAGCTATATCGCCCACGGCATCCGATTGCAATTTATTGTTGGCAGCTCGCGTGAATAGATTGTATTGTAGTCAGGCTAGGCAGAGTGAGGGAATAGAGAAGCGCAATATTGTTTTATTGGAAAAAAAAAATTCAAAAATTGTTCGACCAGACCGAAAAAAAAGCCGTAAGTAAACTCGGGGCTTACAAATTAAAGTGGCTTATCCCTAATACTCAGACGCAACTCACATTTTAGCACGTCTCAAGTCGCGATTTTTAGACAGTTTTTAATGAAAATCTGGTAATCTGAGTAGTGTTTGAATATTCGGGCATTAGGCTGGACCATGTATGCATGTACATAATATACCCTATTGATATCTTCTCCTCCTTGCCATCTATTGCGTTTTAGTGTTTTCTTGTTGGAAAACGCCATATTAAGGCCAGGTATTCCTACAACAGTAGCGCTGCCAAGCCGCCGCGCTCGTGTATTTTGTAGGTATTTAAACATGGCGATTAATAAAATAATTTTATCAAGTCAAACTCTGCGAATATGTTTAGAAATAATTAGTGTCATTAGTTAAGTACAAAAAAATATTCAAAATATTAGTACTCTAATCATAATATTGAAAAAACATTGGAAAAAGGGGTAAGGGATTTTTTTCTGTGAAGTTCATTAGATCTTTTAACTCAATGAGACTTTGACTAGACTAGATCCTTATGTAATAAACTTATATCTTTTTTTCAGAATTTTAACACTTTTTCTGTTAGATGATTTTAAAAATCACAAATGCGCGGCCGTTGGAATACCTGGCCTTAAAAAGTTTTACAACGCAAAAGAGGGGTTTGATGTCTTGTGCGAGTGTGCGTGTATCGACACGCGTGTCATATCATAATGCACGGCGCCATTACATTGTGACCGTAACTAGTGTAATGTAATGGCACTGTGTCTTATGTCAGGGTAATACTATTGACGATGTCGCAGGGTAGAATCCGACATTGAAATTTGATTGAGTCCCTATAATCCGTTATTTGATCAAATCACTTGGGCCGTTTCCCGATCCTTATGATAAATTTTATTATAGTGCCAACATTTGATATAGGTACTATATAAAAGACTGTAGGTAGGTACTACAGACAGTCCCCATAATCAATGTTGTGGTAGAAGCACGGCCCTTTCACAAAAGCTCTAGCTTATAATTGTGAGCATGACTTGGAATGAAGATGAGCCACTTATTCGCAAGACACTGTACACTGCAGTGCACAGGTACACGTTCAAACTCGCCCACGAGCCGGCTTCGCTGCATTTGTTGTCGCCGACATCCGCTGATTTACAGTCGTCATCATAATATTAAACATTTCCTTTACTGCGCGTCTCTGAATGTCTAATATGGTGCGTTAACCTGTGTGTTTGAATAAACGCTTGTGTCTCTACAAGCACGGTTCGGTATGTTGGTAGCATAGCATATTAATTAGTGAGAGAGTAGTGAGGCGGTTAAGAGGACACCATGCGCGCCATTTTGTGAAAAGGATAGGATTTCGCGTTCATAGGAGCGGGACAGAGCATACCTACGTTTTTGGAAAGGCGTAAGCGCAAAAATCAAGTTATTGTTTATTTACAAGAAAACTACGCAATTAATTAAGAAACCGGCTTAGAGGAACCTAATAATTAGTAAAATCCTACAAATCAAAATATAAGTCATTTCAATAGGGTTTCTAAAATCTCGAACAAATTATGTGTGAAAAAAAAACTATAAAAACAAAGTGCACTGTGCACTTAGTTTTTAACGAATTTTTTTTCTCAATCATGTTTTCGCATTAGAATTAGAGAAACCAAAGAAAAAAAAATCGATTTACATAAAATTCTACATTACTTATTTATGTAGAATTTTATGTAAATCGAATTTTATACCACGAGGATCTTGTGAGTACTGGAATCTGAACTGATATCTCAATCTAGGCCTATATTGACAAGTTTGATAACGAAACCCTCCATATTCGCCCCTTATTCTTTGGTGGTAACCGGTCGGTCAGGACCAATCATCAATTGCATCAATAGCAAGCCCGCGCGGGTCGTACGCGATTGAAGATATTGCAATGTTCAACTGATGAATGAAAAGTAAAATGTTTGGGGCTTTTAAATTAATTACTGTCATAGGTAGATAGTGAAACAGAACTCGCCCTATCTGACATCCACTGTGATCATATGTCACAAAAACCCTAAGGAGTTAAAATTAATTAATAAATGTAGGTGGTTAGATTAAAATACCTAATTCGACTAATGACGTAACGAAAACCACACCTATCGTTCAAAATGTCCCACAAAGCAGAAATAGGTAACATATTTAAGAAATAAAGAAAGAAAATGATTTTTTTTATTGGTGAGTATCTGGCGCAGTATAGCCATACAGCGGGGCAATGCAGACAAATTCTTGAAGACGCTTCCGACTGGTATTGAATCAGTTGATCTACCTGTAGTTTGTTTGCAACAGTCTGCAGTTAGATCAATTGTTTCAATTGTAAATAGGTTCTAATTTAGTTAATTAATTTATTTCTAATTTCTTTCTATTATTTGATTGTAATATTCTAAGTAGGTACAAAGGGGAACTAAAATCAAATGTTTTGGGTTGACCTGAGCAAAATTCTTATGGGGTAGAAAAATCTTGGGTCGAACGGGGCAGCAGTCTTCTTTGTCATTGGGATATAAAAAATATTGTATTACATAACAAGTAAAAAGTCAAGTGTGTATTAAGTATAACCTCATAGGCTAAGCTAAGAAGAAGGTAGGTAGTGAAGAAAATTCCAGATTCGTCAGATATCCAGTAATGACCGTTTACCTATCACCACAATAAAGCCTTCCTGGGTTAGTTGTTGTGTTGGGGGCAATTACTGAGATAAGATAGGAGTAGAGTGTTTTTTTACACAATAGGCAATTGGGGCTAATCGGTGACGCGTATCGACTATAGGACCAATATAATGATAAAGAAAGAAAGCTTTTGTAATCGTATTTTACTTTAGAAGCGCCTACCGACTTTACTGTTGCTAAATTGTCGCTTTGTAATCGAATAATCGTAGACAATGTTATCGGTCTATGATTCAGACTTCTTAGCAAAATGCACTTTGGCGCCATAATGCCAAAACATGCTGATTAAAAAAAAATCCTCGGTTTTTTTTGTTAATATAATGTGCAAGCCACTGGGTAATTTCTAAGAAATCAAATAATATGTGTAGTTGGTTTGTACATTCCCGTACTGAGGGAAGGATGCGGCTTCAAATCCCGTCGAAGTCGAAAACTTTGGGATATTATTTGATTTCTTAAAAAATTCCTCGTCAACAAGTTTATTTTGACCAAAGATTTCAACCTATCCGAATGGCAGACCCGATTTCTATCAGACATATCCAAAGCATCTTAAAAAATGGATTTTGAAAAGTAATTTATAGATTTAATCAATAATAATAACAATTTGCTTGACTGTTAGACGCTTTTCATCCACGATTACTTATGACTTTATGACAGCCTCAGATGGCGCAGCGGGCAAAGATTTTCAATGTATAATAAAGAATATTTATCTATTGTCTGAAGTTCTACTACTACCTATTTTAATTGTAAAAACAACCACCAACACAATTGAACTACAGAAACAATTAGAACTGGTATCTAATTGTTTTTGTAGTTCAATTGTACTTTTCTTTTCTCTTTTTATTTTGATTAAGTTCTTTTTATTAAGTTTCGTTGTTATTGAAATTGTCTTTGAGAATATATTGTAATAAGAACTCGGCTTACTTCGGAGCTAGATGATGCTGTGTTCATTATCCAGCATTATTTATTACATCATGAATGCTGTTGCTCGTTAAGTCCCGATTAAACAAACATCTCGATTACTCAATTTAAGCTTAGGTATTTCGCTTCCGGCAATACTTTCACAAGCACTTCGATTTTCAATAAAATTAAATTTCAGCTCGTAAATTCATTAATTTTAATGTAGTGAAAGAGACTTTCTCTCTTCAAATTGTAAAATCCCGCGGCACATGACTGGATAAAATTCAAATCGACAATTAGGTATCAACTTAAAAGAAATATATTGTAAAATAAAAACACCATTATTTCTTAATGTGCCTATTAATTCAATTAATTCATTAACGTTTTCACGTTTGAATGCGTTTGCAGGGGGGACATTTAATTTATTGGTCATGTTAACCACCATTTTTCTAATTCGGACGATAAACGAAATAAATGTGATATAAGGGGAGATGAGACGTTGATCTACACTTTTGGGGTAAATTTGTTGTAGACATTAACACCCTGTGACATGCCACGGGATATTGAACTTCACTATATCTTCAATTTGTACAGGAGATAGACCATAGTAAATTGTTAGGATTTTAAAAATTTTACTTTTACTTTTTTATGCCTATAGCGCTAAGAGGGTGTAGGTACATAATAATTGACGATTTTGAAAATATCAGGCACTACAGAAACTAACGAATAGATTGAATTGTACTTAATTTGCTATCTTTGGCATTGGTAGGTAAACCTAGTTCGAATGAGGGCGAAAATAGTATGAGTGATACTTAACCTCATTCTCAACAGCCTGTATTGGTCCACTGCTGGACGCAGGCCGCCCTGACGCCTTATTGGTTTTTATCTCATGGGGGTAATGTCCATAATCACCACGCTGGGCATGAAGGTTGGGGATCGCAGTTCCGTGGTAGAATTATTGGTGGATCATGGATATCCCTTAGTCGCCTTTTACGACACCCACCAGCTGATAAGTGATACTCTGACCACCTAAATCTGAAATGACCTTCTGGAATAACATTAGAATAAAATACATTTTAATCCCGCAGTAGACTTCCATTATATTTACCAGAGTAATCAGTAAATACTTACTTCCCTACACTACTAGCTAAAGTCTACAATATCTGGGTGTAACGGTTTCGGCGGATTAGGACCACAATTAAAAATGACTACGTCTTGTAATAATATCCATTACGCAAACTTCTGGAAACGTCCACTTCTGCTCATGCATTTTATATTGGAATACATCAGGAACTCGTCCCTTGCAATTCAAATAAAGATTATACTCGATTGCCAAGGTCGAATCTATTTTTGTTGGCTGGAGGTCTCCTTCGCTTTTCCGGCACCAGAGGGGATCAATCTATTCCGCTGTGTCCCCTTCGAGCAATTTCCATTTAATATCTCTGTGCACTGTACGGGTGGGGCAACGACCAGTTTTGACATTGGAATCGATGGCTGGATATTATCCTGTTCATATTTTATTGTAGGTACTCTTTATTCACAAAAAAGTTACAATCAAATAATAGAAATAAATTAGAACTAGTATTTACAATTGCAACAATTGAGTTAACTGACTGTTTAAAAACATAAAAAAAAACATAAAAAGTCTTTCTTTCGGAACATATTAGGACATAACAAAAAATTCCCAGCGATGTGACCTGCAGAAGTAAAATACTGTGTCACAGATCACAAATGTTACAAACAATCTACAGGTAGCTCAACTGAAGTATTAGTTCCTGTTCATAAATTGAAATGATTATAATATTTACAGTAGGTATTATAGGTAACTCGTACACAGGTGGGATGACGATCTGCGAAAGACTGCAGGCAGATGCTGGATGCGACAAGCTGAAGACAGGGCGCTATGGCGCTCATTACGTCGCAACCTCCTGCGTCGCAGGCGGACCTTCTCCCGCTGCGCCACAGAGGTCGTCAAATCTGATAGTTTAGATGTTTGATTGGATGGATGGATGTTTGTTACCTCTTCACGTCAAAGCTACAGAACGGATCGGGCTGAAAATTTTACATACAGGTTGTTCTGGGTCTCGAATAAAGTATAGGCTTCTTTTTATTTATTTACTAGCTGCTGCCCGCGGCTTCGCCTGCGTAGTTCCCGTTCCCGTGGTAATTCCGGGATAAAACATAGCCTATGTCCGTCTCCTGGTTCTAAGCTGCCTCCCCACCAATTTTCAGCCAAATCGGTTCAGCCGTTCTTGAGTTATAAATAGTGTAACTAACACGACTTTCTTTTATATATATAGATTTATTTACAAAATTGCACCAACGCAGTGTACACCAAAACATGGGTAATGGCCTTAAGGGCCATTTCATATAAAAAACACATATAAGTGCCACTTCAACTCTATAGTTGGTACAAATCAATTTAAACAGAATTAAACAGAACTGAAAAACTTTTAATTAAAAGCAAAAAAATTCAAGTTAAGACGAGTAATCGTCATCAAAATAATTATATAAAAAAATACAAATTCATCGCAAAAAATTAAAATTTATAGTCGTTTTTATCCCATAAATCAGTTCCTATGGGATAGAAAGAACCTTAAAACGATTCCATAGAACATCGCGTGCGAGGCCGCGGGAATAAACTGGTTTATAAAATACTAGTTTCTGCCCGCGGCTTCGCACGCGTTGTTTTTATGGAGACTTTTTCTATCCCATGGGAACTGATTTATGGCATAAATAAACTTAACTTATTAAAGTATAAACTTAAAGATTTCAGGATTCGAATTACCTGTTTGCAAAATTTCCGTTTACTCCCACCTGTTCTTTTCAGCCCGATCCGTTCAGTAGTTTGGCGTGAAGAGGTAACAAACATCTATCCATCCATACATCTAAACATTCAAACTTTAGTATTTTTAATACTAGTTTATGCCTGCGGCTTCGCACGCGTTGTTTCTATGGACGCGTTTAAAGGTGATTCTATCCCATGGAAACTGATTTATGAGATAAAAAGTAGCCTATGTTTGATTCCAGGATTAGAATTACCTGTATGCAAAATTTCAGCCCGATCCGTTCAGTAGTTTTGGCGTAAAGTGGTAACAAACATCCATCCGTCAATACATCTAAACATCCAAACTTTCGAATTTTAATATTAGTGTAATGTAAAGCATGATGAATCTGGCTATCAGAATGCCATTCAACTGTACTCCAGTTATGCTGCACGCAGTTAACAGGTCGAGGTGTTAATACAAAAGGAGGTAAATCATTGCAGCACTTTATTTTAATTAGAACTTTGAATGCTATCTAATTAGCAATTCAAATAGACGGATGCGCGAGTTACCCCACTTTAGGTATTTAGTCTTGATATAGAGTTATTCTATGTTTTGAAAACAAGATAGCTTCAATTGTTTTATTATAAACAGAGGGGTGAGTCTAATGAACTTTAGTAACGAGTTCGTGATCGTGACGTCTCCTTTTTGTATGAGATGAGCGTCATAGATTTATATCGTTAAATCGCAATGAGTGTAATATTACACCTCTGGCTATATTTGTGTTTCTAGAATTGTTGTTGAACTTTAGAAAGGCATACGATGGCATTTTGTGACATAAAACTGCTCGCAAACGTCCTTTACAACACGTCCGGCTAACACTGTGTTTGGATGTGCACTGATTCCAGGTTAGTGAGCCTCACTCTCTTCGACTGTGGAACAACACGGCGCGGCGGCGGCGGCGGCGGCGCGGTCTCACTGCGGTAAGGGCCTATCTAACGATATAAATCTATGATGAGCGTAGTTCCCTGTCTGCACGATAGAGGCGCTGTAACAAATTGTATGGAAAACGGAGACGGTACGATGACGTCTCGTTATTAACGTCAAATAGACTCGCTCCTCAGATAGATAATGTCGATCGTTTTTTTCTAAATACTAACATATTTTTATTTTGTACTAGCTTCTGCCCGCGGCTTTGCACGCGTTTTTTACAATAAAAGTAGCCTATATACAGGGTGTAACAAAAATAAGTAACCAAACTTTCAGGTGGGTGTAGAATCGAACACTGAATTCAGGAAAAATATTAAAAAAAAATCCCGCCCTTTAGTTTTCGAAAAATAAAATAAATACGGAATTTTCACTACATTACGCAAACGACTGATGCACGTGTTTATTTGACATTAAAATATGATTAAAAGGTCTACGTACCTTGTGTACACCTTTTTAGCAGATAAACATCTTTTTACGCACCCACGACCGGACACGCTATATCGCAGCAGCGCGCGCGGCGGCGGGCTGCACGTGTTGTAGTTATGTAGGAAGCTAGCCAATGCATTCCAATTTTCCCATTTCAATTTTCATCTCGTGGTATTCAATATCTGAATAACGCATACGAGCCATTTTTACGCACAAAAAACCGATAAGCGCCGCCGCGACCTTCACCTTGCGCTTGCAATGATGCAACTAAACTGCCATTGACCCTATGATAACATTTCTGTGGTATGACAGTTTGACAAAACTAACAATAAGCCTAGCATTGGGTGAACATTCGGATGAACTAAGTTTGTATACCTATCTCGCTCTCGCGCGCTAAAAGTTTGTGCCTTTTCTTGTCTCAATCTGGTGCTTCGGAAATGCAAATTGTAACAACCTTTTATGGGGTTCATTGTAAGTTACTCACCGTGTTTTTAAAGGTCAATGTGAAGGTAGGTACTTAGGTAGTCAACGATATGAAAAAATAAAAGCTAGTAGTGAATATCTTTTAGTAGGAAGGTGCATGCTTAATGAATGTACCTACTAACTATGCATTTTCGCGATAGAACGTGTGTAAAGACTTAAAATAATTTATTTATTTTTTAATTCCTAGAGGAAAATTGGAATGTATTTGTGGTATGTAGGCTCCATACCTAAGCACGCCGTGCAGCCTGTTCGCTTCCGCTGCAATGATGTCGCGGGTCGATGACCGCGGTGGCCGCTCATTAGGGCACCGTTTAGGTGTTATGGGCTTATAAAAGAGATGAATACAGGTACTTAGGCCATTTTTTTTATTCCAAATAGACACATGTATTATAGTCTATTGCCTAATGTTGTGAAAATTTCGTACCTATTTATTAAATTTTTCAAAAACTAAAGGGCGGGATTTTTTTTCAATATTTTTCCTGAATTCAGTGTTCGATTCTACACCCCACCTGAAAGTTTGGTTACTTATTTTTGTTACACCCTGTATAACTCCAGGTCCAGATCTTTAAGTGTGCAAAATTTCAGCCCGATCCATTCAGTAGTTTTGATGTTGTCTTCGGCCAAACATTTTCACAAAGGCTTTCTCACTTTCGTCATTATAATAATTAGGATGCAAAGTTAGTTTCATTTAAAAACGTGTTGATGCTTTTGCTGTCGATTTACGTTTGATAATCTTTAGTAAGAAAACATTACTTTTTTCAACATTAATTTTCTTAGGACGATCACTGAATGCCCAGATAATTGTTTTTTTCGACTCTGGTTGTCTGTACACAGTACACACAATGGGAAACAAAAAGTACAGAACAAAACGTAGGTAAGACTATGTAGGTACCTACATATACCTATGTTTATATTATGTTCCATTCCATCTACTATTTTTTTTTTTGCTTTTGTGTATTTATTGTCTTTGTCATATGGGATTATTTTACTGAAATAAACGTTTATTATTTTATTATTACTGCCACGTGAACATACCTACCTATAACAGAAGGATGGTGTCACAATGTCGCTCACTGTCCAACAGATAAAAAGTAGATTTTTACTAATGGTGGAGCAATCAATGGCTAGAAGATGAAAATATGGTGGATTTTTTTTTTAATTTGTGTCGAGGGCGAAAAACATCGAACTACCAACTATGTTGAGGCATGGCACAAGCGGATCAAAATTCATGAGGTTTGGTTTTTTCTAACGTCGTCTTTAGAAAAAAACCAAACCTCATGAAAAAGTTTTTTAAACAAAGATCACCTGCATTTTAACTATTAGATCTGAAAAAAAAATGCGCTCAAAAATTCATACAAAGGAGATAAATACATAGTTTACGTTATTCGACTCTTACAATCCCATGAAATCAAGATACCTATCTTAAATCGTTAATACGAATGGTATAGTTTCATAGTACGAATATTTTATAAATAGTACCTATCTACCTATCTAAAATATTTACTGAAATGAAACCGATATTGACTTAAATTGTAGTCATTGTCGTTTTGTAAGATACCATCCGTTCTCTCAGTGCAAGTAATTGTATAATATTAGATACAGAACATTATTGAAGGTACAGGTTATCCGTGTCAATGGACGATAACGAGCGCAATTGTCGTTTGAGATAGAAGCCGCACTAATAATCTGCAGGAGCAAATTATAGAGATATATCTCAGTTGTGCTACATAAGGACGAGTAAAGTGTTTATATTAACAGTACCAAGCTACTTTTTCAGGATACAGTATTTTATTTATTGCATTCATACAATCAGGTATTAGTGATTTGGTGAGTTTATGATCATTTTCGATGTTTTTCATCTTAAGTTTTTTGTTATTATAGTGCGTAAGCCTCACACTCTGGCTCTCCTAATCGAGGGGAGGAAAGGTGACGGAAGAATGGGGTCGGCGAGTGCGTGGATCGGTGGGCTCGCCGGCCATGTATAGGAGAAAGAGGGGACGCCAGTCGGGCCGCGGAGGTTTTAAATGTTCCCGTGATTCTGCGAAAATGGCGAGAGAGGGTCCCCGGAGTGGTGTTCGTGGGTATTACGTCCTTCTCAGGGCGTCGAGTCCCACATAATTCTGGTCCCCCCAGACCAGTCAGTTTATTCGTAAATGAATTTCCTCGCCGAATAATAAAAAAGGTTAATGTTGCCGCGCACCCTGCGCATCATACAAAGAACAGTGACGACGCCATTCTCTTACGCAGGGTCGTAGCGAACCCGTCGACCTGCACGTCCGCGAACATGGCTGATGCGCTATAGAAGTGGCGGCCCATTAGCAGCGTAAGTTTGATCCATAAACTGCACCTGTAGAAAGACTAGCAGCTCTTAACAGTGGCGTCCCCTGACCTGCGAACTGCAACGCGCAAACATACGAGCCAACATGTTCGAGAAACACCACCGAATGTTAATTTAGTAAGCACATAGTGATAATTTAGTAAGCACATGCCTCAGTTAGATCCATCCAGCTGTCACTTCTATCTTTTAATTACTCTATTACTACAAGTAACGAAACCTGACCAAGACTTTCGGTCATAAACGCAGCTAGCTACCCAACTACTGCTACATAACCTTAATCTCTAGGTAGAAAGTAAAGGGTAGAAAGTTTCTTCTATTAAACATTACTTCTGTGATAGATGAATGGTAAAGCACGCACTCAATGCTCAATAGATAAAATATGTGTGTTTGTGCGTAGAGCAATAAACTCTTCGATAGGAGAAATGGACTCGATGGATAAATAGAAACTTCCGTACCGAAATCAAATCTTATAAATAAATAAATATTATATTTCGGTTATCTGATACTCTTTTAATATCTCGAAGTATCCAAACGGATGAAGTGATTTTGATAAATGAGGTATCAAAATACTTTTCTGGTCTCACAAATGATTCTTAGCTGCAAGTACTATTCGTACTCTCATTTCGAAAAAAATAGAGAGGAGCAAGCCGAGTTTTTATAATTTTTAAAAATTAACTTTTTGCGAGAGGTTTCTATGTACCTATGTATACCTAATACTTCACTGCTTCTATGTAGAGGGTCAACCACTATAAGCTAAACGATGACGTAGGCTGTCGAAACATGAACATCACTATATAAATAATAGTAAAAATATCATTACCAAATATTAACGTTAACAATGTTTTCTTCTAAGTTGGACGTTGATTTAAACACTTGACTAAATAATGCATGGTAAGTACTTAGGTTATTGCCTGCTTAACGACGCGATGGTGATAATATTATTAGAAACGTTAAATAATGAACGCCAGCTATACATAATACGTTTTCGAACAGAGATAATGTACCATAATAAATATACAAACACCGTACTTCCATTAAAATAATTAGGAACGGAGGTAATTTTACGGATGGGTTATCAAAACAATCAAAACCCCAAAACCCTTTCAATAGGTAACCCAGTCGAATGGGTTTTGAAGGGGTTACTCCTAAAAGCGGGTTACTCATGGTAGACCCGGGTTTTAAGACAACTTCTTGAAAAAACCCTATTGATAACCCCTTCAACGGGTAACCAAATCAGTCCCCTCCTCTTCCCAGTCAATTCCTCTGTTGGGGTCCCTTAGTCATCATGAGCCTGATGAGTTGGAGGTTCGATTCTTACGGCGGCATCAACAATGCAACGGTGGCTACCGTAAATTTCCGACTTATAAAGGCTGCACTATTAGGCTTTTCGAAGTAAAATCTTACAGCAATAAAATTTATAATTTACAACCTACTTATTAATGTTCCGCTGAGATCAGCAACATAAAATATGGTTCGATAGTTTCAGCCAATCATGACGCAGATTTCAATAAATGCTGATCACTGCATTATTTGAAAGAAAGTTGGTCAGTCTTTTAACAAATTCCTTACAATTTCAAGCACTGAGCTAGTTTATTGTACACTGTGTTTCCTCAAAAGATGCTGACTTTATACAATTACCTAGTTAAGATTGCTACGTTATTAGTTTTATTATAGTTACTAACCTATTGTTAGGTAAACTTTTTGCTCTAGCATTATTAGCGCTGTCTACGATACAGATATTTTGCTATACAATTAGAATCATGGTCGGCTTGTTGACTAGATACTATTGCAAAAAGATAATGGTCTCCATTATATAATTCGGCGTATCCAGGCAATTATGTAACCGAAAACATGATTGCTGAAGTTATATCAAACGCAGTCAAACGGGTTAAAAGTAATAACGTTTGAACGAATGGCGAGCTGGCTCGATATCGTATGATCCGAGGCGCGTGGGTACTATATTAAGGTATACATACATTTATTGATAGATATACATTATGAACGTCAGAAACTTTTTCTGGTTTTTTTAAATTGCACATTCAAATGAAGGTCATTGTCGAATTCCACAGTTTTCGACTTATTCGTTATTACCTAATCATGAGTTAGGTATTTCCGATTGACGAAACTTACGATAGGCTCAGTTTCTGTACATTATCGGCACGGATTGGATTCCTTAATGGGAGAGGAAACCTTTATGTTTATGGAGAGAAAGTTTAAAATAATCTGTGCGCAAGTCAAGGTCAGGGTTCTTTTCCTATCTGCACTGTTAAGGTTGATCGTTTCAAGTTGGTGCGAGATGAATATTTTTTGTGGTTTTAAATTTTTTCTCCCTTCTGCAAGGAATAAAACAAGCGGGAAAGTAATTTGTTCTAAATCTTATACCATTTTCTATTAAACTAACTTTGATTCGCTGGTATTTTAGGAACATTTGGGGAAATTAGAGATTTTGGGCTAAAAATAAACATATTCTCAAATGCTCTCAAAATACTATTGAATCGGAGTAGGTTTTATCACTGGTTCATAAAAAATGGTTTATAACTTGCGGCAAATTACTTTTTCATTAGTTTTATTCCTTGCAGAACGCAGAAAAAGTTAGATCCCAAAAAGGATCTCATCTCATGCCAACATGAAACGATCAACTTTAACTGTTATTAAGATGTCTTTCCAACTCTTGGTTTCACTTGAAACTTTTTCTAGCAAAAAGTGCCGAATTGCCGCGATCAATCAGTCGTTTCTCACTCAATTCTCACTAGCCAGTAACCCATCCTATCTCCCTAGCAAATTCCGAAATTCCAAGGCACAAAACACAATACCGACCCCTAATTTTATCTGCACAGCTGGTCAGCGGCTGGTACGGTTAGCCCCTATACCTGCGGTCCGTACTTCGTCAGCAGATCGCTCGCCATCGTCAATCGTCACGTCAGAACGGTTTCATCGACGGCGTGCGGCGCGCGCGACCGGCCCTCCAGTCCACAAGCTCGTATCGACGCTGCTACACGCACCGCGATACGGAAAAGCCGGCCGTGCAAGTGACAGTGCGAGTGAGCATATTTTGTGAAACGGAGGAACGAGACTGTTGAACGAAAACAACGAATTCGACTGAAAAAATAACTTTCAAGTTGCTTTATTATTATTGGTAAGTTTTTTTATTTATTTTATTTTATTAATATTGAACGCTGGTTCTAAAATATTATTGACACGAAACCGTGATGAGAATCATCGTCTCTTAACGTTTTGTGTTCATAATTTTTGCATGTCTAGGTGGGTAATTTAACCTGGCAAGTTAAAATTGAAACTTTGAACCATCGTAAGATGATGACAGTCACGTTTTCAAGGTCCTAATTCGCTTAAATTATTTCCTATTTCTCGTTTTTATGACTGTTGTGTTGCGTGAACTTGTGTGACGAGTTTGTTTTAATAATGACGTTGAACGTGAATAAATAATTAGTGAATTATGAGACTTACTTTGGTTTTAAATTAATGATAAGTGTTTTAAATTTTATAATAAATGGGTAATTTAAATTATTAATGAATACTTAAGTTATTCTATGCAATATCTTTAAATTAAACTGGAAAAATTAGGTATTTTGTGGTTGACCGATAAAAAAAGAAAATACCTACACAAACAACAATGTTTTTATCGCAACGCGTAAGTTAGACCTAAATATATAGTATTCTTTTTTGCAGAATACATGCTGTTTACTTAAGACTACCCGCATACCTACCTATTTAAATTGATTGACATTTAAACGCGATCCCGTATGAAAGTATAAATTCATGGCAAAATAACTCGGAAAAGGGCAAGTTAAAAAGGAAATAAGTAATTAGTGCCATTATTTGTGTTATTTCTCAGTAATTGGTGACGCTGACATTTTTTATAACAATCAGACAAAGTTCACTCACTCGAGAGTAAGATGTTCTTATGATAAATAAATAATACTAGATAGTCCACACAGCATCACCTAGCCCTAAAGCAAGCAGAGCTTGTGTTATGGGTACTAAATACGAGCATAGATATTTTTTACTCTACATGGTAAGCACCCAGAACACCCGGGACATATTGCTGCAGATCGTGCACACATTTGTCCCGAGCCAAGAATCGAACCCACAAACCTACATCGCAGCCTTTGGATTGAAAACAATTGAAACTGTGTGAATAGTGACAGTGACTGACTTCTCCAATAATAAAAAAGTTTTATCATAACTATGATTATTATTAATTATAGTTATCATAAAACTTTTTTTGACGTCGTATTCTCAATTATTAGGTAATAACGTAAATTAATTCTCACACTCCAAGACCGCATACTAGATAATCAATGAAAGCGCGTGACAAATTACGCGTTGAACCGTCAAGTTCGTTCTGTAGAACAGCCGTGTAAGGAATAGTCGTGGTACAGTTTAGAATAAGGAAATGAGGCTGCAGCCCTGAGGTGGTCGGGTTAATGGAAGCAAGACCTGAAACCGTTCTAATACCTGCCTATTATGTTAATAGGCGTTGCAACTACCGACGACGTTGCAACGCTTTAAGACGAAGAATCTGCCAACGAGAACAGCCAATGCCAAATCCTCTAAGTAAATCGTTTTGGCTAGTCAAAGTCGAATTCGGAAACATATGTTTTAACTGCTTTTGTTTTTTGCATACATTTCGATATTCTGTACTTTGTGGTTTTTTGCTACGACATGCCAGTGTCGGTCAGGCAGGTGTCAATAAATATTAGGTACTTATCTACCTTACAATAAACGCAAAATTATACAGAACCAGACAAATAATGGGATTAATAGCCGTTCCCATAATAATGAGACAGCCACGAAACAATGTAATTTGGCATCGGATGAAGACCAATTGGACCAGGACTTTGACAGTACAATTTCTAAATAGTTGGTTGAAATAAGCTGTAGGTATTTTACTGACGATATTTTTCATTATAAAATTATGCTCGTAGATGTAATCATTTAAATGGTAAATATTATTGTAAGAACGAAGATCGTGAGAAATCAGTCCAACTAAAAGTAAACTTATAGGTAAATTCATATCACACTTTGGAGTCATGCGTTTCCCACGATTCTAGCGGCTAATGCGACTTTTTTGAACTTTTTAACTTCGCACACATTCGTACTTACATTATTGTATTGAATTCCGATGAATTTTCCCATAAACCTGCAACTTAAAAAAAACAATTGAACATCTGCGGATAGTGGACACCCCGGGTATGTTCTATTTGCTGTCTGACAATATGCTGCCATTAGCTATTTTAAAGTAGTGAAATTTCCATAGGTAATGTGAAATGAAGAGAATTGTGGTGCAGTATTATATGTTTTTAACTAAAATCTGCCGTATAAGCATCAAAAAGTAACAGAGTAACTTTCGTATTTTTCATATTAGTATGGATTAAGCTGAACTCGCACCTGTCCGCACCGCAGGAGCCACACGCGCCGAAGACATCGCTTTTTACAAATCTTGTAATAAAAATATAGCAACATAATAATACATCATCATATCAATGGCCTATACATACATACATCGCGTTAATTTTTCGGCACTTACGTAGATGACAGATATTACGATACTAATACGGTAATACGATAGCCTAAATACAATTAATTTGTAACTGTAGAAATGCTTACAGAAACGGAACTCTAAAAGACTAGCTTTGCATGTTTAGCAAGACTTTTGGCAAAAACTGTTTATCACTGCAATTATGAAACACGTTTTACATTTACAATTTACAAAGTGCGAACCGTGCGCAATTCAAACTACGTCAACATTTTAATTTGAGCTGTCGATGTCAAAGTATCTTTTGACAGACGATGTTAAAATGATTAACCAACTCTTACGTATACTTTTTTAAAATAATTCTGTGGCTCAGCTTGTTTAAAGATACTTTTGTTTTGTAGGTTACTAATAAATGGAACATACCGATGACTTAAGTTCGTACATAAATAAAAAAAAAGCTGAACAATCCACACCGCATCATCTAGCCCCAAGCTAAGCAGAGCTTGTGTTATGGGTACAAGATGACTGATATACATAATATAATACATTACATAGATGATTGTGAGGTACCCAGATAACGTGACCTCATTTTAAATTTTTTATGTGTATAGGCTTAAAAAGAATAAAAATTTACAAGAGCAGATCTCGATATTATTATAATACAGTTGGAGCATCCAATCGTAACGCAGAGTTAAATTATGTGCAAAAATGGAAAAATGAAATTGCTTCACTGGCGAATCAGATGATCAGACCGCTATTACTTCTGTTTTTTTGATGCTTGTCTGTGCTATTACAAATGTTCGCAATGGATAACTTTCCTCTTATAGGTAAGATTCAAATGAGTCCACAAAGATTCCTAGTTCATAATCTTGATAATAATAAAGGTAAATTGAAAAGAAAATTGCAGTTAACGTATAGAAACAAATTAGGGCTAGTATAATATCCAATTAAACATTGTCCAATGAAAATTACAATCAAATAATACAAATAAATTAGAACTAGTATTTACAATTGAAACTGATCCATATCAATACCAGTCGGAAGCGTCCCCAAGACGCTGGCTGCATTGCCAGATACTGACCAGTTGACTTTTGCAAACAATAATATTAATATACACACTTATTTTGTTTGTAAATCATAATTTATCATACATATATCATTATGTTTGCTAAAATAGTGAACGGTTAATAATGTTATTTTGTTATGCGTCAATACATTTTTATACAAACATATGCCTAGACTTCATCTGATGCTGCAGAAAGGATTCTCTCCGACATAATTTCTCAACCAGTTTCGAGACAGTATAACATAGAAAATAAAAATATATTGCTATACAATTCACACATCATCTATGTAGTTTAGTATGTAGCTGGCATTGGCACGCTTTTTTAAATATCTTTATATTAGTGGTTTTGTGTGCAACGTTATCTAAGATTACGATTACGTTATAATCCGTAGATAACGCTGGGCATTCTTTGTGGACGTCATTATTGAAGGTCAAGTTTTTCTATATTGACAAAGTAGCAACATACTTATTCTAGAATCTTGAACATATGTTTGGTACTAAATGCCTGTTTACATAGCTCAAAATCTATTTTAGAAATCAGTGAAAGAAATAGTGAAATTTCTGAGATCATTTCAAGTTCAATTGAAACAAAAATGTTTCAATTGAACTTGAAATGCTCCTTCAAGGAAGTCATAAATTTGCATTTGCTATGATAAATTACGTGCAAACATGAAGGTTTTACAGAATTTTATCCTGTATTGTAACAGAGACACGGTTTATTTTCACAAAGTAATTCATGGCCTTGAAAATATTTCAAATGTTTAGATTTTATATTTCCGAAAGATTTAAGTGTGACGTTGATAGTAAATTCGTGATTTTTGGGTTAGTAGGTACACTATCTGTCTGGAAAATTTACCATTATTTAGCGTGTTATGTATGATTCATCTTATAAATTCGCAACTCGAGGTCCATAAACCGAGCTTGAACTTTTGTCGGGTAAGTTCCAATTTTTACAACTTTTTTATTTTGATTACAATTGTATTATTTATAATATGTATATAGTCTAGTACCCATAACACAAGCTCTGCTTAGCTTGTTGCTAGATGATACTGTGTGGATTGTCCAGCATTATTTATTTGTTATTATTATCGTTCCTTATTTGATACTCAAAATATTTATCGTTGTCAACAAATTGTTAGTCTGAATCGGTAATTATAATTAACAATGAGATTTTATTATTTCTTTTGAACAGTTATTGAATATTATACTGGTGAAAAGAAAAATGAATGAGTTGCCTTGACACTTGTTTTACTTTTTAAGTGTTTAAAATAAAACAACTGCCATATTCATTAAGCATGGCCAGGTCTCGCAAGATCTCCATATTAAGAAGTTATTTAACCATATCCTAAAGAGCTATCAGTTAATCTCGCCAAGTTTGCAAATGTCACGAGT
This sequence comes from Eupithecia subumbrata, assembly GCA_949316285.1. Lineage (NCBI taxonomy): Eukaryota > Metazoa > Arthropoda > Insecta > Lepidoptera > Geometridae > Eupithecia > Eupithecia subumbrata. The sequence continues at coordinate 24,174,953 of OX438644.1, read as the reverse complement.
TTAATATTTTATCTTTTCAATGTACCTAGTGAAAGCCCACCTACTTTCACCCCCGTTTGCGAATATATATCAAAGATTGCATGGGCCGCGCAAAAAATTATGCCGTTAGGTCTTTAACCGGTGAATGTGGAGCATAGCATAGACTCAGATAGTCTGAAAGAAGTTTTTGTTCTTTGGAGATAACAATTCATTTGTTTGAACGCAGAAAGCACGCAAAATGTTGTATCATATTTTAATGAGCTAGTTCGACTTCGGACTGAAATATTAGGATTTTTCTTAAATGTAAAATAATTGAGTTGAAAAAGGATTCCAAAAAATGTTGATGCCATTAACATAGATGAAATGATATTAAAAAAAAAATGTGTGCACATTTCTAACTAGGTGTTTATCTACCAATATAAAGTACGAGTTTTATTCAATGTTGTAATTTCGTTCGTTACGACTACTTACATGGTTATGTCCTGGATATGATATCAGCTACAATCTCAGGTACAGATTCTGTAGTTTCGTAATTAAAATAGCCTACTTTAGCGTTCCCAGCTAATTTAATAACAGTGGGAGAATCAGTTAATATTTCATGCTTTGTGGTTAATATTTCATGGTTTTAGGAAAGCTAGCGGTTAGTTATCTAGCTAAGATCTAAGTGGTACATTAAATTATTTTGTTATTTATTTATTTATTATAGACGAGCAGCCTGTGGCTGATGTGTCTATATCACACAGTGTTGAATTGAGTCATTCATAAACTTATGCCACCCATTTTTTGCCATCTATCACGGTCGTGCATTTATTTTGTAATTCTCTCAATTATATCTTTGGGGCTATTAGATGATACCGTAATTGTCCAGCATTATTTATTTGTCAAAGAGACCTTGCAATGAATTTAATTTTTATCTATTTGTATTGTATTATATTGACAAAATTTGTAAATAAGAACAGTTATGTTCCCAAAAAGGCAAGGGTGGCTTTAATAATTTTGGTCACGTCTAGGATAATTTGATTTAATAAGGAATGCAACAACTACATTGTTTTGTGTAGATTTACATAGTGCATAGAATGTCGATTGGATATGTATTCGGCCCATTGTTTTAATTCGTCTGATCGTTAGTTGACAATAGTTTCGACTGTTCTATATGGGTGTGATATGAATTAATACGTGCTTATTATATAATTTTGATAGTATGTTGTGATGATAAGTATGCTATGTATTTTGTAATAATTTTATAATCATGAAAACCGTTACAAATATAATGAGCTGTACGTTGTAAATTGAAACGATTTGAAAATACGATGATAAAAATTATGAATGCAATCAATACTGAAACAATATTATATTGTAATACATTATGTCAGTAAGTACCATTAGCTTTTTTAACTATTTTGCAAGTCTAATGGCAATTTCATCTTAATTTTTTGACCATCTGTCAACTATGGCAAACCTTTGCAACGCGTGACTGACTCAACAATTTATCAAGTGGTAAATAGGGCATCTCCAGTGGCTAGGCGTGTCGCTGACTTCATAGCACATTATACAGGACGTTACATAGATAAGAAGAGGCTATTGTGACTTTTATGCAAGCCTATACAAGCTTGTATGTAATGGTTACTCAAAGACACTTTAAAACAAACGACAATCGTGTATTTCTATTGTATGTTAATTACCATAATGGAACTGACTTTAGTTTGATAATTGAAAAACAAATGAATAACAAATTCCAGTTGTATTCTCTGAAAGTATGAATCAGAATAAGAAATGTTTGTTATAAGCTGTGGTTAGTTTTCAATACAAGTAACAAAAGATGTGTTGAAGTTCACAGTAAGGTTCCTTAACACTTTTAGTGCATGGTGATGTATTTCATAATTAAAATGTTTGCTTCATAATTAAAATGTTTGCAGTCAAGATTGCTGCCATGGCTGACAATTATTTCAAAAATATAAGAATTTCCAAAAACAATTCTTATACGCAGAACAATGAAGGCATGTGCTCATAAATCTGACATAACTGGCCGCCCTCAATACACACTTGTTATAAAACATATCGATACGCGATAAACTATCAACCGATACCAAGAAATCTGGAATCTGCTCGAGTAAATCACGAAAAGCATCCAAACGATCATTACTGACTATAGGCCTGTTTGTTCAGCCCTTATCTTCAGTATAAACTTTCTCATGGTCAATTACAATGGGCCCTTTGAACCGACAAAACAATATACATACTTGTATCTGTGTAGGTATACAGGGTGCCACGAAAAGAGTGTACTAAGCCGAAAGGGGGTCATTCTGGATCCCGAGGGGATCAACTTTTAAACAACAACTCTTTAAATTTCGAATCTCTAACTTTTTTTTTAGCACAAAATTATTATTTTTTCTTCCTATTCGTCTTCTTTTACACGCACTCTTACATGATTTAACAAAACAAATTTCAAGTTTTATTTGCTGGTTTTTTTCAACAAAACCATGAAATGATTTATGATCCTTTGAAATGTCAAAACAATGAAATTAAAAATGAAATAAAACACGTAATGTAAGAAAACACGTACTATTTTTTTAAAATTCAAACACGACTAAGAATAACATACGTCAAAATATTTTTCAAAAAAAGGAAAAAAAAATCGAAATTATCTGATTTTCGAAAATCGTAGATAAACGTTGACCCCCTTGATGTCCAGAATCACTCCTTTCGGCTAAGTGCACCCTTTCCGATTCCGTGGCACCCTGTGTAAGACTCGGTGTTTCTCGAACCCACAAAAAATTGACAGGGTTAAAAACTATTCCAAGTGATGGGCGTCAAACACTTGTATTGATGAACCTTTTACGTCCGTATTTTTCATACCACCCTTTACTCGAAAGTTTTGTTTCTGATAATTTGATGATATTGCTTTCAACATGTGAAATATTTTCAAGGGCAAGAGTCCAGAGCATTTTGTCATTTAGTTATGTATTTTATTGTAAATCGATGATATCATTTCTAATTAGAATGGCGATGTTTACAACCTAGCATCCTATTTCACTAGTAATTGATATACCAATAATGATAGTTAGGTATCTGTTGATAAGAAACTGATCAAAGTCGAAAACGCACTCGTCACCGAACGTGACATTTTCTTGCATAATATATAATAGAAGTAGGTAATAAAAAATAGAAGTAGGTCCAAGCCTTTAATCACAAAGAAAATTACAATAAAATAATATAAATAAATTAGAACTAGTGTTTACAATAGTTAAGTATATATATAAGTCGAGAGGTCTTTATTTCCATCTTCAAAAAATAAATTCACATTATTTTTAAACCAACGCTGTTCGGTCAAAGAACGCTACTAAATTACAATGACTTTTTAAAATTTATATGGCACTAAGATTTATTCTGATTAGCTGGAATTCGTAGTTACTAAAAAAACTTACATAAGCGCCATCGTGAATATTTTTTGTTTGTTTTGATCATGTCTACTCAAGTCAAGTTCCATTAGTTATGAAGCCGTTTCAATGATACAAAAAGTGGTTAGCTGTATGTTGTTTTTCCAATTCAAGCACTATTATCTATTCTATGCTTATAAATGTTTTTCATTTATCATACCATCCATATCCTCTCGTCTAAGGATTCACTACAGTGAGTTAAATATCTACATGTAAATAGATAGCTAAAGCCAAAGCAAAGCACGTAGGTAATTAATTAGATCCGTAAAAAAACAAGAAATGGCCATAATGAAGCTAAAGGCATCCGTGACGCAAGTAGCACTAAAGGACATACTATATAGGTGTTTGAAGGACTAGCTAGAGGGTTTAAAGCCATGCCTATCTGTTACCAGATCTCCCACATTATTCAAATGCCGTTCCTTATATCAAACCGTCTTTTTGTACCAGCTAGTCGTAGCATGGTCTTGAATACGGAAGACTAGCTCCAGTCTTTTATGGGGTCTAGGACCTACTACTACTAGTACTAGTAAACGAGATGCTAGGACGGGAAAGGCATGGCAGTAGTACTAGGTACCTTGTTTGACGATGGTAGAATACAAGGTATAGATAAAGGCAGGCAAGGCTGAACTGATCAGAAATCTATCATTAATATAATTTTCAGCATCTATTACTATTATCATCATTTACTCCAGAACTATTTCTGACATGCCTTGTTTAACGACCTATGTTATAAATGGTAAATAAATAAATACAAATACCAGAGCAGATATTATATGCTATATATAAATATATTATTTTATTGTAATTTTCTGTGTCAAAAAAGGGTTCTGCCCTTTTAAAATTGCCTCTCCTAATATTATCCGTTTTCCTTTGTCTCTGGTTTCATGAATCTCAAAGAATTTAAACACCTTTTATTGAAAATTTTGAAGAGATAAAAATAAGATTAAGTTTATCTAGCATAATGAAAAGTAAAACGAATTTTAGGTATAATATACGAAAAAGTTTGAAGTTAGTACAGGGCTAGGGAATAGGAAAGAAACCCACTTTTGTATGTAGTGCTGGTGCTTTATTCTCTTTGTTGACTCAATATAATGATTTTAAAAATAATATTAACTTTTATGGATGCGGATGATCATTCACGTCGACAGGAAGGTAGGTAATTCAGTGCGATATTGCAATTACGATGTCCTTGATAAGGTGGTATTGATTACCTAGCTGGCTTGTAATATTGCGGAAATTAATCACGTAGTACTTAGGTCTAGTTTCACCTATACTCAACCTTAAGTTAAGTTGCTTGTTTTAATCGTATAAGTAACGTCAAGACTTAATGATGCTACTATTGTAAAAACTGAAAAAGAAATCAAGTGTACGTCTAGGTGGGTAAGTCATGCCAAAGTTTCTAAAAACATTCCAAACAATGTCAATGCTTTCAATATGAACATTATTGATGTTTTTAGTCTACACACTCATAAGAAGTAGGTACTAGACGTTAACTGTACAATGATTAATGGATATGATGTTAAAAATTTCTCCACTAATGTCAATACAGTATACCCCGTTATAGTAAGAAAGATCTTCATAAAATAAAACCTATTTTTATTTGTTCTATAAAAATCCTAAGTACCTAGTATATATCTATTACAAAAGTTATGGGTGTTTTAATAGCAAATAAATAACATACATCAGAGTTTTATTTGTAAGTCAGGATGATATATAGCTGTTGTTAATAGCCCTTGCGATGTTTACACGGGGTGAGGTTATCCTTGTTCAATAAGATTCCACGAAGGGTTGCTTATTTAGATTGTCCCTGGGGATGCAGTCTCGGCTTTAATGGATGAAGCATTTATTACACACTTTGAGTATCCGATACAACAAAACAAAAGATTCCATATAGATCTATAACACAAAAAATATATTTTGTCAATTTAATGGTAAGGTATAAAAGTTTGATTCTACGTGAAAATGGCTTGTTATGAGTATGAGTTCAGTTGTAATTTCTTTATATACATACAATAATAAAATAAAACTTTGCAAATGCTTTTTGTTTTTCTGTTTGATAGGAATAAATATTGGTCAATATCATAGGTCAATGCAATCACATAAGCAGTTGATGTATTATCAATGTTATCATTTTGACTACCATCAAGTATGAAGGGGTATCTGAATCAAATCTATATTTCTTTATTACATGCAACCTGCGGAAGACAAGACGCTAGGGGAGGCCTATGTCCAGCAGTGGACTAATATAGGCTGATGATGATGATTGATGATGAACCTCAAAGTAAAATTGGTTGTAGTTACCAAAAGTAAAACTAGTAGTATTACCAAGTAGCTAAATTGTTTTCAAATAAACAGAGGTTACCGGTGGACTCGTGCGTTATGTTGTATAAACAATCATAAGTTTTGGTTTATAGAAAATGATAACTTCCCTTCCCAGTATTAGTGATTCGCTTGACCTTCTCAATACTTCGGCACATGTTAAACAAAACCAAATATAACTTTCACACTAATTTGCCAGTTTACATAGGAACTTCAATGTATTGAGATCCATTTTTGCTTAAATTTTTGTTTGTTTAGTAAAAATTTACCAGATGTCGATGATAGGTTTGCTCACACTGTCTGCAGACTTTATATATGTGTTTTATATTTATTGTGTGTATTTTGGTAAAGGCATACATTTACGTAATCGGTTCTTGATCTCAGAGTCCGTGTTAGAAGGTCAAGGTGTGGTTTTTGCTGGCTTGTTATTCCTCTTAGAATGTTACAGCCTCTTGAATCAATACAATTTGAGAGCAACTATTTTTTTTATGATTACCTGACTATTCTTGTGAGATTTAAGTAACATAAAGATACTGAAGGGTATCTTTACCCGAAAGAGTGAAATCACCATTTTCAATTCAACGCAAATACTAGGTTTTTTCAAGAATGCGAATGATATTTTTTTCGACAATGAAAATTTACAGAAATAAAGGTTAAATTTTGTCCTGTATTGTAGGTGTAGGTACAATACACCAGTAATCTGAGTGTCCAGAGGCCCTACAGGCAATCACAATTCACGCCCACATCAGGAGTGGGCTCTGCAGTAAATCCTTATTCAATGTCAGGATTGTCATGAAAAGGGTCCATTGCTTGAAAGGATTTGATTTCTCTTGCTCGTGCTGTTATTTGCCATAATATACATAGTTCACCCCCATGTTTTATTAATGATCACATTGGCTAAATCAAAATATTCAAGGACATTAAAATGATCTCTTTAAGCCATGACTGAAAAGGAGCGACGATGCCAAATAGGGTACGCTTAATAAGTGAATTCAAAGATAGAACGTTCGTTTTCAAAGATGCGATAAATAATTAGTTAGCGATTAGTCAAAAAAACTGGTCTGTGGTCTAAAGAATTGAAGAGAAAAACAGCACCTTACCATGTAAGCTTCGAAGATAAGGTGACATTGCTCCTGGGGCCATTGCCCTAACACTGAGGTCTATACCAGGTCTAACAATACAGGTCCGCGCCCACGACAACCACTCTCGAATCATTTCGTATTCTAGCTTTCCAATAAACAGGAATCGATTCGACATTGCTATTGCGATTCGCGATTTGATAATCACATTGAATTTCAGTCGGATTAATCGAATCGTTTGTTGCTTCAATGACCATTCCCAAATCTATTATTTTGTTCTGCATGATAAGTTGTATGGGTTAATCTAAGAGATGTAGATAGTAAAGTTTTCATGACTCATTTACTTTACTTCAATTTCTTTTAGTTTACTGAATGTTTTTTTATAGATGGGTAACCAAATTACATTCAGGAATTGTTCATATAGCATTCTTCCTTTTGTAATCGTTCACGAACAAACAGTTCTCATGATGTTGCTCAACATGTCAATTAGAAAGCCCAATCAACCCGAAAATTACCGTTTGAAAGACGCAGGCGTGGACCACTGTTATTGAATACTAAGCTAGGGCAGTCGAGCGAATGATCGGTTATCTGTTACGCAACATGTAGTTTTAATTGATTGTGAAGTTCAATGAATCCTTTTCCGGCAACCATTCTAGTGCATTGTTGTCGATCGGCGCGTTCAGCTAATGTAGTTCATATCATCGTTTGAAGTTTCTACTATGTTCAGACTTCTAGAGCGCTGAATCGCGCAACTCTTTGATAGTGTTTTTTCGAAAGCAACCGCCTTTTGGTAATTAGTTTGAATGAACATAATTTGTGCACACCCTATAGCCCCTAGGCCTTTTGCCTTTGTAACCACAAGGTTGATTAATTAGGACAAACAACTAATCAACTTATCTCCAAGTTTTTGGATTGCGACACTACTCATTTCAAGAATTAGTTTACTTTGCGGTTTCATAGTGTTAACCTCTGTATGCAGTGCCGTCTAATATTATGTTTGTGTGTTCAGTCGAATGACAAACTGTAGTTTTTATAATCTCGGCGACCTTCTTGCGGTCACAGCTTTCCGCTAATTAATATGAACAAACCACTTGACTCATACCCAGTTGACATAAAGTGTTTAATTGAGTAACCAAAAACAGTCACTGCACAAATTCGAGGACATTCCTCAGCAGAACAATTCAACGTGTCACGGGGAAAAAACGACTGAAAAGTTATGCGTCGCTTTTGGCTAATTAGCCTCTTAAAAGCCGCCGCAAGATGTCCTTCATTACATCTGTCGTAAAAGATTGATCATAGGAGTTTTCTTGCCTTGTTGTGGTTCTCTGAGAACATAAAATTGTTATTGCCTTTTTTAGATCATACGCAGCCGCTTAAGGGGACGAATATGTTTTATGGATTAAGAGAAAGTCATAATTTTCTATATTATTTTGAAACCCTTTTATAACTGCAAGAAATTGAAATTTACTTTGATCTTAATTTGTCGTTAACATTTCTCTAATGTACCAAGCCAGGCACTTTGATATCTTTTTAAAAACTAAATTTTGATCATGAAGAGATATCGCCTGTTGTCTTTATCAGCCGATGACTTTTAATTACAAACATCCTGAAGAATGTCATATTTATAGTTGGAAGGTAAATAAACTATTGATATTTTAAAATTGCTTCGCTCCTAGTTTTATTATTCTGTATACAAATACAACATACAGATGCATCGGCATCGTAGTTTATACTTACGTGATTGGCATGATTGCAAGCCTGTACGCTCTCAATTGTTCCAATACAAATATGGATTCTTTTAATTGATGCACAATGATGGTATGATCACTGTGTCTACATGATGATGACAGTTGGAGTTCGTTTAGAAAAAAACGACGAGGCAAAATATGTACCCTATCTGTGAAATTTTTATTATTATTGGAGTATGGTGAGCAAATATTATTACAACACAAATCAAGAAAAAAACTTCACACAATTGAAATTTGAAAGAAAAAGTGTACTATGTTGTGTCCTGTCACTTATTCAGGCCCTTCACACGGAGGGTAGGTAAGGTACACAGTATTAAAATTGTATAGTTGTAGACGCAGACATCACTTTGTTCGGGGACGAGTTTTTTTGTCAATTCTGACCTTTGGTCAAGGACGACCGACAGCTGAGCAAACTGAGATGAGAACCCTTGAACTGGTTGTAAAGCGGAAAATATACGAATCAACAAACTCAATAATCGTAAACCTTCAATAAAGTAATGAAATTAATTATTATTAAATTACAGTTTCCCTGACCATTCGGTCATTCTTTTTTCTCCGAATCAGATGCTGAGTAAAAAAAACAAGCAAACATGGATAGAGTGTAATATATAAATACAGCTAAGTAACGAAGTCACGTATGTAGACTGAAGTCGCCATATTTGTGCAAACACTCGGAGATAGCGAGCTTTGTACACTGATAATGCTGGAGGATAAATTCCTACCTGGGTCGGTCATTCAAAAAACCGTTTCCTTTACATTCTGTTTACAAGACCTCCGACACTGAGCGTTGCTCCGCCCTTAGGCCCTTCCCTACGAGTCCTACGACCCTTTTTTGTCCGTGTTTTTGTGTGTATGGTAAAGCCACTAAAATGATGGTAGGTCGGTAGAGGTACTTATTTATACCTATTGCGTATCGGAATCAGCAGCGGCATTTTGGGTAAGAAAGTTATAAGTATTTTTCAGACTTATTATAGGTAACTACCCTTAATGAAGTTATTTTCTTGATTTGTGTTGTATTAGCTTTTTATGGGTCTTGTTCTTATACAAGAAATCCATAAAAAAATTATTTGCATGATGCGTGTGAAAGGTATCATTTGTACATTTCAGAAAAACTTTTGAAATTTTTGTAGGTTCCATTCCATAGTTTTCGAAGTATTAAAAAAAAAGTCGAAAAATTATTATTCTACTCCATCCCCATCTCCGAAGATTGCAGAGCAATCCATCTGAAATGTATGTAGCGTTTGTAGACATAGATCTATATTTTACAGGAAAAATATAGAGAAGTCTGTAAGTAGAACACTTTTTGAAAAATTTACAAAAATAGGAGATGGGGTGGGGGGAATAATTTTTGAAAGAGCGGGAGGGCTACCTCCCCGAGTGGGGTTTCAAATAAATCGGTTTGTACATTTTTGTACTGGTTTTGAAATTTCTGTAGGTTACATACTTCTTGAAATATTTTGGAAAAAGTCGAAAAATAAACATCTAATCTCCGATGTTACCGAACCCTCGACGCGCGAATTACACTCGCACTTGACGGATCTTGTTTTGTATCGATAAGCCTAAAATGAAAGTGACATTAGTGACGGACACATGTGTGTAGTGATGATATCATTTTTGTCACACACACAGACTATAGCTACATATATTTATTTTCAAATCAAGCTTTCAATGACGTAAATACTGTTTTTTTGAGGTATGGTTACTAGAATCCTGTTTTAAGACAACATGCGTCATTGCTAGGATTCCCAAAAAGTATTATGTTCATGTGAATTATCTTACGTTTAAGCATTGTTTTTTCCTACTAAAAGAATTCTGTATACTATTTCAATACGTTGGTTTTTTCGGCAAATTGTGATAAACTAATGAGTCAACATACACCAACGAAAATCCGATGCAACTGTTTCTGGGAAAATCTACGTATTTGTCATTGATAACAAATCACCTATTACTGATTGGTTGCTAATGCCTATTTTGGGATTTGTTTTAACAAATCCCAAAATAGGCATTTTTTTTGTGTTGTTCACACTAAATTTAAGATTTCTGATCACGTTTTGTTCGCGTTAGTGTAAGTTGTTTCTGCTCTAACCTTGCTAATCGTAAACCATTCACTAGGTATGGTCCGTTCCTTTCCTTGTGGAATGTATTTAGTTAGATAGCCATTTTATCTCTCGGTTTGTCCTTATTTGTTCAAAATTTTCAATGATGACTAACGTAGATAGGTACCACTACTTTTATTTTATTATTAGTCTTAATCTCGACTAAACCAACTTTTATCGACAAACAGCTTGACAAAATACCAAACATTCTGTTTAGAAAAATAAATACCATTTACCTAACAAAAACATTATTGGAATCAATTCGGAGCGTCCCTATTCATAGCCATTAGGGGAACAGGTTTAGCCGTTCGTATTTATTTGAGTGCGACTATCTTTAAAATGTTTTAAGCCAAATTGGATCGGTCGGCGGCGACAGGCCGTGATCCTTCGAGAAAAAACTTTCTTAATTTATCAACCGAACCATTCTGACGCCTGAGTTCCACCAGATGATGTTGCTTTGCGGTTCCCACGCAACTGCATCTATTGCATGTTTGCTAATAAGCATAAACCAGATGAGATTATGTACACTCACGCACAATTTACGCACCGATGCACAAGTAGACGACTGCGAGTGTCTTAGTTGTGCAACATTCGAGTAGACCGAAGAATCCTTCAATAGTCCGGATTTACAAGTTTTTTTGCAACGATTGTACCATACACCATGTCATTTGGTGCGTCCGGTATAATTTCGCTCCCCACATTAAGCAATTTAGCTGTTATTGCTTAACTTTAACAATGTATTTTCGTTTTCGTTTGAAGATTTTGTTCATATACTTCAAGACTGAAGTTTTTGACCTTTCAGCTTTTGTCTTTGAATTTGTTATTAGCTCGCACTCTCGATAATTACAATTGTTCTTTTTGTTATTGTAAGCAGTTTTAAATAATGCATTTAGCATGTCTTAATTGACATTTGAATGGCGAGTTTCGCAAATCACACCCACACTCTTATTATTTGCAAAGTCACTTTCTCTGCGTTTGCGCAAGTGACCACTTTCAATTGTCTGTGTTTTCTCAGTGCTTGAATGTTTTAGTAGTAAACACCACTTACCAAAATTGATTACCTATCTTGATATTATTCGTTTATCATAATATCTTGTTAGAATAATTAGTAATTGTGTTATGAATGGTTTCAAATTGAAGCGTTGGTGCCGAGGGTCTGAATATTTTACATGCATATTTATATCTTACTTGGCTGGTTAAAGCATCTGGGTTATTGAAATCATTACCATAAACTTTAAACAGGTGAGTCATGAAATGATTGACCTTGACACAAAATGTTATCAGTTAAATCGACGTGTTGCTACCAATAAAGTTTTCTTTAGTTAGACTTACTCCACAGGTAAATTCAAAGGTTCTCTTCATAATATCAATGTTACAAACGCTGGTTACCAATTTGTTACAGACTCGCGTTATAGCGGTAATCCTAAACGGGATACACTTGGTCACGAAACGGATGGTGCCATTTTTGTCATTGTCATTTTGGTGTTATCATGAATCTTATACAAGGCTGTACATTCCTTGGATGATATTCAATTATCTTGCCAAGTAACTTCAAACTAGGCAACGGGGACACAGCTGTTCCTATCCTAGATAGTTTATAGTCTTCTATTACAATGCATTTGATTGTAATTGAAGACCTAACTATGAATACAATAGTTTGAAGTACAAAGTTTAAGTTTGAGAGGAATCAAAACTTCTGCAACTTATGTTGGTAATAATATCTAGCGGAAATTATAATTTGCATTCGTATATATTTGCATTTTTAAGATTTCGTTTAGCTACTTTTCATTAATTACCTGTTACGGTATATTCAACGGTAGATTTGTAGGTTCTTTATTTGGCATTACTATTATTAGCTACTGGCGGGGTAAACCGTTATCATATATTGCACATTTTGTAGCTCTTTATTCTTCACAGCTGTAATCGATTTACTATTGTTGTTTTACTAAAAACTAATTAAAATTAATTTAATAGCTTTTTCATATCATGAAAAGTGTTTTCATAATTTAATCGGACTATCTAGCGTTCGTTTTGTTTACTCAGTTTAACGCTTTACTTACTTAACATGTAGGTGAAGTCAGCACCAATATTAGATTTAGCTACTACCTAAGGACCTACCTTATATAATATTGTGACTCACTTACCATGTGACACAGGTCATTGGATATTCATTGATGATCACATATTTTTACGAGAAAAAACAGAAAGCTCTACCAATTGATAAATTTTCTAATCGTTTGAATATCGTTACATTATTACGTATGTTATAGTTTTTTGTCGTGACTTATTTGTAGTAAGTCGAAACTTATAGAAATTAGTAATCGCATTTATAAATTGCAATAGGTTAAATAGTTGCATGCATTTTCCTGAAAACAATAAGTGATATTGTACCAAAGGTTATCTCGAGATTTATGTAGGTATTGAGTCAAATCAAAGTCAAACTTTATCAGCATGTAGCTAACCTTGTCTCATTTATTTATTTCGTCGTGATTACTGAATAACATTTTATTCAATTTCTTGCTTCTTATCTGCTATTCACTCAATGCAGTTTTATCAATGTAAGTTTACATAATTATAGAAATTATCGTTTTTTTTCAGACGTACATCTGATTCCTTTTACATACATTTATTTCGTTAATTCCTATTCTTCTAATTATCAAATGTTGCAGTCATTAACTAACTACCTCATTACCATTATAATCATGAGTGGTCATCACCCCTGGAGTAACCGCCGAGGCGAAGAGGCCCTTCTTAGAGGCCTTTCTTTGCGTTTTATTTACCTTATTGGCCTTTGGATTAGATATACGAGTTAGAGCTTACTCCTCAAAATACAAATTGATTATTTCACCCTCAGCCACTCAGCTGACAATGACTTCTGGTCTAACTATTCCAGAATGGAAGAGATTGAACTGTGTTAATGAATATGCGTGCAGAATAGATATAATATTATCAATATCGACTTTCATTGTTATCAATAATGAAGGGTCTAACTATCTAACAGGAAGCGTGTTCACGAAAGGACGATAGCGAGTGTTTTGTATAGAATACCTACATATAATTGTGGTCTCTGTTGCATACCAGTTTTACAATCGTTTTCTAGTGAACTATTAAATCTCGCAATCCCAGAGTGAGTGATCTTTGAACTATTTATAGTCGGACGAGTAGGTACCTACCTACCATCTCAAACAATCGAAAAGTGCGACTCTGTTTTTATTTTCGGTACCTACTTTATTGGTATTGTACTTTTTTTCTGGACACAAATAGCAAGTTTAAATATGTTTACTCTCTCTGGCTATAAACAAATTCTATAAATAGGTTTGGATACAATATGTTTGGGTTATGTTTAAATTATGTTTCATTTTGATTTTGTTCTTCCCAAGTTCAATTATTTTCCAGTCGATTATAGCGTTCCTCAAATTGAAAGGTGCAAGATCGTATGTTATTTTACCTGAGAAATAATAATACTCAGCTGAGGGTCGGGGCAGCTGTCTGGGGATCGGGATCGAATAAAAGATTGTATGAACATACCTTTCTGGATTCGACATCATTGAGACAATTATCTTCGACAATAAACCGGTATCTGAGTTGAACAGCTGTTTTTTGTCGTTTGGTAAAAAATAATTGCATACTTACCAGACATTACCTACCACAGACAATCCGTTGTTACATTTACTAGTTTACCTAAAGTAGACATTATTTTATTACATTAGTCATCCTATGTGTGGTCTGGGTGTTTTCTATGTATAATAAAAAAAATATCTATCTATGTAGTGTATTGTATTAATTATATCAGTTATCTAGCACCAAAACACAAGCTCTGCTTAGCTTGGTAGTATTAGGTATACCTAATACTTATAATAACATGTACCTAACTAATTTTAAAATCTTTTATTATTCGATTTTTATAAAGGCAAGCCACTTTGTATAAAACAAAGTCGCTTTTATACAATGGAAAAAAGTAGAGCCTGCCAAAACTGAAACAATATCTATTTTGGTCGTAATTTCGTGTATTTTTGTTACAGAAGTGCAGGAGTGGTGATGTTGTCAAACCCCTGGTGAAGTCTTCTTTCGTATTATAAGGTGAGCGAACTAACTGCTTTCTTATAATATATCCAGGTCAATAGGACTTGAATAAACAGACCTCGCAAAATGATGGATGGAGCAAAATAATCTTTTAGATCACTATCGTTTTGCGCGTGCGCTTCTTTGACGTTTAATTTGTAACAGTAACTGTACATAACATATTTTTAAGATTTGAATGTACAAGCCAGTACAGTTCAGTACAGCCAGTTTCTTGTACAAGCCCGTTGCCATTATGTCTTATACATATGCCTATATTTTGAGAGGTGATCGTGCCGTCTCTTATGTATGGGATTTGCGTAGTTTGCTACTTAACGGATCGGGCTGAAATTTTGCATACAGGTAGTTGTAGGTTACGAATAAAACATAAGCTACTTTTTATCCTATAATTTATTTTCCATGGGATATAAATAACCTTTACAACCCGTTCCTACTTGTCGAGTGTCGGGCCCGACAGAAAATCGGACATAAGATTTTATATGAAAACGGTGTCGGGTAAGTGATGATGGGTAAGTGTGAACAGCTTCATATAAAATGTTCTGCCACTAGATCAGCCGATTTTCTGTCGGGCCCGACACCCGACAAGTGGGAACTGGCTCTTAAACGTTTCCATAGAAACAACGCAAGTATTTTATAATGTTGGTTGAAGGTAGGTTCCTAGTTGCATTGTTGATTAACGCAAATAAACAACACTTACCTAATAGTAGCTATAATTTTTACTTTATGTATTAATTGCACTGCAGGAAATGCACTCTTATCTGAACTGGTTATTAAAAAATGGGTCATATTATTGCATTCAGCTCTTTATTGAGATCAAGTAAAGCGTTAATGACCACACGATCAAACTAACCTATATTAGTCGAGATAACGAACTAAAATACGTAGTTACTACGTAATTTAATAAATCATTAACCGGAATAATGGATAATTTCATTAAAATGAACATAATTAGATACTGACTAGTCAAACAAAGATTATTTCCGTAAAAAAATATAAAAGGAGAAAAAGCAAAAAAGTAACAGGCAATTAATTTGCAATTGCAAAAGCCACATTAAAACGCAAATCTAGTTATCGCTCCTCCGTTGGCAGTCAAATATAAATAAAATCCAATGCAAGAATGATTGATTAAATATGTAGTGAAGCGAAATAGTGTCACAATATTGGTAGGAATAATAAATATCTTATCGTTGAGATAACCTCAGTTCTATTAATAAATAACGTGATCAGCTTCTGCCCGCGGCTTCAAATTTAATGTTTTTCATAGATAAAAATGAAACCTATAAACATTTAAAATCTACATCTATGCCAAACAGAGTTTCTATCTAATCAGTAGTTTCGAAAATGCACAAACTTTCGACTTTATAAATTTTAATATCTATTTATTTTTTCACTTGGTTTGAGTGAAAAAAACAGATTACAAAGAACTGAAATTTTCAGCAAAAATATCAAAAAGCATTTAGATAAGTACGTGCTAGCCGCCATTCTGCTAGCAACATCAAAAACTCTGTTTACCAAGATTTTGTAGCGAAGTCAATATATTAAAATGTGTGTCAATCTTGTATGTGCATTAAAAGTTATTATACTTTCGTAGATAAGTTGTAGAGGTTTGAAACATCAGCAATTTATCGGTACGCACGTAAAGTAAGTTAAGTTAATAATAATATTTTATTAATTAGGTACACTCTCTTACAATATTTTCAGATTAGACTTGCATATTTAAGTAGGTACGTGAAACTTTAAAATTATTATTTAATGTATTTATTTATTCCATCATAGGTACACTTGATGTTACACTTTCTGTCATTACATTCTATTTTTAGTACTATTTTAACAATAACACACATAGGTATTTCGTTATAGGAAACACAATAAAGGTACAAATGTAAAAAAAAAACAGACAGACATAACTGAGAAATTAAATAAAAATAATTAGTCGGAATCAAATAAGGCATTGGCAAGAATAATTAATATTAAGTAGGTACTCGAGGTAAGTTATTATGAGATAAATAAAACATGCAAAATTATAGATCGTTCTTAGCTCAAATTTTTATCTCGATGCAAATTTGAAGATATAAAATATGCTTGTGAGTATTTTATATACATAGAGATTATGCATATCAATCAATAAACGGCGTCGCGTTGTCTCTCAGAAACTGATTCTGGATTGTCGCCAAACCACTTATTTTATAGCAATCATGTAGGCAATTATTTTATTTTTACACTAGAGCTTTAGCTTTTTATATCAAATCCAGATTTAAAACCTAGATTAGTATATTGCATTCACTGCCCAGACTCGGGTGCGGCCCGCGCAGGGATGCGACGACGCCCTGCCGCTACACGGGGCTGGGGGAAAACATCTGCGTCTTGGGTCTTGAAAGTGGTAATAAAAACCAAATGCTCTGTAACTTAGTCAGATAATTATTTTAGTCAACGCACTTGCACTTGGAGTCGAGACCCTAGGTCCGTCGGTCGAGGCTCCCCGGGTTTAAAAAAAATATCTAAAAATTGTCTGAGCGTCTAGTCGAAGCGACCCGAGAGCTGGTAAGTATCTGGCTCAGCGCATCAGCAGTGCCATACAGCGAGGCAATGCAGCCAGCGTCTTGGGGACGCTTCCGCCTCGTATTAATATGGATCAGGTGTCCCTCTAGATTGTTTGCAACTGTCTGCAGTTAGCTCAATTGTTTCAATTATAAGTAATAGCTTTATTTTTTTTTCTATTCTGTAATTGTTATTTTCTTTGTAATGTTAATAAAGTAAGAGTTCACTAAATCTGTAGGTATAGCCAAATTTTTTCCTTATGCAATCATTTTGCATATTGTAAGGTAAAGTATAGTGAATATTCCAAATAAGGAAACAAATACATTAACTAGCAGGCCTTGTGAATCAAAATTATTGCAATTAAATCATTAACAAACAATATGTATTATGATTTAAAAACTGTATCAACAACTACAAACCGAATATTTATTTGTTTACATATCTCTCTTTTTTTTTACCGATCTCTGACACACGATTCAAATCGCAATCTCCATCAAGAACACACGATTCAAATCGCAATCTCCATCAAGAATACTTTACAAACATGGCCACGTCCACTAAGTTCATCGCTTTACAATGGGATCGTCTCAGAATGACACATTTTGGCATTTTGCCTTTGATGAAAGAAACAACAGATAGAGGGACGCTCATCAAAAGTGTCAAGGTTGAAACAACAGATAGAGGGACGCGCATCAAAAGTGTCATGGTTGAAACCATTCTATCAATCTCTCCGTGAAAATAGCACCACACGTACTATCTAGGGTTTCTGCGACGTTTATCATAGTAAAGCAAATAAAGGATTTTGCATTAGTCAATTTGGTATATAGAACCTTTGACCCCCTTAGAATACAATTTTTAAAAATGCGTTGTTAACGGGTGCCTACGTCCTGAAAGGAACCTCCACGCAAAATTTCAGATTCGTAGCTCTTGTAGTTTCAGAGATCTCTTGATAAGTCAGTTTTATCTTCTCTTTTATAATTATATAGATTAAGTTTATGGAATATAAAATTTATAAAATGCTTTTGGAAATTTATCATACAGAAACTTTAGTACCTACTTCATTTCCATAGTTTAGTTTCTGTTGCAGGTTTTTATAAATAAAATGAAAAAGTAGCGATGTTACAGCGAATTTCACCAAAAACCTTTAAACTAAACATTTATTCACCAAAGAGCAGACACACCGTGACCCTAATGTTTATTCCAAATATTAGGTACCGAACGAAATAGTGTGGTTCAAATAATACCTCCATGTTACGTTTTATTAAATAACGAAATCCCTATCCCAATCAACAGAACGATTGTGATAAAATTGGATCACAATTCCCAGTCTCAAATTGTCAAGAACCCGGTGACAGACATTGAAAGCATATTCGTCGAAAATGAATTTCTAATGCGTAGGCAACCAAAAGACTGGGCGTCATCAAGTTAAACAGAATTATCAAAATTAGCTTGACCAATCGACAAAATTAGGTGACTAGGGGCGATTACACTACACAACCTATTGTCACTTCCACGTGCAAATAGCATAATAATGACTTTTTTTGCGTTTACTGTTGGCAGGTCTCCAGTTTCAGGCCTTGGGAGTGAACACAAATAAAATGTGACTTTACTTTCAGTAGTGAAGGTCAGGATTTAGCCGAAGCCGACACTATACCGGTGACCGAAACTGAAATGACAAACGAAATTTTTCGGACAATAAAGCATTAGGTAGGTACCCATTTAATCGTTACACAGATGACGCTAATAGTGTTACGACATTAGCACTAAAATACCAGGTTTTAAACGAGCATCCTGCGTTACTTTTTAACCGACTTCGAAAAAAGGAGGAGGGTTCTATGTTCGGCTGTATGTATGTTTTTTATGTATGTCCGTCGACTTGTCCGTCATTTATTACCGATTAGGATGATTTTTTGCAATTTTTGAGAATATTCCCGTGGGATTAGGATCATTCCTCAAAATTTAAAAAAGACTTTTAAACTAAGGGATTTGAAGTCGGTTTTGAAAAATTTTCATATCAATCAAGTACTGCAAATCATTGAGGTTATTTCGGCTCTTTTACATGCAAGCCGAATTTTCACAACAATTTACCGAACGTCAAACCAGCATAAAAACTTTGGATAGTTTCATTTCCAACGCTTCACGAATCAGTTCAGTGGAAAATCAAGTTTTATGTGCAAGTGAAATCCGAGAAAAGTGAAGTAAATGGTTTTAGTATCTATCAATTATTAGGGTGTGCATCCGTGAACATACTTTAGTATGAGCTGTGGTCTAGAAGTATTTCGTCATGCGAACAAGCCAGTGAAGTGTGTGCACATTGCTATTTACATGATTCATGAATTTACCTACGTGGTAAGTGTCTTAATTACTTTGCTAGACCGAATTTGAAATGTAACTAAAGACGCGACTCTACTACCTTTTCCTCAATTATTATGATAGAGTTACCGATTTTCTGACTTTGTTATTCATAATTAGCTTCTGTCCATTTCTTTCCACATGTTTTTCATACGTGTAAGAGTCTTGATCACTTTGCTGGACTGAATTGAAATTAATTCTCAAAACGAGACTCCTGTTTATAAATTTATATTAGGGCGTTACTAGTTTCTACCCTCAGTTTTGTACAAGTTTTACTTTCCACGTATAAAATTCTTGGGTAAAATATTTCAGCCAGATCCGTTCAGTAGTTTAAGCGTAGCGTTTTCTTATCACAAATAAACATAACATTTCTCAGAATGAATGAAAGCAGGTTTTTGTTACTGGCTTCTACAATACAAAACAATACAATACAGTACTCTTTATTGCACACCAAATAGAAACACAGGACAGGAAAAGACAAATACAAATAACGTTGCACAATGGGGCTCAGTTTTGTACACGTTTTTCTGTCCATGTCAAAAAATCTTGGGTGAAATATTTCAGCCAGATCCGTAGTTTTTAGCGTAGCGTTGTCTTATCACAAACACACATAACGTTTCTCAAACTTTTTCGCGTAAATTATAGGCAGGAAAAGAAGTTTGTTTTCAAAAAGTATCAAAAATTATCACGGTCCATATTACAATTCCATCGTGCGATATTTTCTAGGGCTCACTTACACGTAACTTAGCTTTAATGAGACGCACCCATGCGTTAATGGCTCGGCCACGAATTATACAAGCTTGCGTCACCCTGTCACAACCCATATATCTACTCAGGTTATGTATGTATGTATGTAGGTCAAAAAGTTACCGTAAAATTGGTCAAGCATTCTTACTAACTAGCCATGTGATGCCGGCTTAGAATTTACACCACCCCAACTCTTCCCGCGGGGGTAGTAACAGGTGACTAAGGGATATACACTGGGAGGCGGGCAGCAGCGCCACCTGAAGAACAATTCTACCACCGAACTGCGGTTCCCAACCCGCATGCCCAGCGTGGGGATTATGGACTGATATGATGAACCCCAATAAGGCTCTTATCAGCAACCCATAGCCTGTAGATGAACATAGAAATAAAAGTTTTCTTCTAAGATTTAGATTAGAGAATTCGAGAAAAGTAGGGTAATCTGCATGTCTATGTAAGTCATTCAAATAATTGACTTATTTACCCACCTATTGTTGTTTACGCTTCGTGGAAAATAAATGTTTTAAGATCAATTATCCCATACAAAACTTAAATAATTTTTAGGAAATGTTTACAAGAACCCTTGCCTTTAAGTCTGTGACACTTAAGCTTACCAAGGTATAATTAAGTACCTCATTAGATAGGTAATTCCGTTCATAATTGTTATTGAGGCTAGATGATGCTGTGTGAAAATGTCCAGCATTATTGTACTTTTTGTTAATAATTATTATTATAGCTGTATTATGTCACGAATAAGTAGGTATAACTGTGATACCAAGGTGACAAACTTACGCCTACTCAACATCGTATTTTAGAATCGTGTGATCTGGCGAAGAGCTCAGAATGAATGAAAGTAGGTAAGTGTTTGTGGTTTTTAGAATCGACGACACATCGGCATAGTGTCTTTTATATTAGTTATACATAGAGCACAGTAATCATCAGATAAATATAGAACAGTCTATTGTTATTTATATTTCAGCCAAATTGGATGTAAGTACAATGTTTGTAGACAAACCGCCCACACTTAGTTTAACGAAAAATTCACTTTTGACGACCTCCGTGGCGCAGCGGGCGAAGGTCCGCCTGCGACGCAGGAGGTTGCGGGTTGGATTCCCGCCTCGGAACAAATTTGTGTACGATCTGCAGAAATTTTTTCCGTTGCTCTGGGTGTTTTCTATGTAAGTATAATAAAAAAATATCTATCTATGTAGTGTATTGTATTAAGTATATCAGTTATCTAGTACCCATAACACAAGCTCTGCTTAGCTTGGGGCTAGATAATGCCGTGTCCAGCATTATTTATTTATTTATTTATACTTTTGCCGAGTCTTTTTATACACAATTTACATTACTAATTGTCGATTAGAGATCTTTCCATCAATAAATATTACTTGCAATTATATCTTAATTATTATTTACCAGCGTCTTGGGGACGCTTCCGACTGGTATTGATATGGATCAGTTGAGCTCCAGAGATTGTTTGCAACAGTCTGCAGTTAGCTCAATTGTTTCAATTGTAAATACTAGTTCTTATTTATTTCTGTTAATAAAGTTATTATATCTGAAACTCGACGCCAAGCGAGTTTTAGTTTTTTGTGTCGCAGTTTGTATACGAACATTTGACATCGAGTTTGGCTAGTGTACTGTTTTTCCAGTTTAAATTAATATTTTGCGACAAACACAGAGTGAATTTATTTCAATGTTCAATTAGCGTCTTTGTAATTTGACTTTCAAAAGGATCATTGCCTCAACAACTGCAGTCTCTTCAAAAATAATGAAAATCGATTGCGTCATTTGACGTTATTTGACGTAAACAGTGACCAGAAAATCAGCATCGTCCATAAAGTATTCCTCATTAAAAAGTATTGTGGAACAGCAATAGTTAATTAGTACACCATAGGTACTTAGCTTACTCATGATACGATAAAAAAGCTACGCATTTCAGTACCAGTCAAGTAGCTGGCACTAAAACGAATGGTACCTATTGTTTCATAGGAAACATGGCATTAAGTTTCTCTACTCACTTAATAAATAAATTAAATTGGCAATAAAACTTCGACGATAAAGTCCATTCTCGTCTGCTCGTGTCAGATTGAAGTAGATTTAACGACTGAATGCGTCCGCGCATAAAATTTCAGCTTTAAACGTGTGAAAGTGAGCGGTGTTGCCAGTTTACAACTTTAAAGAATTGCAAAGACAGTTGCAGAAAGCTGCACACCACTGTACTTGCTAGATGAATAAATGGAAACTTTTTAGCATGCAGTTAAATAAAAATCTTAAAACTAATGAAGTGCCTAGTGCCTGTATAGGGTGCCACGTAACATATTTGCTACGCTGAAAGGGGTGATTCAGTGTGTGTGTCAATGTGTGTTCGGTGAACAGACACCTGCACATGGGAGGAAACATCAGAGCAAACGCCGACCGACCTAGACTGGAAAACAGCCCAAAGTATGATAAACCACGAGAAGGTTATGTGGGCAATCAACAGCTTCCTTCCCTTCAAATCGCCAGGACTAGACGGAATATTTCCAGGCATGCTTAAATGGTGCAGTGACATCCTAGCCGACCACCTAGTCAAGATATTTAGAGCGTGCATCGCCAACAAATATGTACCGCATAAATGGAGGGAAGTGAAGGTAGTATTTATACCAAAACCAGGAAGAAGTGATTATACTCAGCCAAAATCTTTCAGACCCATAAGCCTGACATCATTTCTCCTAAAAACACTAGAAAGGCTTTGTGATAGAGAAATAAGAGACAACACACTCTCTCACAACCCACTTCACCCGCAACAACATGCCTACAGTAAAGGCAAATCAACAGAATCCGCCCTACATAGTGTAGTCTCAAGAATAGGAGGCGGATTAACGTCGAAACAGCCAACGCTGGCGGCCTTCATAGACATTGAAGGAGCTTTCGACAAGACCAGATTCACCAGCATATACAGAGCATTGACTAGATATGGTGTCACGCCGACGATAGCTGAGTGGATAAACAACATGCTCAAGAACAGAGCAATACAAGTACCCATCAATAACACCACAAGAGGTGTAGTCGCCAGGGGCTGCCCCCAAGGCGGCGTCCTGTCGCCCCTACTATGGAACATAGTCGTAGACGAACTCATACGCAAGCTCAACGGCCGCGGACTGGTCACAGTAGGATATGCGGATGACCTCGCGATCCTGGCGACTGGATGCTTCGAGAATACACTATGTGACCAGATCAGGCTCGCCTTTAAAACCATCGAAGCATGGTGTAATGACCATGAACTCTCAGTGAACCCTACAAAAACGGAACTAATAATGTTCACAAACAAGCGAAATCTAGGGAACCTGAAACTCCCAAAACTGTTCAACACAGAGATAAAACTAAAAACGGAAGTCAAGTATCTAGGGGTCATACTAGACAGCAAACTGCTATGGAACAAACACCTTGACTACAAACTACAGCGAGCCACCGCTACCTTCTACCAATGCAGCAGAATGTTAGGGAAAACATGGGGACTTTCCCCAAAAATTACCATGTGGCTCTACACTGCTATCATAAGACCAATGTTATCATACGGAGCTATAGTCTGGTGGACCAGAACGGATCTAAACACCGTGATAGCCAAACTACAGCGCTTCCAAAGAATGGCATGCTCAGCGATAACAGGCTGCATGAGAACTACACCTGGTGCTGCCCTAGATATCATTCTAGATCTAGTACCATTAGACCTGTACATACAACAAGAAGCGACGATGGCGGCGCTAAGACTGCAAAACAGGGGGCTCTGGGGAGTCACAGGCAGCCCACATGCCCAGATTATGGACAGGGCCATTTTACACGAACCGCTAATAGCCGCCCCCTGCGACAAAATGCCCAGTAAATCAATACTAGATAAACACTACCAGATTCAACTATACGAGGACCATAAAGATGAATCAGGCGTCCACGAAGTCAGAATCTACACAGATGGCTCTAAAACAGATACGGGTACGGGTGCTGGGGTTCACTCAATGGACCTCAACATTAGTATATCAATGACACTAGGAAAACACAGCTCCATATTCCAATGCGAATGCGTAGCAATAACCCAGGCAGCCATAGCCGTGCAGAAGAGAGAGATAAGCGACCAATGTGTGCGCATTCTCTCCGACAGTGCTGCCATACTCAGGGCTCTGGAAGGAAACAGTTGCAACTCCCAGCTCGTGTACGAATGTCACTTGGCGTTAGAGAGGATATCCACCAAGAACAGGATCATCCTTCAATGGATCAAGGGACATAGCGGATCTCTAGGTAACGACGCCGCCGATGAATTGGCACGGAGAGGATCGGATAACACCACAGAAGGTCCAGCACCTTTCCTACCGCTACCATTCTCGCTACTCCAGTCATGGACTAGGCTCAGAATTAGAGAGATGCATAACGAACGATGGACACGCCTTTTTGAATGCAGACAAGCCAGAGCGGCGCTTCCATCAACATCACCGAGGCTGACAAAACGCCTACTAAACCTCAACAGAATGGACCTGCGTATCCTGGTGGGAACACTAACAGGACACTGCCCACTAAATAAACACCTATTTACCATCGGAGCGACAGATAGCCCTCTCTGCAGAGGGTGCCTCAGCGACGACGAATCAGCTGCCCACGTAGTCCTGGAATGCGAGGGAGTAAAAGCACAACGAACAGAAATCCTCAACTTGCCGAGGTCACTCCGCGAAGCCTGTGAAGACCCCAGGAAGATTCTGCGCTTCTGGACGGAGTTAGGCTGGCTATGCTAGCAAAATTTTTAACGCATAATGGACCAACTTCGAGTCTGAATGCGGAAATAGGAGTACTTACACCTAAACCTAAACCTAAGGGGTGATTCTGAACCCCGAGGGGACCAACTTGTGAATAACGATTTTTTTGAATTTAGAATGCATATTTTTTTTTAAACAGTACTATTACTGTGTATACACGTAGAAGAAGAAAAAGAGTCTCTATTTTATTAAATATGTAAAAAACTAGCTTCCGCCCGCGGCTTCGCACGCGTATTTTCGGTATATTAAGTAGCCTATTATCTAAGTTAGGCTTTGCCTTAAAAGTACGCCAATTTTTTTATTTTTTTTTTATAAACAGTATCCTATGTCCATCTCCTGGCTCTAAGCTACCTAACCACCAATTTTCAGCCATATCGGTACAGCCGTTCTTGAGTTATAAATAGTGTAACTAACACGACTTTCTTTTATATACAGGGTTACAGGAAAAGTCGTGCTAGATCCGTTAAGGGCGTGGAGTACCCATCATTCCTGACATATTTCACTATGAAACACCCTACCCTAAACTAAACCCTTTTCGAGATATTCGACTTTTAATTTTTTTATTGAAAATTGCCGATTTTTAGGCAATTAAATTTATTTTTGGTTGTTTTGTGTATCTTATTATTATTATTATTGCATTTTTACATGTGTAATTAGATGCTTTAGGACGTCAATCATTAAAATAGTGCATAAGTTAATTGAATAGACCGTAGTAGACAAGTGAAAGTTAAGAAATAAAAAAAAAATTAGAAAGTTTATTTTTCTCTAAGGGATATCTAAAAAAAATATTATGGCAATTCTTCGGCAGATGTTTTTAAAAATATCTACGTTTCATCAGCTATCTAACGAGGTATAATAATCTAGGGTTTTATTCAATTGCATTGAAAAAAAATTAGTTTTATAGGCGACAGTGGAGAAGAAAATTTATACTTAGCCCTAAAAAGTAAAAGTAAAACAATAGGTAAGCATGAAATGTCATTTATTAAAGGTTTTCACACAACTTTTTCTTATTCTACAGTTCATGTTCAACATGGCCGCCTCTATTTCTGATACATTGTCGCATCCTTCTACGGAGACCAGTCTTCACTACTCCAGTGGTCAACGTGGTCCTCATTTTATTTGCTGCATCCACAATCCTTTCTCTTAGGTCTTCCACAGACGAAACTGGATTCGGCTCGCTGTACACAAGACTTTTCATGCACCCCCACACATGAAAATCCATGGGGGTTAGGTCCGGACTTCTTGCTGGCCATGGCAACGGCCCACCTCGTCCTATCCATTTGTTTGGATAATTTGTGTCCAGCCAGTCTCTGACACTTCTCCTGAAATGGGCAGGGCAGCCATCGTGTTGGAACCACATGTCCCTGATCAGGTTGAGTGGCAGATCATCCAGCAAATCACTCAAGTCTGCTCTCAGGAAATTTTCGTAGCTTTCCCCATTTAAATTATCCGGTAGAAAGTAAGGTCCAATCAAATGATTGGAGATAATGCCCATCCACACATTCACGCTGAATCTTCGTTGGGACCCCTTCACTCTTTTCTTATTGGGATTCCTTAGTGCTTTTGGGGCCCAGTAATGGGCGTTGTGATAGTTAGTTATGCCATCTTTATCAAATTTGGACTCATCCGTCCACAAGATATTTCTTAGAAAATCTGGGTCTTCTACGTCAGCATTTAGCATAAATCTGCAAAAGTCCAATCTTCTCGCGGGGTCTCCTTCTTCAATAACGTGTACCGGCGTGTAATGGTATGGGTATAGGCCAGCAGTATGCACTGTAAACCACACTCTCCATTGCGAAAGTCCCAGATCACGGGCAACAATATTAGTGGAAGTAGTCGGATCCGCTCGAAAGCGTTGCACTATCTCATTGTCCTGTTCTTCGTCGTCAATTCGTGGTCTACCCATGTCTGTATTACGTCTCAAAACAGAGCCAGATTCTCGAAGTCTTCGATAAACTCTGTCAAAAACGGCCACATCCGGCACTCGACGACCGGGGTAGCGAGTTACGTATTCGTTGCGAGCTTGCGCAGATACACAATCGCAGTATCCGTAACAAATAAGCATATCAGCATATTCCTCAGGTGTGTAGGACGTCATCTTCAACACTTCCGTATCACAGGTACAAATCAGAGTCCGGTTAACAAGTATAGTAGTCACAAATCAGAAGAAATAGTCCAGAATCACAGCCAAGTCGAGAAAAAGAGCAAAACGATATCACATCTACTATGTACGAAGCACAAAAGCAGACTGACAACCAAAACAATACCCCCTGTTGTATTCCCAGCCCTAACCGGTCTCTACACATTTTTTCTTTCATTCATACCTACATAAATCGTCACTTGTCTCGCTCTCACGGTGTGTCTGAACTTGAAGGACAATAGGCGCGGGACCGTTAGAACTGCTACCTGGAGCGTCCCAACTACTTTTTTTCCACGAAATGTAATACAAACCCTAGATTGTTATACCTCGTTAGATAGCTGATGAAACGTAGATATTTTTAAAAACATTTGCCGAAGAATTGCCATAATATTTTTTTAGATATCCCTTAGAGAAAAATAAACTTTCTAATTTTTTTTTTATTTCCTAACTTTCACTTTTCTACTACGGTCTATTCAATTAACTTATGCACTATTTTAATCATTGACGTCCTAAAGCATCTTATTACACATGTAAAAATGCAATAATAATAATAATAAGATACACAAAATAAACAAAAATAAATTTAGTAGCCTAAAAATCGGCACTTTTCAATAAAAAAATTAAAAGTCGAATATCTCGAAATGGGTTAAGTTTAGGGTAGGGGGTTTCATAGTGAAATAAGTCAGGAATGGTGGTTACTCCACGCTCTTAACGGATCTAGCACGATTTTTCCAGATATACGTAATTCAAAAAAATCTTAGAATTAATTTTAATTCCCTTGGGATCCAGAATTACCCCCTATTGCTTTACTGCACATGTCTCGTGGCATCACACCAATATTACAAATGTGATTATAAATGTGAAATTTTGGATGTTTAGATGTATGGATGGATAGATGGATGCATGTTTGTTACCTCTTCACTCCAAAACTACTGAACAAATCGGGCTGAAATTTTGCATACAGGTAACTAACACTAATCCTGGAATCAAACATAGGCTACTTTTTATCCCATAATTCACTTCCTGTGGGACAGAAATCACATTAAAACGTTTCCACAGAAACAACGCGTGCGAAACCGCAGGCAGAAAATAAAACAATATCGCTGAAAGTGATAAGGTCGATAAGACCTCATTATAAAAGTATGCATTTTAATTCTAATATATGCAGAGTCAATAAATATACGACTAAAATCAATATAGAGGTTTAGTCAATTTGCTAGACCAATAATAGATTAGGAGACCAATTTGGGTGTTGAGATTAACATGTGATTAACTCACAATATTATGCAGACTGCTGAGATCTCCTTTTACTATACAATTTTATTATACACTAGTTTATGCTCGCAGATTCGCACGCGTTGTTTCTATGGAAACGTTTAAAGGTTATTTCTAACCCATAGGAACTCATTTGTGGAATAAAAAGCATAACCGTTCAATATTTTTTGCGTGAGGAGGTAACAAACATCCATCCATCCATACATCTGAACATCCAAACTTTCGTATTTATAATATTAGTGTGATGATAAACTATCACACTAGTAATCACACTAATATTATAAATGCGAAAGTTTGGATGGATGTATAGATGATTGGATGTTTGTTACCTCTTCACGCCAAAACTACTGAACGGATCGGGCTGAAATTTTGCATACAGTAATTCAGTAATTCTAATCCTGGAACCAAACATAGGCTACTTTTTATCCCATAAATCAGTTCCCGTGGGATAGAAATCACCATTAAAAGACTATAAAAACAACGCATGCGAAGCCGCGGGCGTAAATAGTATATGCGGGACTTCTCCTTTATTTCGATTAATATTGATGAGAAGAATTTGCTAGACCAAAGTTGCAGAAGCTTTGGTCAAATCAAGCTTTGGTCTTATCAAAATACATGGAACGTAACGGTAAACTTGAACCTGAATGGCCACGCTACATAGTTTAGTCTATATCCCACAATACAGACGCAGGCAAAGCAATAAATTCTCAGATAACTATTACAAGAGATATCGAATGCGAACCTATTTTCTATGCCATTAATATCGGCGTTATAGTAATAGATAGATAACCGTGATTTGCGTATGCGTCGAATTGACGTGGGTAACTATAGTGCATGGAGTATATTTTACACTTATCGTATTCAACCTTCATTCATGTCGCACTTATATTCCATAAGCTTCTGCCGGCTGCTTTGCGCAGGGTTTTACTACATAAAATTAGCTTAGATATAGGTTACTCCATAAAATTTAATATAAGTTATTAAATTTATTGGACAATCAACGCCTTATACTTGATCAAACTACGTAATCAAATCAGAGAGCCAATTAAAGATTTTAACGTGTAGTGACAATTTAACTAATAATATGTTAACATAAATAGACAAGAACAAAGTTAAATATTTTAAAAATCCCTACAGATTTTCATGAAACATGGCTAAGAACACTCGGGATCTTTTTCGGCTCTTTTTCGTCGGGGTTAAAAACAGCTCAAACGACAATGACGTGGAATAAAAAGATTACCAATAAACTATGTACACAAAATTTATGTAAACCTAAGTACCTACGTCACTAATAAAGTACCTAACTTATGGTCAGTCGCTGTCTGGCTAAATTAATGCTCGTACAGAATAGATCTAGGTCTAAATCAGTCTGCCTGCAAAACTTATTAAAAAGATCGCTTGAAATTTCAGTTCAGCCATATCCAACTAGTCCCTAGTTTTGATGAGGAGGAGTTACATACATCCATCCATCCAAAATTTACCCTTTATAAATATTACCGTCATTCTAGTTAGCTACTTGGAAAAAAGGATGATGACTAACAAACCTGCCTTTTAAACACAACACGATCATCGGAAAAAACTATTGATTGGAAACTTAGTGACAAACTTAACTTTTCGTTTTAGAACCCTATCTACCAAATCTCATTTGAAAAACAACAATTAACTTAATAGTTTAGTTTTAGTTCAGCTAATTTTAGAGAATACATTGGAAGTTGTTTAGTTTTATTTCGATTTGATCCTCTAAATGTCCGTTGTTCATCTTCAGACTTCAGACATATTATTAACAATTCAGTGTTGTCGTAGTATTTACAAATCTCACGTACGAACAATGAATATTATGTATACTATAAACTACGTCAAATGCCGTGTGCCAAACAAAACAAACCTTTGTTTCAAATAGCGTAAATAGCTTGTTATGTAGGTAGATATCTTTATGTACAAACTACACTATGTGCCTACGTGGGGGTAGGTCAAAAGTCAAGTATGAACATTGAACTACTATTACTAGCGTAAATAGTTTTTTGTCGGTCGAGTTAGAAATCTGGATAATTTCTAAAGAGTAAATAAGAACTTCAAATAATTGAACCAAGCCCTGAGTTTGGGTTGACGATTGCCGTGTGCAAGTTTAGAATTTGCACCACTATAACTCTTCCCGCGGGTGTCGTAAAAGGCGACTAAGGGATATCCATCGGGGGCGGGCAGCAGCGCCTCCTGCAGAACAATTCTACCACCGAACTGCGATCCCCAATCCGCATGCGTAGGGATTATGGGCATTACCGCCCATGAGATAAAAACCAATAAGACACTTATGGAGGGTAGATCTATGTCCAGCAGTGGATTAATATAGGCTGTTAAGTTCGCGTAGTTCACTGTCTGCATTTCATCCAGGCGTTGTACCAAAACCCATAGAAAAATGTGACGACGAGATGACGTCAGGATCACCTCTCGATACCATCGTCAAATTGAACTCAGGGCCTACAACTCATATCACCTCTCGATACCATCGTCAAATTGAACTCAGGGCCTACAACTCATATCACCTCTCGAAACCATCGTCAAATCGAACTCAGGGCCTACAACTCATATCACCTCTCGATACCATCGTCAAATCGAACTCAGGGCCTACAACTCATATCACCTCTCGATACCATCGTCAAATCGAACTCAGGGCCTACAGCGATTAAGTTCCTATAAATTAATAAAAGGTGGTGGTATAACAAAAGATGATGGAGTTTATAGTAGACATTGTAGTAAAGACAGTTGTAAAACAGAATGGGACAATAGAACGGAAATACAGGCATATTGACTGATCCATGCGTTTACAAACATACCGCTAAACAATACTGTTTTATGTTTTCTGCGAAATGTTGTACCTGCATCTTTTACTGGCAACTAGCAACTTGTGGCCGTGATACCTATATTGGAAGGAAATTGGCGGATAATTCTTTTGACAGATTTGTGTTAGGATTTGAAAAAAATAGAACCAGTAAATTATAGTATAATTAAGTATTTTAAAATCCTTGTATAGAGGCAGACACTGAAATGATCAATAATTAATTAGCCTTTGAGACGGTTTAGTTTTGTATAGAATTCGGTACAGTGCACCTTGCAGAATTGGAATTTCGCAATTCCCGTACAAAAATAGAATGCCTCGATGACGGCTCGATATAATCAAGTAACCAGACTCTGTTCTAATCACGTGGCTCTAGTTCATTATAATACATACCTCTGAAACTTTAATTTTAGATGCAAATAAGCTTATCAAAACTTTAAAAGTCAGAAGGAAGAAAGAGAAGTCAGAACGTAATATAAATAAATAAATAATGCTGGACAATTCACACAACATCATCTAGCCCCAAGCTAAGCAGAGCTTGTATTATGGGTACTAGTTAACTGATATACTTAATACAATACACTACATAGATGGATATTTTTTTATTATACGTAGTAAACATCCAGAACACTGAACAAATATCTGCAGATTGTACAAACATTTGTCCCGAGGCGGGAATCGAACCCGCAACCTCCTGCGTCGCAGTCGGACCTTCGCCCGCTGCGCCACCGAGGTCGTCAATATAAAAAATATTGGTACATGACATACCCACACGTTAGGTATATGTATTTTCATATGTGCCTTTCAGAAATTTATGTGCAGCACGCGTATAAATAAGTATTTATGTGCTGTATTATTTACTACACAGTACCTATTATAGTCTGAAGTAACCTATTAACCTAATTGAGTTTACTTGCATGTGCAAATGTCTAGACTGGTAGGTATATTATCAACGTCATATTTAGTTACCACATACGATGCAGTTCATGCAGTGTCTGAGGCGCATCTGTTTTATTTTAGCGCAAAAATAGAGCATTCGTATTCCATTCATTTAGTCGAAGTAAATTCGAAATTCTATTTTCCCCCATAATGAAACGTCAGAAGTAACATTTTATTTCATGATCCGGACCTATAGGCGCGCAGAAGCCTTTTTTTTTTCGATGGGAAAAGTAGCCTACGTTTACTTTTTACTTACTTACCAAAAAATTTTTACTAACCAAAAATATTTAACAGATCCATCTATCAGAAATAAAAGTTAGATATATAGATTATTACTACCATTATGCTATATGATATAACAAATTATTTAATAAGTGGTCAGATTATGATATACCTGTCTGCTAGGGTCATGATTTAACAGACATTTTTTTGTTTTGTTTTTCTGAATGAATTTAAATCACAAAATTTGCTCAAAACGGCCGCCTTCTCACCTTATGCAAGATTCCCCAAAAATTATGTCTGTTCCAAAACCAAACACCCTGTCTATAGGGTCTATAGGGTCACATAAGGTGACGACCTCTGTGGCGCAGCGGGCGAAGGTCCGCCTGCGACGCAGGTGGATTCCATTCACGCCTCGGGACAAATGTTTGTACGATTTGTATAAAAAACAATATCTATGTAGTGTATCAGTAATCTAGTACCCATAACACAAGCTCTGCTTAGCGTGGGGCTAGATAACGCTGTGTGAATTATCTAGCATTATTTATTTATTTATATTTCTATTTCTACATGTAGTTACGTTTCACATGTGGAACTTTCTTTAGGGAACTACTGAAAAGTGCCAATGTTAAGTGAATAAGCTCGTAGTAAACATTCGTTGCAGTCAACTTTGTTCTAAGTGCGTTTACATGTCTACTCCATCATACATCTCGCAGCTCTCAACATGTTTACCTGCATCATTATCACTGCATCTTGCGTATGATGAAACCCCAGGGTATTTTGACCTCATACGTAGAAGTCAACCTTCAAGGCTTTTTACTCGTAAATATATTATTTTATTCTTAGAAATGTGACGCTCGCAAAACCGGTTGGTTTGATGGTAATTGATTTTTTGCGTAACTTTTGTACACGTTATCTTCATTATCATAGATTGGGCTTATATGATCGTCATGGTAACTGTGTAAACAACGCTATTAAGCTATTAGACTTTGCGAATTACACTAATAAGTATTATAGGAACAAAAACATTAATGTAAAAACTATGCCAAGATTCGTCTCATACATAATACTTCCGCCGTAAAAAGTGTGAGATCACGAGAAGAGCCAAGTCAGCCATTTTATTATCTTTGACTATGACGTTGGTAAATTACTTACCTAGCTAGTATAGTATTATAATATCTGTGCCTAGGTGTTTCGAGTAGGTCATTTGCCAACAACTAGCGTACCGCTACAACTAAATACGAGACAGAAAATTTAGGGTTCTTTATTGACGAAGGAACCCTACAAATTATTATTTGTTTAATTTTTCCTTAACTAACTTTTAAGTAAATTAAATCCATTTAAATTTTCAAGGTAACAGGTCCCCTAAAATCTGTAGGCTATTTTTTTATAAATTTTCTACATCAGCACTAGAAGAAATTAATGATACGATTAATAATAAAAAACAGGATGTTTCCAGGAAACTATTTTATTTATTATTTTAAACTAAGTAAATCTTTTACCTATCAGTATACTCTAAATCCAGTTGGGTGGGTTAAGATGTATTTTAGATAATGTTGTGTGAATTTTACAGCATTATTATTATCATTATTTAAAACTATTTTCGCCGCTCATTGGTTCATTTTTTTTGGTTTTTATCCGTAACCAAAATGCAGCCAATAAACGGCGAAAATTGTATTAGTAAAACACATTCAAATACATCTGGATTAACCTGTAGGTATCACTGTCACAGTACCAAGGCTGACTGCATATTGTAACACAACAATATGCGTGCGGCGACAGCGTATGTAAACAGGGCATTACTGAAATATTTATGTACATGTACATCGGTGCGTCAAGTCAAAACATTACACCAAGGACTTTTTTAACAGGTACCTAATACTTATAACTTATAACCCACGATCAGAATTGTACCTATGGAACCATTTCGAACTGCACGCAGATGCTGGTTGCGGGCAAGCTGAAGACAGGGCGATAGGTGGTAACGTGTTCCAACAATTTTATTTATATAAGTTTTTATATTTTTATGTATGTTAGATTTAAGGTATATATTGATATGGGCCGTAGCATAAGTAGAAAGATCTATACTTGTTCTAATGTTGTCTGAAATAAATGTATTATTATTATTATTATTATAATAGGGCGCTCATTAGAGGAGGCCCATGTCCAGCGGTTGACTAATATAGGCTGATGATGATGATGATTTCGAACTGAAACAAAAATGGTTGGACATCTGGAGTTTGGAGAAGGTTCCATCTTTAGCCCGTTCAAAAAGGGTCAATCCAATGAGATAACGCGCGTAGGTATTGTACGAGTAGAAAATTAAATGTGACTAATATTAACTTTGACAAAGTTCTGTCTCATTCTGATCACGCGTGGGTTATATGCATTTTACTATGTACCGAGATATAATAACAACGTCTATCTAACTACGAGAACCTGTAAAGTCACTTTGGTCTATGGTTTCTGGCTGCATTTTCGGTAGCCTGCATTTACAGGAACGGATACGCGAGCGAATTTTTGACAGGTTTCCAAGGCGAAATCCCGTACGGAGCGGATATTCGTTCCATTGAAAATTAGCAAAAAATACCAGAAGCGTTTTTTTTGTAAATTTTCGATAACATTTTGTATTTTTCTTTATAAAAACGCACCATTTGGTTGAAAGTCTTTCATGTCACAAAACTTCAGGATAAAGATGCTTTTACTAGAGTATCTATAGGCAGTAGAGCAAAACTGAAATCTACTTTATTCTTAAGTACTCTGAGAATGCCAATTTTCAATCCGAAATTATAATCTTGCAGCTGCAAAATCTTATAAAAAGGTGCATAGACGCCATTATGCCACTAGTGACAGTGACATACATCAAAATTTAAAATCACTGATAAATATTTAAATAGCGGGACGCAGAACTACATAATGTTTAACGGCATCAACCTTGACGTCTTTTCGCCAATGTTATTCAATAACCGTTGCATATTTATAATAATGTAAAATATTTCTACAAAATTATACGAATATGACGTTAAACTCTTTGGTATAATATGCCCGAACATCAACAACTGTCTATCTACAGATATTTCGCGAAATTTGAGAAGTCAATACCAAAAATATATGTTGATCCTACAAGACATATATATTGACATATATATTGTGACATATATATTGAAGAGAAATGAAATCATTGGAGGAATTAGAACACGCATGTTCGTACAAATAAATGTCGCTTAAGCAATTTCATATCCTTGATATTTGCGAAAATCTTTCGTCGTTACCATTAACGATAGATCCGTCGATAATAAAGTTACTATGTAACATTTTTTTTGGGAATATAACTTATTCAAAATCTTTTTAATTAGGTAATCAAACTGAAATGAAAGGGCGTTGTTGTATCACATTCGAATGAGTCACAAGGACTTACCTCGTCGACCATGGACTCTAAAATGTCACAGATTTATGTAACGGTTTACATCGTACGATCATCCAGACTGGTTGCTTAATTTATGCTTAAAGAACTTATCTCGGTACATCATCGGTCCCATTTTATTCTATTAATGTAGTTGCCGCTGTGAGATATCCACATAGGCCACAATATAGGCCTATGTCCAGCCGTGGACTTAAATATAGTCTAATGATGATGATATCTACGTTATTAATATCAGTACTTAAAAAAAATCAAGGAATAATAATCATCTACTAGAATAAAATTTTTCAAAATTACTTCGTAAAAAATTTGGAGCATATTTTTATACTTAAATGGAGCACTTAGGTACCTGCTCACAAATAAAGAGAATTAGTTTATGCCCGCGGCTTCGCACGCGTTGTTTGTATGGAAACGCTTAGAGGTGATTTCTATCCCCTGGGAACTTATTTGTGGGATAAAAAGTAGCCTATGTTTGATTCCAGGATTAGAATTGGTATGCAAAATTTTAGCCGGAACCGATCAGTAATTTCGGCGTGAAGAGGTAACAAACATCCATCCATCCAAACTTTCACATTTATAATATTAGTGTGACAATGCATGTATGTACTGTGCAACAACATAGGAGACTCATTCGAATCATCGTTTGACCTGCATATTCGTAAATGTACCCCACATTATGTCCCCCAAACTACGCCTCTTCAGTCACACGTTAGGTGTGACCGAGTCGTCATATTCGCACAAATGGGTAATAGCCTCCTTCCTTTCGACTTAACATTGAACCACTTCTTGCCCGGCCAAGTGCACCGAGGATGTTATTATGTCCAGAAATAGATTATTATTACATCACAGGAGGTACGTACAATAGTACGGAAGAAGGAAGAGCGTTAGGCGCATGTTAAGAAGCCTCAGCAGTACCTATTACATAGATTTCTAGATAAACGTTTCTGTTAGTATCAGCTTTTTGTAACCTGAGAGTGAAACAGACAGAAGCAGAAAAAAAAAATAATGGAAGGACGTTAGGTCGATTGACTTTCATAAATTGTCAAGATGTCGTCCTGAATCAGAGGAAACGCGTAGATTCAAATTGCAGACGGGCTGCAGTTGGAATAATTGGAGAGGCTGAGTTGGTAATAGACCGCAGGGGACCGTTTGGCTATAACTTATATTTAGATGGCAGTTTGCAGCAGGGATGTTGTGATTTATCTAATAGCCGTAATAACTGCTCGTCTAGATACCAGATTGGCTGGATAAACAGCTCCTATAGATAGTTCTACCGACGCATTTACCCTTGACGACTAATTGTGTTGACTTTTTGTTTTCATAACTCGAACTACTCGGAAACTGCTTATAAAACACGTGTGGATTACAGCGCTATGCGGCTGAAATTCGAAACTTGCATGATGCGACCGCTAAATGATTGGCATTAAATGAATACTGGCGTAAATTTAAATGTAATATCAAATAGGATACATAAACTACTTTGTAATGTAATGACTAACGTTTCTTTTTCTTTATTTTCAGGTGTACTATACCTTTCGAGATGTGGCTCCAACTTTCTCCTTGTGTCCTCGCGGTGGCGCTTCTGCTGTCGCCGACCTTGGCTTCTGTATGTCCCGATGGCTGCATCTGTTCCACGACGCGCGACGGCCTGCACCGCGCCACCTGCAGCAGCCTTGCTGAACTCAACAAGTTCACTCTCCGACAGAAGCACCACAACATAAACATCTTGGATCTCTCACACAACAATATCACGAAACTTAGTCACGAACTCGATCGGTTAACTGAAGTGGTCACTCTGGATCTTTCGACCAATGGCATTCAATACCTGAATAAATTCCTCCATAATGCTAAAAAACTAGTCCATCTTAACCTAGCCAACAACAGAATAGAAGAATTATCTTTGCTGCATATACCCGGAAGTGTAAGTTCTTTAGATTTGACGAATAATCATTTAAAAAATGTACCTTCTGATATCGTACACTTAACTGGTCTGGAGCATTTAGAATTGGAAGGGAATCCTCTCGATTGTACCTGTGCCAATTTGTTGGCACGCGACGAATTGATTCATGGAAACGTGTTAATAGACCGTGTGCTTTGTGCTTCTCCAGTGGAATTAAGGGGCAAGTCATGGTTGGAATTAAAAATAAAAGATTTGTGTAAACATCCAAAAGCTAAAATTGACTACTTAGATATGATGATGGGTGATGAGCCTTTCGATGCAGTACAAGTTGGTGAAGAATCTACCGCTTTGAAATCCATGCCCTCAGCAGCAACCAATGATCTTGAAGACGGTCATGTAATACAAGGCAGGCATGCTGTGGAAGATGATGACTCTCAGCAATTTTTAATGGTGGGCCGTAGTACTTCATCCCCCTTAAACTATATAGAGGGTTCGGGGTCCGGAGATGGCGAGAGTACGACTGATCTTGATTTACTAAGAGATCCTAAATATTCATCAGAAACACAGCAATTTAACACTGAAGATGATATTCAGACCACTACTGCAGATCCTTTGGAAGGATCCGGAGAAGGATCTGGTTTCTATGGAATATTAGAACCTGAAGAACCGGACCATACTGAGAAAACGACTACCGTAGCATTTATAGATTTTATTCCAGGACCTATTGAAAGATTCTTTGAGGATGATACGAACAAATCTACAACAGAATTTCCGATGCCTGAGCCTCCTTCTGTATTTCAAGGAGGAAGGAATTGGAATGTTGAAAGCAGTGTACCAGAAGTTACAGAAAAAATTACTACTTCTTCAACGGTACGTGATACTACAGTTTCAGAACAAATACGAGTCACTCAAGCATCTGAAGTTCTCAGTCAATTACCGTCTTCAAATGAAGTTGTTGCGCCACATAAAACTGGCACCTACGTATGTATTGCAATCATTGTTGTTCTATTAGTAGGCTTAATAGGATTCGCTATAGCAAAAGGCCAAATGAGAAAAAGGAGAGACCGAAGACTCTTACGTCAACAAAAAAGAGATGTTGAAAATGCATCTAAAGAAATGGTTGATATGAATAAATCACTATTGGGTAAACCAGCTCCTCTAGAAGAACCTGTTGAACATAGAACAAATGGGAACTATGAATTAGTGCCCACTCACGAAGTACATCAAAAGAAAGCTAACGCTGGAGATAGCAACAGTGGGGTTAACCACAAGGAACCTAATGGACTAAGGACGGACAGCCCTAGAGATTCAAATCAAAACAAGAGTAGCTCAAAAGACAATAACTTAAAAGAGACTGACAGAATTCCTAAACAAGAAACTACCTTCGATTCTGCCCCGGCATCACCAGATTCGTTATCTAGTGAAGACATATTTGTTCCCATTAATGAAAATGAACCAAAACTCAATGGCAATACAGGCGTCTCTCAGCCACTTACAAACGGAGGTCAAACTACTGATTCCGATTATTTGTCGCCATCACGCGAATATATTCCTTTATACTCCCCCGATATGGGTAGAGTTCGTATTAAGTTGGTAGAGATCCCCAAGCCCAAGACACCAGTACTAGTCACAAGAAGTAAGTCAAACGCCGGAGACATTATAATAACACCGACAGGCGATGCGACTCGTACAATCACTTGAAACCCAATCTCAAAGAAAAGGACTAAACACTTTGCTTATGTTTCATCAGTGTCAACATAGATTAAGAATATTTGTGTCTATGATGTCAATAAACAAGCACTAATTTTTGGCGACATTCTGTGATTTTTGCGCGTGAGACATTTTGGTTTATGTGATGTTCTGAATTGCAAAATAAAGACTGTAAATCTCGTGAACTTTTGCTGCCAAAGTGTGTTTGTAGTCGACAGTGCCTTGTATTTAGTAGTTTTTTTAATATATTTATAAAAATATATTACGAAATAAGTTTAAATATTTTTTATACGTGTAAAAGTGTTGCCATGTTCACGATAGCAGTAAATATTTAACATTACTTATACGAGTATTCTGTCCGATACCATTTCTGTGTACCTATATCGTTCCTTCCTAGGTATGTCTTTCGCGGTAGTTGGTATAAAACGAACGGGTTTGTTTGGACTCGACCCGTTTACGACTGGACCTCGGTATAGATTACTATACAGTCACCTACTGTGCATTAAATCAATACCGTTAAAATTCTGGAAAATTATAAAACAAATTTGTTATTTAAGATTCAGCTAAATCTAAGCATTTATTTTCAGTTATTTGCACAATGTGTTTGTTTTATTGGTAAATACTCAGTATGTACTTTAATGATATCATTAGGTAGAGTATTAGTACAACAATCATTAGGAAAAACAGATTAACCTTTTCGAAGGGTTGACATAGGCTACCTACTATCTAATCTACAATAGCTTTGTCTTCTGATTTGTGAATGGTTCATTACCTTAATTAAAATAGTGTGGTTATTAAATTTGAATCAAATAACGGGTCTCTATCTCTATTTGATAATCCACACCGAGTTCAATGATAAACGGTTCGTGTCCAAAGCAACCCAACGAACGAGGATATTGGTTGTGTACTTATTTGCAAATAAAAAATTACAGTACGTGTCACTATCCTAACGAAACTTCGATTCCTTGGTCTGGCTAAATATAAGTTCCTTGTAGGTTTGTATGTAACGGTTACTAATTGAGTAGGAAATAAGGATGTGATACATTTTATGTTTAAGCAGGTTCATTCACATTCATGATTGCGTGTGTTAATTTAATTTCCATTATTTTTAGGGTTATATTCAAATTTTATTGTGAAATTATTTTGTTTTAATTTAATGTCTACAAACTAATGATTATGAAACGTGGCATGTGGTTATTTAATACAACTAAAATCAATAAATGGTTGATACTAGTGATCAAAACAGAACAATAAATAGTTCCGTAAGAAGTTTTTATAAATATTGTAATTTTATTGATGAAAAACAAAATATAAAAGGTTGATTAATTTTCTGCAGTTATTATTACCCTTTGGAACATCACACTTATAGACGTTATGGACAAATTTGTATCTTTTACCTATTAGGTACCTGCCATGCATCAATCATAGTACCTACGAAAATGATGACGAGTTATAGACCGTAATTGAATGCACAATTTTGTGCTGTGCAGTAAAGGTGTTGGGTTAATGTGTTTTCTCTGCACAGATCTGCTACAAGCTGTAACCTTAATGCTGGGCTATGTGCGAGGCTCGCAGGAAGAATCCATGATAAAAACTCAAACACGACTTTATTGTAGCGCCATCTGTTCAAAACAATGAGAACTTATTGATTTACTCACCTGATCTTTTGCGAGCGTTCTTATACAGATGGCCTTGTTTGAGATAGATTTCTCAATTTTTATCTTCTGAGTTCTGAGTAGGAAGAGTAGGTATATACAAAACAAACTTTTGAAAACATTTTAATAAATAAATATTTAATTATGGACATCACGGACTATAAACTTATGATGATAAAGAATAACCTAGAGCTAATTACTGACATGTCCCTACCTGCTTATAAATAGACCTTAAAAGTTGCTCTCTTGTACAGCATTTTCATCTCTATTACGATTGCGTGGATTCAAGGGGCGCTCCAACTCCGCTTCCACTTCAATAGTATAAGTATCTCCATCCTCATCATCTACAGCGTACTCCGACATTCGTCTGCGCCGAGCACCAGGCGAGTGATCCAGTTCTGCTATCTCATGGCTTCCAAATCTATTAACTCTACGCCGCCTCCTTCTATTACCAACTGTCTCATTAGATTCAAAATCTTCTATAACAGGCAAATCGCCGTTACGTTCTGTCTCATCCAACAGATCTCCACTCGACTTAGTTTTTCTTCTACCTCGTTTCTTCCTCCCTTTTCCTGAGCCTGTTTCATTGAGGGAATAGCTTGAGGTGTTCAGTTTCGGCATGGAGAGAGCTTCGTCGTAAGATGGGGGTGCTATCAAATCTCTTGGATCTGGAGTGTTGCATAATGCTTCCTGCTCTGCTTGTATTCTAAGTTGTCTTAGTCTGTCCCTCGCTTCATCTACTTGTCTCTCCCTTTCAGCTTGAATTGCTGCTAAACGACGTTTCATAGAGCTTCTAATGCAATTTACTATAAGTATACACAAAGAAACTCCAACTATCATTGTAATAAGGAACCATATAAGACCATCGGTATTGGTCTTTGACTCTGTAGGGTTCCAAGAAAAGTAACAAGCTTCCAACCAAGTTTGTCCAATGACGTTGTTTGGACTGTTGCAGACAAGATTATAGGATTCTTCTTTCTTGCTCGGCTCTAGAGTAACAAATTCATAAAAATCAACCATATTGCTGTCAGCACAATCACATCGCCACATATTGTCGCTTAGGTCAAGCCTTTCTAAATACAAATTAGATTCAAAATAAGACTTTTTCCAGATGCTTGTAAATCTATTTCCTACAACAGATAACCCAGTCAATCGAGGCAGCATAAAAAATGTAAAATTATTGACGGTGGTAATCCGATTGTAATTTAGATTCAAATACCTCAACGTGTTCGAGGATATACTGTCAGGAATAGTTGACATGAGGTTTCGAGATAAATCCAGGTCAACTAAAGACTGAAGTCCTTCTAGAGAATCTTTGCCAATTGAACTAATTTCACAGGAACTCATATCTACCACACTCACTGATGTAGACTTAAGATGTCCGACATGAGTGAGGTAGTTTCTGGCTAGCTTTAACTGAGTGAGTGATGGCATTTCCAGCAAAGCGTCCTCAGGAAAAATTGCGATTTCATTCCAAGATAAATCTAAATATTTTAGCATATTGAGTCCTCTGAATGTATCACTTTTCAATGACCCGATATTATTATATGACATATCTAAATATTCTAGCTTCGTATTATTTGAAAATTCATTACTCCTCAGATATCTAACCATGTTGTGATTAATTAATGCTT
The DNA here is from genome assembly GCA_949316285.1 of Eupithecia subumbrata. NCBI lineage: Eukaryota > Metazoa > Arthropoda > Insecta > Lepidoptera > Geometridae > Eupithecia > Eupithecia subumbrata. The sequence continues at coordinate 24,132,068 of OX438644.1, read as the reverse complement.
TTCTGAGGTTGGGAAAACCCTGAAGATTGGGTTGCAAAACATTACAGTATGATATGTCCAAAAATTTAAGTGAATTCGAGAACAAGTAGTATGCAGAGTCGGAAAGCTCTAAGCGATTATTGTGTGACATCTTCAGATAAATCAGGGCAGGTAAAGACATCAATTCGTTATGGTTCAAGGTGCTTAGCTGACAATTACTGACATATAAGTTTTTCAGAGTTGATGATATAAGATTTTGTATCCGCAAAAGAGGATTAAAGTTCAATTTGAGAACCTTAATGTTTTTAAGTCCACCCAGTGGAGATCTGCCGTGTATTGAGTCTATCTGACAGTGATCTAGGATTAAAATTTCCAAGGTGGCGCTTATCAACAATTCCTGATTAGCCAAATTGCCCATAGTCTTAAATTTATTATGAGATAAATCTAAATGTTTAAGATTTGTTGCTGGAACAAGAACATCATTGGGGCTTATATCCAGCCAATGTTCAAAGTAATTTCGAGATAGATTTAGCACTTCTAAGGCCGTGAGGTTAAAAAGTGCGTTATCTGGTAACTCAGCCAAACGGTTTCCAGAAGCGTCCAAGGTTACTAAATTGTAGAAACGGCTTAAGGAATTTGGGAACGAAGAGATTTCGTTATTTGAGATATTTAATAATGTGACCTGAAACAAGAAAAGAACATGTTTATACATAACTAGCGGCCCGTCCCAGCTTCGCACGTGTGGACATTTATTTTTTAAACATATAAATATAGCCTATGTTACTCAGGAATAATGTAGCATTCTAATGGTGAAAGAAATTTTGAAATCGGTTCAGAAATTTTTGAGTTTATTCTGTAAAAAAGCATATAAAAGTACAAATCTTTCCTCATTATAACAATTAATGAAGATTTAAGAATATAAAATCATCATCTAGTGAAATAATTCTACTAACTTGTGGACCCAGTCCATCTGGTAAGTCCGTGAGGCCTCGTCTTGAGCAGTCGACGCTGGATCTGTCGAGGCTGCAGGCACACAGGTAGCAGAGATCATTTGACGCCCTGTCATCGAAGTCCGGGATCTCTCCATTCACCGCTGAGCCGAGCAGCGAAATCAACAGCATCAAATACATTACGTCTTGATTTCATTACTGGCTGAAATAGAGAAAAAGTAAAATAGTTTTCCAAAGTCTACTCATAAAATTATAACAGATGGACAGGGAATTTTATGGCTCTATGTTGTAGGTAGAATGAAAACATTAGAAGATATTTGTGTAGTTCAAAGTTTAATCGATGTGCAAGTCAGTTAATAGGTCACTCCTTATTTGCTACGTTATAATAAACACCTGCACAATTACAAGTCAAATCTTTCTAGTCACGTCGAGTCTTCGAATAAATTGGCAGATGGAGGTTACCTACCAACCACCAAAAACCATTGTCTTACAGCTATTAGTCGTTTCATAAACCAAGTTAGTCAATATTTATACCAACAGCAATTTTATCTTTGTTATCAACTATTGATAAAGCTGCTGAGGATACTCGAATTTAGGTCGTTAGCGTTGTACCTTTTGCAAAGCTGAATTCCGCTCATTTGATTTTACGATCTTAAAATTGTATTATCGATAAAAAAAACCCTAGTTCTACAAGTATACAAAAATTGTTTCATCTCCTAAGTTTTAATACCCTATCCTGGTCTATTTCAGTATTTATGTGAGTTTGTCTTGCAGATCATTTTCCTTCAAATAATTTTCCTTCAATTAATTTTAATTTACTCAAAAAAGTATATATAATGCCTCATGTTACTTCCGCAAATAATTCTGATTAATTATCTCGTCATCACATTGATAAAGGACTTGAATGAAATAGTATAGCCTTCTAAAGCTTGATAAGAAGGTAGGTAAATTAAGGTATTCCAAGATTTTCTTTAATTTATTAAAATATTTGAACTATGTACATACCTTGTTTCCTTCAAAACACAATTTATCTTATTATTATCCACATTATCACAAGGTACACTTTAATCTTATTTGGTAAGTACTTGTTTTTTTGGCACAATTCTTCGGACGTGCGGTCGGGTGTGGATGATTACATTGTGTGAGTCAAAATGCGTTATCAATGATAACGATAATGTACTGACGGTGGCGAAAGTGTGTAGGTATGTACCTACCTACCTACGAGTATCACATAAGCTGTGATTAGTTTCTTGGTAAAAACTAGTCACTAGCTTTAGTTATTATGTTAATTAAATTTCGTACTATGTAGATGCACGTTATTCTGAAATTCTAGGTAAATTAACGAAGCAATATCCACACAAATCGTTTGTCTTTTGTTTTTCAGAGTCAAGTCAGAAGTTACTAAGTAACTACAAAAATGTAGGCTACAAAACAGTAGGGTGAACCGCCATCTATGATTAACCACCTGAACTAGTTACCCTCTGAAAGCTTGGAAGGAACGTTCATAATGAAACCCACAGACCTTTAAAGAGAAACCGTACCAAATATCAAATCACCTCAACATTTTGACGATAGATGGCATTACCAGTCCGCAGGACTTCGGTCAAGGTATAGCAATCAGAAAATTCTGAGCTTACTAAAATTAAAATTTATTTAAATAAACTTATTATTAACTTAAGAATGTTCCTATCTGTACGACTATTTACAATCTTTAGTTCTCAATGGTCTGAAGTAATTTGGTAGTAAGTAATACATTCTCTAAAATAATTAAGTAAGTAAACTAATATTTTACCGACTGTAAAGGAGCGGATATGTGGTTGGCACTCTATGTATTTAGCTAATGTGAATTTCAACAGTTCGTCTGACAGAACGCCTGTCCACCGTCCTTGGTCTGTATTCAGTAAGATCCCCTATTGACCTAGATCTTCTGAACCTTCTAGAAGATGGCTCTTCTTCATCGATGAAATCAGGTAGAGAGTGGAAAGAAGAATTCAATCTTGGCATCAGCAGTGCTTCATCGTAACTTGGTGGTAGATCCTCATCGCGCAGCGGAACTCGCATAATCACAGACTCCACGCGTGGTTGCGTGGTGCCGTTCAAATTTACTGGTAATTCAGGTGGCCTTGAAGGCTCTGGCTTGTTCAGGGACATCAAACCTCGACAGACCATTGACGTAATCACTATACCAATTATTATACCGACTAGCACAGCGATAGTTGTGTACGATTCCGTTACAGAGTCCAAAGGATGCCAAGTTCTTATATACGCCTCCTGCCAGCTCAACTGAGTCACGTTTGACGGCGAATAGCATATAAGTGATGCTACATCCATAATTTTTGCTGGTTCCTTGGTTAAAAACTCATAAGTCAACAGAAGGTTTACACTAAACCCTTCGCAGCTCCACCGGTTCCCCTTCACGTATACTTCCCTCAAAAAAAGGTTAGAGGAGAAGTGTGAGGTTGGCCAAACTTCTTTAAACTCGTTTCCTCTCAAATCTAATACCGCTAAGTGCGGTAGAGACGAGAATGTAGAGTCAGTAATGTCACTTATTTCATTGTAACCCAGGTTCAATTCTTGCAACGTCTTGGAGGCAAGGTTGTCTGGTATTTCTTCAATCTGGTTTAATGATAAATCGATTTGCAGCAGTGAGTTCATCCCGTTGAGTGAATTGGGAGACAATAATGTACGACAAAATATTGTACGTCACGATAATTGGTGACCAAATTTGTACACCCAAATAATTCGTGTACATGGCTTCCGATTATCGTGGTGTGCATTATAATGAGCGTACAATATCAGGCCGTGCTTTATTAACACGTGACGAGCTTCCAAACTCAATTTTGTACGGCCCATATTAACCACCCTAATAATTCGAAGCCATGACACGGTTTATTGGGGTGTACAATATCGGGGCATGCATTATCAGCACGTGTTGCTATTGTACGCATAATAAAACGAATCCACTAGAAGACAGCAGCTGTCAAATCGATGCTTCCTTTACACCCATGGCGTGATAACGATTGAAAATCGTGCACCAGGTGGCAGCACTGGCAGACAGTTTTATTTATCTATGGTCAGTGGTTTCGTTACCGCCAGGTCAGGCCTCCCATAGAGTATAATGTTCCTTGGCCAGTAGTATTGTTCTGTGCCCCGCCAGGGCTCCACTCCGTTCAGTTAGTAAACATGTTAATTAATTGTGAATAACTTTCACTAGTCCATATTCTTACCATTAACACCCATAATATCTATGTGAAACGGAAAATGGGAGGTCAATAATGCTCTACAGGAAATGTGGTCAAAATGGCTTGTATTGTAGCCATTCGCAGAAGACAAGGCCAACAAGGACTTCAAGACGATTACAAACAGATGAATCAATCGTAAGCATTTACAAATTTTATGTGTTAATTTAGTTTTCTAGTGTTGTGTCCAACTTAGCCTATGTTCTTTTATACCTATAATGCAATTATACTTAAATGTATACACAGCCTTTGACATAACCTTTTCATAACTCATGAAATCAATTTATCCCTACTCACTCTGGCCAAACTCAAGATACCTAAAAAAACTGTTGTGCAACAGAATCTCCTCATCATAGTTCACTAAAAACTTTTAAAAGTTTCAGTTTCAAAGTAATATATTAATTTCTGGGATATGGCAACTACATAATATTCAATCGGTTCGGTATCTACATACCTATTTCGTGGCCTTGTAAACTTCAAGCTAATGATATTATAAAATTTTAATAACGTATTTCTTATCTTCTATTTCAGAGGCAATCAAGAAACATGTTGCCAATCAACGAGTTATAAGATATAAATCATTTTGCCAGAGAAGAAGAAAGAAGTCAGTCAGTCATCTTTTATCGAAACAGGTAATCACTTTGTATCAATTTCGTCTAATGATTCATTGAATTGTTAATTACAACTGAGGTAAAAATAACGGGATGACATTGTTTGTTATCTTCTAAAAGCAGTTCAATAACTAAATGCTGATCCATTACTTAAACCCTCATTAATCATCCATCATAGTATTGTAGTTTCAATAACTTAAAGTTATGTCATACTCATAAAGTTTTTACGTTTACCTACTAGTATTTAGTAATTAGTAGAAGAATAGTTATCTGAGCCAACTAGACACTAAAACCATATTATATTTTTCTTTTATTTTTTTTTTATTTATTAATTCCTGTTTCAGCCGGGTAAATGTGGAAAGAAATGCAGTACCTAGTACCTACCAATCGATTAAACTACTGTGGAAATTCAAAGAAATAATGAAAACCTAGGAAAATACATCAACATAAAATGGAAACTGTTATGTATATACATAATTAGTACTCCCAGTGCTAACATGGTGATGCTATTTTTTGAGATCTTACTAAGGCACACAATATCATAAAGCCTACCAAAGATAGTCTGCCAAAGATTGAGGAAGATGAGCATGTTAGTTTTTAGAAAGCTAGATAAAATTAGGAAAGATAAATAAATGGAATCGAATAACATGTTGTGCCAACGCCACCTAGAGTGGGATGTGGGCAAGGCAAGATCAGATGAGATTCAATCATGAGGAGCATAACGAAACTAAATGATGTCTACAAAATCCTCAACAACGAAATGATGGGTGATGGGCAGGACAAACAATACAAGGAACAGAGAAATGTTTCCGTCTAAGTTTATTTTGCATTGTTCCCCTAAGGATTACGATTCAAAATATAATAATAAAAATAAAAACGAAATGATGAACTTAATTCAGGCATCACGAAAAACATGGAAGCGGCTTTTGTCAAAAGACAAACAGAAGACATAAAAAACACAAAAGTTTCAAATTCTAATTCAAATTAATTATTTTGCAAAACATAGGTAATAGTTTTAAATAGATATTATTATTAGTATAATAGTTTAAGAAAGTGGATTTTTTGTTGATAATTCATATTTTATTAAAGACTTTATCTTAGCATGGTTCTAAAATTTTTGTTACTACTAATTGTACCTAATAAATAACTGTCTGAATAAAAGGCTTATATTATTATTATTAATTCTACCTTATTCTACCTTAAACTTCGCATGTATTGTTTGGGAGTAAAAAGTAGCTTTTATGTAAATCCAGGCCTAGAACTACATCTTTGCAAAATTTAAGCCGAATAAGTTCAGTCATTCATGAAGAGAGAACATAATGAACATTATTTAAACATCCAAACTTTTGCTATTATATTAAGTTCATTCATAGTCATGTAGGTCTCCAGGACCATATTATTGAATGTTTGAATGTATTTGTAGGTACAGTCTAGTTTTTTGGATTAAAAATACGGTAAACTGAAATTTTTACTGGGAGTTTCAAAAATAAGCAATTTCGGGGCACAGTTAGAGACAATTCACTAACATGTGACGACCTGCAAAATAAGTGCAGGTAGATGCTGGATGTGGCAAGCTGAAAACATTGTAACAGAGATGGAACATCCTTCTTTTTTTGAAGTCGGTTAAAGCCTACATAGAATAATTCCTTAATTTTACACTGTATTTAAGTTGCAAAGACCTCACGGGAATATATTTTAATGGAACTATCTCGGGATTATTCTTAATAGACCTAAATGCAATGCCGAGAGAACCAGCAAAGAGAAACGAACGGTGAACGTACAATAGACTTAAAAAACATGACTTCGATTTCATAACCTTCCGTTATACCTAATCTGTGATTTAGCGGAGGTGGGTAATCGCACAACAGGGTGTGCATGCAAGATCTGACATATTGTATGTACCTATCTCAATTTTGTATTCTTGGAAATAAATGATTGATTTGAATTGAAACGTAGTAACTTACTAAGCGTGCATACGCGTGAATGCAGAACTGCAGACAGATTCGCGCACAAGTTACCAAGCGCGTGCTGTATGGTAACTTGTTGATTTATGTATTTCCTACGTATCTTATATTAGTAAGAGAATTTTACACGTAGCGCCTTAGCTAAGCAAATTGTTCCGAGCAGGTGGTTAGTTAGAATTACTTAAGAACGCAGGTAGGTTCGCGTGGGGGTCCCGTCAACTTGGCGGGACCCCCACGCGAACCTAACTGCAGCAAACGCAAACTTATGATTATGCAAACTGAGCGAGACTTGGCGCCGCCAAGTCTCGCTCAGTTTGCATAATCTAGAACGAGATGCCCTCTATTTTGACGCAGAAAGGCAGCTGTTAGCTATTTAGCGTTCTGGCGGAAACTTTTTGAGTTTAACTGAAAATCTACAGTATATTTTTTCTTAGCCCAGAAAGAATTCTAATAATAATGTAGTTAAAATAAGGGTGTACCTAATTAAAAATATGAAACTCAAGTGACGACCTCCGTGGCACGGCAGGCGAAGTTCTGCCTGTGACGCAAGAGGTTGAGGGTTCGATTCCCGCCTCGGAACAAATTTGTGTACGATCTGCAGAAATTTGTTCCATTGGTCTGGGTGTTTTCTATGTATAATAAAAAAAAATCTATCTATGTACCTATTTAATGCATATAATATATCAGTTATCTAGTATGTTGTAAAAATAATGTATTCCTTTAAAACGCATTTTATACTTTTTAGTCTGTGACTGTGATGACATGACAGAAGTCTATTTTCTTTACTTGTTACTTCAATTCACTTCTTCATAACCTCTGGCTATCTAGGTTTTCTGTATTCATCTTGCTTTGCCTTTTTATAATTAATCTAAGATAAACAACTGATCATTGACGTAATTGTATGCTATTTATTAGTGATCAATAAATTAGCTGCAATCTATTCTACGTGTTGGTTATTTCTCGTCCTGCCAGTCTGCTTCTACGACACACTGCATAACCTCAACCAACTTCTGCTGTGCATCACCTTACACTCTGCAACATATTACCCATAACACAAGCTTTGAGTAGCTTACTTTGGGGCTAGATGGTGCTGTGTGGATTGTCCAGCATTATTTATTTATTTAAAATAAATCAGCCGGCATCATCTAGCTTAGCCCAAGATAAACATAACTTGCTATATAGGTACTGATATACCTACTTAATACAAAACAATACAAACACTTTGCCCGAGGCGGGAATCGACCATGCAACCAATCGCAGGCGGACCTTGGCGAAGGTAATTCGAATCAGTTGTCAAGTACCTACCTAGCTACTTGACTTACTTTGCATTATATTGTATCTACTTACTTAGGTATCTAAACAATGCCAAAATTTAACGGAAGTGATTCTCTACATAGTATAAAACATAGTCGCTTCCTCTGTGTATGCTGAGATCTTTAAAACTACGCAACGGATTTTGATGTGGTTTTTTTAATAGATAGAATGATTCAAGAGGAAGATTTGTATGTATAATACATGCATAATATAGTAGACAAACACTGATAATTTAAGAGGTTTCTAATGTGATGTCGTAAATAACACAAACCCATTTTTTTGCGCTTACATTGCAAACGCTGGCTGAACCATATGAGGTAGATCAAAATAATGTAAGTATTTAATTGTACACCTTAAAAAGGTCTAAAAAAAAATCCGCGATGGTACCTATTATGTCTATCTCTTAGGGATAATCCAAAATAACCATTTTTTATACGTTATTTGCTCGAAGAAATTATAGATTTCAAATGCAGGGACACGTAGCGGTTGCGGCGGTGGTGGTACCGGCTGGGGGGTCGGTTCTGTAGTATATTTTAGTATCAGTATTGCACCTGTGCGAAGCCGAGGCGGGTCGCTAGTATAGTATAAAGTAGGTAGAAAGGTATCAGCTATGATATTTATTATGTACCAAGTGTACCAACGTAATTCAGTACCTACGAAATGAAGGAACGGTTACGGTAGGTAGGACGGAACGGGTAGGTGCCTAACCTATCTAATGTGTTATTATTACCTAGGTATACCGACCTATTCACTGCTGTTATGTCATATATTGTCGTCTGAGCAGAATTTTGACCACGGCGGTGGCCCGTCTCATCGAAGACAAGCCAGATGCGCAGGACATATTATAGTGCACACGTAAGTGCACAAACATAGGTGCACTCTCATAATCCGATAAAAGGGCAGACCAACAGGGGAGAGGTCAAGTGCAGGGCGGGGAGGGGCGGGGAGGCTCGGGGCGCGGCGGTGGCGGCGTCGTCGGTGGGGGCGCGGCGGCGATGGATGGCACTTATCTATACTAATATTATAAAGAGGAAAGATTTGATTGTTTGTTTGTATTGAATAGGCTCCGAAACTACTGGACTGATTTGAAAAATTATTTAACCATTTGCATAAGAAGCCTTATTATATTCTTAATGAACATAGGCTACTTTTTACCGCGGGAAAATGCTTCATTCCTACGGGAAAACGGGTAATAGGACAACGGGTAGTAAGAATGCAGCTAGTCAGAAATAATTTGGCAAATTATTGACGAGTTTTTTTTATTTCAATTCATTATTGATAAGTTCATTTAATTTTGAAAATTATTCGACTTAAATAATTAAATTACCTATACCGATTGACCACAGTTGTTCTCATATTAAGGAACGCTGAATAATAAATTGTGTTGTGTGCCCTTGTTCATTATAATTACTTTAATTAACAGTCTCTTTGTTTTGTTATAGAGCTGAGCGTTGTTTATGTTCTTAACGTACACTAAATAGGACATGGGCCCTATTCTGCTAATCTAAACGCTTCACTATGACAATGATATCACAGAATACCAGTGTTGGTATTTTACCTTAACCATAGATAATAATATACAGGGTGTCCCATGCAACCTATACCAGAGGTCTGTGGTCAGGGGACACCAATACCTATCGATTGGACCCCCATGTATGTTCGGCGATTTTTGTAGTTCGAGATATGATTTTTTTGTTTTATTTTTTTTTTTAATTTTGGACTTTTTAAGATATATATTTTTCTATGAAGCGACTCTTTGAGATTTTTTTTGTTAATATCATGGCTAGCATCACACGTGTTTGTCTGTAAAAATACAAAATACTAAAATTCTCACAACAAGTAGCTCAGATTTTAATCACGAAATAAAAAAATATATTTGAGAGAAATTTTAGCTTGATTTCAACTTGAAAAAAAAAATAACCCTGACTGAATAAGTTGTTAGTAATTTCAAAAACTTTACGCCGGATGTATTTAATACAATACACTACACAGATAGATATTTTTTTTACATAGAAAACATCCAGAAGTGAACACCCGATAATTATCTGCAGATCGTACAAACATTTGTCCCAAGATGGGAATCGAACCCACGACCTCCTGCGTCGCAGGTGGACCTTCACCCGCTGCGCCACAGAGGTCATCATAATAATATACCGTAGCTGAAAGAAATTACAGATGAAGGGACGTACGACAAAAGTGACAAATTTGAAACCATTCCATCAATCTCTCCGTGCAATAGCAGCTCACACGCTATCCAGATTTTCTTTCATCTAAAAGTTCTATGTATTCTACGATGATACCAAGATATATAAGATACCATTTACGTCGGGATATTTACCATGATTTAAGTTTTGAGCTTTTCAAATCATGGTACATATCCCGATGTAAATGACTTAAGTGTTAATAACCATGATGGGTAAAGTTATTGACGATCCCAATGTCATACTTAAGCGATTGGTTAGCAGAATTGGGCTCCATGTATATGAGGAGACGGGTGCATGTAATATAAAGCGAGCGGATGAATTCCATTACGGAAAATTAAAACATTCTCACTCGTGTTACAAATAAACTAGATAGTTTATTTAATTCAGAATATTTCAGAATTGCGGGAACTGTTATGGGACAGAAAAACGTACAGATTAACACACATTGATTTTTTCATCAATCTACTGAGTTTATACTCAACTTATTACTAATTTGGATGAATCGATCTTGCAACACTGTGTGTGTCTAACAAAGGAGCTGAGACGTGAACAGGAACACTCACGGCTTGGTCCACCCAGAGTAGTTTTGTTCTATGGGTCCACCAGTCACAAAATCGCTTAAAATAAAAAATAAAAGTTTGTTTATTCAGACATAATTTTGTCTTAGCGACCTATGGAAAGAGAAGGATGGAATGAGTAGATGATGGTTTGATAATTCTGTCATCCGTGGGAAAGAGTAAATCTTGGAGTTTCTCTAAGGGATAGGTAGGATTCGTAATGAGTACATCCGACAAAGAACCAAAGTTATCGAGATAGCTCAAAGAATAAGCGAGCTTAAGTGGCAGTGGGCCGGCCATATCTCGCGAACAACCAACAACCGCTAGAGCAAACGTGTTCTTGAGTGAAGATCGCGACTTGGCAAATGAAGTGTAAGACACCCTCCGGTCAGGTGGGGTGACTATCTGCGAAAGACTGCTGGTAGATGCTGGATGTGGCAAGCTGAAGACAGGATGCTATGGTGCTCATAAGGATAGGCCTATATCCAGCAGTGGACTAAAATAGGTTGATGATGATTAACCTCTCAGGAAACGAAATAGGAAACGCGGCGTTTTGCGATATTTGCGTTTTCTTGATTTCCCGAGAAAAAACTAGTACCTGGCACGAACGAACTAATACTCTTGTAGTTTCATTTAGATATCTATGGTAAGTATAAGTAGGTGCTTAGCTTACTAGGCACCTCTATCTCAAAACGATCGGTTTATTAAGATACCTATACTGTAAACTGATTTTAATAATACCTAGTAACATTATTAAAATTCTTTATATCGGATTACAGATATTACCGAACCATAAATTGGTCAGTAACAGGGCAACAGCATAAAAGCCTCTTCTAATAAATTTTAATATTCTTAGAATAATAAAAGCAGAAAGAAAATTGTTTCCACGAAATGTATGAGTTATATCTATAAAATAAATAGTAGGTAAATAAATTAGGTGCTTTACTTGCCTACATGTTTATTTGTGTATGAACTTATCCGAAACCGAAGCGACAGAAATCAAAAATACCTATCACTTTATAGCCGTGTCAGTGTATAGTTTTATAATTTGACCTTTTTTAAGTGTACATTTATGGTATTTATGGAAATAAAGAGTTTTTGATTTTGATTTTGATTTTCCGATAGCTTTAAACCATTAGGTACCTAGGAACAGCTAAATCTACGGCAATTTATTCATGGTTAGTTTCTGATAAGTAGGTTAGTAAAGTGCCAACTGGGACACCTAATTCCAGATTTCAATAACTTTATTTCTTTATTTTAGCTAACATAATATAATAAGCATTAGACAAGTCAGGTTTTATAGGTGCCTAGCCTACTATAGATTTTTATGAAATAAGAAATAATAATATAGCGAATATGGTATGTATTCGTTATCTATCATTCAAACAATAAATAGTTCTGGACAATTCACACAGCATAATCTAGCCCCAGGCTAAGCAGAGCCTGTGTTATGAATACTACTATATAATTGAAATACTACCTATTTAATACAATATACACTACATAGATGTTTTTTATTATTTAGACGACGAAGTCCAGAACCCCCAGAACCAATATCTGCAGATCGTACAAATGTCCCGAGGCCGGAATAGAACCTGCAACCTTCTGTTCTCCGTCACAGGCGGATCTTCGCCCGCCGCGCCACAGAGCTCGTCGTCGAAACAACCTTTATCAACATAAACAAAACAAACCCTTGTTTAATAATTTTGTAAACAAAAAGTCGGTTCAAGTTGACATTGATACTCGACACCGTCCATAGTGATGGGACACCGTAACATTTTGTGAGGCTATCGATGAAATGGTGTCGAGGCCTAATTGTCATACCTACTATTTGTCACCGCACCGGATTGGAAAATCAGCACGTTTGTAGGCCGTTGATTTGTTAGAATTGACTGATTGATTAAATTTCACAATTGTGGCTAAGTGATGACGTTTAGTTAGCTATATTGTTGGTCATTCAAAATTTTAATTGGCGTAGGCAGTTCACTGAATCTCGTTTCTGTACCTAGGCAATCGGCCTAGGCATTCTACAAAAGAGCTGATTTAACTATCCGGTGGCAACATGTGCTGCATATCTACTCATATTTAATTTTACACAATAAAACTGATGCATCATAATTAGTTTCTATATCCATGAAAATTATTTATGTAGTGTTCGTTTGGCAGCACTTACGTAACACTTGAAGGACCCACATAGGAAAGACTGATGTTACAAAATTCATGTAGATACCTATTTACAAAATTGACCAATGGTGGTCTAATACCCAAGTATAGGCTGATGATGATGTAACAAAAGTATCGATCACTGTCGATCGACATAATACTGACTCTCATCTCATCACTTCATTACTAGCCATAGACATTCTTCGGCAATACGTCAAGCAAATCTGGACCATTGATCGTAACAAATAAGGTTCAACTCGAATATAATTGACCTAGTACAGAATGGCAGTAGGTATATTTTGTAACGCAAGCGCACAGATTACAGAGCAGGCGCTACCCCGACCCAAACCAGCGCCCCCACCTATTTTATCCTATTATTCTGGTAATCGAAGGAATTTTCAAAAATCGATTGGCCAGTTTGTGATGCCTATTAGCTTTTTTTAAATGCCTCTATAAAAGTTTTATTTTGTATACTTCGCATCTCTGCCTACACTATCCAAACTAAAACTTTTAAAGAGGCAATAAAAACAAGCTTAACTGGCCAATCGATTTTTGAAAATTCCTTCGTCGAACAGATTAATAAGATAAAATAGGTGGTGGCGCTGATTTGGCTCGGGGTAGCGCCTTAAGTATGAAATTCGATTCCTTATTTTTAATTTTAAGTAAGCCTAGCTGAAAATGTTTAGAGGTACCTACGTGTGAGAGACACAAAATGGTATAAAAATTGAGTTCAGCGCCTGCGTCCCAACGGACGCCTGACCACAGACCAAATCACTTACAATACCTCTAACATTTGTAATAATTCCAGGGGGAAATACGATAACCACTTTTTTAAAATGGTACCCTTTTTATATATTGTTTTAAAATCAAAACTATACAATAACAATAAAAACTATACAAAAACAATAGGTAGAAGAAAAAAGAGGTATTCTATGCTAAAAAAAGGGAACAAAAGGGTCCCTATCTCAGTAGTGTAGCATTCGGCTAAGGCCAATGCGACGCTGATTTTCAGGTAGAGCGCGACCCTATAGTAACAATATTAGCAGACACTAGATCAGTTGTTTGACTACTCAGCTGTGCAGTGGGCGAAGGAAGGTCGAGGTTCGATTCCCCACATGGGATAATTTTTGTATGATCTGCAAATTTTCGCCTTTATACCGAAAGCAATAGCTGACCCGTTCGCGATTTAATAATAATTGGTAGGTACCTCAAATAATGTTTGTTTTCATGCACTGTCATCACCAATATTTTGGATTCAATCTATGTAACTCTACTAGGTAAATTTCGAGATCATTTTAGAACAAGTTTCAATGTTGAATGTACCTATGTATGTATTCAACATTGAAATGTGTTCTAAAATTTTATGTATGATGTTTTGAAATTGCGTACTGACAAACCTTGAAATTTAACGCCTTTTTGAGATTCAGAAAAAAAATAACTTAATATGAATAACTACAAAAATAACTCGGAACTGTGTGATGGATGAGTTAGCACCATCTCAATTCTTCCGCGGGTGTCGTAAGAGGCGAATAAGGGATATCCACCGGGGGCGGGCAGCAGCGCCTCCTGCAGAACATTTCTACCACCGAACTGCGAACCCCAACCTGCATGCCCAGCGAGGGGATTATGAGCATAACCCCCCCCCCCCCCCCCCCCATGAAATAAAAGTCAATAAGGAACATATCAAGGAAGAGGCCTGCGTCCAGCAGTGGGCAAATACTAGCTGTTGAGGTGAGGTGAGGGATGTAGGTAGTTTAGGTATCTTATTCCATGTTGGCAAAGTTCGAGAACAACCAAATTTTCACATGAGGGATAACATCGGACGCAAAGAACCAGAACAACAGAAAATCTTTGGGAACGTTTTTTGAACGATATTGGACACAATAAAATCTGATGAGTTTATGAAAATAAAAGAAACAAAGAAAAACTACCTATATTTCTTATCTACATAATCTATCTTCTTAACATGTCCCACTATATTTCAATATTTTGACGTGTATTGGTCTCTAAGGAAAAATGTTTAGTTAGACCACTTTGACTAGCTGAAAATCCAACCGGTCAAACCCCAACGCACCTTATGGCACAGAAACTTAAAGCCTCATAAAGTTGAAGGTTACACAGAGAGCAATAAAACCAATAAAAATAATTCATTTTTAAAAATTTATAAATATTATGTCATGTATTGTATTAAGTATAACAGTCATCATGGGTATTAGACCCATATATAAAACAAACTCTGCCTAGCTTGGGGCAAGATGATGCTGTGGGATTGTCCAGCATTATTTATTTATTTCAGTATAGAAAAGTATTAGATCTTATTTTACTTATTTTACGGTATAACATATTGTATACCTCTAAACAAATATAAATGAAATATGAAATAATAACTAATCGGAACACCTTATTTGCGATGTCGGTGACTCGTGTAGATGACGCAATCAGGTTTTCTGCTGACGACGATATAAACATAAATAAACGGTGGTGTCTCTTTGCAGGCGGCCAGTGAACCTTCGAAAGTTGACACCCTTCGGCCAAAACTCTGCGCTTAAGTAGGTCGAGAGATGTTAAATTAGAACTCTCACTAGAAGCAATGGAGAGAACTTAACTCGGACTGTTTGAGAGATTGAATCAGAAATTAGGTGTTCCGTAGAAGAACCACCACAGGTTTTCATCACCATAGAATAGTACCGGGAACCCGCTCACTAAGCCAACGCTGTCTTTCTATCTGTCCGTCTGTTAGTTATTAAAGGGGTTAATAACATAACAGGGGTCTTATTAATTTTATTATTATTTATATATTTATGTGGAAAACAAACTGCTTTTACAAAACTTCAATGTGTAGAAACAGTGGTGGTATAATTCAAGCTTTATAGTTTTCACTTATAGTACGAAAAATAAGCTTAAACTAAATCTTAAATAATCATAAAAAGTTGAAAAAAGTAATTTAATGAGTGAGTAAACCCAGTTTGAAGTGGTTTGCCTGTTCTTTAACAAATAGTTATGAAAGAAAATATTAGTCAGAAACAGAAGGTCAGAAGTCATATTATTATTTGTTGAAATTGAAACCTGTAACGGCAATTTAAATTCTTGCAAAAAATTCTACTGTCTACCTAATACGGTTCATGTTATATAGCCCGCTGACATCGGATGGACAAGGAATCAGAACCCGCTGACACAATTTGTGTAGGGAACCTTAAAACTTGATAATGATGTTTGCTGATTTAAAACTTTTTAGTACGGAAGCCTTCGTGAGCGTGCCTTCTGTCTTCTACTTCTCGGTTTTATCGGGCTTTTTTCAATTACATTTCATTATTTTTTGAGTCTTGGACAGACGAAATCACTTTTCTTCGGAGCTTAGATACGATCTTCGCATAAAGATAATAGTTTCCTGAATTTAGGTACTCTAAGCTCAAATGCAGCTTTGTCTAGATCATTCTAGAACCTCGTTTCAAGAAACCAATTCTTTTGAGTAGGTACTGCATGGTTTCCAAACCGGAAAGTTCCGTAAGAACGAAAAGTAATTCATTAAATATAATGGCAACTTTTGAATAAAACGCACTAGTCGAACTGGTACAGTACAAACGAAGCATGGCTGTCTTTATTTCGACCAACGAGGAGAGAGATTCTGAGCCAATGGGAAGCAAGGTCGCTTTGAAAATTGGCTTTGAAATTTGACACGTGTCAATAATGCGCACCCCATTATTGCGCGGCCGAATAATGTACACCTTGATAATCCGTGTCATGGCTTATAGTTTCCTACGTACAATAACGGGCCGTACAATACATGGCTGTACATTATTGACACGTGACAAGCTTTCACGAGCTGATAATGCATGGCCCGATATTGTACACCACGATAATCGGAACCCTGTTTGACACGGATTATCAAGGTGTACATTATTGGGCCGTGCAATAAATTGTCGTGCATTATAGTGACCCGAGTGAATTGACGTTTATGTTCAATATTTGACAGTTGCTCAAGTGAACCCGCTTCAAAGAATGAGACTGGAAACTGGGAACGTCGGAAAAGTAATTTCTTGATAGAATGAGCGTGTCCAAGTTTTTCGCTTCAGAGAATATCGTCGGTGGTAAATCGTAGATTCTGTTTTCTGATAAATCAAGATGGCGCAGTTGCGGAGTAGTTTTGAAAGCGTCTTCATGTATGCTATTTATTTTATTCTTAGAGAGGTCCAGCGTTTGTAAATTGAGATCAAAGTCACTGCCCTGCCAGGTTTCGTAGACGTTGTCAGATAGGTCGAGTCTAATTAGTCCTTGTAAGTTATGAAAATATTCGGGAATCGGATTGGCAATGAAGTTGCTGGATAAGTTCAAAACTTGTAGATTTGGAAAGCTTGCGATCTGTGGCGGGAAAGCTCCGAAATTGTTGTTGGATAAAATCAGTACATCTGCCTGAAAAAAAAAAATAACAAAATTACTATTAAGAAGTGAAAGGAAGCATTAATTATTTGAATCCCTTTCCTACTTGTATAAACAGAGCCCTGAATTCATTTCGATAATAGTATCGAGGCATCATCTTGACATCCCAATTTTCTATGGGATTTGGTACCTACAGCGCTCTATTTGCGGACATGTAACAAAGCAAATCTCATACAAACAGGAGGCGTTACGATGAAGTGTTGATTCTATCGTCAAACCGAACTTTAGGCTCAGGCAAGCTCAGGGCATCTCAAATAAGTCGTTAAACTTACATCATAGTCCAAGTTTTGAGGCAAGGCACCAGTCAACCCCTGGTTGGAGCAGTCCACGTGACGGAGACTGTTCAACGTGTATGTTTGACAGACTGGTTCGTCCAACACCTGTGCACTGTACCGGATCGCGCCGGGAGTCACCATCGCTGGCAGCAGCCATAGTAATGTAACAAGTGTTCCTGGAATTAAGCGATTAGAAATCAGCTGATGCGTTTTATAAAATTGAGCTGTGGATGATGGTGTTGTGATGTAAATAGTAGTTGCAAGTATGGTAAATTCTAATTCTAAATCCATGGTAATACTTATACACTGTTTTATACATTTTTTCTTCTTTTTTGTTTTGATGCATCGTAAAATGTAAAAAAAATTTTCTATGGGTTTATTCAAAACTCAAATCTTAGGTAAGTATTATATATTATTAAGTAGGTAGTCTAAATTCATTAACAAAGAAAATTAAAATAGAGAATAGAAACAGATTAGAACTAGTATAGAATAAACTATTGTTATTCCAAACCTAATATTAAGGTAAACTTATTGCTATATCCGCGGAGCGAGAGCTCTGGTGACCTGTAATACACCTGTATTGTATGTAAGGAACCTTCCTTAGACCCTTTTCAGGCACCAGTCTCCCACAAAGCAGGTTAACTTTAGAGCCTATGACTATTCTTAATTTTAAATAACATTTGCATGACATATCGCATTACATTTGTGAGAGAAAAATAAATACATTTTATTATTATTATTCTACTCGGTCTCAATGATATAAATGAGTGAATTATAAGAAAATGTGTCGTATAAATAGATATATCTTGTTACTGAAGGATTATATAACATTTTGTTGGTAGATGTAGATTGTAGATACGTGTAAAAGTGGTTTATTTGCCTAGTTGTTCTAAGTTTCAAGGTTGACAAACATTTGTATTGAAAGAGAATAAAGGGATCATTGACAGTAATCACAGCGACAACGATCTTGATTTTGTATTCTAAAGATATATAATATAAATTATTTTGAATTCATGGCTTTCTATGAATTCTACCAGAGATTGTCATTTGTCACTGTAATCAGCTAATTGTTACTGTGTTGTCAATGTCGTGTTCCGTGCATATAACAAGTGCTCTAGTGCTTTTATGAATGTGTTAAACTTCCGTGGATTATATTTAATACTAGCTGTACCCGCGACTTCGTTCGCGATTGCCTCACCTGCCGACTAAGTGTCATACTCGTTTCACTTCTTACTGATGGTTCCGTTCAGCTGGGGCCCTATTCTGCTATACTAATCGCTTCACTATGACAGGGGTATCGACACAGAATGACACGTTTGGGTATTCCACCTCAGATGAAAGAAATTATGATGAATGCAGATGGAGAGACGTGCGTCAAGTTTGAAAATATTAATTTATCTCGCACGCACTATCTGGAGTTTTATAAATCTAAGGATTCTACGTGATGATTCTGCGACGATTCCATTGTCATACTGAAGCAATTGTATTGCAGAATTGGGCTCCTGATCCATTTGACTGGAAAACCGTAATTTTTTTTTCGTTAGTAGGTAGGTACAGTTAGCTGTGTACCACAGTAAAAAATATTTTTCTGTGGTCTAGTTAGTTTAATTGGACCACTTACTGCAACCAAACTTCGGTAGTACAGTTAACTGGACCAGCTAAACCACCATAATATCATGTAAGGTAGGAACCTAACTTATTTTTCCAAGACGCCTTAGTAGGTAGGAACCTAACTAATGGGTGCGTCTTGGAAAAATACATAGATAGGAACTTACCTACCCTCTATCTACTAATTTTTTTCTTCTAACTTTTTTATTTCATCAATCTACTGATTTTCTACTCGACTTTCTACTGATTTAGTCAAATTCGATTTTGCAACACTGTTTCTAACAAAAAAAATGCATGAAATCGGACGACGCGTCGACCCGTCGTGATGCGCGGTTAAAGAATTCTACTTTTTCCTCTCTCCCAGGGGAACCTTACTGAATTCCAGGATAAAATGTATTCCATGTCCTTCCTTGTAGTATGAACTCAAAACGTGCCAAGTTTAATTCCAACTCATTACCTATGTAGTTTCGGCGTGATGCGCGGTGAAGGAATTTGACTTTCATCCCCTCTGCCAGGGGAACCTTACTGAATTCCGGGATAAAATGTATCTTTCCTCATAGTATGAACTAAAATCATGCCGAGTTGCATTCGATTTCATTAAGTAGTTCCGTCGTGATGCGCGGTTAAAGAATTTTACTTTCATCCTCTCTCCCAGGGGAACCTTACTGAATTCCAGGATAAAATGTATCCCATGTCCTTCCTTGAACTCAAATAGTACCAATTCAGTCCAATTCATTCAGTAGTTTCGGCGTGATGCGCGGTGAAGGAATTTTACTTTCATCCCTTCTCCCAGGGGAACCTTACTAAATTCTGGGATAAAATGTATCTTTCCTCGTAGTATGAAATCAAATTATGCCGAGTTCCATTCGAATTCATTCAGTTGTTCCATCGTGATGCGCAGTTAAAGAATTTTACTTTCATTCTCTCTCCCAGGGGAACATGACTGAATTCCGGGATGAAATGTATCCCATGTCCTTCCTCGTAGTATGAAATCAAATCGTGCAAGGTTTCATTCCAACTCATTCAGCACTTTCGGCGTCATGCGCGGTGAAGAAATTTTACTTTCATCCCCTCTCCCAGGGAAACCTGACTGAATTCCGGGATAAAAAGTATCCTATGTCCTTCCTCGTAGTATGACCTAAAATCGTGCCGAGTTTCATTTCAATACCTTCTGTAGTTTCGACGTGATGCGCGTTTAAGAAACAGACAGACAGACAGACAGACAGAAATGAATAAAAAAAATTACAGTTTTGGCTTCAGTATCGATAATAGAGTGCCCTCCAAAAAAAATTTTCAAAATATCTTCAATGTACAGAATTGGACCTGTTACAGTTTTATTATAAGTATAGATATTGAGAATAGTACCTGCATATTGTTGAAAACCGACCTGTTAGCCTTTCGTATCTATGATTAGATAGATAGAATATAATTAAAAAGTGTGTTTGTCAATGTTGTAACATTAAAATAAAAATAGCTTTGTGTTTGTGTAATCGATAAAAGTTAAAAAGAAAAGTAAAGAAAAGAATAATAATTAAATAGTCTATTGCATTTGGATCAATTTTTATAATTTAAGAGACAATAGACTACTTACTTACTAAGTATTACGATTTTAACATATGTACTAGCTGCATTCTTACTACCCGTGGTCCTATTACCCGTTTTCCCGTAGGAATTTCCCGTGAAGCATTTTCCCGCGTTAAAAAGTAGCCTATGTTCATCAGGAATAATGTGGGCTTCTAATGGTAAAATAATTTTCAAATCGGTCCAGTAGTTTCGGAACCTATTCAATACAAACAATCAAATCTTTCCTGTTTATAATATTAGAATAGATTTTACAGCGATTATAACGATTCCAATAATATTATAAAACTGCAATAGAGAGATAGATATAAAATACGGTCATATCACTGAGGAATAAAAAAGACATATAACTATACTCCAGCTAAACTCAAGATACAATGTTTGTAAACATGGCCTCTCTCCATACCTAACCTAAAAATCACTTTCTTATAGTTGATTTTTTGACAGAATTTGCCCTACGAGTCGATTGTTGCTGTTTACAGTACTGTAGTACCTACTTGGTGCTGACAATTATATTTCAAACTCGACGCCAAAACGAGAATTTTCGATTTATGTATGTGTGGTGATTTGTTTAGAAACATTATTTCGTAATTCTTCAGTATAAATCAGAATGTACAAAAACTTGTAGCCTCTCCATAAATGTTATTAGAGAAAACATTGAATATATGTTATCACAAAACACAACTACATACCCGATCCCATCAGAATATAATAAGTTTCCACTCAGTTTCTTCCACAAACATTACTTTCATTCACATATTCTTCAAATTAGTAATCACATAATGTATTTTCACTACCACAAACAACTCGATGAGGTGGTGTATGATGTATTTTTGTGATTTTTTGTTCGTGAAATTCGAACTGAGCTCTTGGGTTAGAAAGATAACAACTTGTAGCAAATACAAGGTGGGTTCCACTGAGCAACACCGAATGTCCTCGTATACAGGGTGATAACAAGATTTCCCAAGTTCAATAGCTTTGATGTGACTTGAACTGTTTTAGATTTTTTTTGTCAACGTCACATCAATGTTCATGCAGTTATTTGATCACTTATGCCTTTCCAAGCAAATATACAAAAATTCCTAACATATATTAAGGTACCAAAATAATTGATGAATTCTGTTTCTCTGCGCCAAATACTTATAACACGATTATACTTGAAGTTTGCTATCACCCTATATATTTCTGTTATCGACACTGTCTTATCACTGATTAGGTATCGACTTATCTCTGGACGAAAGAACTTCACCTCAAAAATGATTCATAGTTACATTTAAACATAACTTTGGAACTCTCGTTGCATACCTGATCACAAACTGCCTATCACTGCCAATAATTTTACCCTAAATTCTGTGCTTATTAAGTAGTATTACTCTACTTATTATTATTACTCTACTCCTTTTTACGGGTAAAGCCTGCACGTATTCCGATAAGATTACGAGATAAATACCCACCTACTAATAATTTGGTACAGTACAGCCTATACTTTCATTTTTGTGACTGATAAAATAAACTTGTACCTAATTTTTATTCTGCTCATAGTACAATCATCCTTGTCGCTCCTTTCTATTGTCTTCAACCAGAACTCCGTACCATGAACTCCTATCCTTCAAACGACTAATCTTCTGAAACACTGGCTCCTTAAACACAGTTTTTAAACTAGTTCAGGAACATATGGACTCATATTGTCTGTTACACTAGCTATTATGTTAATAAATAACATTTTTACCTTAACTTTGGTACTTAACTTATTAAAAAGTATTTATTGTAATAACGAAATAAAATTATTGATTTCACATTCCTAATAGGCTACGTTTCCGTTGCCAGAAAAAATTATCTATAGTACTTACCTAGTTAAAATCTTTGCGAAATCTAAAAGCAGTTCAAGCGCGACGAACCACGAAACATCCCTAATCGATGTGGCTTATCACCCCCTCTCAACCCCCCATTGATTGACTAACTTCAGCTTGAAGGGGGTCTCAAACGAGCCCAGACAGCCGTAAACAACATGTCACACCTGGTAATCTTGCACTTAGGATTTCAATTCGACAAGATGATTTTCTGCGCCTACTTGAAATGTTTTGGCAACTTTCGATGGTACTTTCGTATTAAATGAAGGAGCAAGTAGGTACACTTCTACATTTCCAGTCGCTTCAAAACACGATTTATTAATCACGTGTCTTGTAGACCTTCGTGATACATCGTCGGTCACTTCGTCACTTTCCATCAGGTAAGATTATGGCAAAAGATCTAATATTATACTATAAAAAACAGGCTTCATCTATTATCAAAATATCTACAGTTAAAATGCCAATTTTCAAAACCCCTAAAATTACAATACGTAAAAACCTAATAACAAAAAAATTACCCCCTAAAATTAACTTGATAAATAACATCGACGCGACGTATAAGGAATTGTAAACTTATAGGTGGTTTATAAACCACCTTTGCAATTCATTAATATATTTGTAATTTATAAATTATCCAGATTACTTATTGGTTCAAAATATCTATAACCATAATCTAAAAGTATAAAATTTCGTGGTTTACAACATGGAAAGTTAAAATACCTACATTAAATATGAGAAGGTTGAAAACAAAATAGATATGAAAATAGTGGGTTGGTTGGTGTATTTGTTATGTGTAGATGTCAGTTGTTAGTAAGTTCCGTTGTTGGAAATGATAGATGCAGTTAAAAATGCCGGAATAAATATTTCTGTGGCAAGTAAGTTTTAATAAAGACCTTTTTTAAAAACAAGCTTTTAATGCATTGTCATCCAAACTAAACATGTATCCAAAATTTCATCTCGATCGGTTGCAGATATCTGCATCAAAATTGAGTTGCAAGATTCCACCCGTACAAACTTACATAGGTACATGTAAAAAGTGCGTTTCAGGTTGACGGTTTCACGCATGGTAAACAAATAAATTACACAGTATAATAACAAGTGTATTTTGAATGCGAATTTAAATAAAATGACTGTTTACAATTGAAAGGCGCGTTCGATATCATATGTTTTAACGGAAGTGCATCAGTGATATCATTTAATGGCGGACATAACTACGAACGAAGGTAAACTACCAGAGCTAGTGTGGTGGTGGTAGAATTTATTAACATAGTTTATTCTGAGCTGTGGCTCAGAATAAACTATGTTAATAAATTCTTTTTTTTTTGATAAATGGGCAGAAGCCGCTATTCACCAAGAAAATTACAATAAAATAATATAAATAAATTAGAATTAGTATTTACAATTGAAACAATTGAGCTAACTGCAGATTGTTGCAAACAATCTACAGGTAGCTCAACTGATCCATATCAATAATAATAATAATAATAATTAATCATTTATTTCAGACATAGCACATGCACACAGTTTTACATACACAAGTCCATATAGCGAGAATCATAAGTACTGACACAGAAACAAATAACAATACGAGTAAATTAAATTAAATAAATATTTAAATCAATACCAGTCGCAAGCGTCCCCAAGACGCTGGCTGCATTGCCCCGCTGTAAAGCAATACTGATTTATTTATTTACATTTTTAGCTATTACATGTGTTGGTATGTTAAAATTATGTTTTATGACACTTATATAAAATACTCATTAGACATTTAGAATTTTCACTATTTCACCCATTATTGTAATTTTAGAGGTTTCGAACATCGGAATTTTAACTTAAAATATTTTAATTTTGAATGTTCTACTCCTAATACGTACCTGTAAAGGCGATTCAATAATAATAAAAATAAAAATGTCCTCCTAGCCATATTATAGTGCAGCAGTGTGTGCGCAAACACAGGTGCACTCTGTATTCCCTCACTCTCATATACGATGGGACGGCAAATCGACATGACCGGGGAGAGGTCAACCGCAGAGACAACGAATTCCAAGGTACGGGCGATTGAATATCACCTTCACCTTCTTGTTCATCAACATCATCACCATCATCAGCCTATATTATTCCACTGCTGGACATAGGCCTCCCCTCATGAGCGCCATAGCGTGCTATCATATATATAGCATCTGCCTGCAGTCTTTCGCAGAATTTCATTCCACCTGGCCGGAGGGCCTTCTAGGTAGGATGTCTAAAATGTCTCAGAAATATTGTACATTCCCATTTTGCCATTTTGCGTTATAAATTGACGAACAAGTTAACTTTTAAAGTTTATATCATAACGATTCAGTTTCGGCAGCAACTTCAATAAATAAGGATAAGGCCCATTACAGACGGTCCGGCAAATCTTCGGCCGCCGAACGCCACTTACTTAGACTTAAAGAGTGGAGGGGGACTATTTTGTTAAGATTTGGGATTGCCGCCCAGTTTGATATACAACTGAGTGTTTGGATACAAATTACTGTTTTGCAGGTGGTTTGTGATGATCGTGTTTCTGTGGCTTTTTTATACTTGGTTATTTTCGTAATGGTGATGTAGTGACCTTTTGGATTTTGATTTTCCTGTGGAACCTTCGCTTTTGGCGTTTTCATTTCATTGACTGATTGATCAAGGTTTATTTGACGAAATTGACAATTATAATCTTTTCTTCCGAAGAAGTAGCCACATCAAAAATATAGCCAAAGGTGTCGCTTGTTTTCGTTTACTATTAAACACGTCAATCAGTTACTCTTTTTATTTTTTAAACCCGAATTATAAGGTTACTAGTAATTCAATTTTATGACACAAAGCGTAAACTGTGGGGTCTTCCTATCATGACGAGACTCTCTAAAGAACGATTAATAAATGGAGGGTGGTACCTACCTATTACAAATATCAAGTATAACAATTACGACCTGGCGCCTACACAAATGTGTTCGTGATGAAGTGTCAGTAAATTACCAATAACCCCGTACGGTTATACAGGGTTATTGGTTATTCGGTTGAATATAAAGAAAAAATGATAGCACAATGAAAAAACATCCAAAAAATCGAGCAGAGGATAAAAACAATTACAAATATTCCAATTGTCCTAAATCGCCTGACCCTTCTTAGTTGGGGATCAGCGAAATATGATACGTAAGGAGCTTCCTATCTATTTGTCCGGTAAAGAGGCGGCTGGACTGCTAGCGAGTCGGTAGCCAATATAATACAATACAATTAATGTCTTTATTTAACTGTACACCACAAAATTAAACGAATAACATACCTAAACTTTTGTTTTATATAAATGTCATAAACACAAAAGTACAATGGGTGTCTTCATCGCTTTGAAGCAATTTCTTCCAGGCAACCTTTGAATGTATAGAAAATTGTGACATTAAGAAAGTATATTAATAAAAATAAATAAAATAAAAACAGCTTTATTATCCTAATACACAATACAGTAGAGAAAAATGTTGCTAACTTAAACTTCTGATTTATAACTAAATAGAATTAACGCTTGCTTAAGTTAGCTTGTTTTAATCTGTACTATCTATTTCTGTGTACGGACCTTTTCCGCCTAGGGCGTTAAAAGCCTCCTCCCAGTTTTTCCACGTCGTTCTTCAGTCAGGGGTATAAAGGGGTAATATAACGTCACTAAACAAAATCCTTCACTTCATCGCTTCCCCAGTTCATCATTTTCCCATTTCATCATTCATAGCTGACGCAAGACCAACCTTTGGCCAATGTCAAACGTGGATCTTTCAAAGCTGCTTGTCAAGTTATACAGCACAGGGTATAGATAGAAGCTTGGAAAGCTTAGTTATGTAAGCAATTTAACAGCTATTCTTGTGTATTCCTGGTATTTCCTAATTAAACATTAAAAAACATAGAGCTAAATTGAGAACGAAGTTCCGTCATTTTTAACTCGTTTATAGAACTAGATCAGATGGCTACGATAATGGAAATATTTGTGTGAATAAATAAATAAATAATATGTCTATGTCTATGTCTATGAATACGTGTTTTATACTTATCTATTGATGACAAAATATTTTAAGGGTTTTTTAAAATGAAAAACGATTCATCGAAGTTTATTGCTACGTAGTACTCACGTATAGTTATTCTGTGGTATTATTCTTGAATCATGTTTTTTTGTTGCTGATCCTGGCTAAGTGTAGCCGCAGATTACGCCTTTGAAGCCATAAATAATAATAATAATAAAACGTTTATTTGAAACTTAAGAACATGATAATTACATGCTAACTTAGTAGTACAATTTTGAAAATAAGTCCTTGAAAGTAGACAAAAGAGAAAGGCATGTAGGCCAAGCACGGGGATTGTTCTCTAGGGTTGCGTTGTCGTTTTAAGCCCCCGACGCAAAAGAGAGGAGGGGTGTTATAAGTTTAACGTGTATGTCTGTGTATCTGTGTATCTGTCTGTGGTACCGTAGCTCCCAAACGGATGAATCGATTTTCGTTTAGTTTTTTTTGTGTCATAGATAATTTTATCCCGAGTGTTCTTAGCCATGTTTCATGAAAATCTGTCGGGGGTTTTTAATTTTTTTTACTTTGATCTTGTTGTCTAATCTACCCTAGACAACAATCCCTAGGCCTAGATCTTGCTCCGCGTACAATACGACCGCACCCTGCTGGTCGTATGTTAAGCTGTATGACCCAACGAAACGAGATGACGGCAATTTGTTGACTTCTTGATCTGCCAGTGGTTTTCAGCAATAAGGGATTTGTGATTTGTTTTTTTGTGATAGGTAATATAAAAATAATATTAAAAACTAACATTATTTCATAATAAAAAGAAAAAGGAGTTTTACTCTCAATAATTCTCTGTTCTGCATGAATAAACTGTTAAAACCTACTATGTCCAGTATTCATCACCTTTTAGTTCACAATAAAGTTTATTATTTCTGTTTGATTGCCTTATTCTACAATGACCAGCAAAACTAAGTATGACCTTTTAAAATTTATTTGTTTCTAAACTGAGTATAAAATTTAGAGATTAAAAAGAAAAACGTTTGATAGCAAATTTTATCAACTTTCTTTGAAACTATAGTAAACTATACATTAGTAAAATTTTTAACATAAAAAAGATAAAATAATAAAAGACTCATTTGCATCTTACCGTCCAAAAACTCAATTAACATTTTATAAGTATGTTTTACATGTTATTTCATTTTAATAACTGGTATGGCCTCCTCGTTCTCCGATTACAGCTTCCAGCTGGTTTGGCGTACTGAACGCGAGGTTTCGGAGCAGATCCGATTTTGGGGAATATTCTCCCATTTTTCTATCAGGGCCTGTTTTAGTGCCCCGAGGGTGGTAGTTGGTCTGCGAATTCTGACTAGCCTTATTAACAAAAAGTTGTGTGTACTTAAAAAGTTATTGCAATTTTAAATATGTGGTACTTAGTTTTGCAGGCCAGTGTACATCTGCA
Source organism: Eupithecia subumbrata (assembly GCA_949316285.1). Classification (NCBI taxonomy): domain Eukaryota; kingdom Metazoa; phylum Arthropoda; class Insecta; order Lepidoptera; family Geometridae; genus Eupithecia; species Eupithecia subumbrata. Next base: position 24,103,873 of record OX438644.1, on the reverse strand, counting down.
ACTTCAGTCTTGCAGGGTATGAGCCAGTCCCATTTAGGAATTCTATAGTAGGCATAGACCATCGTTCATACACTAAGGTTCATTAGAGTACCAACCTATTAAAAATAAAAACTTTCGGATTGGTACAGTGGTGTTCATTGTTAGTACCTGTTACGTTTTAAGTAAATTTTTATGAATTGCGAAGTATTTTTAAAACCAGATTCTTTCGGCAAAATGAAGATAGCAAGCCATTCTACTAATATTATAAATGTGAAAGTTTGTGTGAATGTTTGTTAACACGTATCTCCGCAATACTGAACCGATTTAGATGAAATTTGGTATGTAGATAGTTTAAGTTCTATAATAATAATTTTATTTGATGAAACTCTGAGGGGGTTAAAGAGGGTGGTAAAATTTCTATGGTAAATTATTATTCCTTGACTTGATTCACTCAAAACTCGCTTAAAATAAACTATAAAGCAAATAATGAATGATTTATTATTTATTCTTGCATTACTACTCCTAGGGGGAGTGCAATAAATTTCTGAAATTTGTATGATTTACAAGCGGGTGAAGCCGCAGTGCGCAGTTAGTTTTATATAAACAACAAATCTAATATTAAAGTACGAAAACTGATGTAGTTACGGGACTTGGAACCTGTCAGGGGGTTAGCTAACGCCACTGTACATTCCATCTCGTTCGCCATCCAATCGTAAGCTGTAAAATCTTAACTTTCCCATATTTATAAAGAGTATTAGTGCTTATTCATAAACCCTCTATACTTACAAATGAGACTAATAACCCCTCTTGTCAGACAAAGGGTTGATATTTGAATATCTGCTGAATATTTGCCATTTTCAAAGAAGTACGTATTCCAAGTCGACTTTGTCTCGACTCAATCCGCTACTTCGTCGTCTTCAAATGTCAATCCTTTTATATTAGTGTTGGGAGCACAGTCTGATGACGATGAATATAAGCTACTTGACTCGTATGAAATTTGGCGTAATAAATTAATATTTTCTGTAGTAATTGACAATATTTATAATTTCTGAAATTAAAAGTGGAAGATTATACTTAATAACATATTTGATTTTTTTTTTTATTTTGAACTCTGAAAACGCTGTCGGCCATGTTGTGCTCTAAGCAAACATCATGTCAGATCTCTTAAGAGTGAAATTCTATTAAGAGTGTAGTTTGTCTTTATTTGTACAATGATGGACGTCTAAATTCAATTGTTTGTTTTATAGGCGCAGCAAATATTATGTCTGTTGTTTTCTACCCGTATGACGTCACAGCACAGATAAATATTTTTAGAAAAAGTAGACTTTTTCATAAAATTTTGCGGTTTTTAAGATCCTAATCGGAATATAATTAATAACTTAAGACCTACTTTAAAAAAGAGTCCACTAGCCGATTGATGTCAAAATAAGTGGTCAGATCCAGAACTGGACACATCTTGAGAAGGTATTTTTAGAAATGCATGGTGAAGTTACCTAACATTGATTTAGAGTTTTATTCGAAAGGAGATAATCATTTGCGTTAATTTTTTACGACTTCACGATGACCAGAAACATTTATTTTATATCTCTTAATGATAAAACGCCCTTTTTTGTTTCGAGGCACGTTGTTTTGTTTACATTGTTTAAGTCTGAAGAATTGGTAGACGAAACTCATCGACATGAACACATCACTAAACCGTTCAGTATTTTAAGTATTGATGGCAGCAGAAAACAGCATCGAGTCGATGTCGCATCCCTAAACCTTGTCGTCGGGAAACAGGCTTATTCTACGATGAGTGCTATCGCTTGTCACAGAGTAAGCACGTCACTACCCAGTAGGTCTTTTTAGATTTTCCCGAAATTCCGAGAGTTCCCTTTTGCGCAAGTGAGATTGCTTAGCTGCATATAGTTGAGCAATGTGGCTTCTCTTTGGTGCAACTCATTGTGTTCCCCATTGCTCAACTGCGAATAGCTGAGCAATGGGGTATCCCTTTTGCACAACTTATTTTAGTTCCCATTGCTCAACTAAATAATTAGGTAATTGCCAAATTAATTAGTACCTGACAAGGGTAGACTTCTGTTTCTTAATTCAGTCGGATAATAAATAGACGAATACTAGTAATTGGTAATTTCGTTTCTATTACATAAATAATATACCCGTTTTTCAAATTTTAAATAGTTTTACCGCGTAGAAAACATCCAAATACTACATACATTTAATTTCTCCAGTTTAAAAAATGTATGATACCAAAATGGTCTTTTCGTCAAACAATTTAGTTTATTAAGATTGGTTCGATGAAAAACGACAGAGAGTAATAAATAATGCAATAATTTTGTAGATTTCAAGCTAGTATTGCCTATGAATAGAGCACCAGGTTCATCAGATTTTGATTTTATGAATCTTAACAAAACTCTATGTAGTGCCCTGGTTTAAAAATCAACAAATGTTAAGTCAACTTAATAGGAAAAACAAGTCAAACCTTTTCACAAACCGCCGATAGCATCAACAGCAGACCCAGAAAACGCAGTTTCACTCATTCAGTGCCCATGTTGGAATGCTCTTAGCTACGGCGGGCGCGCCAATTTTTTTTATCATTTTTATTGTTAAGGACTTTTACTTTGTAAAGTATGTCAGTCCTATCATATTAATTTTGTTGGTTATTTATGACCAACAAAATTAAACCAATCAGTCAAGTTGTAGGTATATTCAAAGGGAGTCACTGATGCATAAAAATTTTAAACAGTGAAATGGCCGCTAATGGATTTGGTTCCGCTAAAATGTTAATAAATGTTCCTGAAAATTCAGGATTTAAGCTCTATATTCATTAATCTAATTTACTAAATATCTTTAAATACATTTTACACTGACAAAATGGCTTCCCACAAGCTTCAAACGAATGCTCCGCGAATTGTCTGTCATCTGACGCCGCCAATAAAAAATCCTAAATATTACGTTTTAAAGTCCCTATCTGAATGCATATTTACATATGTGTTGTGAGCAGCGGTGCTTTTCAGGTGTGCGACAAGCTTTAAGACGCTATTATCATTAAATTTTAAACTGTGTTAACGTATTCACTGCCCAGCCTCGGCGTTGCGACCCGCAGGGGCGCGTCCGCCGCGACACTTGTGAGTAGATAGACCACTGCGTCCTGGGCCATGAATGTGTTAAAATATAAATAAATAAATAATACTGGACAATCCACACAGCATTATCTAGCCCCAAGCTAAGCAGAGCTTGTGTTAGGGTATTAGATAACTGATATACAATACACTACATAGATAGATATTTTTTTCCTATACATAGAAAACATCCAGAACGCCCTGGACAAATATCTGCAGATCGTAAAAAATTTTGTCCCGAGGCGGGAATCGAACCCGCAACCACTTGCGTCGCAGGCGGACCTTCGTCCGCTGCGCCGACGCCACAGAGGTCGTCATGAACATTATATCAATCCAAAAAGTTTCCGTTCTGCATGTATAGGTAACTGTGTACCTGGCCTTTTAGACCTCCCGCGGGAGCTCAGCCTTTTACAGTGTGTACGTGGCTTTGTGCGATCGACTCTCAATATGAATTTCAGATGGGTTATAAGATTGTAAGCTCTGTTTCGCAAACGTATTTGATAAATGGTTTTCCGATTCGACGGTTTGATGTACTGTTCTCGAATCTTGTTTTAACTTGAATGTGGGATTATTTTCGGTCTAGGTTATTGATTGATTGGACTAATTTTGGTATTTATGTTACTTTAGTGACTACAATACTTCATTGGTATATATTTATGGTTTGGTGATGTGCTCGTATATTTAGGATTCGCTGAAATACGTGTTCGATTTTTTCCTATACACAGACGTTGATGATCAGAAGTGTAGGTGCCGAGCAATGTACGCACAGCGTTAGAATTAAGTAACCCCCCTGCATAACACATACAGGTTTCCAAACCAAACCGGTTAATCGTAGGAGTTTCAAAAGTCGAAAATAAACTATAATTTTTATTTAGATAACATAAAAACAGAACGAAAAGGATTTTAACCAGTATTGTGTTATGCAAAGGGGTTACTTAATTCTGACGCTGTCTGTACATGTACTACCTTAATAATTTAGAATTTATTTACCGTTCTGTAACTTCTTACATAGCGTACCCAACGTTTCATTCACTTAACGAGTTCGCGCTGAAACCAACGAAGAAGTCATAACGAAAATTAAATACGCTTTGATAAATTTTTGCTGGAAGCCACGTCTTACTTCAGAGCTCCTGTACAAGTTTTCATAAGTTGTAGTTTCTCAAAGCCCGTCGCAAAACTGCGGAACATTCCAGAAAATGAAGAAGCAAAACCGAATGAAACGTAGACGGAGGTTGAGGCGGAATAAAGTTGACATTTTTGCAAAGCTACGTTAGAATTTCAGGAAAATTAAATGTGGCAGTGCAGGGAATGAGAATAGTGCGAGGTTGTCGCTTCGCGCTTTATTTTTGTTGCGAATTTTCAAGTTTCGCGTAACGAGATGTAACTTTTGGTATGGGAGACTAATAAATAATGATGTATTATCTGTAACTGTATCTTTAGTAGGTAATTATGGAATGACAAAACGATACCTTTTTGGTAATATGATGATGTCCTCCTAGCCGAATTTCGACCATCACAGATGAGACTCATCGGAGACTAGCCATATGCGCAGGACATATTATAGTGCACAAGTGTGTGCGCAAACACAGATTCATAATATTAAGAAGTCCACATCACATCACGCTTACAAAAGGAAAGTCTTTAATCACTCGTAACACTTAGTACGTTAGGTACTAGTATAACTTAGAAATTAAGGTCTTATTTTTTGTCAAACCTATCGGTAGTAACTCGGCTGCGACCTGCTGCGACTCGTTAATGACACTCCCTTACAAACCTCTGTGGTTTTCTCAGTGTCATTATTATAAGTTTTTCATTTTAACATTAGTTTAAGTTGGTAAATAAATAAATAAATAAATAAAAAAAACTTTTTAAATGTCACGTCACACTAAATTATTTAGCATTTTCATAATATAGTCACTAGGTATCATTATAGTTTTGTATGTATAAGTGTATTTGTTTAGTAGGTATTATGTGTATTAGTATTAATAGTTTAGATTTACGTTAAGTAGCACCGTCATCCTATAATTTTCTCCCATCGTTTTTGTTGCCTGGAAGAAATCGCCTTAAGCGATAAGGCCGCCAGTTTCATTGCTGTTCTCTATATGTTTCTATGTAAAATTAGATTTCTATGGTGATGAATAAAAGTTTTATCTATCTATCACTCTCTATTCCCTCACTCTCATAATCCGATGGGACGGCAGACCGACACGACCGGGGGGAAGTCAAGCGCAGGACTAACGGCTTTCCGAGGCACGGGATTATAATACTCGTAGACCTATGGAAAAACAGTTTATCACCTCCTACCACCTACGAATAACAATCTGCAACCCAAATGTGGTGATCAAGGCAGCCCCCGCTTATGATGGCGGCCACACTTACTGTGCCGTCACCACGGGAAGGCCTTTGTTCACCAGTGGACGTTCTAAATATATAGTAGATATGATAATCATGAAGAAAAACTGTAAAACTTTTGACAATTCATCTGTGTTTTTTCGGATGACTGTTACAAAAAGAACACATACTTATATATGTGCTGGGTTGAAAACAAACCTTATCAAACCAGCAAGCAAAGGAGAAAATTCCCCAAATACGTGCATTTTGCGACAAGCTGTCCGAAATGCAATGCAAACGACGTCCGCACATTAGCGCAACGAATAACCTCTGCCGCAACTATCGCGGGAGACATAAACTAGTGCACATTACCAACAACACATACGGGGAACTAGAATGGACAACTAAACGGTGGAGATTGGATTCATTTACCCCCGATACTCAAACGCAACTTAGATTTAAGAACGTCTCAAATGACGAATTTCATGGAAAACTGTCAAAAATCGCGACTTGAGACGTGCTTACACGTCTGAATCTCAATCATCAAATCTGAGTTGTGTTTGAGTATTCGAGGGTTAGTCGTGTACAGTACAGACCGTTGGTCAAAGAAAATGACAATCACGTAATAGAAACAAATTTGAACTAGTATTAACAATAAAACTGTTTGAGTTTTGAGCTTTCCAATATTTCGGCATAGTTTCATGCGCCATGATCACGGAATTACGACGGCACTTCGAGTGCGTTGTTATTGGCAGATAAATCGATCTACCCTCATTTTTGTCTTTTGCTACGAACGTTACTACTACCACCGGTTTCATTATCGAAAGCAACTCGATCACGACACACAACACTGACGGTATCAGAACGCGGCGCGGTTGGGACAACAGGATTCCAGGTTCCGGATAATTGGAAGCCTTCTTCTCGGCTTCTAATTATCCGGAACCTGGTATTAACAATTGAATTAATTGAGCAAACTGCAGGCTGTTGCAAACAATCTACAGGTAAATCAACTGATACATTTCAATACCGGTCGGAAGTGTCCCCGAGACGCTGGCTGCATTGCCTCGCTCTATGGCAATGAGAGCACCCAGAGCTGATGAGTATCTGGCGTAGCACCTGATGCGCTACGCCAGATACTCACCAGCTCTGGGGTCCGTTGGTACGGATGTACCAATACCAACTTTGGATTCGAAACTGAATTAGGTTGCCAGTCTCGAGAACCGTGTGTCCGACCACCATTTAGACCGCGCTATCATATAAAGCTAATGTGCTTTGATCGAGCTTAGGTGTCAGACACATACAACTCTATAACAGCATACTAAAGGTGAGTTTCTCATACATTTTCATATAAAAGTATTAATTTTGTGATAAAAGAAGTTATGATTTTCATTCAGACTCTTAACTGCTAGGCATAATGCCAGAGCTCATAAGCACACGCCCACTGCTAAACATGTGAATTCGTTTTTTTATAGTCTTGTTTTCCCCCTTAGGCGGTTTCAGGGGGGAAACTGGAATAACCCTAACCCTTGTATAGTAGAAGGTATTTTGATAAATAACAGGATTTTAGAGAGTCCTATAATCTCTATGGTATTTTCAAATGATCTTACGCGATCACCGGAACAAAGCCTTAGCAATAATTGGATCATTACTCTCAACCTATGTTTTTTGGGAAACCTAAGAAAAGTCCCACTGCTGGACAATCCAACTTACTCCCACCCACCAGTCTTTCTGAAATACATCAATAACGTCATACCAGCGACTATTTGGCCTGCCTTGTATTGTCTTAAATATATTTCCTGTATCAAAGCTCATGACGATCATTAGTCAGTGTATCTCTGCGCTAAATATCAGTGCCATTTATCGGGCGCGTCGCTTCGACTAAATGTCTGTAATTGGCCCGGGTCCATCTGCAGGCAATTAGGAGCGAGGCGTTTTAAAAGATCCATATTTATTCGCTACGGCGTAGCACTCGTAGAGCCCTCGTAGAAGTCTCGTAGCACTCGTAGAGATTTCGTAGCAGTCGTAGCTTGTTCGTAGCACTTTGTAGCGATTTAATCAATTTATTATTTTTATTCTTAATTAAAAGGTTTCAAAGACCTATCAGACATAAATAGGTACAAAAAACATTCTTTTGGCCAATAAATCTTAGAACTCGTAGTTTATTGAAAATTTAGGTATCCAAAATCGGATCCACTTTTAAATTTTTTAAGCTCTAAATTCATTTTTTTGTCAAAATAAGAGGGCAAAGACCGAGATAAGAAAACAAAAGGAACTGACGTGAATTAGACATTTTGACATTTGACAGAAATTGCTGCAGCCGTTTTGGTGATTCGAGGTAATAAAGAACATACATCGAGATACGCAAAAAAGATAATCCGGGTTGTCGAACACAAAAATATAAACCTACAACAAACTTTCAAGACTTGATTTCAAGAACCTGCTTGTAAACAGAACGTTGCCAAACATTGAATTATTAAGCCTCGAGCGAGCGTTCTATATTCAAAAGCTCCCAGTCCACTTCCCGGATGATAATGACCCCTGCATGCGGCCAGTAACTCAAGCAAACTTCTCCATACCTTACCATCTTCCCCTTACCATCTCATAAACGAAACTTTCCCCTATTCTGAGATCCATAAGATTCATATTGAGATGGCAGGGTGGGCGGTAAAGTTGGTAGTTTGTAGGACGTTAGAGGTACAATGCACTAATTATATCAGCATCTTAGAAAGCCCCTAACCAGCCCCTTAACAGTTTTCCACGGTATCGAACAGGCATTAGTGCATTTCGCAGTAATGCTTCTAAGGATGGTCGGTTGGTGACCGAGGGGGCCGGTTGCACCATATTGAACGTGAAGTTAATAGGTATCTCAGTTTCTTGAGTTCGGTTTATATATAAACATTTTATGAGATTTTGGGGTTATCAAATCCCGCAGATTTGTTAACAGAGGATTGCCATCACTCTAGAAGCCTAAGAAATTGAATTTCGAATCGCCCAAAGTGACTTCGTCTTTTCACTTTCACAAGTGCAGAAATAATATAAGTAAATAAAACTTTATTTCTTTTTGGTAATAATAATATAATAATAATAATAAGAAATTAAGTTATTGAATTCTGACTTCTTCATATGGCCGTCCACTTCCGATCGACAGACAGAGACAGAGTTATACCAAAGCTTGATTTTTATCATGCTCTTGGTGTATCTCGATTTCTAGTGATTTTCGTGTGAATTCTCATACTTATGAGAAAAATCAAGCTCTGGTATTATTACTTCAGCTCAAAAGTGTATCTATTGACATATCGTTAATGCCTTGCCTATTACTAAAAACACTTATAATCGCAGCAACAAATCTTTTAATTTAACTGGTGTAAGTCATCCCTCCGCTAATTTAGAACTATCGGCCGGCAAAGTGCTTTCGGAGCGTCTTGCCTGCCCACCGGACTTGAGACGAACTATTTGAGGTCACTACTCTAACCGAAACTACCTATTGATAATAACTTGATTTACTGCCTAGCATGAGATATGGAATTAATTTGATGTTGCATGTTATTTACGAAATCGATAAATGAAATCATTATCATATTACAAGATATATTTTATTAGTATTTAACATGGCAAATAACTGTATTTTAAGGTTTTTGTTACTTTATCGGGTAATTTCTAGGAAATCAAATAATATCCCATTTTTTCCAATTCGAAGGACTTGAAGCCAGGTTCAAGTCCCGTTTAAGTCGTAAAAAATTTGGGTTATTAATTTCTTAACCGAATCCTTGTTAAATTCTCCCTTTGAAATATTTCTGCCTCAGTTTTAATCAAATCAATACCTGACAATTGTGTATTCATTCAGATTAAATTAAACTAATTTTCAGCACTTAAAATGAAGCCTCTCTCTTTCATAACGATCAAAATAATAAGAAAGGCATAATTTATTCCAGTGAAATGAAAAAAAAAAATTGTGCCTTTTCAATTGACACCACTATCTCTATAAAAATACACGATAAACCACGATAGCGTATTTTGACGAATTCATTACGGATGTAACGTTGTTCTTATCAGGTTCGTAGTTAGCCCGATTACATTCATAATGTATGCCTTAAATGTATCTTAAATTCTTTATTGCACACACACGTTAAATCATACATAAAAGTTAACAAATACTGGACATGTACAGAGGCGAGCTTAACCCTAGAAAAGTTATATATGCAGCAAACCTACAGAGAATTTATGAAACGAGTGTGGATAGATAATGCTCTTTTACACGCTCAGTGCAGGACTGGCTTGTATTGTATCTTGAGATAGTATTAATAAATAAAATAAATAAATAAGTAATGCTTTACAATTCACACAGCATTATCTAGCCCCAAGCTAAGCAGAGCTTGTGTTATGGGTACTAGATAACTGATATACTTAATACAATATACTACATTGATAGATATTTTTTTAATATACATAGAAAACATCCAGAACACCCTGAACTTAATACAATATACTACATTGATAGATATTTTATTAATATACATAGAAAACATCCAGAACACCCTGAACATATATCTGCAGATTGTACAAACATTTCCCTCAAGGCGGGAATCAAACCCGCAACCTCCTGCGTCGCAGGCGGATATTATTTCGAGATGTTACTAAACTACTTTAAACAACCAGACATCACTGCTATTAGATTATTGACCAATCAAGAACCTTTTCAACAATTAGGTAGGTAACAAGAACTATCCCTTAATTGCTAAATATCGTCTCGCTAAAGGGATCCGTCTCCACTAAACCGTTAAATGGATCTAAGTGCAAGATCGGGGGTTCGATACCCGGTTTTGTAATTCGATTCGCCAATTAGCAGTTTAGTTGTCGTGGAACGTCTTAGGTAAGATGAACTTACTTGTATCGTCCATTTGGGACCTTTCCTTTGAATGAGGGGGATAATTGAACCACTTAAGTTCTTTGGGAAATTCCTAGAGTTACCGGAACTGTAGAATACAATCCCCGTGTCTGATGCATAAAAATATTAATAATAACAAATTAAATTAAACGTTCAGCGAAGAATATACATAAATGTATCTAGGTTTAAAGCGGATAAGATTAATTAGTGAAATAATATAATTAAACAAAAATTTAAATTATAATAATATAATTCGAAAATAAGTTAATATTAATGTAAATGTACCGAATCTATGTGATATAATTTTATTTGACGTGTATATTTATATTTGTCAATAAAATCTTGAATCTTGATTATACCAATGTGTTTATGTAGAAAAGAAGTTAAAATAGTGACGTCATTATTTGACTTACGCATTATGGTATTTCGTTTCGTTTTTCTTGTGCAAATTGGTACTCTAATTAGAGTACACTAATTGGCCGAAACAAAACACGAAATTTTAATTTGGAGAATTAAAATAGGACCCCTGGTCATTGTTGCGATCTTTGGGAAAGTCTTATATCCATCAGTGGATATCTTTCGCTGAAATGATAATGACGATTATAGCTAGTAAGCTATAATCGTCATTATCATATATACTTTTAGATGCATTTACAATACATTATTTATCTCTATAAACGAAAATGTTTTAACAAATATTTTTTCAAGAATTCAAGAACAACGAAATGCTATCGCTATCGATATTAGTTCTTGTTATAATTTGTTTCTGTTCTATATTAGTAATTTTCTTTAGAAATCAAATAATATCGCAAAAATCTTTTGACTTCGACGGAACTTGAACCCGCTTCCTTTCCTCAGTACGGGAATGGCACATTCCAGTGCCTTATTTGATTTCTTAGAAATAAACCAAAGTGTGAGGCGCACTATAATAACAAAAACTTTAGTAATTTAAGCTAAAAAAAACATCTATTCGACATTCAAATAAAATTTGTATATCTATTCCTATCATGGACATTCATGAACATCATTGTGTAGGCTACTGTGGTACTTAAATCTCTGTAGGTATTTAATCCAGTAGGTAAGTATAAGAACCTCCTTGGTTCTCGGAGATAACGCGCGCAGCTAAGCTGGGCGTTAGGCGTACTATCCGCCCGGCTATCCGTATAGGCGGATCAGCCGGATCAAACAGGTGGGATGAACCGCCCACAAGCCACGTGCCTTGAAAAACTTTCTTTTAAAGCTTTGTGGAAGTTTATTGTTGGGAGTTGGGTTTTTTGTGTGAAAGTTCGCAGTGTGGGAAATTGAAGGGGAGTGTGACTATTGTCTCGTATTCAAGAAATGCAGATAAAATATCTGAGATGACACTTTTGGTGGTGTGTTTTGGCATAATTTTCAGTCAATCAGTCAGTTATTCAGATAAAATATTTTTTTGCTACAGGATCGAAAACGGTACCTGCCTTGTCTGTGCTGTATATAACTGGAAAACAATAAATTCGGTAAAATTATTAGCTTAATTATCCTTGGTGATTATTTAAATAACTAAAGTTACACCAATAAATATCTATTACGCATAAAACAAAATCTCCAAACCCTAATGTTTTTAATATTACTAAACTGTGAGCCGAAATAATCGCCGTTCCAAATTTATTGGTACATTTTAGTACTTTATGCGTAAAATTGACGAAAGCAACGACAAAACTTTAGGCGTCATTACAGTCGAATCAATCAGTAGAAATGGCTGGTTTAATACGCTGGGGATCGCAAATGGCTGTTAGTATGTCGCTTGTTTTATTTATGGTAATCACTGGCTGTTCTGTAGGGAGTTGGGTATTTGCTTACGTGGACAAAAATTTGAAATTGATTTGTATTTTGTATTTGTATTTTATTTATTCCATCGTAGGTACACTTGATGTTAAACTTGATGTCGTTATATTCTATGATTTATAAGTTTTAGTTGCGTCATCTGTGTGTGATACAGAGAATATGTAGAGTTTTATGATTGTAAGTTGTTTTTGTATATACTTTTAGATGATTTTTAGATGGTTGGTAGAAGGGCATTTATGATAGAATAAACTAGTAGGTATGAGTTGGTATGCCTATTTATCATTATATTTACTTATAACTCCATATTTTAATTTCGTAGCACTTTAAGATACAGAATGACTTTAGATCCTAAGATAGGAACTAAAACTTCTAACTTTTTAAGCATACACTAACAAAACAGAAAAATTAACATTAAAAATGGTTTTAATTAAACTCTGAATTTGGATACTTTTTTAGACACTTAAAAGTCTATCTCAGTAAATCCAAGATCAAATCTTGTGAAACATGAACATTGAAATGTGGGTATATATAAACTCGTGTTTTTACATAGATACTTTAACACACAGAGTTTTAAAGTCTAAGTAAATCCAACATCAAATTTTGTGAAGGCCGAGCCTTAAGAACAGCAGAAAAACGAACATTTAAATATGGGTTTATTTAAACTCGTATTGTTTGAATACTTTGTACAGAGACAGTTTAAAAGTCTATCTCAGTAAATCCAACATCAAATTTTGTGAAAGCAAACCACGAACAACGGAAAATAACTGCAGAAAAATTAACCGTCAAACATGGGTATATTAAAACTCGTATTTTTTAGATACTTTTTACAGAGACAGTTTAAAAGTGTATCTCAGTACATCCAATATCTAATTTTGTGAAGAGAGCCGGATAAATTCCTTAATTCCTATAATATTTCCCCAAAATTAATAACCATCATACAGCGCACACATATTATCCAAGGTTATTTGTCGCCATCGTGGCTACGTCCTATAAGACCCAAATTAATAGTCTAAACTTGGTTGGATCGCGCGCCTTACTGGCAACTTAGTCGGCAATTAATTTATTGCGCCAACTTTACTTTCCATTCTTTACCTTACCACTTTACGTCTTTATGGGGTTGCCATGTAATGACGATAGCTTTTGCTAGATTTCAAAGAAACAATTACCCTAACTCATCTGGAATGTAAGGAAAGATAAGATAAAAAAACATAATGTTATAAAATTTAGCAGAATCAAAACTTATGGATCTATAACAATTATGACTTGAAAAAAGATCATAAAGCCCAATCCAATAAAATAGCTAACTGTACCCATAGGACAGTGTGACCGAGATCCAAGCAGGCAAAATTAACCTCAACCTCAACCTCAACAGCCTGTATTGGTCCACTGCTGGACGCAGGCCTCCCCCTGATAAGCGCCTTACTGGCTTTTATCTCATGCCCGTAATCCCCACGCTGGACATGCGGGTTGAGGATCGCAGTTCGGTGGAGAATTTTTCTGCAGGGGGCGCGGCGCTGCTGCCCGCTCCCGGTGGTTATCCCTTAGTTGCCTCTTATGACACCCGCGGGAAGAGTTTGGGTGGTGCAAATTCTAAGCCGGCACCACACAGCAGGCAATATTAAAGAGGCATTGAAATAGAAATTACCCTAAAACTAAGTGAAACTCCCGAGCCTGGCAGCCCCACACACCGAAGCCTATGCGAACTGCGATAACCGCGCGCGAAAGAGATTTATTATTTCGAGAACTTGTTAAAACTTCATAATTTGCCCGCATTATCTGTGTGTGCGAGTCTTTATACGCGTGCTATTATACGATATTGGTTTTTATGATTATGATACCTACCTAATTCGAAATTCGTTTTGATTAGAAATGATGAAACATCAGATGATAATGACAACGCTCAGGAGCGAGTGAGAGATAGTTTTGAAAGATGCAATTTTTTTTCATTTTAACAAAAACAAGATTTGAATGAAAATTCCTGCACTGGCTGAAAATGATTTTCAAATACTTTCATCATTTCACTTACACACTTACGAATTTTTTTGTCAGTGCTAGGGTCAAATAAGCCATACGATGACGTAATTACCTTCTGAGGCGTAAGTGCGAACAAACTGTACAGAGGACGCTTTTTTAAGTGGGGCCGCAAAATTATAATTTGGTGTGTTTTAAAAAACGATAAACAGACTTCAAATTATTCTAGTGGCGACATCTAGTTAAAAAATTCGAGTCTAATTTAGTTTAATGACACATGGAGATATACCCTATCCAATAAAATAAGAATTATAAAAATCGGCCTACTCTATAAAAAGTTATGCGTGGTCAAACATTACAATCAGTAAGTGAACAATCAATTATCCCCTGTTTTCCTACATTCAGGATTGTTTTTTTTTTTCAAATTTAAATGGGATCACCTTCGGGGTATACCCTTTCCAATATTTTTTTTTTTATTGAAATCGGACTACTCTGTAAAAAGTTATGCGTGGTACATAAAAAAAAGTAATATATGCGTCGACTTAACAACCTCCTTCGTTTTTCGTCGGTTGAAAAGTGGCATAAACCGTGCTTATTTGGACATAACAAACCTTTGACAAGCTGGTTCCTCTTCGTCAAAAAGCCACGCCATCTGTTAGTTCTAAGCTAAATAGGTTTTTATCCTTTATAAAAAATGTAGAAAAACGTGCACTTATCCAACTTTTCATTACTTCTCCAGCAAAACAGCTAAGAATCCGAAACAACGTGAATTCCAACCTAAGACATTCTTAATTAGCCCCCTTATTTATGATTCATAAGCCGAAACACAATAAATTCTACGTGAATCTTTCCGTTCCACATGTGTTAGTAAGCCGGCGGCATTAGCGAATGTTGAATGTAGGTTCTCCTAATAAGAGATGGGATGTAAGGAATCGCACTGATTACTATATTATTTATTACTCTACGTGCCGCTTTTGTAAACGCTTCCTAATACTCCTATCTACGCTCGCGTCTTGGAACCTTTTCATTCTTCGACCACCTTTCTGTTCAAAGGAAACAGAGGGGGATTTACCCTTTGGTTTATTCTGGTAAGGTTGTAAGAGCGTGGGAGGCATAGTGCCATCTATCAACTGGGGTAACGATTAAGTGAGTTGCAGCGGCGCACGGCACCTACGAGATTTTTAATTATTGCCCGTATTAAATCGTGATTAATGTGAACCATAGTTTATTATGATTGGTAAGGTGTGAAAATGTTTTACTTATTTTTTTCAAACGGGTGTTACAAATTTTGGACCGTCGGAAAACATTGATACGTTAATCAAAAGTTGATTTTGGTATAATCTTATCAAAATTGGTGAATGGATATGAAAAAAAAATTAATAATATAATAGTGAATATAATATAATAATGAACATAATGAACCATAGTTTATTATGATTGGTAAGGTTTGAAAATAATTTACTTACTTTTTTCAAAAGGGTGAAACTGACTTTGGACCATCGTCGGAAAACAAATAACCCAACCCAACCAAATACCAAAATCAACTTTTAAAAACGTAAACGTTGTTCAAATTTTATATTATTTTGTTATAAGCTTATCAAAATAGGTACGAAAATAAATGTTTATACAATAATTTATTATGAAATTCGAACCAAACCATATATAATAATGTTTGAAATAGTATCTTTTTATAACGGTAACTTCAATGGCAGAGACTAATTATTCAGCGAATCGTAGGTAGTTTTGAAGAAAACACACATTCTCCATTTTAAGCTATGCCACCTTAGGCTTACGGGCTCCGACCGATCCAGCGATAATTTTAATGAATATTTATAATGTTTGTGCAATAACTTAAACTTGGTTTATGTGAGAATGGAGTTATTAGATCAGAAAAGTTTAAATTAATGTGAATATTGATATACAAAGGAGCAAGAACCCGTCTATGTTTCAAAATTCAAAGTGCTTAATATGTATTTTTTTTAGGTTAGACCTTATTACAGGGGTCTTGGACACTAGGAATCATGCCAGAAAATTCAAATTACCTGAGTAAAGTTACGATGGGTTTTTGTACATTATTTTCTACATTAATTAAACATCAATTGTTCATAAAACGAATCTAGGGTTTAAAATAAAAACATAAAATTAAAATTGCCATTATTCACTGACTTTTACAAGACAAGTAATCCTTATTATTATATTAAAGTTTTAATAATATCTATTATCTATTTACTAATTAATAATAATTAATAACTACAAATATATAAATTTTTTTGACACCGGTTCTTTGTAAGTCAGGTAAGGAATCTTGGTTTTAGTCTCTTTTAATCTATGATTTGTTTGGTAAGAGAAAAATTAGTACCTAAACGCAGCTTTTAAATCAGCTGTTATATTTCAAAGTTCCACAAAATTTTGTATGTTTTGATTATCGTTCGCCTTCTTATTTATCTCCTAAAAACAATATTATACCTCAAAGACAGTGTATCATCCTTACTCCGGCGTAATCTTCAAAATTATTATTTATATGGTAATTACACATGCCTCCATCCTCGGTTATACCTAATGTTATTTATGACGGGGATAAAACAGCGCTTTTTGCATATCGAGGGGAGGCATAAATTGAATGATAAAGTTCAGATTTTCAAAGGCTTTCGTATTGATTCTTCAAGATAATGGGTAGGTACAGGTACAGGTGAGAAATTAGCGAGAGTGTGAGGCTAACGCACTATAAAAACAAAAACTTTAGGTACAGGTACTTTTGTTACTAAGTTTATTTTTGTGTTTTTGCAAAAATAATAAAAGTACTCAAATTTACTTTCAATTATATAACTTATTTATTTTACTTTGATTATAATTTGATAATTCATTAGTTCATTACGCATGTAAACGGGTTAACTACGAACCCTTATTTGTGTTGGAAGAACACCACCGTAGTTAAACCGCTTACATCCGTAATAAATTCATCAAACTAAGATAGTTTTTATATTAAAATTTTATATTTCTTGTTAAAAAAATCAAGAAATAAATTCCACATTTCATAAGAAACAAAAAAAGTTTTGTTATTTCAAGACTCAAGACATACCTTCGTTATTACGTTCCTCACACACATCCCTCAAGAAAATGTCTCGCATCTTGCCCTAACTAAGCAGAGCTTTGATGAATCTTTTATCTCCGATAACTTGGTTAAAACATCATAAATATTCAAGAACCTTGCCAAATATTCCAGCGTTGTTAAAGTTTATTATCGGTTTCCGCTAACCAGTACAGCGTATCCCAAACTTATTTTGCATGTGAGATAGCGTGTGCTGCACTCCTGAAAGAAAGTTGTGAGTTATGGGACATATTCGCGTTCACCCTATATATCTACTCTTTTGTCGAAGTCGAGATTAAGTTTTCGGTTATTGGCACGGTTTGGAGGAAATATGATGTTTAAATTTTTAGTCTGTTTGATTGAAAACTAATGTTTGAAAAAGCGCTTTTGTCGTTTTAGCTCTATCTTGACGACCTCTGTGGCACAGCGGATCAAGGTCTGCCTGCGACGCAGGAGGTTGCGTTTTCGATTCCCGCCTCGGGATAAATGTTTGTACGATCTGCAGACACTTGTCCAGGGCGTTCTGGATGTTTTCTATGTTTAATAAAAAAAATCTATCTATGTAGTATATTGTATTAAATATATCAGTTATCTAGTACCCATAACACAAGCTCTGCCTAGCTTGGGGCTAGATAATGCTGTGTGAATTGGTCAGCGTTATTTATTTATTTATTTATCTAACTCCACGTGGTGGTTTATTTTTAATGTATACAAAATATTTTCATTAAGATCATACAATGTGTGAATTACTAAAATTTCAAAATAAAACCTTTTGTTTTTATGGAAACCGCTGATTTTAATTGTCTGCTTCGTTTAAAGCTATTATAATATGAAAGTTGTAAAGTTCAATTTTGCGGCATGCATAAAATCCTTTGACACTAAACACTTCCTCAGGGAGCCATATCCGCTACTTAAGAAAATCATATTCATAGAGACTATAAATTGTCACTGGCACACCTCTTTAACTGTATTATTTTAGCGTAAACCTTCTATTTACCTCCCTTTCTATTCCCACGCTTGTCGCTAGTTTTGTCTCTTTCCTTTTTCGTAGGATATCTTAATAAGATTCATGAAAGGACGCCATATTTTATATCCAACTCTGTCCTCTATCTCCTTATATTATCCGGGCAAGAAGAGGTTTTGAAATATGCGTTGGTTGGGAATTTCCGATCTTTCAATTACCTACGCGACCGTGGAAAGTTATAATGGAAACAAAAGGGCTAATGTGTAAATGGGATTCCTTTATCAAAGTATTTGAGCCTTGTACCGACATACGACATTTTGAAACGTCCAACCAACGTCCCGTCGAACGTTCCACACTTTATAAAAATATTAATCGACCAAATCAAATATAAGAGCCTTTTTTCTATGGTCGGCGGCTTAAAGCTACTCAAAATACTGTGGCTTAAGATGGAGTAAGAACAGTTGTTCTTCATTCAAACAGCCTAGTTTTCAGTCAAACTGTTCCGAAAACCAAAATCGTTTTCTAGAATTAAAGGGCACTAAGTGGCTGACGCTATTTGCGTACCTAATGCAAGGCATACAAAGAACCAATTGATATCAAGAATATGTTTTCTCTCATTCCTAACCCTTATGTGAAGATAGATAGATAGATAGATAGATAAAAAATTTATTTGGTACTACAGACACACATACAATTAACAAAGATATACAAATTTTAAACACAAGTTCAAATATACAAATTTCAAACAAAAGTACAGTATGTTTAATTCTACAAACGAGCACTTTAAAAATTATGTAAGTATTTAGGATTAACATAATTTGAGGCAAGTTTGTGTGTGCTGCAGCACGGCAAATAGGCCATGGCTCAGTGAAATTTTTTTGCTTAAATGCAAAAACACTGATTTTCAGCCAAAACCTGATCGAGAGCGAGTAGAACGAGTACAAACGGACAATGTGTGCTATTAATTAATGGTGTAAATTATTGTGGTTGTGTAGCAATAGCAAAAATTTTTGTGTTTGTGTAGCAAAATATTCATGATTTTTTAAAGATTACAGAAATAATATAGATAAATGGAACAAGAAAATAGTGCAAAAAATAATAATGAATAAAATGAACTGACGACAGCTCTATTTTTGGCATACGAAGTGCTTGGGAATACCTTCTATTTGCTTTTGCAATAAAAACTTTTTAAACTTTAATTTTAATGTGTACTTAGTGTTAACATTGCGAATTGGGGGAGGAATATTGTTCCAGCACTTCGTTGCCGAATACCTGAAACTTCCCCTGAAAGCTGCAGTCTTGTGATTGTGATAGGAAAGTGCAGATCTTACCGACCGTAACCTTTTATCAGACACGAAGTTAAGTTTTGAGTGCAGATACTCAGGCTTTTTAAACTTAATAACGTCAAATACCAGTCCGCCCAGGTGCAGTAGTCTTCGTGATTCCATATTCAAAAAGGACATTTTATTCAGGTACGGTGTTATGTGACTACGAGGCGGAATATTGAAACAAAAGCGACAACAAGCATTCTGCACTCTTTGTATGTTGCGCTCGGTTCTCGCAAGTAAACGAGGACCAAAAACAATATCCCCATAATTTAGCTTAGAAATGATGAGCGATTCACAAAGGACGATACGGGATTCTTCGGTTAATTCATTCCTAATTTTGTAAAGTATCTTTAGGCGGTAAAAACAAGTTTTTACCAAATTAAGAACATGGGACTCAAATCTGAGGTGACTGTCCATGGTAATCCCGAGATTCCTAGCCTCTTCTACTCTGCCTACTTTAGAGTCGCAGATTGTTACGTCAGGGTCGCCAGTTAGCTTATCAATTTGATTTTTTTTTTTTGATTTTTGATTTTTTGTGAAGAACGTTTATTTTTAACCAAAATCAATAATTACATTCGTTAAGAATAGTTTAATTAACATTTTCATAGCCCACGTCGCACATGCCCGCCTCAAGCCCCGCGTAGAGCGGCGCGGGCGGCGGCGCGCCCCTGCGCGACTGCGCGTCCCGCCACCGAGGCTGGCCAGTGAATGCGCAAAATTGGAAGATTACCGAATGGCAGAACTTGCAAATAGTTTCTCGTGGTAGTTGCCTATCAAGTATCGGTCTAAAGACACCTATTTTCTTGTACCTATGCGTGAGTCGTCTTTTAGTTTTTTTAGTTTTTATTTTAATAATATCTAATATCTTTGTCTTCTCTAGAATCAGGTTAAAAGTGATAGAGAAGATTGAACAGTGTTTTGTTAGCGTTTAGTTTTGTCTTAAACTAGATTCAGAATGCAATTCTTAGCAATCAAGGTATTTATTTATTATAATTTTGGACAATCCAAACAGCCCAAAATCTTCTATTATGGGGATATGGTCAGTTATCTACAGGTAACTCAACTGATCCATATCAATATCAGTCAGAAGCGTTCCCAAAACGCTGGCTGCATTGCCTCGCTATATGGTAATGCTGATGCGCTGTGCCAGATACTCACTAGCTCTCGAGCCACGCATCGTTTCGACCAGACGCTCAGATATTTTTTAAAAACCCGAAGAACTTCAGCACCCCACGGACCTTGGGGTCTCGACCGTAGATTATTTGCATCAGTCTACAGTTAGCTCAATTGTTTCAATTATAAATACTAGTTCTAATTAACTTCTATTATTTGATTGTAATTTTCTTTATGAATAAAGTACATTCGTTATCTAGGTACTGATTTCAATAACACTATAGATATATTACTTTACCCTACTGCACAAGAAGGAATACACGAAAAAAACTCATGCCCGGCTAATATCTGCAGATCGCCAAGTAGTGAAAGCAACCCTTGACAAAATAATAATAATATTGCTAGACAATTCACACAGCATTATCTAGCACCAAGCCAAGCAGAGCTTGTGTTATGGGTACTAGATATCTGATATAGATATTTTTGATTATACATAGAAAACATCCAGAACGCCCTGGACAAATGTCTACAGATCGTACAAACATTTGTCCCGAGGCGGGAATCGAACCCGCAACCTCCTGCGTCGCTGGCAGACTTTCACCCGCTGCGAAACAGAGGTCGTCAAAAATGCATACATATACTACTTTGAACATTATATAGGCATATTAAAAAAAGGCTTTACTGTTGCAAAAATAAAAGTGTTGCTAAGCAAAACTTGACGTTATAGCTTAAAAGTTTACATGAGGGATGAAGACGTTCCGATATTAAATAAAGTTACAGCTATAAATATTCCTTCAGCTAACTCCGTAACAGGTATTAGATCTTCGTTTGGCTTACAAAGTAGGTTTAAGAGGTCTATTCATCTTTTTGTTGTCAGCTTGTGGAAAATTAAAAAGTGTTCGGTAAGGTTTCTGGAAGCATGTTTGTAGATTTTGAAATAATCAACAAAGTTTGTAGTAAACATTTGCAACTGAAGCTAGTGGTCTTCCACTGGCGGATAAACATTGAGAAGTAAAATCAATAAGAGAAAAACACTTATTTCTTATTTGATGGTATAAAACTTGACTGGTATAAGTGATTATTTTGTAAGCCTAAAGAAATAAAGTACTTGACTTCTAACTTCTTCGCCTGTCCTTTATTTGATCGTTATGAATCAAAAGGTAGAAATGAAAACCCCTAAAATTTTACAAATATTAATAAATAATGTTGGACAATTCAAATAAAAGGTTATCTTGCATGTCATCTTAGCGTTAATAAATGTTAATTTTGTAATACTAAAGCTTGGGCGCCAGCCATAAAGAAACTAGGAATAAGTAAACTCATTATAAGTAAACTGTTTAAGTTTTTCATGATAATAAACTTTTAAATCGATCTTTTGTTTATTCGTTGATTATTTGATTATTTATATTTATTATATGTTTTTTTAATAGTGTTGTTATGTTGCCTAATGCGGGATTCGTAAATTTAAGACAGAAAGATTTGAAAAAAGTTGGCAAAGAAAACTCAGCCCTTGCCACCATCTTTATAATTTTCCGCGAACTCTTTCCTGCGCCAAAAAGAGCTCAACATGCACCTTTTTCATAGACATGTCACAGCAGCTTATTTCGCGTGGTAATATAATTCCTCTGCTCGTAAATCTTAACTTTAAGTGAAGGAGGGGGATTAAAGATCAGTAATCTTAGCGGATGAATTATGGCCGCTTCGGCCCTATCCTCTTTATTGTGACTTTAAGAAACTAAGAGGAGATTTTGTAAAACGTTCGAAATTAATTTAGATAATGATTTATGGTATCTCCTGTAAGCAGGAAGCGGGTATTTGCATAATTTGGTTCTGCGGTTTGTTATTGCGGTTTGGGTTAAAGCTTCGCAGAACTATTGTTTTGTAGCTATTTGGTAACTATTGGATGACACGTTTTTTGGGCGGCTCCGGCAGTAGGCTGTATAATTTTATTTCTTCTATGTATCTTTCGCCATAGACGAAGTTTATATTGAAATTTATTTATTATTTACTTTCAAACTGTGTTTGAAAAGGCTTCTAAACTATTATTTTTAGTTTCTTTGCTGTTTCGAAGAGCTCCCAGCCTGATTGTACCTAGTAAAATTTTACGGAAATCTATCGCATTTCCGGAAAATTTTATAAAAGCACCTACAATCATGGAAGTTGCGGGCAGGCTTTACCATAGAGATCCACTCACTTGACTCATCATATTAACAACTCTACTTATATTAACAAGATCCTGGAGCATATTATGTCAGTTTACTCAATCTGAAAATTAATCCACTCAGCTTTTAATCAAATCTGCAAAACGACGGAACCAAGAAATTAGTCATACCGTCTTTATCACCAATCGCCGTAAACAACGGGCTTATTCATAAATCTGGGCGGGCATTATTCGCGGAAGGTGAAACAACAAACATTATAGACATAAATCTGAAGACGTATCTCGGTTGAGAGCTGCAGGGGCATAGTGGTAGAAAGGTCACCGAGCTTGTTGGGCTGGCGAGGTCAGGGAATACGGTGTTGGGTTAGCGGGGTCAAACGATTAGAGTCAAAAAATCATATTCATAGAGATTGTCACTGGCACACCTCTTTAACTGCTTATTTTAGCGTAAACCTTCTTTTCACCTCCCTTTCTATTCCCACGGTTTTCGCTACTTTTTCCCTTTCCTTTTTCGTTGGATATATCATTATATATCTTTTTATAAGATTCATGAGAGGACGCCATATTTTATATCCAACTCTGCTTGGTTGTGGTGTTTTCCACCAGGGATGTGTTTCGGTGCATCAAACTCATTGATTGCCACTAGACTGCCTTGATTTACATAGCTAAATGGTCATTAGTCGCGGAAGGTGAAACAGCAAACATTACAGACATAAATCTGAAGACGTTTGTCGGTTGAGAGCTTTAGGGGCATAGTAGCGGAGGGGTCAGGGGGTTGGGTTGGTGAGGTCAAAGGCTGCTGGACTTTCATCCAAACTACGCTAAGCTTGGGTGATTTTCCAGCAGTTATCCTACGGTATGCTAAACTCACTACCAAATAGTTTGCTATAAGGTTCGGTTGAATTTCGTAGCACAGCTATAGGTTCGATATCAATAACAATTTTTCCTGAAATACAATTTGTAAGTGATTCGTGAGTTGATTAATTTTGTAATTTGGTGTACATAGTTCAGTTGTGTTCTGTTAAATGCTTATTTATATGTATAATTTTATGTTTATCCTAAGAGTATTATTAGTCACTAGTTATTATTTTTAATTTTTCAAAGATCATTGTACAAAAATAAATAACAAATTCAAATGTTTTTTTAACTAAAGAGCCGTGTGTCTCAGCCGTTATCGGGCAGAGTCGCGCCATAAGACAATAGTAGCGCAATAATAAAAATGGTGAATAGCCCCCGCAATGATATTGTTACGGTAATGCATTGTTACCCTGATAACGGATAAACTGTACCCAGTAGAGGAATATAGCTGCTGTTTGAGTTATGACGTCGTTTTATCAGCATGAGCTTGAGATTATTGCCAAAAGTGGTGGGATAAAAAGAAAATATTGAGATCTTACCTGCATAGGATCTACCACCGTCTTAGCAAAAAAAAAAACTGATGCCACTGCAAATTAATACATTCAAAAACAGATCTGACAATCATTTATACATAGAAATTTGAATGAAGTTATAATTTTAACGCTGAGACAATAAGGATTTTTAAATTGCGTTGATTGTTACGACAGTGCTATCAATCATGTAACACAACAGACTTTGATAACCGGCAAAATGAAAAAACTTACGAACAATAAGTCAGCACCTGAAAAATAAGCGCATCTGGAACCGCAAGTAATAACATACTTTTCAATTTGTTTCAATAGGTATCCGAAAAAACACAATATAGAACAACAAACTTCCACCGTATCAGCTTGTTTAGGGCTCCATCAAGATACTCTTTCATACTTCCCCGAAGCCGTACGCATATTTTCACCGTTTATTATCCGCATGTCGACCTCCTTACTTATCTTCGTATTGTTAAAAACATGATGACTTAGTAACTGAAAGTCCCATTAAGTAGGCGTCTCTATTCATGTGGTAACACTGCCGCGGAAGGGGGAGGGCAGGGAGAGGGCGGAATAAATACAAATAAAGAAGTGAGTTGTTTAAAAATGGAACAAGCGGGTTCTGGGAGAGATAAGGCTGCGTTTCCGTCCCCCGACGGTAGGTGTCACAGTGGAATTATTTCAGCGATTCGACGAGAAAACCCGATGTCGTGACGGCGTCGCATTCAACACTCTATCTTTAAAAATGGTTAGGGCTGGGCGAGGTGTTAATTTGGTGTCGATGTTTTGGAAGTGACCTCTTTGCGTTGTTTCTTGGAGATCGACGCCTGAATAGTGGTTCTTAAAAAAAATTTGCACTGTTGTGTTTTTAGAAAGTAAGTTTCCTAGCTCAACATACAATATTCATAGTAACAAAATAATGTGGACAAAATCCGTTTTTACAGAAGTTTCCTTATATGCTTATACTATGTTCTGATTAGAATGAAATAATAACCAAAATTAAATTTTTAACTTGCCACATCTTATTGAACATTATTACGTGTGTACTATATAGTTATTCTGTGACATTACCTACGTTTTTAACAATTATCATTTAGAGATTTAAGTTTTTCATTCAGCTTCGTCAATGTATTGACCTTCAAAAAACATCGATTAAATCCCAAAACGCGTTCCCCTCCCTACTAACCAGATCTGTAAAGAGCCACCATGTCAGATGCCCGCCGCTGTTTCTTAATTTCCTCTCGCCGAGATAAGATTGGCTTTTAGCTTTTTATTGAATTTTCTATGTTAGATGGCGTTCTACGAGATACTCTGAGCTTCTTGTTTGTGAACGTAAATAAACTGAGTTTATTTAGTGATTATAGAAGGTAATAAGAAAACCTTATAGACCTATATAAAAGAGAAATTCTTTGCAGCATATTTGATCATAGGAGTTTAATAGTTTTTCGATAAAAAAAATTAAAGTTTCGTAAGTTAGGTATTGGAAGAATATAATAACGCTCCGCGACTAGGCAAACTTAGTGTAGGACGCCCTCCAGTCAGGTGGGATGACGACCTGCAAAACACTGCAAGCAAATGCTGGATACGGCAAGCTGAAGACAGGGCGCTATGGCGCTCATAAGGGGAGGCCTATGTCCAGCAGTGGACTAATATAGGTTGATGATGATGAATAATGTTCAAAAGATTTTTAGTCTTTTCTGTTGAAAGATTAAATGCTTTATTAATTTATTTCTCGTGTAAAATATTCTATTAAGCTTAGACCTTCTCTGTGACTCACCAAATGCAAATACGCGAGCCATACGTGAATGAAGTTACAATAAAGAACGTTACGTTACGTAAGTAAAGTTATTGTCTGAAAACTATATTACCTATTGCATTATATTTTTCTGCTAAAACCTAACTAGTTTTTTTCAATAATCCCGGTCCACTTCCACTGTAAGTAGCGATTGCAACTTGGGTACCATTGTGTCTCTTAGGTATGCCTAGATAGTAACACCTACAAATAAATTCATTGTGGATTGCAATGAAATAAATACGAAATAAGAAACTCAGTTTTTACTATACAAACTATCGTATTTTAACTTATTTATTTGAATGAAAGAAAATTACAATCAAATTATAAAAAAAGAACCAGTATTTACAATTGAAACAGTTGAGCTAACTGCAGACTGTTCAAAACAATCTAAAACCAGCTCAACTGATCCATATCAAAACCAGTCAGAAGCGTCCCCAAGACGCTCGCTGCGCTGAATGAAAGCGGGTTAACTATTAATCCCTGAAAGTTACGTCAAAGAACAAAGTGACTTATTACCTCCTGAACCCTCATTCCGATCCCCATTACCATACACTCATTTAAGAAAGCGCCAGGAAACTGAATGAATAAGATATCTCTGCGGAAATGTGCAGCGCTCGCTAACGCGCGGTTTATGCGACAGATAAGACTGCAGATGATAATGCACGCCTTTATGGCGCGACGAATGTGAATTACGTTATTTGGAGACGCAGTAGCTAAGCACTTACATTTGATGTGATTTTTCAAATCTTGAAAGATTACAGTAACCTTAGAGCGAGGACGAATTAGGCGTTCCGAAGGGCGCTTTCGTAACGTGCGTTTTAAAAATCACCTGGTATATATTAGTACGTATAAATGTGCACTCGCCTTAGAGGAACTAAGCAGACCAACGACAGTGAAAAGTAATCGCGATGATAGGCAAATATTATAATAAAAAATAGCAATTATCTTGCTGTAGGTGAGTAAAAAATTGAGTGTAATTAAAAAATACAGATGTCAAAGTTGTAAGTATGTTTATTACTGACTAACAACTTTTTTAGTTATTCTATTTTTGCATAGTTGGTTACAACCCAAAAAATCATTGCGACTTCGCGCAAGCACTATCGAAACCTTATTTGAAGTCATCAAATTAAATAAAGAAACAAAAGAAATCCATATCAATTTAAAACAAACGAGTGACGGAAACGTCTCAGCTCATCGAAACAAAAACGAAACGCCGAAAAAGTATAATTTATTATCTGTGCAATTGTCTTACACGACAGAGAGACAGATTTTCCGAGCTGCAATAACTGTGGGGTGGATACTGAGATGTCAAAAATGGGGTGGCTATGAGTTTCATTAGAGATCCGCAGAATCAAACTGGCTCATTTTTTTATTCAATCTCAGTTTTCCGGTCCGGAAAGTATGATTTTAATATTTGGATTCTGAATCAACCAAATGTTTTGATGATCTAGTGTAGAATTTTGACTAATTTATTATTCATACATGATAATGTCAAAATGAAGCTTTGTGAACCAACAATTAGATTGCTACAAAGAGCCATATAGGTATATGAATTTCAAAACGTCAATAATCAATAGTAAACCAAACTAACCTAGATACCTAGATAGATAGAAAATTCTTTATTACACACTTATCGATAGAAAAAATACAGCAAAAACAGTTTAAAACCTAACTGACAGGTGGCGGTCTTATCGCTTAAGAACGATCTCTACCAGAGTAACATAATTCAAACTAAATCGTTCCAAGAACTTCGACAAACATCACATTTTTTGAAGAAATAAAATGTTGTCCTCTTTTCCTCCTCTATAGCTGCGGAACCATCCCCTGCCAACACACACTTGCCCCGGCGTTTAAGAGCTAATTTCCTGATTCCGTCACAAGCATCAAGTTTATTGCAACCGCGTTCTTTAAACGGCTGATTAGCTCAGCTGTCCCCCGAGGCACAGTTAAACGTTTCATGAGCGCTCGTTAATAATTAACTTGTTTTTGTCTAACCGGCCCTTGGATATTAACAGCGGAGTAATTAATTAAGAATCTGATTTTGTGTTATGGTTGATGCACGCTTTAAAACCACGAGAGCTCCATGATACATTTTTATTCTAAACAGCAAAAGAAAAGTTATTATAAAGAATATTATGTTACATGTAAATTGTCTTGTTAATAGTCATGTTTGAAATGTAAGTAATTTTATGTATAAATTTTCTACCTAACTTTACCTATAGTGTACGAACACTAGAACGATTTTTAGATTTAACCCCTAGACTAGATTGACACCTGTCATTGCTTATTCTCATGCGAGTGATTTTTCTCTTATGGGAAATAGAATTATCTTAAACCTGAAGGACTCATTTGTTAATTAGGGTAGTTTATATAAAAATTGAAGACAGTAAGGTATCTTATTGGCTATCTTGATATGAGCATTAGAAAAGTAACTATCGGGGGATTTTTTTTGGCCGCCGTCTTCCATAATGTCAAATTGTCAAGTCACACTTGTATGCGAAAAGCATAGGACAGAGCGGATTGGCAAAATCGAAAGGAGTGTGTAATTAGGTGATGTAGACTGAATTATGTGTGTGTAATGTAGTTAGCTTATGTGAGTGTGTGTGTTATTAGGTGATGAAGATCACTCACGTTCAACTGAATTGTGTGTGTGTATCAACAGAATTGACTGTGTAATAGGGTGATTTGCGTGTTAGGTGATGAAGATCAACTCACGTTCAGCTGAATTGTTTGCGTGTCAATCGAATTGTGTGTGTAATTAGGTGATGTGAGTCTGTAATAAGGTGATGAAGATCAACTCACGTTCAACTGAATCGTGTGTGTATCAACTGAATTGAGTGTGTGTAATTAGGTGACGTGAGTGTGTAATTTGGTGATGAACATCAACTCATGAAGATCAACTCATGTTGCTAGTTTGAAACGTCAAAACGTTTCAAACTAGCAGCCTAAGCACTTAAATCACTTAAAATACAAGAACAAAAACGTAAACGTAGCCTGGAAAAGCGAAAACCCACATGATGAGTGCAGACGGTAAACAGCTAAGCTAGAACAGACGATATGAGCGTGGGATCTTTTCACCTGAGGCCGCGAAGGGTACATTAAGTCTGTAGGGTATAGAGCTGTTACAACGTCAATTCACTACAGAGTGCCACGGAAAGGGTGTAGTTAGCCGACAGGTGCTTCTGAACCCCGAGGGGATCAACTTGCGCATAACGATTTTTTTATTCAGATTTTTTTTGCAATGAAACAATTTTTTTGTTGCTATTTGTGTTCTTTTATACGCACTGCTGCATTATTTTACATTACACAATATTTCACAAATGTATTTTTCTTGTTTTTTCAGCCAAACCTTGGAGAGTACTCTGTCGTGAAATTATTACTATAAAATTATGTAAATCCTATGATATATAAAAAAAATAAGAATTTAAGAATACACGAATAAACGATAAAATAACACGAATATGAAGAAGAAAAAAAAGAAAAAAGAAAGAAATGTTCGAAATTAAAAAAAAACATAGATTTCGGCTTAGTACAACCCTCTCCGTGGCACCCTGCATAGGCGCGGATGGGCTCTATATACACCTAGATATGGGGTTAACCTACTTTTCTTTTTTTTTCTCGTGAATAGACCTTCGTTCGACCTTAACCTCATCTGATGGTATGTCACATTTTGGCCGAGGACGTATCACGGAAGGTCTAGAATAGAAGAAACCTATTCTTCTGTATCTGTGTGTCTATAATTATGTGCTTGAATCTGTTTTTATTTTAGAATTTCTTATTTTGTTATATTACTAATTGGCAGAAGCCTTTATTCACAAAGAAAATTATAATATAATTAGTATTTACAATTGAAACAATTGAGCTAACTGCAGACTGTTGCAAACAATCTACAGGTAGCTCAACTGATCCATATCAATACCAGTCGGAAGCAATAATAAATAATAATAATTTTCAATTATTACTAATTGAATTTTTATCATATTTTATTTTAAATTTTTATTTTAGAAGAAACCTATTCCTTTTTTTTCTATAAATTTATTTACTGATCAGTAAATAAATTCAAACAAATTTTCAAAACCTTGCTGTGCAAAAGGCTTACTATAAAATGTCAGATTATCTAGAGCACAAAATAGCTTGGGACGGGTTGTGCTCCAACTATAAAAATAACAACTAACAGGCGAAAGGTTTCTTCGTCGCTTCCTTACTACACACCGAATCGACAGAAATCAAATATCACTTTATTTCCGTGTCAGTGCATAGTTTTATAATTTGACCTTTTCTAAGTATACATTTATTGTATTGATGGAAATAAAGAGTTTTTGATTTGATTTGTGGTATTATCTTCTCTATACTCTATCTAATGAGTTGCATACTGGCGAGGTTTAGCGAGATGTCAGGGCATGCAATGTTACTCATGCGTTAATTTTGTGAGACGAGGAAAATTCATTTGGCTACAGATTTAAGAATATTTACTATTTCAGCTATTAAGTTCCCTTTGTTGTTCTAATATATTTTCACTAAGCTTGCTATTCGTTTGAATAAATTATATTTTGTTAGTTGGAAAGGTCCATGATTTATTACATAGAAAAGTTGAATAAAGCTGTATCCACAAGATTGTAAGTAAGGACACTAATTACACGTTAGTGTAAAATTAGGTTTCACACTGAAGTTTCAAAAACCTCAAAATAATGCTGTGTGTTGATAAACCTGAGCTATAAAACTAATCCTCATACAATACCATTTAACATTAGGTACCTACTTAAAGGAAATAAATATAATAGAAGATTACTCGACATGTATTGTATTATGTACATACCTACATACTAGCTGCATTCTTACTACCCGTTTTCCTATTACCCGTGTTCCCGTAGAAATGAAGCATTTTCCCGCGGTAAAAAGTAGCCTATGTTCATCAGGAATAATGTGGGCTTCTAATGGTAAAATAATTTTTCAAATCGGTCCAGTAGTATTCAATACAAACAAACAAACAATCAAATCTTTCCTCTTTATAATATTAGTATAGATATCAATCACCTAGTACCCATAACACAAGCTCTGCTCAGTTTGGGGTTAAATAGTGCTGTGTGGATTGTCCAGCATTATTTATTTCCTTCCAACCTCGTCAGTCGTTCAGCATAGGCATGTATTCGTAGATCTTCGTAGTAGTCGTAGAACTTCGTAGCTGTCGTAAACTTTTTGTAGCAGCGCGTCACGCGTAGCAAAGTAGATAACAAAATCATTTGATTAGATTTTTTTGGTTCGCACACTAAATGCTTATTGTTTTACGAGTGCAATGATAAAGAATAGAAATGTACGTAACTTCCTATGTATTTGAATTATCCTACTAATAATGTAAGGGTGCCGTTGTGCCGTTATGAAGTTGTTTGACCGAAGACAGTGCCAAAACTACTGTATAGATAGGGCTGAAATTTTGCTCACTTAAAAATCTGGACATGGCATAACATACAAGTTACTTTATATTTCAAAGATTGCGTGTGAAGCCATACATTTCAGTAGTTAAATAAACACAAGACAAAATTAATAATTTTAAAAACCCGCCGATGTTTATTGGCTGAACAGACTTTTATGAAACATGACTAAGAACACTCGGAATAAATCTATCTATGACACAAAAAAAAAACTAAACGAAAATCGGTTCATCCGTTTGGGAGCTACGATACCACAGACAGATTCACAGACAGACACGTCAAACTTATAACACCCCTCTCTTTTTGCGTCGGGGGCAAAAAATATTTTAGTATCTTCTCAGGAAAACTGGCTTTATGCGTGCGTGATCATTGGTAGTGACTGAGATGTCCCTTTGTGAATGCCAGAAACTACGCAACAAAAATAAAAGAAATTAAAAATAAGCTAATTAAATCGAAATAAACAATTACGCTCCCCAACCCAGATCAAACCGAGCTGAATGAACTCAAAAGCAACTGTCAACTCGATTACACCTCAATCTAACTCAAAAAATTGAGACGAATATCCATCGCAATGAAATGAATAAAATTAAGCTGTGGCTCATCACAAAAAAACGAGAGGGAGTAAAAAAATAATATTATCCCGTGGAAATGAATTAAGCAACTCCCTGATACGCGGCTCAGGATACGAGGCGGAACTAGGGCTGGCTTAACGTGGAGCAGGCTTTTGTTTCTTCTTCATTGGTCTACTTACTTAGACAATAATAACCCCGAACGCAACTCAAATTTAAGCAGGCCTCACATCGCGATTTTTTGACAGTTTCCTATGAAAATCTGTCAAAAATTCGTATTTTAAGACGTGCTTATATTTGAGTTGCGTTTCAGAATTCTGGGGTTAGTTACTCAAAAGCTGTGTGGTGCCAGATTAGAATTTACACCACCCCAACTCTTCCCGCGGGTGTCGTAAGAGGTGACTAAGGGATATCAACCGGGAGTGAGCAGCACCCCTGCAGAAATATTCTACCACCGAACTGCGATCTCCAAACCGTATGCCCAGCGTGGGGATTATGGGCATTACAACTCATGAGATAAAACTCAATAACGCGCTTACGGAGGCCTGCGTCCAGCAATGGACCAATATAGGCTCTTGAGGTGAGGTTGAGGAGAGGATACTCAAAATGGGGGATTGTAATGGAATAGCTACTTATACCATATTTGCAACTTTGTTTGAAGTTTCTGTTACAGTTATACATACATAAGTTTCTGTTACACAAAAAGCCCTTATAACTTAGATTAGTCACATTTTTGTATGTATGATACTTTATCCGTATATTTTAAACTTCAAATGCAGCAGTGCACTAGAAAGTGCCATAACAGTATTTACAAGAAGATTCTCGTAAATACAAGAATCATAAAAAATAAAATCAGTACTTACTAATCAAATAACATCGCAAGCCTTCACTGTGCCTGGATTGACACAGTCTTGCCAGCCAACACGTTCATAGTTTAAAGATCCAAAAGTCTTTTAAAATTATGTTTTAGTAGCTTCTGCCCGCGGCTTCGCACGCGTATTTTCCGTATAATAAGTAGCCCATTATCTAAGTTAGGCTTTGTTCTAAACGTACGCCAAATTTCATCTTGATCTGTTTAGTAGTTTTGGAGATCTTAGGTAACTAAAATTCAGATTTCACAAACTTTCGGATTTATAATATTAGTAGGATACTGAACATTTGTTTAGTTCACAAACTATATTTGAAATACAACATTCACGAATAAATTATACCACCCCTAAAACTAAGTACGTTTTTGAAATCATAAAAGAGTCGCTTCCACACCACGTAGCGCGACTCTCCCAATCTTTCCAGGGGTAAGTAGGGAATAAAATTAACCGAGGATGATCGCTAATGAAAATAAATTGGCGGCAGGAGATTTGAGATTACACGGACCACGGGAAAAAATCGAGGAGCGCGACATTTTGTAAACAATATTGCACGGAGTTTTTCTTTTGGAAAATTGTGGTGAAAAGTGTTGCGTAAAGTGTTAGTACACTTTACCCAACACTTTTCATCACAATTCAGCACACCTTCTACCTATAAGCATACAGTCGTTTGACGAAGGCATTTTGACATGGTTTTGGCAGGGCAATCGTGCGGGGGGCAAGAGACGGAACGGGGAAAGGACGCTCTCGAGTTGCATACATCACCGTAGTAACTCGGGAACGTCCCCTCCCCCGACCCGTCACTTGGCCCCCCGCACGATTGCCCTGTCAAAACGCCTTCGTCAAACGACTGTATGCATATAGGTAGTATGGTAGTCACAAATTTTATATTGGGTGGCAGATAATTAATGATGTCCGCATAACCGAATTTAGGTCACGGCGGCCAGTCTCCACGGAGACTAGACATGTACGTAGGACATACTATAGTGTACAAGTGTGTGCGCAAACACAGGTGCATTCTCTATTATCTCAGTGTCGTGATCCAATGGGACGGCAGACCGATACGACAGGGCAGAGGATGCTAAGGTAGATAATGGCCAGGCATTAAACCATGTACAATACATGGACTTGTCCTATAAATAAATATTGGTGTCCTTGCATTGAAGAAATGTTTTAGTTGTTGACTGCCTTACTAAATTTTACCTAGAAAAAATCAGAAGTTCACTGATTCTTCCAACGAGTAATAAAAATACCTTTAATAAGTAAAGTGTACAAGAGAAATTTTTTGACAAGTTAGTATCTCTTCTTTTAATCTACCTAATCAGCTCGCTTGATCACACTCGGCAAACTTTAAGCGTAATAATGTTAAAAATCAGTGCACAACTGCTGCTACAAAACACGGTTGCCATAGATATAGCAAAGATGATTGCCAGAGCTATTTGAGGGAGGTTCATCTGCTAAGTCGATGTGAGGATCAACTTTGAGTTATAGCCCTTAAGCAGGGGTGGTTATTAAAGTTGATACGAGATGTTTCATGCTGAGAATAAGTGAGTTTTCTTTGTGAATTATATTTTTTCATGTTTAATACCTTGTTTGAAGCTTTTTGTGTAATAATGTAGCTTAAGCACAATAAATAATGCTGGACAGTTCACACAGCATTATCTAGCCCTAAGCTAAACAGATCTTGTAGTTTGGGTTTTAGATAACTGATATACTTAATAAAATACATAGTTAGATTTTTTATT
Source organism: Eupithecia subumbrata (assembly GCA_949316285.1). Classification (NCBI taxonomy): domain Eukaryota; kingdom Metazoa; phylum Arthropoda; class Insecta; order Lepidoptera; family Geometridae; genus Eupithecia; species Eupithecia subumbrata. The sequence continues at coordinate 24,069,324 of OX438644.1, read as the reverse complement.
ATACATAGACCAATACAATACAAATATCTGCAGATCGTAAAATAATTTGTCCCGAGGCGGTAAACAAACCCGCAAAATCCTGTGTTGCAGACGGACCTTTGCCCGCCGCGCCACAAAGGTCGTCAATAATGATTGTTTTAACCTTTTCACGTTAGTTTCACTTTTGTGGAACTGTTTAACATTTAAAGTAACTTTCATTCATAGTTAAACCAATTTTGTAGAAACTCTACCGACAATAGATATAGCTAGGTATTTTTATGTATAATATGTCGTGGCCATAACCATATCACTTCATGGTGTAACCGACCATTTCATGAAATGGTTGTATTTCATGAAATGGAAAATACGCACTGTCCACATCATGATGTAGCCTGGCCAGATCAATAAATAATCAGCTTTCAAAAAGCTAAATAATAAATAAATAAATAAATAATACTGGACAATTCACACAGCATTATCTAGCCCCAAGCTAAGCAGAGCTTGTGTTATGGGTACTAGATAACTGATTTACTTAATACAATACATTACTTAAATAGATATTTTTGTTATAAATAGAAAACACCCAGACCAACGGAACAAATTTCTGCAGATCGTGGACAAATTTGTTCCGAGGCGGGCATCGAACCCGCAACCTACTGCGTCGCAGGCGGACCTTCGCCCGCTGCGCCACGGAGGTCGTCAAAATAAGTTAAATGCACAGCTACTTCTTGATATTATAGTCAAACATTAGTGATCATATCATAAAATAGTTATATTATCTACCGTTAGAGGCGCTGATGTTGTTTTATTTTGAGTGTTTTTGTGATGCATCAAGTCGGTATACATTGTCAAGTAACAACTTTATTCATACTAAACTACAAAACCGTTAAAACATGTTTAAGTTTAAGACATTCTACTTTACCTAAGTATCTAAATCTAATATATACTTAGAATGTCACATACTGGCATTACCCTCTGACGATAATAATCAAAAAAGACGTTATCAGGAAGGCCTATTCCCAGCAGTGGACTGGTAAAGGCAGCTGATTTGATGTGTGTGATGATGTTACCATATGATGATATTAGGTTCCATATTTTTTAAGCTCTATTGGTCCTGATTTCTAACAAAACATCCAACAGGACATCAGTATTTCGCAGTATTAAGTTGCTAGAGTAAATCTTACTCGCCAGGCAATGGGGCTTAAGAGTTTTATTGTCGTACAAGGGGGATCGTGTCTACGGTGGCTTGGCTTAGTAAATAATAAACTTGCTTTTAAAATAATGGTAAACTTTTATAAGATGTAACAAGGAAGAAATGGATTTTCAGTTTATGTTGTAGGTACGGTTAGGTGCGGAGAACAACTGAAATTGAAGATTATGGTCGATATCAAATCTAGTATTTCTCTATATTATTAAACGTCTTTGGAAAGTTGAACAGGAGCAGCGATTTTTGGCGTTTAAGAGGGCGCATTGCGCGTCATTTTGTGAAAAGGGTAGGCATAGGATTTCGCGTTCATAGGAGCGGGACGGAGCATACGTTTATGAACGGCGTTAGAGCAAAAATGATGTTGTTGCTTTTTTACAAAAAAACTACACAACTTATGAAGAAACTGTATTAAGGAAGCAACGAATTAGTAATAACCTACGAATCAAAACAAAAATCTTTTCAAATCAAAACAGGGCACTATCATGATTTTTATCGTATTTTTTTCGCAATCGTGTTTTCCTAAGAAAAAATGTTGAATGTTATGTAATTCTAGTTTTTTTATCATGGGGACAACACCGTCAGAAATGAGATCTAGGACTAGTTTGACAAGCAAACCCGCACTTTAATGTTCTTCTGAGTTATATGCGTTTTTCTATATTTTACGGTGTGGGTAACTTTGTGCAACTAGAACAAGAATTTTGTTTAGAGATGACTTATATGGTTTTCAAAACTATTTTTACCTTGGGAATCAGGGAATAGAGAGTGCACCTGTATTAACACACATACTTGTGCACAATATATGTTTCACTCGCATGTATGGTCTCAGACTGACCGAAAATTGGTCTACGACATTATTTTTACTTTGGTGAAACACCTGGCTAAAATTTCATAGCAAACCTTTGTAACTGCTAGGGCTAGGGCCACATTGAACGTACTCGTATAATCCGTCGCCGATCTTACGTGGCTGAACGTCAGTAAATTTTATTACAAGCTTTTATTTAACTTGCAATGTAGGTATGTACCTAACTATATGCTTATCAGGGGGAGGATTGCGTCCAGTAGTGGACCAATACGGGCTGTTGAGGTGAGGAGGAGGTATGTAACTATGTTTGTATGGGTGGAATCTTGCAACTCAATTTTGAAGCAGATATCTTCAATCGATTGTGCAGAAATTTTGTTGTACACGTTTAGTTTGGATGACAATGCTAATGCAATGATAACAGCTTATTTATAAAAAAGGTTTGTATAGTATAAAAACTTATTTCATCTAGGGTCTATTTCCGGTTCGAACCGATCTTTCGCGTAGTGTGCTCGTAAATAGAAACTAGATAAAATAAGATGTACTGGCTTTCCGCCGATTTCCGCCGCGTAAGATCGGCGAAGGATTATCCGTTCAATGTGGCGCTAGCCGAAAGCATTTTTTTGCCGTGCCATGCGTACAACCATGTTTGCGTACAACCAAAATATTGGTGTCGTATGTGAATTGCTTTATTTTTTATTATTTACTAAAGAAAACTAATGAAAACATATAAATAGATGATGCTTTATTTCATCGCCTTATAAAACAATGTGTTATTAATTATGTAGGTATTTTATATACTTGAAAGTTAGTTTTAAGATATATAATACTATGGACCGTAGAATAAGTTAAATAAGATCTTTAACTTTTCTATCGTCTGAAATAAATGAATTATTATTATTATTAAAACAGATTGTCCTTAATTTAACTACCATAGAAAATACAAATATAGAGGTACGTTTCATTGCAAATAGTACTTGTCCGTTACGTTCCTAGCATGGTCCTAGTTGTTGAAGTTAATTACGAAAATGTGAAAAATAATTCTTTTTTCACAGTCAATTGTGAAACTTCATTGCGAAAACAGAAAAGAACTTCTTGTTTGACAGTTAATTACGAAACAGTGAAAAATAATTCTTTTTTCACAGTCAATTGTGAAACTACAATTGCGAAAACGGACTAAACCAAAAATGAACCTTATTCACCATTCTTGCTCTAGAACTAAGAAAACTTTGTCTCAAAGCCCCGAAAGGAAGTCACGGGCGCTCACTAGTCAGTAATAAATTGCTTCATAGCTTGCGTCATAATCCTGGTTAACTAACATGAATGCGCGGCTTTGCTTGCGCTCGGAAGTTTGTTTAGATTAAAATGTAATAGGCACTGTAATTGATAAACATGGCGGAGATTTTTTAACTTCCGTGTAATTAAGTGTAATAGGTACCTATTGTAATACCCGCTGTCAAGCTGTATGTTGTAATTATTTTTTGATATTCTTTGTCTGTGGCCAGACCACAGACAAAAAAACTACCCGTGTTGACACGCGCCAAAGGTCTTGTCAGAAAACCAGCGTTACTCTACTTCTTGTGGACCAACATTATGCTGAGACGGGACCTTTTGGTTCACTGCGTGCTGCACTTGCTGCTATTATTATTATAAACTAGGTAATTTTTTTGTAATATTTTTTTATTTAAGTATAATTGTAATAGTTGCAAGTTGTACTAGTGAACTAATAATAATTTTTTTTTCTTCTTTCTATTGATATACTATTTCATCAATTTATGCATAACTAACTTCTGGACGTGGTTTTAATGTAGGTATACTTTACGCTCAGTGTTCTGGTCTACAGGTAAAATGATGATGATGTCCTGGTAGCCGAGTTTCGATCACGGCGGTCAGTCTCATCAGAGGCCAGCTATGTGCGCAGGACATTATTATAGTGCACAAGTGTGTGCGCACAGGAGCACTTTCTATTCCCTCACTCTCATAAGTCAAGGGGACGGCAGACCGACATGACCGGGGCGTGGTTGGGCACAGGACAGGCTTTTTGATTTTGACGAGCTTTTTAAACGACTTCAAAAAAGATGGACGTTCTCAATTCAGCTGTATGTTTATTTTTGTTTAGAGACAATAATTCCAACGCAATTATGTTGCATATCACCTTTTCATTTAAAATGCACTGAATATTATTTCTCAATCTTTAATTTTATATTTCTCTTGCCGTTTTGAGATATTTTTGTTCAGCTCTTTTTATCCCACTGCTGGGCACGAACCTAAACTATCATATAGACGTAGAACTTCACATAGGTAGTGTAGATTTTGAGCTCTTAATGCACAAAACACACCAACCAACTTCACCTAACCTTTCATTTGAGAGTAGGTAAATGAAGTAGAATATCCCGTAAGAATAGAAATACATGTCTATCATGATCCCTTTAAAAAAGTAGGACAAATTTTTACTTTACTCACCTGAGTACAATGTTTACTTACCCATTGGTAGCTCAACCATCACACTTCACATCACATCACATCACATCACACTATCACATTACACTATCACACTATCACATCACATCACACTATATTATAAATGCGAAAGTTTCGATGGATGGATGGATAGATGGATGGATCATCCATCCATCCATCCATCGAAACTTTGTTACCTCTTCACGCTAAGACTACTGAACGGATCGGGCTGAAATTTTACATAAAGGGAATTCTAATCCTAGAATCAAACATAGGCTACCTCTGATCCCATAAATCAGTTCCCTTAGGATATAAATTACATTCAAACATTTCCATAGAAACAACGCGTGCAAAGCCGCGGGCATAAACCAGTTTGTAATAAAATCATTGTGAAGTATACTAAGATCCGGGATAGGAGGCAGTGGCACGATCAAAGAATCTTCGCTTGGAAGTTGAATCTCTCTAATTGGCATAATCCGAACAACTCTGGCTCAATCGTTCCTAGATACTCGCGTTTGCACTTGAAGATGCTTTATGGGGTAAAGTATAGGTACCTACTTTTATAAACGACAACGATATTAATGTATGAGTGTACTAGAAGAAGACATTTTGCATTGTGCAGTAGCACAGTTCAAAAATGACAAAAAGACATTTTGATTTGGCACATTTTGAACTGGGATAAAACGTTTGTATTATAATTAATGTTTATGAAAACAGAATTAACCAGATTAGATCTATCAGTGGATTCCTGTCAACAGCCCATCATTTTATATTGTATCACCCATTTATTTTAGTGTGCTGATGGTTTCCCTAAAAAAATATGATAAATAAATAAATATGAAAACTAAAAACAACAATCATGATAATATCCCATTAAAAATCATTTAAGAATTTATTAGTTTTTAATATTACCGTAGCCTATTAAAATAATTATTTATTTTAACACACGTTTACTTATCCACTACTCGCTGATGTATAAGCATCCGTCGATGTTTGCTGCTTGCACAGAAGTATGAAAATTTTCACCGCATAAAAATGTCATAGCAAACTATATTGATTGCTCTATTTCTTCTGTAGAGCATTTGTATGGACAGTAGAGTATTTTGTATTGACAGTATTTATGGCTAGACTAGTTTCTGCCCGCGGCTTCGCACGCGTTGATTCTATGGAAACGTTTAAAGGTTATTTCTATCCCATGGGAACTGTTTAGAGGGATAAAAAAGCCTATGTTTGATTCCAGGTGTAGAGCTCTATGCAAAATTTCTATGAAATCTCTCAAAATAGCTCTACAAATTTGCAATTATTAAATACAATAAATAAGTAATAAGAGTCTCTTCGTCTTCTCATAATACTTATAATAAAATGAATAAGTAAAATGAGAAGACCTCATGCAGCAACAGTTGATACTTTTTTGACTCGTCATTCGGTGGTGTGTCAAGCAGGTTGGGGAAGTTACTAGGTAGGTAGGTACCTACTATTATAATTTTAAGGTTTCCAACAATTTGGTGATATTTGTTGGCAGCTAACCAGTTTTACACTTTACCTATCCTACTGATAAATTCATATCTAGTTAAGTTTGTTCTATAAATGTCAAACAAACTGTGTCAAAAAAAACTATTTCATTTCATTTCGAAAAAAAGATAAGCCCATTATGCATTTCACGAACTTTGGCAACACCTGCAATAGGAGAAAGAAGAAAAGAACAAAATAATACCATCTAATCTCGTTCTACTCGCAACGTAGGAAACTATCATGAGAATTTAGCTTTTGGCTCTTCTCTAAACGTACGCCAAATTTCATCTTGTTCAGTAGTTTTGCAGATCCTAGGTGACAAAAATTCAGATTTCACCAACCTTTCAGCTTTATAATATTACAAACCGTATTACCTTCCGTGAGGGCAGGCGCGGCGGCAGATTTAGCCGAAGATCTCAAGAGGCGCAAATATGCAGGTCTCGACAGAGCCTACACATTTGCTCCTCTTGGAGTCGAGACCCTAGGTCCGTGGGGTACCGAGGCTCTTAGTTTTCAAAAAATTATCTGAGCGTCTGGTCGAAGCGACGCGTGACCCTAGAGCTGGTCAGTATCTGGCACAGCGCATCAGCATTGCCATACAGCGGGGCAATGCAGCCAGCGTCTTGGGGAAGCTTCCGACTGGTATTGATATCGATCAGTTGAGCTACCTGTAGATTGTTTGCAACTGTCTGCAGTTAGCTCAATTGTTTCAATTGTAAATACTAATTATATTATAATTTTCTTTGTGAATAAAGGCTTCTGCCCTTCTATTACAAACTATGTGTAGAGAGCAGAAATATAGATGTATACCAACTCATGAAGTTCCCAAAACTCAGTGATCGAAGTCACGACAAAGATGTCTGCAGATGCAGAGTCGATTACAAGACTCGAGTTTAGTTTGACAGGTGATTTGGGTCCCCAGTCCGCTTCCGCCGTCTAGTCCAGCAGTTATCTATTGACACATGCATTGTATCATGATAGTATTATGAAATTAAACTTAATATCAAATTTGCAGGAAATACCGATTTCATAGTTATTAGAAAAGAAAATCCTACCAATATTATAAATGCGAAAGTATGTGTGAATGTTTGTTACCACGTATCTTCGTTACTTCAAGCCATTTAGTTTCTGAAATTGGTGTTAATTTTCAATGTGTGTAGTCGTTATTTATTTGTGATTATTTTGGTTTGTTTATGACTACATGAACTGTATGTAATCCAGTGTTGTCTAATCAAGGATTTAGTATCAAGTAAACAGATTTATTGTTCGAACTAGTTTCTTTTTAAGCTTCACCTTCAACTGTACCTAAAACCGGTTTAGATGAAATTTGGTAAGTAGATAGTTTGGGTTCTAAAATAACACATTCACACTAATTTTCAAAAATTAACCTCGAGGGGCTTAAAAACGTGGTAAAGTTTCAATGGAAAATTATTATTCCTTGGTTCGATACCCTAAAAACGCGGTATAAATAAACTATTAAGTAAATAATAAATTAAGTATTTCTTGTTTATACAAAACATACTTCTATATTATATTTATATACTTCTTTATATAACTCCTCGGGTGTGTTCAGTAAATTTCTGAAATTTGTGTGATTTACACTAGGTGGAAGCCGCGGGACGCAGCTAGTGTGATTATAAATTAGGAAATTCTTTCTCTTTCTAATCAGACTCGTCAGGTCAACTTGTTGTTTTGTTGTGTGACTCTTTGGACCAGCAAAAAAAAGTGTAGTTGCACTGGTCTGTTTTCAAATAAAACGTCAAAAGCAAAACCTTATTTCTTGCCAAATATCATCATTCTAGGTTAACGGGAAGTAGGTACCCTATAGGTTTTGGTCCATGGCGAGATACAATTTGTTTTGTTGAAACTACAAATCTACGGTTTTAGTATTTTTCCCTTTACTTGTGCTATATAAGACCTTCCTTCTTGCCAAATTTCATGATTCTAGGTCTACGGGAAGTACCCTATAGGTTTCGTGTGCATGTGGTTCCCTTGGAAATTTTAAAATATTCTGGTCATAACTGGCTGTAACTTTTGTTTGAGTTGACTTAGAAGTTTTACATTTTTAACAGCTCCAACTACGGATATAATATTTAATGTTAATTTCAACTCGATACCTCCAGGTGTTCCTTAGAAAAGGGGGTTGACAGATGAACAGACATACAGACGGGCAACAAAGTGATCCTGTAAGAGTTCCTTTTTTCCTTTTGAGGTTCGGAACCCTAAAAAACCATTGGACTCGTAGCTTCTTGTTTGTAGGTTCGCTTAGTTACGTTACGAAGCGACAGAAATCAAAAATATCACTTTATTTCCGTGTCAGTGTTTAGTTTTATGATTTGTTCTTTTCTAAGTGTATATTTATTGTATTTATGGAAATAAAGAGTTTTTGATTTGATTTGATTTGACTAATCCTCGGGTTACTTGCGCTTCTATCCGAAATATTCTAATCCATAAATTCCAGCTTCTTTATTTATGTAAGCTTTCCCAGCATAATTTATTTTGAGAAATCTACCTGAATATATTTACCTAAACATATTTTTGTATAGTAGGTACATTAAGATCTCGTCAGTAGTTGGTAGGATTTTTGCAGGATACTGAAATAACAGACACTAATTTCTTTTCATATTATATTCAATTAAATTTCGTTTATATAATTGAATCGAATAAACATTTAGCCAATATTTACCTAAGCAGTAAATGATGTTCGTGTGAGCCTAGTGACGTAGTTAAAAACCTTATTTAACCTTATTTACAATTATTTGGAAAATTCATCACAGCTTCACAAAAACAAGCATAACATTGAAACAATAAAAACAATCAGATATAAACTAGTGTTGTGTAAAACTATAAAACAATATCGATAAATGGATATTTTTTAAACAGCCTCGATCGTTAAATGCGTAAATACTGAATCGTGGTTTATTAAACTGTGTATTCATTACTAGTTATTTACTTATTTAGGTATCTCATTATGGAATCTTTAGACCAAAATCGGCCGGCAACCGACAATTTGACATAACAGCACAATATTCATATAGTTACAATAATCATACACTGAAATGTCGCACCAACCCACCGGGATGTGTCGAGTTTGGTGTGTAGACTCATTTATAATGTGTCTTTCAAAGACTACGCAATGTAGGACCAATCTTAAAGTTATTAAAACATTACAGATTATCTGTTTTCTGAAACTAGGTACTTACAGAATTATAGATAAGCATAATGACTAAGTATCTACTTTAAATAGTACGTTCCATAATTATTTCTTTCAAAGGATTTCCATAGTGCATTTCGATATGTAGAAGGTATTGCGTAATTTTTACAATAGTTTATCAATGAGCCGAGGAATCGATAAGAAATAAATAAAAGGGAATGTGCGTTAACTACTTATAAAAATCGATGTAGATCGCTCAAATAGTTATACTTAGCCTAAATTCCTAAAACGCGCTAAAGTATTGCATATCGTTACAATTATACAATAGAATAACGTTGAATACCATCCTTAACATCAAACTATAAAATTATCTCATAACCACTACATCAATCCAATAATAGTGGAATTTTAATGAGAATATTCGTCCTTAATAACCTTTTTATACAGCTACTGTAATTCAATAAATAAACCGAGTAATTTGCGTCTATATACATTAAAACTATTTAATATTTGAGATTCATAAACAAACGTGACGTGTCCTTTGATAATATCGTTTTATTTGTACATCTATGTACATAATACGATGTGATCGCTTCTCTACTTGATACGAAGATCCTACTTATCATGCTTAATAACGTCGCCTACCTTTAAATCTACAAAGTAACCTACATGAGTCAATATGTCTTTGAATAATACGAACAAGGGGTTGATACATTTACGACTGACAAATCAAATTCCTTCATTATATTTGGAAGCATTTTAAAACGCCTGTTATAGCGAACGCTTTCAGCATTTGAGCTAAAAAATATATAGGTACTAGAAAAAGATTGAAAATTTTTAAAAAGAGCTTGTCTTATTCCTAAATTCCTAATCGACCTAAAGTCAGAATGATCTCACCTTGGCGCACTTTAATACTAACATGGCACTGCACACCATACCGATTCCACTTCAGTCTTCCGTCCGTCTAAAGCCGATGGACGCCATAAACACAAAAACCAATGAAGATACACCAAATCCGAAAGTCTAAACCATTTTTCTGTCAACCATGGCGTGCCCATGATGTCCTGGATGCGAGTAATGCCCGGGAGAGGCAGGCTCGTACAAAGACATCTTCAATCGCTTACACTTTGCCCTTCTATTCTTGAACCAGAACTGCACGTTTTTCGACTCCAGCCGCGGAAACTTCTGCCTGTAAGGCATTCGATTCAACTCCTCTGTGTACTTCAGAATCAGGTTGTGCGAAGGGTGGGTGTTCATTGAGAACCATTGTTCTAGAACAGGTACTTCAGATACTGGATCTATGAAAGTGCGGTTGCGTTTGCGGCGCTCGTCTGACGCTCCACCGAGAGCGAGGTTCAGTCCACTGGCGCCTTCGCCAGGTAAAGGACTGACACCAGGAAATCCGCTCATGTACTGGCTCATGTACATAATCCCATGCCCGAACATAGGGTGATTTGGCACCATGGGGAATGGTAAGCGGTCTATGTGGGGAGAGCTCTGTCGGTAGTGCCTCTCTTGGATGACATCATCGTCGGAGGCCTCGTGTTCGTCAGCCACTCCGTTCTCGTCGTCGTTGTTATTTGTGTTGTTGTTGTGAGAGCTATCGCTGTTCTTGGCGGGCGAGCGCTGCGGGGAAGGAGCGGGGTCTATCTTGCTTAAGTCTCGCGGCTCCATTTTGATATCGTGCGCCTGTAGGAAAAGAACAAATGTTAATTTATGTGCGTCATATTTTAGGATACAGAAGTGATCAGAAGCATGTATAAAAGAAATTGGATGATCAGAAAAAAATGATTTTAGCTTCTTAATTTTACCTTGATCATATCGGGTGGTTTTGGCGATTCATGTCTCGGCTCTTCAGAGTCGTTATTATTCTTCTTAGTAGTGATCAACGAAAGAGGCGCCTCAGGGCTTTCAGGCCTGTCATCGGGGTTCAAGTCCACTCCATCATCTTCCATATCTGAGCCGTTATTTGACAGATTATCTTCAGACATCACAGACATCGGATATCTGCCAGGACTCTCAGATAGCTCTAGAGGGCTTTTCATAGAGTGGTGGTCATGAGGGTTGTAGCTGTCGCTTCCTCCTATCATGGAGCCATTAGTAGGACTGTGGCTCCTGCTGTTGAAACCATTCAGGTGACATCCAAGACCTCCGATATTGCGAAGTTCAGCACGTTTCTGAGCAGCACGAGCATTCTTAAACCAGTACACCACATTGTTTACATCGAGGGGTTTTCTCCCGCGCCTTGATTCTAAATTGTTTAATTCTCGAACGTATTGTTGGATTTGCTGTCTGCTCGGGTGTTGATTCTCCGAAAACCACCGTTGCAGCTTTGGAAGTTCTAGCTCCGGATCAAAGCTTGTTCTCATTCTGGTCTTCTGTGTAGGATACTGAGTTTGAACTGTCTGCAATGCGGGGTGCAAGTGCTCTGGCATTGAGTTGAGAGTAGGAGATCGGTTTTTCATATTCGGTCCGGGTGATGGGTATCTACGAGGACTGAAGGGCGGAGGTCGAGGCGACACCTGTGCGCTCCACCACGACTCGAATTTCCGACGCATCTCCTCCGAAGGCTCATGGAAATTATGTGGCCCCGGCGTCCGGTCTTGCCCTCGACATATCTGAGCGAGCGTTACCTGCAACAATAGAAACTTAGTCAGTCAAAGTTGCTCCATGTAAATAAAGAAACAAGGCACCGCAAACAATTTTAGAAGGTTTTAAATAGGTCAGTCTAACCAGCAAGAGATACTGAGATAATTGCTTGAATAAACATCGAGCATTGTTTCACAGAACATCGCCATTAGATTATGAAAATATTAGGTTGGCTGTTAATGCATGTGTCATGCGCGGTCGGGCCGGTTCAGACGGAGGTGTTTGCTCGCTGGTTAGAGCGCAACACTCCCTCGCGCCGCCGAAACTTCAATCATGGTCTGCTCTAAAACAATGAGCGGGGAGGGCGTCTTACCAATTAGCAGCCACCCACTTTACTCTCAACTAGGCGCCGGCAACGATGCCGATACACTAAGTGCTTACACTAAAACTCTTCCGCGCCTATAGAAAAAACCCCCTAGAGGATCTGCCGATATTAGAGCGGCAAACAGACCGTGTGACTACAAAATATTCCTAAGCTCTATTTGGATTTCCCAGTTATTTGTATCGCGATAGCAGAAACGAATGTTTAGTTATGAATTAATCGCACTGCAAGTAGTCAATCATAAAAGTAGCTGTCAGATTATGCTCCGCCGAGGAGTTTACCCAGCTTGACAGTTATGCAAGTAGATCTCTTGTGTCGCTAGATTACATAGAACAATGCCAGCGATTACGACGTCAAGCGACTTGTCAGAGCCGTTTGCTCAGCTCGTTGCTAAATCAGATGTTATATTCAAACCTACTTATAACACATAGATAGTAGGTACATATAAATCATGTCAGGGGAATTAGCGAGCGCGGAGTGATACGTTAATCCGCTTCTTTGTTTTGTATTTTTAAATAGTGAGGGCATATTTGTTTTCAGATATTGTCTGTGCTTCGTGGAAGATTTACGAGAGCTGGCGCCTGCGCGTGATAACTCGCGTCACGTGTAATCCGACTAAGTACGTAATTCGGTATGTGATTGCGAACATTGCTTGATATGCCTCACTCTGGAGACATCTGAATACCACAGGCTTAGCCTTATCTAGTATTATTATGTTGAGTACATATGCCACTTAAGTTGAGATGTTGAATTTTAAAGCGCTACCTTGATACAGTAAAAGAGAGATAATAGAGCAGAAAGTTGCCATGAAATGAAATTGATGGCTTACAATTAATCCTGGGCCGTGCGCCACTCAAAATATTTTATCAAATCATCTTAAATATTTCTCGATCTGAAAGTTTGTTCCGAGTTGGAACTGAAGTGGCGCAAATTGGCGTGAGATAAATTGCCGTAATATCATAGAGCCGACTTGATCTGCCGTTTAGCTACAACTTTGCTGTTCGAGGTGTTTGATTATCTCCCTTTCGAAGTTCCTTTGGTTCATTTGCGGTAACTTCGCCTTCGATTCTTGAAAGTTGTAATCGAGAGTGAAATTCCGTGGAACTGTGTCACTGGAAGCGCCAAATTGAAACGGCACCGCGACTCGGGTTAAGCCTCGGAGGGCGCGCAACGAGCGCTAACCTCGCGTTTAATAAGATTATAAAGCATTATTTTATGGTATTAATAAGATCAAAAGCGTTCGTACATCTAAAACTCCTTTTAACCCTCTTTCGCGGAGGCATAAGACGAGGGGGGCGGTGTGACGTAACCCGTTCGACACAAGGCGGATATTTAGAAAATATAATAAGGCCTCGCAAGGTGCGGATGAGACTGAGATTCAATTAAATTTATTATGTATGGAGATCTCGCGTGTAGGCAGGTGCTCATCGCGTCGACAAATTGTTCTATGTAAGTATGTATATCGTATCGCAAGCGATTTATACTTCCTCTACCTATTTAAGCGTTTAAAGAGATTGCCTTTTAACGATAAAATATTAGAATAAGCAATCTTGATAATGTATTAATGAATAATGCTCAAATTACTACAAACGAAAGATTAAGAAATCAATTGATATTCCATAAAGTACCCTGAGTGTGAAGGCTTACGCACTATAGGTAATAACAAAAACCTTAGAACCAAATATTAGTTATCTACAAACTTATGTGAATATGGAATTTCGTTTTGTAGATAATGATAAGGACTTATTTATTTTTTCATCTGAACATCAAAATACCGTACTTTGTTGATTAGGGAAAGAAACAAACAAGACAAAATCATAATACGAACAAAATGCTCACTCGAGACTAAGACATGAGAATTTACATTATAAGATGCTGAGCACCCGCGAACATCAAAACAAATGCTTCCTTAATTCTTCTCTCGAGTGATGATCCCTATTAGTAGGGACTTACGAGTAACCTCGCAATTATAAAGACCTCGTGTACTGACGAAATGCTACTTAGCGAGTTTGATAATCTGTCTCCATCGCGGCTCAGTCGTTTTATGTAAAGGAACGTACCGAAAGGAATTTTTGATGTTGGCTTTCCGTGAGATTTGTGCCTCTAATTTATGTTTTCAAACTCTTACCAAGGAAAGAGTCTCAACAAAAAGCTCCGTCTACAAAATAAGTGACGTCGTTTAGTAACAATCCAATAAAAACTATAAACACGGATGCCTGCATCTGTAGTACGTAGGCATATTTTTCATTTATATTAACTTCTCGTTCAACAAGCTGTTAAAATTTTAAGCTCATTGAAAAATTGCAATTTGCGAAATCATGGGCAGGTAGATTGATTGAGCATTCTGATTATCTGGAGACTATTGAATTATTATCGAGAATGGAAATCGGTTTGTTTTGTCTGACCATGATCAATCTGGTAATTATTTAATATGAAACCGCCTGGAATATAAACGAAATAGTATGAAAGAGAGTCTGAAATATGTAAGATTATGCAGACCTTGCAATAGGAAATGGAATCATAAAAATAACAGAGAATTTTTGATTTGATTGCCCGATCCCAAAATACTAGGTTTGATCTCGCAGACCAATAAAATTACAAAACACACAGAGATTTCAATATTCAAATCCATAAGACCAATTAAATCAATTTTCACCGAAACAATACATTGAGGGCGGATCCACGGTTTCAATGATGTACTTAAAATTTGGAAAACAATGAGTTTCACGGTAACAAGGGGTAAAGGTTTTAGTGCGGGGTTGGAACAGGTGGGGGTGATTACAATTGGGCTTTAAAGAACAGGACACAATGTGGTTCAGTGCGCTCTACCGTACGCGCTTTGTGTCGATTATGATGCCCTAAGTAATACGGTTTGACAAATGTTTTGGGACATGCTGTGGATTTGTTTTCACCCTTCCTGTTCAGAGGTTTAATCTCTGAACTGAATAAAATAAACGAACGTAATTATAATTCGGTCTTGAATTTATTTACCTCTGCTTAATTTGGAGCTAGATGATGCGGTGTTAATTGTCATTATTTATTCTTATTTAGTAAAATAAAGTTCTTACCTCATCCAACGGGCATCCTGTCGACATCAACAAGGGACGGCTTTGGATCAGCAGCAGCCTGAGAAGTTTGTCCTTGATGTCCTGGAGGGGCGTAGGCCTAGGCCTCAGTAGCTGGATCCGCAGCGTCGCCACCGTGGTCAGCTCGCCGAGGACCTCGCCCACAGTGGCAAGAGGACCATCGGAGATTCGGTCGAAGGTGAGTGGCTTCCAGTTGTTTATTACTACCGACCCTGTGGACAAAGAGAAATTCAAGACTTTGCATCAATTTTTTTTATTTTTTAGTTCTGTATGACTGATAATTGGATGCCTACATAATAAAGTGATTAAGCGATGAATGCAACTTTATTTGGAAATGTCATGTCAGGCAGTGGTTTCTTCCAATGGTTGATGAACCTTACTACATATATCGTCATCTGTGTTAGATCAGACGTAGTCATAATTATAATATATTATTTTAGTTTTGCTGAAACAGATAACATTCTTTGATCCTATCGTCAAATATGGCAAATATTTAGTCCATTACCTTTGGCAGAAGAAGCCAGTTCATGAGGGTACCCAAGCCGCATCATAGCCGCTGGCACGAGCTCATGGAAGGCCGTAGCTGCAGGAATAATGACGTAGCTGTCAGTCTCCACCACAGCTCGGCGTCTCCAGGTACCTTCTTCCAATGAGGATACAGCTTCCACCACGCAATGGACTGGCAGGGTTTTACCTGCAACAAAGGAAATTGTTTTGGTAAAGAGGTAAGGTAAAGAGTATTTTGAACGAAACATTCGTTTGATAGGGGAGGTCTATTTCCAGCAGTGGACTGATATAGGCTGAAGATGATGATGATTCGTTTGATATAGTGAGAATCAGAGTAAAAACACTACTTCATATTGGTAAATTACAAAGGAAACTAAGCTATGTCTGGATCGAGCTACGCCCTTCTGAGAAATAAAGTTAAGTCATGATGTCATGTACCTAACTAAACAATATTATCTGGTACACATTAATCTGCGTTACTTTGTGGCAACCGATTTATAAGTTGATGTTTCTTTTTATTTCTGGAAGATGGACCAAAGCCTCCATTCTTTCAAAGGCGACGCAGCAAAAAATGTAATGGAAAATCTTTTTCCTGGCTTCTTAAAAACCTTACGCTTTTACGTCGAAGCGCTGTCGTTAAGAAGGCGTCTTAATTATTTAACAACTTTTCAAGCGAGAAGCAATGCTTTTGACTTGCTCGCGGACGCGGCAAAAAACCGACTGAAACGTTAAAATAATAATTAATCCTTGCTTCACGTCGGCAGTGCCTTTGTCTTGATATTAAATAGTTTTTGCTGCCTGAACGCTCATTTTTCCGGTCCGTTTAAAAGCATCCATAGCGGATGCGCAACCAACTCTGATGAAAACTACGTTTTGCGGACGCTGGGAAGTCCGCTTTAATTTTCAAAAGCTGCGTCGATTCCTTCGTTTTACACAACAAAACTGTAAGCTAGCATTTACATAAACAATCTGAGTTTAAAACCAAAGCGTAACAAAGGAGTAAAACTGTGAACCTGGAGTCTAATCTTTTAATACAAGGAGGTTAGTTGCGTGTGGTCCTTTAAAATAGCTGGGGTTTCCTGAAATGTAATCTCCTAAGTAGCTTTCCATAGTTTTCGCTATCAAGGTATTCCGGAGTATATTTTATGCGAAACTAACCGGTTGTATACATCGTGTTCAATTCAATTATCTGATATAGGGATAGGCTGTTATAAAAAGACTTACCCCAGAATACTCAAACGTAACTTTCATTTAAACACATCTCAAGTCGCGATTTTTTGACAGTTTCCAATGAAAATCTGTCAAAAATTCTTCATATGAGACCCGCTTAACTCTGATTTGCGTTTGAGTATCCGGGCGTTAGCTGATCATGCTTTTGAAAACGTTATTGGCCTACAAAATAACGGTTGACGCTAGTATCGATATCGATACGTCATCGTGACTTTTAATATTGTATAGGAATTATCGTGCGGACACGATACTTCTACGTAGCGAGCGCTCGATACGTTACTAACATAAGTAGCTTGGCTGCTATAAAATTACTCAAAAATCTCTTATATTTGAGCAATGAAGTATCATAGCAACTAATTTGAGGCACTTCATTCCAAGCTCCCTGTATAACCGGTCGAAGGTAGTTTTAGGTTAGCACCTATGGTTTTAATATACAGCCTGGATTACTTGAGGTTTAGTCGACCGACCGGCGGGTCGGTCTTTCGGTCAACTAATCCTTGGTTATGAAACTAGTGGACTCCAATATTAATTATACATTGTTATCTGTAATAGAATTTTGTTAGAATATCCAATTTTGTGTAGGAGGCTCTAAGATTTATTAATATTTTGCTGAATTTTCCATTTTTATATTGATTAAAACTTCAAGGCAATCTGCTTTTGAAATTTAGGTCTTCTTTGCTACTAGTTCAATGTAGTCGATATTTTGAAGACCAAAAAGCGGCTTATCTTTTCAATTTTCAAATCGCTGAAGTGGAAGCGAGCATTTGAAAACAAGTCTACAAAATTTTAACTCCTAACAATTTTCAACCTCTATCGACCCCCTAATTCCTGTGAGTAGAAAGTTTTAAAACACTCACATGACTTACCACCCTCCGATCTTGGAGAGTTCTCGAGCTAAGCTGCATCTCGGCTCTTTCTAATTGTTGTTTTATGTTGCACTAATGATGGTTTAACTTAGTTTAGAAACTAGAGCTAGGCAAGTACCTACTATGTTGCCAGTCTTTGCGGATTAGCCTGTATTGATTTTAACTTTTCCAACAACTGTGAATTGCTTTGTGCTTGCTTCGTCATTTTAAAGTGTTTTATTCATAAACAAAAATTACTTTTTCTGTAGGCATAGCTTGATACTCTCTCTACCTTTACCGTCAAGCTATTTGTGGTGAGAGTTATTTTCTTCGCCAAATATAAACCATTTTAGAGACAGCCAAAACTGTTCTATTCACAACTAGTCATGAAATATTGGCTGTATGTTTGCTGTAAATTTTGCTTTGAACAGTAAATAAATAAATAATGCTGGAAAATTCACACAGCATCATTTAGCCTCAAACTAAGCAAAGTTTGAGTTAATTTAAATTTTCTTTATCCAGGACAAAAAACAATTGTTCAATGCAGACTTGTGTGCATACGGCTCTTTAGTCGACTGGCCCCGCTCGAACTGGCCCCTCGAGTCCAGTTGACCTAATGACTACATGCATACATATGTGTCATAATGTGCTGATTCTGTGTTTACAAATGTAAAACCAATCCAGCATTATTTATTTATTTATTATTATTTAATCCCATTATTGACAAATTACTACAGACATTTTACTTACTAAAGCGCATTGCCAAATAGCGGGGCAATGCAGCCAGCGTCTTGGGGATGCTCCCGACTGGTATCGATATGGATCAGTTGACCTACCTGTAGATTGTTTGCAACAGTCTGCAGTTAGCTCAATTGTTTCAATATCAATACTAGTTCTAATTTATTTATATTATTTGTATGACATTTTCTTTGTTAATAAAGTATGTCTTACTACAGTTGGCTGTTGTTTAAAGGTACCTTAAAACAACAGCCAACCCTTTTAGTTATAGTATTTTTCGAAAAAGGTATTCTATTATCACTGGGTAATGTGTATGATATTTCATCATTGTATTGATATAATGTTAATAAGTGATAATAAACAGCAGGATGCGATGGCATGTTGTAGTTGCGAGGTTTCAGCATCCGACACGCTACCTTATCCGATCTAAATAGATCATCGCTCACGAATACACACACGCGAATCCAATAACCATAGGCTTACAATGTGACATTCAATTGGTAACTCTATTTACGAGTATATACGCGTTCTTTCAGAAGCTCAAAAATATAAAAGAATAAAATTAAAATAATAAAAATAAACAAAAACCGACTGGTATTGATATGGATCAGTAGAGATACCTGTAGATTGTTTGCAACAGTCTGCAGTTAGCTCAATTGTTTCAATTGTAAATACTAGTTCTAATTTATTTTTATTATTTTATTGTGATTTTCTTTGTGAATAAAGACTTTATAAACAAAAATTATTTAGCCTTAGCAACGGTTTAAAAAAAAAACTTAAATTTCTAAATGAAATAGCAATAGGGCTGTAGTCTAGCAATTGAAAATCCAATTTCCTTCGTTTATTCTATATTTCAGATCACACCTAAGCAAACATAGTTACCGAGAAAAGGTAGCGAACGCAGTCTGATAGGTAATCCCCTTACCCGAAAGTTTTAGCAGACAGTCTAATTCTCTTTCTAATTCTAATGCAAACAATGCACACTACATTACTACAAAACCGTACCTATGTAGTGTAGGTAAGTCAAGTCAGTAACTTTACACAAATAAAAAAATAAAGTAAAAGTACTTAGTGAGAATTGGACGAATTGCGAATGGATTCTTGACGAACCGCTTTTTGGGCGAAACGCTTGTTGGACGAACTGCTAACAAATCATGTAAGATTGAGACCTCTGACAAAAATAATCAGAAGGGTGAGTCTATTTGACGACCTCAGTGGCGCAGCGGGCGAGAGTGCGCCTGCGACGCAAGAGGTTGCGGGTTCGATTCCCGTCTCGGGACAAATGATTGTAGTGTGAAGTGATCTGAAGACATTTGTTCAGGGTGTCTGGATGTTTTTCTATGTGTAATGAAAATATCTGTCTTAGTGTATTGTATTATGTATATGTTATCTAGTACCCACAACACAAGCTCTGCTTAGCTTGGGGCTAGATGATGCTGTGTGAATTGTCCAGCATTACTATTATTTTTTTATTTATCGTGCGGACTGGGAACTACGCAAATCCCCATAAAAAAAGGAGACGTCTCGATTACGTCTCGTTACTAACGTCAAATAGACTCACCGCTCAGTTTATGCATACTTACGTATTTTATTTACCTACCAATGATGAATGGGTATCTTTACGCATATTTTAGATAAAGTTTGACAAAAAATATTTAGAATTCGTGACTCCATTACAAAATAAACAAAACAGATTATTTCAAATTAAATAGAAACCTTGCAACAGGGTTTCGTTCGACGTGATACGAATGTTTGGCAGATTTAGTTTTGGTTTTCACTTGCGACATAAGTCAAGTCATCTAAGATTTCATAGCTAAAGTCAGGACCAAGATGCTGGGGGTTTCTCCCTGATCATTTGCCCCCTTTTTCTCATCAGTGGCTAAACGAGCCTAAAGTTTTTTAAACTTATGCGATCTGAACACATTATTTTAAATATTCACGGGTATTTATCGCGTTCATATTTTTTCCGACGTTTCAACAGGTTTACACTCTATCGTGGTCACGGGATGACTGGAGTACTGGAGCTACCGCCTCTGAAGCGGGGGCAGCATTATTTGCAACTACCCTCAATTGTTCTTCAGATTAAAGAGCTACGTCCGGTCGACAAAAAGGTAAATAAACGCCATAAATACCCGTGAATATTTATAATAAACCAGCCTAATTGTAATTTTATCTATACAATACAATAACAATACTCTTTATTGCACATCAATTAAAACAGAAACACAGGACAGGAAAAGACAAATACAGATTACGTTGCGCAATGGGCTATCAGCGATCTCTTCCAGGCAACCTTTGGGTGGACAGGAATAAATAGAACAAGTATAGGTTGCGTGTTATACAGAACAATATTTGGATAAAACATACGTGAACAAATGCCGATAGCTATAAATATAATAAATATGACAGATATCTATACTTATAATAAAACTGTAACAGGTCCAATTCTGTACATTGAAGATATTTTGAAATTTTTTTTTGGAGGGCACTCTATTATCGATTCTGAAGCCAAAACTGTATTTTTTTTTCATTCATGTCTGTCTGTCTGTCTGTCAGTCTGTCTGTCTGTCTGTCTGTCAGTCTGTTTCTTAAACGCGCATCACGTCGAAACTACTGAAGGTATGGACATGAAACTCGGCGCAATTTTAGGTCATATTACGAGGAAGGACATAGGATACTTTTTATCCCGGAATTCAGTCAGGTTCCCCTGGGAGAGGGGATGAAAGTAAAATTCCTTCACCGCGCATGACGCCGAAAGTGCTGAATGAGTTGGAATGAAACCTAGCACGATTTGATTTCATACTACAAGGAAGGACATGGGATACATTTTATCATGGAATTCAGTAAGGATCCCGTGGGAGAGAGGATGGAAGTAAAATTCTTAACCGCGCATCACGACGGAACAAATGAATGTCTTCGAATGGAACTCGGTATAATTTGAGTTCATACTACGAGGAAAGATCCATTTTATCCCAGAATTTAGTAAGGTTCCCCTGGGAGAAGGGATGAAAGTAAAATTCCTTTACCACGCATCACGCCGAAACTACTGAATGAGTTGGACTGAATTGGTACGATTTGAGTTCAAGGAAGGACATGGGATACATTTTATCCTGAAATTCAGTAAGATTCCCCTGGGAGAGAGGATGAAGGTAAAATTCTTTAACCGCGCATCACGACGGAACTACTTAATGAATTCGAATGCAACTCGGCATGATTTTAGTTCGTACTATGAGGAAAGATACATTTTATCCCGGAATTCAGTAAGGTTCCCCTGGCAGAGGGAATGAAAGTCAAATTCCTTCACAGCGCATCACCCCGAAACTACATAGGTAATGAGTTGGAATGAAACTTGGCACGTTTTGAGTTCATACTACAAGGAAGGACATGGAATACATTTTATCATGGAATTCAGTAAGGATCCCGTGGGAGAGAGGAAAAAGTAGAATTCTTAAACCGCGCATCACGACGGGTCAACGCGTCGGATTTCATGCATTCTTTTTATTAGAAACAGTGTTGCAAGATCGAATTTCACTAAATCAGTAGAAAGTCGAGTAGAAAATCAGTAGATTGATGAAATAATCTGTAGATTGAAGAAAAAAATTACCTACCTTACATGATTTATGGTGGTTTAGCTGGTCCAGTTAACTTTACTACCGAAGTTTGGTTGGAGAAAGTGATCCAATTAAACTAACTGGACCACAAAAAAATATTTTTTACTGTGGTACACAGCCAACTGTACCTACCTACTAACGAAAAAAAATTACGGTGATCCAGTCAAATGGATCAGGAGCCCAATTCTGCATTACAATTGCTTCAGTACGACAATGGAATCGTCGCAGAATCATAACGTAGAATCCTTAGATTAATAAAACTCCAGATAGTGCGTGCGAGATAAATTAATAGTTTCAAACTTGACGCGCGTCTCTCCATCTGCATTCATCATAATTTTTTTCATCCAAGGTGGAATACCAAAACGTGTCATTCTGTGACGATAGCCCTGTCATAGTGAAGCAATTAGTATAGCAGAATAGGGCCCCAGCTGAACGGAACCATGAGTAAGAAGTGAAACGAGTATGACACTTAACACTGACGCTAGCCGAGTCGTAGCTGAAAGCCGTGTGGATAGAGAATGGGATTGAAGATGACAACATGCTATCCCCCGTAGACCCTACACGATTTTTTGCACGGCGGCGTTTCATAATATGAGAGACTATGGTTAAATGTGAACTTAATTAATCGGCAGGTAAGGCAATCGCGAACGAAGTCGCGGGTACAGCTAGTATAAAATAAATACCTAATACAATACAAATATGGTGTATATAAAATATTAATTTGACATTAACAGTTTGAAGTTGAGGTAAGACAGTGTTCAACCTCAACCTCAACCTGCCTGCATTGGTCCACTACTGGACGCTGGCCTCCCCCTGATAAGAAACTGTTCATCCCACTAATATTATAAATCCCAATAATCCTATTATCCTACTACTATTAAAAATGCGAAAGTTTGGATGAATAGATGGATGTTTGTTACTTTTCACGCCAAAATTACTAAATGGATCGAAGACTGAAATTTTGCATACAAGTAATTCGAATCAAACATGATCTACTTTAACCTCAAAAATATCAGTTCTCTTGGGAAATAAATCACGTTTCAATAGAAACAACGCCTGCGAAGAATTAGTACATAATATTATAAAAATATAATTCATTTTCGACTTTTATAACTCCTACGAATAACAGGTTTACATTTAAACATACATGTGTTATGCAGGGGGGTTACTTAATTCTGACGCTGTCTGTACCTAGTCTGTACCTAGTCAAGATATAAAAGCTCAGCAACGTATCAACTGTCCAGTCTAGGACGTAACCTGACTCCAGGACTTTGCCCGAGCTTACCTGTCTAAAGCCTCAACGCCTTTATTATTCTCTACTTTAATACTCAGATTTTACTTCCGGTTAAGTGAACCGGGTCTGGTGCTAGAAATATGATTTATTAGCTGCGGCTTTGTGTATGATAAAACTTTTTAAATTGTCGCGAATAAATAAAGAGAAAAGGACGCGATAAATACCCGATACGTAATAATATATCTTTGTATACAATTTTAGGAATAAAAAGTCCTTGGTAGATGATACTTCCGGTCTCGTGCTAGTAAATCTATACTCGATAGACAAATAAAATTGAAGTGTTGTTATTTAATGTCAAAAAAACAGCTTCTTACTAAACGCATACGAAAGTAAGTATATCTACATGGTACTTGAAACGCGAAGACAATTTCTAAATTTCTGGTCTGTCTGTCTTTTCGATTCGCGTGATCTTCGAAACGGCTGGACCAATTTTGACAGGAGACAGCTAGTTTAATAATATACCTTTTAGAATCCAACCCAATTTAAACCAAATTCGTTTTTGTGCTGTAACAAAAACATCCAACCAACTGAATATTTCAAATTTCGCATTTCAGTGCATAGTGCGACCCAGAAGGCAGATAATTTTCTTTAGTTTTTCAATCTAAATTCAAGCTGATCGAATTCAGATATTGAAATTAAATCTTATACGTCTTACAATACAACTCAATTTCCGTCTACCGGAATCCAACAATAAGATACAAGATAACAATAATGATGAGGAACAAGTGTTACAGCTGTCAAGAGCGGTGTTTGAAGATTTTAATTACGAAACTCGGTTCATGGTTCATCCCTCTTTGTAACGTAAAGTACCTAGTAACTTTTGTGTAGTCTGTGATACGAAGGGCTACTTATGAGAAAGTACCCATTTAGATTTTCTAAATGTTGCAACTACAGATCACGAAACCTGAAAGGCATTGAGGAGGCTTTGAGGAGGCTTTTATTCAGCAGTGGGACAACATGACAAATAATAATGATCAAAGATCCTATGACTACGTAATATCTTTGATAATGATAATGCTGGACTATTCACACAACATTATCTAGCCTCAAGCTAAGCAGAGCTTGTGTGAGACTCGGTTTCGATGATGGAAGGACCATCTACATTAAAAAAGTGCAGAAAACTCGGTTTGCGATTCAGACACACACTTTGCCAAAATCAACATCAGCATCCGCTATGTGTCTATGAGTCTAAAAACTGTATCAGCAACAACCCTGGTCATAATACTCGTAGATAAAGTAGTGTCTGAGGAAATAATAAAAAACCAACAGCAAAACTTAACGTTACCATTCTATACTTCAGATAGTCAAGTAACAATAACGGTAACTTCAAACAAACTTCCACGATGAACAAACATACCTTAAGAAACTCCCTCCACATAAATCCAGCCAGTCTTTCCTTTTCTTACCCCTGCAGCTAATTATTTCCACAAGCCATACATCTCCCTAGGAAACGTCATCATTATCTCACCGGAGGAACAAAGCTCGTACATGTATCAACGTCCTTTTGTCCCATCGTCAATCGCTAACACATTTACCCACTTCCAGCCAACGCGACTGGGTGAAAACTTGCAAAACGAACCATTGTAAAGATCGGCGCACACAGCACAATACTGCTGTCATGCTTATCGATGCGTCAAAGAAGTTCAAAGCTGGTTAGAGTGTGGTTAGACGCTATCGTTTGTCAGTTTACGCCGGAGGTGCGATTGTTTCCAAATAGCCTTTTTGAGGGCGCTTGACATTGCGATTTAAATGTGTTTTCGGCTCGTGTGCTCGTGTCTTAAAGTCTTTGTCCTGTTGACGTTGTGGAAACGTCTAAGATGTATTTTCTGTTCCTGAAACGGTTCCTTCGTTTGGTTTAAATGGAACTTGGGTGATGTGAGCCGTTTTGTGTCGTGTACCGTCTTTATGAATTAGGGACACATTGTGATCTTTATCAGCACAAGTTCAAGACATGTTTCGTGAAAGCGCCTATTATTTTGTCGAAATAAATATATTTTTTCCCGATACAACATAAAAATAGCAATTTTAAGTCTCTGATCTCAAACTGGATATTATTAGATTTATTTGAAGAAACGTGTGGGTATCTTATCCACAAAGAAAATTACAATCAAATAATAGAAAGGTTTATAAGTTATTATAGTGCGTAACTCCACACTTGGGGTAATTTTTAAGAAATCAAATAATGTCGCAAATATATTCGTCATTTGACCTCGTGGTGTAGTTGGTTAGCACATTCCGTACTGAGGGAAGGATGCGGGTTCAAGTCCCGTTGAAGTCGAAAATTTTTGCGATATTATTTTAATCTTTATGTATATTATATGTTAGGGTATTTCAATTCTTTATTCACAAAGAAAATAACAATCAAATAATATAAATAAATTAGAACTAATATTTACAATTTAAACAAATGAGCTAACTACAGACTGTCGCAATCAATCTACAGGTATCTCAACTGATCCATATCAATACCAGTCGGAAGCGTCCCCAAGACGCTGTCTGTATTGCCCCGCTTTATGGCATCAGCTCTTGGGTCACGCGACGCTTCGGTCAGAGGTTCAGATAATTTTTAAAAAACCCTAAGTACCTCGGTACCCCACGGGTCTCGACTCCAAGGGGAGCAAATGTGTGAGTTGGATATCTACCGTAATATTTCTGCTTTAGCTACGCACTTTTAAGTACTCATATTAATCTTATTTGTGTAATAAAATCTGTGTCTTAAGGCAAGCGTGATCCGACCGTGAATGCCTACCTCACACGATAATCCTGTTAGGTTAAGAAGGTTTCTACATATAACATGCTTTGCTTCGCCTTAAGGATTAAAACCGACGTGTACATTACGTGTTTCAGAAATTATTTTAGTAGACATTTTGGTTTTTACCACCTTCGAAGTATTATTGAGCAGGTGCAATATAAGAAGAATCTTTTAAAATCATTAAACCTTGGATTTACTGAATTTCCAGTTTTGCAACAAAAAAAAGCGTTAGGTTCGAGTCATTCATTTTAAGACACTAATCTGCAGGGATCAAGTTATATAACACATCCAAATAAACGTTGGACAAAACAAGAAGCTCAAACAGAAATAGAATTTATAGGTATTAATTTAGCAGCGGCCTAAGCCCTGCTTAAGCGATTACGCCAAGCAAAGATGCAACGTAGATTTACAACAAAGCTCGCCATGACAAGGTGGTCATCGCAAGCCCCCAGATCTTTACGCCGGACAATGAAGACAAAGGACCTTTAAATAATTCACACGAACGAAAATCAACCTTAATATTAGAGGCGGAGAAACCAATGTTATTATTAAAGTTTGCGCGTCAATTTTGCGTTAAGACGAGTAGTTTGCATGAGAGAGGAATCGAGCGTCTGGGAGCTAAACCTTCCCTCGGGCAGTGGGGCCGAACATAAATAATTAATCTGCGATGTGCGTCCGACGGTTTGCTAAATCCCGAGGTGGTTTAGGAAGCTGCCTTGCCGTCTGGGACACTAAGGTGTACATTGTTTCTTGTTGTGATTGTGTCGACTTTGATTACCTGTGCTTTATTAACTCCTCGGACAATACTGTGACACGGGACTAAATACATACATGGACTAAGTAATATTATTTGCGTTTTACGATTGAAAATGTGACCCGAAGTCAGAAGGATGACAAAATTTACCAATCTTCGATAAGTAAGATTTTGTCTACGAACCGTAGACCTCTACGAATCGTCTACAAAAGCGTAGCAGCTCAGGTAAGAATTTGTGTAATAATATGTCTATAATAATCACAAAGAAAATTGCAATAAAATAATAGAAATAAATTAGAACTAGTATTTACAATTGAAACAATTGAGCTAACAATCTAACGGTAGCTCAACTGTTCCATGTCAATACTAGTTGGAAGCTCCCCGAAACGCTGGCTGCATTGCCCCGCTGTATGGCAATGCTGATGCGCTGTGCCAGATAGTCACCAGCTCTCGGGTCACGCGTCGCTTCGACCAGACGCTCAGATATTTTTTTTAAAACCCGGAGAGCCTCGGTACGCCACGGACCTAGGGTCTCGACTCTAAGGGGAGCAAAGAACAGAGGCAGAGGCTCTGTCGACGCCTGCTTGTTTGCACCTCTTGAGATCCTCGACCAAATCTGCCGCCGCACCCGCCCTCACGGATGTCCTTGGAAGATGGGAAGGCGCAAGTGTGTCGACACATGTGATTGACTTTAACACATTAACTGGTTTAGTTAATGAGGTCCCGGTTTCAAGTCCTGGGATTTTTCTAGCAATAAATATTCACAATAGCAACCCGAAGTCAGAAAGTTGGCGGTGTTACACCCCCGTGCCTCAGAAAACACGTTAAGATGTTGCTCCTGCGCCTAACCTCTCCCCGGTCATGTCAGTCTGTTGTCCCATCGGATTATGAGAGTGAGGGAATAGAGAGTGCAACTGTGTTTTTGCGCGCACACTTGTGCTCTATAATAGTCCTGCGCACCTGGATAGGTGATACTGGCCGCCGTGGCCCGAATTCGGCTCTGAAGGCATCATAAAAGTTTAAAATATAATTGAAAAACTTTAATTATACACGTCTGGCATAAAAACTAAACTCACCTTGGTTTTACAAACGGTTTTGACATATCTCAGTATGTGTATGGTGTTTATCATATTCCAATAGTTTATAGTGCGAAGCCCTAGCGAGCAACAAGCGGCGGCGTCTTGCGGCCGGTGGATCGGTGGATTAGGCCGGCTTTGCCCGCACGAGACGCACACAGCCATATCTACTAGGTTCTTATAATACCGTACTCGTAAAACAAAACAAAATATCCCTAGGCGAGCTTGATAGATTGGTTTCTTTGAAAGAATGTTGATGTAGATTGTCTATACTAGCTAGGAAATTCTAAAACGTAGTTTAAACGGGTTGGGGTTTATCTCTCCAGCTCGAATTTTGGACCGCAGTTCTCTTTTTAATGAAATATTTACATTATTATTCCAGTTTCTCAAGGGAGAAAACTGAAATTCAGTTTTTTCAATTCCAGTTTCCCTCTTAAGGGGCATTTATCAAGGGGGAAAACTGGAATAACCCTTGTGATAAAATTGTTGAAACCTACCATAATTCGATTTAAGTCCGTTACTTATGCATGATTTACACAATTTTGCTAAAAAAAACTAATTCTTGTTCTTATTGAAATGCCGAACACCAGTGTAGCCATTTTTATGAAAAACTAGCTGCTGCCCGCGGCTTCGCTTGCGTAGTTCCCGTTCCCGTGGTAATTCCGGGATAAAACATAGCCTATGTCCGTCTCCTGGTTCTAAGCTGCATCCCCACCAATTTTCAGCCAAATCGGTTCAGCCGTTCTTGAGTTATAAATAGTGTAACTAACACGACTTTCTTTTATATATATAGATTGCGTAAACAGTGGTGACATATTCTAGGGTCAATGCGCACCATAAAATAATCCTCAATTAATTCTAAGTCAATGAGCACCAGAAAATAATCCTTAGTTAATTCACGTCTAAATTCATATTTTTAAATCTCCCCGTTCTGGGTTTCCTTTTATTAAATATTGAGATTTTAAACAATAAAAGTCGTAGAATATTATTTCACGCTGCAAGCAGCAACCTAAAATCGCTTCACAGTAAAATCACAATAATTAAGTCCTCATAAAGTTAGAATTAAATAGGCAGTCGAATCGACACCACTAATGGGCGTCCACACCCGCTACCAACATTAGGACCATTTAGACGATAATTCCGTTAAGTCCCATCCACACTAGGTATTACTGGTTAATTAGGCGCCGTGTCCGCGGCCTAGTGGGCTTCAAGCCTACGTCATTGTGATTCGCGGGTGCTTTTCGCGACTTCTATTGTTATAGTATTCATTATTTATTATTAACTAGCTTACAGCGGCTTCGCACGCGTATTTTCGGTATAGTAAGTACCCCATTAACTAAGTCAGGCTATGTTCTAAATGTACTTCAAATTTCATCTTGATCTTTTAGTGGTTTTGGAGATCCTAGGTAACAAAAAATCACATTCAATCGGCTTTATAATATTATACAATATAATTGTAAATAGGTACTTTAAACATACATACAGTGAGGCAATGCATGTCTTGGGGACGCTTCCGACTGGTATTGATATGAATCAGTTGAGCTACCTGTAGATTGTTTGCAATAGTCTGCAGTTATCTCAATTGCTTCAATTGTAAATTATAGTTCTAATTTATTTCTATTATTTTATTGTAATTTTCTTCGTTTATATACAATATAATTGTATATACGTTCTAAGTTAAAAGTAGAAACGTAGGGGAAATAATAACAGAAGGTACGCGATAAATACCCGATTAAATCATTAACTAGTTCTAATTTCTTTCTATTATTTGATTGTAATTTTCTTTGTTAATTTCTTTGTAAGAAGTTTTATATCCGCTTCCGCTTAAGCTTCAACGTATCCGTTTCCGAATGGGCTTTTAACTTTTCAAATGCGTTCATTAACCGCGGCCCGATTATTTGGTCCATTCTGACCGTCATTGATTGAGAATAGTGTATTAGTGTTCGAGTTAAGCTTTAGCTGTTCAATTCATTAAATGGTCTGTTAATGCGTATTTGATAATCCAAATGAAGTTGGGAATTAAATACGTTTGATACTTATTTTAGAGATTGTGTTTGTGTTGGATTTTTTATTAAAAGTCATGGTCTACGAAACTTTAGCTTTAATTGGCTTCTATTAACTTAATCAATCCATGAAATAGTACCTACTTTATTCACAAAGAATTATTACAATCAATATATAGAAATAAATGATAACTAGTATTTACAATTGAAACAATTGAGCTAACTGCAGACTGTTGCAATCAATCTACATCTATATTAATACATTACAATTGCCAAGTAAACCTCGAAATATGATAAAGTAGATCAATATACTGATCCAATATCTTAGTGGAAACTGAATACAATTATATAAGAAGGTTCTTCTACTCTAAATGAACGCGCGACATTTACGCGCTAAAATCACAAAAAAAAAATTAAGATTGCGATACGCGGTTTAATACTGGAAGATCTTCTACGTACAAGTAGTATAGTATAACATTTTTTGACCGACTTTGAAAAAAAAAAGGTTCTATGTTCGACTCCATGTATTTTTTATTCCCGAGGGATTGCGATACGCGGTTTAATACTGGAAGATCTTCTACGTGCAAGTAGTATAGGATAAATTTTTTGCCGACTTTGAAAACAAGAGGTTCTATTATTTTTATTCCCAAGGGATAAGTAATTATCCCACAAAACTAAAAAAGACGTTTGTTAGAACTTAGGGATTCAAAGTTGGTTCTTTGATTTTTCAAAAAAATCCAGTTGTTGTCATAAAACACGACAAAACAAACACTAAATTAGTTCATCGTTGAATCAGTTACTTAAGCCCCTTTTACTAAAATTACTAAAATATATTTCCCATTAGCCACATCACAAAGGATTATTATATACCTACCAACAGAAGTCAAAATAAAGCAATTACACACTCAGCTCGGAAGGGAAAGTTTACACAAAATTGTTTCTAATCCAATATCCCCGGGTAGGCTTCAACGGAATTCAGTTTAGGCGTGCTCTATTAGTTGCCAACTTTTCAGGTAAAAGGTTGTTGTCACTTGCTAATGCTATTGTAGACTTGCCTCAATTTGGGATTAGATACACGTATGTACATATAAACATCGTCAATTATTTAAAAGTTCTATAAAACTTCGGCAGTTGGCATTGTTCTTTTTTTAACCGACGCCAGACGCAAAATGAGATGGGTGTTATAAGTTTAATGTCTGTCTGTGTATCTGTCGGTGGTATCGTAGCTCCCAAACGGATGAACCGATTTTCGTAGCCATGCTTCACAAAAATATGTCGGGGAGGTTTTTAAAAATTTTAATTTTGTTCTTGTTAACCATGTATCCATTGCTTTTTGTTCCAAAAAAAACGATTTTTTTCATATTATTATCTGTATCGATTTTGGTATTCAAGACTAATAAAAAATACAAAACATTTTATATAATAAACAAAATAAAATTACATATCATTTGCTAAATATTACATTCATCTATGATATTACTAATGAGCTTTTTTCGTTAATTTTTGTTTGAATCAGGTATATAATATTTCTATTCATAGAGGAGACAGAATCCTTAAAAGGGGAGGATAAACCTCAGACACTAGTTGTGTGAATGTAGGCTTTCAAATTAATCGCTTTTAGAGGCAGACAGACTCGATTCAGTAATTAATTTTACCGCGCGCACCAAATGCATTTCTAACCATAATCCTCGTCAAAATAGGAAATAGACATTTACTTCACCATGAAATTTAGTTCTGCGTTCTAAACGCGGGCAAACCATAATTATGTAAAACGAACGTTAAGTATGTGTTCCCAAAATTATGTGCGGGATAAATCCTCAAGCTCAAATGTGCCTTTGCAAAATTGTGTATATGGCAATCGCGCAGTTGTACCGCAATAACGCAATTTCACTAGGAGTAAAAATCCTTTACGTGGTAGGTAAGTAGTTCATTTTGCGAACGACAATCCACGAGAATAAAATTATACGAAGCGATCATTTTCATTTGCTTCCCGACCGGTCAATTTTTCGCATAACGCACCACCCAATGAAAACACAAATTAATCTCCTCATTTTTTTGCATACAATTTTATATCACTGAGCTCAAATATCCGAGCGAGGCAGTGAGTAATCCCACGTGATAGTTAAGGATTACTTTTGTCTCAATTGAATTATTTCATCAAAAGCTATATTAATTTACTATAATGTCATCGCGAAAATAATCCGTGAAAGGTTCCGATGTTTTGTTTACGTGCTTTCATGGAGGTGTGCCGTGAAATCCGAAATCAATATGAACAAGAGTGCGGGCGAGGGCTGTGTCGACGCGATATCCAACACGGGTGCGGATTAAGCGACGTCAAATCCGGGATTAAGCCGGTCCGGGATAAAACGAAGGCCGGGATCGGCGGGCGCGGGTCAGCGGGATTTCACCGACTCGCCGCCCAATAAAAGTGTCTGCAGTCGATTTAGACTAAGCCCACGTGCATAGCTGATTGGTCTTTAGTTACCTCATTTTTGACCACTTCCAATCAGTTGATAATTTGTTATCTGCACCGGTCAATTGACAGATCTTTTAAATGTAAGAATCTCTGAGATGGAGTAGCACGTACAACCATGTTCTACAATTTCACATATTTCAGCTTAGTCGCTAAGCCTGCCCCTTATACTTAGTACTGTACTCTCACCGTGTATTCTCACCGTCTACTAGGGTATTATACACGGTGAGAGTAGCTTATAGGATAAGCTAGTAAAAGTTCACCAGCTGTCTCGCTTTTTCCGGTGTGCGATTCGGCTTGGACACCAATTGCTAGGTAATTTCGGCGCTTGCGATCTGTCCGCGCAAAGCCGATCTAATGCCGCCAATGGGATTAGCCCAGAGTGTCGTGTGCCCTTTGCGATTTATTGGACGGAATCGGACACGTATAAGATCACCTAGGCCATTCTGCTAGATTTATTTTCCGGCTGTATTATCTCATCATCATATCTTGGTTCTTAAAATTACGGGGAAAATAAAGAAAACTAAGCTATGATGAAATGCGTTTAGGGAATTGTAGCCATCTTAATTATGTTGGTAACTTCTGTCTTCGTTCTGAGGTGTGTGTATGTTT
Source organism: Eupithecia subumbrata (assembly GCA_949316285.1). Lineage (NCBI taxonomy): Eukaryota > Metazoa > Arthropoda > Insecta > Lepidoptera > Geometridae > Eupithecia > Eupithecia subumbrata. The sequence goes on along the minus strand of OX438644.1, from coordinate 24,036,261 downwards.
TTTAACATAGGTATTTAGAGAACCGGGGTAACCTAAAACTCTGCTTGAACACGTGTATCACAAATCTGGCAGTAAACCGAAATCATGTTACTCGTCATATGAAGAGTACATTTCGGTTAACGCTTTTAGAAAGAAGTTTTACTTTTAAAGGTACTGTTATTATTTAGCTGTGTGGTACACATGATCAGCGTGGGGATTATGGGCACTACCCCCGATGAGATAAAAGTCAATGGCGCTTATCAGGGGGAAGCCTGCGTCCAGCCGTGGTTTGGCTGTTGAGGTGAGGTTATTATCTAGGTGATAGCTTTGTTTGTTTACTTTCTTTTGTAATTTAATACTTTTTTTATGAACGAAACTGTGCATAATCAGATAACCCTCTCGTACGCAATAATTGATGATCCCCAAACGCATGCAGTCTAATCGAAGTTTTTGTAAACCGCTCGTTTGCCAACGCCGTCGCTCAGCCATAATGGTCTTCGTAATCCGGATCGGAGATTCATTAGGGCGAGATTATAGTCTATTGAAATCTGGCTTAGCTGCGGGTGGGTATAGGATGGACGAGACGAGGCTAAAATATTGATATTGGTATATTCAAAACTTTTTAAACTTACGCGATTTGTTAACATGGTTTAATCGGGTATTTATCGCGTACCTTTTGTTATTATAAATAGCCGATTAAACCATTAACTGTTGGTATATTCGTTAGTCCTTTTAATAGAATAGACTATTAAAAGACTTACGCAAATAAAAAAAAACTAAACTTAGACATAATAAACTTAGATTAAAATAGAAAGTGTAAACCCAGTAACAAAATGGCTCTGTCTCAGCTTCATAAATTGTTGAATCATTCATATTTTATCATAGATGTCGGTGGAGCTAATGGTCTAGCAATAGGGTAGTGTCCTGGAAAAAAAATATTTTAATTAGTCCGTCAGATGGATTTATCGGAAGATTTTTCTTTTGTCAATCAATCAAAAATGTTTGGTAGTTGGGGCTAGTGACGTCACACCTTGCTAAACAAATGTCGCAAGGTGTGACGTCACGCTGAACTTTAACTGGCTTCTTAATTTTATGTTTAATCGACAAAGGAAAAAATACGTGACCAATATCTTCTGATAATGTAACTGACGGATTATTTTGAATTTTTTAGGACGCTAGCCTATTGCGGTATTTTTTGCTGCTACTTCTCGACGGTCCCATATTACCTTTACGCATAGGACTAGCTCTCGCAAGAGGATATTCAGTAAGAAAGTAAACCTAATAACGTTCTACTAAGAATGAAGTTTGGTAAACTGTGCGCCGTTCACACTGAAACAACTACAGATGTGAGATTATACTGTATTGAAATCTGGCTTTGCTGACCGGGGCAGTAGGTATAGGATGGATAAGACGAGAATAAAAGATTTATATTGGTATTTATATATTCGCTAGATGACTTATCGGAACATTCGGAACCAACGAGCTGGCAATTTTGTGCAGGTCCTGTTTAGGGTTCCGTACAAAAGAGGTACCAACGGGACCCTATTACCAAGCCTCCGCTGTCTGTCTGTCTGTCTGTTATGAACAGTAATAGGTTGACAGTTGCAATTTTCACAGAGGATATTATTTTTTTTTGCCACTTTGTAGCAAATTATAATAAAAAGAAATTTAGGAAATAACATATTTTTTCGAGTTTGTAGCTGTATCTCTTAAACCGTAAAAGGTTGAACAGTTGAGTTTTCGACAAAGTGTGTTTTTCTATCCCTAAAACCCCTAAAAACAAATAAAGTTAATAAATAAAGGGGCAATGTCCATACCCATCACCGAAGTTAAGCAACGTCGGGCGCGGTCAGTACTTGGATGGGTATTTAACGAATACGGTACATGATCGCGTCACGTTGGCTTTTTGCTTTTTTTTTTCAATGAAACAAAACAAATTGTTAGAGTTTCTCTTGTTTCTTTTGCCAAAGTATTTTGTACGGTGGGTTAGTATTATTACATATTCTCTGACGGTGGTACGGCACCCTTCGTGTGCAAGTCGACTCGCACTTGTCCGGATTATATTTCATAACCCCTATATCGCCGCTCGCATAGCTGTTACGCATAGCCAGTGGGTAGGAATCGCGTGAGGACTCTATGTATCTATACCGAAACCGAAGTTTGGTAAACCATAATGATAGCTTGTGTAACTTCATGCGTTCACCTACTAAAACGAGTCTTTAGATCTCTATAGAAAGTACGGTAATGTAATGATCAAAACCCTCTTCGAAGTAAACAAAGCACGCCCCACAGTATTATCATTATTGGATAAGCGACATCGTACATCAAACGGAGGTGGTAAACAAAAAACGGTAGATACGTAGATACGGTAGATGTACGATGTAAACATGGATGAAAGGACTCAAGTAATTACAGTGATTCTTTACGTACTTATTCCAGAAATATCAATAGTTAATTTGCGTAATGGATGCGGTAATATTGATCTTATTCCTATCGTGAAGGGAAAAGGGCAGAAAAAATTAGGCATAGCTGCATGTAAGGCTTAATATTCAGAAAGGGCTGTATTTTTAACCACAGTATATGCAGGCTACCTAATTGATTTACGGATAAATCTCTGTACTTATAGGTACTTTTTTTTATATTTGGCTTGTGTTTTGTCCATAGAAAGATCTCTGTTTTATTTTAACTCAGCCAGTTGTTCGAACGCTGATTGACTTATCAATGAACAAATTATTTGTCGCATAGTTCTTTGACGAATCAAGTCGCATATTGTTTATTAACTTCTGCCCGCGGCTTTGTATCATAAAGTAGCTTATTATCTAAGTTAGCCTTCGCTCCAAACGTATGCCAAATTTCATCTTGATATGTTCAGTAGTTATCGAGATTTTAGGTAACAAAAATTTCACATTTAACAAACTTTCTGCTTTATAATATTAGTCGAACTAATATTATATAAAGAAAGTTGTGGTGAAAGCAAATAATAGGTGCAGATTAAGTAAAAAAACATGTTATAAAACATGGTTATTTAACATGTTTTAAAAAGAGGACCTGTTATAATTTTACATGTTTATTAATGTGGACGTGCTATATAAACATGCTACGTAATCTGGACTCTGGACGCATCGCTTACAGGACCTTATTTACAACTCAGTTTAAGAATGCGAAATTAGTATTAGAATATTTGTAACCATTCCGATTTCGTAGAGCAATATGAGCGAAATCCGACTACAACCAACATAACCAAGAGAGTGTAAGTACAAACAACTTTCCCTATTATATTGTACTCGTTCACAAATTGCGTACAAAAACCCAATACTTAATCGTACTACGGATAATCTTTTTGTACGTAGTCATCCACGCGAGATTACCCCGCGGCTTAATACCGAAGTAAAATATTTATATCGTAACGAGGCAACCCCTAGGCTGGACTTTCCGATAATGTAAGAGAAATTACGGAAAATTATTAATGGTTGGTACTTTTGAACTTTCCATTTTCGGATCAACAGAATAATATGCAAAAGAACATTAAGGTTTTTGAAATTTTGTAAGTACAGCCCTCGTATCGTTAAACACTTTTACAAGGTCAACTTTGTTTTTGTTAAGTACTTGAACTCTTTCAGAACCTGCTGGAAATATGATTTGCTAGAATTGCGCTAGATAGTTCCCAATAATCTAAAAACTTAAGGGTCCTTTTGCTACCCAGTATAAAAAACTCCATGAATGAACCATTATAATTTAAAAAACCCTGCAACATTAACTTCCGGATTTGAAATCTATACTTTTACTTTGTCCCTACGAAACATTGAATTCAATTTAAAAAAAAGAAATCCACCAATATTTGTCCTCGAATCGTTCAACTCCTCAACCCCTACGGTAGGTCGCGGTTTACCCCGTGAGGTTCATTGACTAGCATATTAAACCCCTGTTTTATCCCTACACCCGACTTCCAACCTTATACCTACCTCACAATAAAACTGACATTTCTTCAGAGATCCTGACTCGGTAGCTTTACTGCAAGCTGAAGATAAGCCGACGGATTAGTTCGACAGAACGAAAAAATGAATAAAAATTCAAACCTTTGCCCTGATTGGGTTTCATTCTTTTTAATGCTCATGATGTAAGGGATTACGACCCTCGAAAATAAGCACAGAGCATGGATTGATTACTAAATTCAATTGCTAACTTAAAATATTATTTGCAACATTTTATTAAATCCACTTTGGACCATCATAGCTTTACTAAAAGTATGAAACGTTTCATAAAATTTTGGTTGGTTCAATCTGAGACTAAACTTTCAATTCGCTAAAATATTATTTTAGCGAATTGAAAGTTTACCTATGTAAGAGTCCTTCAAGAATCTAAATATTGTTGCAACTATTTTTGCGTTTTCAAGCTGAAAACGTAGAGCTTAGAGCCAAAATCCTTCACAAGGTCGGGGTGTGCAAATCCGGAATACAACCCTATCCCGGCTTACCTTGATCCTACCGGTAAACTATACCTACACAGTACACCTATAGTTGCATTGTAGCGATAGCAAAAGCGTGGATTTATTGATGGTACCGATGGAAACGACCGTATGTAAATATTTTTTATTACTTACAAAAATACAAAAAAATCAGGTGGTTTTTTATATACTACTGGTTAGTTATAAACAGAATACAGTTGCATATATACATTTTATGGTTTTTATCGGAGGTAGCGATAGCAAAGACAAGTACATATCGATTGTTTTGCTATATTATCGGAATTACTCAAATCTACACTTACCTACTTTTAAATAATAGAAACTGCAGACTGTTGCAAGCAATACTTACTTTTTTAATGTTTTGAAAAAGTTAATGATATAGTTTATGTTTTTCCTTGTAGTAAGTAACTATATTTACTTATATTTAAATCTTTGTTTGAGGCATGTGACTGAGGCTTAGATGCTTAAATAAAGATAAGCAAAACAACTGGGTGGATATTGGGGACAGAAATTTTATGTTACACAATGTTACACAAAAAATATATAGCATTTTTATATTCGCTCGTATAAATCCGGTTCGAATCCTTTACAAACTTACTACACTTATGTTTCATTCGGCTCGTCCGTCAGATAATCCCATTGTCTGTCTCTGTCGCACTCACGAGAGGTATTTGCAAATCCTCGCCGCGTCCCTCTCTAATCCCTTATTTGAATCTTATCAGATCTCAGGAGATACACCGGTAGTGGTCTAAGTCCGCGCATGTGGCCTTATCTTTAAGGTTGTCGCTAAAAATTATAAACAACATTTTATGTTGTTAAAAATAAGAGTAATATTTAACGTATTTGACTTTTGATTACATTGAACGTTTCTTGAAAGCTCTTGAATGTAGAGTTTAAATTTTTTTTTTTTAATGCTTGCCCGTTTTCGACTACTTATCGTGAACTTGCGAAGCAAACTTATAATAAGTATATCGTCAACTTCTAATGGGTACTTACACCGGATATCTAAAAGAGTAGATACTTACTTAGTATAAACTTTGTGTGCATTTAAATAAAATAAATTAACCAAAGTTCTAGTCGAAAAATTTAGGGTAGGACAGCTTGATGAGATAAAATTGTTTTGCTAGCTTTCCTACCTAGTTCAATGTAGAAATAATGTCAAGTGATACGGACAACCCTGCTGTAAAAGCATATATTTAAGGTGCGTCCACACTGAACCCGATTAATGGCCTTTGAATTTGCGATTGAAGCTAAATTTATGTTTCTGCAACGCGTCACAGATTACCGCGACATCAGAATAAGGATACGCGGAGCTTTGATCTGTCCCCGAGAATATCTTCAGATTAGACAGAAATAACCGAGGAAGCTGGGCCTCGTAATATGAACCTAATCTTGGCTATGAAAACGCGCTCTTAACGGTCAGTATTACATTTATTAAGCATAAATTAGGAACGTCTTAAAGGATTTCAATATTCTTAAACAGTATCAAAATAAACATTAGTTATTGATCGCAAAACATAATATTTTATAGGAAACGCGAATTAAAGTATTATTTCTTGCGCATAATAAGATAATTCTAACCCTTTGTAGGGATTAAGATTTCGTTAAGGGCGCCCCTAAGCCAGACGGGGTCTCGGTACCCTTTGCGTTCACTTCTATGGTTTTTACGACGATGAACAAAGGCTATGAATTACTGCTATAAATAGTCGTTTAATCCATTCATTTACTTGGAATATTTAGAATGTTTTGGAACTCAGATATTTCAGTTTTAAATAGTAGCGCAAATTTTCGCTGATGATTTTTTTCAGTAACGAAAATTTAAGAAGATTTTTTGTGATATAAATAAAACATTAACAGCCTTGGAGCTTAAATTAGTGTTTTTACATAAAAATTATTGGATTTTATTTTTTCGTTGAGTATCTATTTCAATAGCGACCTTTAAAAAATCAACAACTTTTGACTTTTGACTACCTTAGACCTAATTAACTATTGACATTAAATGTTTTTAGTAAAAACATCAATACTTATAATTTAGTTCTGTGAACTTTGGCAATTAATCAAAATTGATAACAAACCCGTTTAATAAAGATCCAATTAAACTAAAAACAAAAGAACATGGAAACTCGCACTCCCCTTGTCTTACAAACACAGATCTACTTCTACCCACAAGCCTGACAATCTCTGTAAGCCTAATCTTGACAAATGGTACAGATCATCCGGACCACAGCGTCCACGCTTATTTGTCGACCACGATTTTTTATCGATTGATCAGAGGATCAGCTGATTGCCTCTCTGTAGTCACCGGCGGATTATTCCACACACACATACATGGCGAGCTGTAGGCGACGTACAGTACACATGGGTTTGAAGGTACAGAAGCTGCTAACCAGATTTTAGAGCCCTTTAGGATTGTTTAGGTTTTATGTTTTTTTTTTTACTTTATTTGCATGCATAGGAATATGCTGAGGGAAAAATAAATTTGCATGCAATTCTGTATTCGATAGTTAAACTTCTGACAAAAGTATTAAATGTATTAGGTATTATTTTATTAAATTCTGTGAAGGAAGTTTATGCGTGAAGCATTAATGTAAATCACGAAAACTGCGAATAAAATTTGGGACAATACCAGCCAATAGTGCAGGCTTCATTAGAATTATAGTGATTTCATAAAACTCGAAAAAAAGAAATATGGATAAAAAAATCAGTAAAACACATTTGTCCGTATAAAAATGGTCTCGTCTTCTTTGATTGTTTTTTACGGATGGTATGAAACAGCCTTTATCAAAATTAAGCCAAATACAAAGAAATAATCATGAAGGATTTGCATTATGATACACACACATGCGTACTTTCATTCATACAATTTTTTACTCTATCCCATACGTCATAAGAACTCGTCTTTGTACAAAGATGTGTGTGTGTGTTAAGCCGAATGCATGCCTCAAATTGGGATGAAGAGAGAGATTATCTAGAGATGATTGATGGGGCTTGCTACTAAGAAACCAGCGGTAGATACATCTCTAGGTAAACATGCTTTGATGTTTCTTTTCTGGTTACTTATTGTCAGGTCATAAGACTCAGAACTTGGCATGACAAACCTGCCAAAATATAGCTTCAAAAATCATAATTATAACCTTTTTATTTCCATAAATACAATAAATGTACACTTAGAAAAGGTCAAAATATAAAACTAAACACTGACACGGAAATAAATTGTTATTTTTTATTTCTGTCGCTTCGGTATGTAGACTAAAGTAAAGAAGCGACAAAGAAACCTTTAGCCTGTTAGTTGTTATTTTCGAGTTGGAGCAAAACCCGTCGCAAGCTTTTTTATCCTCTAGATAATCTTATGTTTTATACTTAGTAAGCCTTTTTGCACAGCAAGGTTTTGACAAACTTAACTAACAAAAGACTTAACTTAGTAATGGACATCAGGGAAATATGGTCATGTCTAATTGTGGTCCTAATCCGCCGAAATGCTTTAGTGCATGTGCAAAAATAACTAGTGAGTTGTTTCTGACAAAACCCACTATTTTTTTTCTAATAAATAAATAAAACATTTTTTTTCGAAGCGAAAACCCCATATCACAAAAGAAAAATCAAATACTGTTCAAAAACTATACAATAATAAAAAATAAAAAAAATGGCGCATAAAGCTACCCTACGTTACTTTCTGTTTTCCGCCATATGTCATCATCATCATCGGCAACTCCACTTCACCCAATGCTGGGTATGGGCCTCCAAACCTTAGGTTAAGTACCTACCTATAGTACTGCACTTGTCAAATCTTCAAGCCGATTCGTGTGTGTATCACTCATCCATTTCGCTTTTTCATGACAAATAAAAAACAAAAGGAAATGAACGAATGAGCAAAATAGCACGAGTGATAAATTCACACAATGTCTGAATTGACCAGTTGGTTTACCCGCCCAAGTACTTTTTCTATAAAATTTGCGAAAAATACATTAAATGATGGATTATTCAAAATAACATGAAAGCACTAAAACCTTTCGATTCGACTATCAAATTCTATTCCGGTAAGTCCTTTGAAATATATTCAGCTAAACCGGGATCTTGGTAATCCGGTCTGAGATGTACCCGGACGGTGGGCAGCCGCCGCCTAATCTTGGATGATCCGGATCTCACGTACTTAGCTACGTGTGTGCTTGCCTTAGCTAGTGTCGCCGTCCGGTCTTTGTTCGTTCGACTTTTAGTTCTCAAAGTAGGTTGATTGTAGAATTCGTAATCGAATATTGTTTTTAATTTTGTTATTTTATGCTATTTAGAAAATATAGAGATAAGTACGTAGACAAATAACGTAACTACTACCTATTTAAAATAGGCAGTATGTTCAGCAGTGAACGAATAAAAAAATTGCTGTAGTTAAGTCTGAGGATTTTATTATTGGATAGTTTTGTGCAATAAGAGTAATGTTTTCATGAGTGTAGGTACATAACTTGACGTTTTTTCCAATTACGGACTAAATTTCTGCTTCTATTCGCCTATAAAGTAAAACTAAAGTATGTTTAGATCACACACCCTACGAAGGCCGAGACAATACAGCGTTAGGGTGTGCACACACGCTCGTATCTGTCCTAAGCCGGATTACGCGGACGAATGACGGTAGAGGTCGCGGATATTATGGATTTACGGATGAAAAATGTTCAAAAGCTGTTGAAAGAGGTGTATATGCGTTGTTGGACATTACTTTTTAGAATCATGTTATGTTTTTATTTTAAATTCATATCGTGTATTGGTAATTAGAAATTGCGCATTTCTTAGATAATTGTAAACTATTATTTGTAAGTTAGGTATTTGAAAACGGCATCATCTTTTACCTCAGCCATAATATAATTTTGTACGGTGTAGGTACTTTTTTTCATTTTGCAGCATTCATTTTCAGTATCGTTCGAGATATTAACATTTTATATTATAAATATATGAACATCGTGGGCAAGCATTAAAAAGCACTCATTATGATGTCCTACGTTGCATTAAATAAAGCCCCATCGTGTATAAATCCAGAGCTACACTGCGGATCGCGCGATCATCCGGATCAGCTCCGATTCCAGATAAGAGCGCGTGTAGTGTGTAACTCTTTATGCATGAACACAAAGCATTTTTGTTGTTTTAAATTATGCTACGGTTATACCTATAGTCAATTATTTTAAAGACTTAAATTCAGATTGGGTATATAAGAAATATATTTTATGTCTTTATTTTATGCGCTTTGGCTGGCCAGTTATTTTTAAAATGTAAATAAAAGCATAAATGCAGCAATTTTGAATTCGAAGAGCTTAAAGCTTCTATCACGCTAGTTTATCATGGGTATGTAAATAATAATAAAACCAAAACATTTGAATCCAAGATGGATCCCAAGATTAGCCAAATATTGCTATTTAATAGGTCCGTATTAGCTATAAACTTGAAATTGTATATTAATTATATTCAATCTCTAGTCTGTCCCGTTGATTTTAGCAATAAAATCATGCTTAACTACTCGCGTTATGTCTTACATACAAATAAAAGAAAATAATACGGGACTATAAAAAATATAAATCGGCTTATCTGTATAAAACCAGCTTATTCGAGTACAGTCAGCAAATAAACGTGTTTAAAATTATAAAATTCATTTGCTCGGCTTATAAAAAGTTAATTTATTTTGAATAATAACTAGATACATACCTGCAAACAATTTCTGGCAGAAAAAATAAAATTATCGTCATTATTTAAATTGCTGCTTTTACTATTAGCAGGATTAAGCCCAGATTGATGTTGCAGGAGGACTTTACCCACTACCGCGACCGTAGCGAACGATATAGGCCATAGAAGAGTCGTGCGTAAGGGATTGTTTTGCCAACGGTACACAGGTACGAATTGACAAAAAGATATATCTACGGATGTCGGCATAATCCGACTGCCATTGTGCAATGGCTAATCGCTGGATCGACGACGGCGATTTAAAATTAATAATGATTTATAACGTACGATTAGACCGTTATTAGTAGCCAGTGGGCTTTATACTGAAGAATTATATATAAATATATATATATAGTGGGATATGTAGGAACTATGTTTATACGATAGATTTTTGTAAATCGTTACCCCTTATAAAAATCTTCTTAAAAAAAAAATCTTACTCGTAATAACATGTCTCAGAAGAAAACTAATATTTCTTAACTATTGCTTACCTATAGAAATTCAGGTTTTAAATAAGGATTTTGCTATGTAAGGGCTTCTTATTTACTAGTTATCTTATTGAACATTACCGTTGGTAAATAGCATTATATGAGTGAACTATAAATAAATAATGCTGGACAATTCACACAGCATTATCTAGCCCCAAGCTAAGCAGAGCTTGTGTTATAGGTACAATGTAGATAACTGATATACTTAATACACTGCATAGATAGATATTTTTTTATTATAAATAGAAAACATTCAGAACACCCTGAATAAATATCTGTAGATCGTACAAATATTTGACCCGAGGTGAGAATCGAACCCGCAACCTACTGCGTCGCAGGCGGACCTTCGCTCGCTGCGCCTCAGAGGTCGTCTTCCTATATCTCCACTATTTCAATTATTGAAGTGTAAATCATCATGCCTTGTACGTTTTACGTTCGTAGTGCACATTAATTTCCAAAAAATTACGAGTCATCTGTTCATCTTATAGGATTACTTGCATCCCAGCTGTACACGAGCTTGTAACACAATACTTCCAATCCGATCTCGTCCTTCTGACGGATATCCGGGATTAGATTAGAGGGGTAAAGAACCGAACGAGATAGAATAATATCATTCACATCAAGTAAGAGAAAGACGATGATCACATTTGAGAGATTACGGTTCATAGAGGATAGTGATTCAAAATAATTACACAGGGAATTAAATAGATACTATTAATAAAGCTGGAACCTCAACCTCATACAGGCTGTTTTGGTCCACTACTGGACGCAGGCCTCCCCCTGATAAGTGCGTTATTGGCTTTTATCACATGGGGGGTAATACCCATAATCTCCACGCTGGGCATGCGGGTTGGGGATCGCAGTTCGGTGGTTATCCGTTTGGGATTAAAGCCCTTGGTCCTTGGCGTCATGGGGCACACGCAATATATAAAGATCTTACCAAACTTCTTATAGAGTCCACAGGTGATCAACGAATTAGCATTGCCATTCAACGTGTCAATGCTGCCAGCATTCTGGGCACTCTGCCTTCTGGTGACGGCTTAGATTTTTAATAAATAGATATAAGTGTATATATTAGTTGTAGTTTTTATGTTCTGTTAATGTAATTTTATATCTTAGTATCGGGAAATTTGTGATTTGATTGCATTCGTAAGCGTTGTAAGCTTTGTTACTATCTAGTGGCATAAAGACACTAAAAGTCGAATAATAGACACCATAGTGTTGATTGTTTTCCATACATTCGAGTCTATAGTAAATCTTGGTTGTAGGTAGTTTGAGCCCGGATTATTCGTAATCTGGATTAACTCTGGCTTTCATTTAAATCCAGAAGTAGTTCATTGTATTTTATATATTGGAAAACAGATTTATAGTATGGGTAGGTATCAAAGCATTTGTTCTTGTTTTAGTGCTGAATCTTACATCGTCTTTACTATATTCATTCGGACCTTTGTGTGCTTAGTATGTTCTTGATACTAGGTTTTGAAAAGTGTGTTTTTTTGATCTACGCTAACATCTCTGGATTATTGGTAATGTGGTAAGAATAGACATAATAAGATTTTTGTGAAAACAGGATTTACAAAAGATATTTTTTTTAAATTGCATTGAATATGCCATTCTTTGCCATGAACGTTTTGTATATTCTTTATGAACAGAACTCGTAAGGTGCTTTGTAATAACACTGAATAACGATTACAAATTAATGCACATACATGAATGAAAATTTCCTTGCTGTCTGACCCCCATTGTCGCTTTCGCCGGGCTCTTTCATGTCATTTTATTGCGCTATGAAAATTGAAAATTATTCGAGTTAACGACTGGTCATGTTATGATAAATCAATTATGGCATCAGATTAAAGAGATGAGCAAGGATAGCCAACAAAGGCGCGGGGGACGGATCGTGACTGGGCATAATGTGTATAGTGATGTACCGCGCGCTGTATAAACAACAGGCTTCGACTTGGATGCTAGAACGGAACATAAAGATGCTTTGGTTGTTGGAGTACGGGGCTTTAGGAAATTATTCTTGAGCTTTTTAAAATCGGATAAACACGAGATGCCCAATCATTATTGCCCTGATTGTGTCATTTTCACGTCGCGTGTCGCCGTAATAGTGAATTTTCGTGTTATTAATTTAGCTTTTTTTTATTTCATTTATGTTTGTTTTAGTGTATACATGACTGTGGACTGTAGAATACGTTAAATAAGATCTGTTCTAAGTTGTCTGAAATTCATAATTTATGTATGAATAAAACATACTTTATTTACAAAGAAAATTACAAATAAATAATTTATTTAATAATTACAGGTCACACACAATTACAGGGTCCACTTAAAATAAACGAGATTCGGATACACCGATTGGCCAAACAAGTGTAAACCAATATTTGGCCACAATCTCTTTCGATGTCAACCCGATACTGGATCAGGTAGTCACGCGTTTGAAAGGTGAATTTATAAAATTGGATTGGGTAGTATCGCCTGACATAACCAAAGCCTTGCATTCGGCTACTTGATAGTACCGAGTCCTTGTCAAGAGGTTCCATTTATGTTCGGACGACCTCTGCGGCGTAGTGTGTGAAGGTCCGCCTGCGATGAGATTGCGGTTTCGATTTCCACCTCGGGACTTACGTTTCTACGATCTGCAGATATTTGTTCTGTTTTCTTCTCTCTGAATTGTCCGGCATTATTTATTTATGTACGGGATATGTTTATGCAGTACAAATGGAACATTGACGACTATTCTTTACTATTGATGGAGTATCCGAACTCAGAACTCGATGACTGAAGTTGTAGAATCGAAGACTAAGGACTCACCAGCAATGCTCTTGTTCAGCAGATTGTTGAAGGCTTCCTTCTTAGGAGACAGGTGCGGAGTGTGCCTCTCATGATGCACTGGTGCCGAAGGTGGTCGCGGCACCGTGCGATCCTCGGGAGAACGCCGAGGTGGTGTTTTACTGCGCCGCAGTTCTGCTGCTAGGGTCTGCAACAATTAAATATGTCATTAATATTATGAACCTGTCCCACTGCTGGCCTAAAAGCTTCCTCCTCTTCTTGACGCAACAATATATCACTGGACTATTATAGAACTGAAATAAGTAGAGATTAGTTAAATTTTTGTAGAACTGACTTATTTTGAAATTTCACTTCGGAACGCGTAATTAAAAAAAAATCCGGTCCGAAGTAATATGTACTATCCAATTTAATTGGCATTCTAGTAACCTCTGGTCGGTTTCCCTGTCAAATAAAATCCTACTAATATCCTACTTCCTACTAATATTATAAAGCCGAAAGTTTGTGAAATCTGTATTTTTGTTACCAAGGATCTCCAAAAATACTAAACAGATCAAGATGAAATTTGGCTTACGCTTAGACCAAAGCCTGACTTAGATAATAGGCTACTATTATACCGAAAATACGCGTGCGAAGCCGCGGGCAGAAGCTAGTAATATTATAAATCCGAAAGTTTGTGAAATCTGAATTTTTGTAACCTAGGATCCCCAAAACTACTGAACAGATCAAGATGAAATTTGGCCTACGCTTAGAGCAAGGCCTAACTTAGATAATAAAATACGCGTGCGAAGCCGCGGGCTAAAGCTAGTTAATTATAAAACTTCTAATGAATTATTCCACGATTCACTCGGTACAGTTGCATAATGTGATCAGAAGAGAAGGTATGCGTCTCACAAAGTAAGGGACGCACGCACGTGATACACATGAACAGAAGTCCACCGCTGATAATTCTGAATTGAATTATCTACTTAACTGTAAACTTTTCGTTAAAAGGTACCGGTATCATGCAATGGGAATGAAATGTAACTGTAACTACCTTAGTAAGTTAGGTATTTAATATTAAACTTTATAAACAAAGAAAACTACAGCATACTAATATTACAAAATGCGAAAGTTTGGATGTTTAAGATGTACCCTAACCCGTTTAGGGATGTACGGATGGATGTTTGTTACCTTCACGCCAAAACCACAGAAACGATCGGGCTGAAATTTTGCATAGATGGAGCACTGTTTTGTGAGATACTTTTTATCTCACAAAACAGTTCCCATGCGATAAAAATAACTTTTAAACGTTTCTATGGAAACAACGCGTGCGAAGCCGCGGGTAGAAACTAGTTTCAAGAATAAAAACTAATTAGAACTACTATTTACTTTTAAAACAGTTGAACTAACTGCAGACTGTTGCAAATAGGTTTTGAGTTTTGAAATATATCAATCATCAAATTCATCACAAACATCTTTGACCGGCGGGCGAAGGTCCGCCTGCAAATCAATACGCAACCTCCAGCGTCGCATGTTCGATTCCTACCTTGGGACAAATGTTTGTACGATCGGCAAATATTTATACCAAATGTTGTGATTTTATATGCATAATAAAAAATATCTATCTATGTAATTAATTACATTAAGTAAATCAGTCATCTAGTACCCATAACACAAGCTCCGCTTGATGCTGTGTGAATTGTCCAGCATTATTACAATCTTATGTTTAACTTGCAATGTATGTAACACGTATGCACGGGTGGAATCTCGCAACTCAATTTTGAAGCAGATATGTATCTTTAACCGATACAGTTGAAATTTTGTATACACGTTTAGTAGGGAAGACAGTGAATTAAAAGCTTGTTTTTAAAAAAATGTGTGTGGTGCCGGCTTAGAATTTGCATCACCCCAACTCTTCCAGTGGGTGTCGTAAGAGGCGACTAAGGGATATCCACCCGAGGCGGGCAGCAGCGTCCCCTGCACATTCTACCACCAAACTGCGATCCCCAACCCGCATGCCCAGCGTGGGTATTATGGGCACTACCGTCCCTGAGATAAAAACTATCATGGACCATAAATGGACCAATACAGGCTGATGAGGTTGAGGATGAGGTTTTTTTTTTTTTCTGAAATAGTAAAACTTAAGTATTTATAATTTATACTTATCTGTGATCATTCGGCTGACATGTAACTGCAGAATTGACAAGTGTTATTTTGAAGAGAAAGAATGGGATTATTTCAAACATTTTTGGGCATTTTCGTTTGCATATCAATTAGAACGATTTGTTTAAAATAGATGTCACTATTTTACCTTCACTCTAATGAGATAGCATATCGTCACAGCGTGAGGTGTCAATCATAGAAACCCGTATGAGGACATCAAGTCAATGGTCATCTTTGTTTTACTTATTAACGTGGATTTTGAGTGGAAAGCACGTACCTAGGTACACACTTTAATATTTTCAACAGGAATCTTCTTTCAGTTTAGTTCAGTTCAGTTATTTATTTATAAAAAAAAATCTTACATGTCAAAGTAACTTAGCTAGGTTCAAAATAATGTAAGAACTAAGTACAAATAATTGTATTTGGTAATCTTACCAAGAGTATTTATATATTATAGTATTATATTATAAGTGTGAATCTACGACATCGGCGTCAGCAAATTTGTCAGCGAAGAACTCTTCTAAATTAATAGATTTAGAAGAAGAAGAAGAAATTAATAGTATGCCCTGTCCGCTAGGATTCTCCTTAGTTTGTGCGTAAATATTGCAGTCGACGCGGTATTAGTTATAGAGTCCGTCAGATTATTGTACATTTTCACTCCTCTGCAGTCAATTTTAATCTTATTTTGGGTCGCGGTTAGTCGGTGACGATTTCTAGTGTGGTAATTGTGGGCTTCTTTAAATTATGAAAAGAAGCTTTTTCTCAGTTGCATGACTCCTAGAATATTCTCTACTTGCTAAGGCAATCATACCTCTGTAATTTAGTTCTGAAAATATCAATTACGTATTCTACCAAAGTCGACACCCTGTTGATAGACCAAACGTGAACAAAAGAAGTTTTTGTCTCAGTTTCATGCCATGCATCTGAGTTAAGACTTAACTCAGTTGCATGGCATGAAACTGTTAAGGTCTGCGCACATTAATCCAACACCGCTACCGCACAGAACAAAAATATGCATTTGAATGTGGGCTTAACCTCGTTATACCTATTTAGATACATTTTCCTGTGACAAAATGGCTTCCCACGAGCCAACGAGTGGGCGCGAGCTGTCTTTCATTTAATGCCGTATGAAATGCATCTAAATGGAACGAGTTAAAGCCTATATTTGAATGTACTTAATGGACATTTTTGTGCTGTGCGGTAGTGTCGCCCCCCTGCGACAACCTTTAGCCGAGTCATGGTGAGGCTCATCTCGACTCGATGCAATGAGCGATCGTCGTTGGTGATGAGACGGTCAACTGCATTATTCTATTTTCTTTGGAAAAGGAAACTACGCCATATAATAAGCATCGCGGAATTTTCGAAACACATTAATGAACCAAACTGAGCTGATTTTTAAACTCCTCCGCAAAATGCGGTTTCGATTGCGAAAATGCGGGTGTTATAAGTTTGACGTGTCTGTCTGTGTATCTGTGTATCTGCCTGTGGTATCGTAGCTCCTTTTTTATTTTCTCTTAGTTATTTTTGTGCCATAGATAATTTTATTCCGTGTGTTCTTAGCCACATTTCATGAAAATATGTAGGGGGGTTTTTTAAATTTTTAATTTTTTCTTTTCTTAGGAAAAGTAAAATACGCCATTTAAAAAGCATCGTGGAAATTTCGACAAACACAATAATGAACCAATTCTAAGCTTTTTGAGTGTTTTATTAAAGTACTTACTCGGTATATTTCTTGTTCAGACGAAAGATCAAATAGCCAAAACCACAAACAATCCATATGAATTATACAAGAAAAATCTAACCACTTAAAGTGAGACGAGCATCAAATTGGACTCGTGGGCATTGCGTCAGTCGATACCAACTGAACTGATTACATTCATTGAATGTTGTCGCTGACGACGATCTGACCACGTTATAGCGAATCTCGACGGAAAGAATGGCTTTTGATAGGACTTTTGATGAAAACGTGACGTGTCTTGTATCTTACCATCATAATTTTTGGGAAAATCTGTCAGCGGCACTTATGACGGAATGTACTTTTGCAAAGTTAGTGGAATTAAAATGACCGATAACTAAGTTTCAGTGCCGAGGTTCAATATTAATGTCATTTTCTTCCTCTACATGGAAAATTTCAGGGATTTTATGACTATGTTCATAGGTGTTCTATTATAAGGCGTTGAGTGCATCATTTTCATTTTGGTCCTTTGGATACATGTAATTCTTCTTAAAAAAAATTTCATTTTTATAAATGAATATTGTTAGAAGTTGCTATTGTAAGAAGTAGTCATTACCAGAACCGTACATTTTTCGTTACGGTCATAATTCAAATTTGTCGTTTCTAATGATTCTAATCCGCCGAAAGGGTTGGTTTTTAACCCCCGACGAAAAATTAAAATTGTTATAAGTTTAACGTGTCTGTCTGTGTATCTGTGCGTGGTATCGTAGCGCCCAAACAGATGAACCGATTTTCGTTTAGTTTTTTTTGTGTCATAGATAATTTTATCCCGAGTGTTCTTAGCCATGCTTCATGAAAATCAGTCGGGGGGTATTTAAAAAATTTAATGCTTGTGTCACTATTTGTGCGCTCTCTGATGACGTACAAGCAGAACTGCTCAATCTTCTATGCACTTTGAGCCCACTTACGTCATTCGCCCATTCAGTACCCGCTGGAACCTGTAATTCAAAAAGCGCAAAATGCAAAGTTCAAATCAATAGAAGCAAGTGCATCAACAAGACGAGCCTCCGTAAAATGGTTGATTCGCGCCACAGATACGTCTAATATCGTATTGGAATTTGTGATGCTGTTTGACCCCTGTTAACCCAGATTACGCTTCTCGGCGCCTGATTCGTCCTCGTACCAGCCTGATTGTGTTGTGACACAAACTGTAATGTATTATGTGTTAACTCTGCCTGCAATCACGGCGCGACAATTATAGTCTTGCGAGTTTGTTTTAGGCGGTTCATTTTTAGTGGTGATGAGTCAAGGTTTGCGAGTGATGTAAATTGGTACGAGTTTAGGGATTTATGTTAAATTTTTGAACGCAATTTCAGACTTCGCTGAATTCTTTTTCTGCCATACGTTGTTCTGTTGGCTCGGATCTCGAAGAGGAGAGGTAGGTGTGTTATATAAAGATAATGAATATACTGAAAACTGGAATATTATTAGGCACCTATGAATTCTCATCTTTAAAGATACTCGCATACCATCTCACCAATGAACCTATGATACTTATCAGTTTAATTAAATTAATTAAACTAGAAAATTCTAATTAAACTAACATCCGCACACAAATATTTATCGTTCAATATAATAGTGTGGGAATTAGCACAAATTGAATGAACCTACGATAATAGGACGATAAACATAAACAAAACTATCAGTTTATGAATTGGAAATTTTTGTCAATATAGCAATGCATATGTACCTTTAATTTATCGTATTCATATGGTCTAGTTATAAAAAGAAGGCAAATAAAAAATCAACGGGATATCCAAGAACCATTATCGTAGGTGGATGGAAAACATCAAGGTTACCGAAGTGGTACCAACGAGTTGTGGAACTAGTTTTTTTTTTTTTTGTGTTCTTTGTGCATCTCACACTAAATGGTGTGAAATTTTCAGTATGTGAGTAGGTTGACGAAGGCGCGACTCCAAAATGCATTTTTTAATTCTTGGATATATTGTTTTTTTCTGATTCGCGGAACAAACAGATAGCTGCCTTGATTTTATTCGTTTACCCGTATAGTACTTCTTTTTAAATTGATAAGTGTATCGGTTATTTTTCTATAAAGATTCCTCAAACCTTCTCCCATACAACACACAGAAATACACCAACAAACACGTACTATCAGAATCATTTGAGCACATAAATTTTAAGTTTTATTGTTAATCTAAACTTAGCTTAGTTTAAAATAATACCTTAAAACTAATTTCTTAACTCAATCTACTATTCATATTTTATTTGTCTTGGAAGAGCGAGATTCCCTAACACAGATCTCAAACACTGCTTTATTATTGTACATTAAGTTAAAGATTTTTTTTGTATTTTGTATTTCATCCTCCTACTATCAGCATCCATACGTCCACTGCTGAACATGCTTCCGCAAACAAAAACGGGTTTGATATAAACACCACGCTTATGAGGCGGATAAGTGAATTTTGAAGGTTTTAAAAATACACAGAAAGAAGCTGGTACCTTTCCTCTGGTAGGCTCAACATCCACGGGCTAAATTGGAGGAGTCGATTCACCGCCACCGCCAAAACCTGGTATTCTTCGAACATTTTTCAAGTAGTTTCTTTGAAAAGAAGTAAGAACCAGTAATAATGAAGCAATAGATCTCTTTATCTCGTTCAACACAGCAGCACGTAACGCAACAAGCACGCACCAAACCCCGATAGCTAGATTTACCTAAGAATTACTATTGTTGTCTATCACGCTTAGCCTGATTAATTTACGTCCCACTTATTTGTAAAAGATAACGTCGTCTCATATTTGTATATCACATGGGCTTATCTTTTAATTCTTTTACTGTCAACGGTATATCACGTCATATTTTCGATGAGAAAAATAAAAGTAAGACTCTCAGAGTGAAAATAACCAGCATCGATTGAGCTCTACTGTTGGCATCGAAATAGAATGTTAATTTGGGTTGCTGAGTATTTATCCTCAATTATATACTACATCCACCACCAAGATTAATAAAAACGGCAAATTAGTAGAATAAGAAGGTACCTTTAACTAAATTAGGCTTAGATACACGGGCAGCTTAAAGCAGTCAAGATCAACTGCTGCAAGCTGGCTGCTAAAACTACAGTCTTTTATTTACAGACATACACGTAACCGCTCGAGCAGAGGGCCTGAGCCTATTTGACGATAGTAACGAGCTGATCGTTACGTTTCCTTTTAGGTATCACGTACTGCAAGTTCGATTTTTGAAAATTCCTTCGTTTAATATAATAATAAGATAAAATTGGTAGTGGCGCTGATTTGGGTCGAGCCCGCGGCGGTCAGTCAGTGAACTTCGCTAGTTTTTGTTCATAACTTCGTCAATTTTTGTCGTAGAACAAACATTTTTGCGCAGTGTACTATGGATATCTTAGCTCAATAAATCTGTATTCTCTACTAAAAACGTTACGGACCCACATTCAGTCAGTAGTACATATGTCTGTATGCAGTCATAGCTTGAACAGTCGCATCCTGACTACTTCAAGCCGCACGTATGTGTGTGTACGGACAAACGAAATTAGCGGAATCGTAATGCTAAAAGGTTCTAAAAGAAAAATCGCCATAAAGAGACTAGATTTATCTCCAAATTAGCAATAAAAACAGAATACTTACTTCAGAAATAGCTTCGGATAACCACGTAATTGAGATAAGAGAGCATAAGGCCGTGATACACGAACAAGCAAAAACTGATTTAGGTTAAACTAGTTTTTACTGCAATTATTACGTGTCATTGGAGATTAATTGTACTGTAAATAATCCGATTATTAATTGTGGCTTCTTTATTTTTTTAATGGTAAATAAACTACACATTTATTATTATATTCTCATGAAGTAGCGGAATTAGGGAAGTCTGGCTAAATATGAGATAATGTCCCTACATTATAAGTTCGGTAAAAAGTTTTTACATATGAATCTCAATAATCTATTCGTGATTATTACAGTTGATTATAAATATGTCCACGCTTAATTTGGATGACTTTAATGTTTAATAAGTTGAAGTCCTATCTGTAGAGATAAACTTAAGCCGAAATTTGAACTTGTTTACCAACCTCGCAATCATACCCAACCAAAAAAAAATGGATCAATGTTGTTTTAGAAAACATCTGGGTATAGCGACTCCACTTAATTTTGCCACTTTCTTCACAAATTAACTAAAAAAAACTAGAAACTTATTATATTAAGTCGCTATCCAACCCAAATCAGCGCCACCACCACGATGGTGGCCAAAAAGAGCAACTTCGCATCTCTGCACAACACTATACAAAACCAAACTTTTACAGAGACATTAAAATAAGCTTATAATAGGTATCATAAACAGTATAATGGATTTTTGAAAATTCCTTTGTTTAACATAATAATAAGATAAAATAGGTGGTGGCGCTGATTTGGGTCGGGTTATCGCATTAAACAGGTTTTTGGTGAAGATTACTATTAACATTACATAACCATAGTACTATATTGCGCATCTTGCACCTATTTTAGTTTAATATATCATTTGGATTTTAGTGCAATAATATCGGTAAGCTTATTCGAGCTGGGACCTGAGTCTAGTTGATCATAGTATCGATCTTTCTATGGGATTTGATACAGCGCATCTATCGTGAAGACAGGAAACTACGCAAATTCCATAAAAAAAGATGACACGGTCAAGTTTCGATATTATCGTCAACCAGACTCAGGGATCAGAAAAGCTCTACCTTCATCTTGTTCAAATCTATACTAATATTACAAAGAGGAAATATCTGAATGTTTGTTTGTATTGAATAGGCTCCGAAACTACTGGACCGATTTGAAAAATTATTTAACATTAGAAGCCCACATTATTCCTGATGAACATAGGCTACTTTTTACCGCGGGAAAATGCTTCAAAAACGGGTTTTAAACGAGTAGTAAGAATGCAGCTAGTTACTAATAAAACTCTAAATGTTTCGTATGATAACTCACTACCCACTAGTTTTCCGTAGTCTCACCTCACCTCGATTCAACAGCCTATATTGGCCCACTGCTGGACGCAGGCCTCCCCCTGATAAGCGCATTATTGACTTTTATCTCTAGGGTAATGCCCATAATCCCCGCGCTAGGCATGCAGGTTGGAGATCGCAGTTTGGTGGTAGAATTGTTCTGCAGGCGGCGTTGCTGCCCACTCCCAGTTGATATCCCTTAGTCCCCTCTTACAACACCCGCGGGAAGAATTGGGGTGGTGTTAATTCTAAGCCGGCACCACACAGCTTCTGTGTAAAACATTTTTACTCTAAAGCTACCTACACATGCAAACCAAACAGGCTAAGGCATGTTTACACAGACTACCGCGCCGGGAGCGTGAACTTTAATCCAAGCTCTTATCCCAAGCTTTATTTAGGGATGTTGGATTCGGGCCTCACCTTTGCAAACTTTGGATTAGAATGTGTGTATGTTTAACGTACAAATAAAAGCTACAAAAGTATTGAAATCTAGTTCAGAGATTTTCAAGGGATGTTGTAGAGAAATAACAAAATAAAGGTACGTAATATCTTTATTCACAAAGAAAATTAAAAATACACTAATAAAAATAAATTACAATTAGTATTTACAATTGAAACAATTGAGCTAACTGCAGACTGTTGTAAACAGATAGCTCCACTGATCCATATCAATACCAGTCGGAAGCGTCCCCAAGACGCTGGCTGCATTGCCCCGCTGTAAGGCAATGCTGATGCGCTGCGCCAAATACTCACCAGCTCTCGGATCACGCGTCGCTTCGACCATACGCTCAGATAATATTAAAAACCCAGAGAGCCTCGGATGTACGTAGAGTTAGGAAGATATTGTATGATTTTCTACAATAAATTAATTGGGACACCCACTAGGGTCTCCACTCCAAGGGGAATCAATATATACCTGCATATTTGCGCCTCTTGACCCGTCCTCACGGATGGTACTTACCTTCTAGTTCCTATATTGTTATAAGTACCTTCATAGTGAAATAGATTAATACAAAACTGATAAAAAATTATACTTATATCATATTTTTAAGGAAGCTCGCTATAATCAGGTACCTATCTAACTGTGTGTTGAGTTTATTGTATTGTAAAATAAATCCTTGACAAGTGTTCACGAGACACTAATTTTATACGTCACTCTCGTGACGTCACCAGTTCACGACTTGTCAATGGTCTTAGAGGTGGGTACAATGAGCAAAGGGAAATACCTGAAACTGGAAAATCAACAGGGGTCAAATTCCGCCCTCCAAACACTTTACTATGACAATTCAGAAATCGTGGCAGAATCGTCCATAGACGATAGAAACTCTAGACAGAGCGTGCGGTGCTATTTGTTTCAACCTTGATCTCGTACTTTGGATATGCGTCCCTCCATCTGTCGTTTCTTTCAAGAAAGGTAAAATGCCAAAATGTCTCATTCTGAGACGATTCCATTGAAGTGTGCGATTAATTTTGTAAAATTAGGGCCCAGGTTTGATGAAGTGGAAAATAGTATGGGTTGTCACTGATCTTTCCGTTGTTTTAAATTATCAAAGTTGGTTAAAGTAGTTTTAGTTTATCAAAGTATCAAGTCATTTTATAGCTTGGGGCTAGATAATGCTGTGTGAATTGTCCGGTATTATTTATTATTTAAAAAATGTTGTAGTGGAATACTAAATTTAAATCAAAATAATCTTATTACTTATTTTAATTTTTGCCCCGTAAATGACAAACTTTTAGGTACAACACCACTAAATATCGATTTTCCCACGCTATACAATCAAAACCAATACTATTTATATTACGGAAAACCAACAACGGAAGTGGTTATCAACATTTTAGTAACCACAAATTAATTCATCAAACTACAGTATTTTTAATAGTGAAATAATATAAGTTGGAAGTAATTTTAAGTTATTTATCTAATAAATAAATAATGCAAATAAATAATGGTGGACAATTCACACAGCATTATCTAGCCCCAAGCTAAGCAGAGCTTGTGTTATGGGTACTAGATAACTGATATACTTAATACAAGACACTACATAGATAGATATTTTTTATTATACATAGAAAACACCCAGACCAACGGAACACATTTCTGCAGATAGTACACAAATTTGTTCCGAGGCGGGAATCGAACCCGCAACCTCTTGCGTCGCAGGCGGACTCTCGCCCGCTGCGCCACAGAGGTCGTCAAATACTAATATATAAGTAAAGTAATTGTCGTGTAAATGAATAACATTGAAGAATTTCATAATGTCTGACTTAAATAAATTATCAGTCATCTAGTACCCATAACACAAGCTCTGCTCAGCTTGGGGTTAAAAGATGCTGTGTGGATTGTCTAGCATTATTATTATTGTGACAGAAACGAATGTTCGGTACATTTAAAAAAAAATCCTCACTGTGGACCAGGTAGGTGTTACAAAATGTAATGGAAAATTTGACCCATCAACAGCAAAGTAATTTTTATCTAATTACATAATTTCTAGGAAACGAGCTATCTAACCTAAATACATTTGGTCCTTGTTCCACCTAATCTAATCTGAGATTTTAAATCTGCGCAATATCATAATCTCAGATAATCACATAATCCGCTATCTTGCCATCTGTTAGGTCTAATTAAGGATAAGGATTAATTTATTATCTTAATAAGGCTTATGTTTTATTATTTTATAATAACAATTCAGTTCAACTAATTTAATTCTCGGAGCGTTCAAGAAAGAGGCATTTCAGAATCAGAATCAGAATCAGAATCAGAAATATATTTATATTTACAAAAATAGACCAAAAATACCTGGTGACAAAAAATATCTGTTGATTTGGTTGACTCATGCACAATTTGCACATGTTATAGTAAAAAATCTGATTACGCGCATGTATGTAATGACCTTCAAGGCGCTAACCCGTCTCAAATCAGCGCCACCACCTAGTTTATCTCTTATTATTAGGTTTAGGTATTTTTATAATTTATATTATCAATATATATTTAAGACTGCTTATAATTGGTACACCCCTGCCTTTCATAAATTCATCTATTTCTTGCCATCCAAAGGTTGCCTGGAAGAGATCGCTAGCCAGCGATAAGGTCGCCCATTGTACTTGTGTCTTGTGTAATGTCTCTTGTATTGTATTTTGTTGGTGTACAATAACGTATTTTTGTATTGTGTTGTATTAAGAAGGAATTTACAAAGATCGATTTTGCAGTTGTGTGTGATACCTATCATAAGCTTATTTTTAATGCTTCTCTAAAAGTTTTATTTTGTATAGTGTTGTGCAGAGATGCGAAGTTGCTCTTTTTGCTCACCATCGTGGCCAAAGAGATTGATTTCCTCCGTCCGCGTTTTGACCAAAATTTCCACTAAGTACTCTAAAAAGAAAGAAACGTAAGATCAAACCTCATTAGCAAGTCATCCTAAACTCTCAATTGTTATTCGACACAATACGCGCTTAGTCGAATCCAGCGTATGCGCAACTCATTAGCACTGGCCTTCTACACCGGCGTAATTAGTGTCATTCGCACTGTTTCTGGTTGGGATAAACACAAGTGGCCACATTGACGAACAGCCCCACAAATTGGAAACAAATAGTTTGAACCATGTTCGAACTATTTGAAGCATCGATGTGTTAAGTTGATTTCGGCTTTCGCGTGTGAGCAATCAATATTCGATACTTCTTTGTTATTGTTACGAACTTGGTTCGTTTCGGGTACCGTTAGAATTATTCTGTTACTTTTTTAAGATATTGACACAGATTGCTAAGGCTATATATATTTAGATATATATAAACTTTTCCAACAGTGGAGTTGTAAAGACTAAATTTATAACGAAGGTAGGAAGATAGTGCTATCGAGATTTAAACTGGTCTAAGTTGTTTTTATGTGATTACCGATTTCTTTTATATTGTTCTTGATAGAATAGTTGATGAAACAATTGATAGTTTAAAACCTTTGACCCACCTAAAACTGATTTTAAAATAACATACCTAATCGCAAAATTGTTATCACGCCGTAGGTACCTACTTACCATGTGCAAAATAAAATAGGTATCATTATGACTGATTGATTTGGAATAAAGATATTTATGAATTTAGCTTGAACTTTACTCGTGAACTTTTCCTAAAGATTTAAGATACAGAGTGAAAAATGAGTGAGAACAATTCTTCAATTCTTGATGAAAGAAATGAAAAAATGTGATATGAAAAAACACGTTTGTCCGGAACTCAACGAACTACTAAAGACCGATCTCTTACTCCCACACTTACCTACTGTTAATTCAGGGCAAGCCGTTTTTAGATTTAATTTCAAATAAAGCCTCTCTAAATAACGATTTTTGATAGAACCAAAACCAACCTACTGCCAAAACCAAAAAGAGCAATCAACCTGGCATCTTCAGAAACGTGTTCGTGATGATGGGCAGAACCTGCAGTTCAAGCAGTGTCAGTGAATTACCAATAACCCTATAAAATAAAAGAAAATGAAATATTATGGAACAAAAAATAATTAAAATTAATTATGGAACATAGTTCTGTAATCATTATAAGAGTATCGCAAACCATAAGTATACCATATTATAACACCGTATATGCACTGACACATTTACCGTAAAACGGGGACGTATGTCCCACTTTGATGTTAAAGAGTTAAATAAAATTAATTAATTTATGGAAATTAGGATAAACATGTACCTACTTTGTAGCCTTTTCTGAAATAAAACTCTTTTTTTTTGTTTCTCGCCAAAAAACACAAAACTGCTTCTGGTATCTAGATTTCCCCTTTTTCTACCTATAAGTACCTATGTATTATTTCTACAACTTTGTGTATCGCTCAATCACTTCTACAAACGACGTGACACACGTAGGTAATCTGTCACAAAGCATTCCGCCCGTACGATAAAACAATAAATCTGTGCGTAATCTCTCTAATCCAAGATAAAGCACGAACGTACCGCGATACTATCTTTAAAGTTATCGTATCTTATCACGTGGATAATCCGAAACAAATTCCACTTATCTGGATCGGTATTGACATGTTTGACACGCACTGGTTTGGTGCTTGACTCGTTTTATGAAAAAACATTATATCCGTCCTTGGTCAGAATCTAAATCAGCAAGTCCGAAGACTGTCAATGAAAATAACCTAATAAAACCCAGAGGTTATGAATAACAAGATTATTATGTGGATTGTAATCCTTAAAGTAAACATAACAAGCTTAGATAATAAGGTACTTAACTTTTTCTTATCACGATACTTTAGTAATGATTCAATAATAAGTATTCAAAGTTTTAAAACTGTTTATCAAGGAAGCGATATAAACTACTCCAGATTATTCCACTCAAAGCTGTCAGTAATCAACGAAGATTATTTGCCTTCATGATTATCACTAATTAGCTCAAGTAGCTAATGAATTATACGGAATAACCTAGTTTAACCACTGGACACAGATACCGTGAACCGATTTGACAACACTGTTCGTATTACTAGTACTAGTCGTACTATTTTGAAGTGGTGTCATGCATTATGCAAGGGACGAGTAAGGCGCCGTCTGCCCCACAGAGATAGGAACTTAGAAAATCAAAAAAGCTATCAATGGAGCCGCGATCGATTCACGGGCACATTAGATATTGTTAACAAAACTTCCTCCTCGATTAATATGCATCGGCAGGTAATATTGCGTACGTGGTCCTGCGCCGCCGCGCGCTTGCGCGTTTGTTTTCGCATGCGCGACGCATCCATGCAAAATTTTAGGCGGGACGCGCTCGCTAACTAACAAGCCAGTAAAAGCAGCTATACTTTCCATCGCCTCTTTGTCTTCGGCGGTCACGAGTTAGAAAAGGAAAGAGAAGTTAGCTCCCATGCGTTTGGACAACGTATATCGCATTCGGTAAAAGCTGGTTCTGACGAGCGACGGCTCGCATTCCCATGAAAGGTATGCCTGCAGGAGCTATGTCGGCAATTTAAATATTACGGCTACCTACTCAAAAAACGTGAGATGTAAGTATCAAGAAAACTCGTGTGGCCTGAGATACACTGAATCCCCCCAAAAATAATTACCCACTGACATTTTTTCGTAATTAAAATGTTGCTTTTTACTTTGATGACGAAAGTCAATTGTCAATTTGCGCTTTATTTTATACCGAATCCAACAAAGGTATATTTTAATGTTGCAAAAATATTTCGTGAGCTCGCATAAAGCCTCAACGCAGAGAGATTATGGATCGTAAAAATTGTAAAGGTTTTGTAATAGCATCCTTGTGTGTGGCTCTACTGTCAACATCAACATTCATCGGAACCGTGCTGGCGGTAGCGTTTCCCATGTCGGCACCAAAAATAATATTCAAATCGATTCACGCGCGCGCGTCTCCGTCCGAATTTCGCAGTGTTTGATGCGCCCGCGTCGATTCCGGCAAATCCGTCGCGTCGGAAGTGCGTGGCGCGCGCCTCCCGACAATGTGTCGATAGGCCCATGTCGACGACCCCGATCAGGACCCTGATAATGACCATCTGGTGAACCGTTACTCATAGAACAGAAAGACGATATCACAACCTGATTTGTGCATTTTCTATACCAATATTTCTTCTTCCCCACTTTTTCTTCTATCCTGTTACAAGGTTCTATGAACGACTTTAAACCTTAGTATGCCAAAGACCGCGTTAGTATAACTTTTTGACAGTTACGTGAACCATTTAAATTATTTCAGTCGTTCGTTTTCGCTTACCATCGACGTGCAAACCATCGACATTTCGTATTCCCCTCACTAATCCGCGACACACTAATATGGTCACACAATGCACTTATTATTCGTCAGTTCTGTTTCTAAGTAAAGTGCATACGGATTGAATACCGTGTTACTGTGACGTAGCGTCTGCCCTTTCATTGATTTGAATAATATCGATAATAATTAGGAAATAAAAACTGTTATCGTGCACATCCTAATGTGTCGCCGTATAAAGGAAGTTCTGTCCAAAATTACCACGAATTGTTTTTCAATTTAAATTTCTTTCCAAATGTATTCTTACATACTTTCTTCTTCTGCTGTAAGAAGGTACCATTTTACTTAGCTACTTACTTTTGGCTGTCTAAAATGCAAGGTAAGGTCATCACACCAATCCTTTATAAGAAGTCATCGCACAGACTAGAAAAAATCTATTGTATCCTCGTGTTTGGATTCCAGAATCCTGACTTTAGGGAGTTTAAACTTCTTTTGACGATTTCAACAGGTAGATCCCATTGTGACGAACCTTGGAATATTACCGTTAAGATGATCTTGTTTGTAGCAATATTGTTAAGATTTACTGACGTAATGGGATAAACAATAGACGTTGGAAATGCTTTTGAAAGATTTTTATACATTGTTGTGATGTCGTAAAACACAGGTAAGCTACCTCACTTACAAGAAATCCGCTTAATTGCCCTTACAATCTTAGGATGGGCTATACGGTCCGACGCCTTTGATTTTTAAGCTGTATAGTTTAGCTACAGAATCCTCAATAGAACCTCTATTCATAGTTTTGTCGGAATAGTTGATAATGTTGTAAGCGGATACAGATAACAACAGACAAATCTATGAGTCTATTAGAGAGATCAAGCCCTTTGAAAACGGTTTGACAGTCCGGAATCAAAAAAATGCTGTGAATTTATGATTATTTACAAGGTTCTGCCCTATTATATTTACTTGATTGATGTGGCGAAAAGTTTCAAATTACTTCTTTAAGAAAAAGAGAAATGTAGTAGGTAAAATGTTTTCGATTCGAATCAATTTTCAATCATTGTCTCTCAAATAAACTTCCTAGTCAAGAATGCCTATGTCCTCTTGGCCATGTCAACACGCATTATCTATCGCTATATATTTATCTGACTTTAATAGCCACAGTGTATCATGCGTGAGCACGTTTACATCTCAGTCTGGAAGCTGCCACAAAACAGAGATTAGAGTTCGTTCACACAGGATTTTATTCCACTGCATCGGCCGGCCTGTGTCACTTTGATTGTAACGCATCGTAAACTAATATGCAGTTGTTTAGATTTCATTGGCATAACTTCAACTACACTTATTTGATTATTTTTGTCATGTTCTATTGAAGTGTCACCTATTTTGTTGTTAATAAGTTTCAATATCGCTCAAATTTCTAGCATATCTGCATTTATCGCTATAGGAGCGTTTGGATAGTGATGCTCGAATCTCCGAACTATGATTTCCTCTGTAGTATCAGTATCGATGCGCTCGCGCATATCGGTGCAGCTCTTACTCATTTGTTGTTGTAATTGTAAAAGGGATGGCGGATGAGATAAGTCGGGTCGATGACATCGGACGACGATTACTGCGATTATGCACTTTGTGCGTTGAACTTTACTACAAGCTTCGAGCTTCGATAGGAGACAGTGGCTACTCTGATTTCGATTATCAATCATTATTATTATGACTTTGGTAATTGACTTTTAGTGGCTTTATGAACTGATTTGTTGTTGTGATGATAAATAAAGAAGCGTTATCGTGTTCACTTAGTTCATCCGATTGGAAAAGTACTATGGTTTAGGTTCTTTCGTAGGGTAATATCTAGGTACATTTTAGAGAAAGTTCTCAAAAATACTGTAAATGCTCATTTTTATTATCATAAAATTTGTTGGTTAATGGTATCACGCTTAAAATAAACTAATTCATTTTAAACATAATCCGTTCTTTGTCCTACAAAGTCACAAATGAGTCGGTTTACGTACTAGCCCTATCATTATCACCCGGATATTCTGGTTTAAAACAATACTCACTTGTTCCTACAAATTCCCATACATTGCAGTCAGTAGGTACCGACGGATAGGGCGAATCTATACGTTACTGGCCACTATTACCACTATCGCTTCCGTTACGATAAATGGTAGATAGGTGGCAATCTATTGTTCTAACCGCTAGATCTGGATACGGTAGGCCTGTTGATGGGACATGGCTTTGAGACCCAAATGTATTGTATTGTGGTGGCCAGCTACAGCTGGCTCTACGTTGATCGTAGAGATGGAACGGGGAATATTATCAACACAATTTGTTTGAAGAATGTAGGGAAATTAAACGAATGATTGACTAGATAGGTAAATAAAAGGATAAAATTAAAATAAACTATATTGTTGGTGCTGGAAAATGTGACACAATTTCAACTTGTTTATAAAACCAACTCGCTTAAGCTTGTACCTACCATGTACAAGACTAAAGGGTCAAGACTAAGACAAGACTATATTCGTTTTATATGACTATCAGTCGTTATTTGCTTTATGATTTGACAGCAGTTACAGGCTGTCAAATTAAACAATACAAATGACATCGCTTGACCAACATGTGGATCTTTGAAAATATGATATGGACGGAAAGGAATGATTTTAGTAAAAAAAAGAAATGGAATAATTCAGAAAATAGAGCGCAATACTAACTAACACAACCGGTGTTGTAACGGTGTCAAAGTATCTAATAATGACACTTAAAATGCCTCCCAAAACACTAATCAAGCTGTAACAGTGAAGTGAAGGCGATTGTTTACAAATGTGGATATTTGTAATCGGTGTCGGAACGTGCGCCAGTCGACGAGACCTTTCCCAGACGACTCCCACTGCAATTCCTATGTCAATGGGGCCTTATTCACTAACTCCACCTCGGACTATACACGCAGTAACGTGTTATAATGCGTTTTGAACATGGAAATACGATTAAATTTATGGTACTGCACATGGATACATATGCATTTGGATGCAGACAATAAATTAGTAGGTACCACCAGTTTTTTTGTAAGCTGTGAGTATTTCAGTCATATGCTGGCTTGTTATGGTCACCCATACATAACACAAGCTTTGCTTGGGGCTAGATGATGCTGATGTAGATTGTCCAGCATTATTTATTTATATGATGGAAATCGGTGAAGCCACTCGATTGAATGATGTAGCGACGAGTTCACATTTTTTGTGTAATTAGCTTCTTCTTTTTATAGTTGTCGCGGCACTTCTCCAAGCATATGTATTTTTGTAGAAGAGACTGTTTTTCTGTCTCTGAACACGCTCTATGGTCTATCCATTTCTAACAGAGTGCGTTTTGGCACCGTACGTTTTCGGTATGGAATCATAACGAATACGGATACAGGATAATCGCTTACGCGATACCAACTTATCGGTTCAGTTGGCATCTTCGCTAGTGTAGAGTTAAGAATTAGAATCGAAGAGTTATTTTAAAGAAAGTGCTTTAATTCCAATTTTGTCCACATGAAGACTTAAGTTTGTGGCGCTTTTCCAACAGTTAGTTGACACAATACACATTACTTCTAGGGAGTACTAATCGCTTCACCGAACAATGTAGAGTCTACTACTACTATTTACAATTTAAACGTGTAATATGTATTCTGACTTGAATCAGAAGATGTTGTATGTGTTGAATTGTGTTTTGTTATGATTATCATCTGAATTTTGTAAATTTATCAATGTTTGTCAAAATAAAAGAGTGAACTAGGAAACTTATTCGGTTTTACGGCCTAATCTTACATCTTAAAATTATTAATCTTTTGAAAGATTAAATTTGAATTAGAACTGACGAAGAACCACTTTATAGTATTATTGTTTTTATTTTTAAATTTAAAACTAGGTTTTAAAAAAAAGGGCATTTTTTGCTCTAGACGTTACAGGGCTTTTGGAAACATCAAAAATTACAAAGGCCTTTGTAATATTGGGAACTAAAATGACCTTTTTAATTTTTTTAAGTTGGCCAAAAATTTTTTAGTACTATTAGAATTTATCATAAAATTATAACTCAAGAAAAAAATTTAAAGCTTTAATACAAAACAGTGGATATGACGAGCTATGAAACAAACAAAAGTTCATTCTAGAGAGAATCATCATCTCCAGAAATCAAGAGTATATTAAAGGCACTAAACTACAATTGATTCCACCTAAATTCCAAACGGTTCCAATGCCATGCCGAACCAGAGATGATGAGAGATAGTCCAAAAGCCAGGGTTACGGTGTCAATTAGCTATGTGAGAAGACTTAGCTGAGTGTACGCAGTACCACATGTGCGAAGGAAAGTTTTATGCTCAGAGTCTTTAAGACGAGTTTTTTTTAATTCAATAGACCGTTTTTTTGCCCACACTCGTTTTTATCGCTCGTTATCGTTTTGGAAACGATAACATTCACGTCATCGAAAAGTATAAAAGTTTTCGTTAGTAACATTTGGCACTTTGCAGTTTTCCTGCTGGACAGAGAGGAACTTTTCGTATTATGACTTGGATCTAATAGTTTCTTACGAAATCGTTTTTAGTTTCCAAATGATTTTGAGTAATTTGTATCATTTTATCAGCAGTAACAAGTCAGCGATTTTTTCCCATTTTGATTTTTGTAAACTCATACTAAGTCACTCTGAGCAGGGTACATACATTTTTTACCCTAAGACACATACTAAAACTACCTTCACAATGTATGTTTTTTTATAAAAGAATTAGTCATGTATAAGTACAAAAATTACTACAAAGCTTTTTTTTAAATACTGTGAAACCGTGCCTGGATGCGGGTGCAGCGATCTTTGGGTAGGCCTATCTCTGGCAGTAGCTACGTTTTTCGTCTCAATGATGATGATATATTTTATATTACTTTTTCAAAATGATTTTAAAAATCTCTAGGTTATATGAAGACGTACATTCTTTAAGTAGCTGTTTTGATGAATTATACACGCAGCATATACATGTAGGTATACCAATAAACCGAGAGTGATAATTTATGTGACATCAACAAAATTTATGACGAAACTTGTGAAATTGAGAGTTGCGCTACTGAATTTCTATTAGACTATGTCGATTACTATCGTCCCACTAAACTTTATTAATTAGAAGCACTGATTCTAAATATAGTGGCTTATGCTATCGCTGATGTCAACGTGGGTGTTGATTATTCTAGATTATCTAGTATAAAAGATTACGGTTTTAGGAATCAGAAAAGCAATATTAGGAAATGTGAAATTCTATATCTAATATTATATAATTAGATATTGCAAAGACTGGAATCTTTATAAACTTTTTGGAAATATGGTGGGTACTTACATCAATAGAATTTAAACAGCTAAATGATTAAAAAAAATGTTATGTAAAATAGAGATAAAATACCTACTACATTTGTTTATGTAGTATTCAAAAACATAAAAAGGTGTGTAGGTGTCTAAAACAATCTAGTTCATCAACTGACATTTATATGTTTCATATCCATCCATTATTTATATATTTTATTTGTTTATATAACGGACGATTATACTATAGTATCGCTTAAAACGATTATGACTTTTAAACAGGTGTAAAAAAGCAGTAAAAAATATTTTATTACACCTTCAAGTTAAGTTTATTAAACACATGAATAAATTAGTCGAGTTGAGTATGAATATTCAATATTCCGGAAAAATATATATCTGTTTAGTTCGACTATCAAATAAAATTAATGAATAGATTTTATTAGTGAAGCGATTGGATTCCTTTGATGTTGATTTGAATGCGATTTGATTTTAAATCGCTAATTGTGCAGCTAATTTTGATTTGGGTCCAAAGATAACATACGTGTGATAACATAAGCTTTAAATCTATTGTTAATTACATTTATTTGACTCGTTTTCACTACTTTGATGTGGGAACTTTATTTTTATGTAGGCTTTTAAGAGACTATAAAAAAGTATAAGGTATGTAGTTAGAATGAATTTTATTATAATGTTTCAAATAATTGCTTCTAGAATTATTTACTTACGACTATGGGCTTGACGATGCTGTGTGAATCGTACAGCATTATTAATTAATAGCCATAAATAAGTACATATATTAATAATGTTGATTAATATAGAAAATCAGTAAAATCTATCAGTAGTACGTGTGAAATAAAATTAACGTTTCGAAAAACTACGAGGAAGAAAACATATTAACATAACAGAGATTGGTACAATTGTTAAAATACATAAAAAAATTAAAAAGCGCCTTCGTGTCAATGATAAGGCTGCACGTAATTCGCGTGTAAGTGAAAATTAGGTAGTTAGAGTATGCAATTACATCGATATAACTGATATCAATGGTTGTATAGCTATTTTTTGTTGTGTAGCTAATTATGAACACCTTGTAGGCGTAGCGATGCGCAACGGTTGTTACATCAACTGTACAATATAGGAACGACACCTGTAAGGAAGTAAGGGTTTCTGCGAAGTGTGCGAACCAACCATCAAAGCACTTAATAATAAGCACTTATTAATGCAAAAAGGATTAAAAATGGCAAAGCATTTTCTATGTAGTGACCATTTTTTGTTAAATTTGTATATGAATATGACGACCTCCGTGGCGCAGCGGGCGAAGGTCCGCCTGCGAGGCAGGAGGTTGCGGGTTCGATTCCCGCCTCGGAAAAAAATTGTGTACGTTTTGCAGAAATTTGTTCCGATGGTCTGGGTGTTTTCTATGTATAATAAAAAATATCTATCTATGTAGTGTATTGTATTAAGTATATCAGTTCTCTAGTACCCATAAACAAGCTCTGCTTAGCTTGGGGCTAGATAATGCTGTGTGAATTGTCCAGCATTATTTATTTATTTATTTACCAACTTTTTAAACCAAATTATGGCAATTTAAGTAAAGACGTAACTAATGAGAAGGCATTTGACTCCGTCGTAACCTGGGCTATTCTGGAATACTTACAGTGATGCCAAGTAGACTATCGTTATATCGAGGTGCTGAGATGTCTCTACGAGGCCACCACCATGAGTGTCCAAATACAGGGCCAGCAGTCTAAACTCATCCAATTGCTCAGAGGAGTGAGGCAGGGGGATGCCATATTCCGAAACTATTCACAAGCGCATTGGAAGAAATGTTTATTTTATCTTGAACAATTCAAACAGCGGCGTTATCTAGCCCCAAGCTAAGCAGAGCTTGTGTTATGGGTACTAGACAACTGATATACTTAATACAATACACTACATAGATAGATTTTTTTTGTATACAATACATAGAAAACATCCAGAACACCCTCAACAAATATCTGCAGATCGTACACACATGTGTGCCGAGGTGAGAATAGAACCCGCAACCTTCTGCGTTGCAGGTGGATCTTCGCCCGCCGCGCCACAAAGGTAGGACTGGAAAAGTAGGGGCATAAACATAAACGGCTACTATGTCCAGCAGTGGACTAATATAAATTGATGATGATGAAGTAAAGACACCAATCTAGGCAGGTGAATTTGTGATTGCAGAAGAGTTGTTATGGTAAAACCACTTGTTTGAGGGAAACATGATCAACATTGAACGTATCTGTGATGATATTGAGGTAAATAAACCTTCAGTGGACCAAAAGATTCCAACACCGCTACCGCAAACAAAAATGTGTAGGAACTCAAATATGGGCTTAAACTCGTTATATTTAGATACATTTTACAGTGACGAAATGGCTTCCCACAAGCTTCAAACGAATGGCCTGCGAGCTGTCTGTCATCTGATGCTGTCAACAAAAACAAATAACTAAATAATGCTGAACAATCCACACATCATCATCTTGCTAGCAGAGCTAAGCAGAGCTTTTTTTAAATTTATATTTATTTAGGAGACTTTGAATCATTGGTGACGATCCGTAAGTTAACGAACTACCTACTAAAAACTAAATTTTATCTGAAACTAACCGAAATAATTTAATTCCGCATCACTCAGTGGAGTGGCTAAAATTATTTGGATAACACTAAGCAGAGCTAGTGTTATGGGTACTAGATGACTGAAATACTTAGATGTGTTTTATGTTATGATATAAAATGCATCTATTTAATACGAGTTAGCCTATAATTGGATGCACCTTTTTGTGCTGTGCGGTAACGGTGTGGCCCTGATCAGCGACAACCTATAGTCCAGACTACTCTAAAACTTAAGGCGTTACCACGACTCAAACTAACGTGCGACCTGTTTTATCTTAATATAAGGTTAAACAAAGGATTTTTCATAAATCCCCTGACCAGTTTGTGATATTTATCTAAGTTTTTTTTAATGCTCTCTGTAATAGTTTTATTTTGTATAACTAGGCAGAGATGTGAAAACAGAGTTAGTTAGGTGGCCAGAAAGACTATCTCTGCCTAAACTATACAAAATGAAAGTTTTACAAAAACATCAAAAAAAAGCTTGCGATATGTATCACAAACCGGCCTATGGATTTCCTAAAATTCTATTGTTTAATGTAATAATAAGATTAAGACCTACGATACCACAACACCCCTCTCTTTTTGCGTCGGGGGTTAAAAATAAGCTTATACCTAATAGGTTTCACAAATTGCAAGTTCGATTTTTGAAAATTCCTTCTTTCAACGTAATAATAAAATAACAGGCGGCGGCGCTAGTGTTAGTTGGGGTAGTGCCTCATACCTAAAATTTTGCTAGAATTATATGTCACTAGCTGCTGCCCGCGGCTTCGCCTGCGTAGTTCCCGTTCCCGTGGTAATTCCGGGATAAAACATAGCCTATGTCCGTCTCCTGGTTCTAAGCTGCCTCCCCACCAATTTTCAGCCAAATCGGTTCAGCCGTTCTTCAGTTATAAATAGTGTAACTAACACGACTTTCTTTTATATATATAGATTATTACATGCAGAATCAAAGAAGAACTATTTTTAAATTGTGTAGACCTATACAATTTAAAAATAGTTCTTCTGTATATATACCTGTATATTTATTGCATTTTATTGTCCACCGGTACCCGCGTGTCGCTTTTATGAGGCGATACTAAATAACTACAGGGATGTATTAAGTTCCTATTTAATAATTTTATGTATTGATGGTGCAATAAGGTATACATAACATATCATCATTTATATAATGTATATCTATCTATCTATTATCTATCTAATAAGTATATATTCTATCTATGTATTAGGACCGGTTTTAAGCTCCATTAAGTTCTGTATTAGTCGTGTATAGGTAAGGTAGTGTTTGTAAAAAGCTAAGGTAAGCATAGATAAACAGTGAAGACGGATAGCATTGCACTGCTACTCCATAAATAAACTTTTTAAGTAAACGTATTATGTTATCCTGAGCCACGATCACAATTTAACGGACAATTAACTAATCAATTAATTTTTATTTTCCATTATTTGAAAAAATCAGTAATATTACCTAAGCCTTTTGCTATTGAAATCCCTCTACCTAACTTTCCTTCCAATGCAAGCAGTGCTCAAGTCACGATGTTTTTTGAATATAATTTATTGAAAACTATCCAATTACAATCGAGTCTGTCGCTCGAAAATCTGTCGCTTTTACTGAAAATTTTAGCAACGAGCGACTTGTTAATGTAAACCCTGTATACTGATACAGGGTTTACATTAACAAGTAAAGACACCAACAAGCTTACACCAATAACACTACAACAACATTCACACGCAACAAAAATCCTCTTAATCCTGCACCTACACCAACAGATGTACAGACACAAACGATAGTATAGACTAAGGGCAAACGCACACGTACGCATGTGGGTATCCTAAAGGCAAACGCACACGTACGCACTATGTGGGTAAGCTAATGATAGCGGGCTTCCGTCGCGTCACACCTGAGAGCTCGTAACCGACATCAGCTGTACCTAACCCTCGCCCTTAATTCAGCTAACGCGGGATTATATTGAGCTGATACAACTACTTTGGTCTATACTGAAATTTTTAACTTCCGACGCAAAAAGAGAGGGTTATTATAAGTTTAACGTGTCTGTCTGTATATCTGTTGTGTTAGTTTTTTTTTTGTTTCATAGATAATTATATCCCGAGTATTCTTAGCCATTTTTCATGAAAATCTGTAGGGGGGGTTTTAAAATTTTTACATTAAATTTTTACGTTAAGAGATACACGAAAGATAGGTCAGTTGTATTTGCGAAAAACACACAATCGTCTATAAGATAATTAGTCGTAAATGACAAGAACAAGGTGGGATGACGATCTGCGAAAGACTGCAGGCAGATGCTGGATGCGGCAAGCTGAAGACAGGGCGCTATGGCGCTCATTAGGGGAGGCCTATGTCCAACAGTGGACTAATATAGGCTGATGATGATGATGATGATGATAAGAACAAAAATCAAAATGAAATCTCTTTTAATTTTCTTTAGGATTTTAACCATATGTTGGCCCATAAAATAAGGTGCGATGTCACGAAAAATTTGCAATACCGCCATCATTTATATATATTAGACTTTTTTGTGTGAACGTTATTTTAAATATCGACTAGACAAGATCTTAATGATAGTTTAATCTAGACCTACCGCGGACATCACAATAAAAATCTATTGATGGTCGTCCCGCCTACATAAATATCCATACAAGAATTCTAGAGTATTCAACGAAGATCCAAATCTATGTCAATACCATTACTATCAACGGTAGCTAGTAAAGATGGAAATATGTTATCGTCTGATTAGCTCTTTTAGAAGTGGTCGACATGATACCTAGAAAGATTATAAATGCAATCTATAATCGCACTCCTACCTACCTATACGATATTGTTTACAAGGTTATAATAAAAGCAGACAATCCTACTAATATTAATATAAGATTATATATAATAAGAAGAAAGTTGTGCCGTTGTGAAGATATTTGGCCGAAGACAACGTTAAACGTCTGAATAGATCCGGCTGAAACTTTGCATACAAAGATCTGGAATAATATATAGGCTACTTTTTATTCTAAAAACGAATACAAAACTGCGCAGAAACTGGTTAATCATATAATATTCATGCACAAAAAAATATCTGAGGGCTTTACAATGTTGGAAACCACCGTTGATCGTTAAAAACAAAGAAAGTAATGTTTTTCACTATTCTTTTTATTAATTATGTCTGTGACAATTAATTAGCACAGGTAAAAAGTGTTCAATATATAAAAATAAGGAATCGGTAACATCTGCTGCATATTACTTCCGCGAGTGACACGCACAACGATTACGCAAATAGCACAAAAGCTCTCAGAATTAAAAGGAAAAAGTTCAATTAATCCCAATTTGCTCGCCAAGATTAAGCTCGCGATAACCGGCAGTATAAGAACCCTTTACTTCCCGTCCCTATTCAGTTTTAAGCCGCTTTAAAAACCAGTAGAGTTCGACAAACAAGGGACTTATAAAGCGGAACGGCCTAAGAATTGTTCCCAAGAAATGCATCAATTTAGATTATAAGGGGTCACAAGCTCGATGTAATCGATAAACATCTATCGACATTTGAACGGATTTTATAATAATAATGTTGGTCTGTTGTTAGATCAATCAACTCAAACTAATTATGCATGTTGTGACAATGGTCGGACATACCCCACAAGAACCCAGGCTTTTTCTTCCACATGCAAACGCAATGAAAAATTATTTCCCTCTTAATTAGTTAAATCATTTGCATAAACAAGTGGCGATCCCATACTAGGACGATCATTATAATAATTGTATTTTTTCTCGCGAAAAATTTCTGTAACGGTCTGGGTTTGCGATTGCAATCGCATCCGCCGATCGATCGGGCAACAAGTTGCGCGACTGTGACGACGCTACTGTTTCACTGCAGCCCGTGGAAGAGCTTTGATTGTTATAAAATTCGATGTGATCGTAGATCGTCGCCCGATACAACCCACGCATTAATTACTTAATTCCAATGCGTGAGTAAAGGTATGCAATTTCTAACGCAATGCCCGTAATTACAATTTTTTCCGTTTAGGCGCAGAAAAGATAATATTTCGAAGCTTATCGCGCTCATGCATTGTAACGATTTACACTTTCGCATGAGGCAACTGTGGCGACTGAAGCGAGGAGTTTATATCTGCCTAAATGAATTGTTTTTGTGTAAAAAGTGCGCGTTGCGTGCGGTCACTTTTGCTTTGAATCCGCAACTTCCTTTACCGAAACAATTATAATAAAACATTCGAATTTTTCCGTTGTGTGCGTGAGAATGCGTGCCTAGTGTAGAGTACTCCGTAATTACGTACCTACACATCGGTCACACGCATGTTTTCTTTGTATCCTTCGGTGATATCAGATGCGTTAAATTCATTAAAACCGTCATATCTGTACCTTCGTTTTAACTTACATGTGGTTACATAAATAGGTTTTATTATCGTTTTAATGCATCATCAAAATAACTTAGTCAAATGAGGCTTTGTTTTTTTTCCAAAATATTATAAAAACGTAGTAAGGGATACAGCTGCATTTATAAGGTAAGGAATCAATTTATTAATTATTTATTTTGCATAGACAATGGATTACGGCAACGTTATGTCTAGCGTTACATTGTTTCTAGGGTTGTCACTTTAGTCAATTTATCTAGGCATAGTAACAAACAATTATCATTGTTTATGTTTTGATAAATTTATTTATGCGATTCCCCTTTAAAGGTGCTCTATTTTTCTATTTTCGGAAAACATGTGCTTGGGTTTTGATTCAAGTTGAATTCTATGCTTAGCTTTGTTACAAGCTAGATTCAATTCAAGTCAATTTATATTATTATATCCAAGCATTTACTCAGTTGAGAGTTTTACAATGATTGGCAGCCCTGTGGGTATAATAACCCCTGATGTGTGCGTCGGATTTGTCGTTGTGTTTCCGTCATTTCCCTGCGCAGGAGTCGTCGATCGCAACGATTGCTCACGCGTTTCGCATCACTCACCCTTACCCTCCGATACCTCGTTCACATACAATTTACATACGATATTCTATGCAATAACCTTTTTTGTGACATTCTATCGATAATCTAATAGTTACGCAGAGTAGTTTCCGAATAAGTAGCGGAACCGTTTATGCGATTACGGACGGTTTTTTAGTTGATCTATTCTGTTATTGTTGTCTATAATTTATCAGCTCGTTGTGAGAAAGGTATATTTAAACATACTTCCTTCTTCTCTACAGGATAGACATAGGATGTATTTATAACAATAGTTTACCGAGGAGATTCTTTTATACGATTGCGATTCCAATATCCCTACGATTTTACCCGACCGCACAAGAAGGAGGTATATACATATACCTACGATATCAAGACAAAAAAAACTATTTAAAAAATATTAATAAAGGTCCTTTTAACAGTCTAGTCTTCGTTGAGACCGGCCACTGCCGTGGCTAAAATTCTGCAGAATTTGGAGGAAATAAACATCAATATAAGAAAAAAAATGTAAGTATACAAGTTTTAAAATCCATAGCAACACATCTGCCCCTAACATTAGCGGTCACGAATTAAAAACAATATTAACAAATCATTATTGAAATCGCACAATGACCACTTGAAACTACTTATAATAATCGCGTCGTCGATTTGTTCCAATAATTCGAGTAGAACAAAAACTGTGGAGCCAACCATCCATGTCTCCACTAGAAATAAAGGTAGCCGTACACATGCTCGGGGCGTGACCGAATGCACCCCACTCTTTATTGTTTATCCCACGATTAAAACGAATTCAAAATACTAACTCGGCACTCGAAAATTAAGTTCGAGTGGTTCTCGGTACCCTTTGTTTTAGGGACAATGTGCACACATAGCCTGCTGCTACGAAAACTACGAACTCGACTGCAGTTAAATTTAGCTTTATTTAAACATATTATCATTGTATTTGCAAGGTAAAATCGACATCTAAAGAAATATTGGAAGTTGTTGTGTCTAATCAACCCGGTCCAAAGTACATTCTATAATATTAATGAAAACAAGCTAGCACAGAACTTTGTCACCTCAACATACCGACTACCGTCTCAATAGGTACTGCATTTATTCGAGAACCAAAAATAAATCGATTTTCGAAACGGCTTCGACTTTATGTGAATTACCCAAAACGGATTTTCAGATAATTTGGCTAGTCACTTTGTGGGTTTTAGCTTGGCGGTATAAGGCGGTATGTGATAAATTCGCGCAACGTTAATTGCAAAATAACGAGTGGATAATTGAGTAGTTTTGCAGGAATCTTCCACTTTGTTAATAATGCGATAAATGTATTTGAGGTAAGAATAACACGATTAAATTGACTGGTTTTTAATAAGTGGTATTTTTATTTATCTAATATGGTACTCATGCATACTCAAATAGGTATTAAAACAGCAAATTTTTGTCAGTGGGTGTGTATAAAATGAATTTATATTCTTATAAATGGCTTAAACTATTTTTGTCGGCATTCTTTCATGTATATTTCGCGTCAAAATCGATGTTTTTATACCTACTATTTATTTTTGAAACGGAACTTTTGAATAAATTATTTTTCCAATGTTCATACCAGAAGTGGTTGTAACTAAGCGTGGATTAAACTGGGGTGCTTCAGGCTGCGTTTGCGCAGGCGACAGCTGACGGCGAGCCGAGTACTAGGCACTCATTACCAACGCCTATTGTTGATAAAGCGCTGATAACTATCTTATTGACATTGAGTACCTAACTATAAAATTGATTACATAATAAATAAATATATAATGTTGGAATATACACACACACAGTATTATCGAGTCCCAAGCTAAGCAGAGCTTGTGCTATGGGTACTAATACAAGTTTCATTACAAAAAGGTTAATAATATGTAATAAGAAAATTAGCGAAACACTACTCAACTATCAAAATTCCTTGATCTACTCTATATCCAGACAAAATCAATAAAACTAAAGGTTAGAATGCTATGAAATTATTGATGAAATATTAATAAAAACGAAAACATCTTCGAAATGTCACCAAGAATACTGCACCGAATTTGTAATTTAAATATTAGTAATTATAACACGAATAAAATCTAGAGCCGGCATTCCTACTTCCTTTGTGCTCCTCGAGAATAAGGTCTACAATAAAAAATGTGTATTTTTACAAACATGCCTGAGCGTTCGCGAATAATATTTACGCATGCTTTATCGTCAATCAATAATTAATATCTGGTGGTTCGACGGCTCAGACGCTCCCGAATTTCGCCGAGCTCGATGCGGAGATCGCGTTCGCGTAATCGAACCGACAAAAAATAAAAAATGAAGCAAATACGAAATACTCCATTACTGGCGTTCCTACAGAAGACTGTGGAGACGGC
Organism: Eupithecia subumbrata; assembly: GCA_949316285.1. Taxonomy (NCBI): domain Eukaryota; kingdom Metazoa; phylum Arthropoda; class Insecta; order Lepidoptera; family Geometridae; genus Eupithecia; species Eupithecia subumbrata. The sequence goes on along the minus strand of OX438644.1, from coordinate 23,992,010 downwards.
TTTGTGTTTGTTTGATTTTGAGTAAAGGAACGGATTATTATATTTCTTCTCGAACTGCTTTATGTGTTTGATTTTGATGTCTTGTTTTTTTTTTTTTTTTTTGCTATTTTTGATACCTACCTTTTTCAATCGGTAAATGATGAGACTGCCATCATAAAGTAAAAAATAAGCTGGAACAATGTTATGAATAGTTAGGTAATCTAGATCGAAATACTAATTTTAGCTCTACTCCCCAGAATTTACCACACATACCCAAAAAAAAATCACCACCCAACTAATCACTTAGTCAAAACCAATACTTTCCAAACTATACAGGGTGGTCTGATTAATTACGCAAACATCAAAAAAGTGTTTGCGCCACTCGACGGCACCCTTGTTCCAGCGCATTGTGTATGCAAGCCGCGGCCGCCCGCTGACCACGTCAGCTATTTGCTCATGTCCAGGGGCTAAACCATTCAAGGCTAAGAAGCGGGGGCCAGTTTTTGGCTGTTCTGATCCTCGAAGAAAATTATTTTAGAACTTAATTCCTAACTGGTCTAACGAGTTAATACGAGACTACGTGGGTATTTGGAGGAATTCTTCGAAAATTCTCATGCAAGAAGTTTCTTGCGTTTTTTCACTAAAGTAACTTTTGACCAGGTTCAATAGAAACTTGATCTTCAAGGAATTCAAGGTATTACCAATATATACTCACGATATTATTTTAGTAGAGTCGACATTACGAACGAAGCACTGGCTAATTTAACTCACAATTTACAGTTGTATTTGAAAGTGGTATACATAGCATGCAATAAAAATAACTGGCGATTTATTAAAATTTAAGATACATATCAAGCTAAATAAATAAATAAATAATGCTGGACAATCCACACAGCACCATCTAGCCCCAAAGTAAGCTACTCATAGCTTGTGTTGACAACTGACATATTTAATACATTATATACATAGATAGATATTTTTTTGAGACAGAAAACACCCAGACCAACGGATTAAATTTCTGCAGATCGCACACAAATTTGTTCCGAGGCGGGATTGAACCCGCAACCTCTTGCGTCGCAGGCGGACTCTCGCCCGCTGCACCACCTAGGTCGTCACCTATAACTCTTCAGAATAATGTAAGACGCATAGATTTCAGTACCGAATACCACCTCTACATCAGATAGTAGCTCTATGGGAATCCGCCCATAAGGTGTCTTCAGTTTTGCTAAGCTCCTTCCACCGTCAAGACATTATCATGTGCGTTACCCCACATTCCTCCTCGTAATCTTAAGTAGTGTTTGCATAGATTCCACAGCTTCTATCCATTATTAATTGCACTCCTCAGGTGCAGATTATCCTTATTAGGCGGCCGCAAGCCCAGACGTTTCCGGGCCCTCGCTGAAATCCCTGGTATCGTTTAAGCCATATATGTCTTAAGATGTGATTACACCTGTGCATCTTTAATTTATTTGATACTAGCCAATGCAAATCGGCTATGATAAATTTCATGTCTATCTTATTGTAAAATGCCTCAACGATTCTTTGTTTGTTTGCACCCTAACATAAGGAAGCCACTAGACCGTAAAGATGTAGAGCCCATGGCTATTACTATAATAGTTAATCTACGCTAGGTTCCCCTTTTCTATTCTTTCTTTCGACGTCTTTTAGACCAACGTGAAATCGCTTTTAAACTTTTTTCACAAATCTTAGTTTTGCCTAGTTTACGAAATCTATAAAAGTTTTAGTTTGCTTCCATAAAAACACCTTGTAGCACCCCTAACGGATAGAGAGGAACTACTTTTCATAAAATGACAGGGATCAGCTTCATGCTAGCTTGATATTAGTTTTCGAATGATTTTGACGTACCACTTTGACAGGTCAAACGAAAATTTTTTACCTCGTGGTTGGTGCAAATCCATAACAGCCACTAATGTATCATAAAACATGGTCAATTTATTAGGTATCTGCCGATCTGATGATTAAAGTTTATGCCGTGATCTTGATCTCATTAGTACTTAGAAAACAAATTAGATTGCTAATCACGCAACTGCTACTGTAATACAATAATATCCGTCTACGTCCATTGTTGCAGCAACAAGCATATAATTTCAATTATTGTAAATAAATAAACTACTGTCGCTATTATAGGTAGCTTTCGTTTTCGGATTAGGTAACGTGTTCTGATAGACTTTGATTTGATAGTTTTGAAATTGTAAACAGTTGCCGGCGTTAGAATGGACAACTGGAATGGGCGTTTTTTGATTGGCCCGGCACCGATACCGCCACCGACAGTACTTTACGACACTGCACCGACAGGTACGTTCTCCATTTGACCGACACGATACGACGGCTTTGTGATTCCACAGACACCTCGCACGCACGCCCGCATAGAAGCTTGCGTATGTACACAATACATACGTTCGATGTCAGCCCGACACAAAAAGGAGACTTGCTGCGACGACATGTCGGCGCCGGCGCCGGCATATCGGTGTCGGGCCGGGCGTGAGACAGTGTGCCATACAAATTTATAGAATTATGCTTGCGTATGTCGGTATCGGTGGCGGGCCGGGCCGGCCAATGAAGAAACGCCCAATGCGATAACAATACTAGAAAATATGTTAATATTATTGGCATTTGAACATAGACTGACAACCGAAAGAAGCAATGATCAACCATGCTTGACCTAGTCAAGTGAACTTGGTCCACCGTTTTGAACACATGAAAATAGACGAAAAATTTTAAAAAGGTATGGAGCGGTGAGGTGTAGAGTACTGTGTAAAAGAAAATAATTGCTGCTTACGAAAAATAAAAGGCACCAACATCTTCGAGAGTGTATTTTTTTGTACAATGGAAAAGCAGTCAGCTTTTTCACTTCTTCCCCTCTCGCATAACTTTGTCGCATCGGAGGTGACTAGTCCTTGTGCTAGTGCTATAGAGTAGTGCATTCAAAGTGCCATGTTTGCTCGTCGTTCGGCGCACTATAATTGCGTGGAGCGGCGCGCGGGCAGATTATCAGAAGCAAGTGCGTTCGATAACGCATGCGCACGAATGCGTGTTATTAAATTTATTCCTTTTTCGCCAGAATCTGCATAATGAGGGAGGCAAAAAAAATATCGTAATCGCTAGAGTGAGCGTCGTCGCCTTCCCTTGGAGAAAGGCGGGCACTTTTTGCCCGTATACATGTACGATGAATATTTAAGCAGTTGAAGCACTCAAATTTATTTTATTTTGGTATTATTATGGAAAACTCGATGATTACTGCCGATTACTCCTTGTCAAAGAGCTGTATCATTTCAGACTGGGTTAGTAGCCGGTGCTGGCTTTATTATTATTTAAGAAGCTTTTTGCATTATCACGATCGCCTACAGCTCAGAACACGTTCATTGTAAAGCGAGCCAACTAAATACAGAAGCGAATTCAGCTTTCAGCAATGTTTTAATACCTGCCGTACAATTAAATAAGCCTTATTGTTACAAGCTCTTGTTTAACATCAAATGATAACTGGAAGCTTGAAAGTGCATTTGAGAAAGGCAATTATTTTCAAATTACTTATTTAGAAACATGCCTCTGATTCAAAAGAGTGCAAAAACGTAACAACGTCGGAGGCGCAGTACGCCCCTGGAAGCCGTGGGCTACCGAAATTCCACATCCGCGCATGTATTTGAACCTTTATTCGTTTTCATTATCTCCTCCGAGGGTAGTCATTACGATACTTTGGCGAATTTCCAAAATATGCACGCATTACCTTTACGCCGAGAGCTGATCGGGATAGCGAGCGCATTGATCCCGCAGTGATTAAGATGACAATGTTAATGCGAATTTCCCATGAAATCGTACGAGACAGAGGCTCATAATTCTTTAAAGTCATTACAAGAAGCAATTTCTCAAAGATATGGTTTATAATGATCTGATGTCCGTGAGAAGTTTACGTCGTAACAGGATCGGGGGCAGTAAAAAAGCCGCGCGCGTGTCGTCAGCAGCGGTCCGGCAAGTAGCCCGTAATTTATGGTTAGTTTTTGGGAGCGGGTGCGCAATGCAGCCTCGCGGCTTTTCGCGGCTCGTCGGGGCTCGTCGGGCCCGCCGGTCACAGACCCCGCGTCATTCCGTCAATCTCGACTACTTATCCGTCAGAGCCGATCCCGAGTATTAATCATTTTTCTTCCAAAAAAACGAAACGCAATAAAGATCCTATCAGACGGCCGCGGGAGCCGAGGCGCTCGACCGAGCACTTTCGTAACTTAACAATTGACAAACAAATATCGCAACTAATACTCAATAAGACGTGTATTATTGACTGTAAACTGGTTCATTGTGTCGGCGAAATTAATCTCGGGGCTAAGCTGCGTCACAAAGGCAGCGTGCCCGCGCGTACGGTGGCTATTACTACCACATTATAATTAGCTTTTTAAATAGTTTTTTTTTCTTTCGATATTAAAACGTCAATGTAAATAACTTGTTAGCCGCAATCTCATTTCTGAGCGATTGGATATTACAATAGTGTACGTGATTTGAGAAAGGTAACGGTGTCGTTGCTTTATCCGATGGGGCTATTATCGGGTGTGTGCTGCGCGGGAGTGGCGCGTGCCGGCTAGGCGCTGACGGCTAACATCGCTTATGAGCTGGGAAAAATCAAATTTATAAGAGACGTGCTGCACAACACGTTTTAAACGCATGTTTTGCTTGATTTCTAGCATTTACTTTATGTCTACTTTCAGGTATTCTTCTTGTATTTAGAACTTCTGTAAAAAAATAGTAATATAGCTAAATTCTGCAGGCAGATACTGAAGAACAGAAGTGGTATTCCACTGCTGGACATAGGCTAATGATGATGAATGATGATGAAATACTGGACTTTTCCGACACAACATTATCTGGCTTCAAAATAAGTTGTATTAGCAATACAAAGGCCTCGTTATATGTGTAGGTACTAGCCGAAAGGGCAGGGCCCGAAGGGGTCAACTGTTGTGTTACAATTTTATAAATATCAAATTTATATTTTTTTTAATAGCAACTTTATAAGATAATTTCAAAATGTTTTTTTTTTCTTTTTTTACCTATAAAGTAGATTCCCACCATTTTTCTATCATCATTCATAAGGAATATAACTCGGAAAAATACTCATAAGAGTTAGAGGGGAACACTATGTAGAGCTTGTCAGATGCAAAAACTAGGTTATTTCTAATAGTCATAATATTGTACAGTAGTAAGTAATTGAACTGAATGTACGTGATCCGTAGCATGGATTTATCTGAACTATTTCCTAGTGGTTTTTGTGTTCGGCACGCGCCCACTTTCTAAGGCGTAGGTAATTGTGCTTATACCCTTTTTTATACTGATTTTGAAACTCCTAAGTCATCTTTAAGAATCAGTAACGGTGAATACGATGAGTAGGTATGATTGAAATGGATCTGTGATTGAAATCTTATTACGTGGTAAATGATGGTTGAATATTTGTGAAATGGTAACTGCGATTGCAATGTCTACCGATCAATTGATTTATGAAATCTATAAAAAAATACCACTTCTTTTTTCGCCAAATGAGACGGCGAAGTGCTACAACATGTAGAAGAACCTTAAAGGTTATATTATATAAATATATAGATAATATTATATTATATTGAAATAGCTCTTTTGATGCTGAGAGATAATAGTGACCGTCAACCACATAGAAACACTCGAATAACTAATATACTACATAACTAATACTTCGCGACTTACTAACGAACTTGCGAACTTTATTAAGGTTGCCAGAGAGAAATCGCTCTCAGGGATAAGGCCGCCTTTTGTACTTTGTATATTTCTTATTTAGATATAAAAAAAATGTTATTTATGATAATTTCTAGTTCAATAAAACGTTAATTCATTTATGTGGCTCTTGATCTAATAAAGTTAAATAGGTACAAAGTAAAATTTCCTGACCGGTCACTAATTGGCTTTGCTAATCCACATGACGTCTGATACAAATTATAATGTTGATAAGTCGTAAAAAAATTGCTATAAAATTATTAAAATCACCCGGAAGAATATCTTGATTTTGATGCCGCAATAATTTAAAGCAATAAAAAGTAAAATACATTCTATTTTCGAAATCAATCACATTACGTTATCAGTAGGGTGATAACGGTAATCGGCACAGTTATATTCGCTTATCGCGGTAACAATAATCCATTATGGATTAGCTCACTGCGAATATTTATAAACAGCGCTATCTGAAATCGTTGGATTCCAGTTGATCGATTATTGGATACGCTTTGATTTGAACGTGCTCAGTGATAAAGTAGGAATGGAAAATATTACAGTTTTTGAACACTGGTGTATATAAAAATCCACGATTTTATTTAGATTTCTACGCTTGGTCCGGAATTCAGACCTTCTGCTATGTAGATATTCTCGTGAATGCGGGATATCTGATTTTCAGAAGCAATAAAGCAACAAACAAGCAAGGAACACTTGCAATATTTTATAGACTTGATAGATTTGCAAGAGTCATGTTAATAGTATAAAAAGTAAAGGTGCGATCAACAGCCAGCCGTTATTACAGGTTTAATCGGGTTAACTACGAACCTTATTTGTGTTGGAAACTACGATAGTTTTATAGTAAAATAGTCAGTCAATAATTTATGATATTTTCAAGTCAAAATCAGCCTCATGGTATGTCCATTTGACGCCTTTACTCAAAAAATTATGTTTGACATGAGATCAGATTCCTTTATTTGGGTAGAAAGAGATAAAACTTTTTATCAGTTTAGGCCAAAAAGTCAATTGGCGAAGTTAGGTGCAAGTCATTTGGTCGATTGATTACAATTCATCTCCAATAAAGTGCGAAACAACCAAAAACTCCTATGTTTTCTTGGAACTATCACAATCGTGTAGACAAAGTACAAATTATATTAAATTATCTAGATGTCAAAATATCAGATTATTTAGATTCTAGAGGATTAAAAAGCTTGGGACGAGTTTTGCTCCAGCTTGAAAACAGCACTCTAACAAGGTAAAGGTTTCTTGTTCGCTTCTTTAATTAACGTTGAAAAAAATGTGAGCAAAAAATCTAAATGGTATTTCCTATAGTTTTACTTATGTAATTTGAATATTGTGACGTGTCTAAGGTCTAAGGGAAATGAAGCATATTTCATCAATAAATGACGCCAAGGCTATAAAATTGGCTAAGTTGTTTCGATTATACAATATATTATCTATCTATCTAGATTTAACCACAAAAGATTTCCTCAATCAAGGGCAAATAGAATTGGCGATAAAACCACAGATGTCAATTATTATTGCATTTTGAATACAGTTTTGCGTAAACGAAATTACATGCTAATAGATAAGCTTAAAAATCTTCCACAAATATTTGGATGAATTTGTGGCGTCATTCGGGGAGGCCTATGTTCACCAGTGGACGTATACAGACTGATGATGATGATGAGAAATCATCAGATAAATGATCAGACTTGGACGCTAAAATTCACATAAAGGAGTATCTACATAATCATACCAGGCAAGTTTATTTCAAATCGTTTTATGTAGACCAGGAGGTAAGTACATAAAACTATTTGAAATTAACGTCGTAAATTATTAGTTTCGTATTAGTAAGTTTTCTTAATATAATACCGTGTTGTCTGAAATAGATGTACTAAAGTATCGATTGCCAAGTTCAATACTCGGATATAAGTTAATAAGTTAATCAAACTCCCCGGACCATATTTTAATATACCTAATGATGACACATCCTCGGTCAATAAAACAAAATGCTGGACAATTCACAAAGCATCAACCAGCTCCAAACGTCAGTTCTTCATTATTCAAAATATTTACGAATTTTTTGTATTTTATAGATAACAATACTTAGAAAAAAGCTAATATTTTACTTAGAAACAAAGTAGGTAAGAAACATTAAGACACGCGGCGCATGCTAGATTTGCTATTATCTACTTATTCAAATTCTTGTTTTCACCAACACAATTGCTTTTTTTCAGCACTAATTGGTAAAACATGCCCATGGCTATAAATCAAAGGATAGGTATCTACTTAAATAGCCACAACAAGATTTTATAGATCATTGTTTCTAATTACCCCTGTTTTAAATAATTGCTGTCAATTAGTAACTTAATAACCTTCGTAGATGGTCAATTGATTACCATTTACTATTTAAGGTACCTTTAAAGTAGATATTTGTTTATAAACTATCAGTGAATTAGTAGATATTTAAAAGAATACTTTTTAAGCCTCTTACAATACCTATTATAGTATGACTACTGTTCTGTTCACTCTGATCCACCGAATTAATCCATCAATTGATTAGATTCAACAGAGACATTCTTCCCTTTAGTCAGTATTGAATACACCACGGACGTGATTTAACTATGACTGCTATTTGAGACCGGTTCCGATTTTCTTCGACACATGTCTTTCATGGTCAATCAATGTCACATCATTTAGTTTTCACCAAACTCTTTAAACTCACGTTCGTGTCTTTTACCAATTTATAAGCGATAATTAAATTAATAATGCTGGACAAACCACACATCATCATGCAGCCCCAAGCTAATTAAACACAAACAAGTTAATAATTATTTCATTGTAAATCTGACAATGTGACAGACTTATCTAAATAAGTGCAAAGAAATTAAAAGTTAATCTCTACAAAAAGTGATACTTTACTAGCTCGTAAAATCTACATAATAAATGCGATAAAATGCAACTTATCTGCGAGTGATTTCTTTTATTTAAATAGATAACTACCTTCCTTACCAGATTTACGATTATGATATTGTCATATCAATTCTCTTCTTTGTATAATCCTATTGAGATTTATCGGACTGGAACTAAATTTATTTACCATCAAGACTAAAGCTATATGCCAAAGAAAACCACCTAACACCGTTTATTATGTAAATGATGTAACCATAAATGATGCCAGTAATAAAATTAAAAACAGTCAATACCGATTTTGACTAGATTCTAACGGACAGGTGTTCTATAAAATGACCATAATTATGTACATGCGACGAAATTTTTAAAATACTTCTTAATTACCTTCTTATGTAAATAACATCAAAAGTAAGACCGAAAATTATACGAATATATTTTAAAAATGTTTGGTTTTTAAAAGTTATAAACTTTCACAAAGAAAATATTTGATCACGTTCGGTTCCTGTATTTTTTTTAACACAAAAGTACAACAACAAACTAACCTGAGAAAGATCGTTCGCCACCTCCGACTTCACCGTGTTGGCTGCTGCCCACGCCTCTGCGAAAGTCTCCATTGCACTCTGAAAGTCCATCTTGAAATAATCACGACGACATCGAAATGCCGAAAATTTCACTCAACATGTGATATGCGCTCGGGGCAACAAGGAGTGCGACACGTCCGATCGCGCCGGCCGGCGGCACGATACTGACTGAGCCCCGCCCAGAACCGCCCGCGACGTGAAAAACCGATACCAACCGAGCCTTCGTTTCAGCGCTTTTCTTTTTTAAGCCGCTATTTTAACGAGTTTCTTTTTTTTGCACTCAAGCCCGGCCCACGTTGGTTGGGCGTTCTGGATTATTTACACTTGTAATTCAGTGACGCTTAATTTGTAGGGGTGTCAGATTAGATTAGTGGACGTGTTGAGCTCGCCGCTGTGCTTCGTTTATTTTTGCCGCAGCGGAGTGTTTACTTTCAGGAGAGGAACTCTACAGCTGTTTACTTGAATCTTGATTGAATTTGGATAAATTTTGTTTCCTCTTGGTTTCTCCGTGTTTCAGTAGAGTATTATTGGTCCGCACCTGTGAGACATGACAGTTTTGATAACTTGCTTTCTCTGCGAACTGTACTTATCTTGAAACTGGAGAGCCATTTTCAAGGTAAGTACGGTTTTATTATTTATTTATTTTGCTTAGCCCTGCGCTTGTGTCTTCGCCATATTAAGACCAATGTGCCAACCAAGTGCTCTTGTATACACACGTTGTTTTAACCGTGAACTCTACGGTTAATTCGCTGTTTGAAGGCACGATTATCAGTCTTGTAAGGATAATTAAGCTTTTTGACGGCGCCGTGCATACACACCACGAATCAGGCGGAGATTTTCACGGTGAAGATAACTTTTGTGAACAAAGGCCATAAGGCGAAGACACACCGCTAGTGCTAGTGACTTTAGTGACTTAGTTTCTTTTGGTAAATATTACCTACTTCATTTATTCATTAAAAAATGGCACCAACGTAGTGTACACCACAACATTTCTTACAAAAAACACATGTAAGTGCCACCTAATTCCTTACGCAAAATAATTCAACGTTAATTTTACCTTCGTTGCTGCTATTTAAATGAAGCCTTTCTACATATTCGTGATAACAGTTCATTCAATCCAAGATCCAATCTAATTTATACACATACCTCGTCTGAAAGACAAGGAACATCAAAATTTAATAACCAATTAGAAATTTGTCGATTCCTAGATCTTAATTAACCCAAGTTCTTTCATCGATACCTATCTCATTACGTTCACGCAGCAATTTGAAAAGACGTTTAAACTAATTGCAAATATTGCAATATCCATGTAAAATAGCAAGGAGAGCTCTATGAAGCATTTTTATTCATTAAATAAATCACCTGAGCTTCCCATTTCCCACCTCAGAGGGATGTGGAAAAAAATGTCACGACTTGCCATAATTTTGTACGTGGCCATTTTACCATTATTACTTACCGGAAGACTAATTTTTCTTAATTTCAGGAGCTTTTCAAACGGCTTTTTACTGTGTGAGTTATGTAAGCAAGCTTTTGCGTAATTATCTGGGGAGTGATGAGAATATTTGGAATTTGTAGAATTTTGAAGTTTGAATCTATACTAATATTATAAAGAGGAAAGATTTGATTGTTTGTTTGTTTGTATTAAATAGGCTCCGAAACTACTGAACCTTAGATGGATTAGACATGAAAGAACAATAAAGACGGTGGGACTTCAATCTATTTAGAATTTTTGAAATAATAAAAAACAAATTTAATGCTGGACAATCCACACAGTAAAATCAATTAATTAGAGTCAAATAATTATGTAATTGTAATGTGGAGTGCCTGCCTAGCGTGGTGATATGGCAGATGATTATGCCCCCCCCCCCCCCCCCCCCCCGGAATGGTGGGATGCCACATATGATCACAATAATTAGCACGGTCTTTTTACGAGGTGAAACTTTTGCCCAGCAGTGGGTCAACAGTGCAAATAATAGAACAATTCACGAAGACGAAAATAATTATATGCGGGGTCGTAACACTAATTGGATTATCCTAAACTTAATCTTCTTTCAATGAGAGCCGCCTCTACTAAAATTCCATAATCCTAAAGTATTTCAAAATATCTTATCCTATAATCACTAAAACAAACAAAAAGTAGCCGACCATTTCAAAATTACGGTTAGAAATACTTACAATAGAACCGAAGAACAATGTTTTATCATCTAGCCTAAGATACTCGTAAAACAATAGGTCGGTACAGTTAGCGACAAAAGATAGCACCCCTTTTGTAATCTAAGTAGGTAAATTGTAATCAAATAATAGAAATAAATTAGAACTAGTATTAACATTTGAAAAAATTGAGCTAACTGCAGACTGTTGCAAATAATCTACAGGTAGCTCAACTCTAACTAGGTTAAACCTTTGGAAGTAGGCAGTTGCTTTCATTAAATCGATACAATGAGAATTTGAAAACTAATGCAACTAGTTTTTATTTATTATCTCAATAAGTTGGTGCCTTCTTTTTATATAACTAATTTGATTGTAACCACAAAGTGCGAACTTTACATTTCTTCCTACCAATTTTTCAACAACATCACTTGCTTGAAATCTCAAATTTGTAAAAAAAACTTCGAAAAAAAATCTAAACGAGAATTGTTATTAACATGCATTGTTTTGATTTCTACTTTGTGTTGTGTGACTTACACTGAAAGAAGCAGCCGGCACCTACCTTCATTTATCGCCACCTGTGCGCATCACCTAGAGAAATAGACAAGATATTAACACAAGTTTTCACTATAGCAAAATAGTTCAACAATTGTCCGACCAGATCGAAAAGAGGGCTAAAACTTATCCATCATGGTTATTGAGTTGTTCCTGAAGTTGTTGTAGTTACGTGATTTTTTGAGCCGCTCCAACAACACCATCCTGGGGGCTGTTTGTGACTATCTGGCCCATCTTATTTACAGACACTGGATTTCTATTCACATGTATGTAAATAGAAAATAGAAAACCTATCGTACCTATGTAATCTTTTAATTTATTATATTGTGTGCACTGTATTTTTTGTATTTTTGTGTGATATGGGTAATTTTGTGCCTATTTATTATTTGTTAACAAATATACAAATAAAATAGAATCAAACTTTACTGTTGTAAAGTTATAAGTTATTTGACAAGAGATTTGGTCATTGACTAGTTATTCAGTAATTTTCCGCGGCGGTTGCTGTGTAAGAATCGACCCCTTCCAATTCAGCCCGTGGATATTATTAGAGCCGATTAAGACAACCTCCAGAGGAAGGGCAGTAGCTTCTTCCATTAGTATTTCTAACTCCTCTGCGCGATCAATCAGTAATTCTTTATTGTACACAATTAATACCAAGGATGAACTTACATAATAGATTCAAATTCAGACTCATTTATTGGCTTAAGATAATATACATGTCAAAAAAGGTGTAGGTAGGTACAAAATTTTATAAACAGTCAAGGAAAAAAGTCAAATGAAAAAATTAATACTATAAAAAAAAGACATACATTGAGTAAATTTAAATCGAGGTAGGGTAAACCTTCAGACACAAAAACTCCTCCACTGTGTAGAAGGCTTGCTCGACAAGCCACTAATAGGATATGTACATAGGCGAGCTTAACCCTGAAAAAGATTTTTCTTCCAGTAAACCTGTGTGAGAGGTGATTTCATAATTACATATTCACACTGACCGCTTTGTTTGGGGGATAACCCCCCTCGTTTGCGGAATAAACCCCCTCGTTTGGGGGATAAAGGCCTTGTTTGGGGATAAATCATCTTGTTTGGGGGATAACCTTTTTTTTGGGGGATTAAGGCCTTGTTTGGGGGATAAACCCCATTGTTTGGGGGATAAACCCCCTTGTTTAGGAGAGGCACGTTCAGTTGTGGACGAATGGGTGGTAATCGGCATTCCAAGTAAAATAAAATAAAGTGGCCAGCCATCTTTGCTGGTGACTCTCCATAACTGATTTGTAAAAGGTATACGTGGGTGTTACGAAACAAAGGCTCAAATAAGACGAGCACACACGACAACGACCGCAGTTATACGTCACTGTTCCATATAACTAATACACAGAATAAACTCTATCACACTAATATTGTAAATGCGAAAATTTGGATGGATGGATGGATGGATGTTTGTTATCTCTTCACGCCAAAACTACTGAACGGATCAGACTGAAATTTTGCACACAGGTAATTCTTATCCTGGAATCAAACATAGGCTACTTTTTATCTCATAAATCAGTTCCTATGGGATAGAAATTACATTTAAACGTTTCCATAGAAACAACGCGTGCGAAGCCGCGGTCATAAACTAGTCACATCACACTAATAATATTATAAATGTGAAAGTTTGGATGTTTGGATGGATGGATAGATGATTGTAACCTCTTAACGCCAAAACTACTGAACGGATCGAGCTGAAATTTTGCATATAGGTAATTCTAATCCTGGAATCTTAAAATACTTTTTATCCCATAAATCAGTTCCCATAGGATAGAAATAACCATAAAACTTGTGTGTTTAATATGGTGATATGTGGTTTAATATTGATTCCACCGAAGATCAGTGTTGTAGTAGCTACAACCTAGCTATTACAAAATATGTCGAATCGGGCGCCATATTGTAGCTTCAAGGTATTTTATTAGTGGGTATTATATATAGTAGGTATATATGGTGCTGGTAATTTAATTAATTTTAGTACATTTAATGTTAAATTTTTCAGATTTAAAGTATTTCTTAATAGACCACTCTTATCCACTTAGCAATTGCTTTTGTCCAGAGTCTAATATGTATTACGTTCTAAAAACAGACAAAATATAAATAAATCGACAAGGTCAAAGACCTCGCGAGCTTCTCCAACCAACCAACTTTTTGCTCTTAGATCGATGTTGTTTAACGAATATTATACAAAACGATTTCCCTATAAATCCAACAAATAGCATAAAGAGTTAACTAAACAAAATATTTAGATTTGTACCTAGAATGTTATATTATAGGTATACATACTTAGCCTTGCCTACTAACTTTGCTGAAATCCGTTTCTTAGTCTATTCGCAAATATCAAGACCGAACAAATATCTGCAGATCGTACAAACATTTTTCAAGAATCGAACCCGCAACCTTCTGAGTCACCGGCTGATCATCACCCGCTACGCCACCGAGGGCGTTAATTGAAGCGTCAATCGATGGCGAGGATCTTTTGGGAAGAGAAGTCGGTCTATGCCAGTTTAAGTTGATAGCTAATAGCTATGCTCCATAGAGGGCGCCTTATTGCTATAGCTAGCTATAGCAATAAGGCGTCGTCTATGGAGTCTGGACGAAGTCTTTTAAAGAATATTTTTTATAAAAGCCACAAATACAGAATTCATTTATTTACCATTACAAAAAAGCTTACACAGTTTACTGGTGAACACACATTGAATAGATATTATAGAAAAGGATGTCAAAGGTTGCCTGGAAGAATACGCTTCTAAGCGATAAGGCCGACATCGTACTTATGTGGTTTCATGTTACTGTCTATGTTTTTTGTTTAATTTTGTTGTGTACAATAAAGAATTGTGTATTGTATTATTAAATTCGTTACCTATTCAAAGTGAGAGCCCAGGTACTTTTGGTCCAAATAACAAACCATTAAACTTATAATACAAAAACAAAACAGGTTTTAGCCTATTATTTTAGCATTACGATACGGTACCTACCTTACAGATACAAGCTTCCTGTACCTATTTCAAAAATAACATATCATACTAGCGCGTTTTAACTCTATGATATCATAGATTACATTATTTACCAACCTAACAAAACCACTTTAGAAAACAAAACGGAGGTAACATCATCTAACTGTAAAATAGCGCAACATTCAAGACCGTAACACCAAAATCTTTGTTCCACAGCAAGATGATCTATAAGCATATAACTTACAAGCAATTGTGCGCTCACCTCGCAAAATTAGGTCATCCCCCCATCTCAAGACGGTCGTCCTACCACCCCGTTACATAACCTGAAACGCTGAAAACATTCACGATCCGTATGTAGGATACATCCTAATCCAAGAACCCAAGATACCAATGGCAAGGCTAGGCGTCGGCGATGACATCTCAAACCTCCTCCAATGCGGGTTTAGCCTGATCCGGTTGGATCCGGTAGGTTTTATCCGAGATTAGAGCTCTCTGTCTGGCGCGGGGCGTGGCTAAACCCCGCCCACCGGTCGATGAGTGAGTTCGCGCCACCAGCGCTTCATTGTGCCGTTATCTATCCGAGACGAAGCACGCTCATCCGGCGCTACCGGTAACTCAGTGACGTCATCTAGCCAACTACAACAACTAGCAGGCATAGCTGTATGGCTGCTATGCGGCGCAAGTTCTGAATGCTGTCCTGTCTGTGCCTACAGTGTCCTGCAAAACAATGGGCGACCTTGGGCTATTTAGGGATTTCATCATCTCTGATTCACTCCTCTAGTCTAGGATTAAATATTTTACCGATCATGCTAAGAGGAATTCAATTTGGTTTGGTAACGACTGGCATTTCAATTATGAATGCTCTTGGATAATTGGATAAAATAACGCTGACAATCAAAAAGTAACAAATAAGATGGTAGAGTCAAGAAAAATAACAACTTACCGTAATATTTATTTTCGTTGCAGCCATGTTTTGAAAAGACAATAAAAATCTTGGTCAGTAGCCGAAGCAACCACGCAAAAGTTTGAAAACAAAAATTGGCTTTGGCAAACGGACAGACCGACACACGAGTGATCCTGTATGAATTCCGTTTTTTATTCGGACGTACGGAACCCTATACACGAGAAATGGGTACCGAGGCTCTTCGGGTTTCTAAAAAAATATCTGAGCGTCTGGTCGTGACGCGTGACCCGAGAGCTGGTGAGTATCTGGCGTCTTGGGGACGCTTCCGACTGGTATTGATATGGATCAGTTGAGCTACCTGTAAATTGTATAACAGTCTGCAGTCTGTAATTTATTTTCTATTATTTGTTTGTAATTTTCTTTGTGAATAAAGATTTTTAATTTAAAGTAAGTCAAAGAGTCCTTATTCAAGCTGAGGTTCCAATTTCCGAAGCATAATGTATGCCGAGAACTAACACGGAAGCTGTGCGCCGTAGACATCCCTAATAAGGACCAGAACAATGGCCGGCAAAGTCTGTGATCCAAATTTTGATAGGCTGGATATTGTTTTAGACAATTTACAGTTACTCGCATTTTAGTGATGACTAACGGATCCTGGAAGTTTTTAAGGAAAAAGGACAAACTGACTCGTAGATTGGACAAACTTGCCTACGAAAATACCTATTTTCATCCTGTACTATTCATTCATGAAAGTTAATCTGAACAAGCTTTTTTACAAAAAATCATAAAACCCACCGAAAGTTTATTTTTGGTCTATCGTAACATAACATTTGAACAGGAGCACCGATTTTCTTCAGACGTAGCTAGGAACACTGTCACATCCGTTCAGTGGTTTTGACGATCCTAGATATTTCACATTTCACAAACTTTCGATTTTATAATATTAGTAGATAGATATAGATAGAAATATGTACTCTTTCTGTGGGACCCTGTACATCTTATTAAAAACGGAAATTAAATTTTAAATAATATAATAGATACTATTTAGAACTAGTATTTATAATTGAAACAACTGAGCTAACTGCAGACTGTTGCAAACAATCTACAGGTAGCTGACTCTGTTTCTTGTTTTGTTTATTTTTCTGTGTACCTATGTCTGTAGCATCTTGATATACTTACCTACACAGGATAAACTGCACGTCCCGGGACCACGAACCACTTTTTTCGGTTAAAAGGCGCAAGGCAAGTGTGGGAGAGAGAGTGGTGCTAGGCGGAATAGAGAAAACGTAACGGAAAATAATGAAAATACCGACAGAAAAGTTCATTTTTCGTTACAACTTGAGTACTCTACTTTCTAAAACAAAGAACACGAATTAGACGAAGCATTGTAAACATCGTGTACACATCACATGGTGCTCTTGAGCTCACGGTAAAGGCATGGTTTTACTTGCTCTTCTGGCTCAGCAATGCCAACCAAGCTGATGGCACAAGTAAAATTACTATAAAATCTTTCGTAATTTAACGAATTCATTAATGAATACGCTTCTACAACCAAACTCCAAGTGAGTTGCAAAAACTATCAATAAATAAATTCAAACAAATCGTCAAACATATCCTTTGTAAAAAGGACTACTACAAAATGTCAGATTATTTAGAGGATAAAAGAGCTTGGGACGAGTTTTGCTCCAACTCGAAAAATAACAACTAAAAGACATATAAGATGCGTTTGAGTATTCGGGGGGGTTTCTTCGTCGCTTCTTTACTTTAGTCTACATACCGAAGCGACAGAAATAAAAAATATCACTTTATTTCCGTGTCAGTGTTTAGTTTTATAATTTGACCTATTCTAAGTGTAAATTTATTGTATTTATGGAAATAAAGAGTTTTTGATTTGATTTGAATGTAAGCGGATTAACTATAGGTAGACCACACAGCTTGCGGATCCCTGTAGAACCATGTCACAACAGTAACAAACGCCAAAAGTGGCGTTTGTTTTCTTATTGTGACAAGTCATTTATAACGGGATATTTACCATGATTTGAGTTTTGAGCTTTCCAATATTTCGGCACAGTTACATGCGCCATTTAAAAGTTTTATTGTGACAAGATTTTACAGAGATTCACCAGTTGTGTGGTCTACTCATAGGAACCTAGTTTGTGTTGCCAGAACACCGCCAGCTCACCCTGACGAAGTTATGGGAATATACGTTGGTGTTCTTCCTACCCAAACTAGGTTCGTAGTTCTGCTTACATTCATAATGAAGTAAAAATAGTCAGGTTTTTTATGATTATATATATTTTTTTTACGTAGGACCACGCATAACATTTTACAGAGTAGTCCGATTTCAATAATTCTTTTTTATTGGAAAAGGTATACCCTGAAAGTGGTCCTATTTAAATTTGAAAAAAAACAATAATAAATAAATAAATAATACTGGACAATTCACACAGCATTATCAAGCTCCAAGCTAAGCAGAGCTTGTGTATGGGTACTAGATAACTGATATACTTAATACAATACACTACATAGATAGATAATTTTTACTATACATAGAAAACACCCAGACCAACGGAACAAATTTCTGTACGATCTGCAGAAATTTGTTCGAGCCCGCAACCTCCTTCGCCCGCTGCGCCACGGAGGTCGTCCAATCCTAAGGGTAGGAAAACAGGGTATGATGGATTGTTCACTCACTGATTGTAATGTTTGACCACGCGTTACTTTTTACAGAGTAGTCCGATTTTGATATATTTTTATTGGATAGGGTATACCTCGATGTGTCATCAAACTAAATTAGAACTTTAACTAGATGTCGCCCGTAGAAAATTTAGAAGTCGGTTTATCGTTTTTTAAAACATGCCAAATTTTTCCATACAATTTGGTACAGCGTACCAACCTCTATCGTACGGACAGGGAACTACGAAAATCCCATTCCCATACGAAAAGGAGACGATCACTATCACGTCACGATCACGTTTCGTTACTAACGTCAAATAGACTCACCCCTCAGGTAACGGTTTTGAGCTGACTCTTGCAAGCGAGGAGGCTGGTTCATGGAGGTTGGTTTCCACTTCATCTATCCAACTATACCAGACGCGACTGGTCTTCATGGTTTTCATGCTATGTCTTCTTGTTTTCACGAGAGCGACTTCAATGAACCATTATGACTTACAGGTTTTGACTATGTTGATGCATGCTGTATTGTCATAGCCGTATTGTAAAAAAAGAAAGTGGATGGCTTGAACACTTTGAAGCATAGTATAAAGTATTTTATTATTAATATCCTAAAGTAACATTTCTCAAACATAATAGATAGGTTAGTTCCTATAAATATGTTACATATTAAGTCTCAATTTACTTAATTTATTTACTTTTTAATTTTACTTTAGGATAGCTTATTCAATTTGTAAATAGGTTGTGGGTAGTAAGTTGGACGAAAATCGGTTCATCCGTTTAGGAGCTACGATACCACAGACAGATAGACAAACACGTTAAACTTATAACAACCCTCTGTTTTAGCTCCGGGGGTTAAAAAGAAAGATCTTTTTCTCTTACTCTCTCCCCGCATTGACTTTCAGTTTTTCTACGGCTATGGCCAGCTATGGCCGGATCCATGTGAGTGAGGGAATGAGTGCACCTGTGTTTGCGCGCGTACTTGTGCACTATAATATGTTCTGCGCACATGTCTAGTCTCCGTTGGCTTGCCACCTTAGCCGAAATTCGGTTATGAGGACATCATAGCCGACTCCATTAATAGAAATAGTCGAGTTTCCTTAACCAGTGTACTTGCAGCCTTACATAGAGGAATGTTAATAAGTATGCATGATCGTATGCAGATGAGTTGTAGGTCTTTTCTAAGAAAACGTATTTTACTGCAATAGTTTTATTGTATGTGCTCTACCTAGAGAAGACCCTCGAAGAAAAATAAAGGTTTTATAGAGTATTTTTACGTATTCTCTATGAGCAGATGGATAAGTTATTGCTTCATTGAACAAGTACTTTTTATTCGAATACTAAGCAGATGCATGTATGATGTGATGCATGTATAAGTAGAGCTAGATAAATAGTCATTTGACATGTCATGTTTGTCATTCTGCGACTCAGTGTTAAACTTCTGTAGGTGACATCGTTTCTCAAAAATATTTCTGTTTCTTGTATCTATGCCAATAAACGATTTTTACTTTACTTTACTTTTTACTTTACTATTTGGGTGATCAGGTGTAATAAGATGTATGTATGTAAAAAAAATTATAACAATCAACGGTAAATGCAGCGCGTGCAAATGACGCGTCCGCTTTGTTGTTTATGTACGGTGAAACCGTACAGCTAAAATGCATAAGCGATTGACAAAATTAACTTTCATCTCTACAAGATAGGTATGGTCAAACCAAGACTGTCTCAATTCCGAGGTTTCATCTCCTTTATCTGACACATGCATCAAGCCCTTCGCATATCGCCAAGTAATCGCATAATCATCAATAATCCTTATGTCACACAAAAAATCGACGCAAGCGACGGATTTCAATCACAACTTCAAAGAAGTATTCTTCAAGTAACATTTACATCGAAAATTGAACTTTGTATGTGAAACTTTAGGGTTTAAAACAGGTGTATTGATGTATAGTGGCCTGCTGCGAATCGATGATCAGACTAGGTTGAAAAAACAGATTTGGGATTATAATTAATGAATTGTCACCCGATTTTGACTTTCTGCCTACCTGCTTTTGAATATTTTATGAAATCACCTTCGCAATCGAAGCCTATACTTACAAACTGCTATACTTACTTGCCTGCCTATGCAAGTACTACTGTAGCCTGGTTTATGAGGACCTAGAAACAAAGTTAGGCCTCTTCAATCAGAACTGAACTGATCATTCAATCTGCTGTCAAATCTGTGTATGTACCTACTTGTTTTTTAGTGCAAAACTCTACCGATAGCTGAAAGCAACCATCACCTCATTAAACTTTAAACCCAAAAAAATTACATTTACGTTGCCTTGTAATCTCATGTTGGATGACTTATTAAAAAAAAATCATAACTGAAATCTGAGTAACCTGAATAAATTCGTTCCGAAACTTAACTATTTTGCTCTACAAAAACTGGTACAAATCTGTGGATTTCCTAAAAAACTAGAAAGCAAAATGTTCACTCGGATAACTGACCTCCAAATGCCCCAAAACTAATAGCCGAGTCCAATCCAGGATCGGTCCATCGCCCACTAGAGAATGCGATGAATTTGACAAGTCACCGATTTTTTATCCGATCCCAGATTATCTCCTTACCCCACTCGATCAATCTTATCGAACCAACTATGACGTTGCTTCTATTTAGTCACCAGTTTATCCGTTCGTTGAAAGTGGCGCTGTCGGTAAGGATTTTATCAAAATCGGAGAGTTTGTTTGAAGGCTGTGACTTAGTTCCAATTTTGTCCACCTGAACTGAAAAGTTTGTAACTCTACCAAATGAGCGAAGGGCGAGAAACCTAAGCGATATAATTGAAACTTAACTACGGTGATTTAGAGTCGTGTTTGCCTTGGCAGATGTTAATGAAAGATGCTGCTCTGAGATTCAATGCACCGGATCATCGCTGGATTCCGGGAAATTTGCCTCGCGTGGATACCTGCCCTTACAGGTATGGTGCGTCTTAAGAAGGGACAGAAATGGCCTATGTATTATTTTATTAAATGACGTATCCGCCCTATCCGCCCCAAACTGAAGTTTGGATGGATGGGCAAATGCATGGATGTTTGTTACCTCTTCACGCCAAACCTACGGATCAGGACATTTAGTATAGATGTTGTATTGTGTTCCGTTGGTCTGGGTGTTTTCTATGAATAATAAAAAATATCTATCTATGAAGTGTATTGTATTAAGTATATCAGTTATCTAGTTAGTACCCATAACACAAGCTCTGCTTAGCTTGGGGCTAGATAATTCTGTGTGAATTGTCCAGCATTATTTATTACTTATTTATTTGTTCTATAACTGGAATATCATACCTAGAGGCTACTTTTTAGCCCAGGAAAACATGTGCGAAGCTGAGGGCAGAAACTTGTCTAAAAATAAAACTTTCAGACAAATATTGTTGTGAAAATTACAGTAATATAAATTTTTATGTAGTAAAGCATTAGACAATTTTATTTTTGTACGCTTTTTAATCTCATAAAATCAGAAAGTACAAGTAAACTGATTTCTTTTTAGAATTAGGGGTGTACTAATAATAATAAACAGAGCATAGCTGATATTTTATTTGAAGCATTTACATTACAAACACATCGTATTTTTACGGCAGGCGTCAACACTCAAAGCGCCTGACATTTCTGTCCCTTCATAGCTCTAAGCAAGTGACTTGCTATTTGCTCGCCGTGTTATTGTTGGGCCGCCGCTGCATTTAAACAAATACCAATGAATACGCGAATAAGGAAATTGTGTGAACCTGTCTGTTTAATTGGGGAGAAGTGTTCTGGGAATAGATAATCTAAAAAACAGCGAGACATTTAGTCGCTGTAGAGTAAGTACCTACTCTCAACCCCAACAGCCTATATTGGACCACTGCTGGACGCAGGCCTCCTCTTGATAAGCGCTTTATTGGCTTTTATCTCATGGGATGTTATGCCCATAATCCCCAAGCTGAGCATACGGGTTGAGGATCGCAGTTCGGTGGTAGAATTGTTCTGCAGGGGGCGCTGCTGCACTCCCCCAATGGGAATCCCTTAGTCGCATCTTACGACACCCGCGGGAAGAGTTGGGATGGTGCAAATTCTAAGCCGGCACCGAACAACGATGAAAATGTTTCTTTACCTGAAACCTACCAGTAAAGCAACATTTTCACTAAGGTATGTTATTATTACTAGCCTGATGTGACCCACGCCTCTCGGTTTCCTGCAAGAAGGATCTTCCTGTGTTTTTCAAAAATTTAGTCCGAGAATTAAATTTTAATTCACGTTTTTGACAGACTTTTTTATACACTAAACGTCTAAGTTAACCGACGAAACTCTTAATTGTCCCATTATCTTTTGGTGAACATTAGTATGTCCTGAACAAATATTTACATGGTAATTGAAAATACTTTCGCCAAAAACAATAAAAGAACATATTATATGTATTGAATTGAAATTGACACAACTAATAAATTAGGTTCAGTGATAATCGGTTGATATGGTGTGACTATAGTGAAACGGCAATGACTCAAAAGAAAACATTCACTTATCAGAGGTAGCGGCTTAGAAAGAACAAAATTAAAATGCTGCTTCAAGCGGCTCGTTGGTCTAGGGGCATGATTCTCGCTTTGGGTGCGAGAGGTCCCGGGTTCAAATCCCGGACGAGCCCTACTTTTGTGCATATTCCATTATTTTAATTTAATTATCATAATTGTTCGAGAGGGAGACTGATCTCAAGCTTGAGTTGGAAACTTGTTAGCCACCAGATTATGCCCCATATTTTTTTTCGAAATTATATTCCGACTTCCAACTGGTGAGCTACTAGTAGATTGTTTGCAACAGTCTGCAGTTAGCTCAATCAATCGGAAATACTAGTTCTTATTTGCTTGTAATTTTCTTAATTATTAAAGGTCTTACATTGTATCAGCTACCCATAGATTTTTTGCAATATTACCTACGTAGTTAGCTCAATTGTAAATACTAGTTCTTATTTGATTTTAATTTTCTTTGTTATAAAGGTCATTTGTATAAGGTTCTTCACAGCCAGATATTTACTCAATATTTCATTAAAATAAATTTCCTCCATCCCCATCTCCATACATTTCTTTAATACAAAACACATCCAATATTTCTATTAGCGAAACGTATTTTAGCAATACGTTTTTCCTAAACATTCATTCGTATCTCACATACGAATTGCGTTTAAGCGGAACTTTATTATTTGAAAGCGGAACGGGCCGGGCGCAGATGCGAAATAATTTCGATGTACTAACCGATACGGCAATAAGAACTGCTTTACTTACACGGAGAGAGATGGGAGACGCTGGAAGGGTGCTTTTTACAATACACGATCTTATAAGAAAATTGAAAGAAAGCCGGATTACTCAATACTCAATCATTAGTTGTATTCTATAGGTGTACAGAGGTGTTTATAATTTATATAATTAAGTATCACTACAGACCCTGCTGGGCACACAATATGTGTGGAGAGAGAGGACGTCATTGGAGAACGAAATGTATTCTATTAATTTAGGACAATTAGAGCACCAACGCACTGACGACTATAAACATGGCGGCCAGGTTGTGGCATCGAGTAAATTTTGGGATTTATTAGCAATACGTTAGTTCACACCGCTTGAGCGGCCAGCGGCCATCTTTACGGCACGAAAGTGGCAGTCGTGGCCATGGTCGGCGTTGATTCTTTTAGTCATTATTATTTTTCTTCACAATCCTCTTGACGGGGATATCGTGGTGTTTACGTAGATCATCGCTGAGGGCCTGGTGTAATTCGACTTATGATTGCCACTGTCTTGCATAATTAGCATCTTTCTCTACTCAATTCTTGCTGTTTCGACTGCATATAAAACTAAATGGAATAAGAGAAAAGGTTTTATTTGAAATTAAACGTGCAGATAGAGCATTCTTAGTTACTTTTTAGTTCGTAGCAATAAAAATTTAAACGACTATTACTCGATGAAGTTGTTTTTCTTGATGCAAAATATAGTATTAAACTGAACCAGAATAAAGTCAAAGAGGCATGACAATAAGGTAATATTATATATATATAACTTTTTTGATTATTCAGGTGTTAGTCGCGTCGTGAGGCGTAAAGGGAGCTCTGTGTTTTTAAACGCGAATGAATCTAATAGGTTTCTCAATACAGGTGCAGATGTAGCAAATAGCTCTACGTGAATTCGAGATATTTTTGTCTACGGTGATACAACGAGATAAATATTGTTTTTGTCTGGAATTTCGAATAATAACAATAAAAAGTACTTACCTGAACGTTTAGCTCAATACGAAGTCATGGTACAAGTCTTACTGGATTCCATTAACAGAAAATCTTTTAAGAACCTTGGCGGGAAAATATTGATTATGCATCAATTGTGTAAAGCAGTGTCTTACGTCACGGGCGTGATAGAATCTCGCAGTTAGTGTGAGAAAATGAATATTCTCCTTGTACATAAAGCTGTCTTCGTCTTGGGCGTGATTAGAGCCCTCTCGCACGCACGTCACAAACTAACTCGCTTCGCTCGTGAGATAATCTAGTATCTTGAGTTACGCTCGGGATTCAATGACGCCCATGACGTAAGACACTGCTTTGAGCCCTCGGTGCAATTATGCACCGAGGGCTTCGTTCATTCATTCATTCATTCATTAGAATGAATGAATGAATGAACACTTTATTTAACATACAAAATCGAAAAGTTATTTTATCAATTTTCATATCTAAATAACATAAAATAAAAACGTAGGTACAATAGTCGATTTAAGCAATTTCTTCCAGGCAAACTTATGACTAACAATGTACTATATTCACTATAGTATTATTCACCCTCATCAAAAATATGTCTGTGTATAAATCTACATGTTATATGCCATACAACATACATTTTTACATAAACATAAAATGTACGGTCAAGTATTGATAAGTTGGCATGTATTTACTTGTCGAAATATGTTATTAGACTTGTTTTCTTATTGCTTAGCACAATCTGGACCTTGAATGCGATATATTAAATATGGAGTAATTTATAGTTTTTTCTTGGCTAGTAAGTAGATCTACTAAGTTATAATACAGTAGAGGTACAATCATTTTAAAAATGGAAGGACACATAATCTAGAAAATGCATTTTTATAAAATTGTGTAATGTTCAATCGCAATATTTCACCACAAAATACCACCAGTATCTTCCAATATTTACAGACTACTTTATCTGTGGGAACTCATAAAAACCGATCTGAACGTCCCTCAAAGGAAATAATCTGCATTAAATATAAACATGGT
This sequence comes from Eupithecia subumbrata, assembly GCA_949316285.1. NCBI lineage: Eukaryota > Metazoa > Arthropoda > Insecta > Lepidoptera > Geometridae > Eupithecia > Eupithecia subumbrata. The sequence goes on along the minus strand of OX438644.1, from coordinate 23,966,261 downwards.
CGTTAGCAAATCATTAGCTGAGACATTTTTCCCCTGAATTGAACTTGCTTCTATCAATCGCAAATATGGTGAGCGCTAAAATGGAGCTTTACGAAAGCAACTCAGATATAGAAGCTTCGTCTTCTATTTTCCGCATTGGGAACCAAAATTACACGTTACGTTTTCACGAAAGTTTGACGAAAACCATCGATCTGAGTTTTAAAACTCTTGTTTTATTATGTTTGTTTTGCAAGTTTTAATGCACTTACTTTTGAGAATCTTTCTTCATTATGAGAGCCTCAACAGCCTGTATTGGTCCACTGCTGGATGAGTGAAGATTGTCAAAAGGACAGAAACTCAAAAAATTAGACTTAATTTTTTTGTAACTCATAGAAAAACCTCAACGGAGCGGTTTGACTTAATGCACTTACCTTCCGTCCGTTTTTTGTATGGGCCCCATAAATCTTTTTTCTTGTAATTGGCCCATTATGCGTGAGCACTAAAATGGTGACAGAAGACCTTTAGAGGAATTCCGAATTCCGATGATGGTTTTGCAGAAAATTAAGGTGTAGATTTATTGGCCACTGATCGAGTTCGGCTTAGCCCTTCTTCCCTCATCCCTTCTAGCCTCCAGTTAAACCTGACAATCCTTGTTATCACGTCCGTTTGTGCGGCTTCGAATCTTAATATTGGGTACCAACCAGGATTAACATTATAAATTGCGAACTCTTATCACTCACACTGTCAATTTGCGAGCGATTTCAAATTGAGGCGAGAGCGTAACGAGCACGCCGCGACGATGCTGCAGGCACGCAGCGAGCTCGCCGCGATTAGCAATCGCAGTTCGCTGTGCTGTCGCCTAGAAATCACTCGCAAATCGCCAGAACGAAAAGACTCGAACATTTTAGCGCCCCATAAATACGACATAATGAGCAAATCGCTACATTGAATCTGCATGGCTGATTGCAATAAGGAGCTCGACATCGGCGAGGCTTCTTTTCGATCAGAAATATATACCTAGTCTACCCTATCTCTATAATTAAGTACCTAGCAATTATCCTCACTTTATATGCTGGAGATCGACTTTTCAAAGATCTTGGTAAGTAAATTAAAAAAAAGTTATATTAATGAAAGAGTTTCCCGAAATTATCAAAAACATAGTTTGAATTAATAAAGGTGTGGCAAGACTTGGGCTCGTCCGGGTTTTAAACCCGGGACCTCTCGCACCCAAAAAGAAAATCATACCCCACGAGCCGCTTACTGGAAAGTTAAAGAAAACCTTGATAAAAATAACAAACTTCAATTAAACACGCCTGTGTTTATAAAACAAATACCTACCTATAATTTACCGGACTAAAGCGAAGCATACAAACACATGGGTACCAAATTATACTCAGAGCCTGATAGCCTTGGCACGCATGGTTGACGTCATAATAAGTAAACTCTGAACAATGAGACTCATAAAAATGAAAGCCTTTCTAAGCGGCTCGTTGGTCTAGGGGTATGATTCTCGCTTTGGGTGCGAGAGGTCCCGGGTTCAAATCCCGGACGAGCCCTGCTTTTTGTCTTGTTATTTTCTAATTGTGTCTGAAAATTTTAGAAGAAAACATTTCAGCGGACATCGCGGCACATCTACCTTTTGAAAATCACGTATCCTATTTTTACTACAGTAATCCGTTTACTACATACATTTTTCTTAGGTAAAAAACATAATATAATATCAAAATTAACTTACAGACCTAATTTTTTGAAACGGATTACTTTCTACGTTCAGTAAATTTGGAAACTCTCCATAACTTTAATTCGGGAGTAGCACATGCGAAGCCACGAGCGGAAGCTAGTCCAAAATAAACTTGCCTATCCTATTTTATCCAAAATATTTGTAAAATCCTATAAGTTCTCATTTACCAAAGCGAATAATAATTCTAAGAAAGTCTAAAGTAAAGAGCCTGGATTCAAATCCAGAGAGCCCTGTTTCGGCTTTTTAGAGCCGTTACAATCTATTTACTTTCCAATTGTAATCTCCGAGGCAGTCAGTAAATTTATAACCACAACTTTAAAACATTCAGGCCGTGGACATTTGAATGTTTTAACATTACTTAGGGCACTTTGCTTTGTGCTAGCGGAAACAGAAAAGCTCGTATAAAGATGATTGATATCTTATCTTCTATCAGATTATCTAGAGGATAAAAAAACTTGGAAGGAGTATTGCACCAGCTTGAAAACTAATACCCTAACAAAACAAATAAAATAATAAAAATAAATAATGCTGGACAATTCACACAGCATTATCTAGCCCCAAGCTAAGCAGAGCTTGTGTTATGGTTACTAGATAACTGATATACTTAATACAATACACTTCATAGATAGATAATTTTTTTAATACTTAGAAAACACCCAGACCAACGGAACAAATTTGTGCAGATCGTACACAAATTTGTTCTCAATACACTACATAGATAGATATTTTTTACTATACATAGAAAATATCCAGAACGCAAATGTCTGCAGATCGTACAAATATTTGTCCCGAGGCGGGAATCGAACCAGCAACCTCCTGCGTCGCAGGCAGACCTTCGCCCGCTGCGCCACTGAGGTCGCCATAATAAGGTTAAGGTTTCTTGTTTGCTTCTTTACTTTACCTTAAAAGAGTGAACAAAAAATCAAACTGACCACTTTATTTCCTAGTTTTATATTATTTGAATTTTTGTGACAGGTCCAAGAGGTTTGTAAGGTCTAAAGGAAATAAAGCACTTTGATAATTGATACTTCATTAGGGGGGAGGCCTATGTCCAGCAGTGGATTAGGTATATAGGTTGATGATGATGGTGATGAACTTATCTACCTTCTGCGAGATTATCTTGTGAAACCAAAAGAGATTCCTTTAATCAAGCGGATCTATTAAGGCATAACCGTTGAGAACTAAGACTGATGATTGTATGTGAATATTACCAAATGTGATCGGCAGAGGCGCTTATTTTTTACATAGATGGTACCTATTGTTTATTTTGCACACAAGATATAAAATTTTCAGGTGATAACTTCATTTACCTACGCAACTAAAAAAGTTTGTTGATTAGAATCAACAATAATAATAGTAGTAATAATTCGATTTTGTAAGGGTAGGAAAACAAGAATTTGAAAAACTTTGTCTATTTGGTGATGATTAAAACCAAAACTATCACATCTCACGCAATGGAAGCCCAGAAATTCTCTATACAAAAATGCTTTATTGTACACCATAAAAATAAAATTACAAGGAGACATTACATAATCTTATCGCTAAAAAGATCTCTTCAGGAATTCGTCATCTGATTGACTCAACTTTCTCGAAGTTCGCGATATACATACTCGTAATTTCAAATTAGATGACTGTAACAGCTGTTCTGAGTGAGCTATGCGTCTCCGGGGGAAAGAGACTCATCTTAATGCCGGTAATTATACGGATTCCGCGAATTACTTGGTCATAAGTAAACAAACGGAATGCCCTATTTACAATCGTAAATTTAGGAGCCTTTGTAAGTTCCAAGCACAAGTGTTTTTTGATGAGTGAGCTTCTGCATTGTTTAAGATTTATCTTTATTAGTCGTGTCGATGAAGATTGTGATTGAAAATGTCAATCATATTCGACTAGCCATACTTCCATACTTATACTAATATTACAAAAACGAAAGTAACTGTCCGTCTGTTACCTTTTCACGGCTGAACGTATTAAAATTTGTTAGCGAAAATTAGCTAAAATTAGGATGTAGGAATTTCAAATAGACGAAAGCTGCAGCAGCAGGTTTAAATTTGGTTGACAGGTCTAAAACAACTCAACTTAGTTAAAATAGTTATAACCCTATTCCTTGCATTGCATTTTAACTATAATTAGAAACGTCTACCTAATTTTAGCAGGCATCTAATTTGGTCATGATTAAAATTTATTCTAGTGAAAATGGGGCAGATTCTTTTGAAAAAAGTGAAATATGGATATTGTGGTATTTTTAGGATTTATACAGGGAATACCGTAATTTTAGATCAACCTAACTTAGACAATTTAGAAATCGTACAATTTAAGTTAGGAATCCTAAAACAACAGAATCGACATCAATATCTCGTACTTATGCTACTTGAAAAGCGAATGCAAAACCGCGGGCAGAAGCTGGTAAATTATAATCTGATAGCATGTCATTTCCAATCCCGATCTATCCCGATACACAACTTACACAAATTTTACTTGAAAAAGTTTACAGGTACTTTCACAAATTTCATGAAATCATCAATTTATCTCGCGTGAATGTATATTGAGCATTATTCAGAAATAATTAATCAAACGCTCTACATCAAAAAACACAGAAAAAATCACATTATTCCAATTCCATGACAATTCGGAAGATTTATGAACTGTTGACATTAAAAATTGTAATTAAAAATAGCATCAATCAAAGCACAGGGACAAGACACAATGGACTCGTAAGCTCCAAGACTTTTTGTGGCTTTAGAGACGTAGAACCAGAAAAGAACATTATGACTAACATTTACCCACGCATTTACTTTGTTGATGAGTAATTTGGAAGCAATAATAAGAAAACAACAACACTTAGTTATCGCCATCATAAAACGGTATGATTTTAGAAACACGAACAGTTATACATAACCAATGCTTGATGAAGCCAATAGACCTACCAGAGATATTTACCAGATCTACTTGAGAATAAACATCAGAAGCCTTAACATACTATAAAGAGTTTGCTTACATAATACTTACATTAATAATACCTTTATGTAGATATACAGACAGATACTTAATTCCTTGTTGATAATTCTTAATTAACATAGAAAATTACAATCAACGAACAGAAATAAACTGCAACTAGTATTTACAATTGAAACAATTGAGCTAACTGCAGACTGTTGCAAACAATCTACAGATAGCTCAACTGATCCATATCAATACCAGTCGGAAGCAGCGTCCCCAAGACGCTGGCTGCATTGCCACGCTGTATGGCAATGCTGATGTGCTGCGCCAAATACTCACCAGCTCTCGGGTCACGCGTCGCTTCGACCAGACGCTCAGATATTTTTTTTAAAACCCGAAGTGCCTTGGTACCCCGGACTCAGGGGCTCGACTCCAGGGGGAGCAAATGTGTAGGCTCAGCCGAGACCTGCAAATTCATTCAATGTTGATAGTTGCCTTTCGATGTAGTAATTGGAAAAATGCTACTTTTGCAGTAGGTATTTGTATCCAGTAAGTATTTCAGTGTATAACAAAATTTAATTTGCTGCGCAAAAGCGAGACAGAGCGCACATAAACAGATCAAGTATCTACCATGAGCTGTGCCATTTCAGTTGTATTTACAGAACTAAACTTTGGCTGCGGACTGACTGTGGCGGAAACTGCTTTTTATCCGAACTCAGGGCAGGTTTTACTTCCTCTCTATTTTTTTGCTGAATTGAATGAAATAAGAATTAATATTTACGTGATTTAAGGATCTCTTCTTATCCTGGTGAGTGGATGTTAGTTCACACACCAATTTCATTTTACAATTTCATATTATGTATAACATCAGATGTTTTATGAAATTGTTTTAGCGCTTTAACCGCCGATTAACGCATTTACGCCAATTAAAACGGACGAGAATTTTATTCCATTAGGAGAATTGTTTCAATTGTTTCAATTGTACATACTAATTATATTATAATTTTCTTTGTGAATAAAGGCTACTAAATACTGCACTTAAAAAAAGATGAGGAGAATAAAATTCTGATTATGATGATGAATTTCTATTAGCATTTTCTACATCAAAAGGCAATTATCAACGTACTTTCTTTACAAGAATCTCGGCACGCTCCGCTCGCCAACACTAACCTACCATGGCTGCTATGTAGCTTGCGAGCTAAATGGCTGGCGTTGCCGACTCGCGGTCGGCTAATGAAATAAGATCCTAGCACCGAGCTAAGGAATGGCGGAATTAAAACTACATAAATGAGCGGACTCCATTCCAAGCGAGAAATTTTCAACTGACTCCGAACGACAGTCGTATTTCGAGCAAAGCCAAGTTGCCAGTTGCTTTTCCAATAAGGGTTTTGGATGGTTGTTATGAAATTACTTGCAGTGTTGTAGATATTAGTTATATAATTATTACATTTCATTGAGAGATAGTGGCTCTAGATTGGCGCTACTGATCTTAACGCCAATAAAAATATAAACAAAAAAATATTTTAATTTAAATTTATATCACAGTTGACATGGGAATTTATTTGTGGAACAAAAAGCCTGTGGCATTAAATTATTTAGGTTAGTTTTAGATTCAATTTAATAATAAGTAGTTTATTTTGTCAAATACGGGACTGACAGTCAAACCAATGACACAACGTCCTAAATACCTTAATAATAATACATGAACAAAATTAAAATTTTTAAAAATCCCCTGACAGATATTCATGAAACATGGCTAAGAACACTTGGGATTGAATTATCTATGACACTACGATACCACAGACAGATATGTACATAGACACGGACAGACACATTAAACTTAAAACACCCTTGTCTTTTTGCATCGGGAATTAAAAAATAAAAAACCGTATGTGTTATTTCACGTCTACACCTCCTTCTATGTAAATTTCAACCTAAACCCTTTAGTAGTTTTGGCATGAAAATGTAACAAACATACAAACTTTCGCCTATTTAATAAAAGTGTCCTGGTCCCTGTGGCGACTAACCCTGCTTCACCCTAAGAGGTAGGTTCCTAGTTCTCAATCAAAATTCCTCTTCATTACGTTCATCCATTATCAAAAGATAGCTGTGTAATTATCATTGTTGAAGCAAAGTCCACATGAAAGTGAGGGCTTATGAAGCCTCAGAAAGAAGTCATCTGCCCTTGATTGATGGCCCACAGATTTATTATGTTAATTCAACGGAGGCTTCAACAAAAAAGGCAATGAAGTTAAAGATGTTCGCGAAAAAAGCGATGATTAAGAATTATTGAGAGAATGTGATTCAAAATTGTAAATCATTGCATGCGGTATTATTTTTATAAAGTTTCCCATACCTCGGTAGCTTGGTAGTAAACTTTACTTACCATTTTTGACTTCGCTAACCATAAAAAAGATATTCCATAAAAAGCTGGCGCGATTGTCTTTGATTTTTCATATAATTATCCACGCAGACGTTATAAATCCAGCCGTATACTGGAATACGAAAAACAAAAGGAGATCGCGCAAAAACTAACCATACTTCTACTATTACCATACCTTTCACATTACTGGTACAATTCGTACCAAGAAGGTTTCAAAAGCTTTGAGCTTCGATAATACCTAATAGGACTGCAAATACCTAGTTGCATTCAGAGCTAGTTCAACATGAATGTCACAACATCGACTATATCGACAACTGTCGCATTGCTATCGCCCATCGACAAGCATTGTTGCAGACTTGATAGTTTGAGAGCATTACCAAGCCAATGCCTGAGTTGAATAAGAGGCCACTTCTACGTTTGAGCGTATCGTGTCATAAAACTTAATTCCATGACTACTCTATGAGCGTGAGTAACGCGGCGTTATAATCGGCGTAAAATTAAAATCACTTCTTTCCACCTTTACTTACTCCTACGGTTCAGAGATCCGGAATGTGTCTCAGACAAAAGAAGTAATCATACATATTTTATTCTATTTTACAACCTAAGAAATATTTTATCGATATTAAAATAAAAATACACACGCAAAAAGGTTCAAAGGTAACCACTCCCATTCTTAATGGATATTAAAACAATTCAGAAATAAAAATAAAGCACATTTGATACAAAGACACTGCCTCCATCAATGGATTACGACCCAATCATATCTTAATTAGCAGCTAAGTGAACTCTCCGGGGACAATTCACTTGCCTCCACACAGCACACTTGCCTAACACAGAACGCTTCCGGCCGATCAAAAACTCAATAAATAGCATTATGAGGAACAGCAGCATTATTGAATCAGCCGCAACCCTTGTGCCTCCTGACAATTATTACTGTACCTTGCTTCTAAATGATTTAAACCCTTGCCCGTCGCAGATAAGTTTATTTTGAGCCAGTGAAGTGCCGTTCGTCATTTAAGTGCTTCTTTTGTGAAGGTATTTCCCCGCTCTTCTCAATTAGCCGGCCTGCTAGCTCAATATTAAGTTAATTTTGAGTCTGCCATTTGTGTTTGCTTATTGGGCATCGGAGGCAATAACTTCGTATAAAGCTGCAGTCTGAGTTTTACGGGTGACTTTTATTTCCTCCTTGTCTGGTGAGAGAGATCGATACCTGTGAGAACCTGAAAGATATGCCATTTTTAGCTAACTAAAATATAGAATCGGTATCTTGTGAAGCAAAATTTCAAAACAAGCTTACGCTAACTGGTCCAGGATTTTCCGAAACGTTACTTTTGGAATCCCCGAGGATTCTCCCACATAACTCGTCCGCAAGTAAGTTGTAAAACTTAAGCCATGCGTGTAAACTTGGCTCAACCGTAAGTAGCAACATATTTCAAGCAGGCTTAGCACTACCTGCGCGCCTAAAACAATCAAACAGCTACTGCAAACAACCGCTTAGGTTTAACTAAATACCAAGTTTGGCTTAAGTAAGATAAGTTACATATACGCGTGCAAACAATGTTCGGTTCCTTTGGCAATTATGAAGGTACAGACGAAACTCTACGCAACGTACGGTGGCTTAACTGAGTTAAAAATGGCAAAGGCGTTGTTTTTGTTTTTAAACGGATCGCTGGGACGATGTTTTTAAGAAAAAAAATTGCCCAAACTCGTCGAGAGAAAAATCTAAGGTGTGTTCTAGTCAGAAATAGAAAATGCATATCCACATAAACGGGTTATTTATGTAGGTCATGCGAAATTTTGAATCATTTCCACAGTATTTTTAAATATCTAGGAAACCTATACTTACAAAATCATTGGGGTCTTGAGTCAGATAAGTAGTAGATATGTTGAAATTCCATTAATATACAAACAGAAGATATTAATTAATAAGTCCTCTAATTACGGAGTTTGGAAGCACAAAGTGAGCCGTCTACGTGGCGTTACTTTAAAACATTTTAATTAAGATATTGTTAAACTTCTTTACTTATTAGCGGTATGTCTGTAGATACTAAGATTTTAGTTTATTACTAGAGGTCCGGTACCTTCATCGAATTCAATCAAATACTTTCAACGCGTATAAAATTTTTTACCATTGTAACCGGGCCTCAACCCGTCCACTATGATGAAGTTATCGACCCAAGTTATTTCAGATTAGCAACTTCTGTTATGGAATCCACCACCAGATGGTCTTACCCAATACATGAGTATGGCATTTTACTAATCCGACGCTAAAAATAAATAAAAAAATAATGGATTCAGGCGTTACTTTGCGGAAATCAAGTGGAAGCAATTTGTGGGAGGGCGGGCCGTAACACGCGAATCGCATTTTGTAGGATCTTATCAAAGAAGGTTTTGCGCGGAATTGTTACTAAATATTGTTTTATCTTAATATTACTAATCCGACGCATAAATCAGTCGTCAGTTTCTACATAAAGCATCAATCCGGTGCTCGCATTAATAAGTTTGTACAACCGGGTGATTGGCTCAGTACCACCCCAACCTCCCCGCAATTTATTTAAGAATGTTATGTAAATTTGAACACAAGTCTTTGATCGTCCGCATCAAAAGTCCAAGCAAAAACTTCTTCTGAAGTGGAGAAAAAACCGGAGAAGCTTAAGAAAAATAATGATTTAATCTTACTTTGCGCTGTCTCGCATATAAAAGAGTCGCGGCGGGAGAGGGCGCGAGAATCGTTTTTAATCTTTGCTTTGTAAAGGTGATTATGAGGGATTATAGGTTTGGAAGTATGGCTGAAATTTCGCGGCTGGAGGGGGACTCATTTATGGCATATTTTTTGGGCCAGCAGGTGGGGTTGCGGTTGCCCCCCTTGGATACTTCTCAACTTTTCCTTATTCTAGAGCTCTTCAAAGGAAGGCTTTGTTTTATGTCTGATAGATCTTCGTTGCATTGGATCAGCTGTGGTCGCAATACCAAAGTTTGTTTTATGTTCCGAAGTTTTACCACCAACCTATTTTGTTAACTCCTGTTTACGTAAACCAATAATAGTATATATACAGGGCGTCCCACGGGTATGCCACATGGAGGGAAAGTACCTTGAATATTGTAGATGGAACATTTTACTGAAAGAACGGCAATGCCAGCTTTTCATTTTTCTGAACAAAATTTTACATCTAATGTTAAAATTCATGATCTTCCTTTTATTTCTGACACTATGTTATGTAGCAAAAAATAATCCTTATGATAAAGCCTTTCGATCGGTATGATAAAGCTACAGGTGATTGTTTTTCTCGTGTAACGGGTTCGATTCCCGGTTCAACCATGACAATTATTTAAATATCTATGAATGCAGTATACATTGTTTTTTAAATTCAAATAATGCTTTCTTTCAGTAAAATGGTCCAACTACAATATTCAAGGTACTTTCCCTCCATGTGGCATACCCGTGGGACGCCCTGTATATTCTCTGCCTAAAATGAGCCTTACATAAACAATCGAATTCGTATTGTCAACAGTCTATTATTATTAGTCCGTAGCTGGACGCAGGCTGCCTCCGCATAAGCACCTTTCACGCGAACTTAAATAAAAGTTCTTTCTAAACTACCTCACTAAGGCTATGTACGGAACATAGTACGGAAAAGTAGGAGGGTAAAGTACCTATTCGCTAGATCGGAGTGAGCCTGAGTGGGCAAGCGTGCAGTTTTGTCATTTTTCATTACGTGACCAGATCAACTTTGTCATCTGAAGCGACGACGATCTCCCCGCAAAGGTATAGCTTTTACTCAACTCCTGGCAAACTCCGTATCTCCTAAAACAATGGCAAACAAATCGAACCTTATTGCAAGGCAACAAGCGTAATTTTTGAATGATGAAGCACCAAGTTACGGTATTATGGGGAGAAAAGTTGAAGTAAAGCTTCCCTTGTTAGTTGAAGAGTGGTGCCTTGAAAGACATTATAGTTACTATGAATACCTAAGCGTTAGATAAATCCTTGTCAGGTATAAAGTGTTTTATTTTTAGGTTGAAGTTAGGCGAAGATTATTTTTGTCACGTTTAAAAACTGTCACATACTCACATATAGTCTGATATTTCCTTAGCGTATATGAGTCGTCGTCGTAGCAAAGACGTAGAGACATCTGTCTCCTGAATTTTTTAACAAAGGTCTATGAATTAGTGTAGTCAAGGAGGCTTTGTTCCGATATTTATGCCCATTATAGTTTTACTAAATATTAAACGTCCCTTAAATGTTTTCTTAATATCGCTAAGAAGGACTCTTAATTTCGAGATATTGCTTCGAAGAATCTCACAGAAAAATAATCACGTCAATTGACAAGAGCTTATCATAGAGTAGGTTTAAGTACATCGATAAGTACTTATGTAAAGAACGACTTAATTATATTGCTTGATCTTACCGTTGCGCGGGGTGCGGGGTGTCTCATCTCAATCGCAAATCGGCCATCTTGAACCCCCTAGATCGCCACCCACCCCCCTCGTCCATTATACTTTTTAAGCTCCAATCTCGTTCATTTAAACGGTTGGCTTTAGATGGCAATCGCATTTTTCCACTGCAGGTCACGTCTCGACCCGTCTCCCGACTTGAGGGCTTAAATCAACAAAAGAAAATAATAAGATTCTTTCAAATTAAAAGTGTAATGTCGCGAAAGTGCGCGGGCCTTAATCCCGCCGCCGCTCTTCATTAGAATCCGACCTCCTCTTAAAAACGTCGTCGGAATTTTTCTTTATTCATAACTGAGATTAGAAGAAATGCAAATGAAGCGAGGCGTTGCGGGGCTACTTAGCTGTGTCAACAACGTTCAAGGTATTTGAGGGGGATATTTTTTCCGTTTCGATAAACTAAGATCTTTAGTAAATAGGAAATGAAAACACGCCGATGTTTTTAAGTACCTTCGAGTTTCTTGTACTTCTATTTTCGTCAAATAAACCTACTACACGCATCGCTGATAAAAATAGACAACCGAATTTGAGGGCTTTTTTCTGAAGCCTCAAAATTAACAGGTACATATACATTAATAGGTATATACCTATACATTAACACAAAGGAAATGAAAATCAAGAAAAATCAGGATCATTTATGATGTATCATAAGTTACAGTTATAAGATCAAAATACTAAATTTCCTCATCAAAACTAAACTATATAGTTAGATAAATAACTAAGTATCTATAATAATGGATGACATCTAAAAATTATGTAGCGAAGCGCTCGTCGATCGGTCGTTTTATTTATTTGTTCATCTGCCTTACGTTTATACTGGTCGCAACTCTTTCGTGGGCGGGCGGCTCTAGGCTTACTAGTGATGTACTCCTGTTATGTTGAACTGTTATACAACAAATTTGTTGTGATATTTTTTACATCTAATTTTAAGTTATTTATATGGTATCGAGTAGCTGGTTGTTAGATGGTCACAAGTGTAAGTTTTGCAATTATTGCATAACAATATCGAACTGACACTTACTTTGTTTGTAACTTTATGATAGGTATTAAATTGCAATAATTATTAAGACCAAAGTACTTACTGAACTAAGTTTTTTTATTAAGTGTAATAAAAATAAGCAATTCCGCAGTCTTAAATAATGCTAATTGCTTGAATTGCAAGTTAATTTTAGGTTAACCTAAATCAACTTTCTTGTCGTTACTCAATTTAAAGTACTTATCGATTTTAGATCGTTTCTCAATAAATATTGATTATAATTATATGTTTATCACGACTCCAAGTGAATTTTAGTGTTTTTGCTTGGAATTTTTGACACAATTAGCATCTAACTTTAAGCTACCACATTGTAATTTTTAATCATACAATGTTGTTACCGTGAAATGTGACATATATCATATTTTATTGATTAAAAGAGAACTCGCCAAAAAGAGTCCACGCATGTTTTGTATATAGCTAAATAGTGGAATAAAAGAGTTTTTGCACTATACAGAGTATTCAATACACATTAAACGAGTACATGAAATAACATTCACGTTAATCTATTATCCTTAAATTAGGATATGTCTGTTCTAGGCAGAGGTTTGAGGAGTGACTGCTGGAGATCGGCTTAGCCAGTAAAAATGCCGAATAATGGAAACGCGTTTGCACCGCGTTCTATAAGCTAAACTGTGTCACTGCACATGATTTTTTGCTGCTCTATCAACAAGATATCACTGAAGCAATACCTAAACTGGGGTTTTACTCATCGATATTTAACCGCCAACACTAAAATCTTTGAAACTCAACCGAGTTTATTTTTATACAGAATTTATATCTAAGAGCGAATCCCACATTATTGTCTCCGGGCATTTATTTTCTGATGGGCATTAAAACAAACCCCTTTTTCTCGGGGAAGCGATTTCATTTTAGCTGGGTTTTAGAAATTTAAGGCCCGTCTTATGAAGCTCCGATATTGCTGCCCTCGATGCTGGTGGAATAATTAATTTGTTCTATTATTCGCCTTTCTTATTCAGATAACGACTTGGAATAATGGTTTTGGGTTTGGATTCTGTGATTGTGGAGGTTGAAGGTTTTCAAGGGCAGTCTTATATTATATAGGTACTTGAAGATACTTATTTTGAGTGTTTCGTTATCTCATCAATTGGTTTTTCATTAGACAATGTTATCAAATATGGTTTAAAAGACCAAAAAATAATTCTCATTGAAAGGAGCTACCTTAGCACGAACACTCAAAACAAGAGAATAAAGGTGCTTACAATGAGTAAAATTATGCTTACTTTTATCAAGTTGTTCATTTCAAAGTTACTAACCTACTGAAGGGATCGTTCTGAAATTTTGCATACCTACAGGTAGTTTTAAACCTGGAATAAAACATAGGCTACATTTTATCCTATAAATATATCTACTCATTCGATAAAATTTTACCATTTTATCTATTCTTTCACGACAAATCGTTATTGTTAATTTGTTCAGCAAATTCATAAATGCATAGTCAAATAGCTCTTACCTTAGGAACCCCTATTTGCCTAACCCTTAAACGATGCTTAGCAATGGACCACTGAATGCGAATCTGGTAAAGTTTACTGTCCAGCCACGAGTGCGTACTCTATGGCTTGTGGTCGCTAATCAAATTAAGCTCGGGATACCAAGGCTCAGAAGTGTGGACATGGCTATGCTTAACATTGTAGGTGCCCACGACGCACATTCTGAAGTAAAGCAGCGTGTTATAAAATTTTATCAACCAGCCGTCAAAACAAGAGGAGGTTCTCAATTCGACTGTAAGTTTTTTAGGGTTTTGAAGATCGAAGATCGGTTTCAAAACCCTTATGGTCTCGCTTTGTCTGTCCTTTTTTCCCTCCTTAATAACTCAAAAACTACTGCAGCTATCAACTTGAAATTTAAAATAATAATACATTTCGTGCGCCTGTACAGATTTCGAGAAAAAAAAATGAAAATAAATGAAAAATGAAAATGAATATTTTCCATACAAATTGTGATGCCGAAATTTTAAAAGATACCTACAGAGTCATATGGGGTATCAAATAAAAGGTATCATTTTGTACGTTTCAGAACAGTTTTTGAAATTTTTGTAGGTTTCATACTTTTTAAAATATTTCGAAAAAAGTCGAACAAATACCCATTCCCCCCCCCCCCCTATCTCCGAAGATTGCAGAGTGATCCATGTAAAATGTATGGAGCGTTTACAGACATGGATCTATATTTTACAGGAAAAATATAGAGAAGTTTGAAAAAAGAACACTTTTTGAAAAATGGTCAAAAAGGGGGGGAATAATTTTCAAAAAGGGGGGGCTACCTCACCGAGTGGGGTATCAAATGAAAGGTATTGATTTGTAGGTTTCAAAACAGTTTTTTTTAATTTCTGTAGGTTTCATACTTTTTGAAATATTTTGAAAAAAGTCGAAAAAATACCCATTCCCCCCCCCCCCCCCCCCCTATCTCCGAAGTTTGCAGAGCGATCCGTTTAAAATGTATAGAGCGTTTGTAGATATGGATCTATATTTTACAGGAAAAATATAGAGAAGTCTGTAAAAAGAACACTTTTTGAAAAATGGTCAAAAAATAATAATTTTCAAAAGGGGGGCTACCCCGCCGAGTGGTATACAAATGAAAGGTATCGGTTTGGACATTTCAAAACAGTTTTTAAAATTTCTGTAGCTTTCATACTTTTTGAAATATTTCGTAAAAAGTCGAAAAATTTACCATTACCCACCTTAACCGAACCACCCATTAATCCGAAGCATGCAGAGAGATCTATCTGAAATGTAGATTGGTACCTACTATTCTTAGGTATTCGTTAAATTGCGAAGTCTCTAACCGGTACTTTTGGTAGTACATATTTATTGACTAACGTTCAAAACCCTCGGCGCGCGAGTTACACTCGCACTTGACGGATCTTGTTTTTATGTATGTTTTTTATTCGATGACTTCGCTTATTGATAACTGCTTATAATTTATTAGTTTTTGTATACTTAATTAACTTTATTTTTTGTAGTCCATGAAATAGTCCAAATCACATGAATATGTTTGCTAACGACTCAGTGCACACTCTCACTGAGTCGTTAGCAAACTCTTGGCTTCCAGTATAACAAATTGCAATTTTCTTCTAATTCTTAATATTACCTAATGAAATAAAAATAAAAGCTCATAACTACTTTATTTATTAAAAATTGCATGATCACTAGAATTTGTGTATGAGCATGGCGTAGTGAAATTTTTTTCATTGAGAATTTCTGTTGCCATAAGAGTTCTTAGTCAAATTTTCTCAGATTTTTTATTTAGGACCAGCCTGACCTGACTGACCAATTTGGCGTCAAATTTGGTGACTAGAATTTGGCAATGTGTGTTTTTCTATGAATTGTTATTTCGACCCAACATAAATTGTCAATTCAACCCTCGATAAAATTATTGTCTTACATCCTTTTTTTGTAATAGGTACGTCTCATTTATTTTATTTTCAAATGTTTTGTGTTATTTGTATTTTATGTGACAAATAACTTTTACAGTGCTTATATAGAAGCCTGTTCCATATTAGCGAGCACGTGGGATAGTCGTGCGATTTCATTGCGGCGGGATATGAACGAGCGTGCAAACAAAACAGTGCCCTTTGATTCGTCACGAACGCCACTTGTATAAAAATAATGAGATTGCTTCCCATTAAGTAATTACTTGATGAAACTAATGCCTTACTTAGTAGGTTTGGTTGAACCTTTTGGTGAGCGAATTCGAGTAGAGCTAGCGGTTTAAGGAAAAACAGGCTTCTTTAATATAGATATAAGTTAAATTATGTTCTTTTACTGGTAATTTTTTCATGTAATTACTCATAGCAAGTACTTTGAAGAACCAAATATTAGCTATTTATTACCCAGTAGTAAATTTTAAAATGTGACGGACCCTACGATTCTGTGTGTACTACGGACGTACGTAAGTACCACAAACATCAATAGATTTTTTTAACTATTTTTTAACCCCATATTCTGTTTTTCTGTAGCTCAACAAAGAACATTTCAAAGTCAGGTTACTAGCAGCGACATCTAGTGCAGCGTTCAAAAATTTTAAATGGTGATGCGCGACATCTATGCAGTCTCAGAATAACTACATAACTAACCAGTAGGCTCAGGCTAAGAAAATGTTTGAATGGTTTACTCTCTTCATTTTTACCTGCGATGACACGTCTGCCAAAACAGGTTTCAGTGTTAATGTAATGTTACTAGATGTCGTTCTGTGTATTTCAGGAGTTAAAATCAGAGGGGTAGGTCCAGTTGACTAGTATCGAGACGTGAGAGGATAGTTTCCTACTCCAGAAATCGGTGACTTACTTACCTGTGGTTTGTTGCTAAAACAACGGAATCAATCCAAAACATCTATCTATGTAATGCATTGTATTAAGTATAATCATTTATCTGGCACCCATAATACAAGCTCTGCTTCCCAAGCTAAGCAGAGCTTGTGTTATGGGTGCTAGATAATGATGTTTGAATTGTCCGGTATTAATAATAATATTAATTATTGTGCCTACAACATTTTGAAATTAAATATGCACCTACTTGTTGTTAAGTTGGCATATCTACACAACCGTGTAGGTATAAAAAGTTCAAAATTTTATTCAATTTGTTAGGCTCAGTAAATTAATATGACGCACTGTTCATAAATTAATTCTTACAACTTAAAATATGTGACTGGCATGATAAAATAATAATGGCAAATTTAGAAGGTTTTTCCGTGGATCATGACATGACATTGTACAAAAGTGATGACAAAAAACTGAAGAAGCCAAAACATTGTTGACTTCTGGATAAAGAATGCATAGGTACCTAAAGCAACATAACGTGTCAACATTTTTTTGCCAACAATAAAATACTTACGCAAGTTGTAGTGGTAGTAAAAAAGAAACGTCTTACGAACATAGGTCGGACGTCATACCTTTGTGTTTCGTAGTGAAACAAAAGAAGCTAAAATTATAGGAAGCGGGTAAACTACGAACTTTATCGGCGTAGGAAGAACACCAACGTTTCATCCCTTTACGAGGGACTTTTTCAGGGTGAGTTGGTTCAGAGTCTGAACCAACTCACCCTGAAAAAGTGCGCGCGGTGCGCGGTCTGAACTTCAGACCGCGCACCGCGACACCGCGACTGAGCTGAGTAAACACCCTGTGTATCTTATTACCTACATAGTTTCAACAAGATACGTTCCAGTATTAGGGGTTGGTTACATTGGTTCCATTTGTTTTACTAAGAAACTTTAAAGTAATAAATAATTAATACCTTCGCGTCACCGACCTATGAAATGTGAAATATCAAATTTTTAACATTATTCATAGAACAAGGTGAATAGAATGTACCAACTTTTATGTATGCGGCGGTACGTCCGCAATCAAGCTGAAAAAGTCCCTCATAAAGGGATAGAACGTTGGTGTTATTCCAACACACGTAAGGTTCGTAGTTAACCCGCTTACATCAGGAATGACTTCGACAAACTACGATAGTTTCTACAATATCGTGTTGCATGTATGTGTGTATGTATTTATTACTTACAATATTACTGTCATTTTGTATGATCCTATTTTTTAGACACTACAATCATCTAAATTCCATTACTTTAGGGCGAAATCCTTTTCTTAATTATAAGTAGATATTAATACTTAAAAATTTAACGAACTAACCTGTAACGTTCAATTACAATTATACGAGGCGATAACGAAGGATTCTATAACTCAGTGCTGTCTTATGATTACTAGCGTTGGTCAACTAACCTCAACCTCATCAGCCTAGATTGGTGCACAGCTGGACGCAGGCCTCCCCCTGTTAAGCGCCTAATTCCCAAACCGCACCCCACGCTGGGCATGCGGGTTGGGAATTGCAGTTCGGTGGTGGAATTGTTCTGCTGGACGCGCTGCCCACTCCCGGTGGATATCCCTTAGTCGCCTCTTACGAAACCCGCGGGAAGAGTTGGGGTGGTGAAAATTCTAATCCGGCACACGGCTGTCGACTAACGCCGAAGCATTATTATTATTACGGGTCTTGCATCCGAAGTTATCTTAAAAAATAAGTTCAAAGTCGAAAGTCCGGCATAATTCTTTTTTTTTTTGCTCATTGCTTGATAGTTTATCTATCACATGCACACAAGGTCAAGGTGTATGTTCTTAAATCTTCCAAAATACCGAATTATTCTGGTTAAATCTTTGGAGATAGGTGGTCTAAACAAGAAACCAGACACAACCGGTTCGGTTGGGTTTTTTCAGTGCGTAGGTATGTTTTTTGTGTCACTGTAGCGGTCGTTTGCTTATAAGAATAATTGGTTAGTCATCTAATAAATATTTTATTTTTATTATTTTATTTTACAATTTTAGGGAAACTAACAGCTAGGTAACTATTATTACAGAGATGGTGGGTAACTTACACCTAATTAGAAGTTTCCACAAAAAATAACTAAATTAAATGTTAGTGTCAGTCGAAGAAATGTTAGTAAACAGACGGCGCGTTTGATACCTACCTAAAAAAAGAATAATAATACTAAATAACAATTTTATACCTTACTTACTTACTTACTATCCTGGCGCATCGACCCCAAAGTGGGTCTTGGCCTCCGACACAATAGATCGCCACCGGCTTCTGTCCTGCGCCGCCTCCGTCCAGTCCGGTTCAAAGATTTGAAGTGAGCGAAGGTCCTTCTCCACTTCATCCTTCCACCTGTATCTGGGCCGACCGACTGGTCGTCGGCCAACCGGCGCTCCAAGAAAAGCCCGTTTTGCAGCCCGATCTTCCTCCATTCGTAGCACGTGGTCGAGCCAGCGCAGCCTGTGTGATTTTGTTTCGCCAATGATGTTGGGCTCGGCCACTAGTTCCGAGATCTCCCGGTTCTTCCGTACCCTCCAGGAACCGTCTTCTCGTCGGATAGGACCTAGGATCTTCCTGAGCACTTTTCTCTCCGTCACCAGAAGCTTGTGTTCTTCTTTCTGGGTTAGTGTCCAGGCTTCACATCCATACATCAAGATTGGGCGAATGATCGTCTTGTAAATGCGAATCTTGGTTCTTCGGGAAAGGAGCCTGGACACCAAGACTTTATGTAGTGCTGCACTGCATCGGAGCGTGTTCTGGGCTCGAATATCTATTTCATCGCCTCTGGTGTTAATGTCCGTTATAGTGCATCCCAGGTACTTAAATCTATCCACTCCCTTGAAAATTGAGTTTCCAGCCACAATGTCCTCGCGTCGTTGTCGAAGGTTTCTTGCACGTCGCTTATGGATGTACTCAGTCTTGTTTTTGTTGATCCTGAGGCCCACAGTCGCAGCTTCCTCTTCCAAACATCGGACTGCTTCGACGACTTCGCACTTGTTGGCTCCTAGCAGCGCAACATCGTCTGCGTATCCTATCACCTTGTGTTGCCCATTTAACTCCACTCCACCACTGAGAGACATAACTTTGCGGATAATGTGTTCTAGGGTCAAATTAAACAACACAGGTGACAGGGCATCCCCCTGTTTCAATCCGCTCACTATCTCGAATTCCTCAGTTAGATCTGAGCCCACTCGTACCCTGGCCCGGCTTTCGTGTGTGGCTACTTTTATCATTTGCACTAACTTGACCGGAATGCAGAAGTTCTTTAGGATGTTGTACAAGGTTCCTTTGTCGACACTGTCATAGGCCTTAGAGAAGTCAACAAAAAGGGAGTGAATATTCTGTGCGTACTCCCACTTCTTTTCCATCAGTTGTTTAAGGAGGAAAATTTGGTCTACTGTGCTACGGTTATGTCTAAAGCCACACTGATAATCTCCCAAGATTCTTTCCGCGTAGGGCTCTAGTCTACTAAGTATCACGTAGGACAGTACTTTGTACGCGCTTGCAAGGAGAGCTATGCCTCGGTAGTTTTCGCACTTTTTCCGGCTTCCCTTTTTGTGGATTGGGCATATTATTCCTAGGTTCCACTCCTTAGGTTGGTATTCTTCCTCCCAGACCTTTAAAATCAGTTGGTACAAGGCGTGGTGGACCACTTCACCGCCATGTTTCCACAACTCTGCTGGAATATCATCCGCTCCTGGCGCTTTGTTATTCTTAAGCCTCGATATTCCAGCCCTGACTTCTTCGAAACTAGGTGGTTCTACTTCCTCCTCATTTGGCTCCTCCGTCCCTTCAACAATTACTTCAGGGGGTGGACAGTTGAGAAGGTTTGTGAAGTAGTCTTGCCATGCTCTTCGGATTTGTTGGTCGTCGGTTACGAGGTTTCCACTTTCGTCCTCCAGGGTCTGTGTAATGGGTTGGTATGCCTTCCGGACGGATTTAGTTTCCTGGTAAAACTTTCGCGATTTGTTGGAGTTAATGAGATTTTCCATGTTGGTAATTATCTCGTCCAAGTGTTGTCTCTTAGCCTTCTTAATTATGTTCCTGGTTCGGCGGCGACAGACTTCATACTCTTCTTTTCGTGAACTATCCTGTTCAGCTAACAGTTTCAGGTATTTCCTGTCTTCAAAATGTCTTTCACATTCCGCGTTCCACCACTTTCTAGGTTTCTTTTTGGACTTTTTTCCCAGTACTTTGAATCCAACTTCGCTTACGGTGCTTTTGACCGCACTCCACACATCGTCTACACTCTCTGGAATTTCTAAGCATTCATTTAGAAAACCGATCCGATCCCAAATACAACGACCTAAGCAAACGAAAAACGGACACCCGATGTGCCTCATGGAACGTAAGGAGCCTATATAGACCAGGAGCCGTGGAGCAAGTAATAAGAGAAGTAAAACGGTATAAAATAAGCATAGCAGCCCTGCAGGAAGTGAGATGGCCAGGAAACGGAGAATGCCCGCTGGAGAACGGAGTGACTCTTTTCTACAGCGGAAACCCTAACTTTAAACACTACAATGGCACTGGTTTCTTGGTGGACAGAAAGCACATGAGCAGCGTGCTAAAATTTGACGCTATATCAGAAAGAATCTGTGTGCTGCGCATCAAGAGTAAGTTCTCAAACATCACTATAATCAATGCGTATGCCCCTACTGAAGTATCTGACGAGGACGCCAAAGATAGTTTCTACGAAGACCTTGAAAATGTATATGACCAGGTGCCTGAGTATGATGTAAAGATTCTTCTGGGAGACTTCAACGCTAAGGTTGGAAAAGAGGATAGTTTTATACCCACCATTGGCAAACATAGTAAACATGACATAAGCAACGACAACGGCATAAGACTAATTAGCTTTGCCTCCTCAAAATCCATGGTTGTGAAAAGCACGATGTTCCCCCATAAAGATATATACAAAGGCACCTGGAAGTCACCGGATGGCGCTACGATTAACCAAATAGACCACGTGTTAATTGATATCAGACACAGAAATACGATAAAAGATATCAAGACCTTCAGAGGAGCAGACTGTGAAAAAATAAATTACTCAACAAGCATTTAAGACGCTTGGTTGAGGTATTAAATAAATCTATATCTACTTCATTGTTTCTATTGTTACACAAAGTGATTGCCACTAGATTATTGAAGGATTTGCATGCCCTTAAGATGAACGAGTTCTGCCTATAGTTCGTCCTCACCATTGGCTCGTACAATAGATTAGGCTTGCGAAGTGAGCCTATGTTCGTGCGCAAACCTATCAGCTCTAACAGCTCTGGACAGTCCACCGTTCCGTTCGCTATGTTCATGAGATAGCATAAGTCTGCAATGTTCCTTCGTTCAATAAGGGGCAGGAGGTGGAATTTACGACAGCGTTCAGTATAATCTGACAAATAAATTTTTTGCTCTAAACTGCAAGTAGCGTAAAAAACGTTTTTGAATAGCTTCAATTCTGGAATTATAGATGTCATAGCGCGGGTTCCAAACCTGCGAGGCATACTCTAAATGACTGCGAACGTACGCACAATACAGAATCTTAAAGGTCTTGATACTGGTAATTTCTGATGACATCCTAAAGACAAAACCTAACGATTTAGATGCTTTCTTGACAATGTGGTCAATGTGATGGTCGAAAAGGAGCTTGTTATCGAAGTTAACACCTAAATCGCGGATGGTTTCCACTCTGGTTAAGGTAGTATTGTTCAATGTGTACTCAAAGTTCAATACCTGTTTTTTACGTGTGTATGATGATACATAGCACTTGGATACATTCAGATGTAGGTTGTTAGTGGTGCAGTAGAGTTGAAAGCGATTCAGTTCATTTTGTAGGCGCAGTGAATCTTCAGTGCTACGAATGACAGTAAGGATCTTCATATCATCTGCGTAAAGGAGTACTTTGGAATGATTAAAGCATGTGTGTACATCATTGACCATTATGAGGAATAGGAGTGGACCTAGCAGGGAACCCTGGGGTACTCCAGAAGGAATACTCATAGGAGAAGAAGAGTAACCACTGAGCACTACCGTTTGACATCTATTATGAACATAAGAGGTGAACCAGCGGTAAAGGTTGCCTCTTATTCCAATAAGCTGTAGTTTTTGTAGAAGAACCAAGTGATCTATTCGGTCAAAGCATTTTGTATAGTCAGTGTAAATTACATCCACTTGAGACAGCTCAGACATATGGTGTGAGATAAACTCAAATATTCCTAGTGATGGCGTGTGCTCTTTAGAATATTTTATTTTTTATTTATTTATTTATTTCTATATAATTATTCAAAAGAATTTGTAGAAAGTCTTTTGGAAGAAAAAGTGAGAGTTCGTAGCAAGTGCTACGAGGTTCAGTGCTACGCGCTAAGAACAACCTTTCTAAATAATATACCACTTCCTAAATTTAGGTATTTTTGGTATTTCTGTCTATGTATTGAATTAGCTTTCCTTCAGCAACATAACATGTCTAATATGTTAGTATTATTTAAGTTTATCAGCCATCTGTAATCAAAATACCAAATAAGTTTTAATATTTTAAGAAACCTTTTTTAAAACAAGTTTTTAATGCATTGTCATCCAAACGAAACGTGTACCTATACAAAATGTCAACTCATTCGGTTGAAGATATCTGCTTCAAAATTGAGTTGCAAGATTCCACCCATACAAAAATGGTTACATACATTGCAAGTTAAATAAAAGCTTGTACAAGAACAAAATTGAAAATAGCATAGCTGTAAGTTTACTTCTGTTACTCTATTATAAGTATGTATGGTTAGGTTCTAAAATCAAATAAAACAACTCCGCATTTTATTAGTTGATCTTTTCCAGATCTGCTAATAATATTTTCATCAACAATGATGCAATCAACGTAGCGTTTATCATAAGACATCAGGACAAATACAAGCATTGAGCTTACATAGGTATATCCAGCAGTTTATCACTCAACTATGTAGATTCCGCGGCTTCGCATGCTTTGTTGTTTCTTTATAAACGTTTTAAGGTTATTTATAACCCATGGGATTTATGTAATAAAAACCTATGTAATAAAAGCCTAGTATACAGGGTGAAACGTAGCATGTGTACTAAGCCGAAAGGGGATGATTCTGGACCCCGAGGGGATGAACTTGTGAATGGAAACGATTTTTTGAAGTTCGTTTAGTTTGTTCATATTGTTTGTTTCATACTGTACTTCATATTGATATATACTTCATATTGTTTTCATACAGTTTGTTCATATATTTTTCTTATTCTTGTTCCTTTACACTCAGTCTGGCATTATTTAACATTATGAAATATTTCAAAAATTTATGCTTGTTTTTTCAACAAAACCAGTATTTTGTTATGAAATTATTACAAAAAAATTATGTAAATCCTTTCAAATTTTAATACAATAACAATAATAATATTAAAAGAGTACACGTAAAGAACACGAATGTGAAGAAAGAGTCTAATTTTTTTCCTCAGAATCACCCCGTTTCGCCTTAGTAAAAATGTTTACTGTTACCCTGTATAACTATAATAGAAAAACAAAGCGCTTATTTGAAAGAATAAGTATATAAAAATAAACTACCTTTATGCAATTTCAACCCGTCCGGTCAGTAGTTTTAGCTTGAAGAGGTAATAAACGTCCAGACATCAAAACATCCGAACTTTCGCATATATATATTATTAATAAGATACATAATTATTGTTATATTTTTTTTAATTGGGATTGCCATCAGCCTAACTAAAATATAATTTATAGACACAGCTAATAATAGGCATTCGCTAATACGAGTAGAATCATAATAATAAACTTCTAATTAGCCGTAAGTTACCCACCATCTCTGTAATAATAGTTACCTAGCTGTTAGTTTCCCTAAAATTGTAAAATAAAATAAATAAACTACTTAAGTGTGAACACTAATATTTTTGTCGTCGACAATTGCGTACTTCATTCTTACTTACTTCGTGTGATTTACTGACCTCTCAACAAAGTAAATATAAGTACATAAATAAGAGATAGAGATGTTACATTCACAAATAGCTATGACGTGTGTATGGGTGTGGCTCGGACGCGCGTGTAAAGCGAATGTATGATGGTGTAGAGCTGTTATCATACAAACAAAATGTATCTACGTAGCGCATAGGAACCCTGGACGAGGTATCTTTTAAAAATAATAATAATCATTTTTTTATTTCAGAAATCTTTATTTCAGACTTTATATAATTATAGGTCTATAGATAACATAAAATTCGTACATAATAATCAAATAGTCACCTTAATTTACAGAAAACATACTTAAGTCAAATTGAAACAGCAAAACAATAATCAAATCAAGAAAAAAAATTATTTACAATACTTCTCATTCGCGTGGACTTATTTAATACCCCAAGTAATGTTACGTCTAAATAGAAATCTCCATCCAAAATTTCAGCTTCGTAGCTCTTCTAGTTCCTTAGATTTCGTGTTATGTCAGTGACACCACACCACTTTGACTCCACACCATTGACCATTAGGGTGTGAATTTAAAAAACCCTGAAACACGTGGCTGTTTATTTTAAGTCATCTTTCTACGCTACACATTGCGAAGGGCCAACATTTACGGTTCTGAAGTTATTATAAAAATGACCTTTGACCTCCTTAGAATACGAATTTCCAAAAATCCGTTCTTAGCGGGTGCGTACGTCCTGAAAGGAACCTCCACGCAAAATTTCATTTTCGTAGCACTTGTAGTTTCAGAGATCTCTTGATGAGTCAAGTTTTCTCTTCTCTTTTATATATATAGAAGATTATTAGTATAAGCGTGCATCCTCGAGGAGTGATATATATAGATGCAGTCAAACCTATTAGCGAACACGTTCAGAATGCAGTTGGAGCTGGCCCGGATCCTGCGCACCAGAGATGCTCCCCGCTTGCGCGTGGTCGTGTAGGAACACGCGCGCCTCGGCGAACATCCCTGACGCGCTGCAGAACCGGGGCAGTCCCATCAGCACCCTGAACGCGTTATTATACTGCACACGTAGGGCGCTGTACCTGTTTTTGCGTATGGTTCACCCACAGGCTGCATGTGTTAAAACTAGAACAATATGCTTTAAAAAGCGGACTTTTGGCCTTCATCATCAGCCTATATTAATCTACAGCTGGACAAAGGCCTCCCGTAATGAGGGCCGTAGCGCCCTGTTTTCAGCTTGCTGCATCCAGCATCTGCCTTCAGTCGTCATTTGTTCTGCCTTTATTCCCTCCGATAAGGATCGGCGAGATTTTTAGAGTTTTTTAGACATAGGTACAATCGTCTGTATACTTTTCTAGTGATTCCTATAGCTAAATTTGCTCTGCAATATAGTACAAAATTGGTAAGTAAAATAGGTAGTTATGCAGATATTTGAATGAGAAATGATGCAAATTCATCCAACTCTTTAATCATTTCATACAAATAGGTATGACGCTTTCATCTCACACGCAGAGGGTGTGTTTCGACGCGTGATATTATTGCGTATGAGTCTGGTGCCAAAGCTTTATTCATACAAACGACGTAATTTACACGTGGCCCTTAGTAACGAATACCAAACATTTAGAAGTTTCATAGTTTAGTATAAAACTTATAAATGTTAGGTATTCGTGAACATGCTCGTTTCTCTAGTAATTCGCCTCCTATGATCAAATCCGCCTAAATTAAAATATGTAGTGCACGGAATTCGTCTCATCATCCCTTAAAAAAATGAATGAGCATTTTTTAAGGGATGATGAGCTGTGGATATACTTGGATAAAAAAGTAAAGGGGATTCGTATACCGATAGGTACTGTTTTCAGGTAAGGAATTTATTTGGAAAAACTCTCCGTATTTTAAAAATTATCAGAGGGTTTGGTCGAAACGACGCGTGACCCGAGAGCTGGTGAGTAGGTCTGGCGCAGTACCAGCATTACCATACAGCGTGGCAATGCAGCCAGCGTCTTAGAGGGCGTTTCCGACTAGTATCGATTTGCATCAGTTGACCTACCTCTAGATTGTTTGCAACAGTCTACAGTTAGCTGAACTATTTCAATTTGTAAATACTACTTTTCAATGTATGTTTGTATTCTTTGATTGTAATTTTCTTAATTAAGGGCAGTTAAAAAAATGATAAAATAAAATTAATCTGGTGAGATTGTGGACGAAACAAAGGTCGATCGATGATAAAAACATCATCTGTCAAACAATCTTTTATAAAATACGAGTGTATGTAATCGCCATTGACTCATAAAATCATAAAAGGCCAATATGATAGCAGAAGTGATAACCTTACCCCCAGCGGAAAATAATAACATATTGACTTGACAACGGCGATTAGAATTATCGCATACCTAATAGGGTGCCTATACCTATACAAGAGCCAAGCTCGATGTAGATTGCTTGTAAGCAAACCGCCCATACATGACCTAAAATTTACACTGTTGCCGCGTTTTTTTATACGCAATTTACATTATGTATCGATTCCTTTTTCCAGTAAATATTGCTTCATCATCATCATCAGCCTATATTAGTCCACTGCTGGACATAGGCATCCCCTAATGAGCGCCATAGCGCCCTGTTTTTAGCCGCATCAGCATCTGCCTGCAGTCTTTCGCAGATCGTCATCCCACCTGGCCGGAGGGCGTCCTACTAATTGAACCTATTGTACAGTTTTCAATTGGGTGCGATGACCTGATATAAAAGGATTTGTTATGATAAGGTTTAATTCTATGAGTCCAACGATTTAGTTAGGTAGGTATCCAAATCGATATTAGAAAAATGCCAAATGTACGCGAGGAATGCAAATTGGTTTGATTTTTCTGCCCATACAATAATTTTTAGAAAATCTTTTATCTATTATTACTATTATATTTTATGCTTGTTTAAGGTGTCACTTTCTCATTTCAAAATAAAAACAGGGACTATCAAAGTGACCCCACATCAAGTATGAAGTTGATGGGCATTTTTTTCTCAGAGGCTAATCGTAATTTTTTTTATATATTGTATACTTGTACTACATCATTTTCCCATGAATAGAGAGTTTTTTCAGATTTTTTGACCTTCGTTACAGTTTTATAAGGGGTTCTCCTCAAAATCTAATCAATTTCACCCCAATCTACGTAGTTAGAATTTAAAAGAAGAGCTTTTTTAGAACAAGGATTAACTTAATCATAGCTCTGTATGTCCATATATCGACAATCAAAACAATAGTTTTATTTTTTTCGCCTACTCAATTAGTTACTCTGATTATATTCTGAAAAAAACATGGCCGGAAAAACGAATATGTATATGTATAGACATACATACCTATTTTATGTACCTACGTTGTTATTTTATCAACGCAGGTGGTAACTAAATACGTCGGTATAATCACAATTAATTTATTTTGCCTGAAGACCTTTCACCTCACCTTATTTACTAGTGAAAGAAATGAGGTTTGTTTGTGGAATAGATTTACATCAAAAATAAAGTTTTACATAATTTATAACAGAATAGAAGTCACAAAGGCCTTACCTACAAACTTTTATACCTAGCTATTTCAAAGGAAAGCTAAGTGACCTAATAATGCTCTGAATCTAGGCCATATCTTGTTGAGATACCTAATTAAGTCTTTATTTATACCTAGGTATAATCAAATTGATATAGTCCCAGAAAAACATATCTTCGTTGCAATAAACGGTCTGATGCAAAACAATAAAACTTTTGTAATTTTTTTATTTTTTGCAACTGTAAAGTTCCATTGTTTACGTTCCGTTCAAGACCATGGAGTTTGGCTTCAGACTGAACCAAATAACGTTCAAACTTGCCGCGTAATACTAACCAATAGAAAAGGCCTCGTTTTGCCACGAACCAATGGGACAGCCCGCATATGGTGTGACTTTAGTGGGACGCGCCTTGCCGTCATCAGATTATTTTCCAGAAAAACAGATTCCTGACATAAACACCCAAGTTAGACCAAGCTGAAAACACGCAGAGGGTTTGTTTTGATTTTACAAACCTGTTGTGTGTACTATCATCGCCTCAGTAATCAGCAAAACGATTATTTTCAAAGTTTGCGTCCCCCGCATCGTACGATGGTGTCATATAAATACGCGAACGCTCCCCACCTCCCAGTACAACGTCAGACTGTTTCGTGCCGCGCGCTCGTTCTTTAGTTTCCCCTCCGAGGCCGCTTGTGTCAGTCGTGTCGTAACAGCCTCGCTCAACTAAACGTCATTATAAAATTCTAGTGTCATCAAAAAGCAAGGCGTGTGTGAATATTCAGTGATATTTATACCTGTTAAATAACACAAGAAGATGTCTTTCAACACCGACATATCGAGCAAATTGGAGACCAGCAGGTAGGAAGCGTGTTTTAGTGCCTGTCTGTGTGCCGTTCCTGGCGTCCCTTGCGTGCTAGTGGTGTGATGTATGATGCATTCGGATGTTGTGCTATGCGTGGCAAGTGACTCTTTTACCCATTCCGACCCAAAATTCCTGCAGCCATAACGTTCGAGTGGCCGCTGTAATGCCTGCAATTGACCGACGAGTGGAGTGGCGTGATGTGCTCCTTTCACATTTAGAATAGAACCTTGTCTTGAGTGCCTGCTTTGTGACGAAAGAAAAACGATGAAGAATAGGTTTTGTGGTGTTTTAGATTGTTACGTGAACATTTAGCCCGGTTTTGAAGAGGCATCGATGAGGTTATCCTCATCCCGGCTTTTGGGCGTGCGCAAACCGCGCTGGAACGGTGACTCACCAAAAATACCGCTTAACTATTAGGCTTCCATCCATCCCATCGAGGAACATAGTTATTACCTCACGATTAATTTTGTATCAGGATCATTCCCCAGGAGATCAGTGAAATTCTTACAGAGGCAAAATTATAAAAAATAAGGGTTCTATACGGTTCATTACCCTTATTCAAACAGGCATAGGGTGCATATTAGGACAGCAGACCCATTTTGTAAACTATTGTTATTACCCTCATACATTCTTGATGGGGTCTGGTCAATGACCAAACCAGTTCGACGCTACCGTAATGTAGACCTACAAATTAAGGTCAGCATTACTTTAGGGTTACACGAATATTGATCTGATCATGCGATTATCAACAATATGCATACTAGCTATACTAAATAGGTGGGTACTTTTGTCTAGATCGTCAAGCTCTGCTAGTCAGCCAGCAATGCAATCTTAGATTTATATGTAACCTTTGAACATTGCAAAATGCTGTATAATCTATTCACCGCTACACAGACGTGTCTCGGTAACTTCTTTAAGCAAACGTGAACTTTCGTCTTTTGAAATATTCTGTTTGTTAATTAAAAACCTCGTCCCAACTTCCCCATCACAAGGTAGTAGTTGGTATGAATTTTTTTGTTCAAAATGGCAGTTTAACTTGAAAACCTCTACATTTAATTTTGTAAATTGGCTCAAGGTAGGTCAAACTTCAACTTGAGACCTTGGTTTGGATTCTCATCATTATGCAGGTCAGACAGCTTATACAACAGTCCACATAGCGAATGTTTATCATACTTACCTATGAAGATAACCTCAAGATCTATTCTAAATGATGAATGAATAAAAAAGTACCTCTAGAATGATAGCTAACATGTTTTTTGTACCTTATATTACACACTCTCATAAGGGCGGTCCCATAAGAGAGTGTGTAATAAAGTGTTTCCCAGGCATTTAAGTAGATAGCTAGGGGCATGATTTGAACTTCCTGGGATATCATAATGCCTCATAGCGAGAACTGAAGTAGATTAATCAAGTACAAACAACACAGACTCAAAATACCTAAACACTGAATTCCATGAGTGCCATCCATCATATAAGAAGCAACACGATACATTATTCTTCATCATATTAAGAATAAGTTTTCTTGTCAGGTATAACGTTTTCGTATATGGAATCTGGCTGGTTTAACTAATTTATATTTGAAATATGTCCATTTCTTTTTTCAATTCATTTGCTTGCATTCAGGAATTGTAATTTCCTATTGAATAAATGGTTCATATTCAGTCAAACGAGAAATTAAACATACATTGCATGGATTTCTTTTCGTAATTTATAGATGTTATGGTAGATATCAAATGCACAATACTTTACGTAAAACAACATTTATGTATCTTCGTAAATGCTGTAAGGCTCAATACGCTAAGACGTAGGTACCTACCTATAAACCAACTAAAACTAAAAAAGCTCGTGCATAAATGATGTAGATTTCATTATCTGGCCTTCAAATTTTATAAGAACTATAATATAAGGCAAATTAATAAAAAGGTGGCTGGGCTGATGTTTTAGGCATGGGAATGTTTTGGTATTAGTAACGTTGTTGGTTAAAAATAGACGTCTATTTTTGTAGCACAATCAATTTTGTAATATCTAATTCCGGAAATACGCATGATTCAGAACTAGTTTTGACTAATCAATAAAAAATATGATAACAGTAAAGTATGGTATCTGCGATTGGTTGAATGAATCATTATTATCTGAAATCTCAAGTTATTCACTTTTCCATTACAACATGTAATCAATGAATCCCTCATGTAGCCTCAGAATAATCAGTCAGAAAATTAGGTAACACAAAGTACGTGTGAGTAACTCATGTTTTTTCTCATTTTTATTGTGCCCCTTTGTTACATCAGAGTATGGACTGGCTAGCTCGGTTTACGGATGTTTGTTTATGTTTGTATGAGAGGTTTGTTTGTATGAAGCATATGCGGGCTTGATGGATGAATAGCAATTAAGTATCATCAGAAAATTAACAGTACCTAGTTCCTTGCAATAAACTGGAAGTTAAATTAAAGTACCTCATTCAAATATTTTAACCACGTAATATTCAATTCAAATAGTAATAAATGAAAATGGCATCTTGCCGATTGTAACCTGTGTCACATGGAAACCATGATATCATATTAAATTAATAAGAAACCAATTCGAAGATCTTTTTTCCCCGACCCAGCTAAGTTATGATCGTAAAGCCCAGTATTAACAGTTTATTTCTATTGTTACAGGAACACTCTGCGGAAAATAGCCCGCAATGATGGAGCAGACTTCTCAAAGCAGAGCATCCTCAACGATATGGAGAAGTTTGTAAAAATGGTGAACAACATGGACGAGACCGTGTTGATCCCCAGCCGCCTCATGAACATCGAGCAGGAGGGTGATGATGATCCTTTCAGCATGTTCAGCATGCTGAATGACCTGAAGAACGAGCTGCTCTGGTCTGGAGACGCAGAGGAGCAGGTGGAGAGAGGCCGGAGGGTGTCTGATCTCAGCGATACCGAGAGCGATGCCTCCAGCGCGGCCGGTGACTCTGGTATCGAAGGAGAAGACGAGAGAGACTCGGCAGCCCGCGCCGCCGCAGCTTGCCGGCGCCACCTCCGCGGTCTGCGCCACTCAATCCGCCAGCTCACAGCCGCCGCAGCGCACCTCACGAGGTCGTATCAAGAAGAAGTCGGAGCACCTATTTAGAATAAATTCGCTTTGTCTGTGATTTGAAGCCTGTTCCCGACGCGTTGTACATATACTATAGCAGCCCGCTTTGTACATATAGTTTATAGGGCTGAACGTGTATGGGATTCTCAGTAAGTTTATGGTTATTTAATAAATTAATTTTCTTTTCATTTTTTAGTTTGATTTGTCCTGCTTGGAAATTAATCAAAAAAAGTCTCACATCTATGCTTGCAACGTGGCGGATATCTAGCTTTTCACCACGAGCAAGATATAAAGAAGTTTTAACGTAATAGACCTAGGAAATGTGAAACAGATTTTGCGCGTTGGCCAGTTGTTTAACCTATCATAGCATTGATAAATGGTACAAAACTTTATTAGAAAGAAACAGACACACGCCACGCCAAGGTTATATGAAGAATTAGCTGCATTTACGTTTTCTGAATTAGGTAATTTTGAAAAGGTGAAATCGTGAAGGTCTTAGGCATGAAAACTTCCGCATAAATTCTTTATTGTATCGGCACTCGGCAGACTATAAAATAGGTACGTAGGCACATAGGTGTAATCAAACTAAAATGAGTACCTTCAAAGCAGTAAGTCGACAAGGGGATCGCGTGAGCCGCAAACAAAGAATCTGAATAAATCATTTCTAGAGCAAGAAACTTTTATGTGTCCCTGGACTGGGAATACCCACTTTAGTCGAGGAAAGTGCTCGACTTTATCGATTTCTAGCCGACCCGGGAGTCTAGAATGTCATGAGAACTTTGCTTGCGATATCGCGGCTGTCGATATTTTATATTGCGGTACCTATACCTACCACTTTGTGAGCTAGGTATAATTAAAGACACGCATTGATTTTGAGCAGAGCTAGCTCGACGGGAACTCAAGTTTACGAGTTCGTGATAGGTACAGACATGTTTTATGCCCGCATTCTTCTATGATTATGATAATCAATGTACGTTAGCAACAGCGATGAATTGAAGCAACCTTGGTTCTCGTTATCGTCTCTCCTTATTGCCATTACGGGCCCACGTGCTTCTAATAGACTCAACTTGATTTCTTTTACGAGCAGACTGAGAATATTGCTACATTGTCTGCCGGAACGCACAAGGCTAATGTGCCACGTTTCACTGTAACTGCATAACACTATACAAACACACATAAACAAGTCGCAAGTGAGAGTTTTGGCTTACGGCCAAAATCGATGCGTTGCAGTCAGAAGAAATTTACAAACAAAATAATTCAGTAACGTGTGTACAGCTTTTGGTGGCTGCATAAAATATTGTTGTGAAGCATTAAAACTGATGATAACTCCAATGCCAATGATAAAGTTAAAATTTTTGACGAAACGCAGGTAAAAAAAGAATCGTTATTATCTCCCATTGAAACAGTCAACGCTTGTTTACAGATGTTGAAAGTTCAAGAGTAATATAAAACACTGATGCAATTATTTCTGATGAAAAAATTAAACCTGTAATCGTCATATTACACAATCAAGAACTCGAGCTATCTGCTAAGTGTGATAAGGAGAGATAAGATGACTGTACCGTGCTCAATCGTGGTGATATATTTAGCATCATACACGAGAAAGGTAACCTGAATACCGAGCGAGGATGTGACAAGCGAATAAGAACTTTTTACTAATGATGATAAGGTCCTATGTGAATAATGACGAGTGATCGATCATATTATACAAAATATGAATCCATATAGGTAGATAGGAGGAAAAGCAATTGGAGGATGTTTATTATGTAGGTGCTTGTTCACGCCAAAACTACAGA
This sequence comes from Eupithecia subumbrata, assembly GCA_949316285.1. Taxonomy (NCBI): domain Eukaryota; kingdom Metazoa; phylum Arthropoda; class Insecta; order Lepidoptera; family Geometridae; genus Eupithecia; species Eupithecia subumbrata. The sequence goes on along the minus strand of OX438644.1, from coordinate 23,932,229 downwards.
ATGTATCGAACTAGAACTAGGTCAAGAAAAACCGTCTCTGAAGTTGCTCTGATAGCAAAAGCTAGAATAAACATCATCTTTAAGGTTGTCGTGTCGCAGATTTAGCTCCGTACTCTTGAAAATGAAATTGAAGTTTTTGATTCGTTTTTATGCAAACGCTGATCTCATGCAAGCGACAGAGGAGTTGGTTTTGCACGACAACAAAAACAAAACTTCCCCTGGAATGCACCACTGCCGTACAAGATCAAAAATGTGAAAAATCTTTAACTCGTAATGTTTATTATGCATTTTATATAAACGGCAACAAATAACAAACTACTCGCGTCGCAGGCCTCTTGCTTGAACTTTGCGGTAAGATCCTATTTTGTCACTGTAAAATAAATAAAAAATGCTGGACAATTCACACAGCATTAGCAGCCCCAAGCTAAGCAGAGCTTATGTTATGGGTACTAGAAAACTGATATTCTTAATACAATACAACTACATAGATAGATTTTTTTATCATACATACAAAACATCCAAAACACCCTGAACAAACATCTGCAGATCGTACAAACATCTCGAGACGGGAAGAAACTCGCAACATCCTGCGTCGCAAGCGGACCTTCGCCCGCTGCGCCACAGAGGTCGTCACGTCGGTTTATGTAAAATGTTTAAATGTAATTAGTTAATTACAGTTTAAGCCTATATTTGAGTTCTCATTTTTGTGTTATGCGGCAGTGGTGTAGGACGTAAGACCAACGTATATGTAGGTCTCACTCTTAAGGAAAAGGAAACTCACAGATATCGTTTCATAAAACAGGCAATATCTCTCATTTACATCTCAGTAGGTACTCCTCTTCAGTTGTCTCGTCGTGAACGGGCGCCAGAAAGACCTTACAGCATCACTTGCTTCAGTTGCTTCCTACATTTGGACAAGTCACTTTATGAGAAAATTTCGAGAATGTTGTTTTTTAGACACAAATAAAAGTAAAAACTTACACACACACTGACGGGACACTGAATACAGTTCCTGATACCCTAGGTAACAGGTGCCTCGTAAATTAGTAACTAACTATACTTACAAATAAGAAGTTACAAATATGTTTGTAAGCAAACCACAACAAAATGAACTAAAATTTTCAAGTTTTTGGTCGAGTTTCAGATATATTTGGCAGAAAAATAGTATTTAACGAGGAAAGATCTGAATTCAACAGAATATGAATAGGGTGTTAAAATACTCGACAACAAAGTGATTTTAGGTTAAGTATGGGTGGTTTGTTTACAAATATTACACATCAAAGATTTTTGTTATAATAGTTCGTACCCTCAATAACATAGCAAAGTGGATCAGAGTGGAATGGAGTACACACTCAGGGTAATTTCTAAAAAATCAAGGCCCGTCAAAGTAGATTATTTTATATTATTTGATTTCACGTCAATCTCACTGTCATTTTGACCTACCCTGAAGATTGCTGACTGTTTGCAGTCTGCTGTTAGCTCAATTGTAAATACCAGTTCTAAATTATTTATATTATTTGATTGTAATTTTCTATTACATATTATAATAGTACCTAACTAAAATACTTACATACCTCAAGGCTGCTAGCTATGACCTCTACGCGCCTCTAGGTGCCAAAAATTCCTTGAACTTATAAAATATTTCGATTTCAATAGTAGCATTGTTACCATTAACGACACTTTGTTTGGTCATACATACCAAACAATAGTCTTTCTTCCGTTAGTCAGAAGGCTGCCTTTGTCACTGACAAAACAAAGACGATTCTTGATCTACTTGGCTTATGTATAAATCGCATAAACATGAATAACCTGTGTGCCAGCGTTAATAGATAATTAACTTACATATTATTAGTTACTAGTTTCTACCAGCGGCTTCGCACGCGTTTTTCTAATGTGATAAAAAGTAGCGTATGTCTTTCGACAGGATACCTACCCTCTATTCATCATCTTCTCTGTCAAACATGAAGTGTTCAGACGTGAAAAGGTAACAGGAACACTGGTAGAATAACTTTGGCATTTATTTATTTTCTATGTATAATAAAAAGTATCTAATTATGTGCGATGCAGGAGGTTGCGGGTTCGATTCCCGCCTCGGAACAAATTTGTGTACGATCTGCAGAAATTTGTTCCGTTGGTCTGGGTGTTTTCTATGTATAATAAAAATTTATATACATATATAGGTAGTGTATTGTATTAAGTATATCAGTTATCTACTACACAAGCTCTGCTTAGCTTGGGGCTAGATAATGCTGTGTGAATTGTCCAGCATTATTTATTTATTTATTATTTTATAAGTAGCCTATTATCTAAGTTAGGCTCTGCTCTAAACGTATGCCAAAATTCATCTTGATCTGTTCTTGTCAGTAGTTTTGGAGATCCTAGGTAGGTAACAAAAATTCAGATTACACAAACTTTCGGCTTTATAATATTATTAGGATATCAGTTATCTAGTACCCATAATACAGGCTCTGCTTTGATTGGGGCTAGATGATGCTGTGTGAATTGTATTGTCCAGCATTATTTATTTATTTATATATTACTACAGCTTATAGGTTTAGCATGTGGTTTATTATCATATTGATAAGTGACATAAAGAAGGCCAAAAATCTGTTATCATTCCGAATTAAACAGTATGTACATATGCCCCGTAAAGATTGTTGTAGGAACTTTTATATGTCGCAGGTTTTATCAAATCGCTGGTAGGTAACACACATTCAAAACGCTTCAATAGTAACTAAAAGATAATGCACAAACATTATCTGATAAAAAACCCAAACAGATAAGTAAAATAAAGTATTGCTACACAAAGTCTAAACGGTTCAATGGCAAGCATAGTAACAATGCTCAAAATATACCAGATATAATAAAGATAAGAATGAAATAATATAGTAGGTATATAATGATAATATATTGCAACGATAAAGGGATTAACTAAAAACAATCACACTAATATTAAAAATGCGAAAGTTTGGTTAGATGGAGGGGTTGTTCGTTTCGTGTTTGCGCGAGATTTTTTTTTTCTTTTTGGGACTATTTGAGTTGAGACTGAATATGTTGATTGTTAGCGAAATATCTCTTATTTTCCAAAATACTCTAAAATATTAGTAAATCGAAGATAGTTTTTTCATAACATGGTTTATATTTTGCGACAAATTACTTTTCCGCTAGTTTTATTCCTTGTAGAACGCAGAAAAAGTTAAAACCACAAAATAATTTAATCTCGCGTCAACACGAAACGATCCACCTTAAATTATTTCCTTACGCCTAAAACTACCGAACAGATCGGGCTTAAGTTTTATTTCTTTGTATAGTTCCCATGGGTTCTAATAAACAATAAAAGTTTCCATAGAAACAACGCAGTCGAAGCCGCGGGCAAAAACTAATGTAGTAGGTATTAAAGGATAATCGGTCGTAACTTTGAATACTTACAATAAATGTCACTCACATACATACCTAAGTAATACAATTGTGAATTGTTACAGTCTAGTCATTTACAACGGGATATTTCAATTTCCAATATTTCGGCACAGTTTCATGTGCCATGATCACGGAATAACTGAAGGCACTGCGAGTGAATGTGAGATGATGAATTTAATTTTTTTATTGTGAAATGTTATCTACCAAAAGAACTTGAACAAACGAGTTATGCATTATGTATTGAAGACGGTGACCTCCCCGGTGCAGTGGGCGAAAAACCGGAAAAGAACATCGTGATCTCACTAAATATGTATTTAATTTACCTATACTTACCTACTTAAATCATAAACGAAATAAAACCAACTCCTGTTCATTTACTTGGCTTCGGACTATAGATCGATGCCATCTGGAATTAGAAGAATTTTGAGTTTTTTTCAAAGGAACGCAACATTGTATAGACATTGGTTATTTATAGTAGTTTAATTTTTCCATACTAAAACTTAGCTTCTTTTTCTTAACAACAATTTATATAATTCTCAATTCTATATCGCACAAAAAATATAGATGCTTCTACAAAACATATGCAAATCTTGACAATACAAGAAAAGAGAAGATAATGAGATAATCACCAGCACGGACATCCTCAAATTGCAATGATAAAGGGTATTCACCCATAACCGCATACAACCGATGGATGTAAATAAAAAACAACTCCGTGAACTATGTTGATGGTGATGTTTATGATCATGTCACAATGAGGTTATGACTCTCCTATGTAAATGGAATTAGTTTTTGGTATGGTCATCTCAGAGCAATGGATAGATAGTATACTTACCAAACAATTCACTTCACGCATTCGCTGCTAACACTCTTCTAGCTGGTGCTGAATATGGTGATGTGCATCACGGGTACTGAAAGAGTATATAATACGAAAGACGCTTTCTCAGTCAAACAAAACCAGTCTTTATGCGACGAAGTACTATTGACTATAAAAATACAGAAATAAAAACAAGTAGAAATTAGATTGAATATTTTTTTTCTGTTTATTCATCAACACGCAAAAATTAGGTTAGTTAGCTATTCTCTCTTCTTATTATAGAACGGTTAAGTACCGTTTCAATTATTTAAAACTTGCCAAGCAACAGCAATAATAATTATGTAAACAGTGCAAAAGGTCATACAAAAAGTTGTTTGTATTGGAGGCGTGTCAGCGCTATGTTGATGTAGCTACTGATGATGCAAGTTGCTGATGCAAATCAAATGGACATCTTAAAATTATGCGTCAATGAGCGTGTCAACGGGTGGGGAAAACTGTTCATCGACACAAATAAAACACCACTAAAAGCAAATAAAGGGACTAAGATGATGAAGTTATCTGCAATCTTCCTACCAATGGTAACCTACCACTGATGTATAGGTCAGTGAAAATGAATGAATTCAACAAATCTTGGGTAAAAATAATGAAAGCTGAAAGATGAAAGCTTGGGTCTGTGACATGGTTAATGTTGTTGCAATAAAGAACTATCGATCTAAGATCTGTTAGACATTCTTGGATAAAGAGATTGCCTATAGCTTCGAAAACTGAGAATGTGAGCACCAAGGTTACTTTTTAATAAAATCATTAATTCCACGAAGTAAACACACTTATAGTGATTCTGTATGTGATCTGTACCTCATCTGCGTAGATGAATTATGTAAGAACAGATTAATAATGAGTTGGCTTCAGGGTTAACCACCTGTTCGGAATGACTTAAGCAAAGGGCTTCCTTGATTAAATATTTGCTATTGGCGATCCTTGCCCTTCATTGCTTCCCAAAAGTTATTTACAAACAAGTCGAAGACCTTGCTCAAGGTCCGCATCATGTACCCCAGAAAGAATAATCTATTGACCCGTAGCCTTGAAGAGAATTTCCTTATACTCGTATCTCCGATAGATATATTATCAGCAATAACAATATAAAAACCGTTTTTAACACCTTGAACTTCAATACCTTGAATTCCTGCCTTCTGTGTTGTGTAAACTAGGAAACCAGGAACGATGCCTTGAGTTATTATGTGTAGATTTTAAGTACCTATCCAGTGTTTAAATTTGAAATACAGCAGCGAAACCAACCATTCATTTTGGAGTCAACATTTCAAAAATTAGAAAATTGTATGCCAAGGCTATCAAACATAAAACGATGAACAAAACTTCTGGACGAAAAAAATGGCTTCTTTCCTAAGTATGTAGTAACGTATGACTCAATATAGACAGGTAGACATAAAATATGCTGTATTTTCTTACTCCATATACTTAAATGCGGTTATGTCGGTAATCTGGTTATGTAACACGGGTAACGGCGAGAATAGTTTTGCGCAATTGTAACTACAAACATAGAAGCTGTTTGATTATGAATGAGATTAATTACAAGGTGATACAAATCCACATAAATCCATACATAATGTTTGGCTACATTGGTATGTAAATTTTCATATGTATAATGACAAAAAGTTCTAGGAAATAGAATAATAAAAGTTCTGACATTTAGCTAAACAGTTAGACACTGCTTAGACATAGTTTAAAAGAGAGTTAAACTCTCGTTAAACCCATGTCTAACTGTTTAGACACTGTTTAGCTAAATGCTTGTTGGACCAGTGTTTACTTTGGTTTTTGTAATAAGTACCGCTGTACCAGTTTAGTCAGGCAGGTAGGACATGACCCTAAACTAGACCTCAGTAGACCAAGTAAGTATAATCGAATGGATGAGAGGACATAATAGTATCAAAGATAAATTAGTCGCTATCATACTTCTTTGATAAGGAATTGGACAAAGGAATCGCAAATCCCAAAGTCAAAGTCAAGCAGTTAAAGGTGAGTTTATAAGTGTAAATGCTATTAAAACAAATGTTCAAGTAATGTGGGCAGTCGGCACGGCACTGTTGGCAGGTTTGGCCAGACCCAGACCTCGTTAACAAGCCATTTGGAGAACGCAGTGTATTTCAGAGACCTAATTGTAGTGAATGTAGAGCCAGAGTTGCCTATTCCCAAGGTTTAATGTGCTTGTTTTATTTTATTGTGCCAACAGCCAGAATATACGCATTACGTCTGATAAAACTAGAGTAAAGAATAACCATACGGGAGGTAGGTACCTGTACCAGATGAAGAAATATATACATAGATATGTATATTTCTTTCTATGTTATGCAAAAGCGAACACGAGTAAGGTTATGAAAAGTCACATAACCTTACTCGGGTCAAAAAATATTTAAAACAGTGCCTATAGTAAAATAATGTAGGTGTTATGTTAGGATCAAGTATAAATTGGGAACATAACAAGGAAGTATAAATTGGGAACATAACAAGGAACATTTATACCCATTGAACTACTATTAAACTCACTGCATATACCTCAACAAATAGAAAAAACCAATTGTTATAATTTACGGCTGGCTTGATCATGAAAATGATAAAATGATAAGTGCCTACGTTTTTATTCTACCTTTGTGGAAAAGCAAAAATAAAATAACACAAAGCATAATAAAATCCTGTTTCCTTTCTTCAACAATTAAGACATCGCTTTACACTATCTATGCCTAAAAATTTGCTCTCCACAGTGCATTACTTGTTGTTCCTGGCTTCCCTCTGATTATTAGGATGCACTGCAGGCATGTTACTGACGGCAAATTGGGTCTACTATTTACTTATGAAACAGTTTTTCGACAGTTTACGATGGACCGAACTAAATTTACCCACTGGGAGGTATTTCCTTTGAAGGCAGTAAAATTAGGGTTTATATCTATGGGTTAGCGTACATCTAGTCCGTGAAAAAACTCGTCCGCGGAGTTTTTTCACGGACGTGGACGGAAGTGGACTACTTCACTTTTAGGAAGGGGTACAACTCGTCCGTACTACTTGTACAATCTAAAACCAAGAGACTTTAGATTCGGTCGAGTTATACTTACTATTTTTTTTTGCGAACAAGATGTACCCTAACTCTAAAATTACGCTCCTGCTTCTCTTAAAGACCACAGAGTGACACTAAACTAGAGGTTAGAAGTGGTCATTATTCGTCTAATGCACGATTACGAAACAGACCTTCTGACCGTACAGAACCGAGTCAACAATGTCAAGTGTACGAGGAAAACATTTACAGAAATGCGTAGTAAAAAGTCAGGAATGTGATATGAAATCAGGATTGAGAACCTGAATGTTAATACAATTTGCATTTTTGGAAACATGCTTCGCAATGTGTAGAAAATGTATGCATAAAATGATAAAGTGAGAAGCGACACAGATTGTAGGCAAAAAATCGTCTTTATTAAAATTCCAAAGTTTCCTACTAATAGAAAAAAGTATTTACCAATACAATGACGGTGAAATTTCCGCCCATAATTCAATCATCAGATTTAAATTGCTTGCCGTTCGAAATGGCAATAAAGTAACCCTTATCCGATAATAATTGTAAGTAGGTAATCTTAAGTAATATTTTACGACGATAATCTTGCATTTCTCAGATTTCTTAGATAAAGCTGCCAGGCCAGGGTGTTTAAAGAGTCAGAGCGATTCTGTTGACCGATGTTCTTAATAACTTAATAAGGTATTAAAAAAAAATCGTTTATCAGAATCTTTTGGTGTGTTCAGGTAAAACTCAAAGATTATAGGGAAGGATGAAGAGTAAATTCGTATTAACAATACTTAGCAAGTAATTCAGGTATCCGATAGCCTTCATCATTTGCGCAACGCCGCCGGCAGGCATTGCGTGCAATTCCGTCTTCTAAGTACGTTGTTTTTTATTCAGAGGGTCAGGATATGAGTAATATATCAAATTAAAGGCTTTTAGATGTTTGACTCTGACCCAATTATAAAGTAAAAGTTGCTTTTGATTTATGATCTATTCTATGCTGTCTCCAAAATTGAAATTTATGCCTTGGGAGCAAGGCTCGATACCGGTAGCAATAATTCCTGTACTATAGCTGTAATAACGTATTTTCTTTCAATAAATTCGAGTGTCGATACTTTTGAAGGATCGATACTTTGCCTAAAATACCGGTAAATAATCTTCTCTCTCGCTTGCACAAAATTGAATTGTACCGATATTTTACGTGCATAATATCGGTAATTATACCGATGCTTATTGAAAATACCGGTATTATACCCATATTTTAGTACCAATACCGATGAAACTATACCGCATTAATTCTAATTATATCGGTTCTAAAAAAATACCGGTATAATTCATATCGATACTAAAGATGTACCGGTACCACGTCAAGGTCAGTAGAACCGGTATTTTAAAATACCGCTATTCCAAGCCCTGCTTGGAAGGTGTCAGGGAGTGCATAATGTTGTCAGTGTTCCTACTATACCTCACCTCACCTCAACAGCCTATAGGTACCTATTTGTCCACCGCTGGACGCAGGCCTCCCCCTGATAAACGCCTTAGTGGCTTTTATCCCATGGGGGTACCTAATGCCTTTAGTCTCCACGCTGGGTATGGAGGTTGGGGATCGCAGTTCGGTGGTAGAATTGTTCTGCAGGGGGCGCTGCTGCCCGCCCCGGTGGATATCCCTTTGGATCATCCTCGACAACATGCCCAGCCATTGCATTAGATAAATAGGAATTGATTAATAATAATTTGTCGCCTCTTACAACACCAGTAGGAAGAATTGGGGTGGTTCCTACTATACAATACACAATAATACCTAAGGGTTTTCACCTCAATATTTTGGCTGGTACAAAGTCCAGTAGCTTTTGTTATATGGGCAAACCGCATAATAATTACCATTGAGATATTGGCCTTGCAAAAACTTACCTACATTTTTGCAATGTATTTAAATCTTAGACTTTGCTCTTTGTTATTTCGCAAGTGCTATTTAGTAAACATAAGAAACTGGTTACTGTTTTATTGCTAAAAAAACTTGAGATATAAATATCTTGTGGTACAGTTACCTACGCACTTGACTGTAAACTAGGTAGGTACCTAAATGAAATAACAATGCATCAAAATACATAGCTGTCATCATCATCATTATCATCAGCCCGTATACGTCCATTGCAGAACATAGGCCTCCCCATCCGCTCCAACCATCGACTACCTGCGTCCGCTACATAGCTGTAAACAGCTGTAAATTTAACACAAATAGTGCATCAAGAAAAGGCTACTGCTTTTTACTTTATACTAAAACTTACCTTATATACTTTTACTTTATACTTTTTATCGTATTACCTATATAACGTTTGTCGACATTCCGTGCGTCGAGCTAACGTTTGTCGAGATTCCGTGCAACAAGCTAACGTTTGTCGAGAATCCTTGCATCGAGATAACGTGCGTGGAGATGCCGTAGTTCACCCTAGGAAAATGACTAGAATAAATCAGAAAATAAATAGTTTTATTTTCCTTCGCAATACATCGAGAAAGGAACCCAAACATCTAGAACTCATAGGAACATTCATTATTTGCAGTCGTTAAATACCTACATCATCAATAAGAAAACTTACGCCTTATTTACACATGTTTCTGTGTTTATTTAAACCAAATAAACTCCGTAAATATTATCGTAGAATGTTATATGTGACTGTCAAGAAGAAAAAATTAGCCTTCGCCTTAAAAACGCACACTGGCCAGGCAAGTGGAGCAGGTTATACTTGTTAACAATTAGTTAAATAACTGAATGTTTCTAAAACCACGGTTGCATGGATTAATGTGCGCAGAGCTTTTAGTCCAGCACTGGACGTCACTGAATAAATGAATAGAGGATCCATTCATTTATTTAGCCAAATGACGTCTCAATAATTCACTACATCTACCAGACAATACAAAAACGGCCGTATAAGATTTTATTCATTTACTAGCAGCGCCTCGCGGTGACCCCGCGTAATTCCCGTTCCCGTGTCAATTCCGGGATAAAATATATGTGTTATTCCAGACTAAAATCTATCTCTGTGCCAAATTTCATCCAGATCCGTTCAGTAGTTATTACGTGAAAGAGTTACAAACATCCATCCATCCATACTTACAAACTTTCGCGTTTATAATATTAGTAGGATTCAGCCAAATGACGTCCACTGCTGGCCTAAGAGCTCTGCGCTCATTAATCCAATACCGCTACCACACAACATAAAAACCTGCATTCAAATATGGGCCTAAGTTCGTTTTCTTTAGATACATCTTACAATAACAAAATAGATTTCTACGAGCTTGAAGTTTCAAACTAATGGTCCGCGAGCTTGTCTGTCATCTGATGCCGTCAATTTATTCATCAGTGTTACAAGTCAAAACCCATATTTAAATGCACATTTTTGTATTTTATTTAATGCACAAGCCTGTCTAAAAGATCTGCACTGTCCATCTCGAGTGCTGCACTCCTTTGTAGAGTTATGTAGAGATAAACCATTCTTAAAACAAGATCCGTCAAGTGCGAATGTAACTCGCGCGCTGAGGGTTTTGCACATTCGTCAACAAATAGGTATGTACCAAAAGTACCGGTTAGAGACTTCGTAATTTAACGAATACCTAAGAATAGTAGGTACCAACCTACATTTCAGATGGATCTCTCTGCATGCTTCGGTTAAAGTGGGTAATTGTAAATTTTTCGACTTTTTCTTTAAATATTCCAAAAAGTATGAGACCTACAGAAATTCGAAAAATTGGGTTGAAATGTACAAACCGATACCTTTCATTTGATACCCCACTCGGTGAGGTAGCCCCCCTTTTTGAAAATTATTACCCCCCATTTTTACCCTTTTTCAAAAAGTGTTCTTTTTACAAACTTCTCTATAGTTTTCCTGTAAAAATAGATCTATATCTATAAACACCTCATACACTTTACATGGATCGCTCTCCAATCTTCGGAGATGGGGGGGGGGAATGGGTATTTTTTCGACTTATTTCGAAATATTTTAAAAAGTATAAAACCTACAAAAACTTCAATAACTATTTTGAAATGTACAAACTGATACATATGATACCACAACCGGTAGGTATCTTTTAAAATTTCGGCATCACAATTTGTATGGAAAATATTCATTTTCATTTTTCATTTATTTTTCTTTAATTCTGTACAGGCGCACGAAATGTATTATTATTTTAAATTTCAAGTTGATAGCTGTAGTAGTTGCTGAGTTATTAAGGAGGAAAAAAGGACAGACAAAGCGAGACCATAAGGGTTTCGAAACCGATCTTCGATCTCGAAACCCTAATGAACACCGATTGTATGACGGTATAGTGTAGGGGGCGTGCATTTATAGACTGGTTTATCTCCTCTACATTTCTAGCCTCAAGATCAGTCAAATCGCCTGTGTCTGAGTGTTTTCTCATCGTGGCTCGAAACTGATTTTTTAATAAAACATGGACATAACGATGGGTTCAAGCATTTATTATATTTTAAGGCATCGATCTTAGTAAACAGGAGATTGGGTACCTAATAGCTTCTTGAAAGTGGACGGTTCAAATTAGGTCCAACCACCTCGGTCATAGTCGAACCGGCGCGGCGGCACCGACGGCGTTCGTGTTTCGCATGCGTATTGTTGTCTCCGTCGCACTTCGGTCTAGGTATCTAATCTACCTATGTCTGTGTATTATATATCGCAAAAAATAGAAATAGTGTGTCTTTGCGTTTAGTCGCAACATTCGTAACCTATAAAAAAGTCATTTAAAACATCTGTCTTGCTCACAGCAGTTAAGCAATTAAACAATTTCATACCTATCGATTTCCTTAGCATTCCTCGCGTAGCATGGAAAACGATACAAAAATTATGTCAATTATTCCATAAGTATGGCTTCGTCTGAGCAAAGTGGCGTGACGTAATTGACGTCAGGGTTTCTCGAACCTTCGATGCGTCAGCTGACGAGCTCGGCGCGGTACAGACATGCGCAGAAACGTCACCCTTACTGCGCAATGCGTCTCATTGCTTTAGTGTTATCTAATAGGAACTAGGGTTTGTAAATATTCGAAAGGTTTTTTTGTTAACCCGAACTTGACCCGAACGATGTAATACGTCAAAAAACGTATGGTCTTGAATGGTATATCGCGCGAACTTATATGTATGTGGCAAATCATGCACATCGGAGTTCTGAGTTTGGTGTTATTGATATTAATCGAATATTGATTTTTCATTATTTTATTTTTTTTATTTTTGCTTGCATGTACATTCATTCTTAGGTCTAAGTGAATAGTTAGTTTGGTTGTCACTAGCTAGGTACATGCACCCTGGAAGGGCACTGCAAAAACTGAGTACGACTTTATTTACACGTCATGTCAAACAGAGTTTAAATACATACTTAAAACAATAACATTAATGTCATACGGAAAAATAAGTTTCGACGATGATTCGGTTTCCAGCAGCAGTAAGTGGCAGTAGATCGTACTAATCACACTAATATTATAAATGCGAAAGTTTGGGTGGATGGATGGATGGATGTTTGTTACCTCTTCACGCCAAAACTAATGAACAGATCAGGCTGAAATTTTGCGTACGCGTAATTCTAATCCTACTAATCAAATACAGACTACTTTTTATCCCATAAATCAGTTCCCATGGGATAGAAATCACCGTTAAACGTTTCCAAAGAAACAACGAGTGCGAAGCCGCGGGCATAAACTAGTACTAAATAAAGTAGATTCTGCCTGCGGCTTTCATGTGTATTTTCAGGATAAAAAGTCAGCGAAGTTCGAGCTATTATTCTGTGAAAACTCTGCCTACTTTAGGGCTAGATTACTACTGTGTGAATTATCATTTTAATTGTGTGAGCAAGATATATTTTCATTTATTTTTATTAAGTGTTAAAAACATTTTTTTTCCTATGGGAACCAATTTATAAGATAAAAGTAAGCCATCACACTGTGAACTATTGAATCGATGAAGTTCTTGAGCTGGTATACCAGCCCTAGAACTTCATCGATTCAATATTTCAGCCCGATCCGTTTAGTAGATAGTTTTGGCGTGAAGAGGTCACAAACATCCAAACTTTTATAACACAACAAACATTTATAACACAGGGTGACACGAAATATGAGTACTAAGCCAAAAGGGGGTGATTCTAGACCTAGAGGGGATCAACTTGTGAAATTCAAAAAATCGTAGACGTTGATTCCCTCGCGGTCCAGAATTACCCCCTTTCGGCTTAGTATACATGTTTCGTGGACCATTTATAAGTGTGACAATGATAATTGATAACATAATATGTGTGTGTTTGTTAACAGCTTTTACTGTACAATACCTAAACGACATTTCTGTTAGCAACCATGTCATCATCGCACGTTGTGTTCTGGTAATTTGACAAACGATTATTAGATAATACTTACCTTCCTAATGACCCCTAAATAATGATATAGTCTTTGCAAAATTGAAAAGGTTATCGAACCACAAAATTGCAAGTTAATAATAATTGAGGAAAAAAACAGACATCATTTCTGAAAGATTCCAATCCAGTGCATTTAGGTGCATGCATGTATTAATATGCAAAAGAAAAAAGACGTTATTAATCATGATGAAAGTTCAAAGAACTGTCTTCAAGAGAAGAGAAGGGGCAAAATACGGAATAACCCGCATTAAAATTTAGATGATAAAAATATTTATGACTTTGAATCCTGCCTAAAGCCGGATATTGACCGGCGGCGTTATGACGCGTAATGCAGTACCATTCTAATATTAAGTATATCATTAATTATAACTTTGTAGTAGTATTTTAAGTATAGTACAGTGTTCTTAAAGTTTTATTTACATTATGTAAGTCCTATAATAGTGTAAACCTACTAACTTACAGAGGTAGAGAACCCTCGCGTCTATATCACAAGTCTTGAACTTAGTTATAGCGAGGAGTCGAAACTAAGAAGTGAAGTACACATCACTTTTCATATTTTTTTGTTACCATGACCTTAACTTGAATAAATAAATTATTAATATATTATTATTATCAGTTATCTAGTACCCATAAAACAAGATCTGCTTAGCTTGGGGCTAGATAATGATGTGTGAATTGTCCAGCTTTATTTATGTGTTTATTTTATTTAGTCGCAGCGAGTATGATACGTTACGCTTTTAATACTCAAAGACGTTACGCCGTGTGCTAAAATTCGTCTCATTGCTCGTTGCGAGCGCCTTCTTTCCCCGTACTGACTGCACGCTCGTTATGTAACACGTAACATTACGCCCCTTAACGCCGGTCAGTACGCATCTTAATATTTTAATGAGATTACGCAACTTTTAATAAATTCAGTATTTCACAAATGGTTGAGTTTATTGAAAAAAGATATCCTAATTGCAATAATAGGTACCTAACGTAATCCATTAACTTAACATAAATGTCTGCTTGTTTTTTTTATGACTAAGACTTTTCAGCGAGTTTACACGCTATGAATACCTAGTTATTACGAATGGCTCCCATCGAGTCTAGTGTGAAGAGGCCTTTAGATAGGTATAAGGCTCAACTTGATATCAATTAATGACACACCCTTTAATTCCAAACTGTTGCATAATTAAAAACAGTTGCATAGTTTGACGACCTCTGTGGCGCGGCGGGCGAATGTCCGCCTGCGACGCAGGAGGTTGCGGGTTCGATTCCCGTCTCAGGACAAATGTTTGTATGAACTGTAGATATTTATTCCGGGTGTTCTGGATCTTTCTATGTTTAATAAAAAATATCTATGTAGTGTATTGTATAAGTATATCAGTTATCTAATACCCATAACACAAGCTCTGCTTAGCTTGGGGCTAGATAACGCTGTGTGAATTGTCCAACATTATTTATTTATTTATTTACACGCAATACCTAAACGCTACAAGCATGATAGTAAGTAGGTACGTATTTCAATTATAGGTACTTTTACTCGGTCGAGCCCATTCATAAAGACTCAAACAATTTATACAAACAAACAAACATGCATTATTACTTTGTTTCGATTAAGAGCCACGATTAGATCTCGTGGGCAGATGACGCAACCCGCTCTCAACTAATGCGATCTAAAAACTGATCGATCACGGGAACGAGTTGTGAACAAACTGTGAATAAAAAATATTATTGTCATAAAGTATGCAAATTATGGAAGTTTCTGTGCGAAATTTTATCTATGGGTGTGAGTCAAGGACAAAATGTGTTCATGGTTTGGGGATTTACCTCTAATAATTAAGATATTTTTAACTAATAGATTTCATTCGTTTTTTCTCAAGTGTTTTGCAAAATACCACTGTAGTACCTATCTAGTATTTCATACTCAGAACATGTTTTTCAACAGCAATCATCATCATCATCGTCATCAGCCTATATTAGTCCACTGCTGGACATAGGTCTCCCCTAATGAGCGCCATAGCGCCCTGTCTTCAGCTTGCCGCATCCAGCATCTGCCTGCAGTCTTTCGCAGATCGTCATCCCACCTGGCCGGAGGGCGTCCTACACTACGTTTGCCGAATCGTGGTCTCCACTCAAGAACACGTTTACACCAACGGTTGTCGGTTCTTCGCGAGATATGGCCGGCTCGCTGCCACTTCAGCTTGCTAATTCTTTGAGCTATGTCGATAACTTTGGTTCTCTGTCGGATGTATTCGTTACGAATTTTATCCTTCAGAGAGACTCCGAGCATAGCTTTTTCCATGGCTCGTTGAGCAACTTTGAACTTGTGGACCAGCCCTACCGTGAGTGTCCACGTCTCAGCTCTGTAGGTCATGACGGGTAGGACAAACAACACTAACAACAGCAATAGAGTTACATAATTTAGTAAGTAGTATTAATAATAGTTTAGAGTCAAAATAAAGTATCGTTACTTACTTAACTATTCCTCTGAGACCAGAAGGCCTACTTTAATTCTCCGAAATACGCTATCGATTGTTTCGTTTCGGTTTTTGTGCAAATTGGTACTCTAATTTAGTGTATACCAATTGGCCTAAACGAAAAACAAAATTTCGTGTTGGAGAATTAAAATAGGCCCTCAGGTAGTTTTACCAACTTTCAGAACGTAAAAAAAACTGCCCTCATTTTGAAAAGTTCTTAGGATACCTCACAGTTTTATTTTAATAATCATAACAAAGGTTCAGTCGATATTATGTACCTACCTAGATACCTACATCAGCAACAATTTGCATTGTATTAATAACATGCTTGGAAAATTACATAAACCCAGTAAGAAAACCTGTCAAAGAAGTATTTTATATGTATTGACAAAAGTAAACTAAATGTCAGTCAGTTTTAATTTAATTCTCAAATACCACCTGGTAGCTGTTCGCAATTTTTGAGGATTTTTATGAGCTGAACTGATAAATGATACGGCCTTGCTTTTATTATTACTTACTATGAATTAAATAAGCATATTTGATCGGAATCTCATTAAATATTTGGAAGGTTTTTATGCCAATTCAAGTCTGTAAACGCTTTCGTAAAGTATAAAATTTGCATCTACTACGTAAACCTACGCAGTTTTTAGCCGATGGTCTAACATTAATCGAGAGTACGGAAATGAGCGACCAAGATAAATATCACATATGGGCAATATTATTTAAGTTAAGTACAGATTTTTCCTGTGTATTTAACGTATTAGAACCTGAGTGAGTATTGTATGAAATTGTAATAAGGTTGAGTAACTGTATAGATGCCATAAAATAATTAATTTACCTTTGTACCTACGCGTAGGTTTTCAGACAAATTTCAGGTTCAGGCGAATAAAAAATACATAGACGCTATCGGTTTCGATGCGTACCTACCTACCTAAACAAAATAAAGAGATTTCAACTCCCACTTATAAGTCAATCATATTATAAAATCATTGACATAAGTACAGTATTAAATTCAGCGCCTTGATAAATATGGTAAACAATTCATCCAAAAATAAACCAAAGGAATGTTGGTACAAAATAACTTGGCTTTGTCCTTGTTACCGGCACAGTATTGCATAATTCCATTACGTTAATTTGCACGCAGATTATATATTCTAGGCACCTATAATATTCGTAGTATTTCTATTTTGTACGGACGTAGGGTTTGCGGCACAATCCTATAGGTTCTAAATGTCTGGCTATAGGTATATATCACGTTACGGTTAAAGGTTCCGTTTACCTTTTCACTGTTTATTTATTCTTAAACTTTTTTTTTAGGACAGAAGCCTTTATTCACAATAAAATAATAGAAACAAATTAGAACTAGTACTTACAATTGAAACAATTGAGTTAACTGCAGACTGTTGCAAACAATCTACAGGTAGCTCAACTGATCCATATCAATACCAGTCTGAAGCGTCTCCAAGACGATGGCTGCATTGCCCCGCTGTATGGCAATGCTGATGCGCTGTGGCAGATACTCACCAGCTCTCGGGTCGTATGTTCTAGAAACTAAACATATTATAAAAAAAAGAAATGTGCGGATGCTAATCAAACGGAAAATTTTAATCATAAAACCTATTTGCATCTAAAAATTTAGAATATTTTCCGGTCCTTCAGCGTAAAGCATAAAGGGTTGTTAAACTCGTCGTAGCAATTTCGACTTAAACTCCGTCTAGGAGACGCATTCTTAAAAGAGGGTCGTTAAAGGCTCATTCATACTTCATTGGCTCTACCACAGTAATTAATTATAGTACTTCATTGGTCTACCATGATCACGCGATGTCACGCAAACTCTGGCGCATGGCAGCTTGTGATTGACACGCGGCAAAATCTACGCATTATTAAGTCAGCTGATACTGATAACCCTTCAACCAGATTCCAAAAATAAACTTATCTAAATCAAAATAATAGCTGAATAAAAGAAATAGCCAAGGACAAACCAAGGAAACGTTTAATTCTTGAAATTAAAAAAAAATGTGAAAAAACGGCGAAACATTTGAAAATGTGTATTTGAATTTTGTACCTACTGACAGAAACCACGTAATCACACTTCACGCTAATATCACATCACACTATGGATGGATGAAAAGATGGTTGGAAGGATGATGTTTGTTACCTCTTCACGCCCAAACTACTTAACGGTTCGGCCTGAAATTTTTCACACAGGTCATTCTAATCCTGGAATTAAACATAAGCTACTTTTATCCCATAAATCAGTTCCCGTGGGATAGAAATCACCTTTAAACGTTCCCATAGAAACAACGCGTGCGAAGATGCGGGCATAAACAAGTATCATAAATTACTATTCGATGAAGGTCATTTTGGCCATGATCATGAATCATTTCATCGGGGCTGCTTTCAGCGATGGCCAGTTGACTTTCGCTGATGAAGAAGGATATTTGAAGATACTTGAAATGACGCTCACCTTACATAGGTAGGTACTTATTATGTGTGTAATACCTTTAACACAGCTGTTACGGTAACAGAAATGGAAAATTAAATGATAATTAACTTAGTGTTAATTCTTGTTCGAAATAGAGAATTGCTTTGTTCCGATTAATTTTCAATGCTCCTTGATTCCAATTGTTTGTTTCATCATCGTCATTAACAATCGCCCGGCCTTGGCTTGCGATGACTTCCTTCATTTTTTGAACCATCAATCTTGAAGTACCTTGTATAATAATAATACTTAAGTACACACACAAGGTGCATATAATACAGTCTAGTGTTATGATGTCAAGTATTGACCCGCTAGCTCAGAAGGTAATCCTACTATCCTACTAATAATATAAACGCGAAAGTTTGTAAGTATGGATAAATGGATGTTTGTTACTCTTTTACGTAAAAACTTCTTTATGGATTTTAATGAAACTTTAGAGTAATATAGCTTATTTTTTTTAGAGTGGCTATATTAAAAAGAAGAGGTGATAACGGGTCTCCTTAGGCTAAACCTTGATACGTCCACCTCGTTAAAACACACTCCTCACATACATCAGAATAACACATAGGCTACAATTTATAAAGATATTGTGTGCATTATCCAAAATATGACGATAAGTGTCAAGTAATATTATTATTATTAATTATTTGTGGCTTTCGTATCACTGCGGCCATGATAGGTCTATTGTGATCGCCACTTTGTGTGTTCCGCCTCAAAGCAGCGGCGTTCATAATTCGCCACTAACCCTTGCAGCTGCTAGGAACTGTAGGATTTTCTTTGGGGTGGAGTCTCTAAGCTCGTCTGGGCTAAGCAGGTGCTTGCTTGATGACTAAGTTTGTTGATTTCCCGACTAGAATAACGGCGACCACTGCAACATGTCTAGATCACTTGTACGCAAACTTACCGGCGGCGGCCGCTATTAGAACGGAACCTGTGGTAATTAACTTGAGTGATCACCTAGCTATCCGCGGTGAGATGCTATGTACTCGACGGCTCATTGAGCCCCGTACTCGCCTCATCCGAGACATGTCAAGGGCGAATGACCATAATTTCTTGTATGCAATAGAAATTGTTGATTGGAACTTAATTCTTGAGAAATTTAGTACAGGTCAGCTGATAAGGCGCCCTTGACCCCGGAACCTACCTCATTATGTCTGTTACATTTCGCACGGGAGAGTGAAGACGTCGAAAGCTGCGTCGGCGCAGCTCCTGAAGAATTCGCGTTATTAAAAGTGATCGCAGTTCGGTTACGTGGCCCTAAAGGTGTCGTAAACACCCACGCCCTTCTGGACGACGCGACGGTGCACAAGTGTCGGTGATCGATACCGAATTGGCAGATAGCTTAGGTCTCGTCTAGTAGTGCTCAGCCTATTAGGTTTACGGATGCGTTCGGTTTATCGGTTTATCAATCTGAAGTGCCTAGTGTTAGGGTTGAAATAACGGGACAGGACAAAACCCGTTATGACTGTAAGTTTCGCAAATGTGATAAGTTACAGCTGTGTTCACAAAATCAATCTATTTTAAATACCTAGTGTAAATAGTTCCCACTTTTCGAATATCGAGCACTTGATTTGTACAGGCAATAATGTGAAGCCTCGTCTACTTATTGGTGAGGATAATTACTTCCTGATGGCTCAACTTGAGGTAATACATGGAGACAGGAACTCGCTGTACGCATCACGATGTCGGTTGGGATGGACCGTCCATGGTTGGTTTCCACCGTGTGGCCGCACTCACTCGTCGAAGTCCGGAGTAAGTGACCAAAATGTTATCCATCTCGCTCACTCTCGTGACCCTGATGATAATGATGATGTGCAGAATTTTCGCGAACTTAACGATTTGATTAAACACTCGTTCGATTTCGATTTGATAGGAATATCCCCGTATCGCGCGAGAATACAGATCATATTCGAGCTATTGAGATTTTAGATAAGACAGCTCGCCAAGTAGGTACTCAATGGGAAGTAGGTTTGCCCTTTAAGAAAGATGTGCTTAGCATGCCCGATTTCTACCACAATGCCTACTCGCGTCAGCAACTATTGTTGCGAAAGTTTCGTCAAAATGCTGACTACGCTGCCCGCTATAACATTGAAATAACTAAATTGTTAGATAATAATTACGCTCGACTTACTGATAACGAATCGCATTCCTCAGCTTGGTATTTACCGCACTTTGGTATTCAAAATATAAATAAACCTGAAAAGTTACGGGTTGTTTTTGATGCAGCGGCAAAAGTAGATGGCCTGTGCCTTAATGATTATTTATTAACAGGACCGGATTTAAATAATTCACTCTACAGAATTATGCTTAGATTTCGTGAGAATAGAATTGTTATCATTGGAGATATTCGCCATATTTTTCTAAAGGTGAAAATTCGCCCGGAAGACCAGCATGTATTTCGATTCTTGTGACAAGAATCCTCGGAAAGCCCGATGAAGGTTTGTTCGATGCAAAGCCTTATTTTCGGTGCTACATGCTCACCGTTTATTGCGCAATATGTAAAAAATAAAAATGCTTTAAAATATCAGGATTTAAATTCCGAAGCTGTCCAAGTAATTGTAAATAATTTTTACATGGATGACTGTTGTTACTCGACCTGCGACGGAAAAAAGGCAATTGATTTAATTCGTGATATAACATTGATTAACATTGAATCTAGCAAACCTAGGCCCCTGATTGCTATACGCAGTATCGCCAGGGTCAGGGAACGGTGGACCGGACCTGCTTCATTTGGTCGTCGCTCTTCGAGGCGGTGTTGCGAATACCTACTCGCTTCGCCTCCGCGACCTGCTTGAAGCTAGGTCTGACTTCTGACTCCTGGGTCAGCTTGGGAGCCTTTCTAGGCTGCTCCTTTGGTGATGCTTCCTCCGATCTTTGTCTTCGGATCGGGGGGAGCGTTCAACTGCGGGATTTTGCTCCAAGGCTTAACCGCCAGTGCTCGAGCCTCTGCGAAGCTTACATTGGCAGCCATCAGCCTTCGGAGCCGCTTCCGGGCAGCACCGCTCAGTTTACCAGTGTTTTTGCTTGGAGACGTTACCGTGGCAGGGGCCGCAGCTTCAGAGCCGCCGAAGGGTCATCTTCCAAGCAAGGCACTGTTTGCATAGGCTCTGGAGAGGCCAGTAGGGCTTCCTCCATCCTATTGTTGGTTTCTCTCGAAAAGTGAGAAGATGGTTCTCCAGAAGGAGAAGAAGATTTGAAAGGTTCTTTTAATAAGTCCATACAAATCCCACGAGAAGCTAGGAAAATAAAGCTACCCGCCAGCAGAGCCCCGCATGCCCACGGAATTTTATTAAAAAATATAATAAATTATATGACAAATCTCTTATTTATATAATATACTGTATAGTAAAAGTTCACTAAAGGTCATTGGACTCATTGGAGTCCAATGACCTTTGACTCGCACTTGACGTTTTTTTCATTCTTCGTTGTCTACTGCAAGTTGCCGCTCAAGACACCCTCTCTTGCTCTCGGGACCTCCTCGGAGCCAGTTCCCCGTTCGAGGGTCCTGCCGGCGCCGCCGCCTCCGTGGAGCTCTGTACTTAATTTTTTCAAACGACTGGCCGCGGTCTCCCCCGCATACGCCTTCCGCGCAGTGGCCAGGTTCGTATCTACCTTGGGTCGGATATTTGAAAACATTTTGTTTCGATTCAGCTGTTTCCTTCCAACTACTTCAGTCACTGAGGGCTTCGTATTTTCTTTTATCGGCGCCATTATTCACAGTATTTTAATTTCTGGCTTGGGCTTTTTTAAAAGTTGTTTCCGGCTACCGGGCACTGTTAATCACACTGGCAGACAGAAGAGTGACAAATAAGTAGGAAAAAATCTACCATCTGCGAGCTTTTCTGGCGTGCGCTGTCGAAACCGCTATAGTTACACATATGTAATGTATAATGTATGTAAGATTGGGTTTGTCGGATTATTGGCCGCCGCTAACAATATCCCTGGAGAGAGAAATCATTAGCGGTGGGAACCGAGGTGCACCGGCCCGCCACCTACCGTTCCCTAGGGACGAATCCCTAAGGACAAGTAGCAGTACGGGCTCACGAGGAGTTTATCCGACCACGACACCTCATTTTATTTTTATATTAAATTGTATTTAAAAAAAAATATAATTAATTATATGACAATTCTCTTATTTATATAACATACTGTAAAATAAAAGTTCACTAAAGGTCATTGGACTCATTGGAATCCAATGACCTTTGACTCGCACTTGACGTTTTTTCATTCTTCGTCGTCTACTGCAAGTTGCCGCTCAAGACACCCTCTCTTGCTCTCGGGACCTCCTCAGAGCCAGTTCCCCGTTCGAGGGTCCTGCCGGCGCCGCCGCCTCCGTGGAGCTCTGTACTTAATTTTTTCAAACGACTGGCCGCTGTCTCCCCCGCATACGCCTTCCGCGCAGTGGCCAGGTTCGTATCTACCTTGGGTCGAATATTAGAAAACATTTTGTTTCGGTTCAGCTGTTTCCTTCCAACTTCTTCATTCACTGAGGACTTCGTATTTTCTTTTATCGGCGCCATTATTCTCAGTTTTTTAATTTCTGGCTAAGGCTTTTTTAAAGTTGTTTCCGGCTTCCGGGCACTGTTAATCACACTGGCAGACAGAAGAGTGACAAATAAGTAGGAAAAAATCTACCATCTGCGAGCTATTCTGGCGTGCGCTGCCGAAACCGCTAGAGTTACACACATGTAATGTATAATGTATGTAAGATTGGGTTTGTCGGATTATTGGCCGCCGCTAACAATATGCCTGGAGAGAGAAATCATTAGCGGTGGGAACCGAGGTGCACCGGCCCGCCACCTGCTACCGTTCCCTAGGGACGAATCCCTAAGGACAAGTAGCAGTACGGGCTCACGAGGAGGTTATCCGACCACGACACCTCATTTTTTATATTAAATTGTATTTTATTAAAAAATATAATTAATTATATGACAATTCTCTTATTTATATAATATACTGTATAGGCAAAGTTCACTAAAGGTCATTGGACTCATTGGAATCCAATGACCTTTGACTCACACTTGACGTTTTCTTCATTCTTCGTCGTCTACTGCAAGTTGCCGCTCAAGACACCCTGTCTTGCTCTCGGGACTTCATTCACTGAGGGCTTCGTATTTTTTAATTTCTGGCTTGGGCTTTTTTAAAAGTTGTTTCCGGCTACCGGGCACTGTTTATCACACTGGCAGACAGAAGAGTGACAAATAAGTAGGAAAAAAACTACCATCTGCTAGCTTTTCTGGCGTGCGCTGTCGAAACCGCTAGAGTTATACATGTTTGTCGGATTATTGGCCGCCGCTAACAATATCCCTGGAGAGAGTAATCATTAGCGGTGAGAACCGAGGTGCACCGGCCGGCCACCTGCTACCGTTCCCTAGGGACGAATCCCTAAGGACAAGTAGCAGTACGGGCTCACGAGGAGGTTATCCGACCACGACACCTCATTTTTTTTATATTAAATTGTATTTTATTAAAAAATATAATTAATTATGTGACAATTCTCTTATTTATATAATATACTGTAAAATAAAAGTTCACTAAAGGTCATTGGACTCATTGGAATCCAATGACCTTTGACTCGCACTTGACGTTTTTTTCATTCTTCGTCGTCTACTGCATGTTGCCGCTCAAGACACCCTCTCTTGCTCTCGGGACCTCCTCGGAGCCAGTTCCCCGTTCGAGGGTCCTGCCGGCGCCGCCGCCTCCGTGGAGCTCTGTACTTAATTTTTTCAAACGACTGGCCACTGTCTCCCCCGCATACGCCTACCGCGCAGCGGCCAGGTTCGTATCTACCTTGGGTCGGATATTTGAAAACATTTTGTTTCGGTTCAGCTGTTTCCTTCCAACTACTTCATTCACTGAGGGCTTCGTATTTTCTTTTATCGGCGCCATTATTCACAGTATTTTAATTTCTGGCTTGGGCTTTTTAAAAGTTGTTTCCGGCTACCGGGCATTGTTTATCACACTGGCAGACAGAAGAGTGACAAATAAGTAGGAAAAAATCTACCATCTGCGAGCTATTCTGGCGTGCGCTGCCAAAACCGCTAGAGTTACACATTTGTAATGTAAAATGGAAATGTTTATCTTAAATAGTCCTACAAAAAAGCCCGTCACAGTATATATCTATATCTTATGTGTAAGCCATTATAGCCAAAATAGTGAATCACAACTACAATAAAAATTTATTATTTATTTCAAATGCACATTTGGTGTAATAAATTGATTCCTAAATGAAAATAGAGACTTATATCGCTTCTGTAGATAAATAAGCTACTCGAAATACTTATCCTTAACAGACGAAGTCGCGGGCACCAGCTAGTTAAAAATACAATTATGCAATGAATAAACGTAGTGGTTTTTATTGTCAGTATTTTTGTTTTATTTCATTTAAATGGCGTATTCTATAACATATATTTTATCAATATGATCGCCACTTTTGTGGTTTCGGGATCAAGCCTCATAAAGTGCAATATATTACGACGACCGAAGTGTTTAGCTTGATAAACTAAAAAGAAAAGAAATCACATCTTTACCCTTATGTGTATCGCTCATCCTCGGAAAAGAAAATAAACTAGGTCCTAGAAGAAAAGGCTTATTATATAAGTGACGATAATTTTTTGTTGTTGGACATTATTATGTATTATAATATTTAATTCACAATTCCTTTTTTTTGTTAACTAAATATTTTATTTTATTAATTCATTTATAGTATGTACTGTAAACCCTTAGTAATTTTCGCTGTTTTTGACGATTACATACCTGTGTTGTGTTATTTATATTACCTGTGTGTAACCGGCAGACTAGAGATACTTTTTATATTTGACCTAAGACCAATATTTGTAATGTTACACCTATTCTTATAACAATAAATTCTTTTATCTGTATCTTTTCAGAATTACACTTTTCATTTTTGGCTGGAGCTCAAAGGTCCTAGTCATCTTTATAACCTTTGTAACCTTTCCATGAAATTCGCAGTTATCTCCTTTGGTATCTGGTTTCGCTACCTATTAAAATGTCAATGTCTATGTAGGTACTTATTCACACACACTTCCCCCATTATTACACTTAGTGTTTATCACACGTTTCACAGGGAAACACGAGCTTAAGTTACATACATGTTTGTGGTGTTTGTATTTCTTATTTGCAAGCACATATGCAGGTACTTTCTTTATTTGTACAGTGCGATCATCTTTCAATATAATCAATGATCATGGTGTGAATTCATGGAAAAATATAATAGGTAGATTATGGCGTTATACGTTACCTACCAACGTATTTTAAGGTGCCTTCTCAGCAAATTCTAATCAAATCAAATCAAAGACTCTTTATTTCCATAAATACAATAAATTAATGTACACTTAGAAAAGGTCAAATTATATAACTTAACACTGACATGGAAATAAAGTGATATTTTTGATTTCTATCGCTTCGGTAGGTAGACTAAAGTGAAGAAGCGACGAAGAAGCCTGTTAGTTGTTATTTTTCGAGATGGAGCAAAACTCGTCCCAACTTTTTATCCTCTAGATAATCTGATATTTTCTGATATAATCTGATAGATTCTGTCAGGAAAATTAAAGGTTATGTTGAACCGGTGACACGACCTTGTTAATTTTAATCTAGATATTCACAAATATACGAGTACCTAGTGCCATTGTTAAAGTTATGATATGTAGATATATAATACAGTTCAATCAAAATCAGTTTTTATGGCTTGACTAGACAAATTTAACGGTTGGCATTGAAATAAACCCACACCTGCTTGGAATTACCTATAGCTATAAATTGTCTCTGGCGATTGGATAGTTTCCATTCCCGTGATATAAATCAAATATATCAATAATCTACAAAAAAGCACGAATATGTACGTATATGGAACTGATGAACTGAGGTAGGTAATTAATAAGTAAAACCTACCTAAATGTTAAAGGTTGGTATACATTTTTTGAAACACGTGAATGAGATTTGCACTAGTCGAGCTCGGTCGTTTGTTACACATTTACAGCAACAAAAGAGTTCAACTCGATCTGAATTCAACTAACAATGAGAACCGACAGGCACACCAGAGTCTAGAACATACTGTGCTCTCGGCCAATCAGAGGAGGAGCTCTTTGCATCGCGCCATCGTCGCATGTCCGTACAGTTCAAGATAAAAGTTGGTCAAAGCAACAGGTTTTAGATAGGTCCTAACGACCTGACAGAAAAACGGTAAGTGGCCATGCGGCCAATTAGCCTGCGGTAACCATGTTGAAAAAATTGGAGGAGAATTGTGATCAAATGACCTTCGTGATGACTTTGAATCGCAGAACTTGTGGTATGAAATTACTGAGAAGGATGACTTAGCTGTGACTATTGCATTTGAAAGAATTTGTGGCGTTGTAGGATAATAAATAGTTTTAGGGTTTTACAAACCATGGTATAAGCTATCTCTGTTATTCCAGCATAGATCATAAATTGTGTTGATAGGTATATAATAGTGATTAAGATCAACGCTATTAATGAATGTTTCTATGGAAACGTTTAAAGGTGATTTCTATCCTACGGGACCTGAATTATGGGATAAAAAGGAGCCTATATTTGATTCCAGGATTAGAATTACCTGTATGCAAAATTTCAGCCCGATCCGTTCAGTAGTTTTGGCGTGAAGAAGTAACAATCATCCATACATCTATCCATCCATCCAAACTTTCGCATTTATAATATTAGTGTGATTATATATCCCAAGGACCAACGCCTTCTTGCAGTTATAAGTCTACTTTGCGAATCTATTCACCGTGTTTTATTATTTGCATTGATGTTTAGGTAAAGTTTGATTGATAAAATATTTTTGTGCACGTTATGGCCGTCTATAACTGCGAGAAAATCTAAAACCGTTTAGTCACAGATATTATAATACTAAGGTTTAGTGAAGGCGTGGTCCAGTAAAATAAATTAAAATAAAATTACTTACCACGCGTACTTATCTCACAACAAAAAATTTAAGATCGATGTCTCGAACTGTACCTATTAACGGATCGTATGATCCTCTACTGCGAACTTACATTCGCTGTGACCTCTATCCAGTCAACACTGTCAAATTAATAGTACTTACTTTTACAAACTGTTTTTTGCTATGTACTACTTTGAGGTCGACCGCTTCTTTCTGCGTCTCTCGATTTGAATAGGTATGATAATTTTACTTAATGATAGTCAGTTTCATTCAGGTATAACTGGCTCTCAAATATCCTGCAACGTGCACGTTCATTCAAGGATGTACCTGCCACCCTTGAAAGTTGCCCGCATATTGATGGCCTACGACGCACATATATATTTACATATATATTATTATCTGGTGTGTGCGGGTCTCAACACTGAAGCTGGGCAGGCAGTGAATTCGTTAAACGGAACCTAATTAATCCTACGGTACATTTCATTTCATTTATTTATCCACCGTAGGTACATGTTGATACACTTGACGTTGTTAATGTTATAATCTAATTCAGGGATGTTAAGGAGGTGGTTTAACGGAACCGAAGTCGGAGTCGGAGTTTTAAAATTTGGTTCGTCGGAGTCGGAACCGGAACCGGAGTCGGAAGCGGAGGCGGAGTCAAAGATGGTAGAAGATAGATTCCTGCAGCAGTAGGCGAAGGATTTTTAGATTTGCAGGATTTTCTCAAATTTCACTAGAATTACTAGATCATTTACTTTATCTGCTCAAGTTGCATATAAATCGCCACAAATATATTCGGTAAAAAACTGTCTTCCCCTTAACTGATAATTCGGCATAATTCGCTGTATAAGTCGCCGAAATCCATACCTTCAACGAAATTAAAGGGGAGATCTTGCAAAGCTATCATTTCAGAAATCAATCTGTCTATTTCCATCGATTTACCATTAGAACAACCTCCGATTACAACCTCCAATTGAAAGTTTCGGAACCGAAGTCGGAGCCGAAGGTGCAGTATCAATCGGAAGTTCCGACAGATCGGAATCGGAGTCGGAGATCCGTAACATCCCTGATCTAATTTACTATGCTTATTATAAACATGTAAGGTAGGTACCTACTTAATTATGATTATTATACAACACAAGTTTTTTATGAAAAAGAAAGAAGCATCTTATGGGATTGTACGCAGAAGAGGCGAAAAAAACAACATTTAATAGAATGGCATAATTTTACAAGGTAACAAGTTTTTTAAGAAAAAGAAGGAGACATCTTATGGGAATGTACGCAGAAGAGGCGAGAAAAAAAACTAACTATAAAATAGAACGGCATCATTTTTCAAAGTAACAAAGGTGAATAAGCATGTATAACCGCAGTGGGAAATACACAATACCATAGCCTATCAATGCGCAAAAGTTAATGCCGACCTTACCCAATGCCTTTTACAGATCCATGAAGCAAATCGGAAGCACTTGACTTGAAGTCGGTAAATCCCAAGGACCAACGCCTTCTTGCAGTTAAAGTCTACTATGCGAATCTATTCATCGTGTTTTATTATTTGCATTGATGTTTAGGTAAAGACGGAAACTAAACTGCAAATAAAAGACGGCAAAACAAGAACTAGGTAAATCCGGATGTTTTGTACTTACTTGGCAAATTAAGAAAATTGTACATTAGTTAAACATTTTATGCCAGCAGGTATTTTATGATTTTTGCTGCCTTTTCTTAAAATGCTCACCTACGCTATGTATTATGAAAGTTAGATAGGTAATTTTATACGAATTCAAGGCTCCTTCCCATCTCATAAACATTTTAAAACAACTGAAGAAAAGTTGTGAAAAGGTTTCCAAACGCGACGAAATGTATGAAACAATACATTTCGTCGCGTTTGGAAACCTTTTCAAGAATTTGAGTACAGTCACCTAGAAAGATAGCTACTTAATAGATCACGGAACCTTTTAAATACCCATCCTACACAGTCCTAACAGTCATTGTTTTGAAGTCGAAGAGACAATTTCTCACTCTTCCCCAATTAAATGACCTTCTACTTACAAGCTGAAAACCAACTCGAACATTGATGATAATCATCCCGTGACCACGACAGTGTGTAAACCTGTTGAAACGTCGGAAAAATAGGTAAAAAAAACGCGATAAATACCCGTTTAACAATACTAATAATAATGTGTTCAGATCGCGTAAGTTTGAAAATATTTATTGATGATAAATTTCTAATTCTAGACTTTCTTACATGGGTGACAAATTTTTCATTCTAGACTCAAGTTAATTTCAAAAGTGACATCACACCTTTCCTGAAATTGATGAATCACTGACGTGTTCAAAACTGAACAATGCCAATACTCAAGCACTTCAGATTCATTGTAAGGAAATACAAAAATGTCAACAGTGTTCAATTTGTTATCTTTCCTTTCTGAATGAATCATGGAAGAGATAATAACATCCATCTGTGAACAATTACTTATGGTAGTTATGTTGGTAAGTGCTTAGCTGACCTTTTTTGGAAATCTCTTCAAGAACAAGCCAATATTTTTCATAATGTTA
Organism: Eupithecia subumbrata; assembly: GCA_949316285.1. Taxonomy (NCBI): domain Eukaryota; kingdom Metazoa; phylum Arthropoda; class Insecta; order Lepidoptera; family Geometridae; genus Eupithecia; species Eupithecia subumbrata. The sequence goes on along the minus strand of OX438644.1, from coordinate 23,902,109 downwards.
AATCTACTTATGCTAGGACTATTTTTCACTCAGGTTCGTTGCTCAGATTGCCATCTAAGCTTAGCTTTATTTCACCATGTTTCTTAATTCTGTGCTCATACTCAGACTAGGGTCATGCAGGCGAATAACAAGTTGTCGCAGGATCTTCAAAGAGTCAAAAATCAAAATACTTTGAAGTACTCTTTTATACCACGTTCTTGGTAACCTACAGATCAAACATATTTTCTGTTAAGGTGACTGTTTTTTATGTTGATCAAATAACCGAGTACGCTGTATCATGGATTAAAGAAACATATTTGCTTGTTCTGATAGAAACTATACAGTTCACAGACCTCCATCCTCTCCCAGTTCTAAACTGGGTTAGAGAATATTTCCACAAAAAATTATCAAACAAAACCTAAAATCGTGTAACAGCCGCACACGCACCGATCACGCACATCGATAAATACTGTACTTTGAAACGGTTGTTGATAAAAAATATCAACAAATAGTGTCTCGGCGTCCGTCTGGCTAAATGCATTTGTGACGAGGCTGGAACGTGCTGTCGCGGAGGTGTGAGAAGATTTATGAAGTTGTGCGTACGGTTTACTGGCTACCTACTATGTTATTTCAATAGGACAATTTATTTTCGATTTACAAAGGTTACAAAGCATAACAGATTTTCACTGAGCATCAGAGATATTTTTATTGAAAGAAGTACATAGGCCAAAAGTCAAATAATATAATCAATATCCCTACCTGAAGTTTAACCAGGCCAGGATAAATCAAAGATAAGTCGTTACATAAGGCTATATTGAAAATTACGAAGAATCGATCGTCTTATCAAACCAAATGCAGGTGCAGCAGTATAAAACCTGGACGATTTGATAGGCTGTACTTACAAGGCTGTAAGTCAGTCATGGCTAGCAATAACTCTGTCAACATGTAACAAAAACATAGGCACGTACATATGCATTGAAATATTGAGCCCACCACTTTCTCCATCGACAATAATAACGTCGTGAATGAGCATCCGATAAGCCATACAACAGCACACAGTAGGTCAACTACACTATAGGATGCTAAATCTACCTTAAAAGCGCTGGTGTGTAGCCGACAATCTCTTTACGCAATCGCGGGTCCAAACTTCAAGTTTTCTGTTTTCATGCTCGTAAAATCAATATTTTGTTAGTTTTTAGGGTTCCGTACCTTAAAAGGAAAAAAGGAACCCTTATAGGATCACTTTGTTGTCCGTTTGTCTGTCTGTCTGTCAAACCCCTTTTCTCAGGAACGCGTGGAGGTATCGAGTTGAAATTAACATCCAATACCCTAAGTCAACGCAATCCAAATTAAAGTTACAGCCAGTACAGCATGTCCGAATATTTTGAAATATCCAAGTGAATCACATGCACAAAAAACCTATATATGAATAATAAAAAATAAAATAAATAATGCTGGTCAACTCACACAGCATTATCCAGCCCTAAGCAAAGCAGAGCTTGTGTTATGGGTACTAGATAACTGATATACTTACTACAATACACTGCATAGATAGTTTTTTTTTATTTTACATAGAAAAAATGGATGGACCAAAACCTATAGGGTACGTTGATCTAGCATCATAAAATTTGGCAAGAAGCAAGGTCTTTTAGCACAAGTAAAGAGATAAATCTGAAAACCGTAAATTTGTTGTTTATTCACAAAAAAAATTGTTTTTCTGCCATGGATCAAAATCTTCAGTGTAGGTACCTACTTCCCATTGAAATAAAATCATGATATTTGGAAGACACAAAAGCTTACAACCATACGGAACCCTTAGTGCGCGAGTCCGACTCGCACTTGACGTTTTACTGAATGTATGGTTGTACGAGCTCGTACATTGTGCGTTGCCCTAATTAATGCCAATCGCGCATTTACAGTTATCAATTTTAGTACTACCTACTTTTTTATTCAGTTCGCGATCATTTCATAGGTAACTACATTTTATCGTTAATATATCAGTTAAAATTTATCTCTTGGTTTTTCTGATATATCCAGCTTAGTTACTACACTGTACTGTACGTGATGCACGGACCGTACAGTGGCAAATTTTTCGCTTCGTACAACATAATTATTCGGGTATAGTGTAGGTATCTACTTGCTTGCTGTTGTCTTATTTTCAATGTCAAGACTCGAGGCATCTCAAATTATAATTTTACGCTCTTGCATTAGTATGATTTGCGTCTAAATATTCATTTACACAAATAATTTTAACTGAAGCAAAATACGGACCTGGTTTTGCGTCATTTAAAAAGTAGGTATCTTGCCAGGTAATCTTCACTCTAATATTATTATAAATGCAAAAGTTTGGATGGATGGATAGATGTTTGTTACCTCTTCACGCCAAAACTACCTACTAAACGGATCGGGCTGAAATTTTGCATACAGGTAATTCTAATCCTGGAATCAAACATAGGCTACTTTTTATCCCATAAATCAGTTCCCATGGGATAGAAATCACCTCAAACGTTTATAGAAACAACGCGTGCGAAGCCGCGGGCATAAACTAGTCTTATATAAAAATTAATCCCTATTTCCCTTGGTCACGGCATCACGCGTGAACGGCTGGACCGATTTCGCTAATTCTTTTTTGTTGTGTTCCTTATTGTCAGAAGGTTCTTATGCAAGAAAAAATTCTGAAAGTTGGAAACATAAATTTCCACGGGAGCGAAGCCTAGGGGCGCAGCTAGTCAGATATAAAACCTGAATATTCAGCTTCAATTTACATTTAGTACCTAATGTTTGCATAACAAAAGTCGCATTTCAGTAAATTACTGCAATATTGGTGCAATTTAGCTTTATTTAGATGACTTGCGGATTCAGGTATCTACATACTTTGACATAGGTAACATCTTTTGTGTCTTTTGTTAAAATCACCTCATTTGGTTACATAACGAGCAAAATTAATTTGTTTACCCAGACCTTAAAATAATGTTTTTACCATATTATTGCAAGGTTAACCATACTAGTTAAACAGTTCATCTTATTGTAAGCAAATTTTAGTTCTCAGTTAAGATGTCTACAAGTTTTTGAAGGTTCTTTTGATGGATTCAGAAACCTGGATTGAAAATGTAATCAAATTCAGCGGAAATGCATACGTTTAAAAATATTCAGGTTTGCAGCGGCAATGTTGGTAAAACAGCGGGGCGCTGCGCTGATCTTAGGAAATTGATTTCAATTTCAACGTTAGTAATGGTTTCGACATCTTATTTATCTCATCTGCTATTCTCTGCGTAGGAAGTAAAAGTTTTTTGAGGCGTCTGTAGGTAAATTCCTATTTCTTCATTCAGGTGGCTGTTCCACGTTAGACCATAACACATTTGTCTACTACGACCTAAAGGAAATTATAGTCTATACATACCTATAGGTAGAAAGGAACATCGTAGAATTGTTCTGCAGGGGGCGCTACTGCCCGCCCCAGTGGATATCCCTTAGTCGCCTCGACACCCGCGGGAAGAGTTCATCATCATCATCATCATCAACCTATATTAGTCCACTGCTGGACATAGGCCTCCCCTAATGAGCGCCATAGCGCCCTGTCTTCAGCTTGCCGCATCCAGCATGTGCCTGCAGTCTTTCGCAGATCGTCATCCCACCTGGCCGGAGGGCGTCCTACACTACGTTTGCCGAGTCGTGGTCTCCACTCAAGAACACGTTTGCCCCAGCGGTTGTCGGTTCTTCGCGAGATATGGCCGGCCCACTGCCACTTCAACTTGCTAATTCTTTGAGCTATGTCGATAACTTTGGTTCTCTGTCGGATGTATTCGTTACGAATTCTGTCCTTCAGAGAGACTCCGAGCATAGCTCTTTCCATAGCTCGCTGAGCGACTTTGAACTGGTGGACCAGCCCTACCGTGAGTGTCCACGTCTCAGCTCCGTAGGTCATGACGGGTAGGACGCACTGATTGAAAACTTTAGTTTTCAAGCATTGCGGTATGGATGACGAGAAGACTCGACGTAGTTTCCCAAACGCTGCCCAGCCTAGCTGGATCCTCCTCTTGGCCTCCTTCTCAAAATTATTTTTACCCAACTGCAGAATTTGCCCAAGGTAAGTATACTCGGAAACAATTTCGAGAAGGTGGCCATGTACGACGACCGGTCCCGGATCAATGAGGCCATTGATCATGACTTTGGTTTTATCCAAATTCATGCCAAGACCGATGCGTCGCGAGGCTGAGGCTAGGCCGTCCAGCATCTGGTTCAGCTCCTCTAGCGACTCCGCCATTAAGACTATGTCATCAGCGAATCGCAGGTGTGAGATGTGGTCGCCGTTTATGTTGATGCCCTTACCTTTCCAGTCCAGCGTCTTAAACATATCTTCCAACGCGCTCGTGAACAGTTTCGGGGATATAACATCCCCCTGTCTCACTCCTCTGCGCAGTTGGATGGGTTTAGACTGCTGGCCCTGTACTTGGACACTCATGGTGGCGGCCTCGTAGAGACATCTCAGCACCTCGATATAACGATAGTCTACTTGGCATCGCTGTAAGGATTCCAGAACAGCCCAGGTTTCGACAGAGTCAAAGGCTTTTTCATAGTCCACAAAGGCCAGACACAGAGGCTGATTATACTCTTCGGACTTCTGTATAATCTGCCTCACCGTGTGAATGTGGTCTATGGTGCCAAATCCTCCGCGGAACCCGGCCTGTTCCGGTGGCTGGAACTCGTCGAGTCTCCTGGCGAGACGATTCGTGACCACTCGTGAGAACAGCTTATAGACGTGGCTCAGGAGCGTGATGGGTCTGTAGTTTTTAAGGAGGGTTTTATCTCCCTTCTTAAAAAAGAGCACCACCAAACTCCCGCTCCACGCCTTTGGAGTTCTCCCACTGTGAAGGACGGCGTTGAAGAGGTTCTGTAGCTCCTGTACAACAGGGGCACCTCCGGCTTTCAAAAGCTCTGAAGTTATTCCGTCCTCACCGGGGGCTTTTCCATTTTTAAGCTGCCTCAGAGCTAACACGATCTCGTCTTGACTGATGTCTGGCAGTTCGTCGGTATAGTGGCGTGTCAGGGTGGCTCTAGAATCATGGTCGTCTCGCCGGGAATGGGGGGCATGTGCAGCGTATAAACGGCCATAGAAATCCTCTACCTCGGCGGAGATCTCCGGTTTCGACAATACGGTCCTCCCGTCGTGCGTTTTAAGCTTCGTCAGGTGGCTCCTGCCAAGCTGCTGAGTGAATACTTTGGACCCTCGGTTTCGCTCTATCGCCTCTTCGATGAGGCGTGTGTTGGAGCTCCGAAGGTCGCGCCGTACCATCTTCGCAATTCGCTTGTTCAGGTCTGACCTCTCTAACGAAGACGCTTGAGTGGTTTCCCGTCTTTTTGTCATCAGACCGAGAGTCTCATCCGAGAGTTTGGATTTCTTGCCAGTGCGCTGCTTTTTGCAAAACTTGATGCCCTCATCCCTCAGCGTTTCGACCAGATTTTGTAGGGTCTCGTCAGCGTCATCAGTGGGATCCAAGGCAACAAATCTATTCCCGAGAAGCTGCTGGAACTTCTCGGTGCCCGCCATGATTTGGATTGGGTTAGGTCGGAGCGTGGACTTCATCAGACGGTTTCTTTCAAGCTTCAAGTTGATATTCAGAGAGCCTCGGAGCAGTCGGTGATCAGATCCGGTATTGAACCTGTTGATCACTGAGACATCTCTGAATATGTGCTTGCTATCCGTCATGATGAAGTCGATCTCATTTTTAGTCACAGTGTCGGGGCTTTGCCATGTCCACTTCCTTTGAGGCTGTTTCTTAAAGAAGGAGTTCATTAAGAACAGCCCCTCTTTCTCAAGGAAGTTGACAAGCATTTGCCCCCTGTGATTCCTAACTCCATAACCATGCGGGCCTATTCGGGATTCGTTGCCAGTCTGGGTTCCCACCTTGCCGTTAAAGTCCCCCATAACAACGTTGAAGTGGGCCTTAGTGGTGGTGTGTAAGGCTTTGGATATGTCTTCATACATATCCTCCACTTCATCATCCGAGTGTGTCGAGGTCGGTGCGTAGACCTGAATTACCTTCATGCTATACCAGGGAAGAGTTAGGGTGGTGCAAATTCTAAGCCGGCAACACACTAAGCCAATTCTACCACCGAACTGCGATCCCCAACCCGCATGCCCAGCGTGGGGATTATGGCCATTACCCCATGTGATAAAAGACAATAAGGCGCTTATCAGGGGAGGCCTGCGTCCAGCACTGGACCAATACAGGCTGTTGAGGTTGAGGTATACATCGTATATTTTGTCTATCTAGCTCCTCTCAGCCCATGATCATCCACTGTTTTGTATTGGGGCACAATGAAAAATGAGGTAGGTACCTCATTTTTACGCCGCATCATTTTGTCTCAAGAAGAGTGTCAAAGAGTGTCAAAGAGTGGCACAGAACCGGATCCTGTGCTTCTCTTTCTCAGATTTTTTGACTAAAGGTAGCGTCTGGCCATGAGATTGTAGATACATTAATAATATTATTAATGTAATATAATATACATAATAAATAAGTAGATAATTAGTAATATAATATTCGATAGGTACATTAGGTACTTAGCAATTAATAAATAGCGTTATATAATATAAATTGACCACCTCGTCGTCGCGTTGGCGTCGCAGCCGCATTGGGCAACGGCGCTTGAGCAATTGGCCTCGGATAAGTTTTGCTTCAATAGCGTATTTTTAATTTTTTTATGTACCATTCAAACGTAGTATTATCTTTTTTAGGGTTCCGTACCCAAGGAACCAAGGAACAAGCAATATAAATAAAACTTCTATGAGTCAACGAACTCAAAAGTTTCAGCCATTTATGTATTATGGTAAATTTCCAAGGGAATCATATGCACACAAAACCTATAGGGTACTTGCCGTAGACTTAGAATTATGAAATTTGGCAAGAATCAAGGTGAGAGCACAAGTAAAGGAAAAAATCCTAAAACCGGAAATTTGTCATTTATTCACATAAAATAAATACTTTTGATTCTTGCTATAGACCAAAACCTATAGGGTACTTCCCATTTACCTAGAATCATAAAATTTGGTTATAGCTCAAATAACGAGAAAAATCTAAAAACCGTAAATTTAAATAATAAAAAAAAAATTTTTGATACTCTCCGTCGACCAAAATATAAAGGGTACCTACTTCACGTTGACCTAGAATCATGATATTTGGCAAGAAACAAGGTCTTACAAATAAACGGAACCCTTAGTGCCCGAGTCCGACTTGCACTTATCGTTTTATTTGTAATACAATTAACGAAATACGGAATTTCTATTCTAATTTGTACTTATGTCACCGCCGGATAGTAGAATCAGCCCGTTTGTTTGGCTTTGATTGAAATTAACAGGTTCCAAGTTATAATACCCGCAATTGGTAATGTCAACTTGACTCGCATTTAGTGGCGGTTGCGGTGCGGAAATCGACCCCTCCGCCGACTCACTTTTTTTTTTAAATATTGCAACGCGAATGCAACTTTTATAGGAATATGTAATGGATTGTACTTAATATACAATTAATATATTTTTATATAAAAGCATATAGGCTAATTTAATTTCGAATAGTTAAGTTTTAACCCAACCAAGGGTGGTAAAATTTCTGTGGAAAATTATTATCCCTTGGTTCGATTAAATCAAAACTCGATATAAATAAACTAGAAAGTAAATAATTGATACTTAATTTTTTACTTTTACCAAAATACCCCTAGGTGTGTGCAATAAATTTCTGAAATTTGTATGATTTCTACGCGCGTGAAGCCGCGGGGTGCAGCTAGTAAGTAAACAAATAATAAATAAATAATCCTGGACTCCACACAGCATCATCTTGCCCCAAAGTAAGCAGATGTGTTAATAATAACACCACCCATAAGAGTTGAACCAGGTTAAACCTAGTAAATTACATACTTGCATTAATAGATTATACTATAAATTTAATGACAACTGACGACTAACTTTAACCGGCGCGGCGCATCAGCATTGCCATACAGCGGGCAATACAGCCAGCGTCTTGTGGATGCTTCCGACTGGTATTGATATGGATCAGTTGAACTACCAGGGCCACGATCACGGTGTGGTAAGTGTTGTCATTACGGTTCAAACGTTAGCAGTTGAAACGTTAGGGTACGCGTTCACAGGCCGACATCGGACAATCCGCTGACAAGTGCGTCCACTTCAATCTGAATGACGTCATTCGCATTAAACGGAAAAGGTGCCTTTAAGAATCCTCGCCGGCATTGCCGACAGTCCGCTCTGTGCGGTCCGGATTTTTTATGACAAACTATTGATTGGGCCAGTGCGGATTGTCCGATGCTGGCCTGTAAAAGTGCACCCTAACGTTTCAACTGCTAACGTTTGAACCGTAATGCCGTGCCTTACCACACCGTAATCGCCCTCCTGTTGATTGTTAGCAACAGTCTACAGTTAGCTGAATTGTTTCAATTATAAATACTAGTTCTAATTTATTTCTGTTAGTTGATTGTAATTTTCTTTGTGAATAAAGATGTCACCATAACAACTTAATTATGCATCGACAAGAATCATGTTTGCAAATAATCATTGACGTGGTGTGATGTTACTTGCGTACGTAAGTACCTATACATGTTGAAGTAAAAATAACTTCTAATCTTAATATTGAACCAGGTGTCAAATTTTGGTACGTAAATAGCCATAATATTTAATTCAATACATCTAATAAATCATATGTGTTTGCTTATTCACAACACAGTTACATACCTAACAGGTAAATTTAAATTTAAAGTTATATGTGTGCGTAGTGAGTGGCACAGAGAAAAAAATAATTAAAATTTAGGTACCTGTAGATAGATACATAGAAAGCACTTTATTATACCACACAAACACAGGAAACAATGCAGAGAAAATGCTTAGAAAAAAGGTAATATAAAGGCAGGTCTCAGCGATACTGCGAGCGATCTCTTCCAGGCAACCTTGGGATGGACTGACCTGTACCTACCCTATAAGGTACACAAGATTCAGATTTCAAAAACTTTATTTCATTAGGCTTACAAAATAAGCACTCAGACTAGTAAAATTTTGAATATAGAAGGAATATCTAAATATTTAGAAGTAATACCTATATATAATAGAAGTATTAATAAAAAATGTATAATACTAGAAAAATATATCAAAACATATAAAAATATATATACTTGATTTTTTTTTACAGGGCAGAGCCCTTTATTCACAAAGAAAATTACAATTAAATAATAGAAATAAATTAGAACTAGTATTTACAATTGAAACAATTGAGCTAACTGCAGACGGTTGCAAACAATCTACTAGAATTATAGAAATATCTAGAAGGAATATCGAAGTTTCGTTATCGTTGTCGTGCAAAACCAGCTCCTATGTCGCTTGCATAACATTAGCGTTTGCTCGAAAACGAATCCGAAGTTTCGTTTCGTCGAGTACGGACCCCTGATTCGTTTAAGTGCAAACGCTAATCTATGAAAGCGACGACGAGTTGGTTTTGCACGAAAACGAAACTTCGATTTCATTTCCCAAGTAGGCCTCCAGAATCAGTCTTTGTGACGTATTCCTCGATTACTTACACTTGGCGGTAAGCGGCGCGTACGCAATGATTGCGGAAGAACTTATCTCTGTCATTACAGTAGTTACTTTTGCATTCCTAATAGACCGTGACAATGAACAGCGCACGAACTTAGTATCTTTGTACGTAAAGGTAGAGCCACACTATTGTTGTGTGGTGTGTCGGTGACGCGTCAGAAGCTTAACGGTTTCATAGCTCTACGCTTATTAATCTAATACCGCTTCCACACACACAAAAACGTGCATTCAAATTTGAGCTGTGGTACAGCGATGCTTTCCAGATGTAAGAGAAGCTTAAATCTATACTAGTATAATATTATAAAGAGGAAAGATTTGATTGTTTGTTTGATTGTATTAAATAGGCACCGAAACTACTGGACCGATTTGAACAATTATTTTACCATTAGAAGCCCACATTATTCCTGATGAACATAGGCTACTTTTACCGACGGAAAATGCTTCATTTCTACGGGAAAACGGTTAATAGAACAACGGGTAGTAAGAATACAGCTACTTACTTGTAACTGCATTCTTACTACTTGGTACTTAGACCAAAGCTAACTTTAAATATATATAATAAATATAATAATGTTTCTCTGTAAAAACTGTCTTGAAGTTACAAGTTGTAACAAAGGCATACTGAAATTCAATTAATAACCAAATTCCAACTCTGCTTTGAGGTGGGCTCGTGTGTTGAGGTTATTGACTGCAAAAAAGAAAAAATTGCTGCCCAGCCTGTTTACTGAACTTTGAAATTTTCCACTGGGAGCAACTTTTGAACCCACATATAAAGATTAAGGTGAGAGAATCAGATGTCGTTTACACACTAAAAGTGAGGTAGGTACAAAAGTAGGTAAGATAAGTCGACACAAAAAATTGCTGAAAATGTAAATTTAAGAAACTTTCACCTAGAAACGCTTTTTAGAAGATTGACCTTAGTCAGTGATTTTATTTACTTACTTATTTAATTAACACAATCCTATCATACCTATTAATATTATAAAGCCAACAGTTTGTAAAATCTGAATTTTTGTTATCTAGGATCTCTAAAACTACTGAACAGATCAAGATGAAATTTGGCGTACGTTTAGATCAAAGCCTAACTTAGATAATAGGCATATACTTATTATTTCAAAAATACGCGTGCGGAGCCGTAGACAGAAGCTAGTATAAAATCTATAAGATAATTATTCTAATACATATACCTAAAAAAAAATACGCACATAACATGGTTTGTAAAGTGCGCGCGCAGTGAAATAAAAACAAAGAATTTTTGTATCGTTGACTCTACTATTTAATTAAATCCTAGTTATACTTTTCTGTAATTATAATGTAAACACAAACACGTCTTACGTAAAAGCCGTTTATCATTATTAAAGCGGAAAAATTACGACTAATTATTTCTCAATTAGGTACGGTATAATAAGAGTGGTGCTAATTTGTTTCAAGTAGGGGCATTGTTGATCCAGAAAGGCTCTAAATACGAACTGTTGCATTCCAAACATACCCTCTATGTGGAGTGATTTAATAAATTCCTTCCTCCACCTACCAGTTTTGTCATACAGCCAAGAAGCTAGTTATCGATAAATAAGTGAATTCGGATTAAGGCGCTACCCCGACCCAAATCAACCCCCACCTATTTTATCCTATTATTTTGTTAAACGTAGGAATTTTTAAAAATCGATTGGCCTGTTTGATCATAAGCTTATTTTTATTGCATCTTTTAAGGTTTTAGTTCGTATAGTGTATATATAGTTCGTACATTTTATTTTCGTATTTCGCATCTCTGCTTAAAGTGTACAAAATAAAACTTTTACAGAGGCATCAAAAAAAGCTTATAATAGGCATCACAAACAGGACAATCGATTTTTTAAAATTCCTACGTTTAACACAATAATAGGATAAAATAGGTGGGGGCGTTGATTTGGGTCGGGCTAGCGCCTTAAACTGAAACGTTTGTATGCTGTACATTACAACATCTCACCTTAAACGTAATGTAATATAACGTCACCGTTTCGTAGCGGCTAATAATGGTGAATGATTGATAAATTCAATCGACGACGGCCTTATTATTTTGGAACGTGCTTAACTCTCTTTGCAAATTTATTGATAACTAGGTACCTAACTACTACCTACCTAGGTAAGTCTGATGTGGAAAACCCTTATTACACATCTGTTACACTATTTACGAGATTAATAATGATGTAACTTACAAATAAAGTATTATGCTCGTTTATCTCGATAAGGGTAAAAACCTATTTTATTGTTTATTATTGAAGATTATAATGGTTTATTTATGGTGACTGCCTCGTTGGTCTAGCGGTCAACTTGTTCAACCGCTGATTATGTGGTCCTGGGTTCAAATCCCGGGTCGGGCCAGTAGTTATTATTGGGGTTTTTCTAGCAAGATAAATTCACAGTCGCAGCCCGGAGTCAGGAAGTTAGCGGTGTTACACCCCGTACCTCGGAAAGCACGTTAAGCAGTTGGTCCTGCTTCGTCTCGGTGTGTCGTCCCATCGGATTATGAGAGTGAGGGAATAGAGAGTGCACCTGTGTGCGCACACACTTGTGCACTATAATATGTCCTGCGCATTTGGCTAATCTCCTATGAGACTGGCCGCCGTGGTTGAAATTCGGCTAAGACATATTTATTTATGGCTTTCACATTGCAATGCTTTTTGTGCAGGTAACAGCGTCGGTAGAGTTATGTTTTGTAAAGTAAACCTAGGTACGTACCTTAGGTGCAGAAAATAATTTCGCGAGAGTTTACGCAAAATTAAAATATTAATAAAAATATGTAAATAACTAAATTTCAAAAATGATACAGCGTCTACCAGCTCTACAAATGTTTGGTAGATACCCATTTGACTACGTATAACGAAATACTGTAGATATTTGTACAGTTTGAACACAAGGATGGCTTGTGAACAAAATTAATTGACATCAAATAAGGAAGAGAAATCTTATTGGCATGACACCTCGTACACTGACCTCTTCCGGTGCGCAGCCGATCGAAATGACTCGCCATTGTGTAGAGTAGAGCTTACGGCAAACATTGAATTACTATTACTAGCCTATGGAACGGACACCCGCGAACAACAACTTTGCGGCATGAGTTGTTGCCGGTCGGCAACAACTCATTTAGTCGTTCGCCTACGTCCATCGCGACACCGCATGTGAATAAAACTAAGAAATAAATGCCGTCTTGCTTGTTAAAAACGTCTAAAAATGAATCAACTTCGAAGAAAAAAGATAGTGGCTTGACTTATCATCGGTTAATAAACAGAATATCAACTAAAACCAATCAAAATTAATTTTAGTACATTATTTCCTATTGTACCCATTGAACTACTATTACTACTTACAACTCACTGACGACGAACAATGTATCTTGCAGAGGAAGTGGACGCGAACAATAATACAATATAATATACCTCAAGGAATAAGCAAGCTGAAGTGGCAGTGAACCGAGCCGACAATTACTGGGGTAAACGTGTTTTTGATTGCAGACGGCGACTCGGAAAACAGGTGTTAGCAAATTATTTCAAACACCACTCTCAGGTATTTTTCATTACTTTAATGATAATCTGTTTACCGTAGAACATTGCCGTTTACCGTTTTTACTATGTTTTACATAATCTTTTTTTCAATGAATCTAAAAATAACCTTCCCCCCTGCTTCTCCCCAATTCCCTTCAACTTCATGCCGAGTGTCGCTCTGTCTCTATCAGTGACAGTGACATTTTGGATCGCGACAAGTACCTACAGACTATTTTGCAATATAATAATAATAGATAAATAATAATAATATAAATATATAATAGAAGCCATTTGACAAGAAGTTGACTATTTTGCATGGAAATATTTATAGGTACTTGACTCTACAAGAATGAAGGTTATCTAGTGATGCTAATACATGGTATAGAACGTCCTCCGGCCTGGTGGGAAGACTGCAGGATGCAAGCAAGATGCTGGATGCGGAAAGCTGAAGACAGGGCGCTGTAGCCCTTACTAGGGGAGGCCTATACCTATATCCAGCTGTGGATTAATAGTTTTTATAAATAAATAAATTGATAACGCTGGACAATTCACACAGCGTTATCATAACGAAGGCCTCTGTCTAGCAGATATCGGTTTCTGCTAGACAGAGGCCTGCTAGCTATATCTGCTATATCTTTGGCCACATTTTCACTTACTTAAGGCTGGGTAGGCCAGCAGAGGCCGCATTTTTGTGATTTTTAAAACCATCTGAGACATAGAAAATAGTGTTTACAATTCTGAAGAAAATATACGCATAATTACCTAAGGATCTAGTCTAGTCAAAGTCGCATTCAGTTACAAGATCGAATGAACTTCACTCGATATAAAATAATCCCAAAGTTACCCCTTTTTCTAACGTTTTTTCAATATTATGACTAGTGAACTACTGATATCACACTTTTTTTTGTACTCAACTAAGGACACTTAATATTTCTAAACAAATTCGCAGAGTTTGACTTGATAAAATGATTTTCTTAATCACCATGTTTAAATAACTACAAAAAACACGAGCGCAAGGGCTTGGCAGGCGCGCATTTTCCCTTACGCCTACTGCTGCAGGACTACCTGGCCTTAAGGCTTGCTAGGCCAGCAGAGGCCGCATTTTTTTTGATTTTTAAAACCACCTGAGACTTAGAAAATCCGTGTTTAAAATTCTGAAAAATAGATATATTACTTACTGAGGATCTAGTCTAGTCAAAGTCGCATTCAGTTACAAAATCGAATAAACTTCACTCGATAGAGAAAAATCTCAAAGTTACCCCTTTTCTAACGTTTTTTATATACTATGACTAGCGAACTACTGATATCACCCTTTTTTTTGTACTCATCTAAAGACACTCAATATTTCTAAACAAATTCGCAGAGTTTGACTTGATAAAATGATTTTCTTAATCACTATGTTTAAATAACTACAAAAAAACACGAGCGCGGTGGCTTGGCAGGCGCGCGTTTTCCATTACGCCTACTGCTGCAGGACTACCTGGCCTTAAGCCTTAAGTGAGATGGTGGGCAAACGCAACGCCATTGCCGATAAAAAATATATATAGGTAGTGTTTGTTATGTGAAAATTCTGAATCATCGCTGTTCTTCGCTGTTCTGTGGCCCAATTTACTGTGAGGCTTCACGTATGTACCTAATTATTTTGTATCAGTTTTTCTGAGGTTTCGCGTAATCATCGCATCAATTGTTTACTTATTTGCCTATCTAACCTAACACATCATTCATTGAATTAGGTATACAGCTACTAACGTATCTAACTTGTTTTCACATTAGAGAAATAATGTTAAATTCTCGATTTTTTTACCGAGTACTGAGATCTAGGCCTCGTTTGACAACCAAACGATTTTGACGGTTCTTCTCAAAAACAACAAGAAAAAAAAAAATTAAAAACCCCCAGGTTAAGAAAACTCGGTATAAAATTATCTATGACACAAAAAAAACTAAACGAAAATCGGTCCATCCGTTTGGGAGCTACGATACCACAGACAGATACACAGATACACAGACAGACACGTTAAACATATGACACCCCTCTCTTTTTGCGTCGGGGGTTAAAACAGCATATTATGCCGTTTGTCCACCGCCGCCGTCAACGAAACGTCACTGAGTGATAATGATAACCAAATAACAGCGATGAAGAAGCGATACATACATTTACGTGTATTTACTATGGCCACCTGTTCACCACACGCTCGTCACCCGAGCGCCGTCACCCGAGCGCCGTCATCCGGCCGCCGAAGATATCAGTAGTTCGACGTGACCTTTACAACTCTGCCTGAGATTGTGACGGGCCGATTTATTGTTTAAAGCCTCCTCTTCACCATCGGCGATGATATTTTCTCGTGTGAACGTCTGTCATCGGCAAGGTAATCGTCACGATCATCGTGCAAGCATCGGAACTACTCGTCATGCTGCCGCAACTTGTCGTGAAGTAGTTACATAAAACGCCCCTGTAATGTATCAAGTACCTATGCTGATAAATCCAAAATTATTTACATCGCCTTCGTCTGCGAACGTACAAAAGCAGAGAAACTGTGTTGTCGAAAGTGTCACCTCAAACGAGACTACCACAGTCAGCCACAACAAACTGAACCATACTGTTGCGGTAGACACACTCAATCGCCGTCACGACGACATCTTGAACTGGGCTTGAAACAATATCGTTATCGGTGACGTCTTGGTGGCGGTGGACAAAGGCGGACCAGCCAGAAGCCCAGAACACTCAAGTTCGGTTCAGTTCAAGTTATCATAGGTAACGTTGCCTCTGCGCTGACCAAAACATGCAGCACAAAACACCAGTAATATCTGCGAGCGAACCATGTTTTTTTTTGTTGCAGCTGGTAATCTTAATCAAAGTGACATTGGTAAACAAGAACAAATAATGATCAATCTGTGGATTGCAACTTCTAAGTACCTACCAAAAATAATATTGGGTCACGACCCAAGTGGGACCGGGGACCGCGCCTGTACCCTTTTTTTTAGCAGTAAGTCATGTGAACCGTAGTCAAAGGCCTTAGATAAGTCAAAAAATAGTCCTGTAGTTACGTGGTCGTTTCAATGTAAATGTTCTAATTTGTTTGTGTTTTTTGATAGTTAATAAAGAGATAAAAACTATGATAATCCTGCTTCGCGCTGCCGCCCGAAATGACACCCTTAAGATAAGTAGTATCTGCAGGCCTACTTTGAAAAACGAACGAAGTTTACGGATGACGTCGATCGCACGAAACGAACAACCTTACCAATTTGCTTCGGGTGCATCGCAAACCTTTCGTTTCGGATCTCTAAAGCTGTCACACACCGATGCCGCCGCCGGGCAGACGGGTGCCTCGCGCGGGTGTAAGCTGCGCCACGATCGTTTCAAAAGGCACAACCCGATAGATAAATAATTTTTAAAGTATGGATCGGCCGTCCTTCGTTTTGTGCGATTCTATGTCATCCGTCAACTTCGTTCGTTTTTCAAAGTAGACCTACTGTTTCAAACAAGAGCTATTATAGCTTAAACAAGACAACAACTAGGTAGAGTTACTTTGTTGAAATAAAAACATAATAGATCATGAGTACAAGTACTTTTCAAGTTAATTGGGGTCTTGAGGTTCCGGCGCAAGCATAATAATGAATGATTGACGTCAATAAAATTAAATGGACTAATTTTATTCAAAACCAACGATGACATGTGGATAAGTATGTCCTTAACTAGCACTTGGTATAAGTAGTAGGTATTTACATACATACATACTTATCCACGCGTATGTGTGAAAACACAGGTAGAAAATATATTTTTATATGATTTGAAAGTTTTGAGGTAAAAAACTGGGTGGATCAAGTAAAAATTTTGTAAAGAATCCATATTATCCATACTAAGTATTATAAATTCGAAAGTAACTGTCTGTTTCGTCGTCGGCGCTCGGGCTCGGGCGTCAATTAAGTTTAATAAAATATTATGCAGTAGTAAGTCAAGTCTGCGACTTCTCTCCTGCTTTCCAGGGGCTATAAAAGATGGTGTTCACAGATCTTATGTTTAAAATTTATAAATTTGAGGATTTTCTTTTATGGTTTCTCCAGTTGGGTAATATATTTAGGTATTATAATGAGGATTTCAAACCTGGGAGTGAACAGTACAGTATTTTGAGCGTTTTTAGCGATTTGAAATCTTTTGTTACTCTAATCTTCATGGATTTTTCCGTGATCTTTTCCATGTGCTTATCAAATAATAATTGTAATATTAATAATATTGTAATAATTGTTCACCGACAAAAAGCTGTGTTACGCACGTGTTTTTTTAAACAAATTTCCTTTTGTCTTTTGCCCACTATAATTATACAAGAAGGATAAAATAAAATAAGGCAGCAAAAAATACAGCTAATACATAGTAAAATGTAGACACTGCCTCGAATTACCTAGTGGTTAAGAACTGGTCCACAGATCTATTTTAATACAAGCATACCTAACCACGGAGGTAACGATGAACTCTAAACAAGTTCTGATTCGTTATTTTTAGGGTTTCGAAGATCGAAGATCGGTTTCGAAACCCTTATGGTCTGTCTTTTCTTCCCTCCTTAAGTTGCAACTACTTACTGCAGCTATCAACTTGAAATTTGAAATAATAATACATTTCGTGCGCCTGTACAGATTTTAAGAAAAATAAATGAAAAATGAAAATGAATATTTTCCATATAAATTGTGATGCCGAAATTTAAAAAGATACCTACAGGGTCATGTGGGGTATCAAATGAAAGGTATAACTTTGTACATTTCAAAATAGTTTTTGAAATTTTTGTAGGTTTCATACTTTTTAAAATATTTCGAAAAAAGAAAAAAGTCGAAAAAATACCCATTCCTCCCCCCCCCCCCCCTTATCTCCGAAGATTGCAGAGCGATCCATGTAAAATTTATGGAGCGTTCAAAGACATGGATCTATATTTTACAGGAAAAATATAGAGTAGTTTGAAAAAAGAACACTGTTTGAAAAATGGTTAGATATGGATCTATATTTTACAGTAAAAATATAGAGAAGTCTGTGTGGGATATCAAATAAAAGGTATCAATTTGGATATTTCAAAACAGATTTTCAAATTTCTGTTAGTTTCATACTTTTTGAAATATTTTGAAAATAGTCGAAAAATTTACCATTACCCACTTTAACCGAAGCATGCTGTGAGATCCATCTGAAATTTAGGTTGGTACCTATTATTCTTAGGTATTCGTTAAATTACGAAGTCTCTAACCGGTACTTTTGGTACATATTTGTTGACAAACGTTCGAAACCCTCGGCGCGCGAGTTACCCTCGCACTTGACGGATCTTGTTTTACCCTTAAATGTCACTTAAATCCTACGCGGAAACTAAAATAGGACAAATTATAGTCAAGGATTCAGATAAGCATAATAATCTAATAATGTATTTGATGAGCAATAAAAATGTTATCGTATTAAGTGTGCTGAATTCTAATGCTTTCAGATGAATTAGGTTAAGTATCTGTGTTTTTTTTTTTATTTGGCGGTAGGTTGAATATTCCAATCGATCTCTGGATTGAGCTAAAATCTAAATAAATAAAATACCCTTAACCCTAGACATGACACGTCTATCTAAGTTCACATTTGACAAAAAAATTAAAACTGTTTAAATTAAAATTCTAATTTGTCGAGCAACTCTTGATTACGCTACTAACTATTCCTGGATTGACTTTCTAATGGATCCAACAGGCAAAACCCATATTTGTCCTTTTGCCAACAAAGCTATTCCATTGACCACTTATGCTACCATGCAGCACACAAAGGTGCTTATGGGCTTAAACACGAATCTTTAGATATATTTTACAGTTACAATATGGCTTCCCACAAGCTTTAAACGAGTGGTCCGCGAGCGATCATCATCTGATGCCGTCAACATAAAATTCATCTAAATCTTACGAGTTAGACCCCATATTTGAACGCACATTTTTGTACTGTGCTGCAGCGGTGCTTCCAGGTGTGCGACAGGCTTTATTTACAACCACTTAGTAAAGTCCAAAGTCGAGTTAATACAAACAACATGGTTTATCGTTGGACTTTATTCGTACCGTCTGATCTCTACTGCGTAATATTTAAAGGTCTTGTTGACAAAGGAGGTAAACGAACCATTATTTAGAGGTTCTAAATTCCAGTTTGTATTTTATATAAATATATCGTGTAATCCAAAAACACCTGATGACGTCTGTGGTTTAATAATAGAATCTAAGTTTGTTTTCAAGGTTAATTTACGAGCCGAATGTGTTATAGTGCCTCATATTTTTGGATCGACTATGGTAAGCATCTAACAACAGGATCAGATCAGGAATTCCGTAAAATCTTTGCTTCCCAGATTATAAAATAAGACCGTAAAACAAGCTGAAAGTGACAACCTACAAAAGTAGAAGCTCAAATACGGAATGAATTATGCAAACAAGTTTGTGCAGGGTACATTAACAGTCGGTATCATTACCTACTGCACAACTTGCAATTTGCACTAGTGACCGCAATTGAGAAAAGAAACCTGTAAGCGGAAGTGTCGCCCAGCCCAGGTACTTACAGTAAAATAAAATAATGTTTGACAATTCACAAAGCATCATTTAGCCCCAAGCAAAGCAGAGCTTGTGTTATGGGTACTAGATGACAGATATAAACAATACAATTATATAGAATTTTTTTATAGATAGAAAGTACCCAGAACACAGGGAACAAATATTTGCAGATCATCATGTGAACTTCACCCGCCGCGCCAAATCTTTCGTCCAACATTACCAAGTTAATAATAAAATAGATAGAAGAGTATGACATAAAACAAAACATAGTAAAATATTGACATTTGATCCCCGACATACCTCTTTGTGACGATGTTAAGTGTTACCTACATATTATGTCAGACCCATGTTGCAGTCAAGGGTTAAATAATGTTCTTTTTGTAATCACTCGCAAATTACTTGAAACAATGTTGACAAGGACACGCCTCATAATATTAAAAATAATTAGTAACAATTTCGCGCAAAACCTACTATGATGAGATTCCACAAAATGCATTCGCGTGCACCGCCCTCCCACAAATTGACATGCCATGCAATCAGAGAAGATAAAAAACTTTTTTTTTCTTTCTTGGATGGTTGGATGGATTTTCGCAAAGTAACGCTTGTATCTATTATTACCTTTACCTACATTTTTGAACAGATGGGGCCGGGGCTGAACAAAACTTTTCATCCTTTCAGTAAAAATCTACACTTCTCTTTAGATAAGCAACAAGGCAACAGGTTGCAAATGCACGGTCTTTTACTATTCTTAAAAATAATCATGCGACGACATTGTGTCAGATTGTCCTTCAATCATAAATTCATAATATACGACGACGAAACGACGTGATTTTCGCATAAGTTTATAGGCCGACTTAAGACGTAGTTTCATCGGGACTCTACCTGTTATTACCTGAAATAAGTTGGACCGGTCAAGTTAAACTCAGACTAAGAGCCTTATCACACTAGCGGTGTGCGAGCGGCTCCGGGGCGGAGCGGGCGCGCAGCGAATTCGTCGCAATCGCGCCGCGGCTGCGCAGCGAAGACGTCGAGGACGCGCGGCGAATTCGCAACGTTTGATGTTCGTACAATACGTGACGACCTCCGTGGCGCAGCGGGCGAAGGTCCGCCTGCGACGCAGGAGGTTGCGGGTTCGAATCCCGCCTCGGAACAAATTTGTGTACGATCTGCATAAATTTGTTCCGTTGGTCTGGGTGTTTTCTATCTATACTTATAATAAAACTGTAACAGGTCCAATTCTGTACATTGAAGATATTTTGAAAAGTTTTTTTGGAGGGCACTCTATTAACGATACTGAAGCCAAAACTGTAATTTTTTTCATTCATGTCTGTCTGTCTGTCTGTCTGTCTGTCTGTCTGTCTGTCTGTCTGTCTGTCTGTCTGTCTGTCTGTTTGTTAAACGCGCATCACGCCGAAACTCCTGAATGTATTGAAATGAAACTCGGAATGTTTTTTGGTCATACTACAAGGAAGGACATGGGATACATTGGATCCCGGAATTCAGTCAGGTTCCCCTAGGAGAGGGGATGAAAGTAAAATTCGTTAACTGCGCATCACGACGGAACTACTGAATGAATTCGAATAGAACTCGGCATAATTTGAGTTCATACTACGAGGAAAGATACATTTTATCCCGAAATTTAGTAAGGTTCCCCTGGGAGAAGGGATGAATGTAAAATTCTTTCACCGTGCATCACGCCGAAACTGCTGAATGAGTTGGGACTGAATTAGTACGATTTGAGTTCATAATACAAGAAAGGACAGGGGATACATTTTATCCCGGAATTCAGTAAGGTTCCCCTGGGAGAGAAGATGAAAGTAAAATTCTTATTTTATCCCGGAATTCAGTAAGGTTCCCCTGAAAGAGGGGATGAAAGTAAGATTCCTTCACCGCGCATCACGCCGAAACTGCGGAATGAGTTGGAATGAAACCTGGCACGATTTGAGTTCATACTACAAGGACATGGAATACATGTTATCTTGGAATTCAGTAAGGTTCCCCTAGGAGAGAGGAAAAAGTAAAATTCTTTAACCGCGCATCACGACGGAACTACTGAATGAATGCGAATGGAAGTCGGCACGATTTGAGTTCATACTACGGGGAAAGATACATTTTATACCGGAATTCAGTAAGGTTCCCCGTGGAGGGGGTTAAAAGTTAAATTCTTGGATCGCGCATCACGCCGAAAGTACAGAATGTATTCAAATGAGCAATACTATTTATCCCGGAATCAGTGCTGTTCCCTTGGGATGAAAGTAAAAATATGCTACTGAATGAATTCAAATGAAACTTGGCATGATTTGAGCTTACTTAGCTACGAGGGAACATAAGATGCATTTTATCTGGGATATCAGTAGGCACGGTTCTCTTGGGAGAGGGGATAAAAGTCAAAATGTTTTCTTATTTAGAATTCATTAACGCGTCGTCCTATGTCATGCATTCTTATTGTTAGAAACAGTGTTGCAAGATCGAATTTGACTAAATCAGTAGACAGTCAAGTAGAAAATTAATAGATTGAAGAAATAATCTGTAGATTGAAGAAAAATATCGGTAGATAAAGGGTAGGTAAGTTCCTATCTATATATTTTTCCAAGACGCACCCATTAGTAAAGTTCCTACCGAAGTAGGTAGGAACCTAACTAATGAGTGCGTCAATGCCTATTTCAGGCAAAGTAGGTAAAATGTGCAGATGGTCCATGCGATATTCATGGACATGATATTTGGTGGTTTAGCTGGTACAGTTAACTGTACCACTAAAGTTTGGTTGGAGTAAGTGGTCCAATTAAACTAACTAGACCACAGAAAAATATTTTTTCTGTGGTGAACAACCAACTGAGCCTACCTACTAACGAAAAAAAACATTACGGTGGTCCAGTCAAATGGATCAGGAGCCCAATTCTGTAATAAAATGGCTTCACTATGACAATGGAATCGTCGCAGAATCATCACATAGAATCCTTAGATTAATAAAACTCCAGATAGTGCGTGCGAGATAAATTAATAGTTTCAAACTTGACACTTTGACGCGCGTCTCTCCATCTGCATTCATCATAATTTCTTTCATCTAAGGTAGAATACCAAGACGTGTCATTCTTTGACGATACCCCTGTCATAGTGAAGCGATTAGTTTAGCAGATTATGGCCCCAGCTGAACGGAACCATGAGTAAGAAGTGAAACGAGTATGACACTTCTTAACACTGACGCTGGCCGAGTCGTAGCTAAAAGTCGTGTGGATAAAGAATGGGATTGAAGATGACAACATACTATCCCCCGTAGACTCTACACGATTTATACACAATTTAACTAGGTACCTAAATAAAGATACTTATGTTAGAAGTGTAACAGGTCCAATTCTGGGCATCGATGTTTTTTTGCACGGCGTTTCATAACATGAGAGAAACTATGGTTAAATGTGAACTTAATTAGTCGGCGGGTATGTCAATCGCGAACGAAGTCGCGGGTACAGCTAGTGTATAATAAAAAAATATCTATCTATGTAGTGTATTGTATTATGTATATCAGTTATCTAGTACCCATAACACAAGCTCTGCTTAGCTTGGGGCTAGATAATGCTGTGTGAATTGTCCAGCATTATTTATATTTATTTATTTAATACACTCATTAACATAATGGATTCCAACGAGGAGACACTGCTGTTGGCTTTGTTACTTCGAAGACGCCGGAGACGAAAACGAAAGCATTGACGAATTTGGGAGGATCCATTATCAATCAATCGAATGGAAGAGAGCTACTACTTTGTGTTGTTTTGCAAACGAATAAAAAATATGTATGTATGTACTAAAACGTTTGTACGAGACAGTACAAAATGGCGGCCACGCTGCTGTCCGCGGCGTATTCGTTGCGCGTCCGCAACGAATTCGCTGCGCAACCGTGGCGTATTCGCTGCGCGACCGCTCCGCCTCGCAGCCGCTCGCCAACCGCTAGTGTGATAAGGCTCTTAGGGTTCAAATAAGTTTTGGGGGCATAGAAACCTGGTTACACGATTTTTTTGAAATATTCAACTTTCAAAATTACATTCGAGTACGAGAATTACGTAAATATAACTAGTGGCCTTTTGATATCAGGATTGACACTTGGTGGATTACGTTGGCACCCTTTCAATACAGAACCTTAAAAACTAACTAGCTCTACTTATTTATGGACAAGGTATAATACATACATACTTCAACAGGTTCAGTCAGATGGAATGTTACTTGGACATTTTAAGCGCAGGATTTTTTTTAATTTTTTACATTATAGCCAACAGGCTGTAGTTAATGTTAAGGATAAACAAGATCCGTCAAGTGCGAGTGTAACTCGCGCGCCGAGGGTTTTGAACGTTTGTCAACAAATATGTACCAAAATTACCGGTTAGAGACTTCGCAATTTAACGAATACCTAAGAATAGTAGGTTACATTTCAGATGGATCTCTCTGCATGCTTCGGTTAAATGGGTGGTTCGGTTAAGGTGGGTATTGGTAAATTTTTCGACTTTTTTCGAAATATTTCAAAAAGTATGAAAGTTACAGAAATTTGAAAAACTGGTTTGAAATGTCCAAACCGATACCTTTCATTTGATACCCCACTCGGTGGGGTAGCCCCCCTTTTGAAAATTATTCATTTTTGACCATTTTTCAAAAAGTGTTCTTTTTACAGACTTCTCTATATTTTTCCTGTAAAATATAGATCCATATCTACAAACGCTCCATACATTTTAAACGGATCGCTCTGCAAACTTCGGAGATAGGGGGGGGGAATGGGTATTTTTTCGACTTTTTTCAAAATATTTCAAAAAGTATGAAACTTACAGAAATTTAAAAAACTGTTTTGAAACGTACAAACAAATACCTTTCATTTGATACCCTACTCGGTAAGGTAGCCCCCCCTTTTGAAAATTATTCCCCCCCATTTTGACCATTTTTCAAAAAGTGTTCTTTTTTCAAACTTCTCTATATTTTTCCTGTAAAATATAGATCCATGTCTATAAACGCTCCATACATTTTACATGGATCGCTCTGCAATCTTCGGAGATAGGGGGGGGGGAATGGGTATTTTTTCGACTTTTTTCGAAATATTTTAAAAAGTATGAAACCTACAACAATTGCAAAATATATTTTGAAATATACAAAATGGTACCTTTCATTTGATACCCCATATGACTCTGTAGGTATCTTTTAAAATTTCGGCATCACAATTTGTATGGAAAATATTCATTTTCATTTTTCATTTATTTTCATTTATTTTTCTCAAAATCTGTACAGGCGCACGAAATGTATTATTGTTTTAAATTTCAAGTTTATAGCTGCAGTAGTTTTTGAGTTATTAAGGAGGGAAAAAAGGACAGACAAAGCGAGACCATAAGGGTTTTGAAACCGATCTTCGATCATCAAAACCCTAAAAACATACCGCTGCTGTATATATAATTTTCACAGATACCTTGTTAAGTAGGGACTCCTTTCATTTCTAGTTACACTGCTGAAGCTGGAAGTCACTGAAAAATGTATCTAAAGAAAACGAGTCTAGGTCCATATTTTATAAAGGGGCAAACCTAGCGAGTTTGCTTGTCAAACTAGACCTAGATCTCAATACTCACGGGTTCCCTGTGATAAAAAAAAACTAGAATTACATAAAATTCAACCTTTTTTCTAAACTGGAAAACATGATTGCGAAAAAAAATACGATAAAAAAATCATGAAAGTGTGCAGATTTGCGTCTAATTTGTTCGAGACCTCAGGAACCCTGCAATCTATAGTAAAGATTTTTGTTTTGATTCGTAGGTTATTACTAATTCTTTGGTTGTGTAGTTTTCTTGTAAATAAGCAATTTTTGCGCTTACGCTATTCCAAAAAATTATGCTCCGTTTCGCTCCTATGAACGCGAAACCCTATGCCTATCCTTTTTTTTAATGATTAAAAAAAAAATTAAAGTTCACAATTATTACACAATTATAATTAAATTTTAATTCAACCTTATTAGTTACGTTACACAACATCAGACTATTTACATGCTGTTTTGTAGGAAATTTCAAGGAGAATCCAAATATATATACATGTTAAGAGGTATTACTAGATAATAATCAAGAAATCAGCGAAATAATGCACCACATCCCATTTCCGCGCTGGCGGGCAGCATGCTGGCGAAAACCCTGCCACGTGAAGGGGTGTATCAGCGCGTAGGCTCTGCCATCTGAGAGGTTAAGAAAATCGGTATCTGTCATCAAAGCTCGGTTAAACTTGGTCGCTATTCGTCCACAACCATACATTACTATGATTTATGTGCAAGTTGCAATGATCGCTTTCGCAATACCACTTTGTCTAAGTACCTACGTTGCAATGCTTCTCAGAACACTGCACTTTCTCTGAGACCTCATGGTACACAACCTCCAAGAAATTGTCTTCATCCAATAGGTACTTATTACTTACCTCCTAGAATTGTTTAAGTGTGAGCTGACCTTTAAGAAATTTTCGCGAAAACATAATCAGTCGTCTGTACAAGCTTCTCTTAGCTGTTCGTTTACTCAATCATTTATTGCACGCTATAGATGTACGCTATGCTAAGCTGTGTGGTGTCGTCGGCTTAGAATTTGCACCACCCCAACTGTTCCCGCGGGTGTCGTAAGAGGCGACTAAGGGATATCCACCGGGGACTGTGCATGAGGGCCGTGCATGAGGGCTGGGGATCGCAGTTCGGTGGTAGAATAACAATTCTACCACCGAACTGCGATCCCCAGCCCTCATGCCCAGCGTGGGGATAATGGGCAATACCCCCCATGAGATGAAGGCCAATAAGGCGCTTATCAGTTTATATTCATTACTATAGTATATAGTATATAATTGCGACGCAGGAGGTTGCGGGTTCGATTCCCTACTTTCGGGACAAACGTTTGTACGATCTGCAGATATTTGTTCAGAGTTTTCTGGATGTTTACTATGTATAATAAAAAATATCTATCTATGTAGTGAATAAAATCTATCTTTGTAGTGTATTGTATTAAGTATATCAGTTATCTAGCACCCATAACACAAGCTCTGCTTAGCTTGGGGCCCAAGGTTAGATGATGTTGTGTGTATTGTCCAGCATAATTTATTTATTATACTATATAAGACCCTGCTGGACAAACAATTTGTATGAGAGAGGGAGAGAGAGAGAGTTCTTAAGATGATGCTGTACCTATTAAATCTGAAGCAATATTTAATGTATTTAAATCTACCTATTCGTTGACACAAAGACTCATAAGCAATGTAAATAAATGTCAATAATTAATATTAATAACACTTAAATTAAATTTTTCGCTCCGATCCAGTTTTTATCAGAATACTCTATCTCTATTGGATAAAGGTTGTCGGAGATTAAAGACGCACCGTCACCGCACAGCACGAAAATGTTTATTTTAATAAGGGGTTTATCTCGTAACATTTATATGCCCGCTATCACTTTAACCTCTCGGTGTACAGCTATCCGAGAGGAGTAAATTAAAAAACAGCGCTGCTTGCATATTAATGCATTACAGCTAAATGCTGTATTTACTCCTTTTGTCTTAGTTTATTAGTTTTAATTTAGTAGTGTAAGTATAGTTTTATTTTGTGTATTTTCTGAATTAAAGCAATAAATGATTTTATATTATATTCATATGTATTTAATATTGAGGGCATCAGATAACAGACAGCTCGCGCAGACAGCATTTGTTTAAAGCTTGTGGGAAGCCATTCTGTCACTGTAAAATTAATCTAAACATAACGAGTTTAGGCCCCTATTTGAATACACATTTTTGGCTGTGCGTTGGATTAATATACGCAATGCTCAAGTAGCGCAACTAATCTTTTTTCGTACTACCACTTAACCCGGAGTACGGACTAAGTAAATTATGGTT
Organism: Eupithecia subumbrata; assembly: GCA_949316285.1. NCBI lineage: Eukaryota > Metazoa > Arthropoda > Insecta > Lepidoptera > Geometridae > Eupithecia > Eupithecia subumbrata. The sequence continues at coordinate 23,874,612 of OX438644.1, read as the reverse complement.
TAGCGATTGAAACCTAAACATATAAATTAAGTTTTGTCATTGCCATCCTGAACAACCTCAACCTCAACAGCCTGCAGTATTTGTCCACTACTGGACACAGGCCTTTATCACATGGGGGCAATGCCCATAATCCCCACGCTGGGCATACGGGTTGGGGATCGCAGATCGGTGATAGAATTATTCTGCAGGGGACGCTGCTGCCCGCCCCCGGTGGATATCCCTTAGTCGCCTCTTACGACACCCGCGGGAAGAGTTGGGGTGGTGCAAATTCTAAGCTGGCACCACACAGCCCGGCATAGCCATACAGCGGGGTAATTAACTTCTGTCTGCAGTTAGCTCAATTGTTTCAATTGTAAATACTAGTTCTTATTTATTTCTATTATTTGATTGTAATATTCCCCAAAATGCGCAGATTAATCTGCCTTCCTCATCATAATTTATTCGACTTGTGACTCAACCGCCTAATATTTTCTAGAAAAATCCAAATGAGGGCATTAACTGTACTATAAATGGCAAATCATGAACGAATCGTTATTAAATGTTAATGAAGTAATAAAAAGAACTTTGTGGTCTGTCTGTCAGGGTATTTCCCATTTTTTTCATGGGGCTTTTATTTTATCAACTGAGTTTTCTAAGTAAAGAAACATAGGTAAGGGTTTTTAGACTGTACTGTGTTCTTCTTACTGTAGGTATCAATCATATTTGGTAGGTACAAAGGTAAAAAAGCCTTTTTTATAGACTGCAGCTATGTACGCCCCACTTCTTATTTGAGGCAAAGTATCTAAATATGTATAAATTATTTTAGTCTAGGGTTTAAGTTGAATCCAAACGCAGGCTTATAGGTACTCATTACCCTAATATTAACAAAATATTCCATCAATTTCAAATTTATCTATTCTCTTTTTTATGAGTCTCGCATAAAACCGGATTCGTTTGACGTCAGACATCCACAAACAATTAATTTATTGTACCGCCCAGTTATACAAAATGGTTGGGAAAATTTCGAATATTTGCGGTCAGGTCATTAAATAAAAAGGTTACTTACAAACAGGACTTGGTCCAAATTTTTGCATTGTAAAAATGTTCAAAAAACCCAAAAAGAAATAAAACCCAAATCGTACAAAATGGTAGAGTATGGTAGAGTTATATTAAAATGAAAATTTTATGTCCTACAATACAGAAATTTGTGGAAAAAATAAAGACCGTGTGTACTTTAGTCTAGTTTTCTTAGATCTAGGCCCCAAGAGATCGATAAATGGATATTATACTTAGACATGGGCAACGCAATAGGACCTCAGAGGCGAGGGCGTGTGGCGCAACGCTGCGTGCGCATGCGACTCGTCCTAGCAGAGAGGTCAGCGTTCAATACATTGGTACTCCTTGGTTAGCCCAATGTTTACATAGATAGGTATACATACCTATTAGCATATATGTTCCCTAGGAAGGTTTCAAAGCCCGTTTAGAAATCATAAAAAATATTGTTCCACTAACTAAGAAGTCAGTATAGTAAAAAATGTACTAGGTTAATTATAGGTTTGCTACTATCCACTCGTAATCGCAATAGTTTTTGATTTAATTATGTTAATTGTAGTTGATACGCAATATTTACCATACCATGTTAAAGACACGTGTAAGGATACCGGTAATAGATTTAAAATTAATCATAATAGTAAGAAGGAAGCTCCTTATTAAGTTCCTTCAAGGAACCTATTTGGTTTAAGTAGGTACATAATGACAAATTCGTTCCTAGGCAGTTAAAGTTAATAATAAATAAATAGTAATAATAATAAATAAAAATCTTTATTAAGAACATTTTACAGGATCTTAAATACATATTGAAACGTTAACACTACCGAAGCTTTACAAACTGTGTGGTAGTGTTAACGCCCGTCTCCTAGATTTATGAATAATTAAATTTAAAACCTTAATTACTAAACAAAATTACAAGCTACTTATTTATTGATTAATCTATTTATGGTTTTTTACTACTGGCTATTACAAATTCACATAAAAACATTGTATGGTTTGTGAGTGTTGGTGTATGTGTGTGTGTGTGTGTGTGTGTGTGGTCTCCAGAGGCACCAGTCTCTTAAGAGTCTGGGCAACAGGAGACCCAGGGTTTAGTTGTGTAAGAATGAGTTAGTGTGTATATGTATGTGTGTGTGTGTGTGTATGTGTAGATTGGTTTTCCCGAGGCACCAGTCTCTTGAGAGTCTGGGCAACAGGAGACCCAGTGTGTGATTGTGTATGTGCTTGTGTGTGCGTGTGTGTCTGTATGAGTGGTTGTGTCAATGCTGGTGTGTGTGGCAAAATTGGACTTTGATTCTCCTGAGGCACCAGTCTCGTGAGAGTCTGGTCAACAGGAGATATGTTGCAACTGAAGAAAAGGCGAATCAAATGAACTATTTTAGGGTAACAAGGAGTTCCTCGGTTTCCTCATAAGTCAGAGAAAGGAGCCAAGTGGAACATTTAATTTTACATTTATACAGTGGAAGTGGATATATGTTTAGGATTCTGTTAACACGGTTATATAAAGATGGACTCGAGAAATGATATTGACGACCTGCTGCAACCACCTTCCATGGCTCCCCTCTGCAGACAATATCAGAGCGTCGCTTCGATTCTTGTAGGCAGGGACTTTATTTTTATTTATTATTAACTCTTCCCGCGGGGTGCCGCGGGTGTTGTAAGAGGCGACTAAGGGATGGATATCCTCCGGGGGGCGGAGAGCAGCGTCTCCGACGAAACAATTTTACTACCAAACTGCGATCCCAACCCGCATGTCCAGCGTCGGGATTATGGGCATTACCCCCCAACCCCATGTTACAAAGGCCAATAAGGCAGGGGGTGGCCTGCGTCCAGCAGTGGACCGGTAACTGGTAAGGCTGCAGAGATTACATAAAGGTACCGACATACTACGGCTACGTACATATTACAGAAAACTTTCTAAACGCACAAATGGTGTACAATAGAATACCCACATCCTTATTAGAGTCAATCTTCACAGACGGCTTGGTACAAGTGCACCAACGAAGTTTTGATGTATCAATGAATTTGAATTTGAACAGTATTTGTTAAGTTTGGGATCTAAAAGTGTCACTAGAACCAAACATAAACGCCATGACCGATTTCTTTCGTCTTACAAACTGCAATGAGTATAATTTTATGCAACCTTAACCACCACCGTCAACCTAATGGATATATCTACCACACTTGATAATTACGTTAAAAAATCAGAATTTTGTAAAAGAATTTAAAATCCTAGAATAAACAATTCACAACGCAATATCGGGTTTCGTGCAATGCAATCTTTCCCTTGAAAACGATCAAAAGTCAGTTCTCGTTGTAGAATCGTAATGCTGAAAATGTACTTCATCTAGTTTATTCAAGATAACCTTGTCTAGACCATTCTGTGCCTATTCTAGACAGACGGACCGTATGATGTGCGGTATATTAGAGCTTCCTGTCGGCGATGCATGCAATGAACAAGATTTCTAATCCTTAAATCTCTATGTTACTATAAAGTTTCAAGTACATGACAGGGTGTCAGGGTCATTTTGAATTTCAAAGGTATTAGTATTAACGCATTCCCTGCCCAACCACGGCGGACCCACAGGCCCCAGCGGTTGTAGGTTCTTCGCCGCTACACGGTGGCGCTGGCCAAGATGTGCGTCTTGGGCCATGAAACTGTAACCTAAATAATTGTGCTGGTGGTATGATAGTCGCCGCAGTTGGAATAGGTAAGTGACGTGCCTGGTTTTCATCTTCTGAAAGTCACAATCAAAATGTTGATGCAGGTAAGTATAAGTTGATTATGGCCTAGAAGTCAGAAACAGTACCCACCTACCAACGGATAACGACTGACTGCCGTGACCGAAAATTTGGGTAGGAGGACATCAATGAAACATAATCCCTACAGGTAATATGCAAGGCACTCATGGGTTGTTACCTATCAAGAGTAAACTAGCTAATCCATTTTGCATCTAGTTACTAGGGCTCTAACATTAACAGAATATTGATATTCATCATCGATTAATGCTAACAAGTATGTTAATTTCATACAGGTAGATAGGTTAAGGAACTCTGAACTCAAAAAATCATGTATGAATCTATCAATAACTAATTATCGAACCTTAGGAAAATACTGAAGTAATCGTGACGCACTTAAGGTATTTGCGTGCTAACTGTTTGTTCAATCGCAAATCTTTTACGTCAACCTGTTGCAAAAAGTTTCCATGAATAGGACCACAACTGATGATGACATTGCATGCTCTTTTGTTTCTTATTAGATTTGTTAAGTTTTCTCATTTGTGTTTAACTGTTAAATCCGGTTGGTGTAGTTAACCTTAACCTCTAAATACTGCCAACTACTCTATGATGTCAGATGACTGAGAAATAAAAGGCAATTATTATCTAGTAAGTACCTACGTTTAAAAAAAAAACCTAACCTAACCTGAAATTACACACTCGATAGGAATTGGTCTTTTTCTCCCCTAGGTGTACAATGTACTATTTCCAGGTAATATCGGTCTCTGGCACAGAAAGGATAAAATCCAATAAGGTGCTTATCAGGGGGAGGCCTGCGTCCAGCCGTGGACAAATAGAGGCTGTTTAGGTGAGGTGAGGTAGTAAAAGTTGTCAACGATAACTTCAGCACACCTCAAAGTTCACTCACAGCGTCATTTTACTACTTAAACACGCCCTTTCAGATTCCAACATTAACGGTGACCGTAATTTACTGGACGAAAAATTAGTCTTTGAGTTTGAAAAGGTCTCAATAAAGGCCTTTGCTAAATTATTATTTTTCGATTATGTCTACTAGTATAATATTTAACCTTCCATCATCATTACATACTTTCGAAGTTTAAAATGTACTTACACCTAAATAGTATCTCTACATAGTATAAAACATCGCTTCCCGCTGTCTGTCTGTCTCTATATGTATATGCTTAGATCTTTAAAACTACACAACGGATTTTTAAACAGTTTTCTGAATAGATAAAGTCATTCAAGAGGAAGGTTTATATGTATAAAACATGCATTATATAGGAGAGAAACACTGATAATTTTAGAGGTTTCTAATGTGGTGTCGTAAATAAACAAATTTTTTGCGCTTACATTGCAAACGCTGGCCTACGAGATAGATCAAAATAATGTACTACAGTATATACACCTTAAAAAGGTGTACAAAAAAGTCCGGGATGGTATATGTCTATCTCTTAGGGATAACCCACAATAACCACTTTTTATTCTTTACTATTACGAGAAATAATGGCTTATTTACGAAGCGATTTTAAGCAATACAACAATAATCCTTTTCTAATTAAGTAAGTTAAATACACAGTGCATTTAATATAGATTAATATGGCTCTTTACAGCATGTAGTTTAGGTTTCCACCAAACCCATAGCCGCTCCCTCCGCTCAACACACACTCTTCAACTGCAGACTCTCCGCCCCTTCCATTCCTATAGCTCATCCTTTACCGTACGTGCCATAAAGCTGTGGAATGCCCTACCCACTTCAATTCGACAAGCTAAGTCTCTCCCTATATTCAAACATATGGTCTATGAACATTTTCTTGCCTCTACTTCAAACTGTTATATCAAATTAGTTTATTTACATACACCCTATATATTTATTTTATGTTTATTATATATTTATTTTATGTATCTGTCATACTTATTGTATTTATAGCTATCACTATTTGCAACACGCCACCGTCTATACTTGTTCTTTCACTTCCGGTCCATCCAAAGGTTGCCTGGAAGAGATCGCTCATAGCGATAAGGCCGCCCATTGTGCAACGTTATTTGTATTTGTCTTTTCCTGTCCTGTGTTTCTGTTTTATTTGGTGTGCAATAAAGAGTATTCTATTCTATTCTATTCTAAATCAATAATTTCGAAGATATAACAGTTTTAAAATGTAGGGATATAGCGGTTGCGGTAGTACCGGCCCGGGGGGCCGATTCTGTAGGTTATTTAGTATCAGCATTGCACCCGTGCGAAGTCAGGGCGGGTCGCTAGTTTAAAGAATAAAATAATCTCAACAGTGCTATAGGTATCGCTCTGACACACATAACCGCAAGCGGGATAAACCCCGTGGACTGCGCAGTGGGTCTGACAGTTTTTATTTATTTATATGTATATCCTAGTTTATATCACTAGTACTGTTTGTAGTTCCTTAAATAAATGATTTAATTAAATAAATAAATATATCTAGGTGACTAGAAATGACCGATTAACTACCTACGGCATTTTTACAAACTGACTTCGTCAATTCCTCATGAATCTTATCACCAACTAACTTCCAGTTATGACGTTGTTAGAAATGAAATCAACCCCAGATAATAATGTATCGGTATTGAGAAACTCCATTTAGTTCTTAGTTCTAAGTCGCTAATAATAATGATCATGATGATTGTAGGTACCGATTCAAATAATATTTTGTAGCTAGTAAGGTATTAATTACTTGCTGTGTGATGCCGTCTTAGAATTTGCACCACCCCAACTCTTCCCGCGGGTGTCGTAAGAGGCGACGAAGGGAAACCGGATGCACCGGGGGCTGGCAGCTGCAGCGCGCCTGCAAAACAATTCTACCACCGAACTGCGATCCCTAACCCGCATGCCCAGCGTGGGGATTATGAGTATTACCCCCCATGTGATAAAAGCCAATAAGGCGCTTATCTGGGGAGGCCTGCGTCCAGTAAAGGCTGTTGAGGTTGATGAAGTTATTAATTACGGCCGTGACAGTTATTTCCGTTATTGCTGAAAGTTATTAGTTGAAATTTATGTAGAATATGCGTTGACGTCTTTTACCAAAAAACGTGAGTAAATTTAAGCGTTTTAATTTTTATTTAGACGAATTCCCAGCACTACAAACAATTTTTTTAAAATTACTGTGAATATTTTACAGGTTCTCAACAATAGCTAATGTTAATTACCAAGCCATGGTTTGTTGATCAGCTATTTTGAAAACAAGTTATTATAATTTGATTGATAGTAGCATAAATGTTACATAAAAATAAAATATACACCAAAATTTACTTCGAAGGATGTTCGTAGGTGATTAAATATTTAAGTTAGCAATCCTTTGCTTAGTTCGAGTTCCGCACTGTATTTTAAATAGTTATTTTATTATTTAGTGATTTTGGAAAATTTGTTTATTAATATTTTACTGTTTTAGGCTATTAAAATACAAGAACAATATTAAAAATTTAAAAACCTCCAGACAGATTTTCATGAAACATGGCTAAGAACACTCGGGATAAAATTATCTATGACACAAAAAATGCTAAACGAAAATCGGTTAATCCGTTTGGGAGGTACGATACCACAGACGATACACAGACAGACACGTTAAACTTATAACACCCCTCTCTTTTTGCGTCGGGGGTTAAAAAGAGGATTTGTTTTTCTCAACTGTGACCTAAGAAAGTAGGGTTATTAAAATTCTAATCCACTTAACACCAATATCATAAATGCGAATGTTTGGATGTTTAAATGTATGGTTGGATGGATGTTTGTTATCTCTTCACGCCAAAACTACTGAACGGATCAAGCTGAAATTATTTCATATAGGCACTACTAGACCTCCAATAAAACAGGCTACTTTTTATCTCATAAATCAGTTCATAAGAAATAGAAATAACCTTTGTTTCCATAGAAACAACGCGTGCGAAGCCGCGGTCATAAACTAGATAAACTACCTACATAATCCACTTTAACCGAAGCAAAGTCCAGCATTTGTTCGATTTGTTTCAAAACAAATATGATTTACATACTTCAACAAAGCGGGGTCGTTGCGGATCAAAATTAGCGTTCAATGGACAAGCCATTGGAGTAAGTAGGTACTTCAATGCACTTTGAACTGCCACTGACATGGCGGTTCCTGATTCCATTATGATACCTACTTATATAATAACTTAGGTACCTACCTTTCCGATTTTACCTTCTCAAACTTAAAACTGTGATGCTACTGCTCCACCTGCGTCCTTACGCGTTAATTAACGCGTTAATTAGGGCGTTGTACAGATGTGGCCAAGGTTTTCAATTTTCAATTATTAATGGCGTTGCTAATGGCATAAGACGCCAAGCGATAGATAGCTCAGGTGTCGGTGTTTTCCACACATTAAAGGGTTTTAGCGCGTAGTTTAGCGCACTAGGCGATATTGGCTACATAACCGCCTTCTCATTCCGTGGGCCGCATGCGCAGGGAAAGGATGTGTCGTGCGTAATGTTTTGCGAATTGCATTATGGCGGCAATCGAATGGTTAATGAAAAGGCATTGGGGTTCCTGGAATTACTCTAAATGAAACCATCCTTATGGAATCCAAAACTTCAATCAAACAAGAATCGCTCGGCAGTTAGTGATGCATGGCAGCGTATCATTCAGTCAATATCATTTCCTGTGAATAATTAAAAAAGAAAAAAGATTCCCTTATGGGATACTACCATATCCATGTAAGCAAAGACATAAATCTACCAAAGAAATACAAAAAACAATCGTTGTGCAGTTCACGCGTTAATTCACTAGGAATTACCTCTTGACGGCGTTGTTACGTGAATGTACTTACCCAACCTGCATTTTTAGCGCCTAAATTAACGCATAAATGAACATTAACACTAACGTCAACGCTAACGCAGGTGGAGCCGTAGCATCAAACAACACCTTATAATACCTACTCGCAATAAGGACACACTAAAGATGCGCGACTGCGAATGAATTGGCCAGTCGAATGATCTACAACTACTAATTTACTCATTCGACTTGAATATTATTAACATACTAATCTTCAAAGTCGAATAACAACTACTATTTAGTAATTAATTACTAACGCCTCTTCGAATTGATCGAGGCGCCGAATAACGAATTGAGTTCGACTGCCCGACTCGGGCAGTCACCATTACTAACTAAATTAGTTACTAATATGGTTAGTAATGGCGAGAGGCGTCGAATAACTTTTTGATTTCGACTGTCCGACTCGATCAGTTGCCATTACTAACCATATTAGTTACTAATTTGGTTAGTAATTCCGAGTCGGGCAGTCGACGCGAAATCAATTCTTTATTCGATGCCACTCGCCATTACTAACCAAATTAGTTACTATTTTGCCCTAGTCATTCGAATGGTTCAAATGATTTGTGAAGTCGAATAATTCGAATGAAATCATTCACTATGTAGTGTTAGACTTCATCATCATCATCATCAGCCTATGTTAGTCCTCTGCTGGACATAGGCCTCCTAATGAGCGCCATAGCGCTCCGTCTCCAGCTTGCCGCATCCAGCATCTGCCTGCAGTCTTTGGTAGGTTGTCATCCCACCTTGCCGGAGGGTGTCCTACACTACGTTTGCCGAAAATAAAAAAAAATAAAAAATTCTTAGAACTATGTCGATGACTTTGGTTCTCTGTCGGATGTATTCGTTACGAATCCTATCCTTCAGAGACTGCGAGCATAGCTCTCTCCATTGATGTTCCTTAGTTGTGTTAATTTCGCACAGTCCCGGTAGGGATACCGGGACTCAGTGCTCAAAACGGGTAAGCTAAGGACGATGATTCATAAAACAGAATAAAGGAGTATACCGAACTTTTATTTGTACTCTGACAATTCTTTACTTATTAGGGTACATAAAAACAATCACAAACATAATAGTATTCTAAATAAAGCATGCATAATCAACAAAAAACGTAACCCTTACAATTACCCGTTTTGCCCAAAGCGGGTATGGACTTAGGGCAAAGCGGGTAATGACTAAATTAATGAGGTTAACGATTTGAACTACAAGTCATTTCGAATTATTATTAAGTATTATTTTAAGGTAACCTTACTGTAATCAAATCATTCTTCATAGTTATTTTTAAGTCATTTTATAACTCTTGGCAAACGTCGCAGTAATAAGCTCTGCCAGCGTATGAGGTGCAAGCCTCATGAGCCCACATCAGACAGTCGTCACACCTTATCCAGTCTTCAGTAGGCGGCTCAGAGTAAAGCTCGCTGCATACTAAGCATCGGTAGTCGGTTTTGTCATTTTTATAAATCTTTGGACCTCTTTTGACCTTTTTTGTCTCTTTTCTTCTCAGGCTTGTGGAAGGTTTAGGTCCCTTAAAATTTTTCTTCACTCCATATTTTTTTTTAATATCCTTCTTTTTAGCCTCTTTTTCCCTTTGCTGGTATTTTATAGGAATGCTCGTGCTCTGGACATCCTTTCTTTATGTGTGTCTCTGTAATGTAGACAAGTTGATACCGTATTTTTTGGCTGCACTATTGACGAAATTTTTGCTAGCTTCTACCATCTCACGTTTCATAATATTCACAACCCATGATGCGTTTGTAGTTTTTCGTTTGTATCCATTAACCATCTGTAATAGATATATACCTAACCAGCTGAATTATTAAGCCGTTGATGTAAGCATACAGGTCAAATCGGGTAAGGACAAAACGGGTACCCGCTTTACCCTTACCCGTTTTGCCCAAAAGCATTAATTTTATAAACACACTCATAACCTACAAACCGAAACAAAAGATGAAAAACCATTTCACATATAAGAGGGCCACATTATTGCAAAATAATAACATACAATTAGTAAGAGCATATCATGAACCATTTTCGATTAATTGAATGTAATGTAACTTGAAAATATTTAGTGAAAAGAGCTAAAACGTTTGATTTCGTCTTACCTTGAAACCGCGCGAGCCAGAGAATCGGGCTGACTGCCTGTGATTGGCGGACTGATAAGCTATCGTGTTGCACGCACACATTCTCACTAGCGTTAGATGCGCGAAAATTCAAACACCTACCCGCTTTAGGAAGGGTACCCGTTTTAGGCTTCCCTCCCCTAGAGTGTCTGCTTCGCCTGCTGAAAATCCAGGGTTCAAATCTCTGCATCTCCAAATGTAAAAGGATGTTACTTTTTGAATTTCCGCCTTGATTAGCGTTTCATTTTTGACTATAAACAGACCCATATAATATAAGTGTTATATCATTCAATGTAATTTAAATATATACATCATTAGTAACAGATTTTTTTAACAATCGTTAGCTCAGTAATAAGTATTTTATAATAAACAGCAAAGAAATATTATCGTTCGTTCTCATGTTATCATCGATAAAATAGTGCACGACCTGTGGGCCGTGGCGTAATTTTATGTTTTATGTTTATGGTTACAGTTTAAATAGCGCCCATCTTGTAGAAAGTCCAAAAGCGAATTGAGGAAATCTAAGGATTCGTAAAAAAAAACATTTTATTACCATCATAATCAATGTTTTAATGAAAATTCAACTAAACGTATAAATCTTATTTATACTTACAATAGGTAAACAAGTTGAATATTTACATTATGAGCGCTGTCATATAGAACACACTCTATACCCTTGGATAACAAAATTTTGAGAAAAGGGGAATAAAAAACTCGACTGAGTTTCAAAAAGGTGAAGGGCAAAAAAGCCAGGTTCAGGTTTGCCTCGTTTTGTCACCATCGTGCAACTGTTTACCGAGAGCATTGGATTCAACAAGATACAACAAAAATATTATATTTCAACAGGAAATATTCGGTAATCAGCAACATTACGTCACTAAAACTTTGGGATAATTGGGGTATATGTGATTTATAAAATCTCACAATCAGGGACTTACATTAAAGGTATTATTATATTGCAGATTATGTTCATATAAGGTAAATACATAATTAACATGAATATTTTTAAGAGTACCTAGGTACAACGAGTAAACATCGTATAAATTATGATATAACGCAGTCTTGGAACGTCGTGGCCACCGCTTTACCCTATATTGAGACCGCTTTTAACCCTTTTTCTCGTAAATTTTGACAGTTGCGCGTACAAAACGATCTGCGGTTCGACAAAAGTGCCATCATAAAAGGTAAATACATTTTAATTGCAGTTTGTGATATAATTATTGATATAACTTTTTGTTCTCTAAGTGTGGCAGCAATTTCAAAATTTACGAGAACAAGGGATCTGGTTACACAGTAACTTTTATTTAACCCTTTGATTTTGTTGGTTGTATAAAAATTCGTATCAACAGCATTTATTTTTATTTTTTGAGAAATTATAGTAGGGACTTAGCCACTTGATATATTCTTCAAAAATTAGAAAATTTATGATATTTTATATTTACGTAAATGTTAACAAGTTGATCCCTGACATAGGAAGTAGGTACATAACGAACAATAAAATTCTACAATACCGTGTAGATAATCAACAGGTACTTGTAGGTACTCACATAAAAAATACCACGCAATAACTATTCATAAAATAGTGCTAGATTCTAAAGACACGAATAGGTAACGTACCTATGTCTAAAATAAAGGATGCAAAGATAAACAAAAGATTGTTGAAAGTGAACCTATGCAACTGATGAATTCACAATGAATTAAATAAAAGTTACTATGAAACGAAACCCCTACTGAGACTACTTCTACCGAGTACTACATTGTTGTCCTAGTTGAAACATCTAACCTGTAATATGAGGCTGGGATACTGAATAATCTTGGGATATCTGAGCAGGTTCATACGCTTACCATAACTTGAGAGGTATACATGTATAAAGGTCAAAGTATCGTTTGGTCCAAAAGAGCCCACGAAAGCAATCAAGGGTTAAGGGTCAAAGTCAAACCTAAAGTTATCCCAAGATTTTATATTCCAAGCCAGAGATTATAACTAAATTACACTAATATGGCTACAATATTTAGAAGATACTGGCCTCGCCTAAACGATAACAACTACATTACAATACGGAATCTACGCTACAAACTTATGGAGGGACTAGAAAAGTATAAAATGGAAGAACTACCGACCGCTTGCGTCTTATTGCCAACATAACAACAGGTATCAAAAACTTTAAATTCAAAAACGTAATTGCCGATTCAGCTGAAACAATACATAGGATAAATTAATAAAACAACGGAGGTAATTTAAGTCGACCTCGTTTTCATTTTTTACTTGTTTAAATGATTAACTTTTTGGCACTAATTAGTGTCATGTATTTGGAAATATATTACTATTACTAATAACATAAATAAAAGTTAATTGTGGCAAATAAGACGCACCACTAAACGATCTATTTGCTACTAGGACTAAGTTATGACTAAACAGCCTAAACATTGACTAGATACAAAACAACCAAAAAACTAGACTGACTAGATAAATTGATAAACAAATCGGTACAACAAAATCACCCATTCATTAATAACGCGTACATACAAAAATTTGCAAGGTTTTGTACAAAACAGCTTCTTACAACTTCACTTGTTAGCTTTTGTGCATTTGCTCCGTAAGTGAGAAATTAGCCACCTTACACCATCTCGTATAAACTTCTCTAGCTAAGAGTCCTTACCTTAGAGTTTGTTTATTTTTGTTAGCATACCAACGCCAGAATAAAACAATACAACAATTGGTACACTGCATAGCAAAGAAAAGTATATACTATGGAGGTTAGTTTTTCATTTAGTAAAAAGGTTAGACGGGACTGATTTGCCAATTTCATCATTCGACGATCATAGCATTCATTTGTTTTCCCTTACGGAAGAGACTCAGAACAGAATAGGTTGTCTTTTGTTACTATTCGAAAGTTCTGGAGCCGAATTCTGCTAACCAGTCACTTTACTATGACAATGATCTCGTCGAATTGTCCATATATGAAAGAAACTCTAGATAGTGCGTACTACGGTGCTATTTGCACGGAGAGATAGATTGAATGGTTTCAATCTTAACACGTTTGACTCGCGACCCTCTCTGTAGTGTCTTTCATCAAAGGTAAAATGCCAAAATGTGTCGATTTGAGACGATACCATTGTTATGAAGCGATTAAATTAGTTGAATAGGCGCCCTGATTTGGTACAAAGGAAGAACGAGGTAGATACATACAAAAAGGATTGGCAGGGACGGGAGACAGTATTATAGGGAGTCAAGTCTGGTCCTCTGAACGGCAAGTAAAGCCGACTGCTGTTGGAGGCTCTTGCGCAGCCCTTCTAGGGTTTGGAGCACCTGGAATAAGTAAAGAGTTTGATAAAATAAATAATTCTGGGCAGTTCACATCTTGCCCCAAACTAAGCAGAGCTTGTGTTATGGGTAATAATTAACCGACATTCTTATCACGGACCCAGAACACCCGGAACAAATAGAAATCTGCAGATCGTACAAACATTTATTGTCACAACAAACATAGTCAAACATAGTGCCGCCTATGGATAATAAATAAGAAAGGTTAAATTACTACATTTTTACGGAATCGCGGTGTGGATTTCGCTGTGTGGTGCCAGGTTAAAATTTGCACCACCCCAACTCTTCCCGCGGGTGTCGTAAGAGGCGACTAAGGGATATCCACCGGGGGCGGGCAGCAGCGCCCCCTGCAAAACAATTCTACCACCGAACTGCGATCCCCAACCCGCATGCCCGGCGTGGGGATTATGGTGCTTATCAGGGGGTGGCCTGCGTCCAGTAGTGGGCCAATACAGGCTGTTGAGGTTGAGGTTACGGAATCGCATTTATCCGAACCAAACCGTTGAGAAAGTCAGAGGAATTGGATTGAAACAAAACAAGATCCGTCAAGTGCGAGTGTAACTCGCGCGCCGAGGGTTTTGAACGTTTGTCAACAAGTATGTACCAAAAGTACCGGTTATAGACTTCGCAATTTAACGAATACCTAAGAATAGTAGGTACCAACCTACATTTCAGATGGATCTCTCTGCATGCTTCGGTTAAATGGGTGGTTCGGTTAAGGTGGGTTATGGTAAATTTTTCGACTTTTTTCGAAATATTTCAAAAAGTATAAAAGCTACAGAAATTTGAAAAACTGGTTTGAAATGTCCAAACCGATACCTTTCATTTGATACCCCACTCGGTGGGGTAGCCCCCCTTTTGAAAATTATTCCTTTTTGACCATCTTTCAAAAAGTGTTATTTTTACAGACTTCTCTATATTTTTCCTGTAAAATATAGATCCATATCTACAAACGCTTCATACATTTTAAATGGATCGCTCTGCAAACTTCGGAGATAGGGGGGGGGGAATGGGTATTTTTTCGACTTTTTTCAAAATATTTCAAAAAATATGAAACCTACAGAAATTTGAAAAACTGTTTTGAAACGTGCAAACCGATACCTTTCATTTGATACCCCACTCGGTGAGGTAGCCTCCCCTTTTGAAAATTATTCCCCCCCTTTTTGACCATTTATCAAAAAGTGTTCTTTTTTCAAACTTCTCTATATTTTTCCTGTAAAATATAGATCCATATCTATAAACGCTCCATACATTTTACATGGATCGCTCTGCAATTTTCGGAGATAGGGGGGGGGGAATGGGTATTTTTTCGACTTTTTTCGAAATATTTTAAAAAGTATGAAACCTACAAAAATTTCAAAAAATATTTTGAAATGTACAAAATGATACCTTTCATTTGATACCCCATATGACTCTGTAGGTATCTTTTAAAATTTCGGCATCACAATTTGTATGGAAAATGTTCATTTTCATTTTTCATTTATTTTCATTTATTTTTCTCTAAATCTGTACAGGCGCACGAAATGTATTATTATTTTAAATTTCAAGTTGGTAGCTGCAGTAGTTTTTGAGTTATTAAGGAGGGAAAAAAGGACAGACAAAGCGAGACCATAAGGGTTTTGAAACCGATCTTCGATCATCAAAACCCTAAAAACGTTGACGAATTATCCGACTTAGCGCGGTCAAGTGTGCAAGGTTTTTGGTTCCCGAAGGAGGGAAAGGAGTAATGAGTAAAGTAGAGAGAGTCTCTACTTTCGATCCCTCCTGTTTTTATTAAAATCGAAGTAGATGTCTTATTTAGTCATTTATTTTTAGTTGTTAGTGTGCCACAACTGAGTAAAGGTCTACAATCCTCGCTTCTAAGAAGAGCGGTACTTCGATTTTACCTAGGTAGAAATTTGGCAATGCTACATCTAATTTACTTTTAAACATTTGAACAAAAATTGAGTAGATTCTGAATTTCAGATTCTCTCATAATTGAACTTGAATTTGTGGGAAAATCCCACAAGGCATAACTGAGATTTTATGACATAATCTACATAAGTTATGCCTTTTGTGGAATTCCATTGATGTGTATTGCCATTAGCATTCAAAGCAAAACTGCAGTTATGCGGTGCATTAGGTGCATAGAACAAATTATCGTTTGTAACTTGTTAGACCAGCAGTAGCTTTAATAAGATACGTTGTGGTTATGACCGTTATGACTTATTAATTATTCAAGATGGTTTTGAACAAAGGTTCACTTGTAACACCTACTTAAGTACCTCCATTTAAACAATAATTTTATTTGTACAAATGTACAAGGTACCTACTCTACCGACGCGCGACGGCGTGGCAGCAATGTAAAGATTTCAAATTTGTAAAGTAGGAACGTATTTATTCTAACTTTCTCAGAATCTAAAGATCATCGGTGAATCAGTTTAAATTAAATAACGGTCGTGGTTAGGTTAGCTACGGGATGGGATGGGAGACCTAAGATGTGCCAAAAAGGTCTAGAAATTAGTCATGTTATAGTTCAGTTAAATGATGTAAGTAGCTACTGCCACGCTGCTTCGGATGCGTGTTGTCATTAAAATTAGCCTATTATGTTATTCCAATTCCAGATCTTTATACATATGTGCAACTTGAACCCGATCCATTTAGAAGGTGTGTCGCTGCCTTCGGCCAAACATCTTCACAACGGCCAGACTTTTGCTTGACTAACTTTCGCCTTTAAAATATTAATGAAAGTAGGATATGGCACGCGTGTTCGTCTTTTACTTTTCATAGAAATGACTATTGACACATTGACGTCACACATTTTCTAGCAGAATGTATAATCGTAAGTTCTGACATATCAGAACATGAGCCGAAGCTTCGCAACTTGAAATATGTTTTTTTTACGCTCAAGCTGTCTTAAGCCAAGGCTCTTAAGCTTTCTTACCTCATCCCGTGCATATGCCTTCCGCTTGGGGGGCTCAGAATGCGGCCTGTCAGTCGGCGAGGGGGGATGGATCCTTGCGGGAGGGGGAGGGGGGAATGCCAGAGGGGACCGCTTGGCCACCGGGGACAGTCTCCGGGGTGGCTCCGGGGAATTTGCGCGCATGAAGTTGGTTATGTGAGTGCGTTCCGGACTACGACGGGGGGCTTCCACCTTGAAAAGAAGAAGTTTGCATGCAAGAAGTATGAATGTGATAAGTTTGATGTTGCAGGGTTTTATGTTGGTTGATTTTAAATGATAAGTATTCATCCACATAAGGTGATGTTTGCTGAAAGATATCGGACTTCTAGAGTTTTATTGGTTAACGTTGACGTTATTTATGAAAACTTATATCAAAAACGTTGATTAAATAGAACATCCGTCCGATTCTCTTTTCACAGAAAAAGCACACAACCCATAGTTACATAGATAGATATAGATGTCGGTGCCATAAGCAACGCATGAAGGATTCAACGAAAACAAAAGTTAACGAAGCAAGTGATTGCAGGACATTTATCAAAATCCGACTTTTCGAATAACCGGTTTCACCTCCCAGCATCATTCTTAAAATACAATACCGCTTTTTCCCAGCATACTTCCATCTACAAAACATGCAAGCAGATTTGTTTTGCTGCGCTTCTTTGAACCTTATCTCCGTAGCCCTAAGCTCCCTGACAATCCGAGGGGGATTGTGCGGCGGCTCCAGTGGCCCGCGAGACACGGTCACCAGTAGTTTCTTCGCCTCCCGGATGAACTCCCGGTACTTGTGTTACGCCTCTGCGTCCGCCTCAAGTAAATTTAGGTACATCAAAGAGCTGTGGTGTATTAAACCTTACCTCGGTAGCCCTAAGCTCCCTGACCCTCGGATTGTGCGGCGGCTCCAGCGGCGCCCGAGACACTGTCACCAGCAGTTTCTCCGCCTCTCGGATGAGCTCCCTATATTTCCGTTCCGCCTCTCTGTCTGCCTCTAGTAAAGGATCGCGTTCTCTGACTGGCGGCGCGGACGGTGCGTGGTTGCGCCTACGCATTCTAGGTGGTGTTGCTCCTGAAAAATGTTTAAAAATTGCGTACAATTTATCTACTTAATTGACTTATGTAATGACTCACCTCATAATTTTATTGTTTATTTGTTGATCTAAAATGAACAAAGTGACTTCCAAACGAATCTGTTTCGTCATTGAGAGCTCTTTGGTTTCTCCATGAAACGCAGAGGTTAGCAGCAAAAGTTTTTGCTAAAGCTATTTGATAGGCGCTAGATTTCATAAAATACTATCACAAGTTTTATGTGTTTGGGGTATTTCTGTTACCAATGATGCGGCTTTAAACTTGATTGTATTGCTTCCCAATTCAAACTCTCATCACAATCCAAATCCCTACCTATTGCTAACGTAGATTTCAAAGGTTTCAATGAACTAAATCGTTTGTATATAATTTATGGAAACCTTTGAAAAGGATGACAAAGGATACAGCTACTGTTCAGTTTCTATGAGCAATGTTGTAACAAATCCACGAGCCTGCTTGCTGACACATTTTCGAACACATAGGCGGACTTGAAAGGCAGTTTTACCAGCGGATCTAGGCGGCTGAGGCCCATATCACTGGGAGACTCGAAGTCTGCATCGGACAGGATAGGTGTCTCTTCCGTTGCTATGTCGCTTGCGCGTTTGCTCGCACATTTCTAAACCTCCGGGTGGTGGACCTGTTAGACAACTTACCAGCAGATCTCGGCGTCCTCCGTGGCGGCCGTCGCTGTCTTGCGCGCCTTCGTCTTGTCGATCCGATCATCTCCATCTTCCATCCAGACCCCAGTTATTGTGAGGGTCGAAGTTTGCATTACAAAAGATCGCAGTCTCTCTGCCCGTTGCGATGCCACTTACTTGCTAGCCATTTCCAAACTACTTCTATAAATGGTGTACCCATTACAAAGCTTACCAGCAGATCTCGGCGTCCTCCGTCGCTGTCTTGCGTGCCTTCGTCCGGTCGATCTGGTTCATCTTCATCTCTTCTATCTAGACCCCTGTCATACTGGGAGTCGAATACTGCATTGCATTTCCAAACTACTTCTATAAATAGTATACAAATTTCAAAGCTTACCAGCGGATCTGGGCGTCCTCCTAGGCGGCCGTCGCTTCCTAGCGCGCCTTCGTCCCGGAGACGCAAACTCATCAGGCTCATCCTCATCTCCGCCGTCAAGACCTGTGTCACTGTGCGAGTCGAAGTCTGCATCGGACAGGATCGCTGTCTCTCTGCCCCGGGGTCGAAGCCCTCTGCATTCTTCGTCGCTGGAGGCACGGTATGGCGAGCGGTTTGGCTCGGGCGATAGGTGGGGTGATAGGTGTGGTGATCTGGAAGTGAGTAGATAAAGGTAGTTTGGTATACATTTTTAACGATTTAATTATGTAAAGTTCGCATTTTGCATGTTGAGGCGTCTTATCCTACAAGGATTACATAAATCTGATACCATAATCTCACTGTTGCATGTCTAATTTAAACATCATAATCTTGACAGATTATGAAGTCTACAGAGAAACAAAACACCCTTTCACACCTAGCAACCATCAACGGATGCAAATCAAGCCAGAAAGGCGCATGATAAAACTTATGATACTGCGAGAGGCACTGCAGCGACTGCTGGTGAAACAGATGTGGAGGAATCGTCTTCGGCGAGATTCCTAACCAGTAGTTGTTCCAGATCAGACAACGGAACTGGTTCCGTAAATGACCAAGGAGCTGTAGAAAAACACAACTATTTCTCACCTAGCAGTTTTCAACGGATGTTGGATAATGTTGTTCAACTAAATTCAAACAATTCTGGTCGTTCTGTCGTTCACCTAGGGTCGTCGTCGAAAAACAAAAGACTACAATGTAGTCTACGTTAAAAGTTGCTCGGTAAGAAATATGTCATATTTCTTACCGAGCAACTTTTAACGTATGCTAATCAAGCGATAAAGGCACATGATGCAACGGAGGATGCTGCAAGGGCACTGCAGCGACTGCTTCGAAAACAGACGTGGAGGCTTTCTCTTTGGCAAGGTTCCTAACCAGTGGTTACCCCGGATACGACAGTGGTTCCGTCGATGACCAAGGATCTTAAACTCTATCTAAAAACAACAATTTCTCACCGAGCAAGTTTCAACGGATGTGAATCAAGCGAGAACGGCGTATGATGCAACGGAGGATGCTGCGAGGGACACTGTAGCGACTGCTGGTGGAATAGATTAGGAGGATTCCTCTTCGGTGAGGTCCCTAGCCAGGGATTGGTCCGGATCCGACAGCGGGGTCGGGGGGAAGGAGTCGCGCAGACGATGACCGGTTCCGGGACGACGCGTCTGGGTGCTGATGAACGTCGTTGCTGAAAAAAGAAAAAAAAATTATATTAAGTTATTTACACTAATATTATAAAGAGGAAAGATTTGTATTTTTGTATGTTGTATGTTTGTAACGAATAAACTCAAAAATTTCTGGACCGATCTCAAAAATTCCTTCACCATTAGAATGGTACATCATGCCTGAGTAACATAGGCTATATTACGGCAACGTATCTACATTGATGATGTATGCTCATCGTGGAGTGATATTTCTGCTGGCGTTCCTCAAGGCGGCGTTCTTTCACCTCTTCTTTTTGCTATCTTCATAAATTCTATATCCCATCATATAACTTCAGCGTACCACCTCTATGCAGATGATCTCCAAATTTACGCGCAGGCCTCAGTAGATGAACTGTCTGGTGCTATCGCCGCGATAAATGAAGACCTGTGCCATATTCTTGACTGGAGCAAAAACTTTGGTCTTAACGTCAACCCGTCAAAAACACAGGTGATTACTGTAGGGAGCTCTCGAATGATAGCTCGTATAAACTGGGGTAGTCTACCAACCGTAATCTTCGATGGGACTCCTGTTGCGCAAAGTCAAACGGTGAAAAATTTAGGTGTCCTCATTGATAGAACTCTGTCGTGGGGACCTCAGCTCTCTGAAATCAGCCGCAGGATGTTTGCTTCAGCTGGTTCCCTTCGAAGATTACGCAATTTTCTTCCTTTTGCTACTAAAATTTCTCTTGCACAATCTCTTCTCCTTCCAATTTTGGATTATGCTGATTCTTCCTTCCTAGATTTAACCGAGCAGCAGCTAGACAAACTTGAGCGCCTGCAGAATGTCGGGATAAGGTTTGTATTTGGCTTGCGCAAGTATGACCATGTCTCGGAGTTCCGCAGAAAGCTCAAGTGGCTACCTATAAGGCTTCGGCGTAATGTTCACATTCTAACTCTTCTTTATAATATTTTATTTCTGTCTTCTGCACCTCCTTATCTCAAAACACGTTTCACTTTTCTTCATCTTTCTCATTCTCGTTCTCTCCGCTCCTCTGAAACTCTTTTGCTACAAATGCCTGTCCACTCTACTTCCTTCTACGGCAACTCTTTTACTGTCCGGGCTGTCCAGCTGTGGAATGCATTGCCGGTCACTGTAAGGTGTGCAAAGTCACTACCAATTTTCAAGGAAATGGTAAAGGAACACTATTTGTCCTGCTGTCACTGAATAAAATAAGCACTTGTTTCAATAATAAATTATGTAAGTATGTAATATGTATATATATATATATATATATTTATATTATATAGTATTTAATTTATATTAATATTTATAGGAATAGGTATAGGTATGTATGTATTTTTGTAATTGTAGTGAAGTATGTATTTTATTATTTATTTTTGAGTAGAAACCAAAGTTCTTACTACCTAGTAACAGATGCACACAGATCTGACCCCATGTACATATCCGATGATCCTATCCATACCAGGTTGTCTGGCAGAGATCGCTCTTGAGCGATAAGACCGCCAATTGTCACTTAGGTTATAATTATTTCTTTTTAAATTGTTTCTTAGTTTTAAGTGTGCAATAAAAGTATTTTCTATCTATCTATCTATCTATATTTATAAGTTTAAGAAATACTAAATGTCGACCTATGCGAAGCCGGGACGAGCCGCTAGTTTTATAATTATACCTCAGTTATTATGATAAAATAATTAATTAATAACTTTCACGATGAATTCGTCGTAGTTTGACGAATTCATTATGAAATCATGTTATTTTAAATTAATTAAATTTCCATGGTAAAATTACCAATGTTTTTTCATATTAAAAACACTTCTTTTTAAATGTTATTAATCTAAATCTACTATTTTGCTCGACGATTGTTTAATTTTTACTTTTATTGGTTTAACAAAATCTCCTAAATTAATAGAATTTAACTAACTTTGTACACAATAATGCTTTCTAAACAGGCTGTTTGATATAAATAAACTTACGAGTACTACCTACACTCTTATAAAATAACACTTCTCAGAATAAAAAACTTATTTCTCATACCTACAGTACAACCTAATGAATGATTTTTTTTGGGTACTAGTTTCTGCCCGCGGCTTCGCACGCGTTGTTTCTATGGAAAAGTTTAAAGGTGATTTCTATCCCATGGGAACTGATTTATGGGATAAAAAGTAGCCTATGTTTGATTCCAGGATTAGAATTACATGTATGCAAAATTTCAGCCCGATTAGTCTAGTAGTTTTGGCGTGAAGAGGTAACAAACATCCATCCATCCAAACTTTCGCATTTATAACATTAGTGTGATTTATCGCGTACCACAATCGCTGTAACGCGGTAAAAACGTAGGGGAAATAATAACAACAGGCACTTACGCGATAAATGCCCGATAAAATCATTAACCTATGATTATTTATTACCTACCCAACCTACCTTATTTCCAAATCGCGAAAAGTTTGAAAAGTTTCAGTACAGACACAGATTTCTATATCTGTGAGTACAGACAGATTACTCAATGATGATGATGATGATGTTAAATCAGAATGATAGTAGTTTTTCCAATTATAACATTAGCTTCTAAAAAATCTCAAAAAATGCCAGAGTTTCACTTCACCTTCACAACATAAGTATTCAATTCAAGCAAGTGAAGCAAGATGACAAAAACTTTAATTCATCTAAGCCTCCGGTAAAGTAAGGAGAGCTTTTAAAAATTGCGCTCGGTACCCTGACGGATACCGGGCGCGGGTTTTCAAGATTAACTTGTGGGTGTCAGCATAAATGCCCTCACTTTACGATCACTGTGCATTATGCTCCCCGAGACAAGGAAGTTGAATTACACTTCGGGTTCACGAACATACATCGGCAGTGAAACCAACCGTCAGCGCCTTCTAATCTTTCTAGTAGCGACATCTAGCAATTTTTGGTGGAAACTTTTAGGATCGAACTTTTGCTAAAATAATTGTAACTATTTCAATTATTTTCGATAGTTGTTTGTTTAGTTTGTATTGAATTTTTTAATATCTATCTATTATATTAAAGCTTTTGTCTAGACTTTGAAAGAATATACCTAGGTAATTAAAGATAATACACATTTTAAACATACTGAAATCAATTTGGGAAAACTTAAATTTTAGCTGTTGTTGGGTTGATAAAATACTGCAAACCGCCCATACTTAACCTAAAATTCACTCTATTGCCGCGTCTTTTTTTACACGCTATTTACATTACTTCTCGTTTGAGATCCATCCTTTAATTATTATTGACTACAATTATATCTGAAACACGACGCCAAGCTAGTGAATTTTACTTTGTTGTCGTGGTTTATTTACAAATATTCCACATCGAGTTTGGCTAGAGTATTGTTTTAAGACAAGTAATGTTACAGTAAATACAGTAGGTATCGAACCTACAATTATAAAGAGCTCAATTGAGACTTGCTTTACACATTAAAATAGATCTTTCTCAAAGTCATCTATGTAAATCCCTCATTAATTTGAACGAGCACTTCCATCAAGAGATTACGGGAAGCGAACGGAGTGTCTTCAACGTTCATTAGCTTCAGATGTCGCTGTTATTGAAATTGTGGAAGGAATAAAGATTCGTATAATTTGTGAGAAGAAAGAATCTTTATGGGGGATTTTCTTTATAATTATGTTTGATGTAATTAAAGGAAAGAATGAACTAAATTGAAAGAAAAATAGTAGGTAGGAAGTTTTTACCTATTCAAGCCAAAACTACTGAACGGATTGCTTGAAATTTCGCATTTAGATAGTTCTAGGTCTGGTAAAAAACATGGGCTTTTTATCCCATGAATTAGTTCCCATGGGATAGAAATTATCTTAAAACGTTTCCATAGAAACAACTCGTGCGAAGCCGCGGGCAGAATCTAGTTTATAATAAGTGTGATATTAGTGTGAAGTATCTAACTATTATGAGTTCAATAGGTATAGTCTAGGTATCAGAAAACCGTAAAACGAGGGACATAAGTGTGTTTTTGCGAAACTACTTACTGAAATTATTTATGAAGATTTTGAATCTTAGTTGGAGGAACATTAAGATAATAGGTGTGGGTATACTTTCAAATAAATAGCTTATGATTTGTGGTTAAAATTATACTCAAATGGACCACACATCACGAACCACCCAGATAGAGAATCCAATATCCAAAAAAACCAAAACTATAACAAAAACATCATATTACAAGGGTTGCCTGCTTGCTACGTATTAAAGCTAAAGGTCGTCCCCTCGTCAATTTATCCGGTCTAGTTAATTAATAAAGTAAAGCTGGAGCGGTCGAACCCCGTTTCGTGAAAATAGCCCCGCTATAGGATGATAATGAGGTTTCAGCACCATCATAGGATATAATATTATTTGCTCAGTATTTTGCCGTGTATTGGGCTTAATTTAGTTCCGGTCGGGGTCGACATCACGGTTGAAAGGGTTATGTCCGTTTTAAATACTTGTAAATGTGTGAAAGCCGTGTTAGCTTATTGTAATAAAATATTATGTGGAAAAAATGCTGTGAAAAAAGTGTGGCTTTAGATCCGATGATCCGAGTCGAATGAACGTGAATTTCAAAGTCCGCCGTAGGAAAAACTCGCTCAGTGAACAATCGACTGGCTCGAGCCTTCTTTTATCGGCCTCTTTTTACTCTATCGATTCTTAAAACCTTTTGTTTTATCTGTATCACTTACGTTCTGTATCCTTTCATCCATATCAGTAAAGCACCTCATGAACCTAAGCATGGGGGAAAATATTGCTGACAGTGATCATGATCACTGATCAAGTTTCACCTTTAAGTTATGTACCTATACCCGTTTTCTGTTCAATATCATTTTTCTGAAGGCTTCAGCGAAACGTGACTTCATGATCAAAAGGACAAACACCCATTTGTAAAAAAGGTAAAAACCCTACCCTTCCTCTAATAACGTTTCTGCGGAGTAAAGTAGCTAAAGTAGCAGCGAGTAATTGGTTCCATTACCATGCTCAGCGAAGAGCTGGAGCGAGGGGAAACTACGAAAATTAGACACGAATCTTTTGATCTTAACGTGTCTAGATGAGCAAGCTGTTGTGTTGGAGAATGCATTTTCAGAGGAAAGTTTAACGAAATCAAAGTTGCCTAAAACTATACTATCATTTCGGTACACTTGAATTATTTTTAATTTGTCTAGTATAATCTACTGGATGAAATTTTACTAAAAATATCCTGCTCCACTAAACGTACCTTAATGCATATACGAGCTATATTTATTGCTATATTAATGCATGCTATATTAATTTGGATTGTCTGCGCATAACCGGCTGAAACTTACCAGAGCCGTAAAATCTAAAGCTCGTCAACTAATATTACAGTCGTTAAGTATACCTGCCACAGGTGCGCGTGCGGTGCAAACGAAATTAAGCTTATTTCAAGAGCTTTTTTAAAGCGCTTTTAGCTAGACAATTTTCTTGAAAAGCGCATACTAGAAATTGCACAATGACGACCAGGGAACCAACATTATCGCTAAGCGCATGATTACGACTGAAACTCATCAGAACATGCTTGGCCTGTATTTTTGGGTACACTTATGCTGGTGTTCACCAAAAGATAATCGTTCAATCAGGCAGCTTCGTCGGTTAACTTTGACGTTTAATGTATGAAAACTCGTGTCAAAACCTGCAAAACAACTGTTTAAAAGTTAACCATCTGTTGGTGAACTTAGGTCTAAGTACATTATTTTATTTTATTTTATTTTCGATGGTAACCAAACAGTTTCTTTAACTTAAATGAGTAGAGACATTGGTGGTATAACTAAAGCTTAACAGTTTTCACATACAAAAATTAATATTATGGTATTTCCATCTCTACAATGCAAAAACTATATTCACGTGTGTAATCTGGTTTTACCTTTGATAATGCAGGTTCGTGGTACAGATGAGTGGTCGGCGGCGTGGGCGGCGGGGGCGGTGCAACTATAGGCGCAGCCAGCGGCCCCGGCTGCGTCCCCGGAGACGTCCCATCAGTGGAATAGCCTGTGCTGTAGGCGCTCTCCGGGGAAGACAGATGTGGCGGTGGCACCGGCCCCGGGGCAGCGGTGGCAGTAGTCGGTCGGGGCTGCTTCTGTTTACGTTTCTTGGCCCGCCCCAGCTGCGCTTCCATCCAGGACTTGAGCCGCGCGCCCAACATGCCGAGCTCGGCACCTGAAATTGGATAGCTTGTTTACTTTGCAAAGTAGGGAAGGTGGTAGACAGGCCTTGTTTGGGTAGAGGTTATTGCTTCCTGAATTATTTGGTTTTTATCCGTGACGTGTTTGTCTGTTTGGGGGTATCTTGCCTATGAGTAGCGTGAGTGTAAGTACCAATAACACTAAGGACAGTCGAGGTTGGCAAGAGCAAATATTGGCCTACTTTACGGGTTAGTTTCATATCTTTATTACATAGTATAAAACAAAGCCGCTCCCGCTATCTGTCTGTCTATCTGTCCCTATGTATGCTTAAATCTTTAAAACTACGCAACAGATTTTGATGCGGTTTTTTAAAGAATAGAGTGATTCAAGAGAAAGGTTTATATGTATAATACATGCATAATATAGTAGAGAAACACTCATAATTTTAGAGGTTTCTAATGTAATGTCGTAAATATATACACATTTTTTTGCGCTTACATTGCAAACACTGACTAAACCCTGGTCTACAAAAAAGTCTGCAAGAGTATACGTCTATCTCTTAGGGATAACCCACAATAACCATTTTTCATCCTTTAATTTTTACGAGAAATAATGGCATAATTACAAAGCGATTATAAGCAATACAGCATTAGTCCTTATCCAATTAATCCTTAATTAATCCTTATCCAAAACCTTAAACACATTGTGCATTTAATATAGATCAATAATTCCCTTTACAGCATGTAATTTAATTGAATATTTTCGAAGATATTACAGATTTAAAACGCAGGGACATAGCGGTTGCGGCGGTACCGGCTGGGGGGCCGATTCTGGAGTATATTTAGTATCAGCAATTGCACCCGTGCGAAGCCGGGGCGGGTCGCTAATAAAGAGGTTTTAAAAGTGGTTCAGTGATGACCTAACTTACAAAAGCCTCAATGGTGGTGACCTGTCCCTTATAAAACAGCTAAGCTGTATGCATCTACTCCGCAAAATATGTAAACAGTCAACATCGTCTACTCTAGGCTTATTAAAAACAAGCAAGGTCTAAAAGAAGCCTACAACTGTTGCCCTGAATGCGAACTATGTCAAGTGCCTCGTCATTTATAAGCAGGTAAACACAACCCGCGGCTCTCAAAGCTCTTTGCCCGACGCACCTGAATCTTGGTATTGTCTCTAAAAATGTAAATCTGGAAGGTTCCATTCATGAAATATTCAAACATGTGTCGGAACACCTTTCATAAACATTCAGCAGATCATCAAATTCACACGACTATCCACTTGTACTGATCTTTTTGCACTTTCTTTTATAAAAGATTTCGTATTCGGAGAAGGGTCCCGATATTGTTTGCAGCACTCTCATCTAACCGCGCTTTGGTGGAAACAAAGTAGTGAAATAAAATGTTTTTAGTGACGTCATTTCATTGGGAAGAATAGACGTTGCCACAATGCCGTCTGAGCCCTCCCCTCGTGTCATATTTCAGCTCCGCGCCTACCGATGTCGTAAAAGGCCGTTCCGAGGGTGCACAATGTTTCATCAATGGCTGTCTTTTAAAATAAAAATAACGAGAGTCTTGCTTACTCAATGGAAGTGCGGAAATTACGAATATTGAACATTTTCACGGACTTTTTAATATACAGTATTTTCATCGACAGGGTTTTGGTTTTCCAAAGGAACAGGAAGCTCAAGCAATCAATTTACCATTTGTTACTTTCATAAATAGAAGTGCGTGTCAGAAACGCATTAGCGTTCCTTCCCTTTGCTTACTTTCGGTAGTGGCGAAGTAGTTTGGCCACGAATCACCCTTCCTTCAATTCAATCATAAAAACGCCTTTCAATAGTAACCTACCTAAATGGTTTTATAACGTAAACCCTATTGACTAATGCAAGGCACCCCTTGCCACTTAATCCAGGCCTGGGAACGGATAGCTGTGAAAAGATGGATGGATCGACTTTATCCCCGGCTGGGGTGTAAAACTTACGAGATTTAGCTAATATTAGCAATCCATTACCCTGCCGTAGTTTGGAACTATTCGCTCTTGAATCTGTAATGTTGACTCAGTGCGAGGGTTGACCCGACTTTCAATAGAGTATCGATTGTAACTTTGCGGTATCAACATTCGTAATAGAAAGAAAACTGACTGGTGGCAACCATAGACTCACCAGCTCTCGGGACACGCGTTGCTTCGAACAGACGCTCAGACAATTTTTTTAAAAACCCGAAGAGACTCGGTACCCCACGGACCTAAGGTCTCGACTCTAACCGCCGAATACTCAAACGCATCTCAGATTTAAGCACGTCTCAAATGACGATTTTTTGACAGTTTTCAATGAAAATGTGTCAAAAACTCGTCACTTGAGACGTGCTTATATCTGAGATGCGTTTGAGTATTCGGTGTGTAGGCTCTGCATATTTGCGCCTATTGAGATCTTCTGCCAAAAATTCGGTTCGAGATTAGCTGGTATGTCAGCGGTGACGCCGGTGACGATACATAAAATATATAAATCTATAGTTTATAAAAAAACTAATCCGAAAAAGAAACTTAAATTCTAGTCAAGATAAAGATTATAATTTTTTAACAAGAATCTCATACTGACAAGTAAGTTAAATTGTGTTTAAAAATCAACAACTAGAAAGTTAGAACTGCGGGATACTTCATCTTTTTTCGGATCCAATATCGAGTAAAGCTTATATTTTAACCTGCTTTTAAAACTAATGGTATAAATCGGCCATGTTTATTTCAGTAGAAGAAATTGATTTGTGCTAGTGGTGTCCAACTGGAAAGGCCTTCCTTTCTGAACAATAGGTTAGCTAATATCTATTTCAACCTCGTCTTCATAAGGCCAGACTGAACGAAAGAAACTAAGTACAAGAGGAAGCAACTGCTACCTACACAACTAGATCTAAGCAGACCTAAGCACAGCACATCGCCGACGGCTGAAAATGTAGACTCTTTTTAAACTTCCAAGTTCACCGCTATCACTAAAAGCTTTAAGTGGATTGAGGAAAAGTCAGCAGCAATCCCTACGTCTAAGCGTTTTGAGTAAATTACAGTACAGGAACATAAAGAAAACAAAGCCAAGAGCCTTCAAGAGCCTTCACAATAAAAGGGGACAATAAAATCAGAGCAATCGTTCACAATAAAGCCTTTACGTCTCCGTGAGTAATGAATCGAAAACAAACTAATAAATTGCGGTCACAAGACAAAGTGTCGAACTCGACTCTTTTTGGGTTCTGGTGTCGGAGTTGAGACACATACAAATGTAACTGCGGGGAGGCCAATAAAAATGTCCCACCTTTAATGCTGGGGCATCGATCTCCTGTTTTTAGATTTCGTATTTTTTAAAACATGAACGATTTTAAGGAAAACCATGCTCTGGATCTTTTTGAATCAATAAAATACTGCTGGATATTACACATACCTATCAGTCCCAGTTGCCAGGCATAATTTTAATAATTTAGGTAGGAACTTATAAAAGGATTTTGAAAAAAGAAAAGATGGGACCAAGGAGGTTCTAATTCTTAAAACGTAGGATTTCAACACGCTGCTGGAGCACAAAAAAGAAAAGACAGCTACTGACATCTTATAATTAAAATTTCAAGAACAGGAAAGAGCCCCTTCTCAAGCTCCCTTGACCCTATTCGATTTTTCTTCCCTTATCCGCTACGCATGAAATGAGGAAAAGAAAAGTGATTTATTTAGTACCATCAGAAAAACGTTTGCATTATTTAAGCATCTGTAGACCCAAACATCGAAACCACGTCTATTGTTGCCATACATTATTGATAAGATGTTTGCCGAGTAACCTTGTAAAGAATGATATCCTACGAATATAATAAAAGTGAAAGTGAAATGTGAAGATGCTTGGGTCAAGACAACGTCTCACTACAGGAAGGACTCACCAATAGCGAGCCCGCCATAAGCTTACCATAATATTCGTAGCTTTTTTGCAGTATATTTATGAAGCTACGACTATTTTGCTACGAAAAGGCTACGGAAAGGAAAGGAATTCGTAGCATTTCGTAGCCTAAAGATGAAAAGAAAAGTGTCTTCAGTACGGAACACAATGAGATGAGTTCCGAATAAGCGACACCATAAATTGTACAGAGAAACTTAATTTGGGTTCGTCGAAAAGCGTTTCATCAAGCGCGTTTTAATAAAAATTTGATGTGTGTTACTAAGATACGTAAATGGAAATAAAACTTAAACAAGATCCGTCAAGTGCGAGTGTAACTCGCGCGCCGAGACTTTCGAGCGACTGTCAATTATACAAATAGTACCTACATATTTGTATAATTGATTTTCATTCAAAAGCGAAGTCAAAAAAGCAGGTACCAACTTACATTTCAGATGGATCTCTGCAAACTTTGGTGATTATGGAGTAATGGTTAATTTTTTGACTTTTCCAAAATATTTTAAAAGTATGATACCTACAGAAATTTCAAAAAGTCTTTTGAAATGTACTAGTCGATACCTTTTATTTGAAACCCACACATTTTTTTTTAAAATCTGTGTGCGCACTATATGCATTATTATTTAAAATTTCAAGATAATAGCTGCGGTTATTGGTGAGATATTAAAGAGGGAAAAAAGGACAGACAAAGACCAAGGGTTTCGAATCCGATCTCGAAACTCTAAAACTAGCCGTGACACTCTTTTATTTATTGAATTGTTTTTAAACTGGAGGCACGCTCGACAAGAAAATGGCCGTCGAATATGATGTAATTGCGTAAACAATTAAAAAGTTTAATTAGAATGACTTCGCGTAACTTTGAAAAACTTTTGCGGCCTAATTAGTAATACTGTAAACAATTGCGCCTTTTCTTTGTAAATTAAATTGAACTTTAATGATTTTCTGCTAAGAATTACAAAATTAAACTCTTGTTAGCAAAAGCAAACGATTCAATTAAGCCACCGTCTGCCGGTCAATATTCAATTCGCGTGGCCAGTGAACTATAACAAGGCTTGATGAGAGAGATAATTAGACGGCCCGGTAACGGTTGAAACAGCTTTTTTAACCTTTTCCATTCTTTAATACGCACCACTGCCGTTCATCTACATCAAAATTTCCTTTTGTATTAACCGTCCCCTTCCTTTATCTTTTGTAGAGAATGACTGGAGAATCTTCATAAGCTTTTGTGTGGTTGATCACGCAAAAAAATTCTAACACACAATTTTTGAGAGAACTGGAAACCTCAAATGAGATGTGGAATTCAAATGGAACAGCAGCAGCAGTTAGGACTAAAAGTTGATTAGTTTTTATCTGGATGTTTTAATGTACCTATGGATTTGTAGTAACCCTTTACTTACGTCGTCTACGGCGTAATTTTTTGGCTTGTGCATAATTCAAAATGCAGCCAGCGTCTTGGGGACGCTTCCGACTGGTATTGCTATGGATCAGTTGAGCTAGCTGTAGATTGTTTTCAACAGTCTGCAGTTAGCTCATATGTTTCTATTGTAAATACTAGTTCTTATTTATTTCTATTATTTGATTGTTATTTTATCTGTTTATAAACTACATACATAATGGATGGCAGACAAACTTAGTTATTTTCAACCCATCATAAGAATGGTGCACTGCTGAACCAATACGTGACCATAATTGAGAGTTTAATGGATTTAACTGATACACAACTCTCTGCTCCTACAAGGACATAAAAAGATGGCGGAATCGTGAACCTTAATTAATAAATCAAATATTCATTTATGCAGCTCGTCCTAAAACGGAAGGGAATGGATAAAGCCGCACTGCTATTCTTAAGCCTGAATTTAAAATAGCCTGCCTGCTCCTGAAATTGCGAGAACGTGAGATTAAATATTGATGCAGTGGCTCTGCTTTCCGCAAAGTGGAGTGATTTTGCGATGTTGAACTGCATGTGCAATATTTAGGTGGGGTTTGGTATTTGGACGCTATTTATTTGAATAAGTAAAGAAAAAAAAGATACTTGAAACCCACTTTGCTTCTGTCGTACGAATTAATCCTACTAATATTATAAACGCGAAAGTTTGTAAGTATGGATGGATAGACGGATGTTTGTTACTCTTTCACGTAAAAACTACCGAATGGATTTTAATGAAACTTTACAATAATAAAGCTTATACATCAGAATAACGCATAGGCTACAATTTATAAAGATATTGTGTGAACTGTCTAAAATATGATGATCAGTGTCAAGTACGTAGGAAAAAATCTACCATCTGCGAGCTATTCTGGCGTGCGCTGCCAAAACCGCTAGAGTTACACATATGTAATGTATTATGGAAATGTTTATCTTAAATAGTCCTACAAATAAGCCCACCACAGTATATATATGTTATAATTTTAATGTCAAAATGTTAGTTCTTTTCTACGCCATGCTAATATAAGCTACTCGAAATACTAATCCTGCGCAGACGAAGTCGCGGGCACCAGCTAGTACTACATAAATAAGTCTGAAATTGCAACTATCACTGTGAAATACGTTAACCAGGCGAGTCTTAGGCGAGCTACAACTAGCTCGCCTAAGATATAGGAAATAGGGTTCCTTTAATTATCGGTCGTCTGGAAGAAATATCTGTAAGGGATAAGACCGCAATTGCAGGATACGATAATTATTCTTTAAGACCTTGCTGAACCTACCTTAGAGTAATCTTTCCTGCAATAAAGCTTTTTATTTATTATTTTAAAAAGTTATGAGAACCACTCTTAAGAACTACGGCGTAGACCCTCTACGCGACCACGAATCCGTGACCAAAAAAAATGTGAATAAAAAAATTCACGTAAAAACATGTCAATTCATGTAATGAAATGACCATGTGTGAATTTCCTACTGCTACAGCGAAGGCAGCACAAAACGAGTAAGTGCTACACCGTAGACCCTCTACGCGTTTACGAATCCGTAGATAATTGAAAACAATAGTACATTGTACAACCTAGGCGAGAAAGTGCCCAATTTCTATCGAGTGTGTCATTTGAGGCACGAGGTCCAGCCGAGGGCCTTAAAACACACGAGGTAGGAATCGCACTTTCTCCCGAGTGATACATAGTGCTTTATTATACTACACCTTCGAGGAAAATAAAAAGCAGAATTAATTATTAATTGAAATTTAGAAGAACTTACCGCGCCCAATGATGTTGGTAAAACCTCCTTGACCGCGCCAGCCTTTGGGTTCTTTTTTCAAAATATTGTTCGGAAATCGGAGGAGGCCTAATGGAATTGGAGTAAAAACTTTTTGTCGTTTGACCGAACGAAAATAACCATAGTTACCGGCCGATCTTTTAGGAAATTAAAAAAAAATAACACGTTAGAAATGGATTTCCCTAAGGGATTTCCATACACTTTTTCCTCCCGCTAAAACACGTGAGAAATGAAATTCCATAGAGTTTTTCCTCCCGGTTTCCTATAGGCCTGCAAAGACATACTTTCTATTCTATAAATGGAAAAGGAATAGGCAACCTAGTATACAAGTAATTGTTCTACTGTAGTACTTGGTTAAACCTAAAAAATAAAATATTTTATTTTTTATTGTTTGATAAATATAAATATTGTTTAGAATTATAATATAAATGCATGCTTCTTAATAAAATAACTAACTTACATTGTTAGTTCCAATGTTCATAAATATGTATATTGAAATGTTTGTACGCCCAAGTGGCAGAATCCAGCGATCTAAAATAAGTCTCATGAACTGACTGTAATAATACCTGATTCACAAACAATAAATGAATTATGAATTATGAATTAAGTTTAACCAAGTAGGTACAGTATAACAATTACTTTTATTCAAATACAACCTTAGTAAGGTCCGAATATGGGTCTTATTATTTATGCAAGTCCAGCTACATATACAGTTAGGACTTTACTGAATGGCTGAGATTGCATTTGCATTTCACTGCAGCTCAAAGTAAAAAGGTTTCCTCTACTCTCATTTGCCATAAAAAACTAAAAATAAAGCCTGTAAAACTTAAAACTTAAATCCAGACATGGAAGCAAAGAATAGAGGCTTGCTGGGGCTAATTGCAAGCCGCTTTCAAGCCACGTCTCGGCGCAGACAAACTAAAAGGAATGCCAAGACTGTACGTGTGCCCAGACGATTGTTCGAGTCGCCTTTCAAATGAGCAGTGCGTGTGACTTGCTGCTTTCTTTGCTTGCTTGGGTGGTTTTAAGCTGGAAGAAGCTCGTGTGAAGGTATTTTTTGTGCTTTTGGATAGCAGAAGGATCGGCAGATTTATGCTTCGCAGGAGCTAGCTATGTCGTAACCTAAGCCGTAGCAGCTTTGCAGCCTTTGGTAGAAATGTAAAAAATTCTTATCTCTTGAGCGTCCATACCATTGCTTACCTCCACTGCTGAACGTGAATAATAAAAACAAACTAATTTATGCCCACGGTTTCGCACGCGTTATTTCTATTGGAACTTTTAAAGGTGATTTCTATCATGGCATAGAAATGAAATATTTTTTGCATTATTTTTTTATTAATTAAAACTTTTTATGAGTTAATGTCTTATTCTTCTTTTTAAACCCCGACGCAGAAAGAGAGGGGTTTTATATGTAAGTTTAACGTGTCTGTCTGTGGTATCGTAGCTCCCAAACGGATGAACCGATTTTCGTGTAGGGTAAACCCAGGATAGAAGCCACACTTTTTGAAAAAGCCTTGTAGTTTTAAAATTCTAAATTTGACGTGAGTAATTTTTATGAATATAGATAGTTTAATCTTTTATCTCACATCTATAACGGTTGCTAGTGACCTAATTATCACTAATTAGGCAGGAATTGAGTTTTCGCAAAACCTTTTTTTGGGGATAGATGCCTACCCTATATGGATAGATGCCACAGCATGAAAATGCTTTGGAGGATAGATGCCCTATAGAATGAATAAAAGTAAAATACAATTTAAAATCATTTATTTGAGCATTCCTATACAATAATAATTGAGCGTGTGAATTTGTCTAACAAAACATAACAATAAAGAAAATCAACAGTAAGAAAATTAAGAAAATGAACATTAAGAAAACCAACATTTACGAAAGAAGAAAACCAACATTTTTGTACTTTCGTGGCATGGTTCCCCTACAAACATTAGGTATTGAACACAAATAGGTATGTACAAAATGTTTCCGACGTAAAATATAACAAAATTATGTTTTCCAACAAACACTGACTATGTTTAGAGTTCTGGGGGATAGATGCCTTTAAGGGCAACTATCCCCCAGATAAATTGAGGCAACTATACTTTTTGATACGGATAGATGCCTTTCATAAGTAGAACTAAACTAAATACAATAGAGAGGGTATTGACATTTAGGTGTGTACTCAATGTACCAATGTATCAACGTTAGTAAAATTGAATAAAATTTATGACTACATAAAAAGTTATGCAACACTGAATACTCAAGTTTAAAACTTTGACCAGTAAGCCTGCGTTCGCCGCGGAGATAATCGCACGCACAAGAAAAATACGTCCACTCTGCTCAACCGCCTGCGGGGAACTGAGGGGTGTGGCACGTCCGCGCCTTATTTAAACTATTAATTCGTAGTTGCGATTTCGGGAAGTTATGTTTTTTGAAACCGAGGCATCTATCCCACTGAGGCATGTATCCTGGGTTTACCCTAGTTTTTTTTTGTGTCATAGATAATTTTATCACGATTGTTCTTAGCCATATTTCAAGAATACAGGGTGTAACAAAAATAAGTAACCAAACTTTCAGGTGGGGTGTAGAATCGAACACTGAATTCAGGAAAAATATTAAAAAAAAATCCCGCCCTTTAGTTTTCGAAAAATAAAATAAATACGGAATTTTCACTACATTACGCAAACGACTGATGCACGTGTTTATTTGACATTAAAATATGATTAAAAGGTCTACGTACCTTGTGTACACCTTTTTAGCAGATAAACATCTTTTTACGGGGGGCACCCACGACCGGACACGCGATATCGCAGCAGCGCGCGCGGCGGCGGGCCGCACGTGTTGTAGTTATGTAGGAAGCTAGCCAATGCATTCCAATTTTCCCATTTCAATTTTCATCTCGTGGTATTCAATATCTGAATAACGCATACGAGCCATTTTTACGCACAAAAAACCGATAAGCGCCGCCGCGACCTTCACCTTGCGCTTGCAATGATGGAACTAAACGGCCATTGACCCTATGATAACATTTCTGTGGTATGACAGTTTGACAAAACTAACAATAAGCCTAGCATTGTGTGAACATTCGGATGAACTAAGTTTGTATACCTATCTCGCTCTCGCGCGCTAAAAGTTTCTGCCTTTTCTTGTCTCAATCTGGTGCTTCGGAAATGCAAATTGTAACAACCTTTTATGGGGTTCATTGTAAGTTACTCACCGTGTTTTTAAAGGTCAATGTGAAGGTAGGTACTTAGGTAGTCAACGATATGAAAAAATAAAAGCTAGTTGTGAATATCTTTTAGTAGGAAGGTGCATGCTTAATGAATGTACCTACTAACTATGCATTTTCGCGATAGAACGTGTGTAAAGACTTAAAATAATTTATTTATTTTTAATTCCTAGAGGAAAATTGGAATGTATTTGCTGTACGTAGGCTCCATATCTAAGCACGCCGTGCAGCCTGTTCGCTTCCGCTGCAATGATGTCGCGGGTCGATGACCACGGTGGCCGCTCATTAGGGCACCGTTTAGGTGTTATGGGCTTATAAAAGAGATGAATACAGGTACTTAGGCCATTTTTTTTAAATTCCAAATAGACACATGTATTATAGTCTATTGCCTGATGTTGTGAAAATTTCGTACCTATTTATTAAATTTTTCGAAAACTAAAGGGCGGGATTTTTTTTCAATATTTTTCCTGAATTCAGTGTTCGATTCTACACCCCACCTGAAAGTTTGGTTACTTATTTTTGTTACACCCTGTATATGTCGGGGGTTTTTTTTAATTTTGTTCTTGTAACCACAAATGTTAAGTACACTGTGTTACCAACGATATTACCAAAGATTTATCTTGGAAAACTAAAAAAAAACCTCTAAGCTCTACCATAAACTGAAAACCTACACCGTAATAACAGGAAACGAGTTACCTAGGTCGGCTTATGGCTAATAGCGATGCCTGCCAACAGTAATAACGAAGTAAAAAGAACTCGCAGACTTGCTAGCCTTGCGTCCAGACATAACGATGGTGAGCTCCGTGTTTGCGTTGCATTTGCTTTTCAAATCCGACGGGAAATCCAACGAGTGGGTTTTGGTGATAATGTTATGTTATGATTATGAATGCACTGCCGCCGTCGTCGTGGTAAAGTTGAAGGGCGTCATTGACAGTTTTCCATAAGGTAAGTATAGGTAGGGTCAGATGGGGTAAATATGAGACAAAAAGGTAAACTTTTAAGTTGAAAGTCATCTGAATTGTACGTAAAATACAAAATGTAATAAAAGTCTAATAAGACTGAGTTACGGTCAAAAAGTTATTCACGTTATAAAATAAACCCTAAGGATTGTTAGAAACGGGAAACTGATTTAAAATTTAAGCTTTTTTTTAGCTTTATTAAGTATCTTATTTTTACCCAAAATATCGGGTGTCCACCTGATCCTTTATGTATAAAGGGAATATGGATGGATGCTTTGGCCCTGCAGTAAGTAGGTACCATAACACAGGCTGAAATAATAATAATATGCAAAGGTATGTAATATTCATTAGGTGCCCTTATTGAAGATTAAGTAATATTTATGAAATGAGGAAATTTATTTTACCGTTAAAAGTCCAATTTTAAAGCTTTCTACAAACTGCCTGCTTACAGAAGGCTTTTATTGGATCACGGATTAAGGCGAAAGGCAAACAGACGGCGGATATTTTATCATTTTGGCAGGAACCGTATTACGTCAATAAAAATGCAGCCGAAAGTAGGTACCTACCTACCGTAGTACCTAGTAGATAAAAGAAGCCTATGCAGCAGTTTTTCACATAAAACCTATCCATTCCGAGTGTGATTAACGACGCGCCTTTTGAATGTTAAACCTCCTCTTTGAATCAATCAAACAGTCTATAAAAACTAAAGCGTTTGAAATTACTAACAAAAGGTTCGTTTGAAATAAATAATTTAGGTAGTACCTAGACAAGAATACAATACTAGTTATTAGTAAGCACGAGATAGGCTACCTACCTACTGAATTAAATAATCTTGCTAGCTACTAGAGACTCCCTTTAGGTCATAGAAATAATAAAAAATCATATTTTGTGTTTAAAAAAAAAGCAACTCTGAAATTAATGTAGGAGTTGTTTTTGGGCATAGCGATTTGGAAACGTAAGTACCTAAATCAATTAGGCTTCAAAGAGGCAACTCGTCGCCCATTAACTAGCGCAAATAAAAAACCCACATAACAACAAACAATTACAGACACGTCACCGTAACTCACATTTGAATTCCCAGCGATATTTAACCCATAATCTGTTCATAGCAACCCTCGAAGCGAGAAGCCTCTCAGAGGGGCAGTAGGCTATCGAACGCTCATTTACCGTGCGTCCGACACGTGCGGAAATCATCATTTCCGCGACAACAAAAACACAATTATAAAAACATATTATCTGACTAATAAAATAAGGCTTTATTTTGCTATAAATCTAGCTAAAACTAAGGTGAATGACTTACAGGGGCGCGCGGTGGTGTAGATGCGGTGTTTGGTCGCGCGGGGATGCGATACGCATGCCGGGCGTAAGGGCGCGTGGCAGCCGCCGACTGACGCAAGCGTACGGCGAGCGAACTTGTCCGTTGCGTCTAGCGAGTCTACGGATGAAGTCACACCGATGCGCATTTTCCGGAGAAAACGATTTTTCAGCACCAAGCAGCAATGACACTGTTTTGAAGCGAATCAAAGGTATTGTTGCGGCTAATTAATGATAACTAAACAAAACCTTATAATGATAGGAGTTTTTATGACTTGAATGAATTTTTTAATCTTAAATTTTAATTGTATTATTGCATGCTAGACCATAGCGAGACATGAGCACATTATTTGTACCTATTTAAACCACCTATATAGGTACCATATTTGACGCAAATAAATCTTTGAATCTTGAAAACTTTCGTCTTTTTAATAACAAAAAACATGGGAAGATAGGTATAAAAGTTTAAAGTTGGATGAATACACTCATGAACCTAGTGAATAAATTAACGAATGAACCTTTAGAATAATTAATTACAATGATTAGGTACAATAAGTTATACGAATTAAGAATGCCAAAAAAATATAAACCCGCGCCGTTGAAACATTTTGAATTTACGAAGGAGGTTTGATTGAACGTTCGTAATGAGTTTTCTAGCTGATGATAACTCTAATCGTATGCTATAATATTAGGCCTTGGGATTTACCCCAACTGCCTATTAAGTTGGTAGGTACCTATAAAAAAAAATAAGCAAATAATTACGTAGATACCTTATGGTAGTTATGTACTCGGTTTCAAAAACAGTTTAAAAATGGTTCACTTCAGTTCGCTTACTTTTACTTATATTTCTTTTTTCGGTGTAAATGAGACAAATCTCGTAGGTCGTAGCTCAAATTCTCGCAACGGCGATTACGTTAATGTTCGGGGGTAAATTCAACAATAAAAATAAACATTTACCTAGCGCCGACTCGGGACAAAACTTCTAAACGATGTAACTTTGTTATTCATCTAAAGTTATTAAAAATAAGATTCTCTGCGACTTTTCAGGCGGAGCTAAACCGGAGTCATAAATTATTTTGAACGAGAGCAAACGGTTGTTCCTTTAAGGTAGGTAGGTATTATAAATTCGAAAGTAATTACGTCTGTGGTCGGTCTGTCTATCTATCAGTCTGTTACTTTTTTCACGCCTAAATAAACGGCTGAACGGATCTTAGTGAAATTTGACACGGAGGTAAATGGTATCCCGGGGACGGACATTTGTTACTTGAAAAGCGCGTGTGCAGCGCAGGCTAGTTCCTTGTAAGACTGACAGTCAGTCATTAAGTCAGTCACTGACTGAACTGTTTCGGTAGGTCGGTAAAAGCTGTTAACTTAAATACACTTAGGTAGGTACCTACCTTACTATCGTGTATAGTATTATAATATCTGTGCTATCGTATTGTAATAACTAGTGAGTAGGTAAGCCCTACTAGGGTTGCCATTTGCCAACTTATTTTGGATTGAATACCTATAGTAGGTTTGAGAATCTTGCTAAAGCTAAAAAATAAAACGTCATGTACGAGTTACCTATTTCTTAAAAGGCTTAAGCTATTACTAGACACAGTAGACACTAAAGAACTTATCCCAGAACATCAATTTGGATTCAGAGAACGACATTCCACGGTGGATCAAGTCCACCAGAATTACCACGTTAATCTAAAAACACTGGAAAACAAAGAAGTCTGCACCACAATCTTCCTAGATGTCGCACAAGATTTTGATAAAGTATGGCATGAAGGCCTAGTACTTAAAATAAAAAGAATTCTACCCATAGAATACGTTGAAATAATCAAATCATATTTAGCAAATATAGCCTTTTTAGGGTTTTGATCATCGAAGATCGGTTTCAAAACCCTTATGGTCTCGCTTTGTCTGTCCTTTTTTTAACTCAAAAACTACTGCAGCTATCAACTTGAAATTTGAAATAATAATACATTTCGTGCGCCTGTACCGATCTAGAGAAAAATAAATGAAAAATTAAAATGAATATTTTCCATACAAATTGTGATGCCGAAATTTTAAAAGATACCTACAGAGTCATATGGGGTATCAAATGAAAGGTATCATTTTGTACATTTCAAAATATTTATTGAAATTTTTGTAGGTTTCATACTTTTTAAAATATTTCAAAAAAAGTCGAAAAAATACCCATTCCCCCCCCCCCCCCCCCCTATCTCCGAAGATTGCAGAGCGATCCATGTAAAATGTATTGAGCGTTTATAGATATGGATCTATATTTTACAGGAAAAATATAGAGAAGTTTGAAAAAAGAACACTTTTTGAAAAATGGTCAAAATGGGGGGGAATCATTTTCAAAAGGGGGGGCTACCTTACCGAGTGGGGAATCAAATGAAAGGTATCAGTTTGTACGTTTCAAAACACTTTTTGAAATTTCTGTAGGTTTCATACTTTTTGAAATATTTTGAAAATAGTCAAAAAAATACCCATTCCCCCCCCCC
This sequence comes from Eupithecia subumbrata, assembly GCA_949316285.1. NCBI lineage: Eukaryota > Metazoa > Arthropoda > Insecta > Lepidoptera > Geometridae > Eupithecia > Eupithecia subumbrata. The sequence goes on along the minus strand of OX438644.1, from coordinate 23,833,056 downwards.
CCTATCTCCGAAGTTTGCCAAGCGATCCATTTAAAATGTATGAAGCGTTTGTAGATATGGATCTATATTTTACAGGAAAAATAAAGATAAGTCTGTAAAAAGAACACTTTTTGAAAAATGGTCAAAAAGGAATAATTTTCAAAAGGGGGGCTACCCCACCGAGTGGGGTATCAAATGAAAGGTATCGGTTTGGACATTTCAAACAGTTTTTCAAATTTCTGTGTCTTTCATACTTTTTGAAATATTTCGAAAAAAGTCGAAAAATTTACCATTACCCACCTTAACCGAACCACCCATTAAACCGAAGCATGCAGAGAGATCCATCTGAAATGTAGGTTTGTACCTACCTGCTATTCTTAGGTATCCGTTAAATTGCGAAGTCTCTAACCGGTACTTTTGGTACATATTTGTTGACAAACGTTCAAAACCCTCGGCGCGCGAGTTACACCCGCACTTGACGGATCTTGTTACTAAGACAAGATGACTTCTTCTCTGAAACAAAGGAAATAAAAGCAGGAGTGCCACAAGGAAGTGTATTGGATCCGGTCCTTCACCATTTATACACTTGTGACCTCCCAGAATATGAAAACAGCACCATCGCAACATTTTCTGATGACACTGCTATAATAGCCACAGGAAGAAGTCAAGCAGAAGCCGCCGAAAAAGTCCAATGAATCTAAATCGATTCATATCAACTTCACAAATAAAAGAGAAGACTATCATCGCGTATTCATCAACGGAGTAATAGTATCTACCATAAGCCAATACAGCAAAATATTTAGGCATGACCCTTGACGCCAAGCTACGCTGGAAAGCTCACGTCAAAAAGAAAAAAGATCCGTCAAGTGCGAGTGTAACTCGCGCGCCGAGGGTTTCGAACGTTTGTCAACAAATATGTACCAAAAGTACCGCTTAGAGACTTCGTAATGTAACGAATACCTAAAATAGTAGGTACCACCAACCTACATTTCAGATGGATCTCTCTGCATGCTTCGGTTAAAGTGGGTAATGGTAAATTTTTCGGCTTTTTTCAAAATATTTCAAAAAGTATGAAACCTACAGAAATTTCAAAAACTGTTTTGAAATGTCCCCCTATTGAAAATTATTAGTTTTTGACATTTTTCAAAAAATGTTCCTTTTACAGACTTCTCTATATTTTTCGTGCAAAATATAGATCTATATCTACAAACGCTCCATACATTTTAAATGGATCGCTCTGCAAACTTCGGAGATAGGGGTAATGGGTATTTTTTCGACTTAATTCGAAGTATTTTAAAAAGTATGACACCTACAAAAATTTCAAAAACTACTTTGTAATGTACGAACTGATACCTTTCATTTGATACCCCACATGACCCTGTAGGTATCTTTTAAAATTTCTGCATCATAATTTGTATGGAATATATTCATTTTAATTTTTCATTTTTTTTTTCTTTAAATGTGTACTTGCGCACGAAATGTATTATTATATTAAATTTCAAGTTGATAGCTGCAGTAATTGCTGAGTTATTAAGGAGTAAACAAAGGACAGACAAAGCGAGACCATAAGGGTTTCGAAACCGATCTTCGATCTCGAAACCCTAAAAAGAAGAGCTAGAGGTTCGCTACAAAAAGATGTACCTACTGGCTAATTTTCATGAGCACACAGATCCCAAGTACTATCCAATGATCTTAACCATCCACGGTTGTCTGGTAGAAATCGCTCTTGAGCGATAAGACCGCCACTTGTCACTTAGATTTTAAGCTGTTTTGTTGTATTGTTTCTATCGATAAGTGTGCAAATCTAATTGAAAGAAATTCTACTCTAGCAGTAAAACATAAAGTTTTAGTATGTATACAAGTCCATATGCCAATCTGGACCTATGGCATTCAGCTCTGGGGTTGTACCAAAAAAACAAATGTAGTAATTATACAAAGGTTCCAAAATAAAGTACTCAGGGCAGTGAGTTGTAAGTAGTAGTAATAGTAGTTCAATGAATCAGGGCAATCGTTAACTAATGGCTGTAACTTTTGATTCGTCGGCTTAGAAGTTTTATTTATAAAGAGGCTCCATTAGGTTACGGTGTTGAATACCTAACTACTTGATGTGAATTTCAACTTATACCTACCTACCTTTCTGATACCTTCACGCGGTCCAGACAGACAGACAGAAAGACGGACAACAAAGTGATCCTTTATGGGTTCCTTTTGGGTTTTGAGGTGATCACCTACCTAGTTTCTGTTATATTATGTTGTTTTGTTTGCAATCAAATCCTGAAATTTCCACGTGAGTGAAGCAGCGGGGCGCAGCTAGCAAGGAACATTATACTCTATGGCGGCTAGTTTCAAATAAAGATTAATAAAATGCGATGACGATGACTGCGGGTGGTGGCGGCGGCTTGGATATGTGGGCGTTCACCTTAAGACGCTACCCAAACAGCGACACCGTAGAAAGTACACTTTTTCGTCGCACCGTTAGCCGTTCTCCGACATATTACAAGCCCAAAAAAAAAACAGTGTATAGTCAAATGTATGGAAAAAAGACTTATACAAAAATATTTTATAAAACGATCTAGGATCTTGAAAAAAAACATCACAAGAAAGAACAAGAAAAAAATTTTTCGTCTCGAAATGCTCAATATTTTGAGTGACAACCATTAATTATTTTAATACTATATGAAAGGAAATTTTATCAACAAAAGAAATATGTAAAAAGTTTTAAATAAATAAAACCATTAACATAATAAAACCCAAAAAACACATTTTTGTAAGGCGTTTAGCGAAGTAATTGCAAAAATGATAATATTTTGCCAATAGAATTTCAACCTTATTACTCAAACATCCCTTTCAATATATGCTCAAAATAGCTTCCAGTAGCTTCATTCGGAGGCTGGATGCCTCCTCGGACGGACGTGAGGTTATGTAACTTTTTTCGCGATGACAGCTGGGTTCGACGGACGAATTACGATTTTCGACAACTTTTGTTTTGCGGGTTAAATGGTTCATTCGTCATTGAAATAAAGTCTATATTTGATTGAAGCTAAGCCAAAAGAAATTTGCAGGAATTTTATTCATTGACAGACCTACCCATTAAGTAGAATAGGTTTATAGTGGTTTTATCTCTGGTAGCTAGATAGGTAGGTATTACTCAACATGTTTACAGCACGAAAAGTATTGGTCGAGTTAAAATATGTTAAATAGGTAGGGCGATTTTGATGACCTTATATATAAATAAACAATGCTGAAAAATTAAAATAGGAGCCTACGTCCAGCAGTGGACTTATATAGGCTGATGATGATGAATTCACACATCATCACCAAGGCCGAAGCTAAGCAGAGCTTTGTTATGGGTACTTACTAGATAACTGATTTACTTAGGACCAACCATTTGCATTTTTTTTCTCGTAGTTCTACCAGTAGAACTACAGGCAAATTTAAATTACTCGTAGTTCTATCGGTTTGTTCTCTTAGAGAAGAGAGATTCTCAAAAGGACAGATACTCAAAAATAATAATTTACTTTAAATTTTTAATAACTCATAGAAAAACCTCATCGGAGCGGTTTGTCATAACTTTTTTGTTATTGGCAATATGTGTACATTGACATCAATATAATATTTTTTTTTTTAGCGTAACAAAGAAGTCAAGTAAAGGAGATGTTTAAAGACGCTAAAAACGTAATAAACATGCAAAACAATTGTATTTCCAATGACAGTTGTCAAAATTATTGTTAATCACTCATGTTAATCATAATCACTCATGAGTTCTTGGAAGGCAGCAACATAATAAAGAATACTTTATATCGGTATGAATATCAATTTGGATAGCAAGGCATGGTCTGTTGTGGTTTTTATGATTATTTTGTAGAATTACAATCTAAACTAAAACTATCTTCATGATTGTTGCGTTTTATTTCCGGAAAATAAAATTAATTATGTAAGCGAATTATGTAATTAATTATGTTTATTTTACGAATATTTTTATAGATATATATTTATATATTTTTTTATAGTATCGATTTATAGATTATCTTTTAAAGGGAAATGTATACGATTCTACAGCAAAACTCCTAAAGAGTTAAAAGTTATCAAAAAATAATTTCAAACAATTTGTAAAACATATCCTTTGTTAAAAAGGCTTACTACAAAATATCAGACTATCTCTAGAGGATAAAAAACTTAGGTACCTATTGCTAATAGTATTGCTCCAGCTCGAAAACTAACACCCTAACAAGGTAAAGGTTTCTTGTTCGCTTCTTTACTTTACCTTAAAAAGATTGAAGTGAACAATAAATTAAAGTAATCACTTTATTTCCCAGTTTTACTCTTGAACCTTATTTGAATTTATTGACGTGTCCAAGACTCCTGTAAGGGGTAAAGGAAATAAAGCACTGTTATATTTCATTTTATATCTGATTATTTGATTGACGACCTCTGTGGCGCGGCGGGGAAAGGTCCACCTGCGACACAGGAGGTTACAGTAAGTTTGATTCCCGCCTCAGGACAAATGTTTGTACCATCTGCAGATATTTATTCCAGGTGTTCTGGATGTCATAATCATAATCACTTTATTGCATGTCTTATGTATATAAAAAATATCTAGTGTGTAGTGTATTTAATAAGTTTATCAAAATAAGTATACCATAACACAAGCTCTAATTACTTTGGGGTTAGATGATGTTGTGTGGCTTGTTCAGCATTATTTATATTTTAATTTTTTTTGAGAAAGCCCTCCAAAACCAAATCGAAATATCTTCAACGATTGACACTTTTGTAATCCATTTAGACTTCAGTTGTTTTGACTAAATTAGTATATTTTTTTAATGTATAAAGTATTATCATATTGTCATAATGCGTCTTGGGGACGCTTCCGACTGGTATTGATATGGATCAGTTGAGCTACCTGTAGATTGTTTGCAACAGTCTGCAGTTAGCTCAATTGTTTCAATTGTAAATACTAATTATATTATAATTTTCTTTGTGAATTATATAATCATAATGGTCGGTGATATTGTCGGCACTTTAACATGCATGAAGATGATATTATTTTTTTAAGTGTTTCTGATTTCTATGAATAACTATCGATGAATGTAATTTTTATTATAATTGAGAAGCTACAATGAGCGACATAGGTTTTATTAAGGTATTTTACATGCAACGATAGCAAAGCCGCGGGCAAATGTTAGTTAACATTACATTATTACCTTGTGATTGTGCTATCAACCAAAATAAAACAAAAGTTTGCCTCTTCTACAACAGATAAATTTTGCATAAGTCTATGTAAAAAATAAGCGCCTCTGCCGACCACATTTGGTAATATTGACATGCAATCTGACAGCCTTAGTTTTCCACGGCAGCGCCTTAACTCTGATTGTACTGTCTACTGTCAGTAGCCGTACATTGGCTCAGTCAGTTAATGTCACTGTCATGCCACTTTTTTTGATTCATCTGTCAGTCAAACTAAAGTTGAAACTTTTCTCTTTTCATGTTTGGCGTTTTTGTGATTATATTTTTTGCATCTGATTTACTCCCACGCTCTCCCAGAAAATATCTAGACGATTGTTTATAACGTATCCATCAGCTACGACAAGTTTTCCCATCAGACCACAGAGTTTCTTCGAGATAAAGTGCCGACCAGTGAAGCGAGCATCGCAACGCCGCGAAACTATCACTTGAATCAGAATGAAAGCGCGTATGAAATAGCTGATAGTAGGCGAAGTGTGAAGAAACTTTGATTGTTATACAGTACCAGCGATCAGTGTTTCTTTATGAGATGGCAGAGGGTGGTTCTTTCGTGTCGAAGCCAGCAAGGGGCTGGCTTCATCCGGACTCTGTTCTCGCTAGCGATGGAGTCACATACGCCGTCAGAGTAAGTCTTTGCTTACCCATTTTTAGAGTTCCCGTCGATTTTGGTAATAGTCTAGTCAATTGAGTTCAGACCTACATAAACCAATGTAGTGGTACCATTACTTACATCAGGACTAACAACAGGTGCTTTCCTACTTTTATTATTAATGATCTGCTGAGCTGTCTGTGAGCCGTAAAATGAAACTGGTATAGGTGTATAGGTTTTAATTATAATTCCTATAATTGCTTTACAGTACATTGGCTGCATGGAAGTTCTAACATCTATGAAGAAGCTGGATTTTGAAACAAGATCACAAGTTGCAAAGTAAGATAACATTTACTTCCATACTTATCTATACACACTTCCATACAAATGTTTTGAACATTGTGAATGTTTACAATCCTTTGAATAGATAAAAACACTGCTGCTACACATTCAATTCTATTTCAATATAAAGAAGTATGCTGAAAATCATAGCAATAATTCAACTGACTCTTGAGACAGGATTAAAAGTTTTTTTTTTTTCAGAGAGTGCATAGCCCGTGTCTGTGCTGCGGCTGGCCTCCGTACAGCAGACAAAAAACGCAGAGTCTGCCAGGCAGCGGCCAGGGCACTTGCTGCCAGACCCAGAATGACCCACTCGGGTGCCAATGTAGCACTTACAATATCCTCCAAAGCAATAACACTGGCTGAGTTGGATGGTGGCGATACTGTTGCCAAGCATGATATGCCAAGGGTGTCATTTGCATCAGGTAGTTGTTGTTAAATATCTCAGTTTTACTATACTCTGTGAAATAAATGTCTGTTATCTGAGAGCCACAGAAGCTCAGTAGGACTCCCAAACTATAAGCAGGTGCTACATCTTTTATTCTCTGCAAAAATTACAGTACCAAAGCTGAAAAAAGTGGCCAGGATACATGCTAGACACTATAAAAGACCATTTATAGTATATGTTGTATTTTTTTCTTGTTTCATTGCTGAGGAGTTGGTTTAGCATTAATAGACCAAAGTGTTAATGTTTACATGATCTTCATGTATTTTCATTTTGTTATGTTTATTAGTTTCTTAACAAATATTCTGACCCAAATTGGAGTAAGTAAATCTGAATGAATTACTATTCATTCTGAAAATCCTTTATTTCTTTTTCTTTCAAGGTGGTGATTCAGATTCCCTGGACTTTGTGGCTTATGTGGCCAAAACAGTTCCCCCCACAGAATGGAGAGCATGCTATGTACTAGAATGTGGAGGTAGACTTGCACAGGATGTGATTGCCACCATAGGACAAGCTTTTGAACTACGGTTCAAGGAGTTTTTGACGAAACCATCTTCGTAAGTAGAACTATGTATTTGTAAGCCTAATAATATTGAAAGTTTGTGAAGAATTTTTTACCTAAGATATCCAAAACTACTGAACTGATCAAGAATGCATGTCATTCAAATCAAGCTACAAGCAGCAGCTAGATCAATGAACCATTATCATGACCAGTAAATGTAAATATTCAGAAAATCCCCGTAAACAGTATTCTGTAAATATAATCTGGAAAGTCCTGAAAACAGTATTCTGTAAACATATCTACTTGATATTTACCTCAATACTTTTTCCTTGTATCCATGTATCCATGAAGTCATCAATTATTAATTTTGAGGAAATTGGTGACTCTTTCTCACCAAAATGATAAGTAGATGTGTCATACTATGTTATTTTTACAATCAGCTACTAACACCACAAGTACCTTTACAATAACAGTGTGTAGAATATTCCAAACAATCTATTATGGAAGCAAATGAACCTTAGGTTGTGACAAGAAACCTGTGTGACCTTTATTCAATGAGTCAGCAACATAGCACATAAATGGAATGCAGTTTCTCAAGTGTTTATCTGGCGCGTGACGTCATGCAATCGCAGATTTATAAATCAGCATTGAATATCTTTTGAAGCTCCATTTTCCTGGATGTTAAATTTAGAACTTTCCTTGTTTATATTTAAACTAGCGACCCGCCCCGGCTTCGCACGGGTGCAATGCTGATACTAAATATACTACAGAATCAGCCCCCCGGCCAGTACCGCCGCAACCGCTATGTCCCTGCGTTTTAAATCTGTAATATCTTCGAAACTATTCATTTAAATTATATGCTGTAAACCCGTAGGGCCTCAGTGATCTATATTAAATGCACAATGTATTTGAAGTATTTACCAATTGGATAAGTATTAATGATGTATTGCTTAAAATAGCTTCGTAACTAAGCCATTATTTCTCGTAAAAGTAAATGATAAAAAATTATTATTGTGGGTTATCCCTAAGAGATAGATATTATTTTGTTCTATCTCGTAGGAATCAGCCAGAGCGTTTGCAATGTAAGCGCAAGAAAAGTGTTTATTTACAACATCACATTAGAAACCTCTAAACTTATCCGTGTTTCTCTACTATATTATGCATGTATTATACATATAAACCTTCCTCTTGAATCACTCTATTAAAAACCGCATCAAAATTCGTTGCGTAATTATAAAGATCTAAGCATACATATGGACAGACAGACAGCGGGAAGCGACTTTGTTTTACATTATGTAAAGATGCGCACATATTATGTCATCGCCCAATTTAAGACCAAATGCGGATAAAGAAGTTCCGTAACTGACTATTACTAACTACTAGCACATAGTTATCCTCTAACAATGTGCGTTTTATTGAAACCTAATTAACTTATACTTTAGATCAATTATCGAAACAGACGGATAGCACGCCCGGGACGTACATAGGTAACAGTTTTTAAATTCTGCTCTCATTTGCATTACACAAGCAAAACCGAAATGCAAAACACATTGATACGCGTTCAAGGGGTTAAAAGGGGTCAACGTTTTCGCTAATGTATGGCTTTTGTTCTCTCGAGAGGTACATGTGAGCCATATAGCATTACTTATTTTATTTATTTATTTATTTATATAGGTCCATCAAATATACCTTTATCACCGCGCAGAAATTTAGATAGGAAGGGTAAAATCTGGTAGCTTGAACCTAGTACCTAAACTATGAGACGGGCGATTGGAGGACTAAAACCGACAGCGTATATAGAAGTAGGTTCATAATTATCTTTAAATTTTGTAAAAGCATGATGTTAAAAAAACCGAAATGCACACTACCAGAAAATTTTACAGGTCCAATTTGTACACCTATCATATTTCATGCACATCAGATCAACGACTCGAAAGTTATGCTCAAAGTTACTATTGTACCATACAGCCAAACGCCCAAGCTGCCAATGAAATCTTCGTTCGCATCACTCACTCTGATCAACTATGTAACTTAATAAATGAAAACTTTATTTACACGTGCAATAACTTCCGAATGCTCTCTTAATTATGTTCGTTACTAGCTTTAGCTAGCGGCTTTACACGCGTCCTTGCCGCATTAAAAATAGCATAAAATGTTCTTCCCGCACTGAAAAGGTGGCAGACTGACGAGAGTTACTATTGAATTCATAATATTAATATAATTGCATTTACATTTTTCAAAATTTCTTGGATGACCAGCCAATCCTCCTCCCGAAAAAAAGCCAATAGATAGATAGGTATATTTATTGATACAAAGCTACTTTTTTAGCAAAATAAATTAATATCAAAGAATATATACAAATTAGAACTAGTATTTACAATTAAAACAGTTGAACAATCTACAGACTGTTGCAAACAATCTACAGGTGGCTCAACTGATCCATATCAATACCAGTCGGAAGCGTCCCCAAGACACTGGCTGCATTGCCGCGCTGTATGGCAATGCTGATGCGCTGCGCCAGAGACTCACCAGCGCTCGAGGTCATGCGTCGCTTCGACCAGGCGTGATGATAAATTTTTAAAAACCTCCTAGTGAGCAAATGCGTTAGGCTCTGACGAGACCTGTATTTTGCGCCTATACTCTGACATCTGCCGCCGCACCAGCCCTCACGGACTATACAAAGTTGTTACAATAAAGATACATTTTCAGGTTAAACATAAACGGAAGTCGACATCTGCTGGACACAGCGAGCTCGGTGCCTATCGAAGACCGCGAATATTACAACGACATGCCAGACAAGATGCCGCCGGAGCCCGCGCCCGTGCATAGACACCCGCCGCCACCGCCGCTAGCCTCACTAGCACCCATATCTTCGTAAGTAACATTTATTTACATAACAAGCTTCTGGCGTCTTCGCACGCTTTGTTTCTTAGGAAACGTTTAAAGCTCATTTCTATCCCACACATAACACAAGTTCTGCTTACTATGGGGCTGGATGATGCTGTGTGAATTGTCCAGCATTTTTTATTTATTCCAAGTTTATAACTACACCTATGCAAAATTTCTGCCTAATCTGTCTTTAGTTTTGGCGTGAAGAAGTAACAAACATCTATCCAAACTTTTGCATTTATAATATTAACGTGATAAATGACGTTATATCATCATAATGTATTATATTAAGTACTAGCTTCTACACCGCGGCTTCGCACTCGTATTTTCGGTGTAATAAGTAGCCTATTATCCAAGTTACAGCTCTAAACGTAATCTAAATTTCATCTGGATCTGTTCAGTAGTTTTGAAGATCCTAGGTAACAAAAATTCAGATTTCACAAACTTTCGGCTTTATAATATTAGTAGGATACCAGTCGTCTATACTTTATCCATCGAGCTTGTAGATTTTTCGTAAACAAACGTAATCAGCTGATTTTTAGGGTTATCACCATGAAATGACACAGGCCTAACGTAATTCCAATGATTTCACCCATATATTCCGTTAGATTTGTTACTTTTTTCAATCTCTACTTCATTTCTATGCAATATCTAGTTGTAGCAATTTACAAATCGTCATTATTTGGTCAAAAACGAAGATTCAAATGACCAGATATTTTTATCTTTTGTTAAAGTGCCAACCCTAACGAATCTTAGTTTTGACGTCATGGGATGCAAACAATTGGTATTTTTTGAACTATGCTTCCCAATTTAGGATAGCACTATGACCATACTTATTTCCTATACAGAGCAGTATTTTATTTTTAGCCGGATTATTGAAGAACGAATGGAACGTAAACTCAACACTGAGCGAGTGCTGCCAGCTGGTCTTAGCTACCCTATTGAGTGTAGTTTTAGGGCGCTTTAGGGTGTGTTCCCATTTTTTTTAGTGACGATAGATAGTCGTGCAGTTTAAAGCATCGTGGCTTGTAAACACGATGTCCCAAAACTCCACGTCAAGACGGAAACAAGTGACAGGCCAAGTCAGGGTATTTATCACAAGAAATTTAAAAAAAATCTAAGTGACCTATTTGTAAAGAAAAGGTAAATATAAAAAAAAATCGAGATCGTCTACAACCTGTGATGGTCTTTTAACCTTGTTTACTGCATTTTTTTTCAATTTTTATTTTTAATCTGAATCCTGAGTAAATTGTTCTTCAGTAAATTGTTGCAATGAGAGAAAAAATATGAAGTACTTTTAGTTTTTTATTATTAAATATAAAATAATATGATATATAAATATAATTGAAATCCTTAAAATGGCTAAACAAAAAAATCTAAATATTATCATAGACCCAGGAAGAATCTAAGAAATCAATGATGCTTAGAAAATATGGTCAATGTAAAGACATAAAATTAAGAACGTCTATTTACTAATGGGCCTGGGCCTGAAACGCCTTCCTTCCAATGGAACCTCATTGACAAATAATAATCTAGCTAATCTAAATCTTCCACACTATTGATTTATGAATTGAACTCGACCAGTAAAAATCGTTTCATTTTTACATTTACAAGATTATTTCTTGGATTATGTTCATATGGACAAGTGACGCGACCAGATAATCAGGCCAGGGTTGTCACCATGCTAGCACAATGCTAGTGTTAAATGAAAACTTTTAATTATTTATCATAAGGAAACATCATCATAAATAAAACATTATGATTTTATTTTTCGTGATTTTTCAAATGCCTCGCCCCTTGCCCCCCGCACGATTGCCCTGTCTAAATGGCTTCGTCGAACAACTGTATGCATAAGTTGGCTGTGCTAATACTTACAAATCTACAGAATTATTACAATAAAATTTGAATGAATGAACGAATGATAACATAACTTTATTTTCCCCGTCTTTCTGACAGAGTGGGTAACACTACCCACGATCGCCATTTTATTTCCTTACTTGACTTTCTTGCTTTGTTGTGGTTAGTTCAAGTAATTCTCTCCTTTTGTGCTCTCTGCTTACGTTACGTTGTTTTCGTTGAGTTTATCGTTGTTTCTTGAGTTTTTGTTATTGTTGAGTGTTACTGTTGAGTTTTTGTTGTTTGTTACGTTTGTTGTTTTGATACAATGAGCAATGAACCTGGCCCGAGTTCGTTGAAGCTCTTTGCTTCGCCCAAGAAGAAGCGTCAAAAGAAAACGCCTCTCAGTTCTGCAGAGAAGCTCACGATTATTAATATTTATAAACTGGTGGAAGAAACTTGGCCTCGAGACCAATTTCCCTATAAGCAGGAGATGGTGAAAAGGACTGCCGATACCGCTGGAGTTGGCGTCAGTACGGTGTGGAAAGTCCTGAAAGGCTATTCTACTGAGCATCGCGTTCAGTCACCAGCACCTCTACCTCCAAGAGTAGCCAAAATTGACAAACTCTTGGACTTTGAACTAAGTGCCATACGAAGAAAAGTGCATGAATTCTTCTTCAGAAATGAAATCCCCACACTAAACAAAGTGTTAAATTCGGTTAACGAAGATGATGACCTACCAAATTTCAAAAGGAGTACATTTGCAAAGCTTTTAGCAAAGCTAAAAATAAAACACCTGAAAAGATCACGTAACAGCAGTCTCATTGAAAAACATGAAATAGTAAGGTGGAGGCGCAATTATTTGCTAAAAATTGCCAAAATGAGAGAAGAAGGGCGCAAGATATATTATACAGATGAAACATGGTTAAACGAAGGTAATTTACTCTTTGTTTATTATCCTTTTTAGTAAATAATTATATTAAATATCAAACATGTAGTCGTTAAACTGAACTGAACTGAACTTTTGTATGTTATGTTAACATTGTTTCTTGTTTTTGTAGGTCATACGAAAACGAAGGTGTGGCAAGACATGACAATACAGTCAACAAGGCAGGCACACCTGGAAGGCCTATCTACAGGACTCAAAGGGCCTTCTGGAAAAGGAAAACGCCTAATAATAGTACATATTGGTATGTTATCTGTTGTATTTTCATGAATCAAGATAATTTATTTAAACAATAGCATCAACATATCAAAGAAGTAGCACCATGGTCAAGTATGAATAAGTATAGATTGAGTATTATTATTGCATCTTGTAATATCATTGATATTTTTATGGGTGGTGATGCAATAAGGTCGGTTTTCACCAATAGATAATCGGACAATTAGGCAGCTTTCAGTTAAATGTATCAAAACTTGTGTCAATAACATCAAATCAACTGTTTAAAGTTTAATATTTGTTTTTTTTTTCTAGGAAACGAAGATGGATTTTTGAATGGTGGAAAATTAATATTCGAAAGCAAAAGTGGTGATGGAGATTATCACAAAGAAATGAACGCAGAAGTATTTGAAAAGTGGTTCAAAAAAATTATAGATTTAATTGAGCCAGAATCAGTTATAGTAATGGACAATGCTCCCTATCACTCTCGTCGCCTGGAACGAGTACCAAACATGCAATGGAAAAAAGCTGACATCCAAGATTGGTTAAATAGCAAGGGTATCTCGTTCCAGGACACTATGATAAAAAGGGAGCTTATCGATTTGATAAAACCAATAAAACATAATTACATGGCCTATGCCACTGACACATTCACAAAAGAAAAAAATATTGAAGTCTTGCGATTGCCCCCCTATCACTGTGAATTAAACCCAATAGAAATGATATGGGGGCAAGTCAAAGGCCATGTTGCAGATAAAAATAAAACATTTAAAATGCATGAATTGAAGATTTTATTAGAAGAATCTATGAATTTGATAACACCTGCAGCATGGCAAAAATGCATAGACCATGTTATACAAGAAGAGAAAAAAATGAGGGAACTGGATGGTATTACAGATAATGTAATTGATCAATTTATCATCCAGGTGTCCGGAGATACATCAAGTAGCTCAGATTCTGACAGTGATGATGATAATTGATTGTTGTCTATCAATAATGTCCCAGAAGAGAGACACATGTATACTAAAGATTGAAAATATAAAATGATGATAATTAAATTAACTAATGATAATGTCCCAGAAGAGAGACACATGTATACTAAAGAGTAAAGACATAAAATGATGATAACTAAATTAACTAATGATGCAACAATAAATTATTCCTATAATTTGCATTTATAGTCTTATTTCATCTCCTTTACCTTGTATTTCCTTTTTAAGGATAGGTAACAATAAAAAGTAGTACTGATTTCACAAGACTACCTTATTTACTTATGCCAACTATTATTCACATTAAATATCACTACCCAGAGACATCTATCAAAGCTCAAAATAGCCGCCATATGAGTATAGCTTGGTAGGTTATGTACTAATTTGTTCTATTTTAGTTAGGTATGTCATAGGTTTTATAATTATTTCTTTCTTTGCGTCAGTTAGAAATCAAATAAGACCAAATTATGTATATCCTAAATACGCAAACGAAGCCGCAGGCAAGAGCCAACCACATTATTAAAAATGTTTTTCACCCCTGCATCAGCTGATTGAACTGTCAGTGGCTTTGTTATTGAAAATTCTACAAGCTCGATGGATAGAGTATAGTACCCATAACACAAGCTCTGCTTAACTTGAGGCTAGATGATCCTGTGTGGATCGTCTAGCATTATTTATTTATTATTATTATTATTATATCAGCCCAATGACTTGCACTCACACTCATAACTAGTGGGTGTAGCACTGGTGGGTATAGGCCCCCTTACACGCCATCTCAATTAGCCCTGTGCGAGCCGAGCAGTCTTTCGGCCACCTAAACGATATCATCGGATCGGCAGGTGGTTTGCTTGTCTATCTGTATTTTACCAACACGTCGATCAACCATTTCAACTTTTCAAAAATATACTCGACAACATGGTGTAAAATAGACACTTATGGCATGATGCCACGGACTTTTTTTAGAGAATCAATAGTGCAGAAGAATGTCTGTAGAAAGATTTTAGTACAAAAAGACTCTTCTTTATTTACTATTTTTAAAGCCAAAATTCATAAAACCAGTCTCTAAACCATATTCATAACGATGACTCTAGCTTGACTGATTTGTCCATGATCTTGTGTGATTTGTCCAGAATTATAAGTTTTTATGACATTTATATCATTGGGGTTGATTCTTAAAATTCCGCTGCTTTATTCGGTTTAAAGAATCTTTATTTCATCAAAGAACATAAATACAGTTCACTTAATGAGAAAAACAAATCTTGTACTTATATTTAGGTATCTAAGGTTAATATATAAGTTCGGGTGTGTTTATCTTCCAATTAACAAAATGTACAAACTAATTGGTACAAAACAAAACAAAGAAGAAAGCAATGATAGAAAATAAAACATCTAATACAAGTAAATGAACAAAACCTATTTGGTATATTCGTCACTGCACATAGAAAACCCACTATCCATCATTTTCTATAGACTTAGGTACCTTTATTAATCCTTATATTATAATTAACCTCCATCCTTAAAATTTCCAGGTGCGAGGAGAGTGTGCGACACTACGTGAACCAAACCCCGCCGCCGCGCACCCCGCCCACCGCGTTACTGCCGAACCACCACACGGATATATTCGACATGCGTATGTGTTTTCAATAATGTTTCATAGACGTTACACACGTTTTTCTGTATAAAAAGTCTATAACGTTAATCAAGGCGAAGACCGATGCGGCGCGGCGGGCGAAGGTCCGCCTGCGACGCAGGAGGTTGTGGGTTCGATTCCCGCCCTGGGATAAATGTGTAAATATTTGTTCCGGGTGTTCTGGGTGTTTTCTATGTATAGTAAAAAAATATCTAGCTATGTAATGTATTGTATTATGTATATCATTCATCTAGTATCCATAATACAAGCTCTGCTTAGCTTAGGGCTAGATAATGCTGTGTGGATTGTCCAGCATTATTTATTAGTTTCTGCCCGCGGCTTCGCACGCGTCGTTTCTATAGAAACGTTTTAAAGGTGATTTCTATCCCATGGGAACTAATTTATGGGATAAAAAGAAGCCTATGTTTGATTCCAGTATTAAAATAACCTGTATGCAAAATTTCAGCCTGATCCGTTCAGTAGTTTTAGCGTCAAGTAACAAACATCCATCCATCCAAACTTTCGCATTTGTAATATTAGTGTGATTTATTTAAGGTCCAGAACGACATTTATGGGGAAGTAGCTTCTTGCTTGCTATTTCATTTACGTGGACTTTAGCAAGAAAAACAGCCACACAGGCCGTATAGTTTCTTTCAGCTATCGACCACAGTTCTGTTGATCGACAAGTTGTATTACAAAGACATTTACAGAATGAATAAAACTTTACTATTTTTTTTAATCATATTTATTAAAAACTTATTAATAACAAACAAAATAAAACAAAAAACAAAATTAAACTATTCAGTCAAGTTGTAGGTATATTCAAAGGGAGTCACTGATGCATAAAAATCTTAAACAGTGAAATGGCCTTTAATGAATTTGGTTCCGCTAGAATGTTAATAAATTTTCCTAAATTTAATCCATTTAAATTAAGTTCAGTCATCCATCAGTGCGTCCCTTCGATTTTATATAAACAGAACAATAGGCGGCCTTGTCGCTGAAAGCGACAGAGTGACAGTACTCTATCCGCGAGCGCAATAAATTTAATACAAGAAACGTCTCAATCCAAATCTCTTTTAGAACCATTCACGGCTGCGCCAATGACGTCATCATCCGCTGCGTCTACGGCGTCGACGACGTCTGCTTCGTCGCCGGGCGTCGAGGCTGAGCCGCTATCAGCTAAAGCGCAGGCGGCTCTACTAACCAGGGAACCCTGGTTCCATGGACCTATCTCTAGGACTACAGCTGAAAAGGTACTCTATATGACTGAGATAAGGTTTGATTCTGTAAATATAACGTTCACGCGCTGAGGCATTGAGCCGCTGGCTGCTAATGCGCAGGCGACTGCTGGCTAGGAAGCCCTGGTTCCACGGGCCTGTCTCTAGAACTACAGCTGAAAAAGTACCAAGTTGGATACAGTGAATGGAATGTTCACGCGCTTAGTCGACGTCGCCCGGCGTCGAGACTGAGCCATTATCGACTAAAGCGCAGGTAGCTCTACTATCTGTGGAAGTAGGTATCAGGCAGTCAAATTGTTTAATGTTCTTCCTACTGAAATGAAAGCAATTGACAATCCAAATATTTTCAAGAATATGTTAAGAAAACTTTTGCTGAAGGGGTGTTTTTACTCAGTTGACGAGTTTATCAAACGAAAGTAATTATTATGTTAGCAACAAAGATGACTTAGAATTTATATAATTGCATGCTATTAATTTAATTCCTATGTACCTTATATTCATACACGATGTAAATTGTTTTTGAATAAATAAACTAAACTAAAAAAAAAACTAAACTAAAAAAGCCAGCATTATTTATTTATTTATTTATTTATTTATTTATAACTACTGTTTGTTTACAGATGGTGGTGGAAGACGGCGAGTTCTTAGTTCGCGAGTCCGCGGCGTGTCCGGGCCAGTTTGTACTGACGGGCGCGAGGCGAGGCGCGCACAAGCATTTACTGCTTGTCGACCCGAATGGAGTGGTAGAATATTTTATTTACGTCACTCTTCTGGAGGTAGCTCTGCTACCGTCTTCTACTCGTAAACATGCCCAATACTAAAGTCCTTTTTCTCCTCAGGTCCGAACAAAAGACCGCGTATTCGAGAGCGTGCCGCACCTGATAAAGTACCACTGTACAAACGAGCTACCAATCGTTTCCGCTGACTCCGCCCTCTTGCTGCGAAAGCCAGTGCTTAAAACCGGCGCCTCCTGAGACACGGGAAGGAAGCAAAGGCTTCCCAAGTAACGCTAAGAAATGACTATCGGCATTGGTCAACCGTCACCTACGTTTTTATGACGAGCCGTACTATGATCTCAAGGCAATACTGAAACAATTACTTTTTAAATGAAAGAGCGAGACAAAGCTATTTCGTGTAGCGCTGTCGCTATTGCACTAAGTAATATTGCTTCAACATTGCTCTGTGTGATTGTTTTAACTTCTTGATCAGAATTTAGAAGGCCAATGGTCATTGTAAACAGAGTGAACACAGATCTATGTGCTATGACTATAGTCGATATTTCTGTAGAAATCGGTACATATTTCTAGCTAAGAGGTCTTCTTTGAAAAACGAACGAAGTTGACGTAGACGTTCATCGCACGAAACGATCAACCTTACCACCAAGTTGCTTCGGGCGCGTCACCAACGACTACATCACACCTTGCGTTTCGGATCTCTAAGAGTTAAATGTCAGAATAATTTTCATGGTAATGACATCGAAAGAACGGATCGACCGTCCTTCGTTTTGTACGATCCGACTTCATCCGGCAACTTCGTTCGTTTTCAAAGTAGACCTCGCCAGACCGCGTAAGCCCCCAAGCATAAAACCAAAATCGAACTTTCTGATCGTGCAAAACGTACTATAAGGCACCTACATTGGATTTCACAAAAACTAATCGGAAAATTTTGTTTTCTATTTTACGAATTACTAGCACATACTTTGTAAGTAAAGATTTGTGCTAGATTCCATGAGGAAGATAAATATGACTAGGCCCTTCGACTGTAGATCTCTGAATCACTTGAATTATTTTTATTGGTGCCAGACATGCCAGTGTTTAGGATAATCTGGCCAATAAACATAGTTAACAAGAAATATATAGATGTTGTTACCACGCGTAATAAGCTTAAAAAGATTTTTAAAGCGTTGGCTTTGTAGTACAACGCATGTTATGTAATGCATTTCCGCACGTATATTTAAAAGCCGCCACACACTGAAGCCGGAGGCGGAGCAGTGGCGGACGGTGCCGAGCCACGCGTGGCGTTCGCGATGCGGTTGTATTCACATAGTAGGCGTGCGAGTGCGGTTTGGAAATTTGCTCCCTAGTATTTTCTCTTTACAGCATTTTTATAATCGTTATAAACTACGATGTGGTTGGACTAGCACTATTATTTTTTGATTATGGGCTATTTTATTTAGTTCTTTATTCGGGTCATAAGCTAAAAATTTTGTAAATTAATACAACTCGTAACTCCGCTTCCGCACCGCGACGCGCCGCGTGCGCTCTGTGTGAAGTCACTCATACGAGCTGAAATACAAAGCTCAACCGCCACGCCTCCATCTCCAACGCACCGCCACGGCTCAGCTCCGCGTCGCACACGCCGACTGTTTGTGTCGCTGTGCCGGATTGTCACGGCCGTTCACCGCGCCTGCGGTGTTTGTGTAGTCTTTCATATAAATTCGTATGATATAACCCGCACGCCTTCGCCTCCGGCCCGGCCACGGTTTCTGTGTGTGGCGGCTTTTAAGCCGGGTATACTGACCGGTGTTACAGGGCGTAATATACCATTCGCAGCGAGCATGATACGTTACGTCTTGTTCTAAAATCCGTCTCGTTAATCGGTGCGAGTGAGTGCTTTCCGTAACACGGATATTATAATAAGGGTAGTATTTAAACGTGCGACTGTAAATTAAAGTTTTAAGTAACAAAAATAATTAAACCGTTTATAGTCGAGACGAGAATTCAACCGAACAGCAAAGCCCATTCCCACTTAATCGTACATAAGATTTTATATGAAAACGGTGTCGGGTAAGTATGAACAGCTTCATATAAAATGTTCTGGCACTAAAGCAGCCGATTTTCTGTCGGGCCCGACAAGTGGGAACGAGCTCTTACAAATATTAGTTTTAGTTACTTAAATACAAAAATAACGACTAAAAAAATTCGTTCTGGGTGCAATTATACATATACACCCTTTCAGTCACAAAGTCGCCACGACCCCCCCCCCTCGCGGGGGTGGGACGCCTACAGGTTGGGTCAACTCAAGGTCGAATTGCTTTATTTCTAGTCGCTCACTTAGTTATTTAGTCGATCAAGTTATTAAAACAGTATCTCATCATCAGTCGCAATTTTTTTTAATTCCCCTTATAATACTATACTCCCGTACTAAGTACACTCGCTGTGTAACACGTTACATTACGCCAAGTAACACTGATCATTACTCGGCTGTAAATACCTAGTATAAATAGCTAAGCTAGATGAATAATATTGTGATCCACTGTTACAATTTTATGTGATTTCTGTGACTTATTGTACTTCCACTAGTTATTAAATAAAATAAGTATCTGCATGGGTACTTTTATATAAGGTATATTCGCTTGCACAAATCCATACTAAATATTATAAAAGTAGAAGAAATTCTGCCTATTGTACCATTTCACGTCTGAACGGATCTTAATGAAATTTGGCAGGGAGGCAAACGGCATCCGGAGGGCAACATAAGCTTCTTGAAAGGTGCCGGCAGAAGCTAGTGTTAGATATAATGAAAATATTTTATTTGCATTTAACTAATTCCATTAAGTATATATTTGTTTCTTTCCATTGACTTAAATTTACCAAAGGAATTATTTTTACTCGGTATATTGAATAGTAGAAATGCAACATTTAATATTATTTTAGCTCATAAGGAATTTTAAACAAGACAACAGCAGTTAAGCCGCCAGAAAACTTCGTTATTTTTAGATATCACTATTTTGCTTTCCTTCCGTTATACATTGTTGTGTATTTATACATAGTGAGCTCTCTATTTCATGTATTTTTATTACAATAAAAATGAGATTAAAATGATGTATTTTGTTACCCTTGTAGTAACATTTTAGGTGCTATACCGCGGCTTGAATAATATAATATGCAAGTAACTAGAAACTTAGTAAAAGTGTTTGTATATTATATTCCATCACATTTAATTATATTATAATATATATAAGACTAAAGTTGTATATCAAAGATAGACTATTGAATAATTAGTATTAACTAAGTTTATTATTTAATGCACTGATAACATTATACCTATTGATAATCTGGCAAAATGAAATGTTTTAAATGAAGTTATTTTAAAATGTTATAATTCTATTGTAAGAATAAACATGGATAATAAAAATATTAAAATAAACTAAGGGGTTTTTGAGTGATATATAAAAAGAAAAGAAAAGTAAATTTAATTTTTCTTTATTAAATACTTAAAGATAGTACAAACTTGTAAGGTCTTACATGGCAGTGATGTTACAGTTACTTACAAAATAGTACTTATATCAGTATACACTGAACAAAATCCGACTAAAGGCCTATTCACACACATCAGTGAAGTCGCAGTTGACAGTCTAACAACAGTCCGTAATATTCTGTACCGAATTGTAGATTCACTGATACTGAACTGCGACTTTACTAATATGTGTGAATCGGCCCTACAACTTCCGCAACAAACATTATTACAGCCGCGTCCCTGACACTTTAAATAATCAAACATCGAAATCTCACAACATTTATTAAACTTCTAGATAAACAACAATCAGGTAGTGTCATAAGCAAGTCACTCTTTTCTGCCGACCTATCAATAGCTTTAGCTAGCCTATCAATTTCTAACTATACCAATCCAAATAAATTGATTATTTAATTATTTCATTACGGTTAAAACCAAAATATTATAGTCAGTTCATTGAATATTTTTAATTAATTTAAATAACGTCAGATCCAAATAAAATAATTGCAAGCAAATAACGCGAATGCGTCGGAATCGTAGATAGTTCATACAATCCTCAGGCGGGCTGCCTGCGAATTAACAATCTTTGGGACATCGCGGCACCGTTCTCCAGACCCTACTAAAACGCAAAGTCTCATTCCGTGCACTTTACTTACGCTACTATTTGCTACAGGAAAATCGTCTACAATCAAACTAAAATATAATACTAAAATAAATAATTGCCTCTATACAAAAATAATGCTATTTTCATATAAATGGTGAACACGTGAACACTTGAGACCTTACAGCGGCGACCGAACAACCACTCCGCACCGCGCCCGTCCCGACATCTGTCTAAATGAACCATCCATACACGAATACAATCCAAAGCCGCCGCCATTTTACTAACATAAGCCTAAATTTAATTGAATTGACTTATATCGTAATTATATCTCTCACAATTACAAAAGTGATCGAGGAGGGTGTAAAACCGTAAAAGTTTTCCATATACAAAATTTCATACGCCAAAAATATTCTCACCACACTTTTTATATTCACGCGCCGTGTAGTAAAAATAGATAAGTCACTCTCGCCTTGGTCAAAAACGACGATAACTCTAACTATGCACCGGATCTAGCTAGCGTCTACTAACACCGCATCGGGCCCTCCGCAGCCCGACCGGACTCGGCTATGTCTATAGAAGATATCTACATCGCCAACCGAACGATACACTCGGAGAAAATAAACAAATAGTATCGCGTTCAAGTGGAGGTGTGCGACGCTCAGTCGGGCGTCGGCGTCGGCGCTGGCGTGAGCGGCGGCACGAGGTGGTGCGGGGTGACGGGCGCGTGGTGCGAGGGTGGCGCGCGGTGCAGGCAGAAGGCGTCCAGCACCTGCGCCAGCTCGTCCATGTGGTGCTCCTCCAGGCACAGGAAGTGCGTCAGCTCGGGGTCGGAGCGGCGCGCGCACGGCAAGCAGTGCACCACGTGCCGCTTCTCGTGCTCGCGCACCAGCAACGCGTGCCACACTTCGCGCTCGCACACCCCGCAGTAGTGGCTCGCCTCGCCGCGCGCGCGCCCATGGAACCGCACCGGCACGTCGCGCGCGCGCACCGCCGCCAGCGTGCCGCATGCCGCGCGCAGCGTCTGCACGAGGCACGTCCGCATCGCGCGGTGCATGCGCGGGTCCGAGACCCGGATGTTGCGCGCCAAATTCCACGTGAGGTGCACCATCGGCACGATGCTTTTGAACTCCTGCACCTTGTTCCACTCGTAGCGGTCGAGCGCGAGCGCGTACTGTCGCGCGGTCAGCGGGCCCACGTTCCAGGCGATGTTGTTGCACCAGCCGGTGGCCTGCACCCAGTGCACGCAGCCCGCGTTCACCCACACGAGGTCGCCGGGGCGCTGCGTGAAGCGGTAGACGGGCACGCCGTGCGCGCGCAGCTCCTCGGGATCGGGCCACCACGAGCCGTGCAGGTAGGACAGAGCGTGCCTCTCGCACAGCTCGTTGACGCCGCCCCAGTAGGCGTCCGGCACGCCGAACCACTCGCAGTCGCCGGGGCCGATGTTGATGTTGATCGAGCAGAAGTTGTTGTTTTCCTGGTGGCCGGGCGTGCGCGACCCGGGAACCTTCATGTACAGCTGTACGGTGTTCATGCCGAGAATCACGTGGCCGACGTGCGACAGCATGTTGGCGGCGGAGGCAACGCGTGCGAACGCGGGCAGCTTCTGCAGCTCGGCCAGCTGCGCGCGCCACTTGCGCTCGTCCGACAGGTCCACGTTGGTGCCGAAGCGCAGCGTGCGTGCGCTGCGCCGCCGCTTGGCCGGCCCGGACCCGTCCGAGTCGGAGACGCCCCCCGCCGCGGCGCCCGCCCCGCCCGCACCCCGCTCGCGCTCCTCCCGCAGCGAGTCCTGGAAAGAACCGGCCTGGTATTGCGCGTATTTCCGCACGGTGGTGTGGCTCCGATGCGAGGCGCAGGCCCACACTCGATTCCGTCCGGTCTGGTCCCAGTTCTCGTCTGCGCTCTGCATGACCTGCGTGCGCACCTCGACGGTGTGGTCAGGCCAGGCTTCGACCAGCGTCTTGGTGGAGAAGAGGCCGAGGTCGAGTTTGAGTGCGGCGGTGAGGCCACGGACGACCGCGATGGGGTGTTTCAGGCAAAAGTCCTGCAGCTGCGGGGAGAAGGCATCGCGCTTAGCTTCCACGTAGACAAAGGGCGCGGGGGGAGCCAGCTGCTCGGGGGTGAGACGCGGGGAGGGGATGGCCGGCGGCTCCGGCGGACCCACGCCGTCGCCGAGCGTCGACCACGCGCTCGGAGGTCCCGCGTTAGTTCTGAAAACACCAACTTACGTTAACCCAATGTTGAAGTTAAGATTCATGCTGTTGTCCAGCGATTGAGACTGGATGGTGAACTCGTTCAATAGTCTGTCTATATTGAGAATGATCCAAGCCGATTTCAGTTACGGCGGTGTAATTGGGTACGACATATTATTTGAAAGTCAATATTATCTTCAATAAAGACTACTTACTTGCAAGTATCTATGATCTGCTTCGCGGTCATGTTGATGTTGAAAGAGACAGGGGTTAGGCATTCAGTCTTCAAAGGTTCTAGTTTGACCACCGCCTGCCTCCCTCCAAGCATGGCCTCGTTGTTGAGACTCATTGAACTGCCATCTGCAAGAAATACAATAACCCAGTGAAATTCGTGCCTTCGACGGTTGGACCGGGACAGTTGGCGATCTCTGGTGTCGGAGGCAAAGATGTACTACGGGTCACTGCTTCGCGCCAGTAACTATATTACACAGGTATTTATAAAATTTCGATCAATGAAGTTTCTTTATTTAATGAATATTTTGTTGCTATATTTGATGCTACAAATGACTTTCATTGTTGTAGATTTTTAACTCACGTTTTTTCGATTTCTTTCTCATTTTTGTCAAATTTAAACTGCAGAAAATTCGCTAACTATAAAATGACAGTGACTTTTGCATAAACCATAAATAAAACAATCAATCGATCTTTGCAAAAGTCACGATGATATCAAAAAGGTCAATAAGAGTTATAAGTATGAATACCTATTTAGCTTCCGCTATTGATATCTCAAAATTACTTGAGTGGCTTGTTTTATATAATAACTCGACCTTGATCTTCGCCAGATAAAATTATCTCAGCTTACATAACCTTTTTCCACATAATTTCTATTTAATGTTAGAAAACTTTGTTGAAAACTGTTACGCCCAACAGGGTTCACAGTGGGATACTTATAGATATAATATTATTATTATATTATTTACCTACCTACCATTGTAATGACAACAATAAATATAATAATATTGAAAATATCCTTGAAAAGAATCTGATGAAAAGATCTGATGAGAAAATCAAAGAAAAACTTTGAAAACAAGTCACCGACTCGAGTATCTAAACAAAGGCCACAAAATCGTGTTCTGGTAAGGCTTCTGAAGGTTGCGAGCTCAAAGGTTCTGAAGGTTCTGAAGGTTCTGAGGGCTGCGAGGGATGTGTGCGTCTTGGGCCACCAAAGTGTTAAAAGATAAGATTTTTCTGAACTTTTCCCTTATTCACACATATCGGATGTTTACTACTGGCACAGATATTATAATACTATACCTACTGGGATTTAAGTTGTCCCAGTAGTTCTGTACAGAACTACAGCATAGAACTGCTGGAAATAAGCGTTGTACCAACTTTTGGGCGTAGGCCTCTCTCCACATACATACATTAAACAAAAAGTCTTAAGGCTGGGTAGGCCAGCAGAGGCCGCATTTTTGTGATTATAAAACCATCTGAGACTTAGAAAATAGTGTTTAAAATTCTTAAAATAAGATATATATTACCTAAGGCGACCTCCGTGGCGCAGCGGGCAAAGGTCCGCCTGCGACGCAGGAGGTTGCGGGTTCGATTCCCGCCTCGGAACAAATTTGTGCACTATCTGCAGAAATTTGTTCCGTTGGTCTGGGTGTTTTCTATGTATAATAAAAATATCTACCTATGTAGTGTATTGTATTAATTATATCAGTTATCTAGTACCTATAACACAAGCTCTGCTTAGCTTGGGGCTAGATAATGCTGTGTGAATTGTCCAGCATTATTTATTATTTATTTATTTAAGGATTTAGTCTAGTCAAAGTCGCATTCAGTTACAAGACATAATGAACTTCACTCGATAGAAAATAATCCCAAAGTTACCCCTTTTTCTAACGTTTTTTCAATTATGACTAGCGAACTACTGATATCACACTTTTTTTTGTACTCAACTAAGGAAACTTAATATTTCTAAACAAATTCGCAGAGTTTGACTTGATAAAATGATTTTCTTAATCACCATGTTTAAATAACTACAAAAAACACGAGCGCGTCGGCTTGGCAAGCGCGCATTTTCCCTTACGCCTACTGCTGCAGAAATACCTGGCCTTAAGATGATAAACTCTAATAAATAAATAAATATGTCACTCACCCCCCATAGGCTCCTTCTTGATTTCAGTCTTCGAATCCGAGAATCTCTTCATCATATCTTCGGCGATCGATTCCGCGTTGTCGCCGCCGGTCGAGTTACCCTCGCTTTTAACCTGTAAAACATACTAAAATCAGTATAAAGTTTCAAAAACCTCAGTATTTTACCCTCACCTACATGAGGGTTAAAATGCTGAGGTTATATTGTAAATAGTAGGGGGAACCTAAACCTGCCGCCAGTAGGGAAAGTTAGGAAGGATATACCAACCGCACGCGCTCTCGCAGCTTGTGAGAGGCGATACTGAGTCAACAGCTGTTGCATCAGGGCCTGTCGACAAAAAAGGTTAAATGAGGGATAAAAAGGTTATGGAATTGGTTTTGAAATAGTAAAAGTTGTGCTTTGGTTAGTGCATTATATTCTTTGAATGAAAAAAGAAACACTGTGTTCCTACTTATATTAAAATTTAACAAGTAAAAATGCTACCTTAATTTAAAACATAAACAATACTACAATAGACAATAAGAATATTACGATTTCTTTGAGCCACCTTGGGATAATAATAATAATAATAATATCTTATCTTTGAAAAGGTATATAAGAGCTTTTCTCGATCGTGAAAAGTGTCTCAGTTCGGACAGTGTTGAAGTTAGATAACGAAGTCTCGAACATCGAAATAAATAAAAAACCTTACACGCGTGCCATTTACGTGGCTGTAACTGAATACAGAATCAAAATACACTTTATTTTCTAGTGTTATAGGCCGACTTTGAATTGAATGTTTGTCCAAAACTCAAGTTTGCCACCAGTTTCGTGCCGAGAGAATTTAGCGGGACCATTTTGGCATTAAAAACAGAATGCACAATTTCGTTATGAATTTACTTGCTGCTGCGGCGATAAATTATGCGAGTTCTTCTGTAGATACTGTAGCGTTTGCAGCTGTTGGTGCGTAAGCGGCGGCGGCTCATCCGGTCGCTTGCCCGGGTACGGCGGCGGAGCGGACTTGGGGGCTCGAGAGGACATCTCAGCGGATATCGGAAGGTTCCACGCTTCCTCGATAGATGGCAATTGGCGGCGTCTGTGAGGAAGAAGAGGTATATTTCTATCAAAGTAAGTTATGTAGAGAACATTTGGCTAGAACACGAAAACAATAGTTGAACAAGTTTTCTAAGAAAACTTTTGTTATACATTATGTATGTGGCTGTCCATTACCTACTAGGAAACGTTGCTGTCCATAAAATAACCACTGAATTTCTGTTACCCAGTTTATTTCTTACAGATTTAATTTGCCGAGATTGAAGAATGCATAAGTTATTCAACTAGAGTCGACTATTTTTATTCCGTCAGCATATTTAGTTACTCTGATGGGCCAGTTCGATTTTAAGGTTTAGGTGTGTTCTAGCCGAAATCGATCGTGGAAAGTTTGTAAACAAACCAATCACACTTTAAAACACGATTGATTTTGAGTTTTGGACTGAATTTGCATTCGTTATGGATTCGAGGTCACTGCTTCAGTACAAATTGATATCAATTCTACCTTAACACAAACAAAGTATCAATATTGTTTTCACTTTTTGACTAAACAATGAGGTTTTTAATTTCTTTTCCCTCCTATTACATTTTCAACGCAGTTCTTGTTCTAACGCGAATATATATAACAGTTTTAGAACGGAGCTTTTCATTTACTTCAGCCATTATATTAAATATCAGCTTAAATATTTATGGAAATGCATTATTAAAGGAGCAATTCCATAGCCATTTAAAAGCAACCAGCTCAGTTAATTTTAGCCAATTACCCCGTCAAAGAGCCTGCTATTGCTTAGTTATTTCCCCAGGGAAATCAATCAGTAATACGTAATTAGTTGTGAAGGAATACCTATTCGAAATACCATAGGATAGGAAAATACATACATTTGCATATATTGAGACTCTTGGTTCATTCGGATATCGACACCCAAATATGTTACTACATTAACATGACCGTAAGACTCGAATGTCATCTTTATAGATAGTAAGTGTTGCTATTAAATTTTAATGTATTTGGCCTTTGCTTGCCCTCATGACCTTCGGCGACCAATTGATTTATTCCTCAATGAGAATTATGCGCTTCCTTTGTTATACCTTGCTAAAACAGTGTCGATAAGTAGGTACTGCATTGTCACGCATAAAATATACAAACTTATCAATAAAACGAGTCGAGAATTTAAATGAGCCAAACTATAAACTCACTAAGTAAGCCCTAATGGCTTTTGCTAATTAAGAAATACTTGTAAACGTAAGTAACTTAAATATATTACCCCTGGTTACCCTTTACCAAGAGCTCTATAAAGTTTTATGGCATGCAGACGGAATTTTATAGCTACAAAGAATATGTATAATACTCACTTTCCAGTAACAGTAGGCATAGGAGCGTGAGCCAAATGTGACTTCAAGAATGCCAGTCTTTGTCTCAGTGCAGCATTGGACGCGGTAGCAGCGGTGCCCCCATTAGTATAGCAGGCGAAGGCATCTCGTGGCATTTGACAGCTTTCGTATAAACTGCCGAGGTTCGTCCAAGCCGCTGAATGGCCTTTGTCTAATTGTACGGCACAGATGTATGCTTGGAGGGCATCCATTGGCTGGTTTTGTTGCTGGTATAGAACCCTATCCAACAAAAAATAAGTATAATAGCAAAGCATTCTGAACGAATGGGAAAAAATATCATTGGGAAAAAAAAGATAACTTACCCGATCGAACACCAAGTATCAGCATTGCCTTCGGACTTTTCGACAGAGTTTCTGTATGCGATGAAGGCATCGTGCACCTTCCCTTGTGCCGCAAAGCACCGTCCTAGCAGGTAAAGGCCAGCCCCAGATTCGGGTTCAGCTGTCACGGCGCGCTGAAGGCACCAGATGGCGGCACGGGCGCGTCCCGCGGGCTCGCCGAGAGACGAACAACGGTGGTATAGCCAACCTGACGAGGGAAATCCACTAAGTTTTCTTCAAAATCAATTGTATTTAGGTGAAATTTTGCCATCGCGCCAAGTATTAGAGAAACTGAACGTTGAGAGAAAATTAAAAACTTGCAAGATTAAATAAAAATAAATCCAGAGCCCAAATTTTCCTACTATATAAGTAACGCTTAAATCACAACACCAACCAGTATATGTTTTAGGAAAAACGGTTTGTTACAAAGTGTTAAAATCGTAAAGAAAGGTAAATCTGTGCTTACAATTTTCTTGTAATCTGTGTGACATAACTAGTCCAATGATAATATCGGTTGAGAAAACTAATCTGGGTGATGGTCAAGGATCACGCTTTCTAGGACTCTTTATTGGGTCATAGTTCAAAAAGAAATTGCAAAAGCTAAAATGAATTTATGGATAAAAAAGGATAGCTAACCTAATTGTCTGCATACGTCGGCCTTCAAGGACGCCGATAGCTGTGGTTCCTTCAGAAGCCTTTCGTAGGCATCTCTCGCGGATTTCTTCAGGCTCCTAGCCTCAAGGAGGTGCGCGGCGTGGAAGCTCAGTTCCAATCTCGTGAAAGTCGCATCTTGATGAGGAGCGAGGCGAGCCCGTTTGAAGTGCACTGCGGCCGCGGTCCAGTGTCTTCGGGCCTTGAACATCAGCGCCAACCGCAGATGGGCGTCCGCCGCACGATTGAACCCCGGCGAAACATACAGAGCCATTTGCAACGCCTTTGTAGCCCTGCCGATAACACACACAACACGCCTCGTAATTTAAAGGGTCCAGTTTAACAGCCCTCTTGTATAATTGTTTGCAAGAATTTCATTGTTGGGCGTAACTCGGAACCCCGTCAAACGACGAAACAATAGAACCTAAGAAATTAATCGCCTTTTTTACCGCTCGAAGGCGCGTATTTACCGTCAACAAGAAAACAATACCGGCACAAAGTTGCAAGTTTACAACCGGAGCTTAGAAGTCGTACAAGGTTAGAATCGTATTGTAGGTAATATACAAGCACAAAACAAAGTTTTTTTTCTATTTTATTGCTTTGAATGGTGCACCCATTCAAACAAAACGAAAGCAAACAAATCGTTCGGGATCCTAGCATACACCTACTCAATTTTTTGTGCAACGAATCCTCAGAAAGCTTTAGAAAATTTTATATGGACAGACGGCGAAATAACAATGCAGTCTTGAAGCAATGTGTTTTTATGAATCCCCAAAATAAAAACTGGTTTCTTTTGAGGGGCTTGGCTTTAGAACGGATTGCATTACATGTCTGAAATTCAATGAGCAGTCAGGCAGGCTTTGAGAAGGATAGAAATACCTGAATTTAATGTATGGGTATCAACCAAAATCATACTTGCATAAGATTTAATTTCACACTATGAATAGAGCATTATTCGCGAATCTAAATTTAGTTTTTGTGTGAATATTGAACCCTGCATTTAGAATTCAGATAAAGTAAATCGAGTCTGATTCATAGCATTTCGTGGCTTTAATACCTTTACTAATACACCGAGTAGATCGAGACGGTTAATCGTGAATTCGCCCTAAATTCGACCGTTGCGTGGAGTTCAACGCTGCGTGTCCTTTAGACGTTCTACAATAATCCTACAGACAGTGTGAAGAACACGAACTTCTAGATTCGTCAAGGTATAACGCAAATTATATACTAACGCGTAAAGATATTCTAATGACGAAATAAAATTGTAAGTAAAGCTATTTACATCAAAAAACTCGAATAAAAGCAAGAAACATCAATAACAGCCACGCATTAAAGTTGTTCCATTTTACACAAGAAATATAAATCAACTGTGGAATGGGTATAAAGAATGCGCGCGGCGATGGCGATGGCACGGTGCGGTGAAGGTGTGCGAGTCACCTACAAAAGACGGAATCAAGCCATAGTATTTGTTAGGTTATTGAGGAGCGCATCACCGAAGCGTAACGTCACCGATGCGCCCGAGGGGTCGACGACCGTCTGAGGCTCGTTCTTGCAATCGATCGCACACCGATGCAACACAACACAACGTCTAGACAACGATAGCAGTCCAAATCCAGTGCCTATACTCCTTTATTTAAATATATGACCTCTGCTGACATTTGCAAACCGAAACAAAGGAGTGAGACAGGTGCGTCGATGTTCGCCCCAATACCGGGACGACTGAAATAAATGAAGATTACGCACACACGCAAATCGATCTGAACGAGCGCGGAGTCGAGAGCTTTCACCGGTCGGCATGTCGCCTCGAGCAATGCCCAACATTATATTATTGGCAACTAGCATTATCACATGTTCACTTCACATCCATTGTTCAGCAGTTCTCTTTGATTACCGTCTGACATGCAATCTTCGAAATATCAAGGAATGGCCATATTGCGTGTGCCGTGAAGGGACGTATTAGTGTACTGTACTTTGCTTGGAAACCACACTAACCGCACCTAATAAGCCAATTAATGGACTGTATGTATATAGGATATCCTCTACTTTATATAACTTGAAACTGAAAGTGAATTACACAAAGCCGACATACGATGCAAAACAATGGCATTGTGTACAATTTACCACAATTCATGATTAAAGCTGGGCTTGACAATCCAGTTTATACTTCGTGAGAAATACAAGCACGATGTATGGCTGATGCTCATATAACAGTTACATATTTATATAGAGTTTATTACTTTAGCATTTAATTTTTTATAATAAGGACGAGCGGCGACGGCGCAGTGCACAGGGCATTTTTTGATAACCTGATAATGATAACAATGCCATTACTGTTGTAGCAATCTGTTACTTGGCTAATATATATAGCTGGTTCGCGCACTATAAACATAACATGAGCGTATTCAACTCGCACCCGCCCACGCCGGTTGATAAGAAAGTTTGTGTACCATACGTATTGATTAAACGAATAGTATTGATAAACATTATGAACGAAACAGAAATACATACTACGTGTAGATTTGTCACAGTGAAAGAAAAAGAAAGAAAGAAAATCCATTTATTTGACCCAATACAATACACATATTAAAAGGAATAAAAAAAATATACATAAAAGGGGCCGAAAAGGTCCCTGTCTCAGCATTTTGCCGCTACAAGCCAAAGGGAGTAGCGGCGCTGATTTTCAGACAGGGCCTAGTGTGGGGCACAAAGATGGTAAAATATACAAAAATACAATTAAAACATAGTGCGCATAAATCTAGAGTATTGAAATCGTATCCCTCGCTTTCAAAATGTTTCACAGGGTAAATGGACGCTTCGTGCGTACACACATATAAAGAATAAATAACAATATGTATATCCTGTGGGTATGTATAGAGGGATTGATTATAATCCGGTTTGCTACCTGCCCGAGCCCAACCTTGGGCATTATCAGTATAGCCCAGGTAAGGAAATTATATGAACGCACCGCGACGCGACAATACTAAAGAAACGCTTGTTACTTTACGATTATTAAGTAGCTAGAACTTTTTATACCGAGTAAGAACGTACAATAGTTGTCATAAATTCACATAATATGAAAAGAAACTCATACTTTCACACACGATGACAATAAAGTGCTTGCATTATTAGAGGCGATTTTAAAAGTAATTTGTTTAGTGACACAAGCACTCAATCGTCGAGCGTTTGAGAGCGCTCGGGTGGTGGGTGAAGGGGGGAGATGGAATGAGGCAGCTCAGCGTGACCTAGTTCTTCAGACTCGCGCCGGCTCAAGGACGGATCGACCGCTATTTATAGAGTTCATTCGTCGGTCACTTTACATAACTGAAGTAAGCCGTCACTAGGTGTACTTGCACGTGATCCTCGCGACTTTCCCACGAAGGTAAAGAGCAAGGGGAGCGTCAATTCAAGCGAAATAATAACCCATTTCTTTAATAACAAAGAGGATCCTTGAGAGTATAGAATGTATGAGCAGACACCTGAGCATGTGTTCTGTTTTAAACGAGGTCAAGTTCGGATGATTTCATGAATAGTTACATAGCAAGTGGTCTTTTGAACAACATGACAAGTTATACTGGTTGGTACTTATTGATAAGAGGCAAGTCCTTTGAAATTACCGACTTGCTTGTCAATGTGTGTATGTATTTACTAGCACAAGTGCAGTGACGCAATCATGCGATGCATTCAACCTCCAGCTCAGCTAGGTTTATTGCTTCACGACCTTGGTTGCACAGCAACTGAATGCAAACTGCAATTCTATATACTACCTAGTACCAACATGGCGACTGCGGTAGCGATGTTATTGTTTCAAGATAAATAACATTTGATGTTGGAACTATAGATATACTACTAACTTAGTATATAAAGATTTGTGAATAGAAAACTCCCATTGCACGGCTATCCTAGTTTTGGAAGATGGTTTTGGTTAATTCTCCAGCATTGTATACCATTGATAATGAACCAGGCATCTTTTATCGCTCGCTGGCGTCATGCTAGTTTGACCCACTTCTGTCCCATTCGATACCACTTATAGAGTAACCTATACGATATGATCTCATGAACGTGCTATTTTAGCTATGTTCAAATTATTTTAAGTCGCAATTCACTCTGTAAAATTAGGATAAAGCTTCTAATTATATTTAGCTCAAAGGCCAGCGAATACAAGTGAGAATTAGGTCAGCAATGTATACATTAGCGGGGGAAAGCTGTTTCCAGTTTGAATGTATTTTCACACCTTGGGAAGGTGATCACAAATTATATAGGTGGTTCCCGATGAAATATTATAAAGACTAGTATACAGATATTGATGTTATTCAACGTTTCCATACCATAATTTACGATAATAGAGGAGACAGACACGTTTCCGAATAAGAAATCGAGGACAAAATGATTCTGAATAAACCGCAGGGTACATTTGTGTTGTATCTCCTTTACATTATATTGAAAGATTCTATACCTAGTAAACAAATCACATGCGGAGTAGAGTATTCAGTAGGATTCCAGAACAAGGTCAACACTGGTTGATACAGAATGAACAATTGTTCACATACATACCTACATAATATTCAGAAAAGCTCATGATTATTGCATATGAAGTATCAAACAATCGGACACATGCGACCAGACCAGACAGAATAAAACACTACAAAGTTCTAGAAATCCTATTTACGCGGTGGGCAGTGGGGAAGAACTTGTGATTGTAACCACAAATGTTATATTTTTCAATTTACACATTGGTTTGTTACAATGTTTAATATTGTATTTGGAAATAAAACGTCAAGTGCGAGTTGGACTTGAGTTCCGTATAGTTGTAAGACCTTGCGTCTTGCCAAAGTTAGTAGGTTTACGTACAAGTACATAATTTTAGGCAAATTACAACAACACAGATAACAAGTTATTTACTAGGTAGGTACTTATATTAACAGAGTTAGTGGTCAGGGGTAAAATGGGTCCCTGCCTCAGCATGTTGCAGTATTAAAGCATTTGCCCAACACCCAATACATTCAATTTCAGGCAGGGCCCTTAGGACAACTCAAAAGAATATTTCAGAAGAATACCTATTAAAATGTATTTTTAATGCAGTGATAAACTGTTATTAGAAGTAGATAATGGATAAACATTTATACTGTGGTTGTTTACGACACCACAGAATATAATAAATCAAGATATATTTTTAACTTGGTATAAGCTCGGAATTTAAACAGAACTGAGATTCAAAGCATTGAGAACGCTCGACTCAACACGCTCCTCCGCAAATAGAATGCTAAGGACAGAAACGAGTCACATAGGAAACATCTAATGAAGCTTTAGTTCGAACCTATATGGAATGTAATGTATTCCTGTTAGCGAGATGTCTCTGAACCCGGAAACGCGACGTCCACGGGCAGAAGAACTGGGCAATTCCAGTGGCATACCGCACTGCATTACATGCGCAGCATGACGCTATAACCTGACATGCTCCCGAGATTATGCGAATCCATTACAGAACTGGTTCTCCTTGTTTCAGCACGCTTTATTTATTTACCGAACATCAATTTATGTAATTTATATGATAGCTTTATGATGTTTATTACTTGAGTAATAAAGACGAATCAGATTGAAATGAAGCAACTTGAATCACGCATTCATTTTATTTCCCTTCCTATTGAAAATCGAATGAGCTAACATTTTGTGCTGTTATTATTATTACATTACAGACGGTAGAGTGCCCTTGATAACTCCCTATACGATTGCATACAAGTGTATGAACAAGTCCAATTCTTATTAACATGCAGAATTAAAATTTTGCCCCATCCCCAATGTTACGTTTGATTTAGAAGGGTTGAACCCTTTGAGAACAAAAATTTAGGCTTATTACCATGTGCGTAGTGTTAGACGTTGTGACAATGCGAGGGTAGGAACGCATACGTGCGATCAAAACTCAATGCCTTGCGTTTTTAGTTTCGTGGCTTCGGAAGGGCCGGGAGGTAGAGGGAGCAGTTTATCGTTCAATAATGACGCAACAACATCTCGCAAGCATGGAGCCCTTTCGAATGTTCCCTATTCGCGGTCGCTGGCTTTCTAAAACCATTGTGTAGTGACGAACGGACGGCTAGATGCTTGTACGGATCGACATCCGTGAGAACCGCTGGGCACGGTAATTACTTATGCGTGTGTGTGTGTGCTTCAAACCACATACGCTCCAGTCCGCATTGTTAATCGTACAAAAATCTCTTGAAACAGTTATTTTTATCAGGTTCCCGAGCGTTGTATGTATGAAGAACATTTTTATAGTCGTTATCATCATAACATTCATAACGGACGGACGAGTCGAGTGAGATGGCTATCTTAAGGATTAGACGGAGTCAAGAATTTGATGTCTGGGGTTTATTTATTTTAAGGATCTCAGCACAGGACAATATACATATTTTGGGGCTAGATAATGCTGTGTGAATTGTCCAGCATTATTTATTTATTTGAAATGTTTACTAGGTATACTACACAATATGTCTTATTTATTGCAATAGATCTTGCGAAGAATATAGCCCCGTTTTGCTTACACAAACGAAATAGTAACAATAAATATTACGTACCTACGTATTTGTAAATTACCATTATTTCATGGTTGACGTCAGTGATATGAATTCGAGCTGTTATCTCAGTGTACATAGTCTAAACGTAACGATGTGAATTACTCGGTACACTAAATTGCGTAACTTTGCCACGCTTTTCAATATTCACAGATCATGATTGTGCGACGCATATTGTGTGTGTGAATATTAAATTTTGTGTAATTCATCTGTGAATATTAAAAAGCGAAAATACGTGGGTTGGTCACGATTGCAGTCGTCAGGGAAAAACCAATACGAAAATGCTGGGTTTTCTTAAATGAGAAAATAACGTAAATGCAGATAAAAACTAGCTATTACAAAACATATAATTAGTTTCCTATAATACAGCTTAGGCTAGTTCGGGATCCTGCGGACTCAACATAATATTGTAAACATTTTACTGTGTCAGAAATAAACGATTTCATTTGATTTGATTAGTGTCGTTTTTAGGTTTGTCAAGGACTGTTCTCCTGAACGTATGAAATCATGAAGTCATCGGTTTGTAACGTAATGAATGACCTTTGAAAGCGTAGGTATATGAAGAACATAAGATATTTGTAAACAAAAAGCTTTAGCTAGTTGCTTACTCACCATCTCAGCCCAGTGGCCTTGTGCGTGTGACGATGTGGGCAGCAACGCCACGCACCCGCCCGCCTGGCTTCTGCTGCCGCTCTGTGACGTATCAATTCGTGACGTCTGGCTTTTTTCGCGGAAATTCCAGCGCGGCCAACGATCGCACGTTGCGCGAATCGCAGTCGCGTTACTATCACTTGACTTTTATTATGTACTAGCTACCCGCCCCGGCTTCGCACGGGTGCAATGCTGATACGGACTTTTTTGTAGACCTTTTTAAGGTGCACAATACTGTAGTACATTATTTTGATCTATCTCGTAGGGTTCAGCCAGCGTTTGCAATGTAAGCGCTACAATGTGTTTATTTACGACATCACATCAGAAACCTCTAAAAATTAGTGTTTCTCTACTATATAATGCATGTATTATACATATAAAACTTCCTCTTGAATCACTCTATCTATTTAAAAAACCGAATCAAAATCCGTTGCATAGTTTTAAAGATCTAAGCGTACATAGGGACAGACAGACAGCGAAAAGCGACTTTGTTTTATACTAGAGATACAACTTCTTAAGATTACAAAATTCTTAGGACAATTTGTTTTCAGAAAAAAAATGGTAATTTGGCAAAGGGTACCTACTTTTTGTTTTTATTTCGGAGAACATAATATTACCAAAATAGCAAACAATGTGTTTAAATTTTATTTGCGAGTACTAAATTATACCCACCCACCACTACATTTATACTTTGTTAGTAATGAAGGTAAACATCTGGCTTGTTGTATCGCACGCATCATTAAACAAATTGCCGTATTTCCCCTCGACAGGAAAAGTGAAGTTTTCTTTTTGCACGTGTACAAAGCGCGGACTTAGTCATTTTGAAAACTGGGGCACGCCGCTTGACATAGTTCATGCCCTGCGTGGGTGGGTTGGTTGCTGCCCTTTAGCGTGGGTGGGTGCACCAAATTACGTAACTAACAAAGCCGAAGGGCGACTGGCTTACCACACAGCTTTTCGCAATATTAGCCCTGCGACTATTGTAGGCGAACTGGTATTAGAAAACGGATTGAGTCATGCTCGAAACATTTTGTGGTTTTATATTTGTTTCTAAAACATTGGTGAGTACAAGGAAATGAACGGTCGGCCGAGGCACCGAGGTCATTGACAGGGCAAGCGGAGGCGGGTGGCGCGGATGCAGCGAATGCACCGAGCGAGTTCCGGTGCACTACGCGGCAGGTATAAATAGCGATCCGTTAGTGTCGACGACCGTTCACCGTCACCATTGCATTCATCCCACTTTCGAAATACAATATCAAAGCCGTCATGACCTATATTTATTGTGAGGGAGTATCGATCACAGTAAGCGGCTTCACGAAAATAGGCAGGGGTGTGAGAACGGTCGCAAAACTCGGGGACGCCGAAATGGGCCCGAGACGGGATCGGTAGAAGGGGCTAATAGATGCATGCGCCCTTCGACCCGCATGGAGGAGTCGATTTTAGGTGCGCGCGCGGCCTCTCTTCCCTCTCGTGCGTAAAGGGCTCGTCAGTGCGTACGTGATGAGTATCACGGTGCGGGAGGGGGGGGCCCCCAACTAGAAACTGATGCAAGTAATCTTTCCGGGTCGGGAACCGCTACTTCTATTGCGTATATTGCTCTCAGCATTTCGACGATAGCTAATTTACATATAAAGCATCCAATACAAGCACTGCAGGTATAATACTCTGCACGAAACACGAAATAGTCAAGCGTTCAAATTCCGGTTCCACCGCTGTACGGTTACTATGCCGGCCTATCGTTTGACTAGTCTCGCAAGCTATAATAACATACCAAGACATTGTGACGTAAGTTGGATCCAAAATATGCGCATATCCGTTATGGTTTGTTAAATATTTAAAAAAACTTTGAGCTTTTAGATCTTTAAACTTAGCCAGAACAGAATGTTCTTCAGCAAATCTAGGACAGATCAACGATCAACTGATAATCATAGGTTTTAAAACTTACCCAGAACAGAATGTCCTTCAGAAAATCCTTTAATCAAACATTTCAAAAATAAATAAATAAATAAATAAATAATGCTGGACAATTCACACAGCATTATCTAGCCCCAAGGTAAGCAGAGCTTGTGTTATGGGTACTAGTTAACTGACATACTTAATACAATATACTACATAGATAGATATTTTTTTTATTATACATAGAAAACATCCAGACCAACGGAACAAATTTCTGCAGATCGTACACAAATTTGTTCCGGGGCGGGAATCGAACCCGCAACCTCCTGCGTCGCAGGCGGACCTTCGCCCGCTGCGCCATGGAGGTCGTCGATTATTTCAAAAATAATTACCGATCAACTGATTAGCAAGGTCAAAGAAGTCAGAACCGCGATGAAAACGCATTCAGAATGCATAACGTAGGTAATTACTGGAGGCACCGACCGGCGGCGGAGTTTTAATGTTTATAAATAAGACACATATGGCATGTTGTTTGAACAAACATACAGATTTGGAGAAACGAAGAGAATATTATTCCGGGATTCAGTTTGTTGACTGACATTCTTGTGTCGGACCAATATTTTACCATGCAGACTAGCTGAATAAACTTTACTAATAGAGATCCATCGAAAGCCTATTCAAGACGAGTTAGATGCCAAATACTATAAAAATTTAACCCTCGCTAGAGTCAGACGGCAAGATTAAAGAAGAAAAGAGAAATCCACGAGACCACGATACGGCGGCAAACGGCGGCATAGACCACCGGAAAACATCTCCGGTAATAGTGAAATTAAGGCCTCGCCTTAACTACCAATTGCAATTACTGTGTGAGTAGCAAGTAGTAAGCAAACATGTCTGGCTATTTTATCGCTTTCTACATTGACACTCTACTTATTTACTAACACGTGACGAAGTAAATCGCGTAATTACAAACAGCAGGTTGGTGTATTTATGTTGCTGCAATATATTAGCTGCTAATAGTAACAATGACAGACATGGAACGTAATGCAGATGTATAAGCAGTGTAACCCTAAACAAAACTATAGATATCATGAGATAGTATATAAGAGAAAAAACAAAATATATGAGACATTAATGACTTTCACTCTATATCAAACGAAGCCAACCACAATGCATTTACAAACTGCAGTAAATAAGGTGCTTCGGACTCGTGACAAGTGAACAAAGCAGCTAATGGCAAGAAATAATTTATACGCATGTTGCGTGTGGCCACCTTTGCTGCGTATTTAGACGATATAATATTAAGTGGTGTTACGAAAGCTAGGTTCCAAGGAGCAGCTGAGGGCATCTTGACAGGTGTGGTAGCAGCCGGCATACACCTGCCATGGCACGAGCCACCGCAAGCTGCTCTAGCAATTACATAGCATTCATTACCTATGACTATAACAAAGGCCAGTTAACATTCAACAACTCCATAATACATATACGAGTATTATGGTGCAGCAGCTGACCGGCAAATGTCGAGTACATTGCATAACAAAAACCTTGTAGTAGTAGACTGGAATAAGTAAAAAGTGATACAAGAATACCAGGAATCAGAACAACACGAACGATTCGAATTGAATAATAATGATGTACGTTATTCAACGAAAAACATGCATGTTGATGATTTACTGGAAAATCTTTGCTTCAAAGGTTATTCTGCGTATCGAAGTCAGTGATGAATTTAAGAATTAATTACTAACGCTTGAAAAATTCACGATTTTCATAGCGGCATTCAGCGGCATTTGCATAAACAGGCAACCCAACCAACTATTTACATTCTTCTGGATGCAAATAAGCCAATTCAGTCTCACATCAATGAAAATTATAAAACAGCATGACTAGGTATAACATAATAAACCGTTCTGCAAACTTCGGATCGAAATCCAAGCTTTTGGAGTCGCGAAAATAGTTGAAGATAAGTTAATGCGATGCATTCTTAAATTTATTAGAGAAAACGACAAGAATGTCAAGCATTTTGCTGTGAATCTTTAGCAGAGAGCTCCGCAAAATGTTCCCAGTCAAATACCGTATGTTTATTTATACAATTTAAAGTAACTGGCGATGGAAATGCTACTTCCTGCTTGTTTCTATAGGAGAGGGCCAGTCGAGCATACTGATGAACAAGTTTGCGAAACGGGCCAAGCGGGTCTAGCTGGTAACTCGAGGGCTCTATAGTGGAATACCGTTACTTGAGCGGTTGGCTACGTTGCGTAGATAATAGGCAGACCGGTCCTATAGACAACACTTATTTACAACTGATGATAACGATTGCGAATGATAGGCGATACTTATGAGACTTGGCAACTAGATAGCGTTTCAAAACGCCAAAAATCATCGAATTTGATTTTCAAAATCTGGATATTGATTTTGAATTCTGTTTTTTGTTCAGAGTTAGGGATTTCCAAAGGAGTTGAGTTAAATGGTTTGCCTCATTACGTTTCCTACAAGCATCGTGTGACTACCGGTCTGATGACCAATGACGTAAGCCAAAAGTGCGCGAATTCCAGCTGATATGGCTATGTTCATGACTCATTGAATTTCCTGTGCTCGTTTCATTAAAATAGGATGACACAGAAGCGGATCTCGACTCATTTGGATATAGTAAAGTACCATTAATGATGGATCTTAGAAGGCAATTGATGGAGTAATTTGGCTAAAGTGACACTTTAATAAAAATAAATAAAGAAGTTTCAAAACAATAGCTTGTTTTAAAACTTCTTTATTTATTTTTATTATGCTTGATACTGCTTGATATGATTGCGAAGTGGAAAGTCTGTTGCAGATTTACCGCTAGGCTCATAGCTGCAATTACGTGCTTAGAAAGAACAATAAAGAATGCATCAACAGTGCGGAAAATGCATTAGAGACCTGGCGTACCTATTATAGTGGTAAGTTAACATAGTATCGCGTGCGTCCGAGCGGAGGCCGTGGTTATAACCACACTCCACCGACCTACATTTTATACGACGGCTAACTCATTATTTACTAGCCTAGCAGTGCACGCACTACCAACCCTCATACTTCCGTTACCCTCGTCGATCCCAGCTATTAAGTCGAGTTCAAAATTTGTGACTTTCACATGAGTCGATCCCATGTTCGCCTCGACCGGCTACCTGCGAAAATACATTGCAAAAAACACGCACAAAATCATGCACAGGAACAAAAAATCAACCTCTTGACGGGACCAGCTTCGCAGCCAACGTAGGTGTCTGCATTTTGGAAACAAAACACAATAGAAAGACTCGCGTGCGAACGCGATGAAGGGATACAGGCGGCAGGTTGTGAGAGAGAGTCGACAGTAGTCCGACGTAAACAAACCATGAGCGGGATCTTCGACCGCACTCACCATTTTGGGGACCATCAAATCCGGGGTATGAGATGAGCGGCCGCAGAGGCCCACGTAGTGAAGTGCGGGTACGTCGTCAGGATCACCAGCACAGGCACTCGTTCACACAAAATCGTTCTGTTCATACACTCGTTCACAATAAATAAACACGAAGACGTCCCGTTCTACACTACGTTAGCGGCCCGCGCCGTTGCAGCATACGTCACCGCATCCCGCTCCCGACTGAGTGTGAGCGCGGCGCGCGAGCGACGACCTCGCGCTGCAGCGTGCACCGTCCCGCGCCCCTCGCGCGCGCCGCTCCACGCCCTTCGCGCCCCTCGCCCCGCGCCCCGCGCGCCAGCCCTGCGCGGAAGGTACCGTCCTACGTCTGCGTCCGGTGAATCACGATGTCGACACGGTCCTCGTTCGCGGTATCACTCGTGCTTTTGATTCGAACATCGTGTTACCTATTTTATTTTTGTATAAGATCAAGAGTTCGTTTGTAGTCGCATGATAAGTAGGTTCCCAATTTCATAACTCGCCCACTTCGACATAACGATATTACGATGTCCATGGTGAACATTTTAGATAAGGTGCGATGAATTTTGATTCAGAGCAAAATGTAATGTTTCTTTCAATTAAATAATTGGCTCAAAATCCGAAAACAGAAAATACGAGCATTTCTGTTTTGTTATTTCAATTTTGATATCGAAACCTTTACAAAGATTTTCCGTGGTTTCTTTGTAAGTAGTAGGAAAGTAAGCTTTGATGAGTCTCAGCAACCACGCAAGTCCAAATAAAAAATTGACAAATAATTCTACGTGCGAGAGGGGTTCCTTGTATTTTTAGTGCTGGTTGTGTGGCTTTTAATATCCAGTATTTTCCCAATTAAGGTATTGATATCGTCATCATTTACGCTTTATTTGCTTCTGCGAAAGACGATTAGGAGTCTGGTTGGGGGTCAGCCGAGCCTTTCGTGGATAGGTACTATTATCGAATTAATATTATATTGTGTGCTATAAGTTCTGTGTGGAGAACCACTAGGACAGAACTCAGGGTTGATAAAATGCACGATAAAAAATCCGATTTAATTGCTTAAAATCGGATTTATTTCACTTAATGTTTTTTTTTTTATGATAATCGCTTTGGTCTATTCAGTTTTAAGGATTTTAAAGGTACGAAAAATAGAATCAAAGGTATAAATCACATGAAGTATTGGCAGAAAAAGTACACTTTTGTTTCACATGTTCTGTTCAATTTGTTTTTCACTTCGATAACTATGTCCATTTATTCTTTATTTAAATTATAAAAGACTAATTATTTTAATTATAATGACTTTTCACAAACACATAGTAGGTTTAGCATCATTTTTTCTGACATCTTGCAGTATTTAAACTTTATGGAATGACTGTATGAAGAAAATTACGAAAATTCGCGAAAATTATGAATTTCAGTGGATTCCCTGAATCCTCAACGAGGGAAGCAGGTATAATCAATATTACACGTGTGCACTGAAGCTTAATTTGGGCAATCCCTATACATTTTTGACTACTTTCTGTTTTAATCGCAGTAAAAATAAACAATTGATTCAAATCACATGACTTTTTAACATAATCATTTGATTTAAATCAAGTGATTTATATCATCTCAATTCTCAACCCTGAACAAAAAATCAACTGATTTATATTATTTTATTTATAAATCAAGTGATTTATTATCATTTCAAACCTGAAGAACTTGTGAGATTAACCCCCGAATACTCAATCGCAACTCCGATTTAGGGGTGTCTCAATTTTGACAGATTTTCATTGAAACCTGCCAAAAAAAATCTCGATATTTAAGCTTGAGACCTACCATACTCTGTCTATCCGGTCTGAGTATTTCGTAATAGTTCTTATCGACGGAAGTCCCAATTT
Organism: Eupithecia subumbrata; assembly: GCA_949316285.1. Classification (NCBI taxonomy): domain Eukaryota; kingdom Metazoa; phylum Arthropoda; class Insecta; order Lepidoptera; family Geometridae; genus Eupithecia; species Eupithecia subumbrata. Next base: position 23,789,239 of record OX438644.1, on the reverse strand, counting down.
TTTCGAAGCGGACAATGACTGGGTAAATCCGTTCACGAAACCAGATAACAAACTCAGTCGTCATCAACGAACAATAATATGGAATCGTATGTCTTTCCGAAAAGGTCTAAATTAACAGCAAAAAAGGAAGAGGTACAAATGTTCGGCTTTATGTATGTTTTTATGTATTTACGTCGATTTCTCCGTCTCATATGGGCCATTTTGAAAATTATTTCGCTAGCTATTACAGGTAGATCACACAACTGGCGGATCCCTGTAGAGTAGAACCATGTCACAGTAATAAACGCCAAAAGTGGCGTTTGTTACTGTTTGGCGTTTGTTTACTTATTGTGACAAGGTTCTACAGAGATCCGCCAGTTGTGCTGTCCTGAAGTGGTCCCATAAAAATTTAATTCCCGTGGTATTAATGTAACTAGTACTTCTTACGCAAAATAAAAAAAAACAGTGGAAATATTACGGAATTTGAAGTCGCTTTTGGTTTTTTGAAAACATACAAATTATATGAGTTCAGCTTATGCCACGCACGCCCAGTTTAAGTTTTTCTGTTTAAAGTTTTGGTTGCACATACAGAATTAAGAATTTAAAATAAGGAATTATTTACTTCTATTTTACTTACTACTTTTTCTTAATAACACTTAGTTCCGAATTTAATTATAGAATTCAGCTAGGTTCTTTAAAGATCGAGATGGTGAATGCCAACGCGACCCCATCTCGCCCCATGACGGCGGTGGACGTTTCACGGGGGGGTTTTAGTGGGTTCGAGTCCCACATACCCCCTTCCGTCACCCCCATGGCGGAAGGGAAGTGCGAGGGCATTTGGCATTTTTTTTTTTGGCATCCCTCCAAAAACAAAAAAAAGGTTCTTTAAAGACGTAGTTTGACGGGGTTGTACACACTCATACATAAACGTTGTCGAAGATCAGAGGCTTCAAATAAATAAATAAATAATGCTGGACAATTCACACAGCATTATCTAGCCCCAAACTAAGCAGAGCATGTGTTATGTCATTAATAATAATAAATATATAACTAATTAATTCTTTGTACTATGTACATATTCAATTTTAAAGTTTTTTGTTTGTATAAAAGTAAATAAAACTCACCAATCAAAAGCATTGTAGTGGTAGTAGCACAATCCAAGACCATACAGGAATAGGGGATCCTTCCAGTTTTCAGGTTCAAGGGCAAAAAACTTTTGGTATGCGGACATGGCTAAAACAAATATAACATTAGTATAGGAAGCCTGGATAGCATGGTAAAAAAACTCAGAATTATCTAAAAAAAAATTGTATATGTATAAGGGGTGCCACATAACATGTGAACATTGTGTACTAAACGGAAAGGGGGTGATTCTGGACCCCGAGGGGATCAATTTGTGAATTTTTAGAATTTTGAATCATTTGATAATTTAAAAAAAAATGTTGTCTTTTCTTCCTATTCGTGTTCTTTAACAAGCATTCTTGTATTTATTAACATTGTAAATTCAAAAAAATCGTAATACAAAAGATTTTCTCCTTGGGGTCCAAAATCATTCCTTTTCAGCTTAGTACACATATTTCGTGGCACCCTTAAAAGAAAAGAGTAAATGGTCATAGAAAGTAAAAATTCAATCATTAAACAGTAAGAAGTCAACACAAAGAAAGTAATTACGTTATAATTTTTAGGTAAGGAACTTACTTCGAGACATGCAGATTAAATTGTCTAAATGCTATTCAAAGGCAGGCATAAAAATTAAATTGCTTTAAAACAAGTGATTGGTGCTTACATGCTTTTTAGAATTTTGTGGCTGTCATATGTTATATTTACTAGGTATTTATATTTAAGCATGAGCATTTGCTCAGTAATACTTATGACAGCCACAAAATTCTAAAAAGCATGTAAGCACCAATCACTTGTTTTAAAGCAATTGAATTTTTTTTCGTTGCTGCAGACTAAAGTTTAAAACAGTTTAGTAAACCATTTGTTACAATAACCACAAGAAAGAAAGAAGATTACAACAGAGAACAACTTCTAACCTTTAGCATAATCCTCAAGCAGTAGATGGAAGTGTCCCAGCTTGCAATAAGTCTTTGGATCGATGCAGATTTCTCGTCTTGCACCGGGAGAACTTGCTTTATCCTCTTCCTGAAACAAGTTCAAAGGTTTCACATAAAAGCATAGATATAAGTAAAATTCTGTAGTTATGGTACATTCTCCCAGTGGTCAACAAATGGCCTGTGTTGTGTTACAACTAAATGCAAAGACATACTATTTCTAATCTTTTGTAATATACCTACCTAACAACAAAGATGGAAGGGACATACTTAGACCGTAGTGGGTCCGAGACAGCAATATGCATGAGAAACATGAACACAGTTGGCGCCGGTCCGAAAAAAAACTATGGCTGTTATTAAGAGGATAACTTAAGTTTAAAATACAAGTTTTTTTAATAGTTTATCACTGGAATTAATAGTCTCATTCTAAATATAATTTCACTAATATGTAGATAAATTATCCTTAAGTATTTATCCTAAACTAACTATTGTATTGTTTTCTCTTGTGTCCCCATATGAATACCCTAATTAGTCTATTATGTGTGATTGTTATCCTATAACCAGCCTAACTCTGACCAGAAGAGCAAATCTTTCTGGGATCTAGGCTAGGTTCAGTTACCATTCTGATTGTCATAGCATGTCTGTGGCCCGCTGCCACAGCAGTAGTGGGCCGCACCGCAGAGGTTATGCAAGCTTTTATTTTGTATGTATTTAATTAACTGAAGCTGTATGAAACATGATAATAACACAGGGAGTCCTGTGCAAACATTTTAACTCACACATTTCATAAAGGGCGACCTGCTTCTCTACTTAAGAATTTATGGGCTAATACCTTGACCTGCACCAGCATCCCTTCCAGGTACTTGACTGCCTTGAGAACAAGAGCTCGAGTCCTTCCATGTTCAGCTCCTCGTAACTTCAGAAAACCAAATTTTCGGCTGGAAAATAAGAAAATAATAATTGAGTTTACAAATATTTACAGGAAAGTACACTAAAATTTTAAGATGTTCTGGTTGCCAACAGAGGTTTTCTGCCTGTTCTGTTCTGAAAGATACACAGCCAACTACTGCCGTAAGGAGAATTTAACGATCTGTTCTTGCTTTCTGAAATGCCGATTTAGCTGCAAGGATGGTAGGTTCTTCCATAGAGGCTGGAAAGCATGAAGACGTAGGTACCTTCTTAATCTCCTGAGCACTCCGTTGTCTAGTTAGAGCAGCACTAGATGACGCTCTTAATATCATGGAGGCCTACGAAAAATACTAGGCTAAAGGAAAAATAACTGTATATATAAATAGCCTATTGGCTAAAGGAAATATTAACTACCTGTCGAGTTCCGATAAAACTTGTAATTCCGGAGAGGTTAGATGCAGTTCTTCTTTTTCATCCATTTTTGAAACAGTAATTAGAGTACCGTTATGTAGACTTCCTTCGCTCTTTTTTTAGTGCATTTTCGTAATGTTTTCGCTTAGTTTTATCAATTTTACAACGAAATAGAGCGAAAATTTACAGAAAAACAATATATGACGCAGTCAATCAAACTTCAAAGCCAAACAGAGATGCCAACAAACGAAATAAAATAATGTCAGACACAGACAGAGATACGAAGGTTTTCTGTTTCATTTTTCACTAATATTATCTTGTAACGTGATGCCAATCTTACTGAAATTCACTTTATTGTTAAGTTTTAAAATTTATGGTACCAATTATGAATAAAAATTGTTGATTAATCGACTCTTGTTTTAAACACAATAAAATCGTCTAGTTCTGACGAAAATTCTGTTGAGTTGGCAATGCCGGGATCAAATTTTTTGTCACGATTGTCACTGTCAAAGTTGCCGAATTATGAAGATTGCAAGAGGATTGCACAGACCTACGGCCGAGAACACGCGCAAATGCTATCGCATTCACACATAAAGAGAGAACGACTTATGCCTAAAACCTAAGAAGAAATGAGATAGAGCGAATAGCTTGCTATCACTTTCTCGCGTGCCGGTTTTTTCATTGTTTAGCAACTCTAGTTGCTAAACAAATTTCCTACACATCGACGGAGCTCGACACGAGAATCATCGAAATTGTTGTAAAATTTTGATTTCTAAGTATAAATGTGAATAAAGTGTTCCTGTGGACATTCCCGCACCTAAAAACAATAAAAACTAAAGGCAACAATGGTGCGGTGCTGTGTTTTCGAATGTACTTACATGAGACAGTGAAGCAAAAGTGCCGAATTTATCATTCCACTCGTAAGTACAAGTTCTTTTGACTACAAAAAGGTTCAAAATTTACAGATTCATAGATTTACATGAACAATTAAGAGGTACAAGGCTCAAAAGTTATGTTTTATGAAAATTTTAATTAATATAACCTAACATTGCGAAAATTTAGGGTTGCCTGCACTGGACAATAAAATTCCCCAAATGGGGCGCGTTGAAATATTTTTGAATACGTACATAACGAGAAACATTATCTTAAAACAAGTTTATGCCCGCGGCTTCGCACGCATTGTTTCTATGGAAACGTTTAAGGGTGTGATTTCTATCCCATAGGAACTGATTTATGGAATAAAAAGTAATTTAGAATTAGATACCTGTATGCAAAATTTCAGCCGATCCTTTCAGTAGTAAGTAGCGTGAAGAGGTAAACATCCATTCATCCATCCATCCAAAATTTCGCATTTATTATTTAAGTGTCATGTTTTTATTTGTTACAGATTTCCTGCAGATAAACATCTACGTTTGCGTTGGAAAGAAGCAACGGGTTGCAAAGATTGGGGACCCAAAATATAGTCCAAAATTTGTAGTAAACATTTCTATGAAAATCTATACCTACTTATAATAAAACTGTAACAGGTCCAATTCTGTACATTGAAGATATATTTTGAAAATTTTTTTTGAAGGGCACTCTATTAGCGATACTGAAGCCGAAACTGTAATTTTTTTCATTCATGTCTGTCTGTCTGTCTGTCTGTCTGTCTGTCTGTCTGTCTGTCTGTCTGTTTCTTAAACGCGCATCACGTCGAAACTACTGAAGGTATTGAAATGAAACTCGGCACGATTTTAGGTCATACTACGAGGAAGGACATAGGATACTTTTTATCCCGGAATTCAGTCAGGTTTCCCTGGGAGAGGGGATGAAAGTAAAATTTCTTCACCGCGCATGACGCCGAAAGTGCTGAATGAATTGGAATGAAACCTTGCACGATTTGATTTCATACTACAAGGAAGGACATGGGATACATTTCATCCCGGAATTCAGTCATGTTGCCCTGGGAGAGAGGATGAAAGTAAAATTCTTTAACTGCGCATCACGATGGAACAACTGAATGAATTCGAATGGAACTCGGCATAATTTGATTTCATACTACGAGGAAAGATACATTTTATTCCAGAATTTAGTAAGGTTCCCCTGAGAGAAGGGATGAAAGTAAAATTCCTTCACCGCGCATCACGCCGAAACTACTGAATGAGTTGGACTGAATTGGTACTATTTGAGTTCAAGGAAGGACATGGGATACATTTTATCCTGGAATTCAGTAAGGTTCCCCTGGGAGAGAGGATGAAAGTAAAATTCTTTAACCGCGCATCACGACGGAACTATTTAATGAAATCGAATGCAACTCGGCATGATTTTAGTTCATACTATGAGGAAAGATACATTTTATCCCGGAATTCAGTAAGGTTCCCCTGGCAGAGGGGATGAAAGTCAAATTCCTTCACCGCGTATCACGCCGAAACTACATAGGTAATGAGTTGGAATTAAACTTGGCACGTTTTGAGTTCATACTACAAGGAAGGACATGGAATACATTTTATCCTGGAATTCAGTAAGGTTCCCCTGGGAGAGAGGAAAAAGTAGAATTCTTTAACCGCGCATCACGACGGGTCTACGCGTCGTCCGATTTCATGCATTCTTTTTGTTAGAAACAGTGTTGCAAGATCGAATTTGACTAAATCAGAATTTGAAAGTCGAGTAGAAAATCAGTAGATTGATGAAATAATCTGTAGTTAGAAGAAAAAAATTAGTAGATAGAGGGTAGGTATGTTCCTATCTATGTATTTTTCCAAGACGCACCCATTAGTTAGGTTCCTACATACTAAGGCGTCTTGGAAAAATAAGTTAGGTTCCTACCTTACATGATATATGGTGGTTTAGCTGGTCCAGTTAACTGTACTACCGAAGTTTGGTTGCAGTAAGTGGTCCAATTAAACTAACTAGACCACAGAAAAATATTTTTTACTGTGGTACACAGCCAACTGTACCTACCTGCTAACGAAAAAAAATTACGGTGGTCCAGTCAAATGGATCAGGAGCCCAATTCTGCAATACAATTGCTTCAGTATGACAATGGAATCGTCGCAGAATCATCACGTAGAATCCTTAGATTTATAAAACTCCAGATAGTGCGTGCGAGATAAATTAATAGTTTCAAACTTGACGCACGTCTCTCCATCTGCATTCATCATAATTTCTTTCATCTGAGGTGGAATACCCAAACGTGTCATTCTGTGTCGATACCCCTGTCATAGTGAAGCGATTAGTATAGCAGAATAGGGCACCATTTCATTTCATTTAACACTGACGCTGGCCGAGTCGTAGCTAAAAGTCGTGTGGATAAAGAATGGGATTGAAGAAGACAACATGCTATCCCCCGCAGACACTACACGATTTTTTGCACGGCGGCGTTTCATAATATGAGAGACCATGGTTAAATGTGAACTTAATTAGTCGGCAGGTGAGGCAATCGCGAACGAAGTCGCGGGTACAGCTAGCGCCGCTACCTATTTTCTCTAGTTATTACGTTTAAGAAAGGAAATCCAAAAATTAAGTTAGCCAGTTTGTGATACTTAAGCTTTTTTTAATGCCTCTGTAATTGTTTTATTTTGTACTAGCTGTACCCGCGACTTCGTTCGTGATTGCCTTACCTGCCGACTAATTCACATTTAACCATAGTCTCACATATTATGAAACGCCGCCGAATCGTGTAGGGTCTACGGGGGATAGAATATTGTCATCTTCAATCCCATTCTTTATCCACACGACTTTTAGCTACGACTCGGACAGCGTCAGTGTTAAGAAGTGTCCTACTCGTTTGACTTACTCACAGCTAGGGCCCTATTCTACTATACTAATCGCTTCACTATGACAGGGCTATCGTCACAGAATGACACGTTTTGGTATTCCACCTTGTTTGAAAGAAATTATGATGAATGCAGATGGAGAGACGCGCGTCAAGTTTAAAACTACATATTAATTTATCTCGCGCGCACTATCTGGAGTTTTATTAATCTAAGGATTCTACGTGATGATTCTGCGACGATTCCATTATCATACTGAAGCAATTGTTTTGCAGAATTGGGCTCCTGATCCATTTGACTGGACCACCGTAATTTTTTTTCGTTAGTAGGTAGGTACAGTTGGCTGTGTACCACAATAAAAAATATTTTTCTGCGGTCCAGTTAGTTTAAATGGACCACAATAATTAATTTATTTAATTGTACTACCGAAGTTTGGTTGGAGTAAGACTCCAACCAAACTTCGGTAGTACTGTTAACTGGACCAGCTAAACCACCATATATCATGTAAGGCAGGAACCTAAATTATTTTTCCAAGACCCACCACCTTAGTAGGTAGGAACCTAACTAATGGGTGCGTCTTGGAAAAATAAATAGATAGGGACTTACCTACCCTTTATCTACTAATTTTTTTCTTCAATCTACAGATTATTTCATCAATCTACTGATTTTCTACTCGACTTTCTACTGATTTAGTCATATTCGATCTTGCAACACTGTTTCTAACAAAAAGAATGCATGAAATCGGACGACGCGTAGACCCATCGTGATGCGCGGTTAAAGAATTCTACTTTTTCCTCTCTCCCAGGGGAACCTTACTGAATTCCAGGATAAAATGTATTCCATGTTCTTTCTTGTAGTATGAACTCAAAACGTGCCAAGTTACATTCCAACTCATTACCTATGTAGTTTCGGCGTGATGAGCGGTGAAGGGATTTAACTTTCATCCCCTCTGCCAGGGCAACCTTACTGAATTCCGGGATAAAATGTATCTTTCCTCATAGTACGAACTAAAATCACGCCGAGTTGCATTCGAATTCATTAAGTAGTTCCGTCGTGATGCGCGGTTAAAGAATTTTACTTTCATCCTCTCTCCCAGGGGAAACTTACTGAATTCCAGGATAAAATGTATCCCATGTCCTTCCTTGAACTCAAATCGTACCAATTCAGTCCAACTCATGCAGTAGTTTCGGCGTGATGCGCAGTGAAGGAATTTTACTTTCATCCCTTCTCCTAGGGGAACCTTACTAAATTCTGGGATAAAATGTACCTTTCCTCGTAGTATGAACTCAAATTATGCCGAGTTCCATTCGAATTCATTAAGTTGTTCCGTCGTGATGGGCGGTTAAAGAATTTTACTTCCATCCTCTCTCCCAGGGGAAAATTAGTGAATTCCGGGATGAAATGTATCCCATGTCCTTCCTTGAAATCAAATCGTGCTAGGTTTCATTCCAACTCATTTAGCACTTTCGGCGTCATGCGCGGTGAAGAAATTTTACTTTTATCCCCTCTCCCAGGGGAACCTGACTGAATTCCGGGATAAAAAATATCCTATGTCCTTTCTCGTGGTATGACCTAAAATCGTACCGAGTTTTATTTCAATACCTTTAGTAGTTCCGTCGTGATGCGCAGTTAAAGAATTTTACTTTCATCCCCTCTCCCAGGGAAACCTGACTGAATTCCGGGATAAAAAGTATCCTATGTCCTTTCTCGTAGTATGACCTAAAATTGTGCCGAGTTTCATTTCAATACCTTCAGTAGTTTCGGCGTGATGCGCGTTTAACAAACAGACAGACAGACAGACATGAATGAAAAAAATTGCAGTTTTGGCTTCAGTATCGATAATAGAGTGCCCTCCAAAAAAAATTTTCAAAATATCTTCAATGTACAGAATTGGACCTGTTACAGTTTTATTATAAACGGATTTCCTGCAGATAAACATCTACGTTTGCGTTGGAAAGAAGCAACGGGTTGCAAAGATTGGGGACCCAAAATATAGTCCAAAATTTGTAGTAAACATTTCTATGAAAATTTATTAATAAGAATGAAACAGCGAACTTATCTTTTCCCTCATGCTGTTTCAAGGCTGGTACGTAATATATATAAAAAGAATGAAAGTCTGTTTAAGACTCTGAGAAAGTATGTCATACCTACTTTGTATTATAATCTACCTTCCAAACAAATATAGAAATAACCAATCAAAATATTTAAATATTGGGTAGTATTACTTTTATATAGGGTGTAACAAAGAGTAAGGACCAAACTTTAGCTTCGATCAAAGAACACAAGAAAATATGAAAATTTAAAACAAATAAATAAAAACGAAATTATCACTAGACTGGGTAATGAATAAATGACTGCTGTCATTTTCTTATTATCATAGAACCGAGGAAAAATGCATTTGTAAGACCTACCTATCACATCTAAGAGGCGTTGTCCGCTGCGATGACGTCGCGGGTCGTTGAACTCCACGGTCAACGACCAGCGACGAAGGTTTAGTGTTTTAAAGGAGTTGTAAAGAGGTACGTAGGCCTTTTTAGTTTATTTTACCTGAAAACAAGCACAACATTTAGTATACTTTTTTTTTCGAAACTATTCGGGAATTTTTCCTCGGTTCTATAATCAAGTCGGAACCCACCCATGAAAGTGTTTTAGTGCTTACTTTTTGTTATAACCTGTATATTATTCTTATTAATAATTATGATTCAATATTCTTACATACCATAATATAGATTTAATTTGAGAAAATTAAATCTGAGAATGTAAAAGAAATGCAATCCAGTATAAAAAATAATAAATTTTATTTAACTAAAGACTATGTGATTTGATTAAGAACATATTGAAATAATCGTCTTAAAGACTGATCATACATACTTATTAATTATAACAGAATATAAAATATTTGGATTGGTAGGCAGGAATGTTGGTAATATTGTGGTGTAAAAGTGTCATTTAATTTTGTTGTATTTGCACTTTTTTCTTTTTAGCTGCATAATAATTTTAAAAGTGCCATTAAATTTTGTATTAAAGGTTACCTTAGCCACAGATATTATAATACTATACTAGCCTTAGCAATATCTAAATCGTAAGATTTAATTTATTAGGAGAAATGTGATTTCGAAGTCTGTTGGCTAAGCCTGGTTAACGTGTAAGAATTTATTTCCCTAATAAAAATGTTATTTAATTACTATTAACATAAAACTATTGATATTATTTTTCTATATTCTAGTGTTTAAAATTATTTCTACTCTTATCGTAATAAGTCCTTTCTAGGCTTAGTCAAATTAAATGTTTACCTATTCCCACATTCGTACCTAATTTAAGTACCTACTTATATATTTATTTACTAGAAAACTAATAACTTTACTGGAACTGGAACGATTAACCTTAACCAAATACACAAAAAAGTTAAAAGTTTGCTTTAAATCCTAACAGAACAGGATCAATAGGTTGTAAGTGCGCAAGTAATAAAATAAGACCTACCGGACCGAGGAATACCTGCTGGCTGTAACAAAAAGTAAGGACCTAAACACACCAGTACTTAAAACATTCACTACAAAGGTCAACCAAGGTTTGGTGGAATTTCCTGTTCTGAATTTGAACACCCAAATTTATGAACTGGAAAATCGCAAATCCAATCCACCAACAGAGACATGAAATAAGAAACCTAAAATCGGGGTAATAAAATTGCATGGCAACACTTTCCCCCCACCACCTTGTAATCTTTGGTCTTGCTCATCGGCACGCTTGCCAAACATCTGATTTAATCTGTGCCTACGGCACAGACAATTTTTTTGCTATGTTGGCATTAGCAGTTAGCAGTACTAGAAGAGCGGAGCTCTATGGGAGCCTGGGTAGTACTCTAGTCTAGAGTACTACCCAGGCTCCCATAGAGTATAATGTTCCTTGGTTACTCTTGGTTGTTGCTGGCAGTTTTTAGACACATCAGCGGATGCTGATACTGATGCTGATTTTGGCCAAGTGTGTGTCTGACTAAAAAACCGAGTTTTCCGCACTTCTTTAATGTAGATGGTCCTTCCAACATCGAAACCGAGTCTCGATAATTTATGCCGTTTAGAGTTCCGTTCCCAAAGGGTGCAACTGGCTGGAGCATATTATTAGGCTTCCGCTGTCTGTCTGTCTTTCAGTCTGTCAGCGGGCTGTATCTTATGAATCATAAAATGTAAACAGTTGCTATTTTCTCGGAGCGTTAAATATTCAGTAGGTAGGTATTCAGTATTTTTTTAGCAAATCAAAAATATTACAAAGTTTTTTAAGTATTCGTGACCGTGTTAGGTAGAATATGGCACCCTACCTATATTTTAGTCTAGGACTTAAGATAAGGACCAAATTATTATTTGCGAATAATATTTGTTTAGTGTAAAATAATATAAATTTACTAAGGTACGTACATAACACTTCAACTTCCTAAACAACAAAATACTTTTCCTTATAGAAATTTGTGTGACAAGGTTATTAACATAAAATTAATAAATCTTAAAATTTAAATAAGTAGGTATTATATTAAAAAGAACGCTTCAAAGCTCTCCATTGTTTAAAAAAATGTATTCTTCTTTTGCGTCATAAAAGCTTTTTTTTTAATCAGCAATTCTTGTAGTTTTGATGCGAAGAACATATTAAAGGTCTTTCGATTCAGATTTAAGGAATGTTGGTAATTTATTTTATATTTTAATGGACATGTAATAAGGGCTCTGTCTGCATAGTTCAAGTCTAGGTATTGAAAGGATGAGGTTTGTTTTTCTTCGTGGATTTTTATCAAATTGGTATAAATTAAGGTTTTTTAATATATGAACATTTTTTAATACATGAACGTTAATGGTAAACGTTAATCATTCACAGTCAAGTCAGTAGTCCAACCCAATTCGATAATTGAGTTGACTTGTTTTTATCTAACTTGGATTGTGCATTGTTTCCTTAAAACACTAGGTACTTACTTCATCTCTTTCTAGTACGATGGATGTCCGTACATCTGTACGTTTTTATAAATTCTAATGAAGAAATAGAAAAGTGAAGTTGAATAAAAACTTGTACTTTTGACATTTGACACAATAGAAACTTGTTCTTTTGAAAAATTATACTTTACAATAACATGATAACTTGATAAATAAGTTTCTACTAGGTTGTAGTAGTATTCACTGTCTGCTAGCCATTATTATGTAATACTTTCATAATCAAAATAAAAATCAAAAACTCTTTATTTCCATAAATACAATAAATGTACCTACACTTAGAAAAGGTCAAATTATAAAACTATACACTGACACGGAAATAAAGTGATATTTTTGATTTCTGTCGCTTCGGTATGTAGACTAAAGTAAAGAAGCGACGAAGAAACCTTTAGCCTGTTAGTTGTTATTTTTCGAGTTGGAGCAAAACCCGTTCCAAGCTTTTTTATCTTCTAGATAATCTGATATTTTATAGTAAGCCTTTTTGCACAGCAAGGTTTTGACAATTTGTTTGAATTTATTTACTGATAATTTTTGTAACTCACTAGGAGTTTTGTTGTAGAAGCGTATACATTGCCCTTTAAAAGATACATTAATTTTGTGTAGCCTAGTTGTGGGCACAGCGAGTTTATGTTTATTTCTGGTATTAAAGTTATGTTTATCACAATTTTTAGGGAACTGATTTTTATTTCTATGAGTGTACAACAAGTTTACATAAATATATTGACGACCTCCGTGGCGCAGCGGGCGAAGGTCCGCCTGCGACGCAGGAGGTTGCGGGTTCGAATCCCGCCTCGGAACAAATTTGTGTACGATCTGAAGAAATTTGTTCCGTTTGTCTGGGTGTTTACTATGTATAATAAAACATATCTATCTATGTAGTGTATTGTATTATGTATATCAGTTATCTAGTACCCATAACACAAGCTCTGCTTAGCTTGTGGCTAGATAATGCTGTGTGAATTGTCCAGCATTATTTATTTATTTATTATTTATTTATTGACATGGTACTGTCATTATATTTATTTCTTTGAATTTATCACGTAGGGATTCTCTGGGACCCATATTATAGATTGCACGAACAGCCCTCTTCTGCAGCATAAATACTGTGTTAATATTCTATTCTACTATGGAAGTAGCTGAAATAAACAAGTCTAGATTTATCCACGTCTGTAAGATGACGGATTTTTTTGACTGCATACGCTGCAGAACTAAGTCTCTTCGATAGCTTATCTATGTGTGGGCCCCATTTAAGTTTATGATAGTGCACAAAAGATTTGAAAACAGGTGTTTAACATTCTTCCGGTAATGTTGCTACGTAATTTAGACAGCTTTTTAAAAAGTACATATTCCAGTAATAAGTTTATCAGAATCTTTGTTCATACGCCCTGTGACATCGTATTGTTTCATGGACACCCTACACCACAGATTAAATATAACCAGATGGTTGGCAAGCGTGCCGATGAGCAAGACCAAAGATTGCAAGGTGGTGGGGGGAAAGTGTTGCCATGCAATTTTATTACCCCGATTTTAGGTTTCTTATTTCATGTCTCTGTTGGTGGATTGGATTTGCGATTTTCCAGTTCATAAATTTGGGTGTTCAAATTCAGAACAGGAAATTCCACCAAACCTTGGTTGACCTTTTGTAGTGAATGTTTTAAGTACTGGTGTGTTTAGGTCCTTACTTTTTGTTACAGCCTGCAGGTATTCCTCGGTCCGGTAGGTCTTATTTTATTACTTGCGCACTTACAACCTATTGATCCTGTTCTGTTAGGATTTAAAGCAAACTTTTAACTTTATTGTGTATTTGGTTAAGTTTAATCGTTCCAGTTCCAGTAAAGTTATTAGTTTTCTAGTAAATAAATATATAAGTAGGTACTTAAATTAGGTACGAATGTGGGAATAGGTAAACATTTAATTTAACTAAGCCTAGAAAGGAAACAACGTTTAGTTAGGTGCCTATCAATTTTCTTTTGTTATGTACGTATAGGCACTTATTACGATACGAGTAGAAATAATTTTAAACACTAGAATATAGAAAAATAATATCAATAGTTTTATGTTAATAGTAATTAAACAAATTTTTATAAGGGAATTAAATTCTTACACGTTAACCAGGCTTAGCCAACAGACTTCGAAATCACATTTCTCCTAATAAATTAAATCTTACGGTTTAGATATTGCTAAGGTAACCTTTAATACGAAATTTAATGGCACTTTTAAAATTATTATGCAGCTAAAAAGAAAAAAGTGCAAATACAACAAAATTAAATGACACTTTTACACCACAATATTACCAACATTCCTGCCTACTAATCCAAATATTTATATTCTGTTATAATTAATAAGTATGTATGATTAAAAAATGGCAGAAGCCTTTATTCACATAGAAAATTATAATATAAATAGTATTTACAATTGAAACAATTGAGCTAACTGCAGACTGTTGCAAACAATCTACAGGTAGCTCAACTGATCCATATCAATACCAGTCGGAAGCGTCCCCAAGACGCTGGCTGCATTGCCCCGCTGTATGGCAATGCTGATGCGCTGTGCCAGATACTGACCAGCTCTCGGGTCACGCGTCGCTTCGACCAGACGCTCAGATAATTTTTTGAAAACCCGAAGAGCCTCGGTACCCCACGGACCTAGGGTCTCGACTCCAAGAGGAGCAAATGTGTAGGCTCTGTCGAGACCTGCATATTTGCGCCTCTTGAGATCTTCGGCCAAATCTGCCGCCGCGCCTGCCCTCACGGATGTCCTCGGAAGATGGGAAGGCGCAAGTGTGTCGACGCATGTAGCGTCCCACACAATGGGCCTCCCCAACTCCCATGGGACTAGTGTCATACCGTCGGGCCTTTTACCATCGTCACGTAACAGACCATTCGGTTCGAGAATAGCTGGTACGTTAGCGGTGACAAAGGCCCGCCGGATGATGTCGTTAAGGCTGGCGTGGCGAGATATCCGACCGGCTGCCCTAGTACACGATAATCCGTGATGACCAAGCTGTTCGACAGCAGTACCGCACTGGCATTGATGAAGCGCGCAACACCTTGCACCCAACCGAAGACATGTTGCGATACGGAAAGTTACGGGATCCAATAAAGTACCAGTGTTATATGAAGGAAATGCTTGCAACCAATGTCCTGACTCCCATTTAGAAACGGCCAGGAGGCGGGCACGATCCGTAGAGCTGGAGCACGTTTGTAACAAACAATTCCGTGTCAACTCACACAGAGGCCCGTCCCATTGCCGTTGGGACAAAAGTGATTTTGGGGGAGCAGCATCGGGGCAAGCATTATGCCAAGCCGTTCGAGCTTCGTCTAAAAATGAAATTTTTAATGACATTCCAGGCGGGACCAAACGAGAAGGCTTTAAAATTTTGTCAACTAAAGAACTAGTGCTGTAGACAGAAGACAAGAACGCTGGCAGGGCTACACTTGAAATTTTGCGTATACCTAAGCCTCCCAATTTGACAGGCAGGGAGGCCTGCGACCATGCCTTGTCATCTAAATCAATATTCAAAACCGATGATAAAGTATTCTTTATTATGTTGTCTAAGCCTTCCAAGAGCTCGCTGTGTTTCCACAGTTGACTACATCTCAAAGAATACGTAAATTTAGGTACAAATAGACAGAACCGAATAATTGTAAAAGCCATATGACTATTAATTTTGAGCAATCTGTCCGAAGTTTTATTGAAATTTTGAATTTTCTCAAAAATTTTCACAAATGGTGCTCAAACTTGCCTGAAGTTCTAAATGATATTCCAAATGAGCAAAAACAGTTTGAAAATATTGACATGAGTGGAGACAATTTAGTAAAGACTCTAGGTCTGAGGTATGACATAACTTCAGATAAATTCACATTCTCTCCCCCCAAAATTGAGGAACAACATAACATAAATACAAAAAGAAAAATTCTTAGCTTCATAGGGAAAATGTTTGACCCTCTTGGCCTAATAGGTCCAGTTATAGTGGTAGCTAAGATGTTTATGCAAGAACTGTGGTCTTTGCAAATAGGATGGGATGCTATTATACCCAATAACCAGTTTTCATACTGGGACAAATTCATAAACTTTTTAAAGATAATGGAAAAAATTACCATCAATAGGTGTGTTATTACTGAGAGTATTTTCTCCTTAGAGTTAGTTGGATATTCAGATGCCTCAATTAAAGCTTTTGGCTGCTGTCTGTACCTTAGAATAATAAAAACAGATGGTTCAGTAAAAACAGACTTACTCTGTTCAAAGTCACGGGTTGCACCCCTAAGTAAAAACTTGACAATTCCCCAGCTTGAACTCAATGGGACTCTTCTTTTGGCCCATCTGGCAAGAAGGGTTGGTACCCTTTTAGAAAGTAAATTTCCACAATTAAGCAAACATTTGTTCAGTGACTCTCAGATAGTTCTATCATGGATAAAAAGTGGAAATGTCAAAGGGAATGTTTATGCTAACAATAGAGTCAAGAAAATTTTAGAGTTGACAGATAAATCTGAGTGGGGGTTTGTTGGGACAGGTGATAATCCTGCTGATTTATTATCCCGAGGTGTCTTGCCACATAAATTGCAGCAAAATAAGTTGTGGTTTAATGGACCAGAATTCTTGTCTGATAAAAATCACATTCATGCTAACTTTGATTATAAAATGACTGAAATACTCACATATGATACTAATCAGAATGATGAGCAAAAACTACACTGCACTGTAACACAAGTAGAGCCATCATTTTCAGCAAAATTATTTAATAAATATTCAAGCATTCTGAAATTACAAAAAGTCATAGGATTTATATATAGATTTTATAATAACTGTTCAAAAATTAAAAATAAACTAATACACAGTCACTTAACCCCTCAAGAGCTTCGCGACTCTATGTCAATCATTGTGCGTTGTACTCAAGGGCAACACTTTAAAAAAGAGATTGATTCTCTTTTAGCTGAAAAGAACATAAATACAGGGATAGGTAGTTTGTGTCCTTTCCTTGACAAAGTAGGTATTCTAAGATATATGTATGATCAGTCTTTAAGACGATTATTTCAATATGTTCTTAATCAAATCACATAGTCTTTAGTTAAATAAAATTTATTATTTTTTATACTGGATTGCATTTCTTTTACATTCTCAGATTTAATTTTCTCAAATTAAATCTATATTATGGTATGTAAGAATATTGAATCATAATTATTAATTATGAATAATATACAGGTTGTAACAAAAAGTAAGCACTAAACTTTCATGGGTGGGTTCCGACTTGATTATAGAACCGAAGAAAAATTCCCGAATAGTTTCGAAAAAAAAGTAAACTAAATGTTGTGCTTGTTTTCAGGTAAAATAAACTAAAAAGGCCTACGTACCTCTTTACAAATCCTTTAAAACACAAAACACCTTCGTCGTGGGTCGTTGACCGCGGAGTTCAACGACCCGCGACGTCATCGCAGCGGACAACGCCTCTTAGATGTGATAGGTAGGTCTTACAAATGCATTTTTCCTCGGTTCTATGATAATAAGCAAATGACAACAGTCATTCATTGCACAGTCTAGAGATAATTTCGTTTTTATTTATTTGTTCTAAATTTTCATATTTTCCCGTGTTCTGTGATCGAAGCTAACCACCCCAAAGTTTGGTCCTTACACTTTGTTATACCCTATATAAAAAGTAATACTACCCAATATTTAAATATTTTGATTGGTTATTTCTATATTTGTTTGGAAGGTAGATTATAATACAAAGTAGGTATGACAAACTTTCTCCGAGTCTTAAACATACTTTCATTCTTTTTATATATATTACCTACGTACCAGCCTTGAAACAGCATGAGGGAAAAGATAAGTTCGCTGTTTCATTTTTATTAATAAATTTGCATAGAAATGTTTACTACAAATTTTGGACTATATTTTGGGTCCCCAATCTTTGCAACCCGTTGCTTCTTTCCAACGCAAACGTAGATTTTTATCTGCAGGAAATCTGTAACAAATAAAAACATGACACTTAAATAATAAATGCGAAAGTTTGGATGGATGGATGAATGGATGTTTACCTCTTCACGCTACTTACTACTGAAAGGATCGGCTGAAATTTTGCATACAGGTATCTAATTCTAAAATACTTTTTATTCCATAAATCAGTTCCTATGGGATAGAAATCACACCCTTAAACGTTTCCATAGAAACAATGCGTGCGAAGCCGCGGGCATAAACTAGTTTTAAGATAATGTTTCTCGTTATGTACGTATTCAAAAATATTTCAACGCGCCATTTGGGGAATTTTATTGTCGAGTGCAGGCAACCCTAAATTTTCGCAATGTTAGGTTATATTAATTAAAATTTTCATAAAACATAACTTTTGAGCCTTGTACCTCTTAATTGTTCATGTAAATCTATGGATCTGTAAATTTTGAACCTTTTTGTAGTCAAAAGAACTTGTACTTACGAGTGGAATGATAAATTCGGCACTTTTGCTTCACTGTCACTTGTACATTAGAAAACACAGCGCCGCACCATTGTTGCCTTTAGTTTTTATTGTTTTTGGGTGCGGGAATGTCCACAGGAACACTTTATTCACATTTATACTTAGAAATCAAAATTTTACAACAAATTCTATGATTCTCGTGTCGAGCTCCGTCGATGTGTAGGAAATTTGTTTAGCAACTAGAGTTGCTTTTCAATGAAAAAACCGGCACGCGAGAAAGTGATAGCAAGCCATTCGCTCTATCTCATTTCTTCTTAGGTTTTAGGCATAAGTCGTTCTCTCTTTATGTGTGAATGCGATAGCATTTGCGCGTGTTCTATAGCATACTCTTTCTACGCCCTACACCATGTTACAATGTGCTAGACAAGGACCAACTACTACTTTCAAGCTCTCTCACTCGGCTCGTTTTATAATCTGAGATGTCACCATGAAAAATGAGCCTTAAAATTACAATTTTACAGGGTAATTTTGAATGAATGAAATATGCTCGTGCGCGATCCAGTTTACTCTAAAGATCATGGTTATCGCTCGCTCGCGGCTCGCGGCGCCGCCGCCGCCCGCGCCGCCGCCGCCGCGCCCGCCGCCGCCGCCGCGCCGCCCGCCGCCCGCCGTCATTGAAAGAGAATCACGGCCCGCCATCCATTCCTTTCCTTTGTCATCGCACTCATTCACTCATCCATCTCAAGTTTTTTTGAGTTTTAGCCACACTCAGACTCACTCACTCAGTCCGTCCGGGCACAGATAAAGTTAGCTAGCCGATTTATTTTGCTGTCCTCTCCGATCTTAGAATCTCGTATTGTCAATTAATTTTGTTTGTTAAAATAATGTTAAACAGTGTTCTACAGTGATAGAAAAAAGAAAAAGCTCACTCCGGTGTTTTATCGTATAATCTGGAATCGCTCTTCCTTGCTGATCTACCTTCAGAAATTCAATCAAAATGAGCTACAGGGATTCTGTAAGTACCGAAATTTTTAAACTAATCTATTTCTTGAATTCTTCTGGAAATAATGGCACTATTCGATAGGGGATAGAGTAGGCAACCTATAAACATAAATCATAACATTCCCAGGTTTTTAAATTCATAGAGGTTATGGTGATTTCGTAAATACCGAGTCAGTTTCTAAAACTCAATCTCAATAGTACAAATAGAAACAGTCCAAAAATAGAGCAAAAATTCGTGTTCTATTTCTGTGGTAGAGTCATAGATTCAAGGCTACCTACCAAGTCGGATAGATATCAATTTTCTTATTGTGTTGCTTTTATAGACGGTCTAACCTGACCCCAGAGTAATAAATAATGAAATATAGGTTACTCTTAGTTTCATCACTCTATCTACTGAACTACTCCTTATTTATATTAGAAATCTAGATATTTGTCTAAAAACAAGTACCTATGAAAACCCATACCTACTAAAGATGATGATGAATGATTAGGTACTTACAATGATGTCCATGCACTGGCCATTTTGATGATGATGAAAATCCCAAATGTTATTTTCCACAGTATTTGTTCCCCCGAAGTTCCCGACGACAACTATCTAACTATGATGTATGTAGTAGTGTTCAATAATAACATAAAATTGTGTTTTAATTTTCATTTAAGAATTAAATCTTAGAAAAAAAATTAGACTAATTTGAAACTGAAAAAAAGTAGACAATCATGATCAAACAATAAAAAATTTTATATTTGTTTGCAAAGAAATCTGAAAATTGTTAGTATTGAGTGTAATTGGTTATTTTTTCAGTCTAGTCTTTTATATGTTCAATTTAAATGGTAACTGTAGTAGACCTTGATTTATTTGATTTATTTATCATCTTTGTATAAACCAAGCGATAAAAATTACCTTAATTTAAATTTTCCTAAAGCTGGTCTCTATTTGCAGTGTTCCTCAAAAAGTACTAATGAAGCATACTCATGCTTACTTATTTAAAACAAACTGCATGGCATCTAACCTCATGTAACTGTAGTCTGTTATCAACAGTTCTCACAATATTATCCGAGATCACATTCCTACTGCGCAGCTAATGAACAGCGTGTGGGATCCTACTTGAGGACTCTCATGGTATTTATAACAAAACTTAAACATGTGTGAGGCCTTGTCCCCTTTTTTGATAGGGTACTTTTTGTTCATCAGTTATTGGGTCACTATTGGTACTCTTAACATTTTAGCACTATGGTCTACTTTTGAATACATGATAATACACTGTATACTTCACTAATCTCTTTGTTAGGTACAAAATCCCACTAACATAAGAAGAGTTGTTTGCACATGAATAACCTAGAATAGATGACATAGTAGAGTTCAAGGAAGGATTTTATTCTACTTAGAAACCTTTTAATATAATAAACCTAAGTTGATAGTTATAAGAATGTATACTGACACTAGATCAATACTTAGTAGTACCATATTGTTGGCAGTTTTCATTCTTATCTAGCCTTTGTTATCAATTTCCAACATATTTATAATAACAAGCCGCTAATTATAATAACATGAATGATAGTAAGTAGTTCAGTTAGTGCATTTGTTATACTCCGAACTATCATATGCATGGTTTTGTTTTCAAACATGTGTTTATAAAATTTTATCATGGGTCAAGTATTGTGCAGTTGTTTTACAAATCGTCGCCGTAGAGCGAAAAGTCACTAATTAGGTCATTTGGTGTTTTGAGTTACGAAGGTTTAAAGTTTTGAAAAACGAATAAAATCATAACTTTGTTTCGGTTTGGGATATTTCTAATTTTATGATCTTGTATCAAAGGAAATAGTTAAGCGCATAGGTTTAAAGCCCTACATTGATATATTTTGTTGTTTTTTCAGAGATTTTGACATAAAACTCACTTGGTTATTTTTCGCCCTCAAATCCTAAACCGACATTTTTAGTTATTGAATTGTTAAATAGAGTTAGTGACTTTTCGCCCAAATGTAGGCAATTTTGAATGAAAATTATCTTGAGTTAGTCATAATAGGACTACATTTAAAAAATCAAAAGGTATTTTAGTGATTATTCTAGACTCTTTACAGTAACCTATTTTACGTTTTTAATGAATCTAATTAGATAATCGAGACGAAAATGGTTAGTATTAAATGCAAACATTGTACTTTAAAAAAATATTTATAATAAAAACACAAGCAGAAACATAATTAGTACAAGGACACAGTGAAATTTCAAAAACAAGTAAACAGTTCAATGATTGATAAAAACTAAAATCAGTGGGTCGAAACCTAGAACTAAACTGAAATTTATGATCTCAATCTTAATTATACAATCAGTCTTCATCTTCTTCAGTGACGTCGGGCTCTAACAGCCTGTCAACAACGTCACTGTTGGTAGGTAGAGATTCATACCAGGAATGTAGCTCTTGTGGAATAATTCCCTTACGACAAAGACCAACAAGATCTTTTTTCTTTGCCTCAGATATCGGAAGAGGAGCTGTATAAGCCATAGGGATTTTAAAAGACTTTAGTTCACCTATCACATCACTTCTCAATTCAGCGTCACTTTCTCCTGCTCTATAGGCTTCCTGAAGTCTCATTCTTTTCCTAGTTCGTGGGAGCACCTTTTCTGGCTTTTGGCACGCATCAAATTCGGAGTATGGGCCATCGTGACTGTACCGAAACTTTACTATCCCTGGACATTCCTTTTCAAACCTGAGACATTTTATTTTTAGCCACATAATTTTTTTCCCGTCCTTAGCCTTGCTTGTGTTCGTAATAATTTTCTCGTTCAGAGTCTTAACATCAATCATTTCATCATAGGTGAGTTCTTTCACTTTATAAGGTGCAGCTGATTCGCGGTGTCTTTTAGAGCGTGCTCGAGTCATTATCGATTTCCAGTCAATCATAGAATAAACTGGCGTGTGCCTCTGTTCTTTTTCTATGGCGCTGTGCATTGAATCGACTTCCATATGCGTATGGCCACTCTCCAAATATTTTTGTTCGAAAACTTCCAGCTTAATGTCGGGTCTTTGGATCAAATGCACCAAAAATGCTGTCATAAATTGATTGCGGTTCTGCCCTGCGCAAGTGTCGCTGTAAATAGTGACTTCTGTGACCGTAGATGGCACCTCACTGATCCACCAGTTTATGGCAGATGCGATTTCAACACTCCCTCTTTTGCCATTTATTTCGTTCCATGTGATGCAGTACGCTTCGTGGGGAGGTTTTGCAGTATGAATTGTGTAGTTTTGCACATTCAGCTTTCTGGTATAGTAGAGGATACCAACACCACTAACAGGTATGTGCAATGTTGATTGCATGTCAGCTGTGACTACAAGATAGGTATCGTCTTCAATAGATCGTTGCTTGTCTAGTTGTTTGGCATCTTGTGCCGCAGTCTTTCTCGCAATATGGGCATCATACTCTTCTTTAAGGTGTGCAGGTCGACCGGCATTATCATAACGTGTGCATACCATGCACAGATCCTTCTTTGGAACAAAAAATGACAAGTTGAACTCCGTTCCAAATATTTTTTTGTAAACATACAAAGAACTCGGCTTTTCGTTAGTCTGTGCTAGTTGTTCTTTGTACAGCTCGTACATTTTAGCAATGCTGAGTTTGCTGTCTAAATACTGCCTTTTCGTTGTTTTTCTGCAATAATGAGATTCCAGACGGGGAAAGGAGTTTATGTGATTAATAATTTTTTGTACGGAATCAGGACTGGTTTTATTCACAGGATCATGGGAACCACGTCCGTCTTTCCCAGCGAAATTGCCAAACTCGTTCTTACCTTTCAGTGCCTCATGTATTGGTCCATTTGAAATGCACAAAGTTCTCATAAAAAACGGCTTGCACACCCTTATTTTGGTGTCGTTTTTGATGAAAAAGTACTCATAAGAGGCACGTCGATGTTTATGATCTGGAATTCCAGCTTTAAATGTTTTGATAGGCTTTGTAACAATCGATTGCAATAAAAACTGTTTTTGAGCCACATAATCATGTATCTTCCAGTAGTCTTGACAGAGTTTTACTCTATCATCCTCTGTAAAGCTACCAAAACAACGGTGTCGACATTTTGTTTCGCAATTCACAGGTTTAGGTTTCTTTGCGGGCATATTTTTACCTCTTTTACTTTGATAAGGTAAACATTTGCTTCTATTCGCTTTAGTTAGGTTCTTTTTCCATTTATTGGGACTGCTTTTCTTCCATCGTTTAATATTATCAATGATTAAATTGGTAGCAGTGGTAGCAGATGCAGAGTTTTGTTGTTCAACGGATTCTTGTGAATTTATCAATGCATTAACGTTTATTTCCGAGCTGTCTGGTGGTGCTGAAAGTATTTTATTGGGTTCTTCATCTTCACTTTCACAAAAAGTGTTACTTGATGTGTCGTCATTTCTGTTGGAGGGCCCTGGTTGATTTTCAACGAATAACTGACTTTTTTTTCTATTCTTACTGAGCATCAATGTCAAATCTTCGCTATCACTGCTATCACTTGAAGATAACGTGATTATCTGTCTTTTTTTCTTCAATTGACGTTTCTCTTCGCTATCTGGATACCAAGATACGCTTGAATCAGAAAAATCACGAACAGGAGAACTGCACAATGTTTCGATGCCGCTTATAATAGAATACGGACTCTTGGGTAAAGCATTATTATCTTGGATCAAGTCTTCTTTAGAGGTAGGTGCATCAGGGTTACTAGTAGAGCATGATGGCTGTAAAATTGAGTTGTCTATTATAGGACATGGGTTCTTCGTTATAACATCTTGTTGGATCAAGTCTTCGAGATTGATGTCATTATCATCGGTGGAGATTGTAACCATAGGAGCGGAGTGCGGTTGCTGGATACTTGGAAGATAAACATTTGGAGTAAATATGGCACTTGGCGGAGCAGACTCATAGCAGTCGTTATTTTGAAAAAGCTTATCCACGTCAAAATTCTTTGATTCTTCATTCTGATCAAGTGTATCCTGAAATAAATGAATGGTTATAGAACAAAGCAATAAAATAATGGTTGTAGTAAACAAGGAGGTGCATTCGATACAAGCAAAAACAAGTTAGGGGGTAAAATAAGTGCCCGTGCAGTAAATTTTTAGTAACGCATTCACTGCCATGCCTGTGTGGTGCTACCCACAGAGACGTGCCGCAGCTCCAGTAGGTGGCCCATGTGCGTCAGTGAAAGTGTTAGTATCAAGAGGTCATTCCAAGCATAGCGATTTTTTTTCTAGGTTAGACTAGGTAAATGTTTATGATATCAGTGAATGAATTTCAGATATTTCACGTATTCAATCAAGATTTGATGTCACTTTTATAGCTACCAGCTATTATCAGGGAATACTCCACAAAATCACAGTAAGTACTTTTTACGTTAAAGAGTAACAAACATCCATCCATCCATCCATACATCCACACTTACAAACTTTGGTGTTTATAATATTAGAAGCATTAAATATTGAATTGAAAAATGAATTAATGCAGAACAAAATGTGCTAGACAAAATAAAAATACTAAAATTCTCGCTGGCTGATCGACAGATCCTCCTCACCATTCTTTCCCCCCAGCGCCTTATTTACGAAGCCGTTGAAGCGAACTTCACAGAGCTCATAAAGATTTGTGCGTACTCTACCCTGGACAAAAATCGCTGTGCTTGGCCTGAAGATTCAATATTTGAATTTATTCAGCTTATGACAATAAGGTATCTGCAGCCAGTGACATCATAACGGTACATCTTTGTACCTACCTAAGTTATAATCATGCTCCAGGTACATGCGTTTATTTACAGTTCCTGATGCCACTGACTGACTCTCAATTTGCAAACAAACAAACAAGGCATTGTTTTCATAAACGATGTTAGTTACCTACACCGAAAAAAATGCAATAAAATTCTGGTAATTAATTAGGCATGTTCGATTAGCGTTATGTAGGCGTCTTTTGATTGTGAGAGAGTAGGTAAGAAAAATTGATGATGATAGGCTAGCCAAAGACATCTCAAAATTTGAAAACAGGTGTTTAATTATTTTGTTCTACCTACCTAGGTATTAGGTAGGCTTTTTATAAATAAATTTACACTTCGTGATGTCTCCGACTGTACCTACATCTGCAAAGCTTAAGTAGGTATTTAATAAAGGTAGACAAGTGTTACATGATATAAACAAAATAGGCAGGACATGATGATAAAAATATCAGGCGGACAAAGCTAGTAGGTACATTGGCCAGCCAGTTTCGTAAATAATTGCACACGCCAAAAAATATTATTTAACAAAGCCACTGAGTGCCACAACCCTAAATAAACCTAGAATAGTTACATTTCATTTATCCTGGTTTTCGCGAAAGACATCTCAGTAAGTAGGTAGGTACCTAAAAACGCACCAAAGTTTTAAATTAGGCATGAAATACTTAGGTCAAAGTTTCTATTACAGCAGTTTATAAACTCACCTCAACAGCCACATCAGAATCTTGTTTATTCAATAAATCCAAAATAAACTTTGCACGACTCATAATCGTTCATTTCACATCAAAAATAATCCGTAGGGTAATAATTTTCAAGACGTGTGCGCATCGGTCGACGTAAACTCCTTGAATAAGAGACACCAGGCGCCGCCGCCCCGCCCGCCGCCGCCACCGCGCCGAAAAGTCGGTAAAATCAAAGGCGCACAACCAGTACGACTAACCTAAGTTGCGCGCCAAATTCGTCCGTCGCACGGAGATTTTGAATGAAAATCATCAAAACACTTTAGAGACTATTCAAAACAAAGCTTTCTGTCAATAATTATTAGGATAGAACTCTTTAAACCAGTTTAATGATTTCTTGCTCCTACCTAGATAGCCAAGTTTTTCATAAATGTCCATCGAGAAGTCAGTAACTAGACTTGGTTAGTTTTCGCTTTTACGAATGGTATCAAACCAGTGATACTAAAACTAATCAAGTGGATTAAGTTAGTTTTGTGTTCTTGTTAGGACCTATTTTATAATAAGGAAATGTAACCAACTCGACTTAGGTTTCGCATTGCGATTTCTCCAATTAGAGAAAAATTACCTAAGTAAGTTAATTAATTTTCGAATACAAAATTATAGTCCAAAGTGAGAATTAGTGATTTTTTGCGTATTCTGAAATGAAAACTATGACAGCTATGGCCTTGGTTGTAAGACTGAAAAATGCAGAAAAAAATGGTGATTTTCATGATATGTTTAACTCAATTTTGACCAAATGGCGAATTAGTGACTTTTCGCTCTACGGCGACGAAATACATTTCGTACGCAGAGTGTCGGATCGATTCCGACGTCGGTGTTAAGCTCACTGTCGGCTTACCGATCGCATCCGTTGAACGAGGTTGCGTACAGCCCTACGCCTGATGTCAACGAAGTCTACCCTGGCCTTTACGTCGGTGATGCGTAAGTTCGGCATGATGATCCGTATATAACAATAATTTTAGTTGACAACCTCTGTGCCGCAGCGGGCGAAAGTCCGCCGGCGCCGCCCGCAGGAAGTTACGGGTTCCATTCCCGCCCTTTAATAAAAAATATCTATCTGTGTAGTGATCGTCTCAAGTAGGTACTTAAAATCAGCTAGGTACCTATCTAGTACCCTTATCTTATCACAAGCTCTGCTTAGCTTGGCTAAATTATGATGTGTGAATTGACCAGCATTATTAATATTACATATTATGATTTACTTTATCAAGGGGGAACTGCTTCGAGTAGGTATGATAACTGCGATCTGCTCTGACATCTCGCAGGGAGTGTAAAATATTGTGCATTACCTTAGGAAACTAACCCTTTAAAGAATCACATGTGACAAAGCAAAGGCAGATGATGATGGTCATACGTGGTCGCTCTATCATAGAGGGATTACCTACCTGGGCAAACTCAATGCATCAGGCATGCCCTGCAACGTAGAAAAAAAACACTCGCAGAGAGAGTTTAGTAGCACGAATAGAATATCGTTGACAATACACTCGCCTGTGAAGGTGGTCCCTTGTCTAACATGTTTTTTTTTATCTTGTTTGCTTTGTCCTTTCCTTTAACCTCCAGTAGGTACCTATCGCGTTCTATTGCGGCCACAGATCATGCCTGGTTAAAATACTGGTTTTGCCCAACCCTGGAAGTCGCGTCGTTCCCGTTTTCTGGCTATCATTATTAATTTTAATATTTTTCTTTTCATTATACAGCGTAGCAGCAAAGGACAAGAAATTCCTTCGTCGCATGAGGATCAATTATGTCCTCAACACAGCGGAAGGCCATCGGTACACACAAGTAGACACAGACCACCTGTACTACCGCGACTGTCCCGGACTTCGGTACAAGGGCTTCCCAATGATGGATCTGCCAAGCACTGACATATCGAAATACTTTCACATCGCTGCCAATTTTATTGATGAGGGAGTATCTGGCGGAGGTATGTAGATGCCAGAATAGTTTGCCTGGTAGATTAATCCAGTATTTAAATAGCTCGCACCTGCCCATCAATGTGTCTAGATATTTTTTTAACTAAGCAGTGTACATTAAAAATAATTCACCTTTGTATCTTGACTAGAGGATTTGATCCCGGGATACCGGACGTTTTTCAATCCCGAAGATATCGGGATTACGTTTAGGCTAATCCCGGGATTTGCGGAATTGAAAATTAATTTAATATGTTGCATCAAACGAATCAAATGCAATGTATTTTATCAATTATCTTGTCTTGCAAGCTAAAAGTATATGCAATCTCGCGCCTTTCATTGTTTAAACAAAAAATACGGGCACGACCTTATGGTGCTGAACAAGCAGCAGCTTTTCGAAACAGTCCGTTACGTTAGAACAAATTAATTCTGCTGATACTTTGTACCAGCAGAGTTTGTTTTATTTTGTACCTTTATTTAATCATAACTAGCTGCTGCCCGCGGCTTCGCCTGCGTAGTTCCCGTTCCCGTGGTAATTCCGGATAAAACATATGCCTATGTCCGTCTCCTGGTTCTAAGCTGCCTCCCCACCAATTTTCAGCCAAATCGGTTCAGCCGTTCTTGAGTTATAAATAGTGTAACTAACACGACTTTCTCTTATATATATAGATTTCTGTTCTTATATTTTTCATATATTATTTATTTTTAAAATCGAAAATAAACGTGAATACCGATTTTGAAAACTCATATTATGATAAATTAATCTCTCAAGGTCAGAAGACTAAAGGAAAAGCACACCTGTAAAAACCGCTACAGCTCAGCTCCCACCCTCAAATAGTGCTGGCTGTCTATGCGCCGTTTACCTAGCGACTGGAATCGTCAGTTTTTTTTTTATTTTGTTGAATTTTTATTTTATTTTATTTATTTGGGAAACAAAAAACATAAGTTTAGGTAATAATAAATTCTTAAACTAGAACAAATAAAGCTACACATTTTGTTGACATCTTGCTTGCTGATAATTTTATGAACAGTTTAATTAGGTATGTTGTTGATGAAATGATAACGAAAAGTTGATTTGACTCTTGATTTCTGATTACTTGTCCCCAATCTCGGGATGATTCTGAGATCCCGGGATTGACTTCAGGCGATCTCGGGAAATAAGGGCCGGGATCGGATCCTCTAATCTTGACTCTTGATCTATTTATGCATTGAATTGAACAGATTCTTAAGAAACTTGGCTACAGTGTACTGGTTATAGTTTACACCGGTACCGTACCCAACGCAAAACTGAGTAGGTAGGTAAATCACATGATGACACGAGTTACGTGCATTGTATGTCCGTAAATAGTATCGTTTCATGTTATTGAATGAATCATTTAAGTATTTTCATAAGCCAAGCTATAGTTGTATCTTATAATACTGGAAACATTTATGTCCTCCTACACAGCAATTGCTCTCAGTGTGGGTGTTAATGTAACAACGCAAAAGTGCTAGTTAACTTGGTTTATGGATCTAATCGTGCAAAGTATCGTATCGGTGTTAATAAATCTAATCCTCGTAAATATCGGTATGATGGGTACCTATTAAATCACCGAATGTCCTTGTAGTTTCGAAGCCAGCAAGGTATCACCGCTCCTCACTTCATCTACCTATCTATTTAAATATGCGTGCTTATTTTACGGGCGCGTATATTGAGAAGTTCAAGAGATGGGCCCATACTCTTAAAAACGAAGTTTCGAATTCGTTTTCGTGCTAACGCTAATCTTACGTAAGTGTCGATTGCATAAGATTAGCGTTTGCACCCTTCGTGCAAATGTTATTTAAGCGACACAAGAGTTGGTTTTGCACGACATCGAAAACGAAACTTCGATTTTCCTTTTCCGAGTAGGCAGTAGGCCCCCAGGGGGCATATCGAAAAACTTTGTTTCTGATTGTTTTTCCCTGGTTTCCATTGGTTAAACCCACTCTTATGTCGCTTAAATAGCATTTGCACGAAATCAAATCAGAAACATTGATTTTAGATTTTACTAGTTCGACCGGGTTAAAAAAACCCTATAATGTAAATCCGATTATTCGACAGGTCGTGTCCTCGTCCACTGCATGATGGGTGTATCCCGCTCAGCAACGTGCGCGCTGGCTTTCCTCATGATCAAGCGAGGCATGTCTCTCTCCGAGGCCATGGCGACCGTCCGCGCCCGCCGCGACATCCACCCCAACGAAGGTTTCATACGCCAACTGCAGCATCTCGAGAGAGAGCTGCGCATCTCTCGCATTCGCTGACAGTACACCCCCTTCCCACACCTAAGTTTGTCATCGAGGGTCAATCTTGAGCCGCGTCGGGTACGCAGCCTGGATAGGACTCTTAGCCGTCGGTATTTTTAAATACAGAAAGGTTGGACCGTTATTTTAAAATGTCTAGTGATGTGAAAGAGAAGCCACATTCGTCAAGTTGACATTTTAAAATAACGGATTCTAAAGGGTGGTTAACATTGGTCAAGCAAGTTCTACATATATATCTACTGGTCTTGTAGGCTTTGACCTGATATATCAGTTTACATTACTGACCTTAGATACTGATCTTACAGTACTGAGTACTTGTTTACTGTAAGTACTTAACCAATGTTAACTGGTTTTAGGTAGTACTTTCTGTACTTATGAATAAAATATATGATAAACTAAAAGGCGAAATATGCCTTACGTGTGAGGACATTAAGTAACTGTGCATTTCTAGTTTCGAGAGTGTCAGTACGAATTTTGATTAATGATTAACATAATATTGAATAACTCTTTTAATCTGTAGTAAATGTTGAACTTAAGATAAGCAAACATCTTAAAAAATATACATGTAGGTAGGTACCTAATATTTATTTTTGAGATTATAAGACGATTTAGTAGATTTAAACACAAATAGAATCTATTATATTTTTCTGATTATGCTTGATAAGCATGTAAAATTATGTCCAAAACCAAAGAAACAGTAAATATATTTTTTGTAAACTAATTAAAGGATATTTATTTAAAGCAAAATATTATGAATCCTTAAAGTAATTCTAATTGTTGTCTATATTCTTTAATCTTAACATTTGAAGTTATAAATAATGGCTAAGCCTTTATTTGTTTGTACAGAGCATCCACCAGTATTTTAATATGAATGATTAATGGGTACATTTAGGTAATAATATAAACCTATCAAAATATTATTACTTTCGCTCCTACATTATATTTTATGAACTTTTTTATGGGTGAATGTAAAAAATAGGTAGTTGTTGAGATATTTGCTTGTATTAAATGTGCCATAATTAATAATGTTTCATAGATGATAATTATAATAATTTTAAAAATACTGAAAGTGTTGAAAATAATGTTAAGTTTCTTTATGATTGATATTGTAGAAGGTAATTAAAATTTTTGACTATAGTACAACTTTCTAGCCTTAAAGGTCATGTAATGACGGGATTAATTCCGTAATTGTTTCTGTAGATGGCAAATGTAAGGTTTTTAGATATTATGTTCAATATTCATGATGTTGTCTTCAAGACTGGTGAAGGTAAATGTAGCAGTTAAATAGCTTTGATAGTCCGACCACGCTTAATAAATGAACAAATAAAACTCATTTCTTTCCGAAAATATTAAGATGTGGTCTCACTGTGCTGTTGTATTTAGCTTAGCATGTGGGTCAATGCTGAATTCCAACCACTGTCACAGAGGCTGGGCACTCATTGTTAAGGATTTGCACTGGTTGCCAAGATGTCACTTTTGGCTTCATATGTGTGTCAACATTCAAATCAATTTAGAATGTTAGAGAATTTGGGTCAGATTTGTCTTAAATTTGGGGTTGTGCTTGCAACACTGATTTTTGCTGGTACTAATGTGCAAAATTGTACCCGTCTTGGTAGATTTTTTGAACTTTTTGTTACTTATTAGGTAATTCATATAAAAACTGTTTTGTGTAGTGCAGCTTTAGACTGAATAACTAGTCTTTGTAGATAATTGTGAGTTTGGAATTCTTAACAGAACCAAAGGTATTGTGATATGAATGTAAAAGAAGAAACTCTATTTTTCATTTAAAGCTGTAAGCTTGTAGAGTAGCCGAACAAACCAATAAATACATGTAATGTACTGAATAAAAATATTATTTTGTGATAATGATAAATTCAATATAGAAGTAATATAAGTTGCAAATTGTCTACCCTGAAAATACCCATCCTTCATTCAAGTAGAGTATTTTGTTAGTGACATTTTATTTTTTATAGAGAAAAATACTTTTTTTGTTTGACAAGTTTTATTTTCTTTGTTAATTAACTAAAAGCTAGATAGATCCCTTATGTAGTTGGATAATTAAATTACCAAAACATTTAAGATTTTGATTGTTTGGTTCTGAATGGAGCTAAGCTTTTATTGCCCAAGACACACATTTTCTCGCCCCTGGAGCTGAGGCAGAGATTGAGTTAAGTTCTCCGAACTGTTTGAAACCTTTATGGCATGTTCTAAATAAAATAGTAATAAAATCATCTTTTTTTCTTATGCCTTTCTCCAATGAATTTAATTTATCCTGTCCAATACTTCACTAGGTTCAATAATGCACCGGATTCTGGACACTTGTAGCTTGGCACAAGTGATCGGAGTTTTCTTGGCTAAAAATTGACCAAGATCGTCAACAAATTAAGCTTGTCACGGTAGAAAGATGGGTATATAAAGTTTGGATTTGAAGAACACTATTGTAATCTTCTAATAAATAAAACTAAACACTTTAAAGTTAGTATTTTATTACAATGCTAATATCCTAAAGTAACATTTCTCAAACTTATTAGGTTATTTATATACCTGTAAATAGGTTACAAGTATGTTCTATCCATTTCCGTTTTCTTAGCTTTTTTGTCACGAGCCCGAGGGTACCACCGATGTTCTGTGGTAAGAGTTACTGCAGCCAACTGTTTTCTAGCAATCTCTGGTTTAGTTTTCACAAAAACTCTTTTCACCTCTTCAAAATTATCCATACGCAAGATGCCTGTGCTCTCTTTTGTTTCTACAGGAAGAGGCTTGGAATGCTCATACGGAAAACCTTGGTCTTGATGCAGAGCAACTATAGTAGAGCCATCGTCAGTGATCACTATCTTATTGTAACATCTACAAAGAAATTCCTTCGGTCTGAGCCTTGTGAGGCGGAACAAATGCGACATTTTTGCCTTTACAAATTGCAACAATTTCCTTAGCCTAAAATAACCTAAATTTTTGTTTACCTTTTATTTTAGCTTTAGTGACTGACTGACGCTGAAAGTGACACTGACACTACTTGATTTTAACTGCAGCTAGTGATGGACTCACAGGATGGACTGCTTTATTTTGTTTGATTGAATCAAACAATTTGTGCTCACATGGTGCTCACTTTGTGCGTTCATGTCACTTCCATGACAGATGAATAATTTATTTTCATTCACTAACTCATTATTTGTTTGATTCATTCATTCAATAGATTGTTTTGTTTTGCTTGCTGCAGGTGTGGATTTTGTGAAATGAAAAAGAAAGCTGTCTAGCTGGTTCCCTCGAAAATTGAGCAGTGTACCAATAAAAGTATCATGGATTTTCCTGCAACACCATCCAATGCTCCAGATGGCCCCAGCGGCGATTACTCTGGAGCTTCACCCTCTCCGTTTCTCGGTTCGAATGACGACAATAAACGTCGCAGGTTGTAAGTGCATTTCAATGGAATTTTACTAATAATTTCAATATTTAACTCGTTCCTAAAGTTAGTACTATCTATTCCAGTTCTTCAAGGTCAATAAAGCGACGGCGTTTCGACGATGAGCTTGTCGAGTACAGTCTTCAGCCAGGAGCTTCGATTGGTAAAGGGGAGAAGAGAATGCGTACTCAGTCGTACACCAGCTCTGTGCCTGACTTTCCACCAGCGAACAGCTCTCCGATTGCTCAAACCGCTCTGCCACCGGTTCCACCAGAACGTAGGAGGGCCGCTACTAAGATGCCCACACTTGGAACCTTAGGACGCAAGACTCGTCGCAAGGGGCAGCTGAGCCAGCTGTCTACTAAGGATTTGGGGCGCTGGAAGCCTACTGATGATCTGGCACTGATATTGGGAGTTCAACAGGTTTGTAATTGTTTGTCCGTATGGTGTACTGAGTATTTTCTATGTATAATATAAAATATGTAGCCATGTGATGTATTGTATTAAGTATATCAGTCATCTCGTCTAGTACCCATAACACAGGCTCTGCTGAGCTTGGGGCTAGATAATGCTTTGTGGGTTGTCCAGCATTATTTTGGAAATTTATGTATCTAACTTTCTTATTGTCCTGCATTATTTGTTTATATTTATTTATTTATTTATTTCTTTCATAAGAACCTTCTCCTGACACAACAACAAAAAAAGAATTACTGAAATTGGTCCAGCCATCCACATGTGATGCCGTGACCAAGGGTAATAGGGATTCAATTTTATATTATACATTGATATTTTTATCTAGATTTAGTATTTGTATTCAGCCTGCATGCAGGTGTTCACAGAAAGACAGCTCTTGCAGCCAATGAATATGTATCTTGCCCATGAATTATGAATATTTTTCCAGTAAATTTTTGTACCTCTTTACTGAAGGGCCATTGAACATCTATCATTACCTTACTGTTAATTTACTTGTTCTGTTTGTCTGCTTGAAGCCTTTCATGTAAAATATAAGATTTGTGACTGGAAATACTCAATGTAAATCTGACCTTACCAAGTGTTCTCTATGTGTTCCTACTAGGGCAAAGTAAATGAACTGAACTGTAACATAGTATTCTTAGGCTTTCCCATGTCTTGATTTGTTTAGTTTTATCATCATCATTGGCCTATTTGCTTGTAGGAAAGATGATTTAACCTGCAGAATTGCCATAAAAATTGTTACATAGCTACTTAGATACTTAGATATTTTACATGAGCATAGAAATTAGGTGGCATCATTCTGTTAACTGATTAGTCCTATCTATTTTTCAGACCAATGATCTGCGCACAGTCCATAGAGGAGTCAAGTTTTCCTGCCGCTTTACTATCAGCGAGCTGCAGTCACGTTGGTATGCTTTGCTGTACAATGCAGAGGTATCCCGAGTGGCTGTTGCAGCAATGAGCAACTTACATCCTGATTTGGTTGCTGCTGTTCAACAGCAAGCATTGTATTCTACTGCTGAGGAAGATCTGCTGGGCACTGTGAAAAGTGTAAGGAACCAATAAATATTTGTATCAAAACTAAAAAAATTACAATAAACATTACAGGACTTGTTACTTGTTTCTGGACTGGTTTCCGTCGGTCACTACTAATCCAACACATATTCTGTAGTAATTTCGTCTCAATATTTTGAACCACAGAGTGAAATACATACCTACTTAACTCAACCTTTGTAAAGTCAGACTACCAAAAACATAAAAATAGTCAACTGAATTTAAATTACAATCTTATTATTCAAGTGATTGTAATAGGCCTATTGAGTGAGGAAACCTCTGAACGTTGTTAGATTTAGAATTAAAAACTAATTATAGTTATCCATTTTCCAGAGCCCACCACCAAAACTGGAAGAGTTCCAAGAGCTGTTAGATGCAAACCCGCACATGTTCTACCCATCTCGCACTGCCAAGACCCTGTTTGCTCATTGGCAGCTACTCAAGCAGTACCAACTACTGCCAGACCAGATTGTGCAGCCACTGCCAAAGAGTAAGTGTTCATTTTACATTTTCCGGCTATCTACCCAAAGGATGCCAAAGGGACCCAATTTGAGCCAATTTTGACGACCTCAGTGGCGCAGCGGGCGAAGGTCCGCCTGCGACCCAGGAGGTAGCTGGTTCGTTTCCCGCCTCGTGATAAATGTTTATACGATCTGCAGATATTTTTTAAGGGTGTTCTGGATCTATGTAGTGTAATTGTATTAAGGCAGAAGCCTTTATTCACAAAGAAAATTATAATATAATTGGTATTTACAATTGAAACAATTGAGCTAACTGCAGACCGTTGCAAAC
Source organism: Eupithecia subumbrata (assembly GCA_949316285.1). NCBI lineage: Eukaryota > Metazoa > Arthropoda > Insecta > Lepidoptera > Geometridae > Eupithecia > Eupithecia subumbrata. The sequence goes on along the minus strand of OX438644.1, from coordinate 23,753,382 downwards.
AATCTACAGGTAGCTCAACTGATCCATATCAAATATTAAGTATATCAGTTATCACCATACCCATAGCATAAGCTCTGCTTAGCTTAGGGCTAGATAAATGTGTGAATTTTCCAGCATTATTTATTTATTTATCTTTAATTACTAATCCCTAATTTAAATCACTTTGTTAAGTATCATGTGAGAGTGAAAAGTTTTATTGAGTGCTTTGTAAAATCAGCATGTAAACGGAATGATAAACGGAATGATTAGCAAAATCAGTTTGTAAATGGATATATTACTAATCACTGATTACTTACACTTGTCACTCGCACTTGATCAAAGTTTAATCTACCCATGGTAAGCCTAAGTCGTAGTTCGCGAGTTGGGCTTGCACTTGACCGGTTTATTATACAAAAATCCTATAAGTTTATTCACTTTGTCAGTCTTGATTTCTCTTCAAAAGCTTTTTGAAATTATGATATTGCGTCGACGCTAAAATAAAGCCTCCACTACATTCTTTCATTCATCCTACAGTCTAATTGATGTGAGAAATTGGCACTCAATGTGTTAAATGTTTCGTTCAGACCATGTTTTCAAGAGAAATCAAGAAAGCTCACTCATATTATTGAGCCGGACATCTACAACCAGATACGCAGTTCCATTACTGTGGCTCCTAACTTAAACATATTCAAGTATTGGTTAAAAAAGTGGACTATCTAACAAACCTTCTACACCCTTATATCAATAAAATAATTGTTGCACTACTCTGTGTATGACTCTTTTTATTTTTTACCTGTTATATATTTCAGTGTACCAAATTATTGTTTATTTTGACTGTGTAATTAATCTTTGTTTTTTTATAAAAAAATACTTGTCACATATATTTTCTTGTACCAATAAATGAATCCGAATCTGTTTTGCCAAAGAATATGGGTGAAGTCACGTTTCATAACACTGGCTACCTATCTAGTTAGAAAGAACATCAAAATATTGAATTAAAGTCACAAATTTTATTCAGTCTGAAGCAAATCACAGTTTGCTATGAGGGTGCACTAAATACTCTAGACATGCAAGCAATTATACCCTGACATGGTAAATGGTGGCTTTAAAGTGGAAAAGTGGAAATTAAATATTTAATATCCTTGATCGCCAACTGTTGCTTTTGATGTCTTTAAAACACTTACAAACAACAGCAACAGTTGGTTTCATTACCTAGACGCTAGATCAGCCATACTCAAAGTGTGCTCTGCGGAGCCATAGGGCTCCGCGACAATACTGTTTATAATAAAAAATGTACCTGAGAAAAAAAGGTTGCATCGAAAATTAAACATTATACGACAGTCACTAATCATAACCATTTTAAGTACTTCATTATAATTAAAACGGCGAGGCGCGCAGTTGTACACTTAACATACGACCGCACTACCCGCGTGACAGAGCTACGCTAAGCTCTACGCTAAGTTGCCACGCATGACCGCGCTTTAGTTGCTCCCGGAGCTCCTGCAGCATAAGCTGAGTGGCTGCCGTTTTATTATAATTTTTACCACTCAGTTTCCGGCTCCTCCGTAAAAATCATTGTCTTAACTGCATGCTATAAATCACGGCTCACTCCGCTCGCCGCTTATTAATATATACCCGCTCAGTTACTTTCAGCCAACCCTCGTAAAACGATCTGAATTTCTTTAGGCGCAATGCTAAAAAACCGCCGCTCGTTCCGCTCGCCGGACGCCGTTTTCTGATATTTCTCTTCTCCGGTTCTGACACCATTTATATCCTCCAGCTCCCGTAAAAAAGCTGGTATCTTATCAAAAAATGGACACTTAATCCGCTAGCCGTTGGTATAGTAGGTAGCACGTAGTATGTAGGTACCAAAATAAGAAGATTTGTATGAATTCGTGAAACTAAAAAAAATCGCTACTAGCTCTGGTCAACGTTATAACGGTATTTTTGCTGTGTCGTGATTTAGCGTATAATCAAAGCTATTTTGAGTCCCCCTGACTGCAATCGATTTTCGGTTGAGCCAAACGCCAGAAAAAAAAATCCTTTCGCTTCGCACGTCGATAATTTGATTTAAAAAAATAAAAAAAATATTCCACCCTACGCTAAGTTAGGAAATGATCGTGTTAATCCGCCCCTTACACATCTTACCTTACATCGAAGCTCCGTCAAATATTTCGATTAACCTCCGTCGCTAAAAACGTTTGAGAACCGCTGGGCTAGACAAACTGTCTCATTGTGTGTCATTTCTTTGTTTGTTTTTTAATGCTGCTGGCTGGGCTGCTTTTTCAACAGGTTCTTTACCTTTTCTGAATACACGGAGAAAAAAATGTTGTGAAATCAACAGGAAAAGGTTGTTAAATGGGAGCCGTCATAGTTGGTTTGTTAGCGCAGCAACCTTAATTTTGCGAAAAAATATTGTGATTATGACAATGTAGAAGTATTTACTTTGTTAATTACTACATAGCGAATTTCACAAACGCATGTTTTCACAAATTTACACTGACGGCTCCCATTTAGCAATGTGAAACTTGAATAAAATTGCAGTGCTATAAAAGCAACTTTGACATTTGGATTTGCACAACGTATAACATTGTTATTCTAGCTATGTTTACTTTGTTATATTTGAGCTTTTAAAAACTGTGGTTCTATCTATGTACATTTTGCTTTAATGGCAACCTTAAAATTGTGGTTTTAATAGAGATACGATCTAACATTGCGAGGATAACATTGCGATAAACGCAATATTACGTTTAAGCCTTGTGGTTCTAGCAATTTACACTTTGCGTTATTGGCAATCTTGAAGTTGTAGTTCTAGCAGAGGGAGCAGAGTATAGCAATGTTACTATTGAAAGATAGCAATAATACCATTGCTATAAACGCAATATTGCCTATGTGCCTTGTGGTTCTAGCAATGTACGCTTTGCGTTGTTGGCAACCTTTAAGTTGTGGTTCTAGCAGAGGGAGCATCTAACATTGCGAGTATGGCAATGTTACCATTGCAAAGATAGCAATGCTACCATTGCGATACACGCAATATCGCCTACGCGCCTAGTCGTTCTAGCAATGTGCACTTTGCGTTATTGGCAACCTTTAAGTTGTGGTTCTAGCAGAGGGAGCATCTAACATTGCGAGGATAGCAATGTTACCATTGCGAAGATAGCAATGCTACCATTGCGATACACGCAATATCGCCTACGCGCCTTGTCGTTCTAGCAATGTGCACTTTGCGTTATTGGCAACCTTTAAGTTGTGGTTCTAGCAGAGGGAGCATCTAACATTGCGAGGATAGCAATGTAACCATTGCGAAGATAGCAATGCTACCATTGCGATACACGCAATATCGCCTACGTGCCTTGTCGTTCTAGCAATGTGCACTTTGCGTTATTGGCAACCTTTAAGTTGTGGTTCTAGCAGAGGGAGCATCTAACATTGCGAGGATAGCAATGTAACCATTGCGAAGATAGCAATGCTACCATTGCGATACACGCAATATCGCCTACGCGCCTTGTCGTTCTAGCAATGTGCACTTTGCGTTATTGGCAACCTTTAAGTTGTGGTTCTAGCAGAGGGAGCATCTAACATTGCGAGGATAGCAATGTTACCATTGCAAGGATTGCAATGCATTGTTATTATTGCTATCCTTGCAATGGTAAAATTGCTTTCCTCGCAATGTTACATGCTCCCTCTGCTAGAACCACAACTTAAAAGTTGCCAATAACGCAAAGCGCATATTGCTAGAGCGACAAGGCGCGTAGGCGACATTGCGTGTATCGCAATGGTAGCATTGGAAATGGCAATATTGGTATCCTCACAATGGTAATGCACCGTCTGAAAAATAAAAACAAAAAGCTTATGAAAATGACACAAACATTTATTGAATCAAGGTATTTTGAGTTACTTAATTTACTCTTTATCTTATCTAACTTACTTACTAAAAAGTCCTTAGCACACAAACAAAACTTATTTTTATACATACATAATAGAACCTTACTTGTAATCGTTACTTAAATGTAATCAATGTTTTAAATTGTCTGTCTTTATTAAATATTTATTAAATCAAGGTATTATGAGTACTTAATTTACTTAGAAGTACCTAAACACAAACAAAACTTATTTTTATACACACATCATAGGGCCTTACTTGTAATCGTTACTTAAATTTAATCGATGTTTTAAATAAAGTTGACAGAGCATTTTAAGCATTGATTTTTAAGGTTAAGTAACGATTATAAGTAAGGAAGGGCCCTCTTATTAATATTGTTAAATACAATCAATGTTTCAATCAATGTTTACTAAAGGTACCTAATTAAGACAATATCATTGACTCTACCGGTTGCTGCTATGAATGCAGTATTCTTACTTTTACAAATAAAATTAAGTAAAATCTAGCTATTTGCAATAGATTATAATACGTATTATTATAGTTTATTGATCACTCTCTTTTTCACACCAGAGTGAACAACAAGAGAATTTCGAGAATGATCCTTATGGTATTATACTGGGTGTTTTATTACACGACGGACGTACTTTATAGAGTCATTGTACTCATCATTACGAACAACTTTTATCATGGGACCAACCCTGAAATCGCGAAAAAAATCAGTTGTGCAAAACAGCTGATTTTTTTTTTGCGATTTCAGGGTTCAAGTTGTTTGTAATGATGAGTACAATGACCCCCTAAAGTATGCCCTTCGTCTAAAAAAACACCCGGTATAGTATATTACAGTGCTAAATTGAATTAAATGGGCTTGGTAAGGACAACATGGAACTCAGATAGATTAATGTCACATCCTATGAACACGCGATTACATACAAATGGATGCTGCATTGATTCCTGATTAATGAATACTGACTCTTGAGATAATGAATCTTGTACTTTGTAAGCATAGTAGTGCTCATCAAAAGAAAGTGTTTTTAACAGCTTAGCCTTAATTATTATTTTACATACTCCATCAACATAAACATCTTCTACCATGGCAAAGCAAACACTTTCCTCCTCAATCGAAGAAACAATTATAGAATTTACTTTATACCGCTCAGAACACTTTGCAGCCCATGTGACTTTGTAAATTTTTTTAATATCAGATAGTTTTATTTTGTCTAAAATTTGTTCAACTTCTCTACTGGATATTTCTGTTTGACCTCCAAAAGAGACAGGCGAACCAACTGTTCGTTGAATAAAAATATCATTTAACATCAACTGATGTTTTCGAGCTATTGTTAATGTCATATTCATTCGATTATTTGAGGATTTTGCGGCTAACTTGTTGGGGCGATGTTTAGCTTCAAAGCGCATAGAAGATAAAAACTGTAAGGGACCAAATCGTAACATTGCCGAGTGGTAATGTAACAGGTTGTGAAATTTGGGCTTAAGAGTTTGATTAAACAATTTGATAAACATTTCGCACAGGTCAGCAACTAAAAACTGAAAAAACTGAACTTGCTCAGGTGCAAACGCAGGCGACAGAATAAAATGTAGAACTTTCATTAATTGAATATATAGTTCCCAATACCTGTCGCCTCTTGGGACGAAATCGCCGAACATCACCCCAAAATACTTGCAAAACGTGTACATTTCGGCTGCGTTTAGGCGAATGTTTCCCTTTCGTAAATTAGAGATTACCAATGTAACAGGCTTATCTTTTTTATCAGGACCAAATTCAAAAGAAGAGATTTTGTCATTAACAGTATTAATTGTAAAATATTTGAGTTTGTCCACAAATACCAGAAGCAATGAACACATTATATATTTCGAACACCCTTCGTGCATGTCATGCATTACATCAAAACCCATTTGTGAAAACAAACAAAAATTTTCTATCTGCAGCCATACACATTTCTCTTTCACGCCTGTCAGAGATGGATTACCTATTGCTAAATCTTCCTGATAGTTAGATTCCGTCCTTAAAAGAGACACATCTTCGTATAATTGCTTTTCCATTACTTTTTTTTCTATTTTACAAGTCCGACAAGAGAAATTGCAAGAAAAACTTTCGACAAAGCCACAAACACTATGCAAACCTAAATTATCTCCCAAAATTAGTGCCAACTCAAAGTAGATAGTTCCTTTGAAATCTGGCAGATCAAAATATATTCCGTTTCGAATTATGTCATTTAACTGATCAATTAAGGGCTGAAATATGATCTGATTACCAAATTGAACTCTGTCATTCGAATGATAAAGTAAGACCAAAAAAATGTTAGTCAACTGAGAGGCATAATAGTAAGGCAGGCAAGGAAGAGAAATGTAGGCGGCTCCCAGTTTATGTATACCACTATGACTGCCTAAAGGGTTTAAAGTCTCGAAATCATCGATTTGTAAAAACATTGGCATGACAAATTTTTCCCCATGTCCTTTTTGTCTCCAAAATGAACCATGCATGAAATGCTCTATACTTTTTGATGTATCGTGGGCCATTAGTTTTTTCATACTATCTATAGTCTCAGGTAGTAAATGGGGCAAAGAGAAAAACTTGAGCAACACATCACGTATGGGTATTTTATGTGCTATGCATTCTACTGTCTGGTAAAAAGACCTTCCATTTTTTTTTACGAAATCAAATCTTTTTCCTACCACATAACCCTGAGGACTAATTAAAGACCTGTTTGTTTCAAAGTACTGCAACCTTTTATGTGTTGAACTAAAACTCTCTAAATCACTCGTCATTTTTTCTACAGCAGAATCTGGTGTACTTGGTAATAAAGGTTTGATTGATAAGTTAAACATGTTTTCAATACCGCTATAAACTGTATCTACCACATTGTTTGGCAAATTAGGATTACGATAAAGAGATGAAAAAAGTTGAGCCAAGGTGTAGCTAAGTGAAACAGAGCGCAAATTATTGCCTTGACTTTTCACATTGATTTCTTCGCTACCTGATATAGAGCATCTTTTATCCTCACCTTGTAACTCTGGTGTAGTGTGCATATGTGAAGGGTCCATATTAAATGAACAGGATTCAAGTTCAGAAGCCTCCGAGGCCAAATGGCATTTCAAATAATGACGTCTAAATGAGGTGTAGAGTTGATAACTTCTTCCACATCCAGTATTTGGACAGACATACACATTGCCCGGATGATAAAATGTGTAGTGACTTTTAAATTCCCTTAAATTACTAAAAGATCCTTTACATATTGCGCACTGCACCATCATGCCTGTTGGAAACAGAAGCAAGTAAATCTAGCATAGGAACACCTTCAGTGTCGTATTTGCTTTTCATGACAAAAATACTTCTTTGGATGAACATCCAAACTGGCACACAGTCTTTGGAATAGGGCAAATCTAATGTCCATAAGATTTTAAAAGCATTCAAAACTGCCTCGCAAATGTTATCAAAGGTGTATCTAATGTCTTTGGCTATGATGACATCATACTGCGCAACTTCTTTCCAACTTGGACCGATGGCAACAATATATGGAAGTATAGGTAGCTTCTTCTGTGCAAGTTTCGCTTCTCTCTCGGAGCAATGGGTTTCGAGATCAGAGTTAGATGGCACCAAACTAAGAAAGGCGCTGCTTACTTCCGTCCGCGAAGGATTCCAGGGTTTTCTGACGCCTTTCACAGGTATTGTGTGCATCTGCTTCAGCAGCAATGGAATGGACAGAAAAGCCGCAACATTAGCTTGTTCCTCTCCAACTGAAAATAGATTTCATAATTCATTATCATCACCAGCCTATTAAATCAAGTACCTATAAATCGAGTGGCGTTTCGGTCTTTATTTATCGACACGATTTTTCACTAGTACACTCTAATTTCTCTGACTAGTTTATAGTGATCTGTGCTGCCATTTACCAAGAAGTCGAAGAAAGATTTGATTTGCCGAAACAATTAGTTTTTTTTTATTATACATAGAAAACGACCAGAACACCTTGGACTAATTTGCATATCGTACAAATATTTGTCCCGAGGCGGGAATCGAACCCGCAACCTCCTGCATCGGACCTTCGCCCACCGCGCCACAGAGGTCGTCACAATATAATAAATTGTGACATATTGTGTGTATATTTTAGAAGCCTGAAGTCACTTATTCATGCCTTATAATCTAAATTCTAACAATTTTGAGACAACTCACAGGTTCCAAGATCCAAAGTAAGTTGAATAGAGATGTCAGGTCGTGCCAGTTGCTGGGCCTTCTCGTCCAATAATGTTAGCAGACGACCCTTTACTAAAGGGAATTTTTCTTCAAACTTTCCTTTCACTTCTGGGTGGATTTCATCGAAGTCACTAGCAAGCTGCACAAAACAAATGATTGTCATACGTTATGCAGGTACACAAAAATCTATACTAATATTATAAAGAGGAAAAATTCGATTGTTTGTTTGTATTGAATAGGCTCCGAAACTACTGGACCGATTTGAAAAATTCTATCACCGTTGGGAAACTACATTATCCCTGATGAACATAGGCCATAGAATATACTCGTGCGAAGCCGGGGTGTACTGCTAGTATGTAAAATTATTCTTACACCACAATTGTTAAAATGACACTACAAGGAGCCATAGGGCATAGCATAGCTGGCCTAGGTGATTATAAACAATTACTGAAGTTAAGCAATATTTAGCCCAGTCGAACACCCTGAACAAATATTTGCAGATCGTACAAACATTTGTTCCGAGGCGGGAATCGAACCCGCAACCCGCGGACCTTCGCCCACTGCGCCACAGAGGTCGTCGTATATATGCTGTCTTCATTTTAGTCATTTGTTTATTAGGTACTAGTTACTCACCAATTCATAGCCCCATGGGCATTGCAGTGATGGGAATATTTTAAAATACTGGAAATAGTCAATTTCTTTTAATAAAGAGAGTCTTTCCCGCAGGCAGCTTTGCCATTTGGAGATCACTAGATCCCGGGGCGAAGAGGAAGCCTTCAGCCACTCTACGCAGCTATCACCATCTTCATTAATTTCTTTGAACACAAATGATTCAGGCAAAGGCCGAATTCGTCCAGGAGTACCACTTTTTCGCCTTCTCTTATTTTCACTAGACGTGCTTTCATTGCTGCTGAGACTCCTGCTACGTCGGTTTTCTGCACTTAATAGCTTTCTTCGGACCGTTATGAGCCGATTCACAATGAGGCCACTGGCCTGTATAATCCGGCCATCAATGATTCGGAAGGGACTGTAATATACAGCTTTTGTTTCTGATGGGAAAAGTGTGGTTATTTCTGTCGTCCAATTTTCCCACACTTCTTTTCTTATGGCGTCCGTAATCTTATTAAGTTTACGGACTTCTGCCTCCACTATGATTGCTGTAATTATTTTTCTGTCTTTCGTAGATAGGAACTGTTTTGTAAGAAGCGGTTTCCCAGCTGATGTTGACTCCAAGATATGTTTTAGCGAACCACCAACCAGGACTCTAGTAAAGTCAATGGTCGCTATTTCGTCTTCATAATTGGTAAGTTCCCATTCCTGAAAAGCAAAAAAAACTTCAATTTGGCACATTTTTCTTTCTAATAAATGTTTTATAGAAACTAATGTGAGCATCATTCATTATTAAAACTGAAAAACGTTTTTGATTTTCTTTCTGATAGCCAAAAAGTAAACTGCTAATTGGTATGTATGACGGTGACACTTTTGTAGAGAAAATTCATATTATTTTTTTATGCTTGTTCTCGATTGATGATCAGAGGAACGTAGAGCAGCTCCAAATTTCAACAAAATTTATTCAGTCATTACAGCGTAGTTAATAATAAACAATCATACAAAGTTGCTAAATATTTATAATATTATAGATGTATGTGTATTATATATGTGTTGGGCGCTTGGATGTCGCAACCCCGCGGTATTGTTCGCTAATTTGACTAACACCTTGTATATAATTAAAAAGTCAATGGGGCAAAAAATCCCATCCACCCCATTACTCAAGTCAATTTTTTTCCCAACCACCCCATTGATGGGGAGGTTAATGGTGTGGATGGGAATATACCGTTTTTGGAACAAGTCCTTGAACAGAAAAAACATCAAAACCAATCTCACCCAAAAAAAAAACAATTATTTAAGTTTATTAAAAGTCAATTATTATAACAATTATGATGTTTTAACTTACTGGTCCATCGGAAGCTGATGAGCTAGAACCAGGGCAACTAATTGCAGAAGAATCTCTTGCCAAAGGTGACAAAAATGTCATACATGTAGCAGTCGGAGCAGTGGCTGAAGTATCTGGAGCTGGTGAAGTTGGAGTAAATATAAACTCGTCTAGCCTCAACGGAGCAGCCACTGTCATTTGGCTAGCAAGATTTTCTTGCTTCTTCTGTCAGGAAAAATACACATATTTTAATATATCAATATACCTATCAAGTCGCCAATCCGCACTTGGCCAGCATGGGGACTACCGGCCTAAATCCCCCTTGGGGGACCATGACATGCAAAAGGTTGATGTGAAATAACATATCAATGCTCATAGACAAGTCACAGGACATTACATTACATTTAACAAAAACATACATACAACCGAACATAGAACCTCCGCCTTTATTAAAGTCGGTAAAAAAAAATAAGGTAAATATGCAGTCAAAGCTACTCACACATTCTTTAAATCGATCCAGTGCCATGCGTAGTTTTCCTTTATTAACCACCCCTTCGACCAAAAGCGAAAGCTCGTGATCGTTCGCATCAAGCAGGAATTCTAGATCTGCACCCTGATCTAGAAAAGCATTTTTATTTTAGCCATGGTGGCACAGACCGGGGACCGGGCAGCAGCGCCCCTTGGAGTACAACTCCACTGAACTGCGATTCCCAACCCGCATGCCCAGCGTGGGGATTATGGGCACTACCCCCAATGATCATCATCATCATCATCATCAGGCTATATTAGTCCACTGCTGGACATAGCCCTCCCCTAATGAGCGCCATAGCCCCCAATGATAAAGAGACTGAACCAATGGCTCCAGTTCCCGGCTGCCTCGCTATTCCTGGCCATGGCATGCGGCCATGGTAACGGCGGGGCAGGGGGTGCTAGGAATCACCGGGCTACGGCAGGCTGCCACAAACAACTGAAGACAGGGCGCTATGGCGCTCACTAGGGGAGGGCTATGTCCAGCAGTGGACTAGTATAGCCTGATGATAATGTCACTGCCGGCTTGTACTACCACTGATTTATCAGCCCATGCGCGGGTCGCAAGCGGTAAGTACGTGGTTTGAGTTTGAATGTTCAATTCATCAGTAGGTAGACATTAATAAATTACTCTGAATTCCGGCATCTAGGATACATCAAGCAGTAAATAAACCCATTTTCACCCCCTAGGCTGTCTTGCACTATTTTGACTGATAAAACGTGCAAACTAATAAAACATTTATAGGTTATAAAAACAATGTGCATGTGCATAAAATTATTACATAAACAAAGGAACTTACCGTTGAGAGGTCGCAGAAGATGATATAAACCGTTGCTAATTAAAAAATCGACCAGTGGGTCTTCCTTATCCATTTTACTGTGAAGCCGGCTTTTGACTATGGGATATAATATAAATTACATCTTGTGCTATATATTACATCCCGCGGTTGCTGTTTACACTGTGAGATATATATTTTGGAGCACACAATGATCAGTTTACACGTCTGCACACGAACGCCAACATTCAAACGGAGGGCGAAGCGGGGGAGGCGCGGTGTCCGGGGACGTGAGGTAAAATATACACCTTCAAATGACCTTCAAATATCGCTCACTCGGTCGAAAAAATATTTATAGTTTGGGATGTAATATATATTATAGCACAGTGTAAACGGTGCCATACAAAATGTATGGTGAGCGATAAAATATTATATCTCGGGATGTAATATATATCCCATAGTCAAAAGCCGGCTTGATTGTCACAGAACACCGGAGTGGTTTTATTCTCTTTGCACAACACAAGCACAAACCAAAGGCACAAACTAGATAAATGATACTCTAACACAAAGTGCTAGAAAGTTCCGGCCGGACAGTTCGACTTCGACGGACGCGCGGTCTTCCCGTTCAAGTGTTGCCAATGAAATGACCGAAACTGACTGAATGTGCAGCGTTCTGATTATGCTCTTTTCGCAATGTTTAAACATTACAAAATTGACTAATACGTCAGCTTGTGCTTTTATCAATGTCTAGGAATGAACGTTGTGATTTTCACAAACATGAATAATGCTTTTTATCTAAGTTACTTATTTTCTCGCTATGTTGAAACTGATTTTCTAACAACCTAAACATTGATAGAGCTAGCGCTTCATAATTTGTATAATTATTCAAATGTTGTAACGTAGTGATTTTCACAACTATGGATTTGTGAAAATGTGTAGGTACTGTGGTCATGTACCAACCTACACCTGTGCCTACACTAACAAATTATGATTTTCTAAATTTGTAATTAGATACCTACTAACTAGGTAGGTACCTACCTAATTTTTATTTATTTTATTAAAATGCCTTTCTTTTATTAAGTCCTCACCTATACCTACCTACCTACATTGAAGTCCATTGCATCATTTAGATCCATAGGTAATAAAACTTGCTAACACCACAACGTATAAAATCAACATACAACTGACATTGTGATTGTGATCCACACAAACTGTAACTATGTGAACCCCCCAGATTACTGCATTGTGATTTTAGCAGAGGGACCAGAACTTGCTAACACCACAACCTATAAAATCAAAATACACCTTACATTGTGATCCACACAAACTGTAACTATGTGAACCCCCCAGATTACTGCATTGTGATTTTAGCAGAGGGACCAGAACTTGCTAACACCACAGCGTTTAATATCAAAATACAACTTACATTGTGAACAACACAAACTATACCTATGTGAACCCCGCAGATTACTACATTGTGATTTTAGCAGAGGGACCAAAACTTGCTAGCACCACAACGTATAAAATCAACGTATAACTTACATTGTGAACAACACAAACTATAACTATGTGAACCCCGCAGATTACTATGTTGTGATTTTATCAGAGGGACCAAAACTTGCTAACACCACAACGTATAATATCAAAATACAACTTACATTGTGAACAACACGAACTATGACTATGTGAACCCCGCAGATTACTAAGTTGTGATTTTGGCAGAGGGACCAAAACTTGCTAACACCACAACGTATAAAATCAACGTACAACTTACATTGTGAACCACACAAACTATAAGTAACTATGTGAACCCCGCTGATTACTACATTGTGATTTTATAAGAGGGACCAAAACATGCTAACACCACAACCTATAAAATCAAAATACACCTTACATTGTGATCCACACAAACTGTAACTATGTGAACCCCCCAGATTACTACATTGTGATTTTAGCAGAGGGACCAGAAATTGCTAACACCACAGCGTTTAATATCAAAATACGACTTACATTGTGAACAACACAAACTATACCTATGTGAACCCCGCAGATTACTACATTGTGATTTTAGCAGAGGGACCAAAACTTGCTAGCACCACAACGTATAAAATCAACGTATAACTTACATTGTGAACAACACAAACTATAACTATGTGAACCCCGCAGATTACTATGTTGTGATTTTATCAGAGGGACCAAAACTTGCTAACACCACAACGTATAATATCAAAATACAACTTACATTGTGAACAACACGAACTATGACTATGTGAACCCCGCAGATTACTAAGTTGTGATTTTGGCAGAGGGACCAAAACTTGCTAACACCACAACGTATAAAATCAACGTACAACTTACATTGTGAACCACACAAACTATAACTATGTGAACCCCGCTGATTACTACATTGTGATTTTATAAGAGGGACCAAAACATGCTAACACCACAACCTATAAAATCAAAATACACCTTACATTGTGATCCACACAAACTGTAACTATGTGAACCCCCCAGATTACTGCATTGTGATTTTAGCAGAGGGACCAGAACTTGCTAACACCACAACCTATAAAATCAAAATACACCTTACATTGTGATTCACACAAACTGTAACTATGTGAACCCCCCAGATTACTGCATTGTGATTTTAGCAGAGGGACCAGAACTTGCTAACACCACAACGTATGATATCAAAATACAACTAACATTGTGATCCACACAAACTGTAACTATGTGAACCCCTCAGATTACTGCATTGTGATTTTAGCAGAGGGACCAGAACTTGCTAACACCACAACGTATAATATCAAAATACAACTTACATTGTGAACAACACAAACTATAACTATGTGAACCCCGCAGATTACTACATTGTGATTTTAGCAGAGGGACCAAAACTTGCTAACACCACAACGTATAAAATCAAAATACAACTTACATTGTGAACAACACAAACTATAACTATGTGAACCCCGCAGATTACTATGTTGTGATTTTATCAGAGGGACCAAAACTTGCTAACACCACAACGTATAAAATCAACGTACAACTTACATTGTGAACCACACAAACTATAACTATGTGAACCCCGCAGATTACCACATTGCGGCGATAGCAAAGAGCCTCAAAATTGTTAATGCAACAAAAAAATTATTGTTGCGTTCACAATTTTTGCGTTTCGCAAAAAAAAAGTTGCTGCGGCAACATAGGGTATTTTGCTAATATCTCAAAATTATTTTGTAATTTTCGCAAAACTTGGCTCGCAATGTAAAACTGCATACATTGCGACCGGTTTTTTCTCTGAGTGGAGTGTACTGTTAAGTTTCGGTACGACATCATCAGCTCGGAATATGCGGTACCGAAAGCTTACCGAGGGTCTATATTTCTATGGAGCCTACTTACCGCCTGATAAAGAGATTAGGCGGTACGTACAGATTCTACTGCACGCACGCGTCATCTAACATTTTACTGACCCGGACGAAACAAATGAAAGTATTATTCATCACTCGAACTTAAGGCCCTTTTCACATGCATACGGTTGCCGCCAAATCGGCCAGCGGCCGTACCGTACAGACAAGTGTGAAAGTGCAGGCGGTCCAGTAAGCTTTCGACATCGAAACGTGCTGATGTTGTACCGAAACCTTTCCGAGTAATCTGAAAAGGCACTAATATATAGGTACACGCTTATACAGGGTGTTTTAAGTTTAGAAAATCAAAGTAAAGTACTTTCATTGTTCTTGTCAGCATTTCCATGACTAGAAATGGTAATTACAAACTGCATTAATGAATGCCTCCAAGAGGGCGTATTCCCGGATAATCTAAAAATTGCTAAAGTCACCCCTATTTACAAATCTGGAAGCAAATCCGACCCGGGTAATTACAGGCCTGTATCAGTTTTACCTCTAAGATCTGTACAGTGTTATCTCTAAGATCTTTGAGAAAGTCATGTACAATCGGCTCGAGCATCACCTCACTAAAATAAACTTCTTATACGAGCATCAGTACGGGTTTAGACCGAAGTCGAACACATTGTCTGCTACTATCGATTTGATAACTAAAATTAAGGTAAATATAGACGAAAAATCATATTGTTTGGGAAAATTTATAGATTTTAAAAAAGCGTTTGACACAATTAGCCACGATATACTTCTAAAAAAACTTTGCGACCTAGGAATCAAAAATAAAGCACTAAAATTATTTACATCATACCTAGCGGATAGATACCAAGTTGTAAAGATAGGAAATAGTGAAAGTGGTCGTCAGAAAATAGCCTACGGGATTCCTCAAGGATCCATTGTCGGAACTTTAATTTTTTTGATATACATTAATAATATTAGTCAAATAGGACTAAAAGGACACATCACTTTATACGCCGACGATACCTGCCTATTCTACTTCGGTCCAAACCTCGGCGAACTGTTTAAAGATGCACAAGCTGACTTATTTAAATTTAACATTTGGTGTCAGAGCAATTTAATGACAGTCAACGCAAAGAAAACCTCTTTTATGATATTCGCAGCAAAAAATAAAAAAATCTCACACTTACCGTCACTTACTATAGGTAATTCGATAGTGCACCGCTCGCGACAGGAGAGATACCTAGGTCTAATACTCGACGACGGCCTAACCTGGCGATCTCATATTGAGCATGTACGAACTAAACTAGTCTCACTAACAGGTGCACTGCGGAGATCGGTGGGATGCGTTCCACGTAAAGTTCTGATGACTATCTACAATTCCCTAGCTAAATCTCATTTGCAATATCTATTAGAGGTATGGGGGACAGCAGCATTGACGAATCTAAAAGCATTACAAATATCACAAAACAAACTAATTAAAGTTCTTTACAAATATGACTACCTAACCAGCACATGTATTATTTACAAACAAACCAATATTTTTAATATCAAACAACTATATACTTACCTAACCTGCATCCTTGTTAAGAAAATATTAACTAAAAAAATACATACGCAAATAACACATGAAAAAAAACCTACACGTACAATTTGAGAAATAGAAATAAGTTAAAACTAAGGAATCCACGAACCAATTATGGAAAAAGAAACATTCTATATGAAGGTGCGCAGTTATACAACAACTTACCTGATAACATTAAGAACTGTTTATCAATGTACATATTTAAAAAAAGACTAAAACAATATATATATGATAATATCTTTTAAGTTAGCGTAACGGTACCAACCATTAAGGCGAAACCTGCTACGAATATTATTAGTAAAATTCTGTAAAGTAATATTAATTAATTAAGATAGTAAGTAAGGTTATTGTATGTACTCATTTAAGTGAACATTGTTCTTTTGAGTAAAGAAATTCGTTAAACTGAAAAACTGATTTCGGGTGGGCAGCCTTCTAGCGTCTGATATCTTTATGACGTCAAAGCGCGTGTAAAAGAAAAATCAAGGTTTAGAGTTTAGAGGCTCCAATCTGCACTTAATACAATACATACCCCCGAAATTCCCACTTTATTTGATTGTGTTAGCAGAATTTCAAATAATAGAATTGGTAAATTCTGGCTTGGCGCATTTCCAGTTCATCTTAGATTTTATAAATATATAGATAGATAATGCTTGATTGCATAGCATTATACAAAATTCGATATATATTTAAATAAACGTATCCTGACGATAGATCCTGATAGAAAGGCAATCAAATTGGCGGATTAAATAGAGGTTAAACTAGTGAATCTTATGCAAGAAAGAAGAAAGAAAGAAAATCCATTTATTTGACCCAATACACATATTAAAAGGAATAAAAAAACTAAAAATACATAAAAGGGGCCAAAAAGGTCCCTGTCTCAGCATTTTGCCGCTACAAGCAACAGCGACCACATGGAGAATCTCTTTAAATTCTATAGTACCTATAGATCTAAAATATAATCTTGTTTCAGACCACTATGACAAGGTCACTTCATTCTCCGATGTGGAAGAAACTATAAACGACGCAGAGCTGCCAGATTACAAAGAAGACGACATTGATGTTGAGATGCAAATGATTGACAGGTATTTATTTTTAATAAGTTATCTCACTAAAACATATAAATTAATTTAATAACAATGGGAGATTGCGCGTTTCCACACCGAGTGGAAATATTCGGGGTAGGTCTTAACCGAGCAGTGGGGCGAATCAGGCTGTTAAAAAAAAATTGTAGTTTGAGATTAGATTAGATGGCGCTGGTGTAATATCTTTCCATATCGAAAAATCAAGGTTTACGCAATCCCTTTTTTATTCATATTAGAACATGACAGTGAATTTTATGATCTGGATTATTATAACAATCGAATTAAGTGAAATTTTGATTTTATTCACGAAAAAAATTACCTACATATGATTTATGTTTTTGGTTTTGTAAATTGTACAACTTCTGATCTGACTTGTTTATTGACCTATGCTGGAAATGGTAAATAAATAAATAAAAATACACAGGTGTTCCAATCTTAGAGCCAGCACGCATATGGCGTTTTGAAGCGTGCGTTTTGAGAGCAATCAGATGCATTCGTTCACACGTCGCCTGACGCGACATATGCGCGCTTTTGGATGTAAACGAATTACGGATGTATCATATGGTTGGGTTTTAAAAAGCGCGTAAGCAAAGCACGCGCTTTTAAACGCCTAATATATTCTCGCTTCGCTCCTAAATAATTAAACAGAGTTGAGTACCCGCCTCCGTTGCAAAGCCGCGTCAATAAGCGTCATTAATAAGTTCCTTTATCCATTCGCACGGGATCCTGGGAACGGAAACCTATGCGTATTTACGAGTACTACCTAAAATCTGCAGACATTTGTCCAGGGCGTTCTGGATGTTTTCTATGTCTAGTAAAAAATATCTATTTATGTAGTGTACCCATAACGCAAGCTCTGCTTAGCTTGGGGCTAGATAATGCTGTGTGAATTGTCCAACATTATTTATTTATGATTAATTTATTAAATGTATGTGTTTTGTACACAGGATCGAGAAGCAAGACATACGTTTGCTGGAGAGCTCTCTGTCCCGCTGGCAAGTGCTGGTGCAGTCGGTGGCTGGCGGCAATGTGGAGCTGGACAAAAACACGCTGGCGGTGTTGAGGGGACGACTCGTGCGCTATCTGATGCGGTCCAGAGAGGTCAGTGTTGTTGCTGTAGGTTATTTTTTAAAAGCTGCGATTGTCTTTTGTTTTCTCGTACAATAGGGTAGTTTCCTGGGTAAAAAAATATTATTCTACTTAGTCCGTCAGTTAGATTATCAGATGTTGGTTATTTTTCTTTTGTCAATCAAACAAAAAATCCAGGCATTTATTTATTTATTTATATATTTATTGCATTCATGTCCATTATAAGGTGTTTACATTTTTTGGTAGAATCTACATGAACCCTGTAAGGGCGTTGCAACATTCTAAGTTAGTTCTTAAGTATGTAAGTACAAATAAATGGTCTACAATTTAACGTTATTAATTTAGTCTTCAAGCATTATGTTAGTTAAGATACAGAAGAGGATACATAATTCATCATCATCACCTATAAGCAGGTTTATCATAATTATTTTGTCAGAAATATTAAAAATTAATTAAAATGTATACATTTAGGAGTGGGGACTCCCAAACTTCGGCGGGCTTGATTATTGATGGCTAGTGATGTCACACCTTGCTAAAATCTGTCGCAAGGTGTGACGTCACGACTATATCTTCACAATTTTGTTATCCGTGAAAAGAAAAAATACCTATCCAGTACATTCTGATAATCTACCTGACGGAATAATTATAATTTTTTAGGACACTAGCCTATTATCCGTGCTGAACATCACAAATCCAGGCCTTCAACGAAAAACAAAAGGGGATCGCGCCAGCAGTTAAAAGTTTATCTTTAATGTTTGTATACATATTTGTTCCGGTTCTGGCCGTGTGGTAAGGAAATAAAACGTCAAGTGCGAGTCAGACTCGCGCACGCAAGGGGTCTTAAATATCATGATTTTAGGTCAACGGGAAGTTAGGTATCCTGTAGTTTTTGGTCCATGGCGAGAATCAAAAGTATATTTTTTTTGTGAATTAACTACAAATTTACTGTATTCGAATATTTTTCCTTATTTGTGCTATAAGACCGTGCTTCTTGCCAAATTTCATAGTTCTAGGTCTATGGGAAGTACCCTATGTATAAGTTTTATTTATATCGAGGCCCCAAGAGGTTATGGACTTGAGTATTTCATGTTGATTTCAACTCGATACCTCCATGCGTTCCTGAGAAGGGGTTGACAGACGGACAACAAAGTGATCCCAGAAGGGTTCCTTTTTTTCTTTTGAGGTACGGAACCCTAATAAGTAAAATAAATTAATTGCAAAAAATAGTACAAAATAAGAACAGATAAATTTAACCGAAAATACAGTGGTGCCGGCTTAGATTTTGCACCACCCCAACTCTTCCTGTGGGTGTCGTAAGAGGCGACTGAGGAAAATCCGAGCAGCGGGCAACAGCGCTTCCTGCATAAACGTCTTCTTGAGTGGAGACCGCGACTCGGCAAGCTTTTGATGCCCCCCGGCTCGGTAGGATTACGACATGCAAAAGACTGCAGGCTGATGCTGGATGCGGCACTATGAAGACAGGGTGCTATGTCGTTCACTAGGGCAAGATTATAGCCGTGTGGTGCTGGCTTTGAATTGCACCACGCCAACTCTTCCCGCTGGTGTCGTAAGAGGCGACTGAGGGATATCCACCGGGGGCGGGCAGCAGCGCCCCCTGCACAACAATTCTACTACCAAACATAAATAAAATAAATTTACCTAATAATAAATGACACAACAATTATTGTTATTCAAAACAAAACTAATAAGCAATAACGCGATAAGAAACCTTAAGTCACAATTATTTTCGTCCTTCCTTACCCTAAGCACTATCCTCCTTAGATAGTACAAATATGCATGAAGGTAAACGTATTTTAAAACAAACTTTTGCCCGTGACTTCGCACGCGTTTTAAAAAGTGCCTAGCATAGTGTCATCCTAGATCTACAACTATTAACTAAGCATACATCTAATTCTGGAGTCATCCTGACCGACCAGAATAGAAATACATTAACGCGTTCACTGCCCAGCCTCGCGCTACGGGGACCGAGACTAGTATCTGCGTCTTGAGCCATGAATCTGTTAGTAATTTTAGTTTAAACGTGTTCTTGAGTGGAGACCGTGACTAGGCGAACGTAGCGCCCTACAGTCAGGTGGGATGACGATCAGCGAAAGACTGCAGGCAGTTGAAGATTGGGCGCTATTGCGCTCATTAGGGGAGGCTTAAGTCCGGCAGTGGACTAGGTGATGATGATGATGATGAGAAATGCATTCGTGAGGTTACGGGAGGGGGTAGGTAGGGGTCAAGAAAAATATCTCGACATCTTACCAAAGTCATAAATAACGGGATATTTACCATGATTTGAATTTTGAGTTTTCCAATATTCCAGTTATTCCGTGATCATGGCGCATGAAACTGTGCCGAAATATTGGAAAACTCAAAATTCAAATCATGGTAAATATCCCGTTATTTATGACTTTAGTGTTTAACTTTAGTGTTTAGTGTGTAACCATGATGGATTTAAAAGTTTTATTTTACCAAAGGGAGAGAGGGGGTCGAAAAATCGCCAAATTCGCCTCACGTAATTTAAGGATGCCCCGAAAGACACTACAAAACAAACCGTGGCAAGTACCCAGAAATAGATTGTTAAGCTTAGCTTTGCCACATGATCATTTTCCAAAAGGGTTGGCACTCCTAACTTCCTTATTCTTCTTCCTACTATCCTATCTACATATAATATAAAAATGAGTCGCTGAATGTGTTGCTAAGCGAAAAACTCGAGAACGGTTGGACCGATTTCGCTAATTCTTTTTTTTAAATATTCCTTGAAGTACGAGGATGGTTATTACGGAGAGAAAAATTCTAAAAAAAAAAAAAAAATATTCAAAATTTTAAGAATCGACTGTTAGGCGATACGAAGTTCGCCGGGACAGCTAGTCAATAATATAAATGCGAAAGTTTGTGAAATGTGAAATTTTTGTTACCTAAGATCTCCAAAACTACTGGACAGATCAAAATGAAAGGCATACCTACATTTAGCGTGTAATGTAGCCTAACTTAAACAATAGGTTACTTTTTTAGAGCTTCGCCCCCGATTTCGAGTTTAAAGAAGGGTTTGATAATTTACACATCACGGTCAACGAAAAACCAAAACATAGATAAAAAGTCCGTCTATGTAATGTTGTCTATTTTTGTCAAAATAGTGGTTGAATTTGTGATGTTGTCATGGTCATATCGGCTTAGTAAAATATGAAAACTAGGTTTTGGTTTCCCAATCACGCCCTCAGATCACTTTGGTATCTTTTTGGATTATTTTTTTATAAAATCGTAAAGGTTTATGACACTTAGCATTACGGACATTGGCAGAATTGTGTCGACCAGACGCAGAGCTACCAAGAATTGAATTAAGCGGAATGTTTTTCTCCAGCAAAGGAACGAAATAATTCATTAGGTACATTCTATGGATAATTTTATTATAATATTTAATGCTTCGTGTGTAAGAAGTCACAGATTTATACGCTTTTAATATGCAAATGTTTTCTCGTTCACTGATGTTTCCTTTAGTAAGGTAGGTACCCTACCTACCACGCTAACGAAGTTGCGGGTAACAGCTTGTTTACAATAAGTATTAGTAGGATAACTCATAGGAAAATAACTCATTAATATGAGTTGTCTCTTGTTGCTCCAATTATGTAAATGCCGTCGTGTTGTCCGCTCCGTAACCATGGCGATGCTAAATTCGGACCCATCAATATTCCTAATAACGTTGGAATAACAAGGAAACATTGACTTTAAAGATATAATGTACCTACTCCCTTGTTACATCGATGTCAGGTCATTATTATACAAACTTGTGAATAATAAATAATGCTGGACAATTCACACAGCATTATCCAGCTTCAAGCTAAGCAGAGCTTGTGTTATGGGTACTAGATAACTGATATACTCAACACAATACACTACATTCATAGTATTTTTTTTATTACGCATAGAAAACATGCAGATCACCCGAAACAAATATCTGCAGATCATACAAACATTTGTCCTGAGGCGGGAATCTAACCCGGACCTGGGCAGCGATCACAGTGTAGTAAGGCATGGCATTACGGCTCCAACGTTAGCAGTTCAAACGTTAGGGTGCACGTTCACAGGCCGGCATCGGACAATCCGCACTGGCCCCATCAATGGTTTGACATAAAAGATTCGTACCGCACGGAGCGGACTGTCGGCAATGCCGGCGAGAAATCTTGAAGGCAACTTTTCTATTTAATGCGGATTGTCC
Source organism: Eupithecia subumbrata (assembly GCA_949316285.1). Classification (NCBI taxonomy): domain Eukaryota; kingdom Metazoa; phylum Arthropoda; class Insecta; order Lepidoptera; family Geometridae; genus Eupithecia; species Eupithecia subumbrata. Next base: position 23,730,739 of record OX438644.1, on the reverse strand, counting down.
GATGCCGGCCTGTGAACGCGCAACCTAACATTTCAACTGCTAACGTTTGAGCCGTAATGTCGTGATAGCGACCCTGCGCCCGCCGCGCCTCAGAGGTTGTTGTCATCGACTTGTAAATAATGCGTATGGATTTTTTGGGGTGTAAAAACAAGTTTAGCACACATTTTAGAAGGTATTTAACGGTAAAATAGATGAGTTGATTCTTCTTCTCCAGTATTGCCATTTTTCAAAAACATCCTTAGGGTGCTAAAATCATAAATAACGGGATATTTACCATGATTTGAATCATAGTAAATATCCCGTTATTTATGATTTTAGTGTTAACTAGCTGTACCCGCGACTTCGTTCGCGATTGACATACCTGCCGACTAATTAAGTTCACATTTAACCATAGTTTCTCTCATGTTATGAAACGCCGTGCAAAAAAACTTCGATGCCCAGAATTGGACCTGTTACACTTCTAACATAAGTATCTTTATTTAGGTACCTAGTTAAATTGTGTACAAATCGTGTAGAGTCTACGGGGGATAGTATGTTGTCATCTTCAATCCCATTCTTTATCCACACGACTTTTAGCTACGACTCGGCCAGCGTCAGTGTTAAGAAGTGTCATACTCGTTTCACTTCTTACTCATGGTTCAGCTGGGCCCTATTCTGCTAAACTAATCGCTCCACTATGACAGGGGTATCGTCAAAGAATGACACGTTTTGGTATTCTACCTTAGATGAAAGAAATTATGATGAATGCAGATGGAGAGACGCGCGTCAAAGTGTCAAGTTTGAAACTATTAATTTATCTCGCACGCACTATCTGGAGTTTTATTAATCTAAGGATTCTATGTGATGATTCTGCGACGATTCCATTGTCATAGTGAAGCCATTTTATTACAGAATTGGGCTCCTGATCCATTTGACTGGACCACCGTAATTTTTTTTTGTTAGTAGGAAGGCTCAGTTGGTTGTTTACTACAGAAAAAATATTTTTCTGTGGTCTAGTTAGTTTAATTGGACCACTTACTCCAACCAAACTTTGGTGGTACAGTTAACTGTACCAGCTAAACCACCAAATATCATGTCCATGAATATCGCATGGACCATTTGCACATTTTACCTACTTTGCCTGAAATAGGCATTGACAGAAGCCATTATTCACAAAGAAAATTATAATATAATTAGTATTTACAATTGAAACAATTGAGCTAACTGCAGACTGTTGCAAACAATCTACAGGTAGCTCAACTGATCCATATCAATACCAGTCGGAAGCGTCCCCAAGACGCTGGCTGCATTGGCATTGACGCACTCATTAGTTAGGTTCCTATCTACTTAGGTAGGAACTTTACTAATGGGTGCGTCTTGGAAAAATATATAGATAGGAACTTACCTACCCTTTATCTACCGATATTTTTCTTCAATCTACAGATTATTTCTTCAATCTATTAATTTTCTACTTGACTGTCTACTGATTTAGTCAAATTCGATCTTGCAACACTGTTTCTAACAAAAAGAATGCATGAAATAGGACGACGCGAAATAAGAAAACATTTTGACTTTTATCCCCTCTCCCAAGAGAACCGTGCCTACTGATATCCCAGATAAAATGCATCCTATGTTCCCTCGTAGTATGAGCTCAAATCATGCCAAGTTTAATTTGAATTCATTCAGTAGCATATATTTACTTTCATCCCAAGGGAACAGCACTGATTCCGGGATAAATAGTAATGCTCATGTATTCAACATTCTGTACTTTCGGCGTGATGCGCGACCCAAGAATTTAACTTTTATCCCCCTCCACGGGGAACCTTACTGAATTCCGGTATAAAATGTATCTTTCCCCGTCGTATGAACTCAAATCGTGCCGACTTCCATTCGAATTCATTCAGTAGTTCCGTCGTGATGCGCGGTTAAAGAATTTTACTTTTTCCTCTCTCCCAGGGGAACCTTACTGAATTCCAAGATAACATGTATTCCATGTCCTTCCTTGTAGTATGAACTCAAATCGTGCCAGGTTTCATTCCAACTCATTTCGCAGTTTTGGCGTGATGCGCGGTTAAAGAATTTTACTTTCATCCTCTCTGCCAGGGGAACCTTACTGAATTCCGGGATAAAATGTATCCCCTGTCCTTTCTGGTATTATGAACTCAAATCGTACTAATTCAGTCCCAACTCATTCAGCAGTTTCGGCGTGATGCACGGTGAAAGAATTTTACTTTCATCCCTTCTCCCAGGGGAACCTTACTAAATTTCGGGATAAAATGTATCTTTCCTCGTAGTATGAACTCAAATTATGCCGAGTTCTATTCGAATTCATTCAGTAGTTCCGTCGTGATGCGCAGTTATAGAATTTTACTTTCATCCCCTCTCCCAGGGAAACCTGACTTAATTCCGGGATCAAATGTATCCCATGTCCTTCCTTGTAGTATGAAATCAAATCATGCTAGGTTTCATTCCAATTCATTCAGCAGTTTCGGCGTCATGCGCGGTGAAGAAATTTTACTTTCATCCCCTCTCCCAGGGGAACCTGACTGAATTCCGGGATAAAAAGTATCCTATGTCCTTCCTCGTAGTATGACCTAAAATCGTGCCGAGTTTCATTTCCATACCTTCAGTAGTTTCGACGTGATGCGCGTTTAAGAAACAGACAGACAGACAGACAGACAGACAGACAGACAGACAGACAGACAGACATGAATGAAAAAAATTACAGTTTTGGCTTCAGTATCGTTAATAGAGTGCCCTCCAAAAAAAAATTTCAAAATATCTTCAATGTACAGAATTGGACCTGTTACAGTTTTATTATAAGTATACTCTCCCAGGGAAACCTGACTTAATTCCGGGATCAAATGTATCCCATGTCCTTCCTTGTAGTATGAAAATGAAATCAAATCATGCTAGGTTTCATTCCAATTCATTCAGCAGTTTCGGCGTCATGCGCGGTGAAGAAATTTTACTTTCATCCCCTCTCCCAGGGGAACCTGGCTGAATTCCGGGATAAAAAGTATCCTATGTCCTTCCTCGTAGTATGACCTAAAATCGTGCCGAGTTTCATTTCCATACCTTCAGTAGTTTCGACGTGATGCGCGTTTAAGAAACAGACAGACAGACAGACAGACAGACAGACATGAATGAAAAAAATTACAGTTTTGGCTTAAGTATCGTTAATAGAGTGCCCTCCAAAAAAAAATTTCAAAATATCTTCAATGTACAGAATTGGACCTGTTACAGTTTTATTATAAGTACTAGCTGTACCCGCGACTTCGTTCGCGATTGCCTTACCTGCCGACTAATTAAGTTCACATTTAACCATAGTCTCTCATATTATGAAACGCCGCCGTCCAAAAAATCGTGTAGGGTCTACGGGGGATAGCATATTGTTATCTTCAATCCCATTCTTTATCCACACGACTTTTAGCTACGACTCGGCCAGCGTCAGTGTTAAGAAGTGTCCTACTCGTTTGACTTACTCACAGCTGGGGCCCTATTCTGCTATACTAATCGCTTCACTATGACAGGGCTATCGACACAGAATGACACTTTTTGGTATTCCACCTTGGATGAAAGAAATTATGATGAATGCAGATGGAGAGACGCGCGTCAAGTTTGAAACTACATATTAATTTATCTCGCGCGCACTATCTGGAATTTTATTAATCTAAGGATTCTACGTGATGATTCTGCGACGATTCCATTGTCATACTGAAGCAATTGTTTTGCAGAATTGGGCTCCTGATCCATTTGACTGGACCACCAGTCGTTAGTAGGTAGGTACAGTTGGCTGTGTACCACAATAAAAAATATTTTTCTGCGGTCCAGTTAGTTTAAGTGGACCACAATAATTAATTAATTTAATTGTACACGAAGTTTGGTTGAGTAAGACTCCAACCAAACTTCGCTGGACCAGCTAAACCACCATATATCATGTAAGGCAGGAACCTAACTTATTTTTCCCCCACAGACCCACCACCTTAGTAGGTAGGAACCTAACTAACGGGTGCGTCTTGGAAAAATAAATAGATAGGAACTTACCTACCCTTTATCTACTAATTTTTTTTCTTCAATCTACAGATTATTTCATAGTCTACTGATTTTCTACTCGACTTTCTACTGATTTAGTCATATTCGATCTTGCATCTCTGTTTCTAACAAAAAGAATGCATGAAATCGGACGACGCGTAGACCCGTCGTGATGCGCGGTTAAAGAATTCTACTTTTTCCTCTCTCCCAGGGGAACCTTACTGAATTCCAGGATAAAATGTATTCCATGTCCTTTCTTGTAGTATGAACTCAAAACGTGCCAAGTTACATTCCAACTCATTACCTATGTAGTTTCGGCGTGATGAGCGGTGAAGGAATTTAACTTTCATCCCCTCTGCCAGGGCAACCTTACTGAATTCCGGGATAAAATGTATCTTTCCTCATAGTACGCACTAAAATCACGCCGAGTTGCATTCGAATTCATTAAGTAGTTCCGTCGTGATGCGCGGTTAAAGAATTTTACTTTTACCCTCTCTCCCAGGGGAACCTTACTGAATTCCAGGATAAAATGTATCTCATGTCCTTCCTTGAACTCAAATCGTACCAATTCAGTCCAACTCATTCAGTAGTTTCGGCGTGAACGTGATGCGCGGTGAAGAAATTTTACTTTTATCCCCTCTCCCAGGGGAACCTGACTGAATTCCGGGATAAAAAGTATCCTATGTCCTTCCTCGTGGTATGACCTAAAATCGTACCGAGTTTTATTTCAATACCTTAAGTAGTTCCGTCGTGATGCGCAGTTAAAGAATTTTACTTTCATCCCCTCTCCCAGGGAAACCTGACTGAATTTCGGGATAAAAAGTATCCTATGTCCTTCCTCGTAGTATGACCTAAAATCGTGCCGAGTTTCATTTCAATACCTTCAGTAGTTTCGGCGTGATGCGCGTTTAACAAACAGACAGACAGACAGACAGACAGACAGACAGACAGACAGACAGACAGACAGACAGACAGACAGACATGAATGAAAAAAATTGCAGTTTTGGCTTCAGTATCGATAATAGAGTGCCCTCCAAAAAAAATTTTCAAAATATCTTCAATGTACAGAATTGGACCTGTTACAGTTTTATTATAAGTATAGATAACCATGATGGATTTAAAAGTTTTACCCTTAGGGTGCGTCCAGAGTCCAGAAGTCACACAGTTAAATAACTATGTCTTACTATCTTCTGCCCGCGACTTCGCACGCGCTTTGCTAGTAACCTATGTCCGTCCCCGGGATATTGTTTAGCTCTCTGTCAAATTTCATTAACTTTCGTTCAGTCGTTAAGGCATGAATAGGTAACAGACAGACAGTTTCTTTCGCTTTTATAAGATCAAGTAGGGATAGCATGTTTTGTTACGCACTTTTACGATAAATGTTTTTGGAATCACCATGTTGAGCAATTCTTGTCGCTAAAATCGTAAAGATATTTTTATCGTATGAGCGTATGAGACAAAAATATTATAATTAATTTGAAACAAATTTAAAGAAAAACTCGAAAACTCTAAAATAACGCATTTGTTCAAATCAAATCATTTTGCAAGAATACATAATCATTTCACAATGTCAGATCTTATAACTATGTATGCAATTGTATTCAGCCTGCACAGGCGTGCAAAATAGGTATATGTGTGTGTCATATTATTATAAGGTTTTATATAATTAGCAAAATAATAATTATGTAACAAATCAATCTTCCAAATATTCTTTTACACTGTAGAAACATTTCTCAAGTAACCATCCATTTAAATTTCTTAAGATATTTCCATTAAGTCCTTTTAAGTCTTCTGGTAAATCATTGTTAATGGTGATACGAGTACACATGTTATAAATATTTCTTTTATAAATATCAGATTTAGATTCCTTTATTGTCATACATCATACAAATAAAAAAATGTACAAATTGACGACCTCCGTGGCGCGGCGGGCGAAGATCTGCCTGCGACGCAAGAGGTTGCGGGTTCGATTCCCGCCTTGAAACAAATTTGTATACGATCCAGAAATTTGTTCCGTTGGTCTGGGTGTTTTCTATGTATAATAAAAAAATATCTATCTGTAAATAATATATTTATATAATGTATTACATATATCAGTTATCTAGAAACCTTATCACAAGCTTTGAGTAGCTTACTTTGGGGCTAGATGGTGCTGTGTGGCATTATTTATTTATAAATTATTGTTGCTTAAATTAAATGATGAAGCTATGACTCGTCCAAAGTACAACAAATGCTGTAGAGGGGCAAAAGTTAAGTTAAATGTACATATAATCTTAAAACTAAGTTTCTTGACAATCTATCACTTTGAGTTAGGTGATTCAACGAAGATGTCAGGTAATTTAGGAGATTTGACCTTAAACTGACTGTAATCATTTTCCAAAAACTCTTTGATGCTATCTTTTTGGCTTCTCTTCTTCGTTCTCGTTCTCATCTTTCGTTGCCCAGTCTGCTCAGCTAGTAGGCCTACATTAACCAACTGTGCGTCGTGGGTATTGAAAGTGTTTTAGTAGTAGAACTAAGAATCTCTAGCTAGATAAAACAAAAATAAATATCAGTTACTGGCAATGGCTCTGCCTCAACAATACCTGCCTGCATATTTAATATTCATATACGATGCCAGAATCCTTTATTGAGAAACGAATATTATTATTTATATCTATAAAAGAATGCATATACCTACCTAATGTACGATTTAGGATAGAAAACCGACTTAATTTTTGTTGTGACTAAAACAGCTAGTTATTTTTCCCACCATTATAGTTTAAAAAAAAATAATGTCTGCCAAATGCAAAATATTTCGAATATCAAAAGACAAAATACCTACAATGTCTATTTTATTCAAACCTTAGATAAGTATTTATTTTTAGCTGTAGGTTGCCATCTTGAGTTAACGATCTTAAAAAAGATAAGGTTTTTTGTAACCTTCGCATGTAAACGTACGTCCTACATAATAAATTCAAACTACATTAAATATGCATATTATATGTATTTAGACAGGTCAGCTGGGCTGAATTTACATGATACAAATAATAATAATAATAATGCTGGACAATTCACACAGCATTATCTAGCCTCAAGCTAAGCAGAGCTTGTGTTATGGGTACTAGATAACTGATAAACTTAATACAATGAACTACATAGATAGATATTTTTATTATACATAGAAAACACCCAGACCAACGCAACAAATTTCTGCAGATCGTACACAAATTTGTTCCGAGGCGGGAATCGAACCCGCAACCTCCTGCGTCGCAGGCGGACCCTCGCCCGCTGCGCCACGGAGGTCGTGAAAAATATCTATTACTTTCGCCACCCAGAGTGATCATTCTGAGAAATAGTGACACGAAGGAAAATCATTTGTTTCTTTTATTTGATTGTAATTTTTAAAGATTTTTCTTCGTAACCTACACGTTGGACATTCTTTAGACTCGAAGGAATGTGTCTTCTGTCTTGCCGCAAAGGCAAACCATCATTATTTATGATACTGCCCTACTGACTGATATCCGTTTTGTATGCACGATCTTTAATTAAACAAACTGCTAGGAAGCTATACAGGTGGATTTTTGAGAAGGGTGGTGATGGCCAAATCCGAAACCACGCGAGTTAAAGAAAAGTCGTGAAAGGAGTCATGCCCTCGATTTATAAGAAAACAATACCTGCCTATTAAGTTTTTTTTAAATCTTTTACTTTTGAATGAAATCGAGAATTAAAATAACTTGTAAAAATTTGTTTTTTCCTTTTATTTTTAGTACATAATATATTTCTTTGCAAAGATTGATCCATCCATGCATATCAGCAACAAAATTCATTGTTTAAATAAAACAGGGTGTCTTTTTTTGAAAAATCATTCGTGTCGATTTCAGTCAAAATTAAAAGGCTAAAAAAAACTTAATAGTTATTGTTTTCTCATAAATGTAGGGCATGACTCCTTTCACGACTTTTCTTTAACTCGCGTGGTTTTGGATTTGGCCATCACCGCCCTTCTCAAAAAACCAACCTGTATACATATAACGTAAATTACCAACAAATTTTCAAAAACGACCTACTCACATAAATTGATTTTCGAAGAACGACCCAGTTCAAATCGCCGATGTTGTTGCCTGTAGCTCTAACACAAATTAAATAGTGCTTCACAAACACAAACACCAGCTCGGCACATAATACATGCAGTTAGCAAATAAACAATGTTGACCGATGATATGAAAAGCACGGAAAGTAGGTATTTATGTCAGCCCCTGACATGGCAGAGTTTCAAGGGCATTTTTACCTATACCAGGGAAACAGAACTACTCTTCAATACCCATAATTTATATAGAAAACAGGCCTGTTCACGCTGCGGGGAGTCAATGGATGGAGGCGGCTCAGAATCGCGATTTGTGGGCAACCAGGCTTGACTGTTTTATAGAAAATTCCGGGCACTTCACAGGCTTAATTTTCAAAAATTCACAATAATTTAACTTGACACCAGGCCCAAATGGTCACGTTATTTTGCTTGATTTTGAAGTTCTTGATGAAATCCCTCTTGTCATGCAAGGTGTGGCTGGATACCCCACAATACTAATCAGATAGATGATCTGGGGGCAGCTCTGTTAAGGCAAAGCATGTGCTATTTTTCTGTACATTACTAATAGGTTGCTGGTGCGGCGAGTGTTCCAATTTTCTGTATAAATGTGGCAGTTTTCCACAAACGAGCTAGTATGTACTTACGACATACTAATGACATGCCCATTGCCCGTCGATCGACCCGATTCCATAAAGCAATTATGTTATCCTTCACATTGATCGATCGATCGCGCTTTTGCTCTACTATCCTTGCGTTTTATGCTTTGAACTACAATTATTGTTCTACATTGCTCATAAATAAGTAATAAGTTTTGACGACTCACTAAAAGGTTGGAAGGACTAGATGATAAAATGGCGTTTTTCCTGTATAAAAGTGACGTATGTCATTCTCCGGGATACAATACAATCTATCTCCTTGGCTACATCATTATTTCAGGGGATGGATAAGGTATCTTCACGAATGTGTTATTCGTATAATGTCTGTAACTAGCGGGATAAAAAAAAATATGCACTTTCTTTTGGATATGGAAGAAAGTAAAATTATATATACATAACAAAATAACGATAACTAGTTAGAAAGCCGTGTCGGATATTGTTTCTCAACAAACACATTCATGGCCCAAGACGCAAGATGTCTTCGCCCCCGTGCTGCGCGTCACGCCCCGGCGGGTCGCACCGCCGAGGCTGGGCAGTGAAAGTTTTAAATAAGTATGCTCATAACCGCTGGAACTGGAATGTGGAACTCCCTAACTTCCAACGATCATAGAGCGGTTTTTGAAGATTACTCTACAAGCTAATTCTCGGCGCATAGCGTTCTAAAGATTCACACTTATCCACAATTTAGTTCCGATTTAAACTTAAATGTTTGACTTGAAAAAGCCATGCGGTCAGTCTTCAAACGACTTTTGAATTATTAATCGAAGTTTGTACACCTGATGGCATTCCGTATCGAGTGGGAGTTACCGTGGTTTTAATATAAACGACGGGTCTCTCTAGTAAAGCTATGTATAAAACTTTTACCTAAATACAGCAAGATATAAAGAACTATCTTCTAACTATCTTTGGCCCGAGGCTTTGCTCACGTGGTTTCTGGATAAAAACCTATTTGGAAAAAGGTACATTTGATGTTTTTATAAAAACTAAAAAACTATATAAACTCCTTTACATTTACTTTGGTTTTTTTTTTAAGTTTTGCGAGATAAATAGTAATCCCTCGAAAATAAAATTTATATGGGACCACAAGACTACAAAATCAAAAGAATCGTCAAAATCGGTCCACCATTGATCGGCGTACATACAAAAATAAAATAAAACGGCAAGTGCGAGTTGTATTCGCACACCGAGGGTTCCGTATGCGATACATAAGATTTGGTTCTTGCCGAGTATTCATGATTAAAAAGCAAGTAAACGCGTTGGTTTTGGTCCCTTGCAAAACTACAAAACGGTTTTCGGATTTTTCCTCTTATTTGTACTGTAAGACCCAGCTTCTACCCAAATATCATGATACTAGGTCAACGGGAGTACCCTATAGGTTTTGAGTGCATGTGATTTCTTTGGGAGTCAAAATAAGCGGCTGTATCTTTTAATTGCGATGACTTAGAAGTGATTTTTTTTCTGCTCCACGGTGTTAGAGAGTTTGAATATTTGATGTTATTTCAACTCGATACCTCCACGCGTTCCTGAGAAAAAGGTCTTGACACAGGGCAGACGGACAACTAAGTGATCCTATAAAGGCTCCTTTTTTCCTTTTGAAGTACGAAACCCTAAAAACACAAACAGCCCAACATAAAACTTTCATCAGGAGCATATCTGTAAATGTCTAGTAGCCTAGTTATCAAATTAACCAAAATTTACTGCATACTAAATTCTGTAAAGTAATTTTATCTAATCGTCTATTGTAAAGTCTTTATCGTCGCCACCAATCCACTATCGCTAGTAAATACATTCAGGAACAAGATACCGTCAGTTAAGTAATTCTTTAATGGATTAGTTGACCCTGCCTTTAATTTGCCTCACCTGTGAATCGTATCTGCATATTTTTACTGAACAATGAAACAATCATGTTTGTAGTGAATTTTTAAAACAATAAAAAGCAATTTTTTTCAGTTTTATCTTCTTTGGAAGGGATTCCATGGTCAGGTAACAACGACCTTTTTAGCATACAATGAGAATAAGTAATATAAATTTAAATTCGCACATTTTTTGAGGTTTGTTTGCGTAATACAAATACAAAAAAGTTTATCTTTTCATCAATAATTTCATTATTAATAATTTTATCGGGTAGGTATTTATCGTTACCTTTTGTTACTATTTCCCCTAAGTTTCTACCGCGTTACAGCCATCGTGGTCACGGTATACAAAAAGTACCCGATAAATAAGATAAAATTATAATAAAAAATCGCGACAGTTTAGAAAATAATTTCATTGTTTTGAAGCAACTAAAAATCTACTTCAAATTCCTTAATATTTTCACACACAAAAGTTTTGATATAAATTCCTCAAGAATAAAAGTCACCGGGATCAGCCTCTATACTTCTGCAAAAGAATCATCCAAATCGGCCTATAATGTCTAAAATGACAGGGAAATCGAACATAAGTACATAAAAACATACATAAGTACAGCCGAACAAATAATCTCTTCCTTTTTCGAAGTCGGTTAAAAATGTATGTAACAAATAGGGTAACAAATACTCTGTCTCGAGTGGTAGCTGCAGGAGACAGAGGTAAGTAAGAGACAAAAGAAGTTTAATACTTACTGATAGATAGATAGATAGATGGTTTATTTGGTTCACAAATGGACGGCACAAACTAAAGTCAAACATAGACAACTAGGTACGTAGATCTAAATAAAAAAGAAACTAGAATTAAAACTTATGAGTAGTACAAATAATTGCTTATATTCTAAAAGTTATGCACAATATGCACACTAACCTAACCTACTCGTGACAAGTAGGTGAGCCAGTGCTGCCGAGGTGAGCCAAAACGGATCACTGGTTATTTTAGTAAGAGATTTTCACAGTTTTAACCTATAAGGTAAGTCGACCAGTCAATGACAAAAAATTATAGATAGGCTAACTACGCACCGCGGTTTCGTCCGCGTGAAAATTTATGTTTCTAATTTTCTTAATTTTTTCTTTCATAAGAACCTTCTGACAATAAGAAACACAGCAAAAAAAGAATTAGCGAAATCGGTCTAGCCGTTCACGAGTGATGCCCTGACTGAACAAGAGAAATAGGGATTCATTTATATGGATTAATTCTTTATTCACAACGAAAATAAGAAAATAAATAAATTAGAACTAGTATTTACAATTGAAACAATTGACCCAACTGCAGACCGTTGCAAACAATCTACAAGTAGCTCAACTGATCCATATCAATACCAGTCAGAGCGTCCCAAACACGCTGGCTGCATTGCCCCACTGTATGGCATTTAATACAGGGTTATTGGTAATTCACTGACACTGCGTAAACTGCAGATTCTGCACATCATCACGAACACGTTAGTGAAGACGCCAGGTCTTAGTTCTTATTTTTTTTTTGTAAATCGCTTCACATACAAAATAATGTCCGAAACATAATTAATTACAAAATACCGATCTCCCATTTAAATCGACATAATCATCTTTGGCTTATTTTATATCTACGCAGATGATTTAATTGGCATAAGCTTGGCTGGGGAGACAGCCGAACACACACACACCCACTGATAATTCGGGGCAGAGCCGTTTTTATTTTTAGTTTCAAAGAAAACCCCTTTAATGAACTATTTTTGAATGGAGGGGGTACATACTAATCCCTTTCCACCAATTTTAAGAATTGAGACCTGGCATCTTCACGGACATGTTCATGATGATCATCAGAACCTGCAGTTAACATAGTGTCAGTGAATTACCAATAACCCTGTATAGATTAAAAACTTACTAATTAAAATCTGATTTCTTATCTAAAATATAAACAGTTATAATATGCGGACATATCACTGAAATATTAAGCGATGATGTAGAGCTAAGAAGCTCTACTTAATCCTAATATTAAATGTCGTCGTCGCCAATAATATCCAAATATTACATTTACAACGCCGTATAGTATACTGACTGTGCACGTACACACGCAATCTAAATTACAAAGCATTTCCTGCCAAATAATTCATTTAATTAATTGTTTGAACTCCATTAAATCTTTACGTCATAAATTACTTCCAAATACCACTACTCTACAGTCTGAAATGATAGGTAAGCTTGTCCAAAAAGTAAAATTGAAATCAAAATCAGTACTTCAAAAGATCTTACTTGAAAATTCGCTTAGTTATACTTCATCAATCTCGAATGCAATTTACCAAGTCACATCGAGAAACCGAAAGCTGTGTTATTGTTTCTCTTGTAACGTACCTGTGTTTACACAACATGCCTGGGTAACAGCCATTGTTTGCCTTTAGCGAAATGGATATCAAACAAACATCTTTGGAATTAATAAGCGGAATTTGTTAATGTCCGGTGATCTGTACCTCGTTCTGGCTCAACGAAGACAGGTTTTTATACCGCATTATTTTTTGTTCTACTTAGTCTTTTTAAACGTAAAAATATTATTTCCCGTGCTTTTCATGATTTAGTCGTTCAGTCTTGCTACTAGGTACGTGCTTTGATAATGCTTGTAGTTTAACTTTTAATTATTGCGTCATGGATAAAATACGTTTTTTTTTCGTGTAAATACATATGTGAAGGTAGTTTTGTTGTGTCTATCGAAACAACTAAACTGAAAGAGATGATGAGAGTGCAGTAATTATAGTTTTTTTTATTCATAGTAGTTGTATAGTTCTTTTTACTTGTTGCATTCATGTATTCTGTAGTTCACAGCAAAGGTTCAAGCGCATATCCTATTGCAGTACGTTGCAATGATTTTATGTTTAGGTTACTAGAGCGCGTATTCCTACGAGTACATCATATTAGCAATTGATATTTGAATTAATTAATTACAGGGTTGCAGCCAGGAATTTAATTCGGAGGTTTTGACCCCACCCGAAAACTCTTAAACGTTATCGGTGAGCGGAGCGAGCCGCGAAAAGGTGTTGTTTGCTAGTTTTGGTTTATTTTTTTGTGATGGTAATTTTAAATGGGTCAAGTTCGGGACTATGGGAAAAACGAGAGTTCATCGGCGAGCGAATCGAGCCATAAAAAAATTGCGTTTTTAGGGTTCCGTACCTCAAAAAAGGGAACCTTTCTAGGATCACTTTGTTGTCCTTCTGTCAGTCTGTCCGTCTATCAACCCTCTTTTCTCAGGGACGCGTGGAGGTATCAAATTGAAATTAACATCCAGTACTCACGTCAGTAACCTCTTGGAGGCGTGATAAAAACCAAACTTCCAAGTCAACGCAATCAAAAGTTACAGCCGTATATACCCGAATAGTTTGAAATTTCCAAGGGAATCGCATGCATACAAAACCTCTGGGGTACTTCCCGTTGACCTAGAAACATGAAATTTAGCAAGAAGCAAGGTCTTAAAGCACAAGTAAAGAGAAAAGTCCGAAAAATTTGTAAATTATTCACAAAAATAAATAAATCAAAAGATATTCTCGACATGGACCTTTAAGGTACTTCCCGTTGACCTAGAATCATAAAAATTGGCAAGAAGCAAGGTCTTATAATTTATACGGAACCCTCAGTGACAAGTCCAACTAGCACTTGATGTTTTATTTGTAATTTTTTTCGCGGACCGTATCCAAAAGGGTAAGATATTATGGGCGTGCGGAGCGTTGATGTAACAATTAAGTATTGGTTTTCTTAAGGTTTTTGTGTTATTTTTTAGCAAATGTGGCAAAGTGACCTGAAGCGGGGCTGGAGCTCTGGATAGCCAGAAGGAATAAATGTTATCGGCGAGCGGTTCGAATCGCGCAAATTAAGTGGTCTCGTTAGATTTTTTTCGGGGGTTGGCAAAAGGACGATTAGCTGATTATTTGTATTTTATTCGATTATTTGTTACATTTTTGTGCTATTTATTGCGGTTGGATTCAGACAGGCCACTGGTCTCAAAATGTTAGGTAACGTCGCTTTTGCTCTGAATATAACACCATGCATAAAATATTAGTAACTAGCTGTACCCGCGACTTCGTTCGCGATTGCCTTACCTGCCGACTAATTAAGTTCACATTTAACCATAGTCTCTCATATTATGAAACGCCGCCGTCCAAAAAATCGTGTAGGGTCTACGGGGGATAGCATATTGTCATCTTCAATCCCATTCTTTATCCACACGACTTTTAGCTACGACTCGGCCAGCGTCAGTGTTAAGAAGTGTCCTACTCGTTTGACTTACTCACAGCTGGGGCCCTATTCTGCTATACTAATCGCTTCACTATGACAGGGCTATCGTCACAGAATGACACTTTTTGGTATTCCACCTTGGATGAAAGCAATTATGATGAATGCAGATGGAGAGACGCGCGTCAAGTTTGAAACTACATATTAATTTATCTCGCGCGCACTATCTGGAATTTTATTACCTAATCTAAGGATTCTACGTGATGATTCTGCGACGATTCCATTGTCATACTGAAGCAATTGTTTTGCAGAATTGGGCTCCTGATCCATTTGACTGGACCACCGTAATTTTTTTTCGTTAGTAGGTAGGTACAGTTGGCTGTGTACCACAATAAAAAATATTTTTCTGCGGTCCAGTTAGTTTAAGTGGACCACAATAATTAATTAATTTAATTGTACACGAAGTTTGGTTGGAGTAAGACTCCAACCAAACTTCGCTGGACCAGCTAAACCACCATATATCATGTAAGGCAGGAACCTAACTACCATTAGTTAGGTTCCTACCTACTAAGGTGGTAGTCACCCATGGCACCCATGTGCGTCTTGGAAAAATAAATAGATAGGAACTTACCTACCCTTTATCTACTAATTTTTTTCTTCAATCTACAGATTATTTCATCAATCTACTAATTTTCTACTCGACTTTCTACTGATTTAGTCATATTCGATCTTGCATCTCTGTTTCTAACAAAAAGAATGCATGAAATCGGACGACGCGTAGACCCGTCGTGATGCGCGGTTAAAGAATTCTACTTTTTCCTCTCTCCCAGGGGAACCTTACTGAATTCCAGGATAAAATGTATTCCATGTCCTTTCTTGTAGTATGAACTCAAAACGTGCCAAGTTACATTCCAACTATGTAGTTTCGGCGTGATGAGCGGTGAAGGAATTTAACTTTCATCCCCTCTGCCAGGGCAACCTTACTGAATTCCGGGATAAAATGTATCTTTCCTCATAGTACGAACTAAAATCACGCCGATTTGCATTCGAATTCATTAAGTAGTTCCGTCGTGATGCGCGGTTAAAGAATTTTACTTTCATCCTCTCTCCCAGGGGAACCTTACTGAATTCCAGGATAAAATGTATCCTCTGTCCTTCCTCGTGGTGTGACCTAAAATCGTACCGAGTTTTATTTCAATACCTTAAGTAGTTCCGTCGTGATGCGCAGTTAAAGAATTTTACTTT
Source organism: Eupithecia subumbrata (assembly GCA_949316285.1). NCBI lineage: Eukaryota > Metazoa > Arthropoda > Insecta > Lepidoptera > Geometridae > Eupithecia > Eupithecia subumbrata. Next base: position 23,714,660 of record OX438644.1, on the reverse strand, counting down.
CATCCCCTCTCCCAGGGAAACCTGACTGAATTCCGGGATAAAAAGTATCCTATGTCCTTCCTCGTAGTATGACCTAAAATCGTGCCGAGTTTCATTTCAATACCTTCAGTAGTTTCGGCGTGATGCGTTTAACAAACAGACAGACAGACATGAATGAAAAAAATTGCAGTTTTGGCTTCAGTATCGATAATAGAGTGCCCTCCAAAAAAAATTTTCAAAATATCTTCAATGTACAGAATTGGACCTGTTACAGTTTTATTATAAGTACTAGCTGTACCCGCGACTTCGTTCGCGATTGCCTTACCTGCCGACTAATTAAGTTCACATTTAACCATAGTCTCTCATATTATGAAACGCCGCCGTGCAAAAAATCGTGTGGGGTCTAAGGGTGATAGCATGTTGTCATCTTCAATCCCATCCTTTATCCACACGACTTTTAGCTACGACTCGGCCAGCGTCAGTGTTAAGAAGTGTCATACTCGTTTCACTTCTTACTCATGGTTCCGTTCAGCCGGGGCCCTATTCTGCTATACTAATCGCTTCACTATGACAGGGGTATCGACACAGAATGACATGTTTTGGTATTCCACCTCAGATGAAAGAAATTATGATGAATGCAGATGGAGAGACGCGCGTCAAGTTTGAAACTATTAATTTATCTCGCACGCACTATCTGGAGTTATATTAATCTAAGGATTGTACGTGATGATTCTGCGACGATTCCATTGTCATACTGAAGTATTGCAGAATTGGGCTCCTCATCCATTGGACTGGACCACTGCAATTTTTTTTTCGTTAGTAGGTAGGTAAAGTTGGCTGTGTACCACAGTAAAAAATATATTTTTCTGTGGTCCAGTTAGTTTAATTGGACCACTTGATCCTACCAAACTTCGGTATTACAGTTAACTGGATCAGCTAAACCACCATTTATCATGTAAGGTAGGAACCTAAATAATTTTTCCAAGACGCACCACCTTAGTAGGTAGGAACCTAACTAATGAGTGCGTTTAAAATAAAAAGATAGGAACTTACCTACCCTTTATGTACTAATTTTTTTTCTTCAATCTACAGCTTATTTCATCAATCTACCGATTTTCTACTCGACTTTCTACTGATTTAGTCAAATTCGATCTTGCAACACTGTTTCCAACAAAAAGAATGCATGAAATAGGACGACGCGTAGACCCGTCGTGATGCGCGGCTTATGAATTCTACTTTTTCCTCTCTCCCAGGGGAATCTTACTGAATTCCAGGATAAAATGTATTCCATGTCCTTCCTTGCAGTATGAACTCAAAACGTGGCAAGTTTCATTCCAACTCATTACCTATGTAGTTTCGGCGTGATGCGCGGTGAAGGAATTTGACTTTCATCCCCTCTGCCAAGGGAAACTTACTGAATTCCGGGATAAAATGTATCTTTCCTCATAGTACGAACTAAAATCATGCCGAGTTGCATTCGAGTTCATTCAGTAGTTCCGTCGTGATGCGGGTTTAAAGAATTTTACTTTCATCCTCTCTCACAGGGGAACCTTACTGAATTCCAGGATAAAATGTATCCCATGTCCTTCCTTGAACTCAAATCGTACCAATTCAGTCCAACTCATTCAGTAGTTTCGGCGTGATGCGCGGTGAAGGAATTTTACTTTCATCCCTTCTCCCAGAGGAACCTTACTAAATTCTGGGATAAAATGTATCTTTCCTCGTAGTATGAACTCAAATATGCCGAGTTCCATTCGAATTCATTCAGTTGTTCCGTCGTGAAGCGCGTTTAAAGAATTTTACTTTCATCCTCTCTCCCAGGGGAACCTTACTGAATTCCAGGATAAAATGTATCCCATGTCCTTCCTTGAACTCAAATCGTACCAATTCAGTCCAACTCATTCAGTAGTTTCGGCGTGATGCGCGGTGAAGGAATTTTACTTTCATCCCTTCTCCCAGGGGAACCTTACTAAATTCTGGGATAAAATGTATCTTTCCTCGTAGTATGAACTCAAATATGCCGAGTTTCATTCGAATTCATTCAGTTGTTCCGTCGTGATGCGCGGTTAAAGAATTTTACTTTCATCATCTCTCCCAGGGGAACATTACTGAATTCCGGGATAAAATGTATCTCATGTCCTTCCTTGTAGTATGAAATCAAATCGTGCTTGGTTTCATTCCATCTCATTCAGCACTTTCGGCGTCATGCGCGGTGAAGAAATTTTACTTTCATCCCCTCTCCCAGGGGAACCTGACTGAATTCCGGGATAAAAAGTATCCTATGTCCTTCCTCGTAGTATGACCTAAAATCTTGCCGAGTTTCATTTTGATACCTTCAGTAGTTTCGACGTGATGCGCGTTTAAGAAACAGACAGACAGACAGACAGACAGACAGACAGACAGACAGACAGACAGACATGAATGAAAAAAATTACAGTTTTGGCTTCAGAATCAATAATAGAGTGCCCTCCAAAAAAAAAATTCAAAATATCTTCCATGTACAGAATTGGACCTGTTACAGTTTTATTATAAGTATAGATAGATATCGGCGAGCGGGGAGTCGCGATGTTTTTCTTGCCGCAGTGGGTAACCATTGTCAAAGTGACAATAGTTAACGGTAGAACTCCCTAGCACTTTGGTCCTACCTACTTGTTTGTTACTTGTTTCTGGACTGTTTTCCGCAACTAGGCCACAGGTGGGCCCTTTTTGCGTGTCGGGTGGGGGGATGCTAAACTAACCACCCGATGTCCTCCAGGAAGGCCAGCAGCTCGCTGACGCCGGTGCATGCCTCCCTAGGCGTCCTCGGTGTCCCAAGGTGTTGTAGTCGTTGAGAAGCAACGCTATCGCACTCTACAAGCACATGCGCGGCCGTCTCCTCTGCGTTCATGCACCCTCTGCATAGGGGGCTGTCCGTGATACCCAGATTAAATAGGTGTTTGTTAAGCATGCAGTGACCTGTGACAATGCCGACGATTTGCCGGAGTTTGTCACGCTTCAGATTGAGGAGTTTTCGGGAGAATCTCGGGTTAAGAACCGGGAAGGCCTCCTTCGACTGTCTGCAATCTGGAATACCTGACCAGTAGTCTTGGTGTTGTTTGGCTGTGCGTTGACGGATCCATGAGCGGATTTGACTGTGTGGTAGGGGGATTATTGGTTCGGGCCCTGCCGGTTGCCGCTCCGAACCTCTCCTTGCCAGTGCGTCAGCTTCGTCATTTCCTCTCGATCCGCTGTGTCCTTTTATCCACTGTAGAGTGACTCTATTGGACTCACTTACTTGTTCTAGCAGGTGGTGGCACTGTAGGGTGAGTCCCGAGTTGTGTTCTCTCCTGTTCAGGGCCTGTAGTACAGCCGCGCTATCCGAGAGGATCCTGATATTTTGGTCAGTTACCTTTCTTCGTAGCACTGCGGTCGCAGCTTGGATTATACCTACACATTCCGCCTGGAAGATGGAGTTGTGGGCACCCAGTGCTGTTGTCTTGTGTATGTTGAGTTCTTCCGAGAACGTTCCCGCCCCGGTACCTGTTTTCATTTTAGAGCCATCTGTGTATATTCTTACTTCGTATATGTTTGAGCTATCACTTGGCTCTTCGTGCATTTGTATAGTGAAGCTTTTTGAGTGTATGTGTTTTTTGGGTACCCTATCGTGAATCGAGAGTAGCATGGGATTACTCCTTGCGTACTCGTCTATAATAGTGGTATGTTGTGCGTTAGTGTTGTTGTCCCATAAACTTAGCGCCCAGAGTCTGTAAGCTGCTGCGGCTGCCTCTTGTTGCACGTGTAGGTGCAGTGGTGTTAGGCCTATCAGGGCTTCGAGTGCTGCAGTGGGGGCAGTTCTCATACACCCTGTAGTCGCTACGCAGGCTAGTCTCTGGAACTTCTGTAGTTTGTTTATGGTAGTGCTTTGGTTTGTTCTCGGCCACCAGGCTAGGGCACCGTAAGTCAGCGAGGGCCTGATTACAGTGTTGTAGAGCCATAGGGTAATCTTTGGGCTGGGACCCCATGTTCTTCCTAGCATTCGTCGGCACTGCCAGAAAGAGATGGTGGCCTTCTTTATCTTGTTTTCTAAATGTGTTGCCCAGTTTAGTTTACTGTCTAGAGTTATACCTAGGTACTTGACCGTGTCGGATAGTGTTAGCTGCGTATCAAACAGGAACGGGAGCTGGTAGGTTCCTAGTTTACGCTTGTTGGTGAACATTACTAGTTCTGTTTTGGTTGGATTCACGGTAAGTCCATAGTCTATGCACCAGTTTTCGACGACTTTTAGTGCGTTATTCATTATGTTACACGCCACGCTGGCAAAATGTCCCGATATGAGTATCGCAAGGTCGTCTGCATAGCCTACCGTGAAGAAGCGTTGGTCATTTAGCTTAGTAATTAGATCATTAGCTACTAGGTTCCACAGAAGCGGTGACAAGACGCCGCCCTGTGGACATCCCCTTGCCACAACTCCCCTGGTCCCCCCGTGTGTGTCGATTCGTACTGCCCTCAGCTTGAGCATGCTAATGATCCAATTTACCAGCGTTGGCTCCACTCCGTGCTTTTGAAGAGATGTACTGATACTGTCAAAGTTTGTCTTGTCAAAAGCCCCTTCGATGTCCTACCTAGTAGATTATAATTATAAAGTCTTGTTTTTAAAAAAGTTAGAAAAAAAAATATTTCGACACATTGCTGTAATTATAGTCTTAACGATCACAAAATCGTTTAACACTTTTTAATGAAATTTAATTTTAAAATACATTAACTTCAACAATAAATGTATAAGGATACCATTGAAATGCGGATGCTATTGGGTAGGTTATAAGGTTATTGTCATTTAAAATGGTTCATAAAGTTAGTTTTTAAAATTGTACATTATTATAGTTAATGCGACCGATACTATCAAGTAATTTGCTATCTGTACACTGAATTTATAAATGACCAAATTGCTGTCCTTGACTTGAACTGTTTTGCCCACTACGTTTTGACAAATATGAGTTGTCAACAGCCAAAAAACTTTTAACGGCCGCCATTTTAACGCACTCACGGATTCTTACGTAAGTATTCAAAACCCAGTCCGTAGACAACCATGTGTTTTTAACTATACATACTATGTTGACGATGATGCCTTCCTAGCCGAATTTCGGCCACGGCGGCCAGTCTCAACGGAGTATAGCCAGGTGCGCAGGACATATTATAGTGCACAAACAAACAAACAAACAAACAAACAAAATTTATTATTAACCGAAAAATGTACATTATTATTATTTATAATGCTACAACTTACAATAAATATAACAGGCTGTTCGTTCCAGTATTACATCTACAGATTAAGTAGTATTAAATATATTTATTTGTGTATGTTACCAGTACCAGAACCTTGGTAAGGTGGCAGTCCTCCGTACTAGTAAAAACTGTTTTACGGCAGGATGCCATGCTCTTCCTTAGGTATATGTTTAACATTTTTTAAAGGATGGTATTTTATACATTTTAGTTCAATTAGGTTCTTATAAATATGCTTGCAATGTAGCCTAAAAACTAGAAAATTTAGGTAAGCTTAAATGTTAATACTAGGATAGATAAAAATACGAGCAGGTAAATCTGACTTTATACCGACCTACTTATCAGTTAAAAACAAAGGTAGGTAGGTACAAAAAAGATTCGTTAAATGAAAAGAAAAATTTGTTTTGGTTGACAAATTAACAATTAACAAACAATGGAATCCGATTCGCATTCGAATGTGATAGTTAGGATTGTATTTTATAAATCGTTTTAATCAAGGCAACCTAAAAACCTGCGAAAAATATATAATGTATCAACGTCCGTAGTTAATTAGTTTAACTACAGGGTCTACAAGCTAGCAATGAGAAGTAACCTGGATCGTATCTATTTTAAATAATATTACCATATATATTCATAATGAGAAAAGTTTACAATAAAAATAAACGATTAATACCCACTCAGATTTGAATGTAGGTACAAATCACATAATTTTCAATAGATACTAATCATGTACCTAGCTTTATAAGCATTTAGAAACGTTAATAAAAACAACGTTAGCAACTAAAAACATCAAACCATAATAACAGGTGAATTAGCAAAAATAAAAATCACGCATTAACAGAACAAAATTGTGTTGTTGATCAAGTAAGAAAGAACACACAACAAGTGGCACGCGAACACAGGTGCACTGTCTATTTCCTCCTTTCCCCGGTCGTGTCGGTTTGCCGTCCCATCAGATTATACACACTATGAAATCAAATAATATCCCAAAAAAAAAAACAACTTCGACGGGACTTGAACCCGCATCCTTCCCTCAGTATGGAAATGTGCTTACCAACTACACCATGAAGTCAAGTTACGTAGAAATCGGAAAAACTTTTAGGGACTTCCTTCGGACAGCGGAATTTGATTTCTTCGAAATTACCCTGAGTGTGCGGGCTAACGCACTATACTAAAAAATACCTTATACACACTTTATTATGCACAGATTATACAAACCCACCAATAGAAGTATAAATAACCCAACCGCAAAATAGCATATAAATGGAAAACTAAATCTGCACAGGAAAATTTTATCAAAACCACATTGGGTGTTTGTATTATTGCGTATTTCTCAACTAAAGCATTAATAAACTAATGAAATCATCATCATCATCAGAACAGCCCACAAATGTCCACTGGTGAACTTAGGCTTCACGACGACGGCACACATCGCGGTCCTGAGCCGCCTCTATCGATTCACGGCTACAATGTTGTCGGTCCATGAAATAAGCAAATGTAATTAATTTATGAGTATAATTAACCGATTTTACTCAAGGTCTGTTGTTGTGATACGCTGATAGGTAATTATCATTACGCTATTTGTTTTACCAGAGATATTTTAGATAACAAAGTAGGTTCTTAATTCTATTTGTAGACAAAACACCCAAAGATGGCGGCCATTTTATAGTTTGCTATCCTAAAATTATCATGCAGTAAATCTCATTATTATCAAATTTTTATAGCAAAATTTGATAAAAACTTATTTATTTTATCACAATCTTTTTAGATTTTCTTCAGTACCTTGTCAATACCCAAAATATGCGAACTATACTCGAGAAAACGTAAATTTATTCTATCTCCAGATGTCTAAGGAACCCTAATTTGTGAGTCAAGTGGCAATTTAAACGAATTACTCCTAATTTAAACAACAAACAGTCTTTATCATCCAAACCAAGATACTTCAATGCTAGTGTTTTATGAAAGCAGTAGAACTTTTACCGTGTTGTGTCAGTCTTGAGGTATGGCTTTGAATTTTAAATTACTGTTTATGTAAAACACTTTATTGCTTAACACGTTCACTGCCATGTGTCTGCGGTACGACCAGCAGGGGCGCGCCGCCCGCGCCGCAGCTGCAGGAGGTGGACATTATCCATGCGTGTTGGTGGCAATGGAAGTGTTAATCAGCTCCAATTTGTAAACTACGATCTCTGTCAGTTTCTGCGAGCTATTTGTGAGCTTGTGAAGGAAATACATACAATAAACGTATTATATCTTATGACATCTAGTTATGAAATTGCAGAGGTTATAAGATTAATACTCATAAAAATAAAAGTCGACTGCAATATACCTACTAATACTTTCATGGGCCAAAACGCAAATGTCGGTCAGTGCCAGTGCTGAACACTTTAGTTCCTTGTAATGCTATCGAACGCTTATAGGCGGACTGAACGCGGTCGTCGAGAAAGACAACCTTAAGCGACTTTGTACTATAGTGTGGAAAACTATAAAATGCACAACAAATATGAGTTCATAGCCCTTGCTCTAGACTAGAATAGACTAGACAAACAACGAATGTCACGGTGTAACGGACCGTTTTCATTTGAAAGTGTAGATGGGTGCTAATCGAGTTAACATTTACATTCCCGTAACCACAACACCGTTGAGGTGTCGATGGCAATCTCAGTTATGAATATACCTAGGTGTTCATGATCTCGGTTTTCTTCTTAAAAGGAATGGAATAACTTGATTGTTTAAAAAAAACAGACTGCAAATTTCTTCATATTTACACTATTTTTAATTTTAGCGAGACAAATACTAATCTCTTCCTATCAATCTTTATGGAATACTTTTTTATGGGTCATTCTCAGGATCATCTAAACAATAGTAAAAGAATCTTTAAAATCGGTCGACAGTTGCCGTAGAAATCGGCGAATATACATACCAAAAAACAAAAACATACCTATTTACCTACATAGAGCCTTACACTGAGCCTCGTTATTTTGAAGTCTGCTAGGTAAGGACCAGAAAATTATCGAATTAACGAGGTGAAGGTCTTGTGACTGTCTTTTGACACCATGATACCTATTGGTCTGCTCATTGATTTAATGAAGACTTTTTTACAAAACAAGTTTGGTTGTATTATTCTCTCCGGAAATCAACCCTTGTCAGCTCTAAGCTATAGGGAAGCAACCCTCAGCTTCTACTCAGCTCATCTTTTTAGATCATAGCTCTAGCTAATATCAGCTTACTGTTGAGCACGCTACATATTAAAAACCTTGGTGGAAATCGTTGAAGGTGTCTTACTGGGCCTTATGCGGAACAGCAAATCACGTTCAGCCCGATTACAAAATTGTCATTTATTTATTTTAGTTTTCGCCTGAAAAATAATAGACTGGCAACTTTTGAATTGGTTTTAGTCTTTATGGTCAGAAATCAGTCACTATTTTCTAGAAAATTCTGAAATAATATCTTGGTTTTCAATAAAACGATCATGAAGATACTTAGATACCGATTTAATGTGTGTGGCATTGGTCATTGCAAAGCGCCTCTGTATGGTTGCGTAGTTCGCCTTATCGATTTTATTGCGTTGTAGCGGCATAAAACGCAAAAAATAGTGGAATAGGCTTTGAAAGTTTAAGAGTTATTTGAGCGCTGTTATCAGACACTGTTGGCTATTTCTGATTGGATCTGAAATATTTTCCAGAATGGCAACATTCGCAATGGCTTAACTCTGCGAAAGAGGGACTCTACGAGTCCGTGGCTTGGAAAGAAAACTTATCGAGACTGCTTGCTATTGATTGATGTGTAAACATTTACAGCAATTATTTATTTATTGACTCTAAAACTTGATATTTCTCTAGTCTCCGTTAAAACTGGCTGCCGTGCTGAAATACGGCTAGGAGGACATCATCCTCTTCTTCTAGTTACTTTATACTGAACAAAAGTTAAATGTTCACATCACAACCAACGAAGACCGATTATAACATTATGTAGAGCACTCTCATTGTAGAGTTCAAATACATTCATAAACTACCTTCATAACTTGATACCCGTGACATGCTGACCTGGCACGTGCTTACCTACATGTTTCTTTCCTTAACGCTAAACTACTGAACGGATCGTTCTGAATTGACTTTAAATATACTATTCTACATCGGGCATAATATTAATTATTATTATTAACATCCTGCTTCGTCCAACTGCAGGGCCAAGATATCCCTTTTCCCCTTTCACTCTTCCAGTGCTAGTGGACCAATCCTTCTCAAATGCTAAAATAATAGCAACATTGAATAAAACAGTAATTTAAACTATTTGTATCTGAGAATAGCGCGTAAAGCTGAAGGATGAAGATTAGTTTTTTGTACGACCCACGATTCTAATATGCACAATTTATACACTTATTTATACTTAACGTACCGTACCCCATAATTACTTACATAAAAGCCAGTTGTGAAGCAGTTTTTTGTCGTCAAACCACTTAAAACTTTTAAAATTAAATTATGACTTTTTTATGTAAGAGGGTTACAATTACAAACAAGGTGACTTTCGTATTCAAGCGTTATTTGTATTATGTGAATTTACTGCAGAATATGGTACTTTATTGTGCATATTTGTCGATATAATAGCATTGCAAATATAACTCATTAGATAAGCGACAACATGGTTAATTGCCAGCAAGTCTGATAAGGGGTTTGGAAATGGGTACCCAATGGCTGTTAGTTAGCAGCTAGGAACGAGGCGCTCTACTATTTTACCTAAATTAAAATAATAACAATAATGCTGAACAATTCGCACAGCATCATCTAGCCCCAATTACATTTAAAGTAGATAGGTACCTACTTATTATTTTCTTATTTACTAGTTTCTGCCCACGGCTTCGCACAAGTTGTTTCTATGGAATCTTTTAAAGTTTATTTATATCACATGTAAACTCATGTGTGGGTTAAAAGATAAAGAAGAAACATGATAATATGTGTTGTTCTAAGTCTAGACTTATGTTTATGCAAAAATCAGCCCTATCAGTCCAATAGTATTGGCGTGAAGAAGTAACCATCTATTCTTTTCGCATTAATAATATTAGTGTAATATGTCTTTTAAATTATCGAAAAAAATGTTTGCAATAGTTTCGAATGAATTTTCCATTATTTTTGGTAAACTTTGCTTATTTTCTTCGGTTCGCTGAATTTGTTACAAAAACTAGTAACTTACGTGTTTATTTACTAAACTTTAAATAAAATATTCAAATTCATCTTAGCTACAGGTATTAGGTAGGTACTATACAATAGTAGGTACTTACTATTGTTAAGTTTTATCATGTGCCCACATGCGGGAAATTTTAATTAAAGCATTTTTAGAGAAAAAAAAATGACTCATACCTAGGTAGGTATAACTAATTAATTATAGAATTGAGTGTCGAAACTGCCTTTTTAATAAGAAGGCGAGATACTTCGTCATTCTTATGTATTTTTGTTGTTATCTCTGTAGGCATTATTTGTTTTTTGATACAAAGATAGACAAGTAAAATAACGACTGGAAATGTATTGTTTTGTTAATTTGAGTGCCTGTCCAACGTAAATTAATTAGAAAATTTTCTTTTGTACCATTACTCATCTGATCAGTATGTGGTAAGTATATATTAATATTTTAATAACAGGTAATGGATTAAAAGGATTCGGTAAATTATGTACTCAACCTACCATTTTTATATCAACAAAGCCATAGAATATAATGCAATCTAACAAGAAACAGTTTCAGTTTACTAGTTGTAGCCTACCAAAAAGGCTTAAACTGGCTAAACTAACCTTCGTATTAAATTCACAATCAATACACAACTTTTCTCGATTGATAACAATATGTCTTTTACATTTAATATAAACAGACGGTACGTTACAATTACAACTTAACGTTCACAGAAATCAAATAATATCGCAAAAATTTTCGACTTCGAAGAAAATTCTATATTATTTATTTCTTATAAATTACCCTGAGTGTGTGGGGTTACGCACTATAATAAATAACAAAAAACCTTAACGTTCACATCTCATAGTAAGCGTACCTATCATTGGGTATCTTCTTCATTTCAAATTTCTCTGATTGTGAGAAAAGTAGGTACTCAATGGCTTATTTCTTTGAATCTAACAATGCATACCGAAACATGATTATGCGGATTAGTCCGTGTAATACAATCCAACTGCTAGGTACTTTCCAATATGTAACTTTATCAATTAATAAGTAATTGTTTTTATGTGACGTATAATTTAACAATTTATAAATAAAATTTTATCTGTAACAATAAATCATTATGCATAGCTCTGTTTCCGAACGAAATTACAACCTCGCGCCTCGTGCGCATTGCGCAGCGGCTAAAGATACCCACCGAGACGCTTGGTTGCGAGTTCGACTCCCGCTTCGGGAGAAATGGTTAATAATCTACGAAGATTTATTCCGTGCCTTAGAGTTTTATTAGTATAAAAAATACTAGCATACTTATTTTAAAATGTAAAATGTATTCATTCAAGTACCTAGCTAGTTTATTAGAGAAACTTACCAAAAAGAACCTACCTAGTTAAAATGGTTCAGAAAATTTGCTTTTACAATGAAATGCTTTTAAATATAAAATGTACTTATGTGTATTTACCTACTTACCTATTTCATAAAATGTCATTCAAGTACCTAGTTTATTAGAATTTTATTAAACAACATAGGTTTATTAAAAAAGCGCATTGTGCCAACAAATAGGCGCCTACTGACGACGGTAGCAGTAGCAAAAACTTTAATTACAAAAGGGCTTTGTGCACTAAAAATACCAAGCTATGTACAATTTAGTGATAACAGCCGTATCTCTTCAATTAATGTGTCAACAGCTCTCTATAGTTGGCAAATATAAACAGTAAAAGATAGTGTTAACTTATACATTTACTAAGCACTCGCTTTGACACTTTGATAAACGCTGTTGCTATTGTAGCAATGCCTATTTGTGGATAACAGTTGGAATTTTTGAGCAGGTAATGTAACATTTCCAAGTATATTATTTATTGGCAAAGAATGAATGCACCTAATGTCGTTTGTAAGTTCGTATTTCGTGAGCGTAACTTTAAACGCGCGCGTTATTTTCCTGAACTGTCGAACTAAATATTGGTAAGGTTTTTACGATCCTATAAATTTTGTACTGAATTGTCCTTTAGGGAAATAAGCTTGTGTCTCTACTATGTAAGCTTGTAAGCTTAAGTACAAAGGGAATTACAATTTTTTGTCGTTCATTGTTCCTTTCTTTACTTATCTAGTAGGAATAGAGGTAAAGAGTCAAATGCGGACTAAAAATGTAATAATATTTACCCGAAAACGTTTCAATTATGGCGAATTTTCAATTCAATTTGTATAATAAACCAGGCATATTATTAGGTACAGAATTCTTTAATGCGTTACATATTAATACTTGTGTTTTCAATAAAAACAGCAGCGAATGCCCACATCCAATTACCTACCTACCTTTATAAAGCCAGCCGCTAGCTATGCTTGCCTGCCAGTCGTTAATGCTGTAAAGTCAATTTTATGCAAGTTACAAGCAAGAACTTAAATTATTTCAATAATGTTTTAATTAATGTGTTTGTGTAAAACATTGTCGGATAAATACGAACTTGCCTGCTCGGTGATGGTTTCAACGTGATTTGTGCAGTTACGATTATAATTTTACCAAGGTACAGTGGCTTTCACTGATAACTAACCCCTCTGTTACGTTTGAAGTCATTTTCTATGAAAACAGAACTATTTAAAAACAAGAATCTTTCTGTAAAGTGTAAATAGCAAGCCTTTTTATATAAAAACAATCTAAAACCAAAACTGATGTAATTACGAGACTTGGAAACTTCCAGGGGGGGTCAGCTAACGATGAACGCCACTGTACTTGATCAACGTGTGATTAATAGCTACTCTATGCTGATTTACGACAAATACGTGCGTTTAATTTGCGATTTTTTACTGCACTTGCATCGTGATTGAGATGTAGAAAGTGTTTCAAAGTACCAATAGGTACCAACCTGCTGTACTTAGTCTGTAGTCTTGCTGGCGTGGCGTCTGTGTAAATCGTACCAAGGTTATGATGACAATTTGCTACGTATCTACCTAGCACCATTCAGGATTAATTAGCAGCACCAATTAACAGCTGTACCTACATACAGCGACTGACAATAAATTGGTTCAGGCAGGCGGGGCACTGTAGTAAAGTGCAGAACGCTCGTCGCTCTCGTCCGAAAATTTATATCGTATTATGTTGGATAAACAAATCGAGATAATGATAATCCGCTTTTACCACAGTAGGACCTAATTAGGCTGGTTGGTAGGTAGGGTTTTTTGATTTGCTATAGCGTTCAAACAGTAAGGCCCTACCATATGATTCCTTTTCAACACCTCTGAACTTTTCACAATACTTTGAGATACTTTGATAAGGTTTTTGTTAGTACCTTCAGTTGTACGACTTGCGTTTTGTGTTGTACGAAAAACGAATACAAAAGCATTCTAAAAATTTAAAACTTCTTGAAACCTTCAACTATTATGCAGCCTAGCAAGGTCATGCTCAGACATAGCTCAGCATGTCAATGCCTCGCAGTCTTGTTTAAATATTAAAGTTTGTTCCACTTCCCCAGATTGCGGTCGGCAGGAGTACACGCGATCACAACATCGACGTTGACCTAAGCCTCGAGGGGCCGTCTGCTAAGGTCTCACGGAAGCAGGCCACCATACGACTTCGCAACACTGGCGACTTCTTCATGTCGTCTGAAGGCAAGCGACCGATATTCGTCGATGGACGCCCGATACTTCAAGGGAACAAAGTAAAACTCAACCACAATAGCGTGATCGAGGTAAATGAACTAGAAGCAATTTCGCGAGTTAATTGTAGTTACCCAAGAGTAGGGAGGTTATTATTAAGTTAAATGTAGAAAAGATATTATTAGAACCTTGATTTTGCTATGTATGACCAAATAAGTTGGCATACCTACTGTATGGTGGTAATTTTATGCCCCGATTTTTCAGGTTATTTATGTTCTTTATACGGGATGCCAGTTTAGACGTGGACTAAGCCGAAAGGGAAAAAAATAGAAAAAAAATTAATAATGTTTTCAATTCAAAAAAATCGTAGACCAAAAGTTGATCCTCTTGGGGTCCAAAATCACACCCTCTTTCGGCCTAGTATACAAGTTTCGTGGCACCGTGTATAAATGATATTTTAATTCTGTTTGTTGAAAGTCGAAACTAGGTAGGTACTGCTTCCTGTAATGATTGTTGAAAAGTTCCGTCTTTTTTGCAGATAGCGGGACTTCGCTTCATTTTCCTCGTCAACCAAGACCTCATCAGTGCTATTCGACAAGAAGCTGTTAAAGTTACGATACCTGTTTAGAATTAGGCGTACTATTTAACTGTTATAATTATAACTACCTACCTATGCATTTTACTTTAATAAACTTACGTAATTAGTAAAACAAACGCATTTTTATTTAGAACACTTTTATTTGGTCAAATTTAAAACAATATTTTAAACTAGGCACCACTAAAAAACAAAACATTTTACCTATTAACAATCAGGTGTGGTCACGGTACATTAAACACTCAATTTTTCCATTTTGTAACATTCGTTCAATTTAAAATCTATCACCAAACAAATCACGTGAGTTACTGGCATAAAATAATGCTATAACTTAACAATCTATAGAACACAAGAAATATGTGCCTTTAATAATTTAAAGATATTATAATTTAAATTCTAACATGAATCCATAACCCTTAAAACTATTATAACGTATAAATCACTTAAACATTAACAACATTTAACCATCAAAGTGCTTAAAAACCAACCACTCAATAGTGCGTAACAAACATACAATATAACCAAATTGATAAAATCTGTATAAATAGGTGTGTAATTAATTAATTAACGTACTAAATAATTTATGATTTTCAGTCATCCGCTATGTAGGTTTTTTTAAACTCCTGGACAAATATTATCACTCATTCACTTAACTATTACCGTGGAATGAATTGCACAACTGTACAATATAATTTATTTTAAAATAAAATAAACTCTTTCTTAGTCAAAATACTTAATTGTTAAAAATTGAAAACTAAAGAGTCTGGGATTTCCTGGACTTTTTTGTACCCTCAATACCTGATATAAAATCACCGTAATGTTTACTTACAATGCATTACCAACCCATGATTGTATTGAATACTTAACCCTTACACTCAACAAAAGGCCTGCAAGCAAACCCAATTAACAAAGAAAATTATATTTACACTTAATTTTTATTAATTTACTCTACAAAGGCAACTTGCAATACGTAGTGCCTCTGCTATTAAACGCAGGGCATAAAAGCACAATATTTGGTATATTTTATGAACACCCTGTACATGATATCAATATAATGTTACATATAGGCACAAACAGGTAAAACGTTTACGGTTGATTATCTATGAGATCAATAAATATAACAGGTATACTATATAATATTATTTCCAAAATATTTTAAATGTCCCACATTCTTTAAAGGTAATAAAATAACTGTATAATAATAATAATGTAGTATGAAGTAGATCCTATACTAAAACCATCTAAAACTATATTTGGTGCAGCGTATAATATCAGCTTGTTAAAAAAGGCACTGTAGCGCATAAAAACTTGAATCTAGGTACGCGCATATATTTATAGAAAATATTATAAAAAAATCGCTACCTCACCCATCTCACCGAAGTTAAATTCGCAAATAATACTTTTAAAAGTTAATATCCTGTTCATATACATTTAGATAGATAGGAAAGGTAATGGGTAAGGTACGCGACTTATGAGGAAAATACATTTTTAATTAACATTTGAATAATTTAGGATTAGTGAAATAGCAAGTAGGTAGTTCCATAGGTACTCAACGATAATGGTATTGTGTCTCGAGTATTGGCTTTGGCTATTTCACGCTATAATTTTATTACCTTACCTACCTACCTTATAACGCAATGTTTCAATCTAAACACAAGAACAACACAAACGAAAGTATCTACATACAGAAAATTGATAAGTACCATCTATTCAATTAATAAAATTTTGCGTGTCTAAAATATGTATAGTATTTTTATTTGTACTTCAACAACACATTTACTTAGCATACATCTTTAGTCATACATGTCCTATAGATATAAAACATTCATTTGGTAGGTACGGTAAATGTATGTTTTGATTTTTTAAACTTAATATTTTATACTTACGTCTTAATATTTAAATGAGCAATGGTTGATTAATAAAGATTCACAATAACGTGATTTATTAGAGATACTTATACATTCATAACTTGGTGAAATATATTTATTTCAATATTTACCTATATTATGCGGAAATAGGTAGAATGCTTAGAAAAGGATGAATGTATAAATCATCATAAATTACACTAAAAAATAGTGACGAAGGCTTATCAAATAGAGGTAATTATAAACTATATTTTAAAATAGATTTACTCATCGACATAATAACAAATTCTTTTCAATGGAATGGAAATGGAAGTATGTAACTACTAGGTAGTTAAAAGAATTAAACTTTGAATTTACAACAATTATGATCAGATCTGCACTACTATACAATGCTTTAGATTATTTTATATAGCATATTTTTTTATCACACTTTTTTATGAATTTGGCGCCTTTTTTAATTATATACTCAACTAAAAGGTAACTAAAGTAGGTAATAAAAACTAAGGATGTTGTTTAATAGGATAGGGCCCATAGGAATAGGATTGGGGTCAAAGTCTGAGCAGTAAGTTAATTATAAGGTCATCAAGACATACCAACATACTTATTATGTATGTTTTAATCGAATTGTATATTTTAAATCACCAGGTGTTTTTGGTTGAGATATGATAAATTTTGTGCTACTGACAGACTTATATTTTTTGAATTTTTCTGCTAATATGTAGGCATTCTTGCGATGGCTGAAAATAGCTTTAGTTTTATTCCTGGTAGCCATTTTATCAATAAAAATACTTTTTTCCAGGAATACCCAAGGTTGCCACTTCCTTCCCGTCAGATCGGGATTGAATGATTTTTTTTTTGGAGTACTAGCATAGTGCGACCCATTTTCGCTCTTTTTTATGACAACTTTAGGAACTACAGTTTTAGGTTTTTTGCTTTTTTCTTTGTGTTTTTTGAATTGTATTTCATCTATACTTTTAAGAACATCATCAAAGTTTAGCTTTGGTTTTTTAGCAATTCTAGGAATAACAGCGTGTTGCTGTCTTACCTTTGGTTTTGACTCACTTTGGGACACCTTCAATTGTTTTAACTTTAGTAAACTTTGTTGAGGTAAAGTTATTCGTACTTTAAGATCACGTATTGATTCTTTAATAGGTGGAATGTATTTTTGAGCAGCCTTAGTCATTAGTGGACGGTTAGGGAAATGAACATCAGAAGCTGAATATCCATTATTCTCAGTAAATTTACAACGAGGTCTATTCATTTTTTCTACTTCATTTATTTGTGATATTCGAGCACCATTTAAATTTGTTATTTTTAATACTAGGCTTGAATTCTTTTCCTCTGAAGTTGTCGATGATACTTCAGGGGAACTAGAAGTTGTGCACGACGTCGACATTTTCGTACAAATGGAATCATCTTTTAAATTATAATCAAACACATCGTCTAGGCTCGACTCGCATGAATGAACAGTGCTATCTTGTGTTCTTTTGGTAAAGTAGTCGACAGGTTTAGGTAAAATGTGTTCATCATTATCATTTTCCGCACTACTAACATCAAGATAGTCATCAATTTTTCTCAAAGGTGAAAGCTCCTTCACAAACACATTTTCTTTATTTTCTGGGGTTTCTAAGCGGAATTCACTTGAAACATGTGTGGGATCTATATAGTCTGGGATATGTGTTGGCGAGGCTTTCCATTCATCAGATTCTAAATTAATATTTCCTGCATCATTGTCGGACAAATTATTATCTGAATCTGAAATGTGCTTATCTCCATATAACAGTGTTTTGTTCATTATATCCATATGTGGAGTTTTATAAAGAGCATCAACAACTTGAGCATCTTCAAAAGACATTTTTTCACCATGCAATAGCTTAACTTTATCTGTGTAACAAGTACTTGCTATATCATAAAAAATTGAATTGTCATGATAATTTTCTTGCGCAGTATCTGCTGGCGACGTAGGAGCACTAATAACAACGTTTTCAGCAACTTCGTCGCTATAAACAGTTTCGACGCAACCAATATCTTCGATCCATGGCCCTTGACTCGAATTTTCTTTTTCACATTCTAATGTTTCACTGTTTACGAACTCATTGTTTGTTTCATCTGCATTTGTATATAATTCTTGTATTGGGCTAGTGCTATCGTTATTACTTTCTGTAGCTACTTCGGTGGTGATAAAGTTTCCTTGCAATTCTGCGATGCATAGTTTATCTTCATTATCTTCAGTTATTATACAATCTTCATCAATCAATATACAAAAAGACACATTTTCTTCGAAGTTAACGGAATTTCTTCGGTTATTAGATATCAAATTTTCAAATCCATTTATTTTATTACGCTTTGGAGGCCAAGTCGAATGTGAATTTTCTACATCTTGTGCATTATCATGTATGTGCATGTTCAAAGCCGAATCTGAGAGTGCTCTTTTCAAAGGTCGAAGACGTTTGACTGGAGAAAAATAATTAATACTGTGATCACTGCACTTAATATCATTTTTTTTATCATTATTATCATCGCAGTTAAGATGTAGAACGCTTTCATTTCTATTGAGAATATTTTCTGTAATTTGAGATATGATTGAATTATTAGTATAACTAAATGAAATATCTTGAGTATCTATCAAGTCAGTTTGATCATCACACTCTGGAATACAATCACTTTCAAAATTTGAATCATATTTTTCATTTATTGAACAACTAACTTCTGCAATGATATCATTAGTGTCATTTGGAAACGGTATTATATCCATAGAATTACTGGATTCATCGCGTAATTTCTCATGAGTACATTCTAAATCTGGATTATTTGAATTAATTTCCGAGTATTTCATATTTTCTCCTACATGTAAGTCAGCAATATCCTCCAATTGGTATCCAATTGGTACCTCTACAACACATTTGATATTTTTTTGTTGGTGTGTCACTTTTCCTTCAGCGTTAATAGTCAGTTTTTGATAAAAAGGACAATATTTTCTTATATTCCAACGAGTATTGTTTCTCTTCGTAAATAATGAATAACGAATGTTATCACTCAATATTTTTTCCGTATTATTAGAAAACATTTCGTTTGTGCAAATATTTGTGGTGTCCACTTTATCAAATGGAATGATTAGATCGGTTTCATTGGTCACAGTTTTATTGTCATTTTGTGTATGTATAATATCTTCTTCTAATTTCATAGTAAAATCAGACTTGTGTTCTGTTTTATTTTCCTGTATATTTTTGATTTCGTTCTTAATATCCAGTTCACAGTTGCGAAGTGGTTGTTCATCGCCCTCTGCATTAACTATTTCCTTTCGAGGCGATGTTTGAGATAAATCACAATTTTCATTATGATTATTTTCGTTTTCAGTATGAACACAATAATCATGTTTGCCTAATTCACCATTTTCAATATTAACTGTTTTAGGAATTGACTTTTTATTCGGCTGTTCAAATAGGATTTGCATATTGGCGTCAACTTTATCGTATATGTCGTTCGTTTGTCTATAATTTTTGGCGTCAGAAACCTTATACTCACCTATTGTAGTTGCAACAGTACTGCTGTTAGCAGAAGAAATTTGCCCGCATGATGGGATTCCTGGCAAGTCTTTACTATTGTTGTCATTTCCCGACCCTGCTTGGTGTATGTCTTCATCACAGTCGTCACTTTCAATGATTTCATTCATGAATTTAAGATTAGATAACGTTTCCTTATCTTTTGAAACAAAATCTTGGTTTATATTATCACCAGAAATGTCAGTGATACTACTCTGATCGTTTTCGCCAAAAGAATTCTTGTTGGACTCGTATCCTGAATCAGTGCTACCACCATATTTGTCAAATAAAAGTTTATTTTCGGACACCTTCACACCATAGTCATCAAATTCAATGTTTTCGGCTAAGATTTTAGTTTTATTAGCCAAGGAATTAATCACCAGTTCACTCTTTTTAGTTCGATGTGCTACCAACTCTTTTGTAAAATCATCAGGAATAGTTGTCTTTATTTCTTCGACATCATTAGAATCCATACCTGTGTTAGTATCATGTAAAAGGGTGAAATGGTCCGGTTCATGTATTTTAATATATTCTATATTATCTGAATTTTTAAATGTATCATCGGAGGTATGAGAGTGTGGCGGTGATAGGGCGTCGACAACAAATGCATTTCCATTATTTTTATTCAGGCTCTCTGTTCTTAGAGCATCCGAATCATTCGTTTTATCTAGTAGAAGTTCAGTGACCGAAATTAAATCGCTATAATATTTACTTGAATTATGAATGCTTTCAGTGTTTATTTCACTTGCAGCATCCTTAATTACACCAGTTTCTATGCTTGTACTATCTATATTCTGTTCAGAATCGTCGATGACGACTGTTTCTTTGTGTTTACGATTTTTATCATTAGTTGATATATCGGTATTAGATTGGGAATCTATACACTGTATTTCTGCATTTTTTTCAGATAGTATGTTGTTACATTCACGAGAAATTATGTTAGTGCTGGAATTTGTTTGACTAACTTCTATTTCAGTGCCAGTACTTATTGTGAGATTGTCCTCAGTTATATTACGCTCAAGTATTTCTGTTCTTATTCTTGATTTTTGACCGGTTTCTTCGGTATCAAGGCTTGAACCTTCTGAAGGTTTTATTTGTTCCCCGTTTTCAGTAGACATTGACTTGAGTTTTTCTTCATCTTCAATAGTTTTTTGGTTTAAAGATATTATTTTGTAACTTTTTTGTTTTACGATAACGTTGGTAAACGTTTCTTTAGATTTCGAAGAAGGGGTTATTTTATTTTCGTGGGAAACAGTGCCCATTTCACTGTCAGATACTTCTCTTGAATGATCCATTTCGTTTGTTTCAACATCTTCTGTTAAATTTTCGGCAGGTTTTTCGTTAATAGAGACGTTATGTTGTTTAGCGTCTTCAATTTTTATTATACAGTCAGTATTAGAATTGTTTTTTACAATGATACTTTTCATGCTTATTTTATCCGAGACAAACACAGGGGATTGTTCTACCGAATCTTGATAATTATGTTTTACTGCATAATCATTTTCAAAATCACTATCGAAATTACTCTCAGTTAACATTTCTGGCGTTATGTCATCATATGCATTTATTATTGGAAGATCATTTTCGGATTTGTTTTGACTAAAATCTAGGGCTGATTCTGTTTGATGCGATTTGAGCTTTAAGCTATTTGTGGTATCAGATTTATCTACAGCGTGTGAATTATTTTGAGTAAGATTCATTGGTGTATCGACTTCATCACCAGTTTTACATATATTGTGTTTTTCTTCATATTTTTTAACATTTTCAGGATTCTCAATTATGACGCTATCTTTTCTAGAAGCGTTCGCATTAGATTCATTGCTTTTACTGTCGAAATTATGCACAGTTGGTTTTCGATTTTCAACTTCATTTGTAAGGTAATCAGCTGGTTCGTTGGTACAAATTTGTAAATTATTTTGAGTTGTTTTATTACTTGAAGCAGTTTTCACGTTGTCTTCTATTTTGTCAGGATAATAGTTTTCGAGCAAATTGCAACCTCCTTTATTCGCATTTATGAACTGTTGATTAACTTCGGGGAAATTAAGCTCTATTTCATTATCCAGTCTAGGCAATGAAGCTAGACATACTCCAGAGTTAGTTTCTAAATCTTGCAAGCTATAATTCGAGGTCTTGACAGGTTCCATATTGTTTGTCGAAAAGGGACTGCCAACCATTTTACAGCTTGAATTTTCATAGGTGGTAAGTGTACTCTCATGTCTCTGTATTTTATGACTAGATGTGTTTCCATCTATTCTCAGTGACAGTGGTGATTTTGCTTTATATGAAAGGGGATTTGTTACTTTCTCAATAACTCTTTCGCCTAGAATATTTTGAACTGGTGATGCAATTTCTACATTCAACATTTTAGGACTACAGGGTTTTATTTCGAAGTTACAGCCGACTTCTTTATGAATTACAGATTGACTTATCTTAGCTTCTACATCCAATGGCGAAATTGGCCTAGGTAACACTTCAACTATGCGTTTTATAGCATTTTTCCGATCTTTTGTAGACATATACTCCTTGGCACTAGAAGATTTGAAGTTGTTCATGTTTGAAAACTCAATTACTTCTTCAAACTGATTTAATAGTTCAATGTTATTGTACCCTTTGATATTCTCTGGTAACTTTGAAACTTTCTGAATGTGTTCATATTTAGCAAGTTCTTCACTGGGCACATTTACTAGCCCAAGGACATAAAGCTGATCTTGACTTTTAGTGTTTTCTTGTCTTTTCAAAAGATTATTGGGATCAGATAGTTTTGGAACAGTTACATTTTTGCTGTTAGCATTTGTAGAGTTTTCTTCATCCCCTTCATTCCACATGGAAAGAAATTGTCTGACATCAATTTTCGGGTTGTCTTTAGTATTGGTAGGATTTGTGTCATGCTTGGGCAAGTTATGTGGATTTCCTATTATAGGTTGATACCTAAAGTCATGTCTCCTATAATATTCATTTTGCAACCTGTTATTACCACAGTCAATACTTCTTGCACTTGCAGAGGAAGATTGACTTACATAGCCGCAGTCTTCCTGAGAAGTTACTGGCATATGGTGGTCATTACTAGTATTAGAATCAGTTGGAGATATAGCAATTGTACATGGAGAGAATTGAGATGTTTGTTGGTTTGAAGGATTAAAACCAATGGGGTGTTCAAAATGCCTATAATGTGGCACATATTCATAAGTTTTAGTATTATCTTTTCTTTGGTATTGCTGCATTTGGGTTGGGTGCATACCAGCTGGAACATAATTTGTAATAGTGCCTGGTTTTTGAACTTGGTGACCTCTAGACATATCATTGACAAAAAAGTCAGGCAAAGTATACTTTAATTTTGCATTTTCATAGTCTACATAAGCTTTATTGGGATCAAAGGGTGGTTTACCTGATGTTTTGATTGAAGCATCTGGATACGAGGGAGCCTTGCCTTGGGTATGAGCTATTCCAGGCTGATAGGAAGGATGCATAAAGTGGTTTCGGATTGGCATGTTATAGTTTTGGTTAGGTCTTTGGTATCCTTCAATATTGGGTTCAGGTACTCTATTTTCTAAATACTTTAAGTGGGGATACATAGGATATGGATGTGGTCTAGTGTTGGATATGTCATATTTATGAGGCAAATAAGGTGGTGGTGGATGGAAGGGACTTGGGTAGTTACTAATGTAATCATACCTTGCTTGTGGATACCTCTCTTTTACAGATGGATAAGGCTTGAAGCGAACACTTGCATCTTGATAGTAGGAGTCAGGATAAACATAGCCAGCTTCTTCCGGGAATGTTCTGTGAGGTCTCGACATAGGCACTGCTGGTGGTCTCGGGCCAGTACCATTAGGGTACTGTGGATACTGGTACACATCATGAGCCCCGTACATCCTTGAAGCATGTATGTTGACACCACTCGGGGGCCAGGCATGCGGTGCAGTCCGAGTCAGGGGTGAATTCACACTAGGCACACACATTTCTGCTTCCCTAACATTTTTAGGTTCATTGGGTAAAAAGTTCACAGTATAAGGCACATCACAATACTTGGCTTCCGGAGCCATGGTTTGTTTAGTATTTTTTGGGTGTATAGCATTTGGATCTTGAACACTGCCTAAATTAGCATCATTAGCATGTTTAATACTGCTATAGGTGGGTGACACCATGATGCGGGGCATGTTTTCTTGGAATGTTTGTCTTGGTGAGATGTTCCGCAGAGGGTTTACATTGTTGAATGGCTTATGAGGATATTCCGGTGGGCGAGGATATATATTTTCAGTTCTTGTCCATATGTCTAATGAGGCTTTTTTTAGATATGCTTCATTAGAAGAGGGTGGAGGCGCTACCCGGTCGGGCCCAATGACGGCGCAGGGCCGCACGGTCGCCTCCGCTTTAGCCAATGGATTAGATCCGATATCTTGATACGGCTTGTTTCTGATACTCTGTATCGCGACTCCGCTCTGAGAGTACTTGTTGCCATCGTTGCGTTCACCCAGAGCAGTTTCTATCCTCAAATCTTTAGCATCCATTACCACCGAATCGTCGAGGCATATTCTTGAACGTTCTCATTGTAATTCTTCTGAGACCTTAGGATACAGAGGCGCCACATTACAATGTCCATGCATGGTGATCTGAAAATAAACAAATTATCAGAGGATTGCCCAATGTCAACTCAACTGTCAAAACACTGCCACATAAGCCTGCAGATCTATGCAAAAAACTCTTTGATTAAATTGCCCAAATGAAGATATTTTGTAATACCTTACCTTTCCGAAATCCCGTAAAACATCAATATTATTTCCAAGGAAACACCGATTTATTACGTTCCCGTTCCGTCCTCCATCCATCCATCCTTTAGCTATGTTGCCATGTATTAAACAATTTCGTAGAAAGAGTATGCTATAGAACACGCGCAAATGCTATCGCATTCACACATAAAGAGAGAACGACTTATGCCTAAAACCTAAGAAGAAATGAGATAGAGCGAATGGCTTGCTATCACTTTCACGCGTGCCGGTTTTTTCATTGTTTAGCAACTCTAGTTGCTAAACAAATTTCCTACACATCGACGGAGCTCGACACGAGAATCATCGAAATTGTTGTAAAATTTTGATTTCTAAGTATAAATGTGAATAAAGTGTTCCTGTGGACGTCCCCGCACCTAAAAACAATAAAAACTAAAGGCAACAATGGTGCGGTGCTGTGTTTTCGAATGTACAAGTGACAGTGAAGCAAAAGTGCCGAATTTATCATTCCACTCGTAAGTACAAGTTCTTTTGACTACAAAAAGGATCAAAATTTACAGATTCATAGATTTACATGAACAATTAAGAGGTACAAGGCTCAAAAGTTATGTTTTATGAAAATTTTAATTCATATAACCTAACATTGCGAAAATTTAGGGTTGCCTGCACTCGACAATAAAATTCCCCAAATGGCGCGTTGAAATATTTTTGAATACGTACATAACGAGAAACATTATCTTAAAACTAGTTTATGCCCGCGGCTTCGCACGCATTGTTTCTATGGAAACGTTTAAGGGTGTGATTTCTATCCCATAGGAACTGATTTATGGAATAAAAAGTATTTTAGAATTAGATACCTGTATGCAAAATTTCAGCCGAACCTTTCAGTAGTAAGTAGCGTGAAGAGGTAAACATCCATTCATCCATCCATCCAAACTTTCGCATTTATTATTTAAGTGTCATGTTTTTATTTGTTACAGATTTCCTGCAGATAAACATCTACGTTTGCGTTGGAAAGAAGCAACGGGTTGCAAAGATTGGGGACCCAAAATATAGTCCAAATTTTTTAGTAAACATTTCTATGAAAATTTATTAATAAAAATGTAACAGCGAACTTATCTTTTCCCTCATGCTGTTTCAAGGCTGGTACGTAATATATATAAAAAGAATGAAAGTCTGTTTAAGACTCTGAGAAAGTTTGTCATACCTACTTTGTATTATAATCTACCTTCCAAACAAATATAGAAATAACCAATCAAAATATTTAAATATTGGGTAGTATTACTTTTATATAGGGTGTAACAAAGAGTAAGGACCAAACTTTAGCTTCGATCAAAGAACACAGGAAAATATGAAAATTTAAAACAAATAAATTAAAACGAAATTATCACTAGACTGGGTAATGAATGAATGACTGTTGTCATTTGCTTATTATCATAGAACCGAGGAAAAATGCATTTGTAAGACCTATCTATCACATCTAAGAAGCGTTGTCCGCTGTGATGACGTCGCGGGTCGTTGAACTCCACGGTCAACGACCCACGACGAAGGTGTTTTGTGTTTTAAAGGAGTTGTAAAAAGGTACGTAGGCCTTTTTAGTTTATTTTACCTGAAAACAAGCACAACATTTAATTTACTTATTTTTCGAAACTATTCGGGAATTTTTCTTCGGTTCTATAATCAAGTCCGAACCCACCCATGAAAGTTTAGTGCTTACTTTTTGTTACAACCTGTATATTATTCATCATTAATAATTATGATTCAATATTCTTACATACAATAATATAGATTTAATTTGAGAAAATTAAATCTGAGAATGTAAAAGAAATGCAATCCACTATAAAAAATAATAAATTTTATTTAACTAAAGACTATGATTTGATTAAGAACATATTGAAATAATCGTCTTAAAGACTGATCATACATACTTATTAAATACTTATTCAAAACTTGTTCTAATGTTGTCTGAAATAAATGTGTTATTATTATTATTTTTAATTATAACAGAATATAAATATTTGGATTAGTAGGCAGGAATGTTGGTAATATTGTGGTGAAAAATGTCATATAATTTTGTTGTATTTGCACGTTTTTCTTTTTAGCTGCATAATAATTTTAAAAGTGCCATTAAATTTCGTATTAAAGGTTACCTTAGCAATATCTAAACCGTAAGATTTAATTTATTAGGAGAAATGTGATTTCGAAGTCTGTTGGCTAAGCCTGGTTAACGTGTAAGAATTAAATTCCCTAATAAAAATGTTGTTTAATTACTATTAACATAAAACTATTGATATTATTTTTCTATATTCTAGTGTTTAAAATTATCTCTACTCATATCGTAATAAGTGCCTATAGCTACATAACAAAACAAAATTGATAGGTACCTAACTAAACGTTGTTTCCTTTCTAGGCTTAGTTAAATTAAATGTTTACCTATTCCCACATTCTTACCTAATTTAAGTACCTACTTATATATTTATTTACTAGAAAACTAATAACTTTACTGGAACTGGAACGATTAAACTTAACCAAATACACAAAAAAGTTTAAAGTTTGTTTTAAATCCTAACAGAACAGGATCAATAGGTTGGAAGTGCGCAAGTAATAAAATAAGACCTACCGGACCGAGGAATACCTGCAGGCTGTAACAAAAAGTAAGGACCAGTACTTAAAACATTCACTACAAAGGTCAACCAAGGTTTGGTGGAATTTCCTGTTCTGAATTTGAACACCCAAATTTATGAAATGGAAAATCGCAAATCCAATCCACCAACAGAGACATGAAATAAGAAACCTAAAATCGGGGTAATAAAATTGCATGGCAACACTTTCCCCCCACCACCTTGCAATCTTTGGTCTTGCTCATCGGCACGCTTGCCAGACATCTGGTTATATTTAATCTGTGAACAATTTAAACATAAAATTCGACTGCAACTTCTTGGAAAATGGCTCCACATGTAATTTATTTAGTGTTGCCAGTTTTCCTAGTTAATGCTGCGTACACACAGGTTATTCTGCGTTTGCTCCCGCATGCACGCCAACGAACGTGAACGTGACAACGAATATCCTACTGCGTTCGTTGGGCCGCCGGTGTGTACGCAGCAGTCGTTGGCCTTCGAAGGTACGTCCAAAAACATTTAGTAGAGCAAACGAACATGGCAAGGCACCTGATTCCGGCTTGCCTTTTTAAATTTGTACATGGATGACTACGAAATAATTATAATCGCTATTTCTACGGTAATGGTGGGTACAGAGCAAGCGAACGAGAGCGAGTGAATGTAACGTGGGATGCGAAGATCGGTACATTATAAATATTACGCCGCTGTTGGTAAAATCAAATTACCTACGCGAGTGCGTGTGACGTCACTGACTCGGTTGAGTGTTATGAGCGGAGCGCAGCAGGCACTCTTACTTCACGATTCGACGGTTAAAAAGGTGAATGTGACTTTGAAACAAATTCCGATTTGTGTCTAACAAATCGGAATTTGTTTCAAAGTCACATAGGTACATATAACCAAACAAATAGTCGTCGTGACTTCGTAAATTTTTGTTGTAGAACATTTTTGCACTGTGTGTTAAAGATTTCTTCGTTCTAAAAATCTGTATTATCAACTAAAAACTTTACGGATCCTCATTACATGAATTAGTATTGTACGAAAAGCGATTTTCTATACCCACATCTCACGCATTGCTTTAATAAATTCTAATCTTGGGGGTATTATTGAAATTTTTGATTGACATAGCATATGCTTTGGAATGAAAAATTTGAAGTGGAAGAAGAGGGCAGCAAAATAAAGGAAGACTGAGGGCAAGTGTATTCTTGAAGAAGGTTTAAGTGTTTTCAAAAATGCTCGGAACACTTCGTGTGAGAGTCAGATTCACATTTGGCGGGTTTTACAATGCGATCGAAAAGAATAGAAAATAAATGAGCGCGATGCTGTCGTTTAGATGGCAACACGAATACTACGACGCAAACAGTCTTGATCCTTGCGTTTAGCAATACAATTTTGTTGAAAACGTGGATGTCAATAGATACAAATCCGAACGAAAATAGTAGAAATTAATGATCAAGGAACGAAAATTTGTTAAAAATTAGGATTGAATAGAACCTGCATGTTTCTGTCATAGAGAATAAAAGTAGAGTACCTACTCTTGTCTGACATGACTGACTCGAGTTGTCTGTGTTCAATAGAAATAAAAATATGATGTAGGTATTTTAGAATTACCAAAAAAGAATAAATGTTTCCTACTGAAATCTAGTTCTGAATTTAGTGCAAATTTAACAAAATTTACTGTAAACTGGCAATTGGCAATTCTCTATGAATGTTGTTTATACCTAGGCTAAATTAATTTAAGATAACAAACGTAATCTCATATTCTTATTGGTATCGTTATCATTTATTCTTCAAAATATTAGATATACTTTAGCATGACTAGTTTACTAAACCACTTTTAAAAATATTCTACTAAAATATCATAATCAACAAAATAGGTAGGTGCATGTTTTCTGATTGCACACATAATGAAATCGTCCGATCGTTATAAGGTTTTCCTTTTCTTTTTTTCTGCAGGAAATTTGAATAGTTTTTTGTTATGTATGATAGTAGAACCTTGCATCTTTAATCTCTGATACATAACGGATGAAGTTATTTAAAAACAAATTTAAATTATACTGAAATGTAACGCAGGACCGTTAAGAATGGCAGATGGGTTTTGAGGTCAACAAATAGCAAAAACGGATGATGTTGATGATTTTGTTTTAAAGGCTCAAAATATGGAAGTGGACTATACTTTTTGCGATACAAACGGAAATAAACATTAAAATACCATGAACAAAATTTGCAAAAAAACAACATAAATATTACTCAGACAATCAAATTCACAAGTTTAATCGTTTGAGAGAGGCAGATTTTACTACTTAAATACCATAGAATCAAGTATTTATCAGAGATTTCGGAGGTTCTTAAATAATTGTCCGTAACATAGGGCCATAGCTTTCCCACTTGAAATTCGGCTAAACAAGGTAATAAAACATTATCAATCACTTTTCTTGTTCCACTGCGATTAGTTTTTTACATGTTGGATTAGGTACACTAATTAACACCTTATTATATTACACATTATAACAGTTATTTTAATGCTAATTTCGTTGAGGTACCCAATGTATTTACATTTGCGTGACATTTTGAAAAGATTTGACATTGGTTTCGTATTGCCAGAGCAAAGGTTTAGTTTTGTTCCATTTTAATTAATTTCTACTCATTTCGGTCCAGATATACATAATTTTTTATGTGGCCACAGGTTTTATACACCACAATAGGTATATTTTCAACATGTTCGTGGACGGAAGAAATCATTTTCTAAGGGTTTGGTAAGGTAAGGGTTTTCCTTTCCTACCTTTCGATCAGGGAATTGATTGATTTCCTTCGTTCGAGAGAAGACCA
Organism: Eupithecia subumbrata; assembly: GCA_949316285.1. Taxonomy (NCBI): domain Eukaryota; kingdom Metazoa; phylum Arthropoda; class Insecta; order Lepidoptera; family Geometridae; genus Eupithecia; species Eupithecia subumbrata. The sequence continues at coordinate 23,684,504 of OX438644.1, read as the reverse complement.
ACGCAATAAGTCAAGCCAATTTCTGGGCCTATCAATCAACATCATTGGAGGACGTAACGTTACCTCTGAGTACTGAAACCAATGGAGATGGCATACCTACGAAAAAAACGTGTATACCTACAGTTCAGAGGAAACAAAAATGGCTCCTTTCCGTAGTGCTGCCCTATTGTATATCGATATATTCATCGACACAGATACTTTGGTGACCATACTTTATCTTATTGATTTAATTTTCACCTCGATCATGTGAAACGGAATTGTATAGTATAAAAAAATTTATGCACAAATTACAGAGACAATGTGTACGTGCATACATGCACCCAACCATGGCTCGATCGCGCTCGTGAGACGCATCAACTTGTTACTAAGAAAGTGCAATTTTATCAATGTTTATTTAATAAAATAGGTACTGAAATAAAACAAAAAGCTACATAATTGCGATAGTATATTATTTTTATACAACAAAGATTTTAATGACAATATTGAACCCGTTTTACTAAGTAGGTACCTATGTAGTGACCATAAAAAGTTTAAATGATATAATTTTGAACAACACACTTGTAAAACCTTCACAATACAAATCTCAGATACACAATCGCTTATGTTTTCATACAATTTTCCAAACAATTCAATCAGTCGCATTAATTTACAATCACAAAACTATAAACAATCGCATTTGGTGAATGCAGAAGATATTAAAATCTTCTGCATTCACCCAATGCGATTGTTTTAAATCTTTGATAATATTTGAAAAATCTACAATTTTCTTTTTTTGTCTTCTTACTTTTTCATTTAATGTTTTTTGTTGTAGTTTTCAGATTTTAAATCTGTGGTGTTTGGTATATACATGATAAGTCCGAAATTGGTCATTTTCTGATTAATCATCACCCGAAATCAGTTTTTTTTTCTCTTTCGTTTGATCTTTATAAGGTAAGTCTACCAATGCTAGAAGTATACGCAATCGCTTGCTCTATGAATGATAAGTCATATAAATTATGATCTATTTATGATAAAAAAACTTATCATGCCTTTGCAACACAAATACGTATTATGCAACATGGTCCACTTCATATAAGTGTACTTATCATAATTATATCTAACAATATTTGTTCCGAAATTTTCTTTAAACGTGTTATGTCGACTTATCTTACTTGTATCACTTTATCATTCGAACAATAAAAAAAAATCGTTTTGTTTAGTACTAAGTTGATAAGTACCAATAATTCCTAAACTAGACCATTTTTTATATATTTTCCTTATGTAATAAAAACTTAACCATATTACATATATCATTAAAATAAAAATATAACACTGAGTGTCTTTTCCTATTAGTTATGATTTTTTTAAACTTCAAATGCTCGTCCTTAAAAAACTGGTTTTTGGACTTATCATGTAAATATCAAACACTACAGAAATTTAATTGTTTAATAGTTTCCAGTGTTGCATCCGGTACCTGTAAATCAAAATAATACATAAATATCCCAGTGCTAATATATTGAGGACAAAAATAAGAACCAAGAATGTTCTATACAGCTTTTCATTCAAGTCGTCATGTCTTATAATATAAATCGACTGGGGAATTACAATATTTTTTGTCATTATTGAGAACTTGGGACATCATCACCAAAGCTGGTTATCAGTTGTCTTCTTAAAAGAATCAGAGCATGAAATTATATTTGACTGAGTGATTGCATTTTCTGCATGTCTGCAGTGCAATGAATTCCTAACCGAACTCTTACGAAGTCAAGAAGTGTTTTTTTTTTATTATCACTCTAATAATGCGAAAGTTTGGATGGATGCTTGTTACCTCTTCACAACAAAACTACATAACGGATCGAGCTAAAATTTTCATACAGGTAGTTCAAGCCTGGAATAAAATAAAATATAAACCATTGTCATTTCATATACATACCGGTAAATTTGAGATACTCTCATTGGACGTACTGGGGATTCGATCTTGACAATTAATGTGTGAACTCACATTTTTAACCTGAAAATTAAGAAGGTTTTTAGCATAATAATTGTTTCTAGTTTTTTCCATCATAGGCTTAATTGTTTTATATTGAAATTGAGATGTAGAGTACTTGGGCCAGCTGCTTTTATTTGTAAAAGCTAAAAAATAAACGGCAGACCGTGTGCCATAAGGTAACTGGGGTAGGTGAAACCAAGTGCAACAGCTTGGTGGATTTTTTAAACCCGGTAAGCCGCTCGGCTGTTTTAAGAATTTTTAAGTTTCTTTAGATTTTTTCCGAAATTTTAACTATTTAGCTGTAACTTTTTTTTTACGAAATAACATGTAGGTATTGCATGTTTTTAAGACATCTAGCATGTTAGCCCGTACTATTAATTTCAATATTTACATGAGTTCTAGGTAAATAAAGTAGCTATGGGCATTCAAAGTGTTGAAATATATAAATTAAAAGTTTAGCGTTCAACTTAGGATTAAATAAAAAAAAACTAATTGTAAAATAATTTCGAACTAAAATTTTACATCACTAAATAGTTCAAAATTCCGAAAAAATCCAAATCTTGAAAAAACAAAAAAAGCCGCAAGCTCTTGCACTCGATTCCACCTACACCAAGTTACAGTATGGCACACGGTCTGCCGAACACCCTGTATAATAACTACGGTTTATTTTATAGTATAACATAAATAGGTAAGGAGTAAAGCGAGTAATAAATAAAGATATTCACCTCATCTGACGCATCACATAGGTATTTTATAAGTAGATGGAGTCTGGTTTGGGTCTATTTCTGATAAAGTACTGGATGTACTCGATCGGGCTGGAGGCTGAAACATCATGACGGAAGAATAAGTATAAAATAAAACATTATTTGTCAGCCAAAACTAATAGACTCTAGAAAGCTGACGTTTAGGAAGTAAATAAGTTTATTTTGCAAGGAAATAATTTGCTGGGAGAGGTTTTTGTAAAAATACATGTTAAAAGGGATTTGAAGTATGGGCTATAATATTACTTTGGGTCAGATTTATTTACTAACTTAATATTCATTAATAGTTAAATTTAACCCCTTTGGAAAAATGAAGGTGAAAAAGTTTGTAAATATACACGATGAAGTTTATGGGAGTAAGGGTCAAGTACGAGTCAAGTAAAATACTTACTAAAAAGATTCGTGATGGTATGGTATCCTTTTGCAATGTCGTGATATTTAAAGTTCTATTGAAACACGATTGGTTCGTCAAAATGAAGAGAGCAAACGAAAATCGTTTTCGTACGAGACGTTAAATTTTCCACGCCTATTGTATCCAGTCACATTTTTCTTCTACGTTCATTTTTGGGCAGCCTAAAACGAAAAATACCATTTAAAAATTAGTACACTACAATTTACACTTGAAAACATCGATATGAAAAATGCCTTGAAGGACAACACTATCGCCAAACAAACATTTTTATATTTTATTGAAAAACGCTATCAAAACCCACAAAAATAGGTAGTACAGGTTTCATTCGGTATTAATTTTATGTATACTATTCATAAGAAAGCCAAAAGATGAGGCATTTGTGGTATTTTTGCAAAATAATAATACATACCGGTGTAATGTAATGTTTGGACGATTTTCGCTTTTTCTGATCCCGCAACCTACCACACTGCATTTAGGCATGTTCCTTGTTGCTTTCTTTCACATATTAGATAAGTATTCACTAGATAAATCACGAATTCAAAGAATTTTTGCACAAAACACAGCAAATGCATCTCGCGTTGACAGCTAACATACCATAAACATTGGGAAACTAAAATGGCGAACCGGCCTCAAACATGCATTGCTATGACGTCACATTTTAATGTTGCCAAAAATAGGTAAAGCAAATATATTGTTGTCTCTTTTTACATGTAGTATTGTAGGTAAGTTAAAACGAGATAGCTACAAGTTAATGAGTACAATGTCGATTTAGATCATATTTGTATAACCTATGGTTCATATAGACCAATATGCCCTCTCCATTAGTTTCAGTACTCAGAGAACGTTACAGACGTAGCGGCACTGTCAGTTCCGTTGACTTTTTGTTTGATTGACATTTTGTTTCATTCAAAACAACAGTTTTCTTTTCATCAAATTCATCAAAAACACAGAACGCAACGCGCAGAACGTTAGATCCCGGAGCGAGTTCCTACAAACAATTTTACAAATTAATTGAATTGTTGCTAAAACAAAAGACCTGCAATGAAATATATATCAGTTAGTTTAATTTTAACCGTAATATTCGCCGGATATATCATCAACACAATATGGACTTTAGCTGAAATATTTATTCCGCCTGTGTGCAGTCGTGGCGAGAGATGTTACACTTCTTATTTAGCTTCAGATCCAGTCCAGCATCTTGTCATCTACACGTCTGTGAACCAGCAGCCTTACTTCGAGGGCTCATCATCTGAAAGCGTCTCTAAAATTCATACTTCCATGAAATTTGACTATCGGAATCCAGCATCCTTGTGAGTCTGAGACTGCCTCTCTTTCAATATAATTGTTTACACAAATTTTGACTTGCGTGACATTGAAAAAAAAAAATTGCGTACCATAATTATTTTTTTCTAATTCTCAGTTCAAATTTTTCACAGTGATATCGCTATAAAAGTGCCTCGTAAAACGCGGAATAACGGCACATTGTATATGCATGCAGCTTTACTGGATGATGCACGACTCTACAAACAGTTTGATGAGATTTACCGGACAGAAGCTATTCACACACTTCCATTGATAACTTACACTGAACCACGGGCTGAAACTTTTAACCTCCTTCAGCAAAATGTAAGAAAATCAAAAACTCTTTATTTCCATAAATACAAGAAATGTACACTAGAAAAGGTCAAATTACAAAACTAACTACAAAAGTACTTTTGCTTAACGAAACTATTTTAGTTTCGTTAAGCAAAAGATTATTGACACTGAACCAATACCTACTACATTATTTTGAGATTATTCACGTCGTCGAATTTTGTATTTTGTCTAAATAAATAGGAAAATATGAAAATACAATATTAACTAGGAAAAAAGTTTTTATACTATTATCAATCATCTAAAACTTAAACATGAGTATTCCAATGACTGTATAAAATAGATGTGAATGCTCATGAAGAATTTAAATCTTATTTCAGGCTCAGGCACATGATCCAAAAAAAATTAAGAAGAACAATGTTCGCCCATATTCACACATCAGCACAGTGGCACCAATTTCAATTTTGACTGATGAGTTGAATCTGCCTGCAAATAAAATCCCTGGAGAGTTTTATCCATACCTGCGGTAAATCTATTGCTTAGATTCTGTTTTTCTGGTTTTAGTAACATTTCTGTAAAAATCACATGTATAATGCATGTGCTTGCAAAATACTGTTTTAATTCCTCTACTCTTGTAAGGCCTGATCAGGCCATTTTCCGCATATGCAAGTGGGAGGAGTTTCGCCTATTTATTCTCAGGTGGTCAAATAAATAAATAATGCTGGACAGTCCACACAGCATCATCAAGCCCCAAGCTAAGCAGAGCTTCTGTTATGGGTACTTTAAGTAATATACATTAATGTTGACCCTCTGTGATGCAGGAGGTTGTGGGTTTGATTCCCACCTCAGGACAAACTTTGCACGATCTGCAGATATTTGTTCAGGGTGTTCTGGATGTTTTCTATGTATAATAAAAAATATCTATCTATGTAATGTATTGTATTAAGTATCTCAGTTATCTAGTACCCATAACACAAGCTCTGCTTAGCTTGGGGCTAGATAATGCTGTGTGAATTGTCAGCATTATTATTATTATTAATGATAGTAAAAATATTAAACAAGTAGGTTGCTATCCTAGCTTACACAATTCTCTATTTTGCTAATAGACATCATCAATTATAAAATTGCTTACAGGATAAGAAGTGGAAAGTTCTTGCCAATAATCCAGCACAATGTGCTTAAATCCCGAATGTCACAGCTGCAGTTACTTAACAGCAGCTCAACTACAGTCAACATCACTGTTAACATATCCCCCGCCTCATATGGCTCAATGAGACTGGCCATGCATGTAAGACTGGCTCTCGATCAAATGCATGGTCTTGGATTCAGTGAAAAGGATGTGGATGATGTGAAAGGAATATTTGCAGATACTAATTTGTATTTGCTGTCAGCTACAGTTTTGATAGCAAGTTGTCATGTAAGTAGTTCCGATTGATATTTGAGTACTTGATTGATATTTAAGTACACCTGACTGATTGTTTTCAGTTTGGTAAAAATACAATCACACTAAAATTATAAAGTATATAATATGTGTTAATTGTTCACGCCAAAACTACTGAACTGAACATACAGGGCAAAAATTAAATTTTACATGGTTGTAGCACTAAACCTGGATTAACTATTATTTTTATCATTATTATTCCTACTACTTTCAAACTTTTTGATAATCATTCATGGTTATTACCATGAAAAAGTCATTTATATCGGGATTTTTACAATGATTTGAGTTTTGAGCTTTCCATTATTTTGGCACAGTTTCATGCGCCATGGTAAACATCCGGTTGTAAAAGACTTTAATACTACTACTTTTTTTCCGTATAAACGCGTACGTAGCCGCGGGCAAAAGTTAGTGATAGATATGTCGCGGCCGGATCGTAGAATCAGCCCATACAGATGGCTAGGCCTGATTTCAATATGAACACTAGTTTGTTGGGAATACTAAAATAGTAGCTTATTTTAAATTGTCAGTTTCTGTGTTAAGGACACTAAAATATAAATTTAAGATGAAGAAGAATTTAAGAATGAACAAAGCTTTAATTTATTTGCATATATTCCAGCTGCTTTTCGACTTCCTGGCGTTCAAGAACGACGTATCCTTCTGGCGTAGGAAGCGCTCCCTAGCCGGCTTGTCTGCCCGCACGGTGTTCTGGCGAGCATTCTCTCAGTTCGTGATATTCTTCTACTTGGTGGACGAACAGACGTCGATGCTGGTGCTTGTGCCGGCGGGTATCAGCGCTATAATCGAGGTAGGTTCATTCATGGATACAATTGGAACTGTCCGCTAAACAAATCAAAATCAGACACGCCAAAAGGTCCATGTGGCCTAGTTTCGGAAACCAGTCTAGAAAAAAATTAATAATTAATTAAAATAATTAAAATTAAATTAAAATTAAAATTATATTAAATTAAAATTAATTAAGATTTTGACTGGTTTCGATTCGTCTTAAATCAAGGTCTTAGCCGCCCCTGGTTTCGTGCCAAAAATTAAATAACCTACACTTGGGACAATCGGAAAGGCTATTGATTGACCCCTCTCAATTCAGTGATTTTTCATTGCTTATACAAGTATTTCTCCTCAGTTGGTGTCGAGTAGTTATATTTTTTTTTTTTTAGCCAAGTTCATCCCACTGCTGGGCAAAGGCCTCCCCCCACTCTCTCATAAATAATAATATAAATAATAGTTATAATTAAGTATAGAAAATAAAAAATAATTTTATTGTTAATAATTTTCTTTTATTGTTAATAGTTATGGAAAGTAAAGAAAGTCCTCCACCTAAGAGTTTCATTTGCTGGATGGAAGGTACGGGTATGGCGAGACAAGAGCGCGGATGACAGTGAGAAGTCCACCGCAAGAGCTGACGCAGAAGCCATGAAATATCTGTCTATGCTTCTGTACCCCCTGTGTTTGGCGGGAGCCATTTACTCGCTCGTTTATGAACCACATAAGAGGTCAGTCTGTAGTCATTATCAGTAGGCCTAGCATGGGGATTGTTGTTTAAGGCAGAATAGAGAAAAATTACGTCACTTTGTTATCGAATTCGTAAAATGTTTGAAACTCATTCCTTCAGCTTCATTAATTTACGCAATGTATGACGATGCAATGTCATTTTTCTCTATTCTACCCACAATACAATCCCCGTGCTAGGCCTACAGGAGGTAAGGTTTTACTATAAAAATGGTCGTATTTTGACAAATTCATTATGAATTTGAGCTGCCAACACAAAAAAGGTCCATAGTTTACCTGCTCCATTCATAGGGTAAAGTTTTGTTTGTAGTGTTTAATCTCAAGAAATATTAGTCGAATTCTCAAAATTCTACCGCAGTGATATGATATTCTATCCAGGTATTAAGTGAGTGAAGCCGCGGGCAGTAGCTTGTATAATAGCGTGGGATATTAACTTTGGGTACGATTTTACGTTTTTCTTGGATAAAAGTAATGTATGTCCTTCCCTGGGTTATCCAGATGTATCAACTCTATGTGCCTAAATCAAATAATATCGCAAAAATTTTCGACTTCGACGGGACTTGAACCCGCATCCTTCCGTCAGTACCGGAATATGCTACTAACCAACTACACCGCGAGGTCAAGTGACGTGGGAGTCGAATATCTCTGCGACTTCCTACGGATTCTAGCTCCGTTATTTAGAAATTACCTTGAGTGTGGGGTTACGCACTATAATAACAAAAAAATCTGTGCCTAGTTTTTTAACCAACAACTTCGAAAAAAGGAGGAGATTTTATGTTCGCCTGTAAGTATGTTTTGAACATGACATTTATCTGCTTTATCTTCTAGTTGCACAAGATAATTTGCTTTAGTAATTGAGGTAATAGATGTGGGTACTTATCATTATCTATTCAGGCGTAGATAATACAGTTACCTACCTACAAACAAACCTGTGAAATCACCTCTATTATTCATTTCAATACTCTTAGTCAATTATGCTCATTATCATGATTCTGACGCTATAATTTCCTACTGCTGGGTATACGCCTCGGCATACCCACAGAAGCTGCATGTAAAAAGTGAAGACGGGGCCTAAAGCGCTCATTTGGATAGGCATATATCCAACAGTTACATAGGCTTATAAATATATAACCTGATGAATATCATAGGCTGATGAATATTTAGCCTTGAAGTATGCCAACCAGCTAGTTTTCGGGTTATTTACGTCTTTGGTGCGAAGTTGGTTAGAACCCATCGGATTATGAGAGTGAGGGGATAACTACTGACATTTTCTAATTTTTCTACTACATATTTTGGTTTATGTACCTACTGTTTGTTGAAGCCCAACAAAACTATTCAGCAAAATATTAAATTAAGATTTATCTGTAAATGAATGTTAATTGTTACAAGAAATAAATGATCTTAAAGCTGATGTGATGATGATCATCATCAGCCCTACACCCACTGCTGGTCACAGTCCTACCTGTTTATGCCAAAAATGTGATGACCCGACTCACTAGTACACTGTTGAATAAAGGTTTATAATATTCAGCAGTGTACTGGTGAGTGGGTCTCTGGTAGTCAAAATTTGATGATTTCACTCACACTGGTGAGTAGGATCACATTTTGATTTTGACTGATTATGGCAAACCCCACTTGTTTGAGGGAGGCCCCCAAACAAGGGGGGTTCGCATAATCACCACGCTTGGCAAACGGGTTGGTCACAGTGGAGGTGTTAAAATTACACTGAAAGAAGCAACTGCCATTCCTCTGGAAGGTTCCCTTATATCTTACAAAATCCACGCTCAGTAGGAGGGGTGGACTCTTAACGTCGCGTTCGCAACGGCCATTATGTTGCTAAATGACGACCTCTATAGCTTGGTGGGCGAAGGTCCGCCTGCAACGCAGGAGGTTGAGGGTTCGATTCCCGCCTCGGGATAAATGTTTGTGCGATCTGCGAATATTTGTTGCGGGAGTTTTGGATGTTTTCTATGTAAGAATAATAAAAAATATGTATCTATTTAGGGTATTAATTGAATTGAATAATGTATTTATTCTCTCAATTTTTTGCTTAATCTTAATTTGTATCAAGTTATCTTGTTATTAATTACGTATATCAGTTATCTAGTACCCTTCCGTAACGCCAACACAAAGGTTTTGGGCTGAAAAACAGCACTGAGAGGCAATCGCTCAGCACATGCTGAGCCAACACCTATTTCGGCACAGGGTCATGGGGGCAATTTGACACCAAACGTTTTGTATCTTTTGAATGTGTGAGTAGAAATAAATGCTTTTCTATTCTCCTAGACAGCTTCTAATCGTCGCTGGACGCAAGCCTCCCCTTGAAAACTCCCCTTATTGACTTTTATCTCATGGGGGGTAATGCCCATAATCCCCACGTTGGGCATGCGGGTTGGGGATCGCAGTTCGGTGGTAGAATTGATCTGCGGGGAGCGCTGCTGCCCGCTCCCGGTTCATATCCCTTAGTCGCCTATATCCCCCAATATGTTCTTAAATAAAGACTTTACTTTTTTTTCCCTCTTACGCCACCCCCGGGAAGAGATGGGGTGGTGCAAATTCTAAGCCGGCACCACACAGCTATTCTATTCTATACCCATAACAAAAGCTCTGTTTAGATTGGGGCTGGATGCTGTGTGAATTGTCCAGCATTATTTATTTATTTAATGATGAATCAAAAACATGATGTTAGACCATGACGAGAAATCCTTTTTACAAAATAATTTTTGTTGTAACCTATAATTTCTACAATTCCAGCTGGTACTCCTGGGCTCTCCACAGCGTAGTAAACGGCGTCTACGCATTTGGTTTCCTCTTCATGCTGCCGCAGCTGTTCGTGAACTACCGGTTGCGATCCGTCGCGGCTCTGCCGTGGCGCGCCTTCATGTACAAGGCGTTTAACACGTTTATTGACGATGTGTTCGCGTTTATTATTACCATGCCGACTGCGCATAGGGTGGCTTGCTTCAGGGACGATCTCGTGTTCCTGGTTTATTTGTATCAGAGATGGTGAGTCCTCTTTTATTAAATTAATTTATTAAAGTATAAATACTGATTACTCTAAACGCTTCGATTTTAACAGCCTATGGCAAAAATAGTATTTGTTTTCTGAGGACACACACGAAAAGAACTGAAACTGATTGCTGGACGTCGGGTTTGTCATCACATAGCTTTAAGATCTTGGCATGTAATTATTGTATTCTGCAAGTAAACGATTGATTCTGATGCTTGGACTGCCGAGCATCCAGCATTACTTACCAGCGTTCCCTTAGTTTCCTGACATTCTTGTAAAACTAAAAAGAATTTCAGGAACTCCTTCTCCTACTATGGGAACGCAAAGCCATGGCCTTACTGGTAGCTCTTCATGTCCCCACATGCCATGGGCATGCTCATGGCATGTGGGGACATGAAACAGGTAAAGCTGGAAGACAGGGAGGGAGGACCTTTACCCTGTAGTGTATACCGACTGAAAATAATAATACTAATCATATGGGAACTACCCTGTACTCTAATAAATGTAAGTCTAGCTCTTCCCTCTGGCTCACACGCTGATTGTACATACCCTAGCTTGTTCAATCACGAATGAGGTGCCTTAAGGATGGTGGATGATTTCAAGTTACATAAAAAAAAAAGATCGAGATTAATGGAAGGGAGGCCTGAGCTCAGAAATGGAATCCAACAATGGGTTCTTGAAATTCCAAAAACAAACTACTCTAGGCTTAGATAGTGTATATGATAAGTGTTACTGCGTCGTTGGTCTAGCGGTCAGCTTGTTCAATCGCTGATTATGAGGTCCTGGGTTTAAATCCCGGGTCGGACCAATAGTTGTTATGGGGGTTTTTCTACCAAGAAAAGTTCACAGTAGCAACCCGGAGTCAGGAAGTTGGCGGTGTTACACCCCCGTGCCTCGGAAAGCACGTTAAGCCGTTGGTCCTGCGCTTGACCTCTCCCCGGTCGGGTCGGTCTGCCGTCCCATCGGACTATGAGAGTGAGGGAATGGAGAGTGCACCTATGTTTGCGCATACACTTGTGCACTATAATATGTCCTGCGCATCTGGCTAGTCTCTTATGAGTCTGGCCGCCCTAGTCGAAATTTGGCTAGGAGGACATCATAATAAGATGCAGATCTCAAGTTGCGATTTTTTGACCGATTTCCATGTAATTCTGTCAAAAATTTGTCATTTGAGACGTGCTTAAATCTGAGTTTCGTTTGAGTATTCGGGGCTAATTGTAACAAACAATCGTGTTTCCAGGTTATACCCAGTAGACAAGACTCGGACCGACACCGCGGGCAGTATGGATGAAAACCCCGAGGAATCGGAACCGATAAAGAAGAAAGAGGAATAATATCTTCGGAATAAGGCTGCGACATCTAGGTATTTTTTTATTATTTACTCGAGGCACAAAAGTACTGGTTATATGCCGTTATATATTATATTTTATTTTTAAATGACATCATTTACCCGCATTTAAATAGGTAAATTTATTGCTTTTTAGCATTTATCATATAGCAAATTTCACTATCACTTGAGTTACGATAACTAAACTGGCTCGTTACTTATTAGTTTCTTCTGTTATTTGTGATTTAAGTGGTGGGAATTGCATCTAATGAATTATTTTCCCCAATTAATTTTAATATAAAATTATTTTTTTTATTATCTTTTATTTTTTTAATTATTATTCAATTTTTATTTTATAATAAATTTCTATTTGAAACTGAAAATGATGAAATAGCCGCTTTGAGATTGAATGAGATTATGTAAAGAGGCTAAATTTTGTCTTATTTTAGGACGGCAATATCTCAACGAAATAATGTACTTTTTATAAGATGAACTGATTTTGCCTGTGTATAACATATACATACATACACATAACCGTATATATTTTTATGTACTTTATTTATCTGTAACTAGCTGCTGCCCGCGGCTTCGCCTGCGTAGTTCCCGTTCCCGTGGTAATTCCGGGATAAAACATAGCCTATGTCCGTCTCCTGGTTCTAAGCTGCCTCCCCACCAATTTTCAGCCAAATCGGTTCAGCCGTTCTTGAGTTATAAATGGTGTAACTAACACGACTTTCTTTTATTTATATAGATATTGTAGATAGCCAAATTTTACAATACAATACTACGCTTCAAAGTTTTTTCACAAAATTTTACCAGTTGGTATAGATATTATGTTTAAAATATTTACTGTATAATAATGTGCTTTGTTATGACTATAAAGGTTGGCGCCCAAACTTCCAACACCGCTACACAAAAATGAGCATTCAAATATGGGCTATAACTCGTAATCTTTAGATACATTTTTTAATGGACTCGTTTATGGGAAGTCCATAATATGAATGCCATTTTTTGTATTTTGCGGCAGCGGTGTTGGATGTACGTGGTCAGGCCTTAGAAACTATAATAGTCTCATCAAAAATAAAAAAATCGTTATGATTTGATATGAATTTACGAATTTCGCAATTGTCGCAACGCGAGGAATTCCAGACTTCTTGCTATACATCACAATTAGATAAATTTATATTACTTGATAGATAGATAGATATTTATTTACTGTTTCAAAGTTGTTACAATTTAAAGTTAATAGCGTCTTAAATCCTATCAAAGGTTTATCTAGACACTAGAGTTCTCTTAACCTTTTGAACGCCGCAGTCGCCTATACATGACCGACACTTGCGGGTCCTCGGCGCATAGGTAGGTATTTTTGTTCACTTTGTGCCTTGGCGTAGAGGACACGGGAATGCGTTTGTGTCGTGGCGCTCAAGAGGTTAATAATACTTTATTATAATTTATATATAAGTTAGCATCAGAAATAAAAGCGGTAGTCAGTCACGCACACAAGCGCAGTGTCATCGCTGTCCGCTGCATGTCTCGGCCGCACACAGGCGATCCACCAATCACGCACAAGCAGCGATACCAATGCGCTGAGTTCAGCTAGGTACAGGATGCTCCTTTTTCCTGAATATGTAACATAGATGAGTGATGATGGAAAGAATAAAAAAAAAATTTAATAAATGATCATAAGAAAAGTCATAATTTATTAATGTTTCTAATCTTTTTTTGGGTTATTTTACTTGTAATTTTCGTTGGTAGAATATTTATTGAATAAGGAATTAAAGATTGAGAGGTCCCAGTCGTTTAGTACAGAGGTCATGCTTTGGCGTGTCAAACGCTTTTCCGTAAACTATAAAGACTAGGATAACATTCGACGACCTCCGTGGCGCTGCGGTCGAAGGTCCGCCTGCGACGCAGGAGGTTGCGGGTTCGATTCCCGCCTCGGCACACATTTGTGTACGATCTGCACAAATTTGTTCCGTTGGTATGGGTGTTTTCTATGTATAATAAAAAATATCTATCTATGTAGTGTATTGTATTAAATATATCAGTTATCTAGTACCCATAACACAAGCTCTGCTTACCTTGGGGCTAGATAATGCTGTGTGAATTGTCCAGCATTATTTATTTATTTATTTATAACATACCTTTTTGCATTCAGATGATAATTTGCATCTTCCGTAAAGCGGAATAATAGTAGTGTAGTACTTTTACTCGACTGGAAGCCATATGGCTTCCAGTCGTAATATTATTATTGGGAAGATAAAATGTCATTTCTGGAATAAAATTGCTGTACTTAATAAAACAATCATACAAATGTATTTTTCTAGAATTTTATCCATGACTGGTAGAATCTTAATTGGCCGATATTTTCCATAGTCATGCGTACTAACTCCTGTATAGATTGGTCGAACGATGCCAGTCTTTAGTTCTGTATCGAGTATCGACCAGTGGATATTAAACGTACTAGGGTCCCAACGATTCGGTCAGACAGCCATACAACATCTATCGCTCGAATCCCGTCAACGCCTGGAGCTTTGTGCGGATTGGTGCATTTAATTATTTTACCTATTGCACTATAAGTGGCTTTCGGTAGGAACATTGTTTTGTCCGTTGGGATTGAGGAATCTTTTTTATACAGTAGGTTCTGCTGATAATTTAGAATAATTGATTTTACGTTCAATTGAAATTGATTAGGTACCTAAATTATTACTTATATTCCTTAAACTTTTTTCGTCACTTAATGTTTTTGATATGATTTTATCCAGTGTGTTATTTATTTTTCCAGTTCTATTATCTATTATATTCCATAGATTTTATTTTACTATTCTTAATCAAAGTTTTGTAAATTGGAGCGTCCTGTACATGAGAGTCGCCAACCAACGTTGCATTGCAGTGGTCATTCTATGATCGGCCAGTACAGTGCAAAGCGTAGCGGCAGAGACATCTCTCATGCGGGATCAGACAAAAATATGGTCAATGCAGCTTTTTGTTACTAATTCAGTGTTTCAATCCTAGTATAGTCAGAAATCCTGCATGACAGACCATGCCCGCTCAAAATGCCCAAGTATGAACTTATTAACGGATTGTTAATCTTAAAATTTATATTTATGTCGCCTAAGAATATCAAGTCAGTGTTTACAATCTGCTTAACGATAGACGGTCCAATTCTACAGTGAAAAGTTGTTTCCGTGGTCGGTGGACGGCGCATAGGATTACGGAATAGACCTTATCGGTGATGGTGCCGATAAGACATTCACTCACAATGCTGACTTTCTTTTGCTTAAACTTATATTTATTTTTTTATATAAATAACTAGTTTTTGCCCGCGGCTTCGCACGCGTTGTTATTTCTTTCCCATGGGAACTGATTTATGGGATAAAAAGTAGCCTATGTTTTATTCTAGGCCTAGAATTACCTGTATGCAAAATTTCAGCCCGATCCGTTCAGTAGTTTCGGCATGAAGAGGTAACAAACATCCATCCATCCATCCAAACTTTCGCATTTATAATGTTAGTGTGATTATTCCCCCACCTTTACGATGCTTTTGCAACTCGGTGTGCATTGTATAATCTTGCAAATTATACAGTGACTTGATATTCTTAGACACATTCACCTCTGTCAACAAAACAATAACATCAATTGACGTTTCAAAATTTAATATCTGCTCAATTTTGGAGGTCTTAATAAGCGATTAATGTTTACATGTAAAAAGGTAATGTAATTTTATTAGGGTAACTAGGTAGGTACTAAACTTTTATAATTTGAAAAACCTTGACAGTCAAACAGTTCTATGATATTAGTATCATCTATAAAAGCCATAGAATTAATAATTTACCGACTACTAATTTACTTGAACAAGAGCAATATAGACTGGAAGTTTTATTACTTTTTGTAAATCGTGTTCGAAGCGTATTTTAAATACCTTAGCGTTTTCATTCTTGCGAACAGGAACTTTTCCTTCTTTTATCCAAATAAATTAAAAATTATTTTAAGTTCATTGGCTTGCCAAAGTAAGTTTATTAGATATGACGTTAGCGCTTCCCTTATGAAGATTTTCTCAGCAGATTTTGCTCCAGACTGGTTCGGCATGAGTTCCTTTGCAGTATTGGCGATTTTTATTTTTATTCCTGTTTATTCCGGGCGGCAGACATCAGGTTTTGGCGGGCAGACTCGGACGTGAACAGGTCCAAATCCAGTACGGCGATATGGCAGCCGCTTGACACACAGAATATCCTCTACCGGTGCTCCAAGTTTCACGACGTCTTTTTCCACTAGCTTGGGTGGGGTGTAGGGAGATGGGAGATTTCGACGTGATTTCCTAACAGCTGCTGTTCTAATTCTACAATGCGCTGCTCCAGATACTTAATTTTCAGCAAGATTTTTCAGCAAGATCTGTTCTGACGTCGATATTGGTTATGTTTTTCTCCATGTTTTTCATTTTGTTGGTAAGGGCATCGATAGACTCTGACAACTCATCCTTTTCACAACAGTACTGTAGGGAAGTGGTAACCGCGCGGGTCTCCTGCATAACGATGTTCCTTCCATCCTCATTCAATACCTGTTTCATATCAAATAAAGCTCCTGCGGCAATAACATCGTCATCATCTTCGTCATCATAGTCAGCGAGGGTGACGACTTCCTCCGAGCAGAGATTTGGTTGCATTCACGTCCATTTCAGATTTTCTGCTGCTTTGAGGGCTTCTTGCTTGGCACTTAGTCCGGAACTTATGGTAGTAGCGTGTACTACTTTTTGACAGCGGCTACATCCCAAAATAGTGAACATTTTATTTATAACTTTCCTTTGATTGAGGGTAGTTGTGAGATATTATTGTACGAGCCGACGCGTGCTTACTCTGAGGCGCTCGAAGCAAGAACTCCCTTACATACTTTCTTTATATGCTTAATTAAACATTTTTATTATATTTTGCTTGATTATTTATTTATTAATATGAATTTATTATTAACGAGGTTGATCTTGTACACCACAATAGACAAATAAGAGCATAAATAATACTGTGCTATATGAAAAGACATTGTTGCCAAGAAAGTGTTAATTTGATAATACTATCTATACTGAATCTCCGTTTGGACTATTACTATTAAAACTACGAGGCTATTTCTTATGTTGTTTATACAGCTACATTTAATGAGTGCATTTTGATAAAAGTGATTGTTGTTTAGAGATATGAAATTAGAAAATTGTATAGGAATTTTATGACTGATTTTTTGAAGAAATTGGCTAACGAATGAATACTCGTGATAGAGATAAATAAACGTTTAAAGTATTTTTGGAATACCTTAGGTACTGACCGGTGATACGGAACATAATAAAAACATTCGCAGCGAGCATGATACGTTGTGCTGTGTGCTAAAATCTGTCTCATTGCTCGTTGCGAGCGCCTTCTTTCCCCGTACTGACTGCACGCTCGTTATGTAACACGTTACAATTGGCTGTGTCCCCAGTAGGCAAACTGTTAGCTCACTTTACGCAGTTTAAGCAGTTTCCAGCGTTACGTGCGCCGACTGTCTCAGTTTAGAGGCTACTAACAGTTTGCCTACTGGGGACACAGCCTTACGCCCCGTAACGCCGGTCAGTACGCACCTTAAAAGACATCGAGGTTGTGTGCATAATGAAATGACCGTCAAATTAAAATAATTAGGTGAAAATTCTACCATGATACAATCAACTCGTTTAAGGCGCTACCCCGACCCAAATCAGCGCCCCCACCTATTTTATCATATTATTCTGTTCAACGAAGAAATTTTCAAAAAGCTATTGGCCAGTTTGTGATACCTTTCATAAGCTTATGTAAAAGTTTTATTTTGTATACTATAAGCAGAGATGCGATGTTGCTCTTTATGGCCACCATGGTGGCAAAAAAGAGCAATTCGCATCTCTGCCTACACTAAACAAACTAAGACTTTTAAAGAGGAGTTAAAAATAAGCTTATGAAAGGTATCACAAACTGGCCAATCGCTTTTTGAAAATTCCTTCGTTGAACAGAATTATAAGATAAAAATAGATGGGGGACTGATTTGGGTCGGGGTAGCGCCTTAAACTAAAGTGTTTTTAAAAGGTTCATATAAGTGCTGCTAAGATATCTAACGAATGAAAAATATTATATGTCTACATAAGCCATAGTTGTTACTAACACAATCCAGTACGTGGAGGTCTACTTTGAAAAACGAACGAAGTTGTCGGACGACGTCCGGACGGTACGATCCGTACACAAGGACGGCCGATCCGTTCTTTCGATGACCAAACTATGAAAATGATTCTGACAGTTATTTCTTAGAGATCCGAAACGAAAGGTGTCAATTGGTGACGCGCCCGAAGCAACTTGGTGTAAGGTTGTTCGTTTTGCGCGATCGACGTCATCCGTAAACTTAGTTCGTTTTCCAAAGTAGACCTACTCTGGTACCTTACCTACTCTATTATTCATTTAGAACGAATTTATTACATGTCTGTGTATCTAAGCTTCGTTTACGAAAAACTAAAATACACACCTATGAATATTATTTATTTTTAGTTTATGAAATGTTGTTTTTGTATATTTGGAAATAAGTTGAAATAAAATAAATGTTGAAAAAAAGGGTTTGGTTTAAATGGAATTTATTTTATATATTTTTTTAATGGGTGACTGCAAAAACGAGCTTACGACCAATGCGCCCTCCCACCTCCTCTGCGTAGTTGAAAATACAAGTTAGGAGGTGAAACGACCGACGACTGCCGGATCGATTCGATCGCCGACAGTCGTTCTAAGCAGAGCCCCGAGTCCGGTTGACGATGGTATCGAGACGCTCTTATTTTTGTATCGTATTTGCGTAGTTCCCGGTCCGCACGATAGAGGCGCTGTACCAAATCCAATGGAAAAATGAGATCGTGAGTGAGATCACGTCTCGACACTCGTCAACCGGACTCGGGGCTCAGGCCTTATAAGTATTATGTAGGCGTAATATTCATATTCATATTCATATAATTTATTGTGATTTTATGCATACATGTATTGTTCTTACGTGTAGTTAGTCTTAGTGAGTACACAATACATAAAAACACTGTCAGGGCGCCACAATTATTTTGGGTTCGCTCATGTTAGATTTAAAACTTTGATACTTCATATTTATGGAATTAGATAATTTAGGAATGTCATTTTTAAATTATGTAGTAATTATAAAATACAAGAATAATAAGTACGAGGCCTGAGCCCCGAGTCCAGAACTGTTATAGAATCTTTTGAAATCGGTCCATAAGTGACGGAGAAATCGACGAATATTATTAAAAAAAACATACGGATACCTAGTTATTCTCTTCGATTAAGAATACTGTCCCTTGACGTTTGGGTTTTTCTATCACCTTGTGTTGTGTAAGGCGGAACAGGAAAACTGCAAGTTTTAACAGAATAGAGTTTATGGACCGATATCCTCTATAAAACTGCAAAAGAATCATTCAAATCTGTGATCCCGAGGTGCGTCGAGGGAGATTCTTACGGGGCGCATCTAAAGGGTTTGCTTGTCAAACTAGACCAGGGGCTCTATTACAATTCTACGAAATCGACAATTGCGTGCGTCGGTTGTATGTTATTGTGGTCTAAGATCCGGCTGCAGAATCAGTGCACCCATCAAGTAAGAGCTAAGAACCACATTTTTACGCATTTTTGTGTTAAGGAGAAAATATATCTACTAGGTTGCCCATCAAAATGTGGCCGTTAGTTTAAATGAAATTAAAAAAAAAATGCAGTTTTTTTTTACAAAAATCAATTCTATTAAAAATACTAGCGGCCACATTTTAATAGGCAACCTAGTAGATATTATATATTCTCCTTAACACAAATTTGCGTAAAAATGTGGTTCTAAGCTCTTACTCGATGTGTGCACTGTTTCTGCAGCCGTATCTCGTACTATTGATGTCGACAGTGTCGGATGCGGAGAATTGTAATAGATGCCCAGTACATAACCTACTTACGGGATCCCCGGGTGTATAAAACTCGAACCAAGTACATAAAATGCAATTTTTTTCTTTGGTTTCTTGAATTTGAAAACACGATTGAGATTAAAAAACTTACTGTAAAAAAATCATGACAGTGCACTGTTTCGCACATAATTTGGTCGAGGTCTCGGAAACCTTGTGGTCCATTGAAATTACTTATGTTTTTATTCGTAGGTAGGTATTACTAATTATTTGGTTCCTTGAACCAGTTTCTTCATAGCTTGTGTAGTTATTTTGTACATAGTAAAAACTTGATTTTTTTGTTGCTGTTCCTTATACATGCTCTGTCCCGCTTTTATGAACACGAAATCCTATGCCAATCATTTTCACAAAATGGCGCGCACTTCGCCCTCTTAATCGAAGATAATAACTAGAAATCCGCGCCATAGAATCTGTCATAAATATCAGGGACATGTAATAGAGTTGTGACGAACCTATCGATCCGCCACAACTCTAATACTTAACGTAAATAAATACTATTCTAATACAAATAATAGCAAACCATGGTGAAAATATTCTCAAATAACAAATCATTTTGGTATTACGATTGTATGGGAAATTCATCCGTCGCTGGACCCTTAATTGTCTGCAACGATAACTATCAATTATTTAAAGTTAATATTCACAATTCATCAGATGACACAAAACAAAAATAAACTACACTAAAAATGACGACACCAAAAATGATGTCATCCTTTTTTTGAATGATTAAAAAGGAGTGGCACCATTTTACCCGATTGCGAAAGAAGGAGGGTTATGCTTTTAGTAAAGCAAATTAGTTAACTTTTGTGCTATCTGAATGAACATCATTGTCTTTTCACTATGTGACTTCGACTTTAATGTTATCAAAAATACTTTTCGTAATTATCATATAATTTATCAGATAGGTACCTAAACTTTTAACTGATAACGGTGCTTGCTTACTGGAAGTGCCTAGTCACCTACAAGAACTTCGATCCGTTAATGATATAAAAATTAAGATAATGGTACTTTATCGTTTCAATAGCTTGTGGACACAATAAATCTAGCGCTCATTTTGCGAGGTCGTGTACCAGTGACATTGTGTTTGTATCTACGCAACTGTTTTTAAGGTCGAGGTTATTTTAATCGCGCACGATGGATGTGCTAGATATCCTTCTGCATGCCGGTTTGATTACTTCCGCGATAGTGGCTTATCTTTTAGTGTTTAGAAGAGAGAAGTCTAAAAATGGACACTACAATGCTCCGGGTAAGTGTTTTCATTTATGAAGTCAAGGTAGTTCTGTCGATTGCTTGTCACGTGTCTGTGTTGATCGCTATAGTGTGTGTTATGTCAACATAATAGTCTTCCCCGTACATTGAAACGCGACTAGAATTTTAGAATGAATTAATAAAGAATACATATGAGTTCAATGGATTTAAAAAAGTTTACAATGAAAAATTGACAAAAAAATCGTCACAATAACTTTTACGGCATTAGGTGTTTGTTATCTTTTAAAATACGGTGATAAACCGAAGTTTAATCTTGGATTATGTGCAAAAAAAATCTAATGTGTGATATGATAATGAATTAATACTATGTACTATACTCTAATAAATAAATGCTATTAATAAATCAAAAAGACCTTGGTAGGAAGGACCCTGAACATAAAGGGTTTCTGCAGTGCTGATTCGACATAGATAACATTATTTATTTGCCACCATTATCACTATCATCCGCAGCCGGATTATACCCACAACTTCCTCAACAGCCTGTATTGGTCCACTGCTGGACGCAGGCCTCCCCCTGATAAGCGCTTTATTTACTTTTATCTCACCCATAATCCCCACGCTGGGCATGCGGGTAAGGATCGAAGTTCGGTGGTAGAATTGTACTACAGGGGGCGCTGCTGTCCGCCCCCGTGGGTCTCCCTAAGTCGTCCACGGGGAGAGTTGGGGTAGTGCAAATTCTAAGCCGGCACTACATTTTCCAGAAACCCATTTTTAGGATTATACCTACCCACTGCTGGGTCTCATAGGCCTCCCGAAGTTTGTGCTATCCACCACCTGGCCCTCTGCTAACCCCCTCCATTGCCACCACACACATTTTGAAATAATAATTTTGATCCGCTTATTTAATATACCTACTCAAATTGTATTCTTATAGACGGTCTTTGTTACATACCTACCTAATATTTCGGTACTCCCCTAATTTAGTACCTACTTAGATAATTTAGTGAAAAGTAAATTTCTGAGATGCTCTCCCCTGCATAGGTACCTACTTTATGTATACAGAGTGACATTTTATTAATAAAAGTAATAAGCAAATTATTACAAATTACCTTTAAAACTTATCTCTATCTCCTTCAAAAGTAAAAAATTATAAAAAAACTAAAAATGCAGTTATTGTTTTCTTATAAATCAACATGACTCCTTTCACGACTTTTCTCTAACTCTCCTGGTTTCGGACTTGGCCATCACCGCCCTTCTCAAAAAACCACCCTGTATATACACTTACATTGTATTTTGATTTATCTATTTTCATTTTCAGTATACGTTTGTTGTATTTTGTTACTGTGTAAATATTGATTCGTCCGCTAGACTAGACAGATTATATTATCTGTGGCTAGGGTAATGTTTTTAACGAGTTGAATTGTTTACCATTGTAGGATGGAACTACCATTTAAAATGGATATACGCTCGATATGTAGTATCAAGATGGAAGAGAAAGCTGGAACGCACAGAAGCAAACGAATGGCCTATAAACGTGCCTGCTGCCGTCAGTGCTGAAGTAGGCTGGGACGTGCTGACAGTACGCAGCACTGCGCCTGACGGCAGCGCGCTGTTTCTGTCCGTGAGGATGCTGTACACTCGCCGGTTGTTGGCGGAGATACACGTTGTAGTCAAACTGTCTGATGGGACCGTGTACGCACTGCCGCGTAAGTAAATGGATAAATCGCTTCCTGGCCGTGGTATAGTGCAGCTGGTTGACTGTACCAATGAAGTTTTTATTTTATTTCGTGGTACAGGTATCTGGACCATAAAAATATTTTGTACTGTTGCACAGTCAACTGTACGTACTTTTCTAGGTATCGAAAAATAATAATCGGTGGGACAGTTACATTTACAAGCTGAACTGTACCACGGTAAAGAACCGAGATAAATAATGATTCTGGATATTTCAGACTACCTAGATAGATGATGTCAGAAATATTAAGTAAATAAATAATAATGCTAGACGATACAGCATCATGGCCACAAGCTAACCAGAGCTTGTGTTATGAGTACTAGATGACTGATATACAGATATCTGATCATGATATATAGACAATACATATATAGATATTTTTTATTATACATATAAAATACCCAAAACACCCGGAGCAAATATTAGCAGATCGTACAAACATTTGTCCCAAGGCGGAATTGAACCCGCAACCTCCTGCGTCGCAGGCGGACCTTCGTCCGCCGCGCCACATCGGTCGTCCTATATCTCTAGTACCTAAGCAAAGTTCAAGTTGTAAGTACTTGTTACGACATTATTATGTTATTTAATCTTATCCGTGACAATGACCGTAGCCACTAATTAGTCTTTCCTCGAGAATTCCTTGAGCTTTGTTTCAATAGTGAAATAAAGACCAGCCCGCTTGAACTGGTTCGCCTAATGTCAGCCGAATCGGTCAAATCTTATCATCAACTGCGACCCAACTTTACCCACTGCTGGGTCTCCAAACTCTTGTGGCTCTAGCTACTGCTAGAGTCGTCGTGAATTGCCCTGCAACGTCGCAGACCGTCTTAGGGCTTAAGAAATGAGTATTCAGTAGTTGTTTGCCCACTGTCTTTAACAAAACTCATTCAAGAATATGAAAAGATCTGTATGTAGGTACTCTTACCAAACTGAAGATAAAATGTTTGTAAACATAGCCCGCATACTTAACCTAAAGATCACTTTCTTTTGTTGATTTTTTAACATAATTTGCACTAATTTTCGACTTGACCTCTTTGCTACAATAAATAAATAATGCTGGACAATTCACACAATCATCATCATTTAGCCCCAAGCTAAGCAGAGCTTGTGTTATGGTACTAGATTACTGATTTACTTAATACAATACGTTACATGGATAGATTTTTTATTATTATACAAAGAAAACATCCAGATCGAACAAACATTTGTCCCAATGCTTATTTGACAATTATATTTCAAAGTCGAAGCTACTACAAGAATTTTGTATTTATCGTTGTGAGAATAGCTTGAACATAAGCATAACACTACTAATGAAATCTTTATTTTTTTGTAATGTTTCAGAACCTACAATAGGTCCCTTCGAGAGTTACTTAGAAGGCTGGAGCGCACTCGGCCTGAAGTTCCAGGTGCTAGACCCTGAGCGTCGGATGAGGATCACTTTCAACGGAGTCCTGACTGGAGAAAATAATAAAACCTACCACGCGAGATTGAACCTAATGTGCGTAGAAAATAAGGCTGAAATTACGTGTATTGTATTGACGATAATAGTACTGTGTAGACTGAACTTTGAGGATAGAAATAAGTCAAAAATTACAATTGATCCTGATGAGAGTGCCTTTGGAATCAAAGGAGACTAAACCTGTAAAAGTAAGAATAAGGATTGTGTTTCCTTAGATTTAGAATCCGATTCAAGATGCGATTGTTTGACAGTTTGTGATACCTCTATCATAAGCTTTTTTAATTAGTACCTCTGTAAAATTCGAATATCAATTTAATTAATTAATTTGAATTCGTCAAACTACGAAAGTTTTTATGGTAAAATACCTCCGTAAAAGTTTTATTTTGTATGCTTTAAGCAGAGATGCGATATTGCTCTTTTTGGCCAAAAAACTCATGTTGGCAAAAAAGAGCAACTTCGCATCTCTGCTGCTCTGCCTATACTATACAAAATAAAACTTTTAGAGAGGCATTAAAAAAAAATTAAGATAGGTATCACAAACTGCCTAATCGATTTTTGAAAATTCCTTCGTTTAGGTACCATAATAATAAGATAAAAAGGGGGTGTGAGTAGCGCCTAAATCAGCTCTTACGACATCCACCAGCTGAGTTGCGGGTGTCGATTCTTACACCGCAACTGCCACGGCTATAACGTGAAGCTTTTAATTGAATAACAAGAACAAAATTAAAAATTTTAAGAACCCCACAGTTTTTCATGAAACATGGCTAAGAAAACTTGGGATAAAATTATCTATGATACAAAAAAAAACGAAACGAAAATCGGTTCATCCGTTTCGGAGGTACGATACTACAGACAGATACACAGACAGACACGTTAAACTTGTAACACCCCTCTCTTTTTGCGTCGGGGGTTAAAAATAAGAGTTAATATTGTTTGCAGATGGACGGCTGCCTCTGATCCGGTCCGGCACCCTGATGACTGGAGTAACGAGCTCGCAGCTCATGCGCTGGCGTTGGAACCGTGGCGCGATGAGTGGCAGACGATGCTGTGAGTTTTTTGATACAAATTAATCGTACCAATATTATGAATACGAAGGTTTGTGTGAATGTTTGTTACCACGTATCTCTGTAACTACTAAACCGATTTAGATGAAATTTGGTGTGTAGATAGTTTTGATTCTAGAATAACACATAGGCTAATTAATCTTATTTAAAAAAATTGAGTTTTTAGGGTTTTGATGATCGAAGATCGGTTTCAAAACCCTTATGGTCTCGCTTTGTCTGTCCTTTTTTCCCTCCTTAATAACTGAAAAACTACTGCAGCTATCAACTTGAAATTTAAAACAATAATACATTTCGTGCGCCTGTACAGATTTTGAGAAAAATAAATGAAAATAAATGAAAAATGAAAATGAATATTTTCCATACAAATTGTGATGCCGAAATTTTAAAAGATACCTACAGAGTCATATGGGGTATCAAATGAAAGGTACCATTTTGTACATTTCAAAATACATTTTGAAATTTTTGTAGGTTTCATACTTTTTAAAATATTTCGAAAAAAGTCGAAAAAATACCCATTCCCCCCCCCCTATCTCCGAAGATTGCAGAGCGATCCATGTAAAATGTATGGAGCGTTTATAGACATGGATCTATATTTTACAGGAAAAATATAGAGAAGTTTGAAAAAAGAACACTTTTTGAAAAATGGTCAAAATGGGGGGGAATAATTTTCAAAAGGGGAGGCTACCTCACCGAATGGGGTATCAAATGAAAGGTATTTGTTTGTACGTTTCAATACAGTTTTTCAAATTTCTGTAGGTTTCATACTTTTTGAAATATTTTGAAAAAAGTCGAAAAAATACCCATTCCCCCCCCCCCAATCTCCGAAGTTTGCAGAGCGATCCGTTTAAAATGTATGGAGCGTTTGTAGATATGGATCTATATTTTACAGGAAAAATATAGAGAAGTCTGTAAAAAGAACACTTTTTGAAAAATGGTCAAAAAGGAATAATTTTCAAAAGGGGGGCTACCCCACCGAGTGGGGTATCAAATGAAAGGTATCGGTTTGGACATTTCAAACCAGTTTTTCAAATTTCTGTAACTTTCATACTTTTTGAAATATTTCGAAAAAAGTCGAAAAATTTACCAATACCCACCTTAACCGAACCACCCATTTAACCGAAGCATGCAGAGAGATCCATCTGAAATGTAACCTACTATTCTTAGGTATTCGTTAAATTGCGAAGTCTCTAACCGGTAGTTTTGGTACATATTTGTTGACAAACGTTCAAAACCCTCGGCGCGCGAGTTACACTCGCACTTGACGGATCTTGTTTTTTAATTAACTTTACCACCCTTTTTACCCCCGCAGAGGTCTGGGGGAAAATTATTATTCCTTGATTCGATTCACTCAAAACCCGGTATAAATAAACTATAAAGTAAATAATCAATCACGTTTTTTAGGGTTTTGATGATCGAAGATCGGTTTCAAAACCCTTATGGTCTCGCTTTGTCTGTCCTTTTTTCCCTCCTTAATAACTCAAAAACTACTGCAGCTATCAAATTGAAATTTAAAACAATAATACATTTCGTGCGCCTGTACAGATTTTGAGAATAATAAATGAAAATAAATGAAAAATGAAAATGAATATTTTCCATACAAATTGTGATGCCGAAATTT
The DNA here is from genome assembly GCA_949316285.1 of Eupithecia subumbrata. Lineage (NCBI taxonomy): Eukaryota > Metazoa > Arthropoda > Insecta > Lepidoptera > Geometridae > Eupithecia > Eupithecia subumbrata. Next base: position 23,657,413 of record OX438644.1, on the reverse strand, counting down.
TAAAAGATACCTACAGAGTCATATGGGGTATCAAATGAAAGGTACCATTTTGTACATTTCAAAACATATTTTGAAATTTTTGTAGGTTTCATACTTTTTAAAATATTTCGAAAAAAGTCGAAAAAATACCCATTCCCCCCCCCCCTATCTCCGAAGATTGCAGAGCGATCCATGTAAAATGTATGGAGCGTTTATAGACATGGATCTATATTTTACAGGAAAAATATAGAGAAGTTTGAAAAAAGAACACTTTTTGAAAAATGGTCAAAATGGGGGGGTATAATTTTCAAAAGGGGGGGCTACCTCACCGAGTGGGGTATCAAATGAAAGGTATTAGTTTGTACGTTTCAAAGCAGTTTTTAAAATTTCTGTAGGTTTCATACTTTTTGAAATATTTTGAAAAAAGTCGAAAAAATACCCATTCCCCCTATCTCCGAAGTTTGCAGAGCGATCCGTTTAAAATGTATAGAGCGTTTGTAGATATGGATCTATATTTTACAGGAAAAATATAGAGAAGTCTGTAAAAATAACACTTTTTGAAAAATTGTCAAAAAGGAATAATTTTCAAAAAGGGGGCTACCCCACCGAGTGGGGTATCAAATGAAAGGTATCGGTTTGGACATTTCAAACCAGTTTTTTAAATTTCTGTCACTTTCATACTTTTTGAAATATTTCGAAAAAAGTCGAAAAATTTACCAATACCCACCTTAACCGAACCACCCATTTAACCGAAGCATGCAGAGAGATCCATCTGAAATGTAACCTACTATTCTTAGGTATTCGTTAAATTGCGAAGTCTCTAACCGGTACTTTTGGTACATATTTGTTGACAAACGTTCAAAACCCTCGGCGCGCGAGTTACACTCGCACTTGACGGATCTTGTTTTTTTATAAAACTAGGAGATATGCAGTAAATTTTCGAAATTTCTACGCGGGCGAAGCCGCGGGTCACAGCTAGTACTTATTATGAAAGCAAATGTAACTCTGTCTCTCTGTCTTCAGTCGGTCTGTGACCTTTTTACGCCTCAACAGCTGAACTGATCTTAGTGAAATTTGGCAGGGGGATAGATTTCGCTCTGTTTCGTGTGTCAACTGACCGGGAATTTTTATGCATATTTTACCCACGCGGTTTCCGGTACCGCATTGGGTAGCGAATACCGCGTAGGTCTGAGTGGGCCTTAACAGACAGACTGGCAGCTCGAAGCACTGTTAGAGGTATTGACGACCTCGAAGGTCCGCCTGCGACGCAGGAGGTTGCGGGTTCGATTCCCGCCTCGGAACAAATTTGTGTACGATTTGCAGAAATTTGTTCCGTTGGTCTCGGTGTTTTACATGTATAATTAAAAAATATCTATCTATGTAGTGTATTGTATTAAGTAAATCAGTTATCTAGTACCCATAACACGCAAGCTCTGCTTAGTTTGGGGCTAGATAATGCTGTGTGAATTTTCCAGCATTATTTATTTATTATTAAGAGGATTTCGCGTTTATAGGAGCGGCGGGACATAGAATACCTTTTTGGGATGGCGTAAGCACAAAATTATTGTTTACTAGTTTATTTCCGCGGCTTCGCACGCGTTATTTCTATGGAAATGTTTAAAGGTTATTTCTATCCCATGGGAATTCATGTTTTATGTTATAAAAAATTAGCCTTTGTTTTATTTGCGGCCTAGAACTACCTATATGCAAAATTTCAACCCGATCCGTTCAGTAGTTTTTGCGTGAAGAGGTAACAAACATCCATCCATCCGTCCATCTAAACATCCAAACTTTCGCATTTAATAATAGTGTGATTACAAGAAAAATAAACAACTAATTAAGAAACTGGCTTAGGGGAAACGAATACTTAGTAATAACCTACGAATCAAAACATGTCATTTGTATAGACCGCAGGGTTTCTAAGATCGCGACGAAATTATGTGCAAAACAGTGCATTTTCATGATTTTTTAAATCGTATTTTAACATTATTGTTAGAGGAAACAAAGAAATAATGTAGATTTTTTTATGTAATTTGTGTTTTATACAACGGCCCGTGAGTACTGACTACTGAGATCTAGTTTGTCAACCAAGCCCGTTAGTTTTTTAAACTTACGCGATCAACACATTATTATAATTATTCACGGGTATTTATCGCGTTTATTTATCTATTTTTCCCGACGTTTCAACAGGTTTACACAATGTCGTGGTCACGGGATGACTGATCATAACGTCGGGAAAAATTGGTAAATAAACGCGATAAATACCCGTGAATAATTATAATAACAAGCCCGTTAGGTTCGCCTCGTAATGGTAAAGATATCATGAAAGGTGCAATTATTACTTCCGTCACGCAACGTGATACCTACCAGGTTCCTATGTATTTATCTAGTACACTCATTATGCAGTTCTCTCAGGTGTAAAATGATACGCATATTAATGATATAATCTGTTTTAAATTATATGGTACTTAGTAAGTAAATCTTCAAGTTCGATAAAACATTTTTTTTTGAATTTTTAACATAAAAAACAACACGAAAAGTGAACTTTAAAGAGCGACCACTGGCGATAGGCTATACTTAGTAAGTAAATGTACAAGAAAGATAAAACATTTTTTATTTGACACTAAAACAAAGAAATAACACGAAATTCTTAAAAAAGCGACCACTGGCGTTCTTATTGCTGAAAAATGGAAATGAGAAGCGTTCTAATAGACATCTTTGAATTAAACATATCATAAGAGCATAACAAGACATGATACATATACATTTCGAAACAAATTAACAACATTCGGTACATCAAAATGCCATGACTTTTCAGGAACTACTGTTCTGTCGAATTTGTCAAAACAAATGTCTTTTGTTTCCATATCCTGTCTGGGCGACGAAGTTTAAAAATCTATATATATAAAAGAAAGTCGTGTTAGTTACACTATTTATAACTCAAGAACGGCTGAACCGATTTGGCTGAAAATAGGTGGGGAGGCAGCTTAGAACCAGGAGACGGACATAGGCTATGTTTTATCCCGGAATTACCACGGGAACGGGAACTACGCAAGCGAAGCCGCGGGCAGCAGCTAGTTTAAATATATTAATAGACAAGCGAAGCTCCTAATAAAAAGAGCGCACTTCTGAAAAATGCTCCAAGCAAAGAGTAAAAAAATGCTGCTGTCACAGCAGAGGGATAGTGTCATGCAACAATTTTCTTGGTTTTGTAGCAAAAAAAAAACCATGTGTGAGTCGACAAGCATACAACTTCAGTGCTTTCACACACAAGCGCACGTATACGAATGGGAAATTGAGACTAATTTGTCGCAATTTTTTGGCTACACTTCGTTTGTGTTTACTATCATTCTTAGCATTCTTCTTCTATGGCTCCAAGCTACGTCGAAGTTTAAACGATGATATGTAGCACCAGTTTGTTGGAGCTCTCGACGTTTCGGAACTGTACTACTGTCTATGGGGAGATTGTCCTGACGTTTCAAAAGTTTTATAGGGTACCGTGATATGATAACTAGTTAAGAGGTGAATAGTCAAGTATAATATTGTGTTCCGATAGCGAAAGTTTAAAAGACTGTTCTATTTCAGAAGCCAAAATAACGAAAACAGCTGGCTTCAATACGGCTCAATACAAGGTCGTTTCGAAACCTACGACGAAGAGGGCGCCACTGACAAAAGCACTTATCTCCAACTTAGAGGTCTAAAAGAAAGAAGCTGGAGTAGTAAGGGGTATAAGGGACTGCGGCGGTCTGTGACACTCACAGTAGCGAGTGAGGAAGGGACGGTGGTGCATCTGAGGTGTTTATCGTACAGGAACGTGCTGACACAGTAAGTGGTTATCTATCTATACTATTGTAGCTCATAGTGGTGGTACTATGGTTGTGAGTGGACAACTAGAGGTCTGAAGGTAAGAAGCTGGAGTATTAAGGGGTATAAGGGACTGCGGCGGTCTGTGACACTCACTCACGGTCACAAGTGAGGAAGGGACGGCGGTGCTTCTAAGGTGTCTGTCGTACAGGAATGTTCTGACACAGTAAGTGGTTATCTATCTATACTATTGTAGCTCATAGTGTTGGTTTGGCACTATGGTTGTGAATGGACAACTAGAGGTCTGAAGGTAAGAAGCTGGAATAGTAAGGGGTATAAGGGACCGCGGCGGTCTGTGACACTCACTCACGGTCACAAGTGAGGAATCGCTGGTGCATCTGAGATGTCTGTCGCACAGAAATGTGCTGACACAGTAAGTGGCTATCTTAATATTGTGGCTCATAGTGTTCGTAGCATGGTTGTGTGAAATTGCGTTTCAAAAAAAAATGGGATGTGATAATAGAAGTATTTGCTAAGTTGTGGGATAGTAAAGGCTGAAAATAGATTTTTAAATTCTTTTACTAATATTACTAGTAAAGTATTATAATATATGTGTATAGTATTATAATATCTGCACTAATAGATAGCTCCGCACGATATCGCGTCAATTGGAAGGATTTAGAAATACCTTTGCCTATTTTGATGGACGAAACGGTTGATAAAAAAAAATACTTTTGCTACTTTATCTCTGAGTGACATAGGCTACGTTTTACAAGTACCAAGTGAACGAAGCTGCGAGTAGAGGCTAGTATACAAATCATTTATTTGCAAACAACGGGTTGCAAGTTGGTAGGCTTAGATAAAAACGAAATTTGTAACATAAGACTAATGGCAAATGAACATGACCTTATAATTCGCAGGTGCATTTCGGGATCCATTCGGTTCCCTAACTACTCAGTGGAGAGCATAACCTCTACTGATTTGGTGATGGCCAACTTCTGCGAAACGACTACTCGGATACCAAAGCTTTGCTCCATCAATGTCGCCAGTAAGTTAATTACTTGATTCAACGAAGCAATCCAAGAAGCAATCTAAGAAGTTTGATTTTAGACACCTCTCAGAATAAATAGTAAATACTTTCAACAAAAAGTCTTAAACGAACAATGCGTTTGAAAATCGGCACATTCAAAAATTTTTAGTTGCCATTTGACCCTTTAAAAACTTCACTGCTCCGCCTGGCAGTGAAGTCGCGCCACCGATGCTCTCTGGCAAACAGATGTGCTAACACTTTCATTGCCCACGACGCACATCGACGTGTTAACCCTCCTGGAGAGGCTGGGATTTCACTATTACCTACTTAGCGTTGAAAATATTTATACACACCTGCTCAGAAAGTTGCTTATTCCAAACATAAGGTAGAAAGTACGCAGGCGTACTAAAATGCGGGACGGAAAACTCTATATAATTTCATTTCTCACGCCTTCAGCGGGAGAGAAAAGTGTATGGAAATCCATTTCTAACGTGTAAGTTTTAATTTTCTGAAATATCAGCCGGTAGCTATGGTTATTTTCATAATAGGTCAAACGCCAAAATGTTTGCACTCCGATTCCGCCATATGAATTCGACGTCTTCCGTATTCGGTACAATAATAAAAAAAGAACAATGTGAATATAGCACGTGCGTATTTATTGCTACATTTAAGTTTACAATTTTAAATTACTCGAGTGATTTTGTAGATTTTAAAACGATTTTTCTTCGAAGATGTAGTATATGTAGAGCATTTTTTTTATTTATTTATCACTCGGGAGAAAGTGCGATTCCTACCTCGTGTGTTTTAAGGCCATCGGGCACATTCGTTAGGAATTTAGCACTTTCTCGCCTAGATGTACAATGTACTATAAATAACGCACAAATTTTGTTAATCGAAATTTCTTCATGTCCATTGATAGTAATGTCGTCCCAAATTCTTATATTACAGGCAAGAACCGCTCTGCTAAGATCCTCCTACGTATGAACACCGACGACGTCAAGTGGTCGAGCGGCGCGCCGATTCAGCACGAGGTGACTTTCCGGACCGCAGTCGCCGACATCGACGGGTTTGCGGGCTCAGCTACAATAGAGCTCGGATACGAGAAAACAGGTAAGAAAGTAGAAGGGCGTGTGGTCTCATTAAAGCTACACTAGTCAGTTGGCGCGTCAAAAAATCAGTGTTGAAATACGAAAGTTTATTCTATTATTTTTTTACGGTTTTAAATAAATAAATAAAATAAATAAAAACTCATTTAGTGCCTAGAAATTAATTAACCTAAACTAGAATTAAACACAAATATATATAAAAACAACTAACTTAGGCAAAGGGAGTAGATTCAGCATAATGTCGCATGCCAGAAACATGCGGCGCTGATTTTAAATCTACTCCCCTCGGGTAGCTGGTCACCGAGGGGTTATGTAATAGCGGGTTTGAGGTAGTTTAGTGCTTGTGTATTTATTTCCAGTGTTTATAATCAATAGTGGAAGGTTCATTTTAGGTGAATACAATATTAGATAATGACGAGATAAATTGATATTATCCTTAGTTTTGGATGGTCAACATCAAATAGCGTAGTAGTTTACCTTCCACGTTTGTATGGAAAGATGAGCGACTTGTTTGACCTCAATCCGACGAAGTTTTCGAGTGGCGCGTCGAATCAGCACGAAGTGACGTTACGGAACGCAGCTATAAACAACGCCAATTATAAACAAACCTACAATTTACATTCAAACTCATTTATTGATAAAAATATTACACGTCACGACTTATAAAAATTAAGTACAATAGGTACGGAATAGTCTAAGTAATAGTTATTAATAACTAGTTTATGCCCTCGGCTACGCACGCGTTTTTTCTATATAATCGTTTAAAGGTGATTTCTGTCCCACGGGAACTGATTTATGGGATAAAAAGTAATGTTTGATTCCAGGATTATAATTACCCGTATGCAAAATCACAGCCCGATCCGGTCAGTAGTTATGGAGTAAAGAGGTAACAAACATCCATCCATCCATCCATCGAAACTTTTACATTTATAATATTAGTGTGATAGTATGTTTAGTATGATTAGATTAGTGTGATAGTGTGATGTGTTAGTGTGATGTTAAACAATATTAATCATACATCTGTTCTTGAGTGACGTTTATGCTTAGAAAAGCATTATTCAAGCATAGGTCGATGACTGAGCAAATTTCATAAACCGGGCCTAAGGTTCCGTATCCTTCAAGCGCTTACTGAAATGAAGTGATTTTTTAATCTAAGATCTTCTTCAATCTAACGTTATTTACAGATGCCCGCGAGCTGACGGTGCGCTCAACAGAACGCATGCTGAAACACTTGTCTTGCACGGAGGCAGGGGCGGTGTCCTACTGCCTTGCGTTTGGGGACCGCCGCGCCGCCTGCTCCGACTTTGTAGGCGGGAAGGGAGCCTCGCTAGCGTTGCTTGCTTCTGTGCAAAATGAAGAGGTAACTAAGAAATTAATAAACAAACAAATAAATAAATAATAAATCAAAATAATAATAAATAATGCTGGACAACCCACACAGCATCGTCTAGCCCCAAGCTAAGCAGAGCTTGTGTTATGGGTACTAGATGACTGCTATATTTAATACATTTCATATCATAATAACTTCTTATGTTGAATATAATGTTTGTTGATTTACTATCTACTAGTGGTTAGCCGCCACAGAAACATTAAAAAGTACAATATCCAATTTGACAGGTTTGTCTCTCACTGGTAAGGGTGGAAATTTGTGACACACAAAATCTATTTTAATTTCTCAGCTCAGTATAGTATTATAATATCTGTGGCTCAGTTAAGAATTCAGCTATTTCTAACTGGGTTTTAAATCTGCATTCATTCTGATCTACTTTACTCGTGTTTTTGATCTAAAATTTAAAGTCTCAGAAGAGATTTAAAGAATCAGATCTCTAAAGTTTGAAGAAACACGAGTTCGGAATAGTATTTATTTAATTAATTCATAAATGCACTAGGAAAGTGTACGGTATCTTAATGTTAAAGGCATATGTGTGAATTGTCCAGCATTATTTATTTATTATAATAATTCGACGACGTTCTTCTTCAGGGCTACAGAGTGCCGCCAGGGTTCTGTCTGACTGTCAACGCACTGAACCGACATTTGGAACTGAACCCGGCGATAGACGCAGCCATTTCAGGAATAGAGGCTGCGAATGAGAACTACGAAGAAAGCGAATTCAAACGGAAGTGTGATGCGTAAGTTAACCGTGCAGTTGTACCACTGAGATCTATTGTACAAGTACGCTGGAGTGGGATATTCTATACGCAATTACAGTTGCTTATTTTGCCCGTTCAAAGCCCCTTTGGCTCGAAAGGACCCTTGGCCACGGCGGACCGAGTTTGTCTATTAACAAATTTTTTATTTGTTCCAAGTTGTGCTCCTATCAGCCAGAATGTTTCATCAATTGCGCAGTTTGCCCGCTAAAAAGCTAAGCTGCAAACTTAATTCAGATGTCTATGTAAATGTCAAAACTAAACTTATTTGACAACACTAAAAATGTTGTCGTCCCGTTCATAATGATCGAAATCAAAAGGATCATTTTGACAACTGAACTAAATTAGTTAAGTTTAGTTTTGACGACATCTGAATTGACACCAATATCTCTAAATTTTCGACTTCAATGGGACTTGAAGCCGCATCCCTCCCACAGTACGGGAATGCGCTAACCAATTACACCACGAGGTCAAGTGACGTAGGAGTCGAAAACTTAGAGACTTCCTTTGTAATCTTGCGCCGTTAGCTCCACCTGTAGGGGAAACATTTAAGTTTATAGAATCCTGTTCAACGACTAAAGTTACATTTAGTTCGTTTGACGAGAGGTGGCGCGTTGCTCAATTCTAAGGTTTTTGTTATTATAGCTCGTAAAACCTCGCACTCTGGGTAATATCTAAGAAAATCAAATAACATCCCTAAAAATTTTCGAAATTTAACAATTTACTGCGAGGGCTTAGGCACTATATTAAAAAAAAACCTTATTAATTATCCTTCCAGAGCCTCAGCATTGTTCACGTCATCGGAGTTGTCAGGAGACGTGAGGGAAGAGATCCTAGCGAGCATCGCGGAGCTGAGGAAGACAGCCGTGGAACAGAACCTTGGCCCGGAGCTGCGGTTCGCGGTCAGATCTTCAGGTAAATTTATGTAATTTTTTTTTAAAAGTCCCCTAATATTACAAATTCATCATGAATTTGAGTCAGTACCCGGCTTTACATATTTAAGAATTAAAATCATCATCATCATCATCCTGACTGTAAAGCCGCGGGTGGGCCTTGGTCTGGTCGAGTAAATTTCGCCATTAAATCCTATTCTTGGCTTTTTCCTGCCAACTGGTCGCTCCAATTAACTTAAGGTCTTGTTGGACTTCGTCGAGCCTTCTGAGCTTCGGTCTTCCAGGGGGTCTTCGGCCTTCAGGTTTGCCACGCAGAAGACAATTGGTTCTTGGTACATGTTGTAAAGCTCATGGCTGTATCTTGTGCGCCAGCAGTCACCACCCAGTGCACCGCCAAAGATTCGTATTAGTATTTTTCTTTCAAACACGAGTGGCTGTTTTCAGCTTCCTTGCTTAGAACCCAGCATTCCGACCCGTACGTTAGAACTGGTCGTAGCAGCGTTTTGAAGAATTAAATTAAAATGAAGTGAATATATTTCAGCGGTGGGCGAAGACAGCGAAGTTTTATCGGCGGCAGGGCAGAACGAGACCGTGCTGGGATGTACCACTGATGAAGATATAGTGAGAGGCGTGCTCAAGTGCTGGGCGTCCATGTTCGCCTTCACCAGCACCTACTATCGCAGGTACGAAAATAATTCATGAAAATAAACTCGTATCAAGCCTTTTTAGAACGACAGAGTAAACAATAGTAGACCTAGTAGTAACGTCCAAGTATATGTTAATAGCAGTGATAGGAATAGGTAGGGCTTATTTACCTAAACTTCGAGGAACAGTGAAAAGAATCGGAGACTTCCTTCCGAAAATATTTTTTTCCGGAACATCTGCCACAAAATTCCGGACATTACTTAGGTACATTAAAAAATAATGTTTTTCGAATAAGTCTATGTTTACCTAAAGTTTGCGACTGGACTTACCATAATATAGAGTCGTTACAACCACAAAATAATCTGACAAAAATCCTTGAAAAGTCTTTTACATATTATATCGTCTATTATACATAAAAATGTAACGATAAAAGAAAAATAAAACATAGATAATATTTTTGAATAGAAAAAGCTTATATTTTAATTATTTTTCAACATTAATTAATTAGGATTAACTTAAATTACAAAGTGTACCCTTTATATTTACATTAGCAATTATTGCAAATAGATTCAAACATTCTACTTGTTTACGTTGAGAGGTGATGATTTTAACTCAAAGTAGACTTTTATTTATCTATTTATTTTACTGACGTCGCAGGATGCGATACTAACTCAAATAATAGTATTGATAAATTACCCTTTGAAGTAGAACGCTTAGAATAATCAGTTAATATTTGAACTACTAACTGTTCGGTTTTGATACTGAAATTTACGCATTAAAGATTGCTGAGAATTTACAAAATCTTTATTTGTCTTAAAAAATACCATAAGAAATACAGATTTTCCTTTAGATTATCTTGATTCGATTCGTCAAGTTCAGTGTTAAAACCGAAGTTCACCGCGTCAGAAGAGTCATTTAGGTTAAAATACACAACCATATTTTTCTCTATATTTTCAACTTTCAGGCGATTTCATTTTTGTGTTGTTATGGATGTTATGGATATTATTAGTTGAAAACGACCTCTCAACTTCGAGGTCAAAAGCACGTACATATACACTTGCGAGCTTTAAAATGGAATCGCTTTCATCGCGAGTTGATCAAAACAATTTTTTTACAATTTATGTACAATAAACTATAGATTGTGGTATATCATTTGAAAGGTAATTTTGTTACCTTTTAAGTGATATCAAGAAGATTTAAAATTAATTAAATTGGCTACCTAAATTTTGGGAATTATTGCAATAGGTCGAAGTTGCATCTATGGGCTTCTATCGGCGCCGGAGCTGGATGAGCTGGATTTCTCCCTCGTATCCGCTGTTTTAGCTCGTCCCACATATGCCAGATTGGGTTCAAGTCAGGAATAAGGGCTGGCCAGTCTAGTGTGGGAATGCCGACATGGATGACGTCTGTTGGTACTGTCTAGTCACTGCTGCGGTGTGGCAGCGGACATTATCGTCCATTAAATCAAAATTTATCGTCGCCAATAAATCCTGCGTAAGGGAAAACTTAACTTAACTCATAGTTCACTGCAAAGAAATTGTAAAAATTAGTCTTGAACAACCCTTGAAGCGATTCCAGTTTAAAGCTCGCAAGTGTAGTATGACCTATCATCTTTTCCTGCTGTTATCGCGTCACATGTCTCTAATTTTATCTAGATCGGGATTTCTGGATAATAAATTTTCAAGTTTATTTTTTATGTGCTCAGGCGAACACCAGCTTAGCACAGTTCTCACATAGTCAAAGATCTCGAAGGATTCCACTACAGTTAAATTAGATTTTTGTAGTTTCTTTAACCAAATTTGTGCATCTTAAAAAAATCCTCAATATAGTCCAAGTTCGACTTCAAATTTTGCACAGGCATGCGACCACCGGCGAGTTTTTGTGAATTTCCATGAATAAATAACGAAATGGGCAGCTCCTATACTGTAAACATGTACTTAGAGGCCGTACGCGTTTTGTGCAAACTTTCTGCTTTCTCTCTCGCGCACAACGTTTTTAAAGATTTTTCAGTTTAAGTGTTACTGAACATGTGATCCGCTCATCATTTTAGTAATAAAATTACGCACATTTTGAAATAAACTTTTGTATCGTGATCTTTAGTAAGATAAAAGACAAATACTTTTCGTTTTTAAAAATGATTAATCCTCTATCTCCGTCCAAAATAAATAATAATAAATAATAATATAGAGAATGCTAAAATGATAAAAAATCTTTATATTTATTTTTGAAGATGGCCGGAATATTTTTTCAATTATATAATAGAACTTTATAAATCTCAAGAAACGTGGTAGAGAGCGAACGAGAAAGCAGATATTAACTTCAAGTTTTAAGATCAACAAGTAATTTACAAAATGTTCTCCGAAAGAAAATTTTGTGGTTATTTTATGTCTAGTCGCAAACTTGAGGTAAACATAGATCAACTACTTATTCGAATATCATTATTTTTTTATGTACCTAAATAATGTCCGGAAGTTTGGAGCCGATGTTCCGGAAAAAAAATATTTTCGGAAGAAAGTCTCCGATTCTTTTCACTGTTCCTCGAAGTTTAGGTAAATAAACCCTACCTATTCCTATCACTGATTAATAGGCACAAGACAGAAACTTCAAAAACTACAACACTACACTGCAAACATTTTAGTTGATGGCACCCTGGTAGAGCGAGTATTTGAGGCAAAAAATCTGGGTTTGACCATGGACAGTTCCTTACATTTTGAAAAACACATATCTGAGAGTGTACGTAATTGTTTTTACCGTCTGAAGCTACTTTATAAAATCCGTCCATATCTAAGTGAACCAGTAAGAGTTACACTTTGTGAATCACTTGTCCTATCAAAACTGAACTACTGTGACACTGTTTATGGGCCTTGCCTTCTAAGTAGAACTTCCAAACTTATCCAGCGCGTTCAAAATGCTTGTGCACGCTTCTGTTTTCATGTTCCTCCACGTTCACACATAACACCATTTTTGAACTCATCAAAACTACTGAAGATGGAAGCTCGCAGAAAACTTCACCTTGCATCACTTCTCTTCGGTATTATCGCTAAGCGGTGTCCCAAGTATTTGTTTGAAAAACTCACCGGATCCCGAAGCAATACGAGATATCCCAATAGAACATGTACTCCCTTTTTCGAAACACCGAAGCACAAGTCTACTGCATTTCGTGGCTCTTTTAAATTCGCAGCCTCGAAGTGCTGGAACATCATTCCCCCTCCAATGCGTGCTGTAAAAAATATTCATATATTTAAGAGAGTGCTTAAATACCAACTGCTCAGTGCTCAGATTGAGTGCGAGTGACCAGCTCACCTGATTACATATGTACTACATAACATTAATAGCTATCTAATTAAAACAAAATATATATTTTTTTATCTAATTTAATAATGAAAAAAAATTCAATGTACCTCGGATTATTTTAAATTACTACTACTGTTAACCACTGTTATTTTATTGCGCCAATTTTTATTTACAATTTCATCAATATCTTACCTTGTTTTTTGTGCACATCTTGCCTGGGAGGAATAATGACCAAGGCAGGTTATAAGCCCCCGTCGTCGCTGTGTGTATTCATCAACACAAAAATAGACTGTTTTTTATCCAAGCCTCCTCCTCCTTTCCACTGTTATGGCTTTGGCGATGCCGGACTGAGTCCTCGGCCCACCTAAACTCACCCTTGCTTGGCTACCCCCTTTTGTGTGCGGATTTATTAGTATTATATATCTAATTATTATTACTTATTTATCATTCCACCAACCACAATTTGTTTTGTTGTAACCAAATAAAATCGTGTCATATATTTAGTTTAGATCCTATGTTTATACTTCTTCTTGTTTATTTTACCCATCAAAATCAAAATCAAAATCAAAAACTCTTTATTTCCATAAATACAATAAAATGTACACTTAGAAAAGGTCAAATTATAAAACTATACACTGACACGGAAATAAAGTGATATTTTTGATTTCTGTCGCTTCGGTATGTAGACCAAAGTAAAGAAGTGACGAAGAAACCTTTAGCCTGTTAGTTGTTATTCTTCGAGTTGGAGCAAAACCCGTTCCAAGCTTTTTTATCTTCTAGATAATCTGATATTTTATAGTAAGCCTTTTTGCACAGCAAGGTTTTGACAATTTGTTTGAATTTATTTACTGATAATTTTTGCAACTCACTAGGAGTTTTGTTGTAGAAGCTTATACATTGCCCTTTAAAAGATATGTCGAAAATATCATGATACTAGGGTTTTTAAAATAAGCAGAACCGACGGCCTAATGATTCGGCCATCGCTCCTGCCTTAGCAATTCCAAAATCTACTCAGCCTATTCAAACCTACGAGCTCGCTTACTAATTATAATGTTTTCAAAAGCAAGGGAATATCTGTGCTAAAGCTCTTAATTTAAAACTAACCAAATGAAATGAGAATCGTTCACAAAGGTTACAAAAATATTTTTATTCAAAGTTCACAATGGCTTCAACTTACACGTGTTGTCTGCCTCACACCTCCAACCAGAATGTCGTTCCTTGAATATTCTAGACGTTTCCCCCGCTATTTCCCCCTCCACTTCAAGCAAACTCGTTGCGAGCGTTCGAGAATGGCGGGAAAATCAAGAATACTTCAAGTTCACAATAATCAATTAAAATAACACATTGATTCCGACACAATAACTCTATCTAAATTAAATAATAATTATTTGAACATTTTTGAAGGCGATTAAAACAAAATAAATTAAACTGCTAACAAATTCAGACATTCACGACTTCCTCTAATGTTACGCAACAACCAAGGATGAATCCCATAAAGACTTCTAAATTTATTAATAATTCTCTAAAGATTTAAGAAAGCCATTTAAACTAGATAGCTTAATATTTACTTCACAATTCTTTTAAACAAGGTTCTGACGTAATGACAGTTGGTCACAAAACCTTTTAATATTACAAAATCGTTCAGATTAAATCTTAGAACTATTTCCAAATCCATTACTTATTGTTTTACGATTTTCTGGATTATTAATAATTCTCTAAAGATTTAAGAAAGCCATTTAAACTAGATAGCTTAACATTTACTTCACAATTCTTTTAAACAAGGTTCTGACGTAATGACCTAATGACAGATGGTCACAAAACCTTTTAATATTACAAAATCGTTCAGATTAAATCTTAGAACTATTTCCAAATCCATTACTTATTGTTTTACGATTTTCTGGAAGAAATACAGCTACCTAAATCTAGGTTTTTACAAATTCATCCGCGAACTCATTATTTATTTGAAATTGAAATCTCAATGCTTACATTCAATCTCTTACCTATTTCTAAATTCCTTATTAATTATTTAAGGAATTTTAATAGGAGAGAAATCTAACCAATTCACCTTTTTCAAAAATAAGTAGATGTAAGTACTTGGTATCAAAACATTATTGATTTATAGAAAAGTGACCTAACCAAAAATTGATGACTTAACTCTTAGTTTAAATATTATTTTATGATTTAAGATGGCAATTCGCAGATATCACTGAGGTTATCATAAAAGCGTTGTTGTTTTGAATTAAGGGTTCTTCAAACTGGTCAGCTGGAGGTTCGCTGCGGCGACACGGCCATTCTGAGATGCGTCGCGTGCTCAGCGTCGCTCCCAGGGGTTTGTTGCTGGAAAGAGATAACAAGTGTTGAGGCTAGGCACTTCCACAGTAACCTATTACCTATAGCTTCATGTTGAGTGAAAGGCTAGATACTTCCACAGTACATCTAATCTTTTTAAATTATAACACTCGACGATAGACAGAACACAACACAATTACCCAAATTTTGTAACAAAACACAACTTGCACCACTCAAGTTTTGTCTTATTAGAACAGATAAACCATATTTCTAGAAAAACATGACTCACTCCACGCAAGTTTGTTTTGATGGTAAAGTTTATCACAGTGTGATAGTGTTTGTGTGTAAAAAGAAAAAGGGAAGGATAGAGGTCCGTGAGAGGTCGATGCTGCTCAGAGCAGAGGCCCTAGGATTATGGTATAGGTTGATGCTATGCTCTAGGCGGTCTTGTACGCCGCGGTACATAGGGGACTAGGATAGGACAATTTTTGGCTTTGATGACCCCCACGTGTCATCGCAGCATCTTTTGATAGGTGGCTTTGATGACCCCCGCGTGTCATCGCAGCATCTTTTGATAGGTGGCTTTGGTGACCCCCATGAGTCACCAAAAGCATTTTGTTTTGTGATCTGATGATCATGATGATGATGATGGATGATGATGATGATGATGATGATGATGATGATGATGATGATGATGATGATGATGATTTTGTGCTCTAGGTATCCTCTGATACCAAGATGCCTAGACACTTGACTCAGTGTCTGTGGTAAAACGAAGAAGTGGGTGTGTGTGAGAGTGCTTGCCTGTCGAGTTTGTATGTATGTATGGAAATGCATTATGAAAGTTTCTCACCGGGATTGAACTGTGCTGGCTTATGTTTGTGCGACACGGCTTCCTGAACACAGATGCCTGGGTATTGTCTACGCTGTAGTTGATTGGGCGCCACTTTGAGGGGTCGCCGCAGGTAGCAGTCGTACTTCAGGATTCTGTAAATTTCATAGAGAGCACCAAGCTTAAGATCAAGAAAGGTTTAGTTTAGCCTTAGAAAATAAAGGAGGGGAAGGCTTTACAAAATTACCCCAAATTTTATTTTTTACCAAAATTTTCCAATGGGGAGGCAAGGTAAACAAACACATAGAGTACACAGAGGCAGGATTATGCTCACATAAAACTTGTGTTCCTACCAAACCCATACTAAAACAATGTAGTAATAGATCTTGCTGAGGGGAAGAGAGTTGTTATAGCATTTCCTTTCCATTATGTTCAAAGGGATAAGCGGATAATTTTAAATTAGTTCAAGGTCTTCCACCTAAGAACTCACGCCCAACATCCACTTTTATTTGTTGAGGTCCCATACATGTAAATAAATAAGAGGCAATTCTGGACAAACAACACAGCATCACCTAGCCCCAAAGTAAGCCAAGCTTAGTGTTATGGCTACTAGGTAATGGATATACATAAATACATTACAAAGACAATTTGTGCTGGACATCCCTTAGCCAGGTGGGATGATGACCTGTGAAAGACTGCCAGTAGATGCTAGATGCTGCAAGATTAATACAGGGCGCTATGGCGCTCATTAGGGGAGGCCTATGTTCAACAGTGGGCTAAAAGAGGCTGGTGATGACAATGATGTACCCATGTACGATATTCGGCAGGCAATTCATTTCCTATGAAGCGCATCAATGCTAGGTATGTTGAGTTTCTGCTGAAATGTAATCCGCTCGCCCTTCCTGCCACTCAATGTCAATTTTGGTATCATCTGTGTATGCGAGGAAGTAGCAGAATTCCGGTAGGTGCGTGTGTACGTGCGTTATTGAGACAACAGCAAGTGAGCTTACATTTTATTTGAAACAAATTATTAGTAAAACCTGCGAATTATCTACCGCGATCCATTCAGAGAGGAAGACCGTCTTCAATGATCGTTTGAAACTTAAACAAATACGTTGGAAAGTCCACATTGTAACGAAAATCCGCTTTATAATATGAGAATTCACTTACACGAGGACAATTAAAGCTCCATGAACTAGCTAGAGTAGAATTTACAGCCTTCCAACTTTTCCAAAACATTCTAATCTCTCTGACCAAAACAAGCAAATTGCGACAAGACCACTGACAATTCCCGTTTGAAAACTTGGAAACGTCAACTTCAGTTTGACAGTTATGAAAAAGTGAGTGACGCAAATTCAATACTTGAAACGTCAACTTCAGTTTGACAGTTATGAAAAAGTGAGTGACGCAAATTCAATACTTGAAACGTCAACTTCAGTTTGTAAGTTATGAAAAAGTGAGTGACGCAAATTCAATACCGGTAGGTAGGTAGGTACTAAAGTTTACGACTTTTTGGCCAGCTAGCCGTACCAAAAATAGCTTTTATCTATCAAGGCTAGCTAAGCTACCTACTTCATCTATAGCGCTGTCACAAGCGTATGAAAAGTCGTGACGGAGCACGGTTGTCGAGAAAATCGTAAATGCAATTCGAAACCAACATTGGTAGAATTGTGTCGAACCATGATGCAGAGCCAAAAGTTAAAGAAGAAGTAGAAGAGAAACAAAACTCCTCGAGATTTGCTTTTTCAAAGATGAAAATAATGTAGGTAGTTTGAAGCTTCTATGTTTCTTTCTAAAAAGTTTTAAAGGCTACGGTAGGTTAGCTACTTATCCCACTTATCCAATTGAAACCTACTTTAGAACTAAAACAAAATGAAACTTAGTTTTCAGAGCAAAACAACACATTATCGTTTTGTTGAGAAAATCGCCTCTATCAGAGGCAGTAATTGTCTTACATGAACGTAATACCTACTTCGTGAAGGAATAATTACATCCAATTGAATTGAACAAATCGTGAACCGATCGAGATCGAACTTCTAGTTCGATCTCATCCACGAAGCAATGGAAAAATAAAACAGAATAATAAGATGGGACAAATGTCCTGTAAACATCATAACCACAAACAACTTATGGAATGAAGGTAAACATTTTGAAGAATAAAAACAAACTAGAATATCTACGTAAACGAGGAATTTCCTCCACAAGTGTTAGACAGATACTTACATAAATCCCTGCTAAATCATCTGCAAAAATGAAAGCAAAACTGCAGTCAGTAAAGCATATCTACACGGCTACGCTTACCTATACAAGATTGTCATACTAATGACCAAGGCTCACCAACAAGACAAGACTCAAGCTCCAACTCCCAACTACAGTAAACGTTAGCTGTGACCCACTAGGGGATCCGGAAGATTCAAGGAACCCACATGTCAAGAATTTTTGCCAAAGGAATAAACAAAGTTGGATTTTTAGACTCAAAAGCCAAAGCTTTGCAACCTAGAGGAGGTACCTGCATTTAGTTTTAGTATTGAATGGTGAAAT
The DNA here is from genome assembly GCA_949316285.1 of Eupithecia subumbrata. Taxonomy (NCBI): domain Eukaryota; kingdom Metazoa; phylum Arthropoda; class Insecta; order Lepidoptera; family Geometridae; genus Eupithecia; species Eupithecia subumbrata. Next base: position 23,638,852 of record OX438644.1, on the reverse strand, counting down.
CTTAATATTAAGTTATGTTTGTGCAAGGCAATAAAGCTCATTTTATTATAAAATTTTTTAGCTGACTACTAATGTTAGGTCGGCCAAATTGACCGTGATTCAGACCACTCTCGAAAACAATACCTATTAGAAGATCGCCTACATGCATATGAATGGTGTTTTATTGGACTGTTAAAAATTCATAAATCTTTATTAATTATCGAGCTACCTCTAGATTGTTTGCAATGGACTGTAGTTAAATCAACTGTTTAAATTGTAAATACTAGTGCTACTTTATTTCCGTTTTTTATTGAAATTTTCTTTGTTATTAAATTTTAATTCAAAATTATTATTATGCGTTTCTCATTTCCATAATCTCAGGCTAATAGTTACTTGGTCCTTTAGGAGGCCTGCGTGGGGCCGGTGCCAACAACACAGAGGCCTTTTATGAGAGTTCTCTTTGAAAGAGTCTAAAAGCAAGAACTACACAAAGCGAGTATCATCCTAGGGTGCACAATGTGATACACCTTGATTATTACCGTTTTCTTTTCTAACCTGTGTCTAATGTGTGCCCAGGTTTTTGGTCTTACTGATATCATTGCACCACTCGCGGACTCCGACCCTACAGTCTGGGTCATACGATATAGTCCATGATGGTTTTCTTAATTTTGTCACCAGGAGATTTTAGTCGTCGAAAAACACACTTGGTAACATGGTGTCCATTATGTTTATGCATTCATTAAAAATCAGGAGGTTACAATACCTATTTGGCGAGATACTACCGGGCTTGCATCAATATGCATTGTTTGTCCTGCTGGACACCGCGCCCACGTGGCGGGCATGTTCGCTGCAGTGGTTGCGCCATCATGTGTCCAAGTGTTCGCGCCATTAGGTGTGCACGTGGTCGGTGGATCTGGTACTGGTGGATCCTCTTCGGGCTCGCTCATGTCGCGTCTTGTAGAATGCGACTGCTGCAGCCAGAACCTGAAAACGTGATAACGAGAGGGCAGTAACGGTAGCAGAGTCGAGGGATTGTGGAAACAATCCCACTTCTGATGTCGAAAATATCATGATACTAGGGTTTTTAAAATAAGCAGAACCGACGGCCTAATGATTCGGCCATCGCTCCTGCCTTAGCAATTCCAAAATCTACTCAGCCTATTCAAACCTACGAGCTCGCTTACTAATTATAATGTTTTCAAAAGCAAGGGAATATCTGTGCTAAAGCTCTTAATTTAAAACTAACCAAATGAAATGAGAATCGTTCACAAAGGTTACAAAAATATTTTTATTCAAAGTTCACAATGGCTTCAACTTACACGTGTTGTCTGCCTCACACCTCCAACCAGAATGTCGTTCCTTGAATATTCTAGACGTTTCCCCCGCTATTTCCCCCTCCACTTCAAGCAAACTCGTTGCGAGCGTTCGAGAATGGCGGGAAAATCAAGAATACTTCAAGTTCACAATAATCAATTAAAATAACACATTGATTCCGACACAATAACTCTATCTAAATTAAATAATAATTATTTGAACATTTTTGAAGGCGATTAAAACAAAATAAATTAAACTGCTAACAAATTCAGACATTCACGACTTCCTCTAATGTTACGCAACAACCAAGGATGAATCCCATAAAGACTTCTAAATTTATTAATAATTCTCTAAAGATTTAAGAAAGCCATTTAAACTAGATAGCTTAATATTTACTTCACAATTCTTTTAAACAAGGTTCTGACGTAATGACAGTTGGTCACAAAACCTTTTAATATTACAAAATCGTTCAGATTAAATCTTAGAACTATTTCCAAATCCATTACTTATTGTTTTACGATTTTCTGGATTATTAATAATTCTCTAAAGATTTAAGAAAGCCATTTAAACTAGATAGCTTAACATTTACTTCACAATTCTTTTAAACAAGGTTCTGACGTAATGACCTAATGACAGATGGTCACAAAACCTTTTAATATTACAAAATCGTTCAGATTAAATCTTAGAACTATTTCCAAATCCATTACTTATTGTTTTACGATTTTCTGGAAGAAATACAGCTACCTAAATCTAGGTTTTTACAAATTCATCCGCGAACTCATTATTTATTTGAAATTGAAATCTCAATGCTTACATTCAATCTCTTACCTATTTCTAAATTCCTTATTAATTATTTAAGGAATTTTAATAGGAGAGAAATCTAACCAATTCACCTTTTTCAAAAATAAGTAGATGTAAGTACTTGGTATCAAAACATTATTGATTTATAGAAAAGTGACCTAACCAAAAATTGATGACTTAACTCTTAGTTTAAATATTATTTTATGATTTAAGATGGCAATTCGCAGATATCACTGAGGTTATCATAAAAGCGTTGTTGTTTTGAATTAAGGGTTCTTCAAACTGGTCAGCTGGAGGTTCGCTGCGGCGACAGATACATTAATTTTGTGTAGCCTATTTGTGGGCACAGCGAGTTTATGTTTATTTCTGGTATTAAAGTTATGTTTATCACAATTTTTAGGGAACAGATTTTTATTTCTATGAGTGTAAAACAAGTTTTCATAAATATATTGACATGGTACTGTCATTATATTTATTTCTTTGAATTTATCACGTAGGGATTCTCTGGGACCCATATTATAGATTGCACGAACAGCCCTCTTCTGCAGCACAAATACGGTGTTAATATCTGCAGCGTTCCCCCACAGCAGTATGCCATAAGACATAATACTATGGAAGTAGCTGAAATAAACAAGTCTAGATGTATCCACGTCTGTAAGATGACGGATTTTTTTGACTGCATACGCTGCAGAACTAAGTCTCTTCGATAGCTTATCTATGTGTGGGCCCCATTGAAGTTTATTATCTAAGGTGATTCCTAAGAATACGGTACTTTCTACTATTTCTAACGTTTCTCCTTTAACGTTTACATCAGCCTTCACTTGTTTAACATTAGGTAGAATAAATCTAATACATTTTGTTTTGCTTTCGTTTAGCAGAAGATTATTGACACTAAACCAATGGACTACTTTTGAGATTGCATTATTCACATCGTCGAAATTTGTGTTTTGTCGTTTCATTTTAAAAATTAATGAAGTATCATCAGCAAACAATACAATCTCGTGATTATTCTTTACTAGATGAGGCAGGTTGTTAATATAAACTAAAAATAGGAAAGGACCGAGGATAGAACCCTGCGGTACACCCATTGAAACTACAGACCCCGAAGACCGTTTCCCATTAATGTCAACTCTTTGTATCCTATCACTCAAATAAGAAGTAAGAAGATCCAAAGAGGTGTTTCTTATTCCATAGTGATGTAATTTCCTGATTAATGTTTCATGGTGTACGCAATCGAACGCTTTTGACAAGTCGCAAAAAACGCCTAAAGCATCTTGCGACTTCTCCCAAGCATCAAAAATATGCGATACTAACTCTACACCGGCATCAGTAGTTGATCTGCCGCGAGTAAACCCGAATTGCTTACAATGCAGCAGGTCATTGCCATTGAAATGCCTAAGCAATTGATGTAAAATAAGTTTTTCAAAAACTTTGCTGAATGTAGGCAGTACTGATATTGGTCTAAAGTTAGTGGGGTCAGACCTACTACCCGATTTATACAATGGGATTATTTTACTACATTTCATTAGAACAGGAAATACGCCGCAATCAATAGATTCATTAAATATAAAAGCTAGATCTGTGGCAATGGTATCAATCAAAGGTTTAATAATTGTAACGGAAATGCCCCAGAGATCTGCAGTTTTCTTAATATTTAAAAGTTTAAAGGCTTTTTTAACATCTGTTTCATCAACGTGGCTGAAGTTAAATTTTCATTTAGATACATTTTCTATTAGTAATGACTCGGCAATTACAGTAGAAGAGTTTAAACACTTAGTAGTAGAGATTGGAATTTCAGTAAAAGTTTTCAAATGCTTGGGCCACTTCAACATCATTTTTGATTGAGTAATCATTAATCTTTAAATTGTAATCATTAACGTATGTACTGACCTTTCCAGTCTCGCTTTTTATAATATTCCAAGTTGATTTTATTACATTTTCACTATTTCTAATTTTCGAGCTAATATAGTTTGATTTTGCTATTTGACAAACTTTTCTAAATATTTTTGAGTAATTTTTTACTTTTTCTTTGAACTCCTGGCTAAAATTGTATTGTTTTTCACTATACAGTTCATACAACTTTTGTCTACTTTTATGTATACCCACTGTTGCCCACTCACTAAAGGTAAGTTTTCCTGAGACCATAATCGATTTGGGTGTGAATATTGAATTGAACGCATTGGTAAATTTGTTAAAAAAATTGCAATACGACTCATTTGGGTTGTTAAGTGAGTGATTAGGTGATGGATTAGAATCCCAATTCAATATTAACCGTTCAAATCGATTGGTGGTCACAGGTATGTATGTTATTTTCTTTTTACAATTATTATTTTTTACTTGAAGTTCTAATTTTATTAGTTGACCTAAGTGGTCTGATTTTAAATTACTTATTACTTTTTTTGTAACAATTTTTTCACTTTGGCAAACAAATACATTGTCAATACATTTTGCTGAGGTTTCAGTTATTCTAGTAGGTTCCATAAATAATGGCCTTAGATTATAAGAATTTAATAAATTAGTTAATCTAGTACTGCCACCATCCACATCCACACCACAGCCCAGGCAGTCAGCCATAGATTATAAAAACTGTTTAATCTTTAATAAATTAGGCCGGCTACAGACGCTGAGACACGCTCTAGCCGACCAAGAAGAAATAAAAAAAAAAATCTATAGTTTGCCTAATCTTAGAACATAACTTTATATGTATCTTTTTCTGTTTTCTTTTCTTTTTTCTCTCATTGTTTCCTGTGTTGTATGTAACCTCTCTATCTACTCTTGTCTGTTTGTGTTTTAATTCTATTGTTGTATATTTGACCATCTTCGTGCCACCACACGAGGCCCTGTCTGAAAATCAGCGTCGCTACTCGCTGTGGCTTGTAGCGGCACAATGCTGAGACAGGGACCTTTTTGGCCCCTTTTATGTATTTTATTTTATTTTATTACTTTTAATATGTGTATTGGGTCAAATAAATGGATTTTCTTTCTTTCTTTCTTTCTAACGTACACCTAGGCGGAAAAGTACCAAATCCTATCGAGTGAGTGTGTCATTTGACACACGAGGTAGGAATCGCACTTTCTCGAGTGATACATAATGCTTTATAAATTTTATAATACACCACCCACCAACATACGTTTTAGAATTTTCAAAATCACTCGAGTAAATTCAAATTGTAAACTCAAATGTAGCAATATAGACGCGCACGTGCGATTTTACGTGGTTCTTTTTTGAATTATTGTTCCGAATACGGAAGAGGCAGATAATATTATGGCGGATTCGGAGTTAAAACTTTTAATAGTTTGACCTATTATGAAAATAACCATAGCTACCGGCTGATATTTCAGAAAATAAAATAAAATTACACGTTAGAAATGGATTTCCATACAATTTTATCTCCCGCTAAACGCGTGAGAAATGAAATTCCATAGAGCTTTCCCTCCCGCATTTCAGTACGCCTGCAATTACGTACTTTCTACCGATGACAGAAAGGGAAGTCGCTGGCCGAAAACGGCATTCGACTCTGTGTAAAATACCTTCAACCACACGACATGACTTCTAGTTGTATCTCGATTCCAGAATGAACGGCGCGGTCTGCCGGTGCGGTGGCGGCGTCGTGGTGCAGACATTAGTGGCGCCGCGCGCCGCCGGCGTCATGTTCACGCGGCACCCGGCGCAAGGCGACCCTCGACGACTGCTGATCACGGCTAACTTCGGACTAGGCGAGGTAGGTTACAGTTCAAACTTAAATGCTAGGTTATTAGAAAAAAATCGGTACAGTGTAGTATTATGAATGCAGCCGCAGTTGAGTACCTATGTCAAACATCTTATACGTGCTAGAGAAGAGCACACAGTGTAGCTCGCTTCGCTCGCCACTCTTGTCAAGGGATTGCGACAATCCCCTCGAATTGATCGATGGAGTGCTGGAATGGTATGTTTATTTCCGAATGCTTCTTTTTGTGCAATACTTCTATAATATTTTTTCAGTTCCAAAGTAAGTTAGTCAAGGGTTTATGAATGTTTGTAAAATTAGCATAGGCGTTGCGTTGTAAGGCCAAAGAACTGAGAACTTAAACGACAACGTCTTTGAATTAAAGTACAAAAACTAATAACAGTTTTATCTTACATAGTTGTATCCACTCTAGAACAATGGTCCTCTGTTCAGTAGAACCCTTATCATAGAACGTGGTTTAGACTCTTCTCTAAAACTAATTCATCTTCTACTTGATTCCCATTATTGAAATACAGCAGAAAATCGAATAACCGTTCACCAACCTGTTTCCTTTCTAGAGCGTGGTCTCCGGTTCAGTAGAACCCGACACCTTCATCATCAAACGTGGTCTGGACTCCTCTCTGAGCATCAAGCAAGCAATCCTCGGTTCCAAGACCCGTCGCGTGGCCGTGTCTTCTGAAGGCGTGACCGAGGAAGATATCCCCATGGACGAACGGGGGACTGCCTGCCTCAGCGATGAGGAGGTGCTGGGCTTGGCGAGGCTGGGTGTGAGGCAGGAGGAATTGTGGGGTGCGCCGAGAGATATCGAGTGGGCTGTACACAATGTAAGTCTTATCGAGGGAGATCGGGTGGACTGTACGTCTTATCTTAACACAACAACTCTTATATTATTAAACCTATATAATAGAACTAGTTTATGCCCGCGGCTTCGCACGCGTTGTTTCTATACAAACGTTCTATATAAACGTTTAAAGGTGATTTCTATCCCGCGAACTGATTTATGGGATAAAAAGTATATAGTTATTCCAGGATTAGAATTACCTGTATGCAAAATTTCCGCCCGATCCGTTCAGTAGTATTGGCGTGAAGAGGTAACAAAAATCCACCCATCCATCCATCCATCTATACATCCATCCAAACTTTCGCTTTTATAATATTAGTGTGATAGTGTTATAAGTAAACGTAATTGAATTTCAACTGCCATTAATGTCAGTAGAAATTCACTGAAATGGGTCGACTATGAGTCGACGCGTTTTAAAACTCTATATTGTTCATAATTTTTAACTAAAAGTAGGTACACTAATAAAAATCTCTCATATATACATGAATTACCGTAGCATCGAGTCAAACGAAAGAGAATCATGCCCGCTTTTTTGTCTTATTATTAAATACAATAAATAATGCTGGACAATTCACACAGCATTATCTAGCCCCAAGATAAGCAGAACTTGTGTTATGGGTACTAGATAACTGATATACTTAATACAATACACTACATAGATATTTTTACTATACATAGAAAACATCCAGAACACCCGGAACAAATATCGTATACGTAGATCGTACATTTGTCCCGAGGCTGGAATCGAAACCGCAACCTCCTGCGTCGCAGGCGGACCTTCACCCACCGCACCACAGTGGTCGTCATTATTTAAAGTAGGAGCAAATTATTAGCCTACAATCTTTGCTTTAAATTAAAGCCTCCCCCCAAAGAGAGCAAAAGAGTCTTTATGCTTTCTTTACCTTCAAGGCAAGGAACTGTGATAAAAATCATTAATTTCAGAATGAGGTCTACCTACTGCAAGCTCGTCCGATCACCTCGCTGGAACGCTGGACCGAGGAGGAGCTGTTGCATGAACTCGACGCGCCCATAATGGCAGACACGGAAATAACTTCCTTTGGCAACTGTGGAGAGGTAATATTTAGTAATTTTTCACTTCTCTTGCTCAAAAAGTGTATCATAATAGTGTAGCTTAGCGGGCCTTAAACTCGAGTTTAATACCTACGGCTAAAAAGTATTTTTTCTTTTTAATTTTTGTCTAAAATCTACAGCCCATACAAGGCATTCGTTCTCTTACATAAAAACTCGACTTCTTGGTGCTCCGTCAATCTTATTTTTGAAAATAGAACCTTCTTGGTGATGTTTTATGGAGGTTGATTCTTCCCTTCATGGTAGAATGCGAACTGTTTCGTTGCCGGTTAGATAGAGACTTAAAAAAAATGGTATTGGCGCTAAATCTCTAGAATTTTCTTCATTCCAAATCACAAACTTTTACGTATAACTTCCTGACTTTAACTTCCAAATTGTGAACGTGAAAAATGTCATCAAGTGATAGTGAAGATGCTAATATGCAATCTATATATATAAAAGAAAGTCGTGTTAGTTACACTATTTATAACTCAAGAACGGCTGAACCGATTTGGCTGAAAATTGGTGGGGAGGCAGCTTAGAACCAGGAGACGGACATAGGCTATGTTTTATCCCGGAATTACCACGGGAACGGGAACTACGCAGGCGAAGCCGCGGGCAGCAGCTAGTTTTTAATAAAATTTCTGAAAATTGTTTTATTTTCTCGCAATCGAAGTGAAAAGTAGAGTGTTTTACTCGGGCCAAAACCACCCATTATAACTGGGTCTTGTCATCCTCCCTCACTACGCTCGGGAGTATAACAACCTCGTATTTATTGGGATGGTTTAGTCCCTTGTAAAGCAATCTACTATTTTAAAAGGTATAATTATTAAAATAATTTAATTTTTTTGAAAATACTAAAAATTTACTTCGGATCCCTTATTTTACACGGTTTTAAGTTTTGAGGGATAAAAACTAAACCCTCTTGAATAAATAATGATGTGACCATCTCGGGATCATTCTTAAATTTTTATTACACACGACAACCTCCGTGGCGCAGCGGGCGAAGGTCGGCCTGCGACGCAGGAGGTTGCGGCTTCGATTCCCGCCTCGGAACAAATTTGTCCATCGATCTGCAGAAATTTGTTCCGTTGGTCTGGGTGTTTTCTATGTATACTAAAAATATCTATCTATGTAGTGTATTGTATTAAGTATGTATATCAGTTATCTAGTACCCATAACACAAGCTCTGCTTAGCTTGGGGCTAGATAATGCTGTGTGAATTGTCCAGCATTATTTATTTATTTATTTATTGTACACACTAGTTGAAATATTCATAAAAGTTAACAAATACTGGATATGTACAAAGCCGAGCTTAACCTTAAGAGTTTTCTTACAGCAAACCTCTCAAGGGTTTGCTGTAAGTGTATAAATAAAATTTATGAAACGAGTGTCGGTGGATAGATAATGTGTACATACAATCCCTCGATGACATTTTGAGTAGATTCAAATTGTAAACTCAAAAGTCCAATTCGCACATTGCACATACAAATTATTCTCCTTTTTTCAGGTCCTGCCTCTACCTCTAACGCCAATGTCGTTTGACGTGATGGCCACACCGCTGGTTAGCGGAATGGACCGCATCGTCAATAAGAAAATCAACAGCTTCAACAGCGGTGTCATTTTCACACATAACAGGGTTGCCCTCAATTTGTACAACGTAAGTGAAAAATGAAAAAATATTTATTTAGCAGCAAATACAGTAAGCTTAACCGATGATTTATGGGCAGGTACTTATATCTATTTTTAAATCAAGGCAAGTACAGTAAATTGAATTGCTAAAGTGAAACAGGATACAACAAAGGCTGAGAATATTATAAATAAATACCGTTACATTTTTATTATGTTATAACTTATAATATAAGTATATACATAATACATAATCCTTAAAATCACTATACTAAATCTATATCTATTTAATAATAATAATACGCTATTTATACCTACTTACCTAGACATTTTCAGATAAGTTCTCTTTTTAAAATAGTTTGCAAAAAACTTGTTTGTAAAAAAGTTATTACAGACTATAGACATAGGCAACTGCTGCGGTATGATACGGCAAAAGAAAGGAACAAATAACTGGCAGCTTATGAAAAATAAAGTGCACGTCTTCTAGAGTAGTCACCAAAATTTAGAAAATTGAGACCCTCTTAGCACAAACATAGAAGAACGTTTTCTCTATATTATAAGTAAAAAGCAGACTCGAAAGTAGATTTGAGTTGTTGAATATTGTATTCGACTGTAAACTATATAAAAACTCAGTGCTCTAGATAGAAACTTTATAAAAGCAGTTACAAAACTTTATAAAACCGCTCAAAATTACAAAAAATCAGATTTCTCTATCGCAGGTGTCATTTTTTTGAACGGGAATAAACCTTCGACCAAACTCTGCTGTTGGCACATTATGTCCATGTTTGAACATTTCACAACAACCCCAAACAAGGATTTTTGACCGTTTTGCCTAATTTGCAGGCTACTTGGCAGGCGGATTAGTGATCACTGAGACATAATGGCAACTAATAAGATAATTTCTAAGAAATTTGAAACCATAATATTCTCAATTTCTAAAACAGTGTTTTCTTATTCCAGAGTCTCCTCGAAAAAGTCCCCAAAAAGCTAGACGTGACCATCAAAATGCTTGACATGAGTGTACACGGGCATTTAGTTACCGATGAGGAAATTCACAGCATCGCGCTACAGAGGCGTCCGCCGCGTTGGTACCACAAGCTGCAGCAGATAAAGATGATCATCATGGTAAGTTATGTGAAAGCATTTGTATAAGTGGAACACACACCACAACAGCCTAAATTGATCCACTGCTGGACGTAGGCCCGTGTGGGTGTTAACCCTGGGGTTAATAGCCATAATCTCGACGCTGGTCATAGCTGTTAGAATAGGCGCTGCTGCCCGCCCCCGGTGGATATCCCTCAATCGCCTCTAATGACACCCGTGTGAAGCATTGGAATGGTGCAAATTCTAAGCCACACACTTCGATCAAATATTCCGCGGCCTCCTCCGTAGATACCTAGAACCTTACAAAAGTGACACCCAAAATTGTCTACGACTTGTTTTGACGCAGACAGTTTGCGCAGAGCCTGACAAGTTATGTGCATACGGAACAAGAGATTAGTGGAGTCGAATTTATTTTATTTTGTCAGTAGGTACTTTCCTGAAAATAATATACACTGTTTATTTTTATATGGATTATTAAATCAACAGAATTCAGATAAAGACGAATTATTTATTGATAAAACTGTAAATTGGTCTCAACAGTGCCTATACAAAAGGGTCATGGAAATAAGCATATAATACAAATATCAGGCTTGCACTTTAAATTAAAAAGAACTAGTTTCAGTCCGCGGCTTCGCACGAGTTGTTTCCGGGACAAAAAGGAAACGTTAATTTAAGTTAAAAGGATCTTAAAAAATAGGTACTTTTAAATGATCTGAACATAGACATAGACTAGACATAGACAATCATTTATTTGCTACTTACACAGTACATAACAGACATAAAAAAATATTACATATGCTTATTATAACTTATATTAAATATACAAAAAAATCAATTACACAAAAAAAAAATATACCAAAACAAGAGAGACTGTACTGTGTTTTACAGCAGCAAAAAGGTCTCGGCTCAGCATAAATGCCTTACCACTCAGGAGTAGAAAGGCGCTGATATTCTGCCGAAACCATTAATAGTCAAAAGACCCTGTGAGGCTTACGGTTAAGAGTAAGTAGTGTTGTGTGTTTAATAAATAAATAGTTTATTTCAATAAATAATACCTAGATAATTTGATATTATGTAACTGGTGCGTGTCTAAATGTGTGAAATAGAAATAATCATATTGATAGATAGTTAATTTTATATTAAAATAAAATTAAAGTCATAAACCAGTGAGCTGGCAACTCTGTGATGCGAAACCTAGCAAGAAAATAGTGCACCACACGATTTATTAGTACCTACGACACATTATTATTAGTACCTACGATTTAATTTTTTGCGTATTTTTATGAAAAATAAACAAACACATACTTAGCACAAATAAATAAAAAGATTTGAAAAAATATTCATCAACTTAGAACAAAATAAATTTGTAACATGAGCAGACCAAAAAACAACATTTAATGCTGATTTCTTAAGGATATGGCTAATATCAGAATACAAAGGTAAAAAATACATACAACGTTACTGAAAAGAAATTCCATCATTTTCTTCTGTGAGTGATTTTTGCAGTTTTTATACAAGCACTTATGGCCATGCTTTCTGTCCGAGCGCTAAAATAACACTAGTTGAAATGGTAAGCATAACTTGCAAAATGCTTCTCTTTTGATGCCGACGGATTAAGGATGCGCATTGTGAATCTATGGGGGGCCGGCAAAAACCTTGATCGGTGGCCACACATCAATTTGCATTTTTTGAACATGTTGAGTAAATAGACCTACATTTTACCGTTTTCAGACCCTGTTATACTCAAAAAGCAGCATGGACGACTCACTCAAAAGGGCCCACGCAGTATCGATAGACGAGTACATCACAGACCCGGAGGATCTATGCCGCGCTATAGCGGAAACGGAGCCGGCCTTAAGGGAGCTGGTGTTCAACCACAGTATTACTACCACTGGGAGCGCCGGCAGCCAGTCTATAGCGATGAAAGTGTTGATGGAGGACAAGACAGGTGAATACAGTGTTACCAGTAAATACAATCATTGGGTTGGTACTAAGTAGCCCACTCAGCAAGCAGACGAGCGCGTGTGTGTAAGTCTTAACAGATCCTGACTCAGCTTGTTGCTCTAACACAAACACCTAGGGCAGGTAATTTGTGAAAGAGCGCTGGTTTTTACTATACAATGTGTTTTGTCGAACCTTGATTAAACGAGATGTGCGGCTACTTGACATATATTTATCAATAAAAACATAAGAAAAAAATTATATGTACCTAAAGCTATTTCAAAAACCAAGCCGATTTTTTTTAATGAAAACTACCTACTACTATCTTTTTTTTCTTCGTGTATTTACAATTGAAACGATTGAGCTAACTGCAGACTGTTGCAAATAATATACAGGTAGCTCATCAACAGGTAGATCCATATCAATACGATCGATAAGAACAAGTATTGATGTGTGATAATAAAACTAAAACAATTCATTCCTTAAACAGATTTCACACCCGAACTCTTTAACGAAATCGGCATGTTACTGATGGGCTCAGGCGACGTTCTTTCCGCCGAGGTCCCGCAAGAGCTCGCCTCGCTCTCGAGGAATCTACAAGCTTCTGGGAAGTACGCTGAGTTCCGAGCTCTCGACCCTAAGGAGGGAATGAATTGGTTGAGAGGCAATCTACCGGATATATACAGTCAAGTGAACAAGTTCTTGGAGCAGCATGGACATAGAGCCGTTATGGAGGTAAGTTTCTTATGCCGAGTCGGTACCTAACATCATGTTCCATCCATACATATTCTTTCTACAAATTAAAAAAAACATGAAGCTAAAAATACTTAAAAATGTAAGCACGCAAGTCACATAATGGTTTCTGGCTAAGCATGGGTTGGTTGCTAGCGAGCTATAAATGTTACGTTAATGAAAGAATTTGCCACCCATATTACCCCAGACGACATCCGTGGTGCAGCGGGCGAAGGTCCGCCTGCGACGCAGGAGGTTGCTGGTTCGACTCCCGCCTCGGGACAAATGTTTGTACGATCTACAGATATTTGTTCAGGGTTTTCTGGATGTATAATAAAAAATATCTATCTGTGTAGGGTAGTGTATTGTATTAAGTATATCAGATAACTAGTACCCATAACACAAGCTCTGCTTAGCTTGGGGCTAGATAATGCTGTGTGAATTGTCCAGCATTATTATTATACTGCTGCAACGCATCATGCAAGGTAACACATTTGGTCACAAATTCCCATAGTCATGGCAACATTAACAAGCAATGTAACAAAAAATAGCGTTATTTTTTGTTACATGGCATGTTAATGTGACCTTAATGTCATCAGACTATACCCAGTATTAAGTCTTGAATACACGCATTGAGTACAGTAAAACAGTAAAAACAGTAGCGAAACAGTAAACACTCTGCTAAAAGGAAATCAGAGGCCAAACATTCGTAAAAAAAGAACTGAGCACTGTCTCGCCACTCTATTTGTAACGAGCTAATTAACATTTAGCAATTAATATAATATTTAGCAATTAATATTATAAATGCGAAAGATTGGATGGATCGATGTTTGTTACTTCTTCACGCCAAAACTACTGAACGGATCGGGCTAAAAAAAATGCATAGGTACAGGTAATTCTCATCCTGGAATCAAACATATTACTTTTTATCCCATAAATCAGTTCCTATGAATAGAAATCACTTTTGAACGTTTCCACAGAAAAAAACGCGTGCGAAACCGCGGGCATAAACTAGTAATAGCAATAATAGTTTTCCCTCTGTTGTGTGCGTGCTACAATTACCTCTTTATTTTTCTTCACTGGAAACAGTCCAAACACGTTTACTACGTGCTTGTCTCAACTGGGGTGTTCTCGTAAAAAGACAAGCCATGTCTTAATTATGCAAACACTCTTACAGTTTGAACTGATAACGAAGCCATGGGCGTTAGTACCAGAAGAATTGATGAAACTACTCCAGAATATGAAGCCGATGGCAGACAGTAGACCACCTGCAAAGACTGATAAGGAGATTGTTGCTGCGCTGAAGACGCCTCAAAAAGACACTACGAGGTAAAATAAATTTATGGATATTTGGCATAACTCTTCACACTAATATTAATATGCAAATGTTTGGATGTTTGTTACGTCATCACGCCAAAACTACTGTACAGATCGAACTGAAATTTCGCATGTCATTCTAGACCTGGATTAACATATTGGCTATCTTTATACCGGAAAAACACGGGTAGAGCCGCGGGCCGTAGCTAGTGTTTAATCATTTTACTGCCTTCACTCACGCGGCACTTGGATAAACATATGTCTATGCCTATGACACTCAGGGATAATGAAGCTTTCTATTTTTTTTATTCTTAATATTTGTTCCGGGTGTTCTAGTCGTTTCTATGTATAATAAAAAAATATCTATCTATGTAATGTATTATATCAGTCATCTAGTACCCATAACACAAGCTCTGCTTAGCTTGGGGCTAGATGATGTTGTGTGGATTGTCCAGCATTATTTATTTATTAGTAAAAGAATTTTCATAATTGGACTAGTAGTTCTGAGATTACCCCTTACTCACAAACTCTTAAACAAGCAAAGAAATTTACCTCTTTATTTTTAGTGTATTTAAGGCATCGATCAAGGTGGCCCCTCGGAGGATGCGCTAGGTGGCGCATGCCTGATCGAACGCCATACTTCCAGATTCCTTGAATTTTAATGACCAACAGTTTGTTTTTATTTTATATATTTTTTTGCTTTTAGGAAGATATTGAAATGGGTCTTGCCGCTATGCCGGCGTACCATCAGACACCGAGAAGGCACCAAGGCGCATTTGATCCTTGCCATCCACAAGTTAAGGTTGGCTTTCCTTCGGCTGGGGCGGGAGTTGGTGAAGCAATGGTACATTCCAAATGTGGACCTTGTGTTCTTCTTCCGATTCAAGGAGCTGACGAATTATATCAAGACGAGAGATCCAGCGCTTCTCCGAAAGTGAGTATATTTATTTTAATATTACAAATGCGAAAGTTCAGTTATAGGACGGTAACCGACAGAAAGGATCGGATAGATGTAGGTCGAATTTTGCATAGATGTCGGTCTGGACCAGCTGTGCAATTACTCAAAAATTACCCGTCTTAAAATAGACATTTGACAACCCTTTGAATAGTTTTGAAAGCCATTTCAATGGTCATATCTATACAATAGCAAATTACGAAGGCCATTCAAACGGCTTTCAAATGTCAATTTAAGATGGGTGCTTGTGCGTAATCGCGCTGGAATAGCATAGGGTAATTTTTATCCCATAAATCAGATCCCACGGGATAGATTGTTATATCGATCTTTGTAATGTTATTTAAAATAATGATTTTTGAAATGTTATATACAGGGTGTAAGGGTAAACAGTCTTATCCTTGAAACCAGAAATTCAGAATCATGAGCAGAGTCCAAAACCGATGAAAAAACTAAACTTTTTTTTTTACATAATTTTGAAAAAAATATCCTCATACATCACAAAAGCATTTCACCCTACATTTATACCTACGCCGCCTGCTTTGTCGGTTTCCAACAAAGACCCGCTCGCGCGCCGACTTAAAGGCGCCGCCGACTACATAGGTACCTACGCCGCGTCCGCGCCGACAAAGACGCCGCTCGCGCGCTCGTCAGTCGCGGCCCGTCTGCTAGGTAGTGAGCACGTCACGACGCGTTCCGTGCTAATTTGTGATGTGCCGATTTGTTCGCGTATTGTGTTAAGTAGAGAAGTGACGATGTCGTTCACAAATGAACAGTGGACTGAAATGGTGCGACTTTATGCCATCGCTGGTGACAACATGAACTTGGCGCGTACGATGTACGCAGAGCGGTTCCCAGAACAACGTGTGCCATGCCGGGAAACGATCCTAGCGGCTACACAAAAGCTACGTGCCTACGGCCAGTTCAAAACATTTTATGCCCAATGTGAGTAAATCCAACTGTACATAAAGCTGTAAATTTTAATTGAATTGTACATAAAACTTGATTGATGATGAACTTTTTAAATACGCCAATAGTACCTACTTACTTTAGCCTACTTACTGGCAAATGTGTTAGAGTAGCTATTTTTGCCTGTCCTAAGCCAGGAAAAGTACCATCACAAGTTGTAGGTACCTACCCACAATTCGAGTGGTTCGATACCTACACCACCGGCCGGCTACAGGCGAGAGCGGGCGGCGCGGCGTGATAAGGTCACTAGGGTGTCCATGAAATCACGTAGGATAGCAGAGAAATGAATTATGAAATTCCATCGAAACTAATTGACTTTTATTTTTAAAAATAACTTGTATCGTCTTATTTTAGGGGTATACATTAGGGATTGGTCCCGGGAATTCCCGTTCCCGAAATTCCCGGGAATTCCCGAAATTTTTGGCTGATTTAAGAACCGGGAAATCCAAAAACATTTCCCGGGAAATTTCGGGAATTTCGGGAAAAATATTTTTACTTTTATAGCATTACCAAAATAACGTAACTCAACATTTTAACTTCCTTTTATAGCATTTCACATTATCAGGTACCTAACCTACGCGGTATTAGGCAGGGTTGACATGATTTGTATCACTTGATATACATCAATTGTTATTTTCCCTGCAATGAAAACAGAGAGCAGTCAAAAATGTATGAGAGTGCCCAAAATTTAGCTTCCGTGTACACATGCACAATGTACCTATACCTGCTTTATTGGTTGAGGATTCAGGAAATTCTCCGAAATTAATAATGCCATAAAGTTCAAATAATGCGAGTTGTCGAAAAAAAGATGCTTAGCCAACATATTTGCGGCAAGTCATATCTGTTTTACAATTTGTATAAAGAACTAGTACTCCGGTAACGTTCTGCCCGCACCTTCGCACGCGCTATTGGAAACGTTTAAAATTTATTTTTGGAAACGTGAAAAATTTCAGCCCGATTCGTTAAGTAGTTTTGGCGTGAAGAAGGACGGTACAAACTTTCATATTTATAATATATTTTAATATTATTAGCTGCGCCCCGCGGCTTCGCCTGCTAAATTTCAGTTATTTATTGCAAACCCCCTGGTTTTGTAAAAATAAGAAATACGTTATTCATTGTTTACTTTATAGTTTATTTATATCGAGTTTTGAGTGAATCTAACCAAGGAATAATAATATTATCCATATAAACTTAACCACCCTTTTTAACCACCTGAGATTATTTTTTGCAAATTAGATTAACCTATGTGTTATTTCAGAACTTAAACTATCTACACGCCAAATTTCAACCAAGTCGGTTAACTAGTTACTGAGATACGTGGTAACAAACATTCACAAAAACTCATGCATTTATAATATTAGTAGGAAGTGTGATAAACGGACTTAGACACCGAAAAAAAAAAATGAACCTAACATGTAAGACAGAAATGAAAATGTTTCAATCTTGGTGTCTTTCCTTTCTGCTAGTACTTCGTGTGATTAAACCTTTGAACCTACCTTTTCTACCAACCTATAGAAACCTTTGAATTTGATTATGAATTTCCCATACAAACTTAATACCAAAATGATTTTTAATTTGAGCATATTTTCACTATGGTCTGCTATTATTTGTATTAAAATAGTATTTATCTAGGTTCCTGCCACAATTTTTTTTCAAAATACCTTTCTGAAATGAAATTAAACCTAATCGCATTTTTATATCAAAGAATGAATGTTGTCTTAGTAATTGTGTAGATAAGTATTTTGAAAAAAATTAATGGCAGGAATCTGTATAAATACTATTCTAACACAAATAATAGCAAACTATGATGAAAACATTCTCAAATTACAAATCATTTTGGTACTATGTTTGTATGGGAAATTCATCCGTCGCCGGACCCTTAAGGCTTTTCTTGCTATAGAGCCGTGACTGAAGCCAGCTGGCTTCAGTCACGGCTACATAGTCGATTGCTGCCATCTTGTTCAGCAAATTACCTTGCTGAGCAACATGGCAGCAATACTGAATGAATGAAGCTGGACTTGAGCTTGGCAAAGAGAAAGTACCAGAGTCAAGTGCATTGCTGCAATTTATTATCCTCTTTGTGCTTGTTACGGCTCTGACTTCTGAACCTGTAAAGCGCGATGATATCGCCTGCGTGGGTATTATTAGGTAAAAATACCAGATACCAGCATCTGTATCAGGTAGAGAATTCAAATGTATTCGAACACAACGAATCGACCGTTTACGGCTGGCAGAAATAAATGCATAATAGGAAGAGACCTCTGAAGTACCCCGACGACGTTGATCGCCAATTGATTAGACGAACAGTCATCAATGACGACCGACACGAATGGAAGTCATAATCCAATTTAATTTATTTTTTAATACCGTGGGCTAACAAAGAACACTTAATCCAATTTTATATTTGTCTCCGTTGAGCCTGGCCACCGTGGCCTAGTATTTGGATAGAAGAACATTACATATATTGTTTATTATGTGGGTACGTAATAAGGTATTTTTAGATTGATGTTTTCGCGTAGAGGTCTCGAAAAACAACGAGAGCTCCTAGGTGTCACTCTTACAACAACTCTGAACTTCTGTACTTTCATTGGATTAAAATGAAGAAACGAATGAAAGATAAAACGGTGGCCACGAAGCTAAGCGTCTCATACTATACGAGATCAGGCGATATTTCACACAAGGATAGCTCAAGTCCGGCCTCATGGAGTATCAGCAAAGCACTTTGCTGCGGAACATGACAGCAAATGAATGTGTTATGCTGGGTTCAGTCAAGACTCTATAGAACGAAAAGCCTTCAGGCTTATTGTCGAACGAGGGGACAAAAAACATGGACCTAAGAATTTGTTATTCATTTTATTAACATCTGAAAAGAAATACAGCTTTAAGTAACATACCTAATACCGCATAGGTACCTAATATCAGCGAAATGCCTAAAAAGAATGTGAAGTATATTAAATTATCTTATTTCGGTAGTGGTATAGCAGTAAAAATATTTTTTCGAAATTTCCCGGGAATTCCCGGGAATTCCCGGTTCCGACTTTGAAACTTCCCGGGATTCCCGGTTCCTCGAAAAGGACCCGATTTTGGAATCCCTAGTATACATACGTGGTTTCAAGGATAAGACTGTTTACACTAACACCCTGTATATAAAAATGAATTGAGGTTTCACAAAAACTCGAGATTTGGCTAATTTTGGGTTTGAAATATAATGTAGAAGTCCAAGGACGGTTTAAAAGGTAAGAGCGGTACGAAGTTTGCCGGGTCAGCTAGTAAAATATAAAACGTTATATAGCTAGATCTTTATTGACTTGAAATAACGTATACATAGATACGATAGGCTACTTTTTTCCCGGAAACGATTCGTGCAAAACTAGTTTATTATAAATTTGTGTTTCTATAAAATAATGAAATCAAAGGTTATCGACGCATACGGGCGTTATACTTTTGAAGTGTAAATCCGTGTATCTGTCTGTGTTATCGGAGCTAGCAAACGGATGAACCGATTTGATTAATATTTTTTAATCATCAAGTCACCTCGGTTACACGTGATCATGTTATCTTTAAACGTGCTCCCCCTGATATGCGCCTTATTGGCTTCTATCACATCGGGGTAATGCCCATAACCCCCACGCTGGGCATGCGGGTTGGGGATCACAGTTTGGTGGTATAATTGTTCAGCAGGAGGCGCTGCTGCCCGCCCCCAGTGGATATCCCTTAGTCGCCTCTTACGACACCCGCGGGAAGAATTGGGGTGGTGCAAATTCTATGCCCCGCTGTATGGCAATGCTGATGCGCTGCGCCAGATACTCACCAGCTCTAGGGTCACGCGTCGCTTCGATCATTAATTTATTTACTGAAGACAGGATTATAAACGTCAATTTAAACAAACAAGAATTTGATCTCAGACCTAAAGTATTGGTTTACTTTCAGAGCTACTCAACGGCAGCAATACTACGCTGGATGGTGCAACCAGAAGTTCAAAGAGATCAACCGCGGTTGGCTGGCACCTTTAGCGGCCAAAGTACCTGCGGTGAGCGCCGGTGACGTCATGATTGAGGCCGCCACCGTCTGCGGCGGGGAGGTCGTCGCTCGGGCTTGTGTCATCAAAGATCTCTCAGAGGTGAGTGGCCTATGAAAGGTATCGGATTATACATTTCAAAACAGTTTTTAAAATTTCTGTTGAGTTCATATTTTTAATTCCCCCCCCCCCCATCATACATTGGACACAGGGTCTATGTCCGAAGTTTGCAGAGCGATTCATCTGAAATATATGTAGCGTTTGTGGGATGGATCTATATTTTCAACCTCGCCGAGTGGAGTATCAACTGAAAGGTATTGGTTTGTATGTAAAAAAAACATACACACAGGCGAAAGTACAAACTCCTCATGTTTTTGAAGTCGATTCTATCCAAGCAAAGCGCTAAAAGGTATTGAATCGCTTTTAATGTGCACTTTCAACAGCGGAACTTATTAGCTAATTCGTAATTACCTAATGAGTATAATTTCCGTGTTGTACAGATCGAGCAACTGCAGCAAGGCGACATATTGATAACGCACGCCACCGACATCGGCTGGTCTCCTTACTTCCATCTCATCTCTGGCATTGTCACGGAACTGGGCGGACTTATATCGCATGGTACGTATTTACCTCTACTCTCTCTACAGCCTATATTGCTCCTCGGCTGGACGCAGGCCTCCCCCTAATAAACGCCTCATTGGTTATATGATGGGGGCTAATAATCCCCACGCTGGGTATGCGGGTTCGCAGTTCGGTGGTATAATTGTACTGCACGGGTCACTGCTGCCCGCCCCCGGTGGATATCCCTTAGTCGCCTCTTAAGACATCCGCAGGAAGAGTTGGGGTGATGCAAATTCTAAGCCGGCCCCATAGAAACGTTGATGTAAATTTAGCTATACCTACCTCTCATGGTACACGCGCGCGGCCGTGCACTGCACTGCGCGTCTTTGTCCTTCAGTAATAAACTAGCACGCACTGCGACTGGCTTTACCTATCTACATACCTCTCAAACGTACTTAGGTTATATGAAATTATTGACGCTGGGCAGAGTCGAAGTAAACGAAGTAAAAAAAAGCAGAGCGCTAAAATATACTCCTCATTTCAGGATATTAGAAAAATTACATTGTTAAAATATATTTTAAAAACAACCTTTTACTCTCATCTAAGACCAGAGTACTTACCAAGACAAATCAAATGAGCCCAAACTCGATGAAGATACTTAGTTATATTACGAGTACAGACTGCAAATGACCACCTTCTGGCTTCATCATTAGATCAGATGTGATTATAAAATTTTTGTCTTCCGATTTTCTTAATGCATGCCAAAATTCAGCTTAACATATTCATGGCCCAAGACGTAAATGTCCGGTTAATTAATCGCGCGTTAATATCGTGTGATTTCGTTACTACTACGGACTATGGAAGAAAAATAGATAATTGTTTTTTTTGAGAATAATTAATTAGAATTCAATTTGTATTTCGTGTTTCCAGGAGCCGTCATAGCCCGTGAATACGGCCTCCCTTGCATAGTAGGCGCTACGGACGCCACCGACATCTTCAGAACAGGGGACATGGTCCGGCTGTCCGGCACCAAGGGAACTTTGGAACGTGTAGTCTTACAAAAACAAAATGACCTTGAAAACCAAGGTACTGATGAATAATCGTGATATTTAAAGTGTTTATTATTTAATAAGCCCAGTATTTTTAAAGATTATGTTGAACAAAAGAAAAGTATTATGAAGACAATAAATAGGTATACGAGAGTAACAAACTTGTCTATGAAAACATCCTTATGAATCCCAAAAATCATATTAGAGGCCTACCTCTAATATGATTCTACCTATAGAATAGGAAAGAAAATACAAGTTTAACAAGAAAAACAAAATGTATTATCAAATCAACGGTGCTATAAAATCGTAAAATATCACAAAAACCATCATTTATCACATCACAGTGTAGCTAGAACATCTTACATTTAGAGGCATATTTAATTCTCCAAAATACGCAATTGCGTGTTTCGATTTTTGTGCAAATTGGTACCTACTCTAATTCGTTGTAATATGGATACACGTCATTGGAGCGAAGTCGTCAGTGGGCGCGGCCCTTGCATGATTCATTGCACAAGGGTAATTATAGAAAAAACTATTAAGTAATATATCATTACTTCAGTAATATATATTTTAATATTAACTTTTTTAAACTTTTGAATAAATAAATAAATAAATAAATAATGCTGGACAATTCACACAGCATTATCTAGCCCCAAGCTAAGCAGAGCTTGTGTTATGGGTACTAGATAACTGATATACTTAATACAATATACTACATAACTAAACTATGTCGGTACGGCCTTTTTTTAGACTTTTCTTTCTCCGTATATTATTTATTTTCGCTCAAACTTGAGCTAAAATCAGTGTTGAAATACGAAAGAAAGTGTTGGCTATATACAAACAGATAACGACGAGATAAATTGATATTATCCTTAGTTTTGGATGGTCAAAATCAAACAGCGTATAAGTTCCACGTTTGTATGGAAAGATGAGCGACATAAAACATGACATAAAGCGACATGAGCCTTAAAGTACCAATATTGATCGAAACGAAACACGACGCAATTGCGTATTGGAGAATTAAAATAGGCCTCTATAGAAATTAAATATCATCGCAAAAATTTACGACTTCGGCTGAGTGTGAGGCTTACGCACTATAAAAACAAAAACTTTAGGCCTCTATATCTATTTACATTTCGCGACCCCCCCATGATCATTTCTCAATTGGCAGGATTAGCTCCAACATATCTACGAAGACATTACTGAGACATATGTCTCCAACTTAAAACTCATGATTTTTTTTCTCAGAATTATGTCATGCAATCACGAAAATAAATTCCTATCCAAAGTCAAAAGATGAGACTACATTTTGACTACATTTTCGTCTTCCCTTGACCCTTCAAAAGCTCGTCGCAAAGATTTAGATTCTTCGCAAAGGATTTGTACAACTTTCGTGTGAAACAATGAATTTGTCCCGGCTTCTAAAGTCTTCTACTACGTCGCCGATTCATCTTTCTTGAGTACCAGTAGCTCGTAGCAGTTGAAGGCGAATGGTCTTCCGAATATGACCACGTGACATCTGCGAAAAAAAATAGTTAAAGTTAAAATATATATGTTCCCAAAACCCCATTGATAAAGCCTCCTGGCTGAATTTTGAACAAACAGAGGTGCACTCTCTATTCCCTCACTCTCATAATCCGATGGGACAGACCGACACGACCGGAGGAGGTCAAGCGCAGGACCAACTTAACTTCAGATTTCAGATTTCAGAACTTAACGTGCTTTCCGAGGCACGGGGTGTAACACCGTCAACTTCCTGACTCCGAGCTGCTACTGTGAATTTTTCTTGCTGGGAAAACCCAATTAACCTATTACCTATTGGCCTCACCTGGAATTTGAACCCGGGACGTCATAATCAGCGGTTGAACAAGCTGACCGCTAGACCAACGAGGTACCCCATTAACCTCCTCATCAATGGGCTGGTTGGGAATAAAAAATCCCAACCACCCCATTAATTTTTTAATAGAAATATTAAATCTCTTAATCATAGATTTCACTATTCACATAATTGAGTGTTAGTAGGAACAGTAATTACTTAAAATTCGAACACATCAAAATTCGGAGTCGTCTCGCTATAGGCATAAAGTAACAAATTAAATGAGACCAACTTTGGGGATACCCTTTCCCATAAAAACAGAATCATCAAAATCGGACTACTCTGAAAAAAAGTTAGACGTGGTCATACATAAAAAAATATATACGCGTTGACTTCAGACCTCCGTTTTTCATCGGTTAAAATACATCCTACGTGAGCGAATTTGACGCTGTGACGCGCACGGCGCGGCCGCCCACATTTTTGAATTCCAAATGCAAAAAAGAAGGCGTTACCGCTTCGCCGTTCGGTGTTCATAATACGCCACTGAACCCTGTACCTGCTAAAAACTTGAAGATTTAGAAGTCACTTAGCTTGTAACTTAGCAATAGGTTAATAATAATAATAATAGCAACACCTACAGTTTTGGGCGTATAGAGAAGACTCTGCGTTACCTCACCTGATGTCCCTACTGTACTACTGTTACCTGAAGTTGGGCGTATAGACGGCCCCGATGAGATGCGAGCCGCGGTAAAGCACGCGGCCCACGTGCGTGCCCGGTGCCACGCGCACTGCGCGCGCGCCCAGCCCGCCAGCGCGCCACGCCCGCCACTGCGCATCCGCGTTGCACATCACCTGTTGACAACAACAACTGAAGGTCTCTTCAGACATAGGTTTGCATTCGCTACCCAGAGGGGCACCGAAATCCGAGTAGGTATGCGGTAATCCTACTGTCACTAAATAAACGGACCGCGAACCGCGCGAAATCCAAGCGAAACTTACCGATTCTGCTTTAGGTAGCGAATATGGCGCAGTTTGAACAGGCCTTTACTGTGTGGGCGGTTCTCCATTAACCGACTCGACCCGACGCCGCCGACACGTTTTAGAAGTAATAATATGGAAACGTTTATCGTGGCCTATGTTTTATTCGAGGCCTAGAAATACCTATATGCAATTTCAGCCCGATCCGTAGTAGTTTTGGCAATATAATATTTTATTGCCGGCACCGACATCAGAGGCCGCACCGGTTCACATTGGGTGTCGGATGCATAGGAAATGAACACCTTATTTGCTCCGGTATAACTGTCGTCGGTCCAACCTAACGTAAACCTACTCTCCTCAACCTCAACAGCCTGTATTGGTCCACTGCTGGACGCAGGCCTCCCCCTGATAAGCGCCGTATTTGCCTTCATCTCATGGGGGGTATCGCCCATAATCCCCACGCTGGACATGCGCGTGTGGGATCACAGTTCGGTGCTAGAATTGTTCTTTAGGGGACGCTGCTGCCCGCCCCCGGTGGATATCCGTTAGTCGCCTCTTACGACTCCCGCGGGAAAAGTTGAGAAACCTACTCTATTTCTATGAAACACCCAATACAATTTCATAGAATTAAACACCCAATACAATTTCACAGAATTATGCGTCCACTGGACCGTGTGGAGTGGCACAAAAGTTTGGAGACCTATACCCAGCAGTGGGTGAAGTCGGGTTGCGGATGATGATGATGATGATGCGTCCACTGATATCAATGTCGGGCCGGGTTGAATAAGAAACTATGGCGTAGCAACTACAGCTTCTAGGAAAGATTTGAACGTGATGTGAACAAAATACTATAATAATCAGTAAATGTAAAAAATCCGGGCTTTGAAAATAATATCAAATTGAAATTCAAATTCTCTGCCCATTTATACAAATTACTTTTGAAACAGTCAGTAGGTACTATTGAATTGCAACTTCCTATTGGTCTTCCTAAGTATGTTAAGTCAAGTGTGTCTCGTCTTACCTGGTACTTCGTGTAGTGGTGAACGCCACCATCTGCATACACAACGCAGCAGTGCTTCGAGGGGTGCAGCGCCGCCGGGAGCACGTTACATCTGCAATCAGACATAATTCGAAGACATCCTATGATAATCTAATATCAAATCCTATGACAGTCAATAAGCTTAAATTATATAAAATCATCTATGATTAAATAATTAATAACCTTCAGGAATAAACAAACTCAATAGGAACTAGGTAGGAAGGTTGTGCCTGCTTTGAAAAGCTTTGATTGAGGACCAACTACCACAACAAATAAAAACTGAGTAAATTGAAAAACAGTGCTGCTTGCATTTTAATGCATTATAGCAAAATTGCTGAATAATCCTTTTTTGTTTTATATATAGGTAAAAGTCTAATTTTATCGTGTATTTTTAAAATTAAGGCAACCATGTTTTTTTGTTATATTCTAACAATTTACACAAAACCTTGCGGTTGCGACTTGGCTGGTTTATTCAAACACCGCATGAGCAAATTTAATAATATAATTTGACTACCTTCTGGTCACGGCTTCGCTCACGCGATAGGAAGGTACAGTCAGTTGCGAATATATGTTTACACTGTCAAGTTTTTAATTTGACTAAATAGTAAGTGTCTAGGTATAATAATGACGATGACTACTTTGTACTAAACAAATGTATTTACGTGGGCTTTTTTTGAAAAGTTCCGAGTAAAACAACCGTGAAAGCTTGGGAGTGTAAACATATTATCTGAACTGCTAACTTTATCAACCACGTGAGCGATAAAACATAACCTGCGTCACTCAGGGATAACGTAAGTAGTATTAGTAAAAGTAATATTTGAAAATCAGACCTGTAGTTGCAGAAGTCCCTAACTTACAAAAACTCAAAAACAAGTGTAGAAAAATACGTAGAGATACAATTGAAGTATACTAGCTATGTTAAGATACCTGTGAGTAGTGCGCGCCACCCAGATCATCTCATTGTCGTATAAGCCCCCAGAGACTGCGCCGCTCGGTACAGCGCCGCACGCGCTCACCACCCACACCGGCCCTGTCTGTCCACACGCAGGCATCCAGTCTACAATAATAATTACAACTAGCCTTGTCTGCAGTCTATGGCAGAGCTATGGCGTAGCAAGCAATCGCTTGCTACAGCGGGTAGCAAGTTATGAGGAGCTACGCCGTAGCACGCAATGACTTGCTTACAGCGCGAAGCAAGTAATCTCGAGCTAACGGCGTAGTAAGAAATCTCGAGCTACGGCGTAGCAAGCAATCGCTTGCTACAGCACGTAGTACGTTATGAGGAGCTACGCCGTAGCAAGCAATGAGTTGCTTACAGGGCGTAGCACGTAATGTCGAGCTTCGAAGCAAGTAATCACTTGCTACGGCGTAGCAAGTAATCTCTAGCTACGGCGTAGCAAGTAATCTCGAGCTAACGGCGTATCAAGAAATCTCGAGCTACGGCGTAGCAAGTACTCTCGAGCTACAATTACATCTTTATACAATGCGTTAAGATTTATTTTGTATGTCATAGCCGTCACAACGAATGTTTTACCAGCAATTTGAGTCTTGTATTTATTTTCCCAGCAGACCTTCAAGTGGTTGTTGTACTTCATCCAGTCCTCTGAATGTTCGAGGACTTTATTCTTGAAATATTTCCATCGCCTGCAGAAAATATTTTTGCACGTTAAGGTGGAACGTAACGCCATTTTTTTTGTATTTCTGGGTCCACAAGTACTTTAGCTAGCTGTTAAGTTGATTGGCCACGCTCAAACAAACTTCGAATCACCTGTCGTTTTAGAGTCTATGGGGATACATCATCATCATTCCATACCCACACACGTCCACGGTTGGAAACAGGCCTCCCCAACCCCTGACGACCTCAGTGGCGCAGCGGGTGAACGTCCGCCTGCGACGCAGGAGGTTGCGGGTTCGATTCCCACCTCGGGACAAATGTTTGTACGATCTGCAGATATTTCTTCGGGGTGTTCTGGATGTCTTAAATGTATAATAAAAAATATCTATCTATGTATGTAGTGTATTATAATATGTATTAAGTTTATTAGTTATCTAGTACCCATAACACAAGCTCTGCTTAGCTTGGGGCTAGATAATGCTGTGTGAATTGTCCAGCCTTATTTATTAATATTATTTATTTATTAATACGACGCCACGCCACCAATATTGACACTATGTATTTTAATTGTAAATAATAAATACATAATGTTGGACTATTCACACAGCATCATCTAGCCCCAAGCTAAGCAGGGCTTGAGTTATGGGTACTAGATGACTGATATACATAGACATTTTACTGACTACATAGATAGATATTTTTATGATACATAGAATACATCCAAAACACCCGGAACAAATAGCTGCAGATCACACAAAAATTTGTCCCGAGGCGGGATCGAACCCGCAACCTCCTGCGTCGCAGGCGGACCTTCGCCCGCTGCGGCTGCGCCACATCTGTGTCGATTGGTGGTGTCATCGGTCGTCGAATCTCTCACATGTACCTTTGTAGACATAAATACGACGATAAATTGGGAATAGTTTTATATAATTTCATTTTACGTAATTTCGAGACAGAATGAATTGTTCATGTGGAAAAAGCAATTTACGTATGAACTCTTATAATAAATACAGGCCAGAAATCTTACAGTTCGTCCATCGGGCCGGCGTATCCAGGAGTTTGCGACAGTGAGTTCGTTTCTTGTACCTTTAAATAGATATTTTTTTATTGACAACCACACAACATACAGCTAACAAAATACAGGACGTTTGGGAACGACATAAATTTTTAAGGAGTTTTTTTTATGTCTAAATCTGAACGGTTAACTAACTACAATAGACGAAATAAACACAAACTAATTCTACCTACGACTACCCTTACACAATTTAGCAAATGGCCTTACTCACGATTAGTAAATATTTATAATAAAATACCAGCGCCATAAAAGATCTTACAAAAGATTTTTCGCAGTATTACACAAAGAATAGCTACCTATCTTGTTTCTTAATGTTACTACTCCGCCATTGACGAATTTTTAAATGGTAAATACAAACTATTTGGCTGCCTGATCAAAAAATTGGCATACTTACAGAGTTATTATTACTATTGTTTTGATTCTTGTAGCTGACATTGTAGTACATTGTACACATAGGCGAGAAAGTGCCCAATTCGTGTCGAATGTGTCATTTGAGGGCCGAGGAGCAGCAGGGGGCCTTAAAACACACGCGATAGGAATTCGCACTTTCTCCCGAGTGATACATAGTGCTTTATAATACACCTTCGAACGAAATCATCGTTTTAGAATCTTCAAAACACTCGGGTAAATTCAAATTGTAAACTCAAATGTAGCAATAAAGACGCGCACGTGCGATTTTCACGTGGTTCTTTTTTTGAATTATTTTTCCACATACGGAAGAGGCCGATATCATATGGCGGATTCGGAGTAAAAACTTTTGTCTTTTGACCTTTTATGAAAACAACCATAGCTACTGGCTGATCTTTAGGAAAATTAAAAAAAAATAACACGTTAGAAATGAATTTCCATACACTTTTATCTGCCGCTAAACGCGTGAGAAATTAAATTCCATAGAGTTTTCCCTCCCGCATTTCAGTACGCCTGCAATGACGTACTTTCAACCTTATGTTTGGAAAAGGAATAAGCAATTTTCTGAGCAGGTGTGTATAACTAGATTTTGTACCTACCTATTATAATATTAGATCAATGGCTGCGCCCTACAGGGTACATGTACTTACCTTTTACCTAATTACCACTTAAGCTAAAACTTTGTAATAATGTATATCTATACAAACCACTGCTGTCAGCCACTGCGTCCATCTGTTAAACATCTCGATGATCTCCAGCATCTCTACTTGGCATTTCATGTAGTTACTAGTTTGGTTGGTGGCGCGAGTCGGAGATACTATCTGAAAATATAAAGATAAAATATTTGTCTTCAGTTGAGCTACCTGTAGATTGTTTGCAACAGTATGCAGTTAGCTTCATTGGTTCAATTGTAAATACTAGTTCTAATTTGTATCTATTATTTGATTGTAGTTATCGGTGTCAATAAACTAATGGTAACACATTACATTGGTCTGCAGTTGATCTATGGTGTAAAACAGGGGTGCTCAGACTTATGGTGTCTGCGATCTACCAAAAAATATTTTGAAAGCAAGAGATCGACTAAGCTACTATTTATGTAGGATCATTTCTTTTTTATCATTTTACTGCACTTTGAACATGTATAAAATGAAGGAATCTAAAGACGAAGTGGGATCGGTTTTGCGAGACATGGACGAGCGAATGTCACGCTGGGAAGGCGAGAGACGCGGAATGGTCAGCCCGCGCGCAATTTCACTGGCCGTTTGTTATTAATTTGTTTTTTGCACTAAAATAACACTCTTTTGCAAAAAAATAAAACCATAATCGCCTAAAGTACTTATTAGGGAACACGTAGCCGAATTTTTCTTTGAAATGTGATAAGTAACTAGCAAATGAAACTTTTTTTTCCGTAGAAGTATTTATGCAAAAATGAAGATCAAGGAAACTTAGCGATTTTGTATAGAGTCAAGTTTTGTCAATAATGTTTCGACTCCCATAACTTACTAACTAGAATCCTAAACTTTTGATGCTTATCAAAAAATTATAAAAAATTCAATGCTTTTTTGCCCTAAAATTGATTTTCCGCATATAAAAAACGTGGGTTTTGGGACTCGCTTCACCTTAACGTAACTTACGAACTACAAATACTGCGTGATCGTCGATTGTCGCCGCGCACCGTTCAATGTTACCTATTATTTTAGGTATGAGTAGGTACTAGGTAGGTATAATGAGTATATTGCTGGCGATCGACCGGTCGATCGCGATCGACCGTTTGAGCACCACTGGTGTAAAATAATGTTTATTTTATATTTTATTTAAAATTTAAAATATTCAAAACTGCAGTTATGTCAATTGTTTCAATTGTAAATATGTAATTCTAATTTGTTTTTAATCTTTGATTGTAATTGTCTTTGTTTATAAAGATTGTTTTTAATATGTATAGGTATAAGTTATTAACATTTCTCATAACGTCACATTAAGACACGATTCATTGTACTTAAAAATAACATCATGTCTGTGGAGGGGGCACTGGTGACTAGTAACACAGGTTTTGAACCTATCACTGGCACCAGTCTCTCACAAACGGGTATCTGTACGCTATAGTCTACACCTAACATTAACAACAAACTGTAAAACCTATTGTGAAGAGAAAATAAATGAATTTATTATTATTATTATTATTATTGAGATCGAAACTTCATACTTTCATTTAATTTTTAGTATGAACCAGTATAAACAAATAAATTGCAAAGATTAATAGAGGAAATGTCTGTAAGTTTGTATGTAGGATAGATATAATGTCCGGAACTACGGGTACGATTTCGAAAATTATTCAATAATAAATAGCGGCATTATCCCTGAGTGACATAGGCTACGTTTTACAGTTACCACAAGAGCGGAGTCACAGGCAGTGGCCAGTGTAGATTTGTAAATGTCAAATTTAGTAATTCGGCAAGATATATACAGGGTGCCACGGAAAGGGTATACGAAGCCAAAAGGGGATGATTCTGTACATCGACGTTTGTTCTACGATTTTTTGAATTTTAGAAGTTTTGTGTTTTTTGAGTGTATTTACATTTTTATTATTATTGTATTGAAATTTCAAAGGGTTTACATAATTTCATGACAAAACACTGCTGCACTCTTGCTGAAAAAACATTTGTGAAATTTTTGGAACTTTACTTTTGCAAAAGAAAAAAAAAATCGTTATTCACAATTTGATCCCCCGGGTCCCAGATTCACCCCCTTTCCGTGGCACACCGTAAATATGCACCAATAACTTTTAAAACTATCATGGTTATTAGTAGGTACTAAAGTCATTTATAACCGGATATTTTTATACGTGCACATACTCGTTTGTCTTTATAGCGCATTGCCAAACGCAACGTGAGCTGTCGACTGAAGATATTGTACTGTCGCCACTGCAGCGCTTCTGTGGCCACTCTTCTTTGGAATATCACCCAGTTCTCTTCCGCCTCCGCTGTAATATAAAAAATAAATCCTCACCTCACCATACCTCAACAGCCTATATTAGTCCACTGCTGGACACAGGCCTCCCCCTGATAAGCGCTTTAGTATTGGCTTTTATCTCATGGGCCCATAATCCTCACGCTGGGCATGCGGGTTGAATGATCGCAGCTCGGTGGTAGAATTGTTCTGCTGGAAGCGCTGCTGCCCGCCTTGATGAATATCCCTTTAGTCGCCTCTTAATGACACCCGCGAGAAGAGTTGGGGTGGAGCAAATTCTAAGCCGGTACCGCACGGCAGAAGACGCAAAAAAAAATGCTGGACAATCCACACAGCACCACCTGGCACCTAGTTGTTTAATAAGACATGTTTGTTGTCGTCTGGTGAAGGTGAAAACAACTTCCTATAATAAATGTAACAATCGTAAGGTTTGAATGGAAATTATTCAAGTCACTGTCACATTAAAAATTAATACATAAGTAACCAGAAACCTACGCAGGATCATCATCCCGTTACTTCTGATACAATTATTGACTCACAAGTCACAACATTTCAAATAACCAATCAAACATCCCTTCCATCAGTTTAACTCGACAGGTTTAGCGAAAACATAATGATGTAAGCAAGTCTGCAGTTTTGTTTCTTTTCTAATACCTGTACAATAGTTACGTGTCCATACAAAGGTTGCCTGGAAGAAATAATTTTTAGCGATAAGCCCGCCTATTTGTGCAACTGTTTCTGTGTTTGTATTTTTCTTTTCTGTTTCTCTCTATGCTGGTGTGCAATAAAGACTATTTGTATTGTATGGTACCGCACAGTTCTCTGCAGTTATGAGCTCAATAAACGAAATTAAGCAGTCAATGTAAGCCTTTTTCTACAAGTTAAACGAGGTCCTTCAAATAGTTATCAAACTTTCTAGAAAAAGATACAAAAAAAACTTGTAGAAAATAAAATAACAGTTCTTTGAGCGCAGCATGAAAGAAACCTTCATAAAAATAAAAAATATTTCCCAATCGGCGCAAAATAAATATTTAGTCTAATATTTAGAAAAATTTCGAAAAATTTCTCAAAGTCTAGTCGTAGCAAGTGCGGAAGGTCTAGGAAACAACATATTAATTAGTATGTTGTAATGGGTGCGCGTTGAAGTCATTTGTATGCTACGCTGCCGGTCCCTCGTAGCATCGTAGCACGTGCTACGAAGGTCTAACGTTAAAATATATGTTCCTCGTTATGGGGAAGGAAGGGGGTGTGGTAGGGAAGTAAGGAAAGGTAAGTTATATAACAGGAAAGAGAGCAAAATTGGCTAGACAATTTTGAAATCCACAACTCTCTGCGACGTCTGTTTCGAGAGATTTTTCGCGCAAATGTACCAGATCCGTCAAAAAGAATACAAAATGTACAGCAAAAATAACAAAATTGTAATAGAAAATTGAATCTGTAAAGCATTAAGACATTACTATTACATTACTACATTATCACTAGAGCTGTGAAAAGTGAAATAACGCGTAGGCGGACATTTACCATGTGTGGATAGTTTCTTTTTTCGGCAACGTCTAATACCTTTTATACATAGGTAACACGGGCATAGCATTGTGTAACTCAAGGAGAACGTCGATGTTTTAGAGTTGCCTAAACCACCCTGACAGCGACAACGCTCCTCCGAGAACAAAGTCAAAATCGTAACATAGGCAAACCAAAAAACAATTTTCAGGCATATCTTGAGGACAAAAGCACATTATAGTGGTAAAAATTGCTGAAAATAGGAAAACTTTACTTTAAAACTTTACTGAAAATAGGAAATCCGCTCTTCATTTCCCTAATCCCTTTTTTGTGTCTTAGACATGTGATTTTTGCAATTTTCAGGCATGCTTCCTGTCCGAGCTTTAAAATGAGAGTAGATGAAATGGAAACCCAAACTGTCAAATGGGTTCTCTTTTGGAACAGACGGTTTTAGGGTGCCCAATGTCCGGTGGATACCTTGATCGATGATTTCATGACATGCATTGTAGTCCTTCGTAGAATGCTCGGACATCTCTTTAAAAGGTACTTCAGATAGAGTTATTGGTGTTAGAATTTTGGGAGTAAAATGGGATTTCCCCCAAATAGGAACAGAGAGAGATCTCCTCTGAACCGGGCTCGACCCATCTGGTCCACTGAGCCCGGTGGTCTTTCGACCGACAGTTGATGTAGGATAATCGTGTAAGGTCAGTTGTAACTGAATCATGCGTTTGCGCGATCTAGGAATTGCTTCTTTTTGCTTTTATCCGATAATTTATAACGACATCTAGCGGCCACTCTTTGAAGCGCTGAGGTAGGTTAAACTAGCTTCAGATTTTTCGGTGTTAGCGCCTCTATTGACACGTAAGCCTTGTAGTTCGGCCGTCGTCGCCTAGAGGTAGCCTACAGAATAAAAATAGACAAGACGAACTTTGGAAAAGAGATCAATTGCCGAATTTAGCTCGGGTGGGCAGCGTTTGGGAAGCTACGTAGTGTCTTTTCGTCTCATTCATCGCAGTGTTTCAAGACGAGAGTCTGTGAACAGTCCCACCAGTGCCAGTAATGACACACACCACTCTAACTCACATACCAATTGGTGGATCATACCTGTACCGGCCCCAGGTTTTTTTTGATAGCTGAACGTGCGATTGATGTTTTCTTGGATCCACTCGCGCCACGCCTGCACGTTCCACATGAGGCTCACCATCATGGCGTGCCAGTCCGCCATCTGGTCTGTTGTCACGATTGGTGTCCCTGGAAACATTATGGAACCCTCATACATATCCTTACTAGATTCATCTTCATCATGATTCTACGGGATCACCCACTGCTAGGTATACTTGGGGAGCGTTCCAACTGTGTCGTGACCGTAAATTATCGTTAGGCGTACTGGAACACTGGTGTACTTGGTACATATTTGTACCTATAATTGACAAAAGTTCGTAAACCGCCTCAACACGCGAGTCACACTCACAATTGACGCATCATGTTTATTTACCTACATCTATGACTGACACATACAAAGCGACCCGAGTATGGGCGTGAGGGTTCGAGGGGGAAAGGAAATTACGTATAAACGACGAGACGATATTACGTATCTATACTAGGCGCCTTCACTAGTATAATACATAACTTCACTAGTATAGTACACAATATTTGTATAATATTTGTAATAATATTACATAATATTTGTGTGTCAAAAGTTCGAAACGCGCCTCGGCGCTCGAGTCACACTCACACTTGACGGGTCTTGTTTAATTACCTACATGTATGACTGACATGCAAAAAGCGAGCAGAGTATGGGCGCAAGGGGCGCGCTCAAAATATATGCTAGGGAATATGCGATTTCAAATTTGTACAAAATAAAATGACAATAATAATATCATATTACATCATGGTCATCATCAAAAAAAAAAAATGCACCCAGTTGTAATTCACTTAAAAATTCTAAGGCACTTAAGCTTGTTTAAAATGGTGAGTGGGGCGATCGATTGTTTAAACTAGGGATTCATCACCATCATCAACAACCTGACTTTAACCAATGCTGGGCAGTCCTCCAAACTTTTGCCCCACGGTCCGACTTTTCCAAGAGAGGACTAAATATTAAACTTACGTGTTTGCGCGCTTGTCTGTGGATGATTTCTATCATAACTCTCTATCGTCGCAAACATCGTCGTGGGCGTCTGAAAAAATGGCGCCGATTTGGTATTCGGCGGGCCGGTATTGGAGGTGTGATAAGACGGTGTGGATCCGCTGGATAAGGAAGAGAGAGCGGCAGTGTTCTCCTCATCACCCTGGACCTGGAGATTCTCCACGTTTGCATCAAACAGGGACTTCATGCTTGTTAAGTCCGTGGTTTTTGAAGAACTCGGTATCTCGGAGCGGTTTGTGGCAGTCATCTCGTAGTTTGCCGAGGTTGTGGCTTGGTGGTCGTCAAAGTTGGTGGTTTGGTCGTGGTGCGGCGGACTAGCGAATCGGTAAGGTTCGTAGGAGGAGTATCGAACATCGTAGCTTCTGTTGGTGTTGCTGGGACATTCGGGGGTGGGTGACTTTGCGAGGCAGCGGGAATAGTCGTGGGTGGAGAAGCGGGTGCGACTCCTGCTTTGATGCGAGGGGCAGGTCTTGAGACTTATTTCAAGACCAGGGGCTACGGCGCCGCTGTGGTCGGGTAAGATCCGTACTCTTCTCCCTGGGTTGAGGTCGGACAGCGCGGCGGCAGACACGTGCCGCGAGCACGTGCAGCACGGCCGCGCCACGCGACGTAAGATCTCGTCGCACCACAGCTCGCATTGCACGAACACGTTCTTCATGCACTTGCAAACTTGGATCACGCCTGTGAAAGAACACGCAGCTCAGTTTCAGAGTTGAAAGTGGGATGCCGATGACGCGGTGCCGAGCGGAGACATGTAGGAATCTACCGCTTTGGTTGGTTCAATTACAATTTTCCCCTTTTACTTAGTGATCCCTAATATGTCGATTTTAAGAAACATCTCAACAATTCATTAGATGTAAGCTGGTTAACTACGAACCTTACTTGTGTTGGAAGAACACCAACGTTTCATTCCTTAACGAGGTACATCTTCAGGGTGAGTGCGGTTCTATACGCGCGCGTTCCGCTGCTCGTGAGAGTCATCTCGTCGTAAAGATCCTACTATGTCGGGTGTTGGTATTCCCTGGGTACATATGGAACTAACAGTATCTACACCCGGCTCCATACTGCTAATTGACTTCTCATGAAGACACGGCTTCCAGGCGGGTTGTAGGTTCCAACCTCTGTCTCTGTTGAAATTGGGCCATCGTTCTATCTCTATCGCCTCGCGTATCTTGCGGGGAACAAAGAATTTTTCTCTAGACAAGACACGGGCTTTGTCGAAACGTCGAAACGTTCTTCTAACACAAATAAGGTTCGTAGTTAACCCGCTTACATATCCGTAATCAATTCGTCAAACTACGATAGTTTTTATAGTAAAATCTCAACAATTGTTACAGACAGCCTTTAAGTACCGCATCAGTGGTAATCGGAATGCATCCTAAAGCCGTGTTTTTACACTGCCGCGGTTTGATAATTTCGTTCTAATAACATAATATTTCGCTCAGCATAATAGTCACCTCAACAACCTATATTGGTCCACTGTCGGACGTAGGCCTCCCTTGATGAGTGCCTTATTGGTTTTTATCTCATGGGGGTAATGCCCATAATCCCCACGCAGGGCATGCGGGTTGGGGATCGCAGTTCGGTATAGGTAGAATTGTTCTGCACGGGTCACTGCTGCCCGCCCCCGGTGGATATCCCTTAGTCGCCTCTTACGACACCCGCAGGAAGATTTGTGGTGGTGCAAATTCTAAGCCGTCACCATACAGCAATTTTTATTAGTTATACATATTTCCTTAATGACAGAGTTTTCACTGCCAGGCTTCTATATAGGTAGGTACTCTCCGAGTGCAATGGGTGAGTTAGCACGGCACTGAACGTGCTAAGTTCTAGTTTGTTAGTTCGTTATTTTGTAATTTAGGCAAAGAATTGCCTAAATTACAAAACACCGCTTTGCTGGTTTTCAAATAAGTTTGTGAAACTTACGCGGTTGCAAGAGGTTAACTGCTAAGTACAATGTAATATCTTCTATCAGATCTGAAAATAATAATAATCTGTATTCATTATTAAAACTATGTACCGTATCTTATACAAATTACAATAGAGTTATCTATGTAATGTAAGGTATATATCACAAGATCTTATCACAAGAACTGTTTGGGCAGAAAATATTCTATGCGTTTATACAGGGTGTTTAGTATTGCAACCGACATAACTTTTTGGAGATTTGAGTGGGTCATGGACTACATTTCCCCGGTAGACTCAATGTCCTAAGTACACGGCTGCCGAGATATTGTATGATATTTTTTTTAATCACCCAAAAGTTCGGCTTTATATCGCCATATATTTATAGACGCAGGCCTTTCCCTGATAAGCGCCTTAGTGACTTTTATACTATGGGGTGATGCCCATAATCCCCACGCTGGGCATGCGGGTTGAGAATCGCAGTTCGGTGGTAGAATTGTTCTGCAGGGGGCGCTGCCCGCTCCCGTTGATATTCCTTAGTCTCCTCTTACGACACTCGCAGGAAGAATTGGCGTGGTGTAAAATCTAAGTCGGCAGCCAAAACGTAACTGCTTACCATCAATAAGGCCCTGGTATTTCGCGGGAACAGTGCCGTCATGTACGAGTTTGCCCAGCTTGATCTGAATCTTCCTCGCCACCACTGGTTCAGCGCTGGTCACGTTCAGTTGATCCGCGTTCTTTCCTTCCAATCTAAATAGAACACAAAACATCAAGCCGTATTTCTATGCATTTAATTTTTGCTCAATTTAATTTTAAAGAGTTATAATAAAACATAATGATTATTGATTTATATTGCGTGTGCCCCAGGACCCCAAGGACCAAGAGTTTCAACCGCAAACGGTTCAAATAGGTAAGCTCGGTCAAGGTTAGCGTATTTCCGCCATTTGAGAGACTCCGCTGATGTTGCTGCGGAACCGACCCTTACGATGTCAGTAGGTTACAGTAGGATTTATATTTTTTCTTACATGTCAGCGCCATCAGCATAAGACTTGCGAATATCGCCGTGTCGTAACAGAACGCCGCTGCCACCCTCTTTCAACCTTTCTATCAAGAACTTGAGAGCTTCCGTCTTCTCGCCTGAGAAAACAGATTAATACGGTTCAAACTTATTTATTTATTTAAGGAAAACCAGCAGCACATACAAAAATTTGAAAAATTACAAAAATAGAAACAGAAGGTTTTTTAAAGGTTTTCACGTCTAAGAAGAATAGTAGATACATAAAAAGTGTGAACAAGCGAAGTAAACAGATAACCTACAAGATTACAATCAACTTAGTACATACTCGTACACAGCAGAAAAATATAATAAATGAGAGATAAAAAAACTAGCAGAGACTACTTATTACCTACAAAACTTAAAATTAAGTATGTACCTAGGTAGTTAAAACAATTAATAATTGTGCTACCATTTCACTTGCATCATCAGTGTATGTTAAACAAGGTTAAGCCCACCCTCTCCAACTTCAGATCACACTGATCAATATTGTCATTTGGATTCATTCGGAAAATGTATACAAACAATAATCCCTAAAATAATAAAACTACAACCAAGATTAAAAGTTTTTATGGTACAATGTTATATTTAATCTGTATTGTTTTTGTAATTTTAAGGGTCCGGCGACGGATGAATTTCCCATACAAACGTAGTACCAAAATGATTTGTAATTTGAGAATGTTTTCATCATAGTTTGCTATTATTTGTGTTAGAATAGTATTTATACAGGTTCCTGCCATATTTTTTTTTCAAAATACTTATCTACACAATTACTAAGACAACATTCATTCTTTCATATAAAAATGCGATTAGGTTTAATTTCATTTCAGAAAGGTATTTTGAAAAAAAATTGTGGCAGGAACCTAGATAAATACTATTTTAATACAAATAATAGCAGACCATAATGAAAATATGCTCAAATTAAAAATCATTTTGGTATTACGTTTGTATGGGAAATTCATCCGTCGCCGGACCCTTAATGTATTTTTTTAATTTTTACTCTCATTAGGGGAGGCCTATGTCCAGTAGTGGACTAATATAGGCTGATGATGATGTTGATGATGATGTTTTTGTAATGGATAAATAAAAAATATGTCCAATACGGTATTTACCTTGCAACTTAATGTAGGAAACCAATAATTTCGTCGCATATGTGATGGCCTCTGTAAACCGAAAATATAAGATAAGTTATACCAATAATTATTCTAAATGTGAAAGTATAGATGTTACCACTTCACGCCAAAACGAATGAACGGATCGGGCTGAAATTTTGCATATGGTTGTAGGCCTGGAAATATATAGACTATTTATCCCGGAAAAAAGCGCGCGAAGCCCGCAGGTAGAATTATGACTATAATTATTTATTATTCGAATAATTATTATATTACAAGGTATTATTTAGAAATTAAATTTGAAAGTCCTAATAATTTTCATTATCAATAAAATTGAATAGTCATCAACTTACTATCCATGTGTGAGCTTTGGTACCCGCGAGGCGGCACGTTAGCCATGATGTCTCTCAGCTTGGCTTCAGTCGATGACTGCAGTGCAGAATCTGACCGGTTTATTTGGTCTTCGTACGTTGTCAACGTGCGCAGGCTGTTGACAAAAAATGTAAAAAAAATAGTGCATTTTACACCAAGGCGAGAAAATGGTCCATTCCTAACGAGTGTGTCGTTTTGGGCCCGAGGCGCAGCCGAGGGCCTTAAAACACACGAGGTAGGAATCGCACTTTCTGCCGAGTGATAAATAGTGCTTTATACTACACCTTCGAGGAAAATAAAAAGCAGAATTAATTATTAATTGAAATTTAAAAGAACTTACCGCGCCCAATGATGTTGGTAAAACCTCATTGACCGCGCCAGCCTTTGGGTTCTTTATTCAAAATATTGTTCGGAAATCGGAAGAGGCCTAATGGACTTGGAGTAAAAACTTTTTGTCGTTTGACCAAAAGAAAATAACCATAGCTACCAGCCGATCTTTTAGGAAATTAAAAAAAAAATAACACGTTAGAAATCTTTTAGAAATGGATTTCCATACACTTTTTCCTCCCGCTAAAACACGTGACAAATGAAATTCCATAGAGTTTTTCCTCCCGGTTTCCTATAGGCCTGCAAAGACATACTTTCTATTCTTTATATGGAAAAGGAATAGGCAACTTTCCGAGCAGGTGTAGTATAAAGTATTTTTCGTGGAAACCTACAGTGCTGTTGAATAATTATGGTTTAAAGTAAAAGCTCCTAGGGGAACTCCTCCTCGCTAGGGGTTGCCGAATTTTTGTGAAAATATCTCTGAATTTATCTTTACTCCTTCCAGGCTCTTATTTTCTTTTTGGCACGGGCAGCCTATGAAAAGCTACTGTGTGGTGCCGGTTTAGAATTTGAAACCGACCAACTAGTCGTGCAGAATAGAAGCCAAGTGGTCGGTTTAGTTGCCCGGAGAGGAAGAACAAAATATTGATGTTACTTACTATGCCGCTGAATCTTTGTATGATTTCGGGATGTCTCCTTCAATGAGAAGCGCATCTCCTGTAACTTCCATCTCTCCCAACAAAGCTACGTAGGCCTCGATGTCAGAGTCTAAAGCAATTTCATTCCCGTCATTTATTGTTAGAATATATATACAGTGTGTCCCTGGATAAAGTGCAACCCCGAAAGGGGGTGAAACTAGATCAAAAATTATCGACAAAATAATAGAAAAAAAAAAAAAAAAAAAATCGTATATATCATGATGAATTAAAATTTTTATTACTCACTAATGACTCTATTTCATAAAAAAATGATTTCTTCCAAAGTAGTGGGTCTATTTTGTTAAAATAAGAACCATAATCATGTCAGATATGTGACGATGACGATAAAATAACAAATAACTCACAAACTATAGAGGCTATGGTGATAGAAGTTGAACGTCCTGCGAATCGCAGGACGTTCAACTTCTATCACCATAGCTGCGATTATGCTCTATATTTGTTCACGGAACATTTTGTTTAGGACGCATTCCATCTTACACACAGTTGCGTCTTTCGTCTTGCGTTTTGGGGGGTGGCGCGCGTCCGGCGCGGCGCGCGGCTTCTAAAAATCGCGCTTACAAAAACGCAGCTATGTGTTTAAGTACATAATAATAACATTATACAATTGAGATATTTTTTATTACCTATGCATATAAATATTCGGAAAACCCGGACAAATATTTGCAGATCGTACAAACATTTGTCTCAAGGCGGGAATCGCACCCGCAACCTCCTGCACCGCAGCGGACCTTCGTCCGCCGTGCCATATAGGCCGTCAAACCAGTGCAATACCATTGCAAGTGCCGGGAAGTCAGAAAAACATCACTTCACAAACCTGGCTTTGTCACCAATGCTGATAAATAGGCTGCAGCCTCCTTGATGTGTTCTGTAAAAATATATATAAAGTTTAAAAAGAACATAATTAAAAATTTTAAAAACCACCCCGACAGATTTTCATGAAACATGGCTAAGAACACTCGGGATAAAATGATCTATGACACAAAAAAACTAAACGAAAATCGGTTTATCCGTTTGGGAGCTACGATACCGCAGA
Source organism: Eupithecia subumbrata (assembly GCA_949316285.1). Taxonomy (NCBI): domain Eukaryota; kingdom Metazoa; phylum Arthropoda; class Insecta; order Lepidoptera; family Geometridae; genus Eupithecia; species Eupithecia subumbrata. The sequence continues at coordinate 23,596,780 of OX438644.1, read as the reverse complement.
CAGATACACAGACGTTAAACTAATAACTCTTTTTGCGTCGCGTAATTTCTATTTCATTTGATTCTCGAGAAATTAAATAATTTACAGTTTCTGTAGGCAATAGTTAAACAAACCTTTCATGATACCAGTAAGTTTCCTTGCCATAGCCCGACACCGGACAATTTCATCCAATTTCTTGGAAATATAATACGCCGTCTGATCACACGGCTCTGTAGCTTCGTAGGACTTTGCTTTCTTCAACCTGAAGACGAGATTTCATGAGTAAATAATAAATAAAATAAAAATAAAAATAATGCTGGACAAATAAATAAAGATTTTTCGTTTGTTTTCCAGAATTTGAACTAATAAGTAGGCACCTACTGTAACTTTATTTGTACGAAATAACATGGCTTATATTTTTTAATAATATCTGGCATATTGGGCCTTGCTAATAAAATCAATATTTACGCCAGATCTAGGTAATAAAGCAGTAATGGGCATGCAAAGTGTTTGAGTGTATTCAAAATTGCAGATTTGTGGCGCATATGATAAACTTTGTGCCGAACAGCTTGCATATTTATTTCATTATCAATTCATAAAACATCTGCAACCCAACATCCTGTTTAAAGAGCTGATTACTACTTGCCTTTGAGCAGCGAAAAAGCCAGTCTCGGTAGCACCATTTTCTTCTATGAGAATTTCATTTCCTTTCTTTTGCATTTCGGCTATTAGGCCGTCTTTGACCAGAGTTTTGTAATCTAAAGAAGAATCAAATTATTAAAAACATAATGTCTGAACAAACAAATTAATGCTAATAGCCACTAGCTAGGTCAGATCTTCCTTTTTTACCGAAACAACAAGTTAAAAAATTTTATGACTCCCCATATAATTATTAATTACTTCCTACATTCATACTGAATTCATACATTCATCATTCATGCATAGAGTTAATAAAAACATATTTGATTACTCTTCGATACGAATCCTTCTGCCAAATTCCTAGCACTTTCAATAACGACATCTGTAACAAACAATATGAAATTATACTTATTGAAATTATGAAATTTTATTTTTAGAAATCTTTTAAAATTAAATTTTTTTATTATTCTAGATAATAAAATAATTATATAATGCTGGACAATTCACACAGCATTATCTAGCCCCAAGCTAAGCAGAGCTTGTGTTTTGGGTACTAGATAACTGATATACTTAATAAAATATACTACATAGATAGATATTTTTATTATACATAGAAAACACCAAGAACGCCCTGGACAAATGTCTGCAGATCGTACAAAAATTTGTCCCGAGGCGGGAATCAAACCCGCAACCTCCTGCGTCGCAGGCGGACCTTCGCCCACTGCGCCACAGAAGCCGTGAAAAAAATATCTTAAAGTCTAAAAAAATGTCTTTTTAATATTTTCACAAAACACACATACCTTGCATAGTGTCCTGCATAGGAGGTGGCGTTGATTTTGAGACGAGATTGCTCAGTTTTCGCTCAAACTTGTTGCTGAGTCGCGAGGCGTCCGCTGACTCTCTTACGGTCTTATCCACTTTGACAGGCGGTTTCTGTTTGAGCCTAAAAATATGGTATACATACATATTGAGTTTAATCTGATTATGTTTGTAGAAATGACATAAAAGCTCATGTCATGAGACTCTTACATCGAGACGAAATGCACAATAAGTCGAATTACCTACTTAAATTGGGCATAAGAGTTATGTTAATACATATATATAATACTTAAGTAATCCGAGATTATTTTTACATTATTATTAAATCGGATGTATGACTCAAACTAGCGCCGCTGCCTCTTCTCTTCCGTTCCCTCTGAAATAGTTTAGTTTCGTATAATTTATACAGAGAAGCGAAAACAGAGTTCGGTGGCCACCAAGAGCAACTTCGCTATTCTGCATATAGGAAATGAAAGGAAACTATTTTATGGACATTAAAATAAAGCTAATAAAAGGTATCACAAACTGTACAATGGACTTTTAAAAATTCCTTTGATTAACGTGATTATAAGAAAGAAAAGACAGCGGCGCTAGATCGAGTCATACATGCGCCTTAACAGGAATATGAAGAAGGGAGATCATGGATCAGTAAAGGAGACGAAGCCGAGAAAGATCCACAGGAACTTCGTGCCTCTACCATCACCGGTTTAAACGGCAAGGGACAACCTTATTCCTTATTCAGCTAAGATATTGACAATCAGCTAAGAAATTGACAACTGGCGATCTTTTCGAGTATAATCGAGTTCTAGTCGAAGGCCGAGATTCACTTCGGGTTAGTACTGAGCGACGGTAAGTAAGTAATTAATTCAGGCCAGTCAGGACAAGACAGCTAAAGTAACATGTAACTCACCTATTAGAACACTCTTTATGAGTAAGTTCGGTTTGCGGTTGCTTATAGAATATTTCGCTGCCTTTGGCCTCAAGCTGCGAGTGTAAAATGCCCATAGCAGCATCGCGCTCAGGGTCGTTTTCACCCGCTCCTGAAAATGTCAAATTCAATCAAAAAAGGAGGAACTTACCTCTGGTTTTGCCGGCGTTCAAAGTATTAAAATTTGCAGAGATTTGTTCCGTTGGTCTGGGTGTTTTCTATGTATAATAAAAAATATATATCTATGTAGTGTATTGTATTAAGTACATCAGTTCTCTAGTACCTATAACACAAGCACTGCTTAGCTTTGGGCTTGATAATGCTGTGTGAATTATCCAGCGTTATTTCCACAGTCCAAAGTTTGAACAATAAATGTTTCTTATTCTTAAATAAATTAATAAAAAGTAAAGTCGAGCGTACACTAATTTCCTTAACCTTATCCGCAATAAAATTAAAAGATCAAAAAAATCTTGCATCATCATCTAGGTGAGTAAAGCATGTGTGAGATTACGGATTGCGAATCCCTCAAGAAACACTTGTTTTTTTTCTTTTTATGTCCGTCTGTCTGTTTTTTAATAAATCTGTACACCTGAGACAATAAATTAGGAAATTGCCCTGAAAAAGAAATTGAATATTACGTGGTCTTGCTAGAACATATTTTTTTCTGATCCGCCTTTTAAGCAATCCATGCCTTTCAAGCCATATCCGATAACAGCTAAGAATTTAGGGATGGGTACAACAGTCGATTATGGCAATTATCTAAACAAATTTGACAACACTAAAATGTCGCCGTCCCTTTCTGTACGATTAAGTAAAAATAGTCTAAGATCCGACTGCAAAATTAGTGCACCCATCGAGTATGTATGAGCTAAAACCAAATTTTTACGCATGTTTGTGATAAGGAGAATATATATCTACTAGGTTGCCTTTCAAAATGTGGCCGCTAGTATTTTTAATTAGATTATTGTTAATTGATTTTTGGGAAAAAATTCACTCACGTGTTTTTTCAATAAAATATCGTTCACTTCACGGCAGTATTTATAAATACTGTGAAAAATCACGGTTACCGTTGCGCATTTGGCCGCACCTCTTCGCAGCCAGGTGTAAACAGGTAAGATTTTGATATATTTATACACCCATAACGTACGTTCATTATTTATATATCAAATAAAACCAAAGGTTTTTCTGTTTATTTTGATATACTTACGGTTACATACCTACTTAAATCTGGCCGCAAATAAGGATTGCTGGCTCGATGGGTGCACTAATTCTGCAGCCGGATCTCGTACTAAAAGGACAGCGCGCATCAAATAAGTTTCGTTTAGCAAAATTGCAAGTTAAAATACATACCGCCCCCCCTCCTTCGTTCTCTTTCTAGTTTCTGTCTTGCGAGCTGCTCTTCCGCTGTTTCTGGTGGTAAACCTCGTCTTTTCCTCCTTTCCGCTTCTAATCTATTACCGCGTTCTTCTTCCGTTTCGCGTGGTAAGCCAAGCTTTTTCCTCCTTTCCGCCTCTATTCTGTCTGACCGCTGTTGGGATGTTTCTGGCGGTAACCCTAGCTTTCGCCTCCTTTCGGACTCTAATCTGTTCGCCCGCTCTTCCTCATTTTCTGGTGGTAGCCCTAGTCTTTTTCTCCTTTCATCTTCTAATCTGTTCGAGCGCTCTTCGTCTGTTTCCGGCGGTAAACCGAGTGCTTTTCTTCTCTGTTCTTCTGCTTTCGTTGAAGCCGCTGTGTCGCTATCACCGCCTGCTGTTCCTCCTGTATTATTTAAGGAAATTGACGTTACGATGATGGAGGTTATTGACGACCTAAGTGGCGCAGCGGGCGAAGATCTGGCTGCGCCGCAGGAGGTTGCGGATTCGATTTTCGCCTTGGGACAAATACATTTTTGCAGATATTTGTTCGGGGCGTTCTGGGTGTTTATTCTGTATAATAAAATAACAAACATTTGTGTATTGTATATCAGTTATCTACCCATATCAAAAGCTCTGCTTTGTGTATTGTACAGCATTTTTTTATATTCATTATTCTTGTACATACCTATTATTTATAATGTGTTATGGGTTCAAATTAATTTATTTTCTTTGTAATTTTATCAAAATAGCTCACTTACGTAGCCACAAGCGTAAACTGTTAACAACTGAACGAATCACTCGTTACTGCAGCTGAAATTGTAAAAAAAAAATTACCTAATCCACCATCCGCAAAGCCCTGTTTTTTCCTCCTTGCTGCCCGCTCTTGTTCTGTTTCTGGTGGCAACCCTAGCTTTTGCCGCTTTTCCGCTTCTAATCTGTCCGCTCGCTCTGCACCTGTTTCTGGTGGTAACCCAAGTCTTTCCCTGCGTTCCGCTTCCAACCTAGTAGCACGTTCTTCTTCTGTTTCGGGTGGTAAGCCTTGTTTTTTCTTTCTTTCCGCCCGCTCTTGGTCTGTTTCTGGCGGCAACCCTAGCTTTTGCCGCCTTTCCGCCTCTATTCTGTCCGCTCGCTCTGCAGCTGTTTCTGGTGGTAACCCAAGTCTTTTCCTCCTTTCCGCTTCCAACTTAGTAGCACGGTCTTCATCTGTTCCGGATGGTAAGCCTTGTTTTTTCTTCCTTTCCGCCCGCTCTTGGTCTGTTTCTGGCGGCAAACCTAGCTTTTGCCGCCTTTCCGCCTCTAATCTGTCCGCTCGCTCTGCACCTGTTTCTGGTGGTAACCCAAGTCTTTCCCTCCGTTCCGCTTCTAACCTATTAGCACGTTCTTCTTCTGTTTCTGGTGGTAAGCCCTGTTTTTTCCTCCTTTCCGCCCGCTCTTGGTCTGTTTCTGGCGGCAACCCTAGCTTTTGCCGCCTTTCCGCCTCTATTCTGTCAGCTCGCTCTGCAGCTGTTTCTGGTGGTAACCCAAGATTTTTCCTCCTTTCCGTTTCCAACTTAGTAGCACGATCTTCATCTGTTCCGGATGGTAAGCCCTGTTTTTTCTTCCTTTCCGCCCGCTCTTCAGCTGTTTCTGGTGGTAACCCAAGTCTTTCCCTTCTTTCCGCTTCCAACCTATTAGCCCGTTCTTCCTCTGTTTCGGGTGGCAAGCCCTGTTTTTTCCTCCTTTCCGCCCGCTCTTGGTCTGTTTCTGGTGGCAACCCTAGCTTTTGCCGCCTTTCCGCCTCTAATCTGTCCGCTCGCTCTGCAGCTGTTTCTGGTGGTAATCCAAGTCCTTTTCTCCTTTCCGCTTCCAACCTATTAGAACGTTCTTCTTCTGTTTCGGGTGGTAAGCCCTGTTTTTTCCTCCTTTCCGCCCGCTCTTGGTCTGTTTCTGGTGGCAACCCTAGCTTTTGCCTCCTTTCCGCCTCTAATCTATCCGAACGCTCTCCTTCTGTTTCCGTAGCCCCGTCGGCTCCTGTCAAATAAAACAAATATTATTCAACATAAACAGTAATCAGCACAAACGTCCGCTGCTGAACATGGGCATCACTCAACGATATCTCGGTCCTGAGCATCAGTCGTCGACTAATCGCGCGTTCGGACGAGTACAACTATTTGTTCCTATTCATCATCATCATCCCGTATAAGTCTACAGCTGGATAAACACTACAGTCTATACAGGTCTACTGAAGAACGCAGGCTTCCTCCTTAAGCCTTATCAACTTCATCATATGAGGGGTAATGCGCATAATCACCACGCTGGGCATGCGGGTTGGGGTTTGCAGTTCAGTGCTATAATTAGGCCATAATCCGGGACATAATCTTCTAACGACGTCAACGTCCGTGTGGTGCAGGCTTAGAATTTACTCTTTTTAGAACCCCAACGGGTATTGTTATTGTTCCTATCATTGGCTTCCATACCGTGTTATCCACTCGCGCTGTCATAGATACCTGCTCTATCTGCGGTTCCTCTTTCAGCTCTTTCTTCACTCAAGGCCGTTAAACCTTCAGAGTCTAAGCCACCTAAGCAAAATTAGTGGATTAATAACGGCCCTTCCATATGCACGTTACCTTGTGCATATGGAATGGTGACTGTGCCTCTTGGCCCTTCCATATGCAAAGGTAACGTGCAAATACCCAGTAGGCTCTTTTCACATGCTTAGGACTCTGACATTGTTTTTAATTGATTGTGTACTTATTGCATAATTTTATTTTAGTTCATTTGACAATAAACATAAACAGCAGCTTTATTTACATGTGAATTTACTTAGAATTATTTTATTTGTGACATTATTTCATTATTATTTTCTCTGTTTATTATGTAATCTTGTACATTATTTTTAGTACAGTTTGACAATGCCCTTATACAGCAGCATACTTTGACATACCTATTAATTAATTATTTATTTCATCATCATCAGCCTATATTAGTCCACAGCTGGACATAGGCCTCCCCTAATGAGCGCCATAGAGCCCTGTCTTCAGCTTGCCGCATCCAGCATCTGCCTTTCGCATTATTTATTTGGCTCTGACTAATAATTTTATTTAATTTGTCAATCGTGTCCGACTATTTATTTTTTACCTATGTACGTTATGGTGTTTCCTATAACAAAGTTAGTGCGTTATTGTTATAGTATAAATTATATAGAATGTAACAAGTGTAACTTCGAGTGTATATTAAAATCATGAAAAGAAACTATATTACAATCATGAAAAGTACCTAGTAGGTATTATATAACACGATGTGAACCTAACATCAGACAAACTGTAGTTAGGTACAAATCATCTTAGAGGCATAGTAGTTTCTAGTATAGAATGAAGATGGCGTGAGTCAGAGGGAATTTAGTATTTCAGTAAGTATTTCATTTATTACCACCGCTCATAAAGGTACACAATTGATGTGAAGCGGGAAGTATTCTTTAGGTTTTGAGTGCATGCGATTCCCTTGGAAATTTCAAAATATTTGGACATAAACAGCTCTAATTTTTGATTGCTTAACTTTTTTACCGAGGCTCCAAGAAGTAACGGTCTTCAGTATTTGATGTTAATTTGAATTGAACTCGATAACGCGTTCCTGAGAAAAAGGGGTTGACAGACGGACAACAAAGTGATCCTATATCGGTTCCTTTTTTCGTTTTGAGGCACTGAACCCTAAAAACAGTCAAACAGTGATTCCTATCAGTACCTACCTACCAATAGAATAAAAAATGGTAAGAGTTAGCTGTAAAAGGGCCTAGTGTTTATAAAATTACAAAATAATGTTAGAAATTAAATAAAATTAAAACATTACCTATTACATGTCAAGAAATGTCATAAAAGCTGCTTTTTATTTAAAAACGATCATCTAAATACAATGAAACGAGCATCTTTCAGGAAAATCTAAAACTGTCTTTGGCTCTGTATTGGAAAATAAAATAATTTTGCATTGATAGAAACAAAATGCAGCTAAAAAACGAAAAATAAAATTACGTATAACTCACTCTCTTTTATAGCCACACCAGCAAGGTAATCTGAAGCTAAGTTCTTTGTCTCTGAAAACATTTGAAAGCAGATCAATAAGTAAGTACTACCTGGTATACTATACATATATAATATTAATATACTACTACTAGCTGGTCAGTATCTGGCACAGCGCATCAGCATTGCCATACAGCGGGGCAATGCAGCCAGCAGCGTCTTGGGGACGCTTCCGACTGGTATTGATATGGATCAGTTGAGCTACCTGTAGATTGTTTGTAACAGTCTTAATTGTAAATACTAGTTCTCATTTATTTCTATTATTTTATTGTAATTTTGTTTGTGAATAAAGGCAAAGTAAAAAATAAAAAAATTATCAGTGAACACAAAAGAACTCGTATACCGAGATTTTTTTTTAATTGAAATTAAAGAAAAAAGCAAAGAAGAGCGAAAATATATCTCAGAATTAGGCACAAAAATAAAAGTAATAATAAAAAAAGATATAACAAGAAAAAATTTAACTCTTTGCAACAACAGTTATAGACACATGAAAAAGGCACATAACCTATTAACAGATTGTAAAGAATGGATTCCTAAAATTAAAAACACAAAAGGGAATATGCACACGAAAAGACCAGACATTTTGAAAACTGCTACTGAGTATTACAAACAAACATATGAAGCAGATCTATCCAAAAAAAGAAGAAAATGCAACGGGTATTTTGACACATGACATACCAGACATTATCGAAAGTGAAGTCCCATACATGATCAGAAGAATGATCTTAGAGTAGTATCTACTTTATATAACTCTTACCCCCGAATACTCAAACGCATCTCAGATATAAGCACGTCTCAAGTGACGAATTTTTGACACATTTTCATTGAAAACTGTAAAAAAATCGTCATTTGAGACGTGTTCTGAGATGCGTAATTATTATATATATATTTATATTATACGTATTCGGCGGTAAGACCCTCTCAAGCCACGTATGAGGCACCGAATCATAAGCCTTCTTATAGTCTATCCATGCAGCCGAAAAGTTCCCACTGCTACGTTTGACCTGTTGACTATTAGCCATGTCAATGAGGAGTAGCTCCTTAGTTCCACGGGACCCAACCCTACATCCATTCTGAGTAATAAAATAATAAGTTAATTTTTGATGTCAGAATGGATGTAAGCAGCTTGAAGATGGTGGGTTAGCACGTCATGGGTCTATAATTCTTCGGTTCCGCAGTACTAACAGACTTATGGAGCAGGAAAGTTACACCCGTCGTCATAAAACGTGATAGTGACCGATCTCAATTGCTTCTTGGAATTGTGTGGCTTATTATTATTATAATAACATACTCGTGGTTGTACCTAATCTCTGAAGAAATAAAATGTTTATGTTTATGTTATCGGCATTTACCTAAGCCTGACCACACATTAGCTACTAGATAGATAGATAGATAGATAGATATATCATTTATTCATAAAAAATCATTGCATAGGTTGGTTAACTAATGCCTTAAAGCCTATGTTAGGTTTGTCTAGGCAAAGGGTTCTCATCTATTTTACTTAGGATTTCTTATAACTACTGTTGGTTAACTTGCCATAATACGAGTATACATTGTAGGCAAAACTATGGCATGCGCTTTCCTTGCATAAATTACGTATACTTGGAAACGTGTTCCAGATATTCTGTCACGTAAGCTACTTCTGAAACCTCCATTCTGGTGCTTGATATCCCGTTACTTAAGCGATTGTCCACGGTAAGTATAGAGTATAACACAACAAAGTCGGCAACACAGCCCGGCTGTGGGTTGGTGTGATTTTTCAATGCATGAATATTGTGGAGTGCTCAAGCAATAGTAGCCATTGTGCGGATGGCTGATAAAAGAAGTCCATTCCATACCTTTCATGTATTTTTTAGCTAGAGGCGAGCCAGCGGTTTGGAGCTGGTCCATTTTTTCTGCCGCCATATCCTTCACAGCCGGGTGTGGGATGACCGGCTCTCCTAAGCTCTTTGCATCATCGAGTCTAAACATAAATGAATAATATTTGTGGGTTAATCTAAGTAGAAATAATTTAGTTTTGTTCCAATTTCTGTTATAATATAATTTAGTTAATATTTTAATCGGGTATTTATCGCGTACCTTTAGTTATTATTAGCCCAAAAATCATATCTAAAGGTACGCGATAAATACCCGATTAAACCATTCATTCAAATATCTACTTAGCTGTTCGTTAAAGCAGTTTTCCTTATCACAAACACAGGGTTATGATGGCATAAATCTATTACCACGTAAGATATATTAATACCTTCCTAAGACCTCGGTACTTAGGATATTTGCTTGAACAATGCGTGGTTAACCACGAACCACACAAGAGCTTAAACTTCTTATAAAGGCCTAGGATGATGAAAATAGGATTATTATCTATATCTATAATTCTATACTAATATTATAAAGAGGAAAGATTTGATTGTTTGTTTGTTTGTATTGAATAGGCTCCGAAACTACTGGACCGATTTGAAAAAATCTTTTACCATTAGAAGCTCACATTATTCCTGATGAACATAAGCTACTTTTTACCGCGGGAAAATGTTTCATTCCTACGGGAAAACGGGTAATAGGACCGTTGTCCTATTACCTGTTTTCCCGTAGGAATGAACTTTCTTCTTAAATTCTTACTACCCGTTGGTAGTAAGAATGCAGCTAGTTATTACATAAATGTTGATAATTCATTGAAGGCAACGTGCCTTCAATGTTGTGCAAAAAGAACACTAACGTTATTTTAAAGATTTGATTAAAAGAGAGGAAAAGATTATGGCGGCAGTACACGCTCGAGAGACGCCCCGAGACAGGCCAAGAACGAATGTGTGTTACATGTATGGTGCTGGTGCATCTCGTCTCGGAATCTCTGGTAAGCTCTCGTCTCGGCCACAGTTCATGTGAGAGAACGAGTGTGTACATGGAGCCTCTCGTTGAGAGAACATTGGACGAGACGTTTTGGCGAGTGTGACTGCCGCCATTAAAGTAGGGCTTATCTGACTCTCCGGTACAGAGTCATCCACACGGAATCTGACATAGATTCGCGCAAAATTCAAATATTTTAGCGGTTTTAATATTACCTATTTGCGTTCTTCCGTGTCAATGACTGAAGGCGCTACCCCGACCGAAATCAGCGCCACCACCTATTTTATCTAATTATTATGGTAAACGAAGGAATTTTCAAAAATTATTGGCGAGTTTGTGATTCCTATCATAAGCTTTTTTTAATGCCCCTGTAAAAGTTTTATTTCTTATCACCCCCGATGGCAGACCCTACGCGCTGATACTCCCCTTAAAGTGGCAGGGTTTTCGCCAGGATGCTGCCCGCCAGCGCGGAAATGGGATGTGGTGCATTATTTCGCTGATTTCTTGATTAATATCTAGTAATACCTGTTAACATCTATATATATTTGGATTCTCCTTGAAATTTCCTACAAAAAAGAATGTAAATATTCTGATGTAGTGTTGAAAATTCCTTCGTTTACCATAATAATTAGATGAAATAGGTGGTGGCGCTGTTTTTGGTCGGGATATCGCCTGCATGTACAATTGTACATTCGTGGAGTTATCACGAGTCTACTACTAACACGTCAGCGGCTCCTTTGTGGTCCTTCTTAAAATTGCCAACATTCATGAATTCTTTATCCCCTTCTTTCTTCATCGCGTCGTTAATCTCTTGCAATGCTTCACCTAGTACCAAATATTATTTTAAATAAAATATAAATAATGCTGGACATGTCACAGACCGTTGTCTATCCCGAAACGTGCCACTTTTATTCCGGTATTTTAACACTAGTGTTTATAACGTGAATGAAGCGTAAGAAGAAGAAACGTGATAATTTGATTGTTTTTTTTTATGAGTAAGTACCTACCCATAACCACCTACTATATATGTAGAAAACGAATCTATGGTATGACATATATTTTTTTTTAAATCGGTCCATTCTAATAAGGGTTGGCTTACTACTTCTTATCCTTTAAATATCTGCAGCCGAAGGTCTTCCTTGTTTGAGAAGACGGTTAAAAATATTAAAGGGTTGGAATACCACCACCAATATTTTAGAAAAAACATTCTTACCCCGACCACTAACAGTATTTGCTAAGTGAGCGGCTCCCTCCTTTACTCCAGCTGAAATTAACAAATGGAATTAAGATTTAGCCTTAGGCCGTTTTCTGATTAGTCGGTAAGGTTTCGGTACGATATCAGCACGTTCGGTATACGTGGTACCGAAACCTTACAGAGCGCCTATTTCTATGGAGCGTTCCTGATTAGGCGGTAAGCGTGGTACAGATTTGGTACTGCAAGCGTCATCCAGTAGTATTTTACCGAGCCAGACAAAACAAATGAAAGTGTTTTCATGACTCGAACCTAATGCCCTTTTCACATGTATACGGTTGCCGTCAAAACGGCGCGCTCGATGCCGTACCGCACAAGCGCTTACACATCTGCACTGTTTACGCACGATCGCCTGGTGGCGGCGGCGGCGGCGCACGCAGTATTATCGAGGTACCTACCAGACTGAAGATGTCACGTCGGTAGTTTTTATTATTAAATAGAACGAAAAATGTAAATAGCCACTCCTATTGCTAAGCATAGTAAATATATTTATAGTAAAAACAGTGTTTATAGTGGATGGGCGACACACGGTCACGGCACGGTGTCACGTGAAAAAGGCCGAAGACGACAATATTTCGCGCCGTCACAAGCTGCTCTGCTTAATTTTTTGCAGACAAGTGCGAAAGTGCAGGCGGCGCGTTAAGTTTTCGACATCTGAGCGTGCTGATGTCGGAAAACGGTCTTATTCTACCAAATTTACCAAATTACAGTCTACATAAAACCTACGGTTACAGAGGCGACTGTGACACTATACGAAAACCGAACGAAATACGAAATAGTTTAAGTTGGGTAGGTACTTTTCAATGCTTCTTGAAGCTTCTTGGGTATAAGGCTGTTCATTTTCTCCTCATTTTCAATTGTTTTCCGCCGATCCTTTATGATGGGCGGTCCAACGGGTGCGTTTTCTATTCTGTAAAATTATTCTGCTGTCAACCGATTTACTTTGGATTCACAATGGATGTCAACGATTATTATCGTTATTGGTCAGTGTAAAGTGTATTTAACTAAATGTTGAAGTTCCTAGAATTTACTTTTCGTATTCAGAATTTGTTATTAAATTCTTTGTTCGCTTTTTGAAAATGCGAATCCTATTTTGAAACACAGGATTAGGTATATGGTCTTTGGACATGGCGAACATCGAGCCCAAGAAGTTAGCATATTATGTTAACATCTTCAAAGTATACCTAATGTATATGTATACCTAAATCAGAGAACGCAGTGACGCGCGGGTTACTCTTCTGAAATTATTTATTATTTAGGGGAATAACCAAAGGCTTAGAAATTAACAGAATTACAAATTAATAAATACCAGTAAGCTTATTGAAGGTTTTCACGGATAGGTGGTGGAATAGTACTATGAAAAAGACTATGAACATGATGTGACTAGTCTAAATGCATCATCTTTAGAACATAGGTTATTTAGTTCAGGATATCTACAATAGGGACACCCTCTACATTACAAAAATTTTAAACTAAACATTTATCATCATTGGCACCAAAAAACTCTCCGCTGAGCGGCCATTTACAGAAAACAAGTGATGAAACTAGCGAGGGCAGTAGGTAGGGCACACGGACCATAAATCGACGGCCCTTGGGGCCAAAGAGCTGTCGAGTAACGACCACGTGGTTTGGGCAGGCAGGCCATAGACAAGGTGGACCAACGGCCTGGTCGCAGGACGGGCAGCGCAGGACCGGTATAGTGACAATTTTTGGGAGACATGTCCAGCAGTGTTCTCTACCATCCAAAGTCCCTCCGCGATGCCTGCGATCCCAGGAAAAGTCTGCGCTTCTGGACGGAGTAAGGCTGGTTACATCAGCATACCAAACACCATCGATCAACTCGAATGTCAGTGCAGATAAAGGAGTACAAACACCATGTCCAGCAGTGAACGTGTTACGCCCGAGATAATAATAACGATAAATGATGCTCTTACTCCGCTCCTGCTTCTTTATAGGAAACCGCGTATTGATTTTTCTTGTCAAATTCCTCACTTCCCTTCCGCGCCATCAAATCTGCCAGTACTTTGCGCCTGCCGGCCTCGTTGTCCGGAAATGGCATGGACAGGTATTTGGACGAGTCTTCGATAATGCCTGCAACCAATAAAGGACATTTTAGTTCCGAGGCAAAAATTTAAAACTCGTCTCCTTCAGGATTTCGTACCCGACTCTTCTACCTGTATACAGGCTGATGTGATAGAGACACATCAACCACAGGCTGGTCGTCTTTTATCAATTGAGTAATAATAATAATAATAATGCTGGACAATCTACACAGCATTATCTGCTTAGCCCCAAGCTAAGCAGAGCTTGTGTTATGGGTACCTACTGATATACATGACTGATATACATAATAATAATATATTACATTAAGTAGACAGATATGTTTTTATTATACATTAGAAACGACCAGAACACTCGGAACAAATATTTGTAGATCATACAAACATTTGTCCCAAGGCGGGAATCGAACTCGCAACTTACTGCGCCGCAGTCGGATCTTCGACAGCCGCGCCACATCGGTCGTCGTCGTGAGTAATTGTAGAACAAACTGTAGAATCGTAAAACTTCTCTCTCTTTTTCTCTACGAACGACTTATTGTCATTTTTAGTTCAAAATGGCGCTCAATCTAAGTGAAAAATTTCTAAGTTCGTATTATTTCAAATTGTGGATGCTTACGAGCGTCGAAATGTTGATTCACACAGCGTTATTGGCACACTTTTGGGTATGTAGGGTATTAGCCGTAAGTACCTAAATAATTACCTATTTCTTGGGTATCGAGTCTGCATTCGACATGCAACTTGATAGAAAGTTTCACTCAGGTTTTGCTGATCTCATAGTTTTACAATAGGATAAAATAATCCTGAGAACCACACTATGGAACACAGAAACATAATAATATCGAAATGTCCGAGTTAAATGCCTGATTGGAATGCTTGTATAATTAATTATTGACAGTAATTATTGTTACTAATTATATGTTAATTTAGAATTGAATTGAATTTTATCTTCACTGTAATTTCTATAAGGTGATAATAGCTAGTAATATATTTTTGAATTTATAATGTAACTTAATTGACTAGTGTAATTGGATTTTCTGTACTAGTTCAATAAATAAATAAATATAGCAACGTTGAAGTACCAGGCATATGGTCTTTGTGTTCGTCCGACGGTGCTGCTTGGTGCAGAGCGTGCAGTTTTGCGCTCACATTCTCATAGGCTCCTTTGTCGACCTTTTCAGAGGCTAAACTATGGGCATCGTCCAATCTATAAACATAATTTAGTTCATTAGTCTTATTAAAAAGCTTATTAAGTTTAAGGAGTAGAAAGATTTGGAGGCCTTTGCCCAGCAGTGGGACGAAACAGGGTAGTGATAAAAAGGTTTAACGAGTATAAAATACATCAACTACTAATGAAACAGGCTAGTGAAAAAAAGGTTTAACGAGTATAAAACACATCAACTGTTAACGAAACAGGCTATTGAAAACAAGATCCGTCAAGTGCGAGTGTAACTCGCGCGCCGAGGGTTTAGAACGTTTGTCAACAAAAGTACCGGTTAGAGACATCGCAATTTAACGAATACCTAAGAATAGTAGGTACCAACCTGCAATTCAGATGGATGCTTCGGTTAAATGGGTGGTTCGGTTAAGGTGGGTCATGGTAAATTTTTCGACTTTTTTCGAAATATTTCAAAAAGTATGAAACCTACAGAAATTTGAAAAACTGGTTTGAAATGTCCAAACCAATACCTTTCATTTGATACCCCACTCGGTGGGGTAGCCCCCTTTTTGAAAATTATTCCTTTTTGACCATTTTTCAAAAAGTATTCATTTTACAGACTTCTCTATATTTTTCCTGTAAAATATAGATCCATATCTACAAACGCTTCATACATTTTAAACGGATCGCTCTGCAAACTTCGGAGATAGGGGGGGGGAATGGGTATTTTTTCGACTTTTTTCAAAATATTTCAAAAAGTATGAAACCTACAGAAATTTGAAAAACTGTTTTGAAACGTACAAATCGATACCTTTCATTTGATACCCCACTCGGTGAGGTAGCCCCCCCTTTTGAAAATTATTCCCCCCCTTTTTGACCATTTTTCAAAAAGTGTTCTTTTTTCAAACTTCTCTATATTTTTCCTATAAAATATAGATTCATGTCTATAAACGCTCCATACATTTTACATGGATCGCTCTGCAATCTTCGGAGATAGGGGGGGGGGAATGGGTATTTTTTCGACTTTTTTCGAAATATTTTAAAAAGTATGAAACCTACAAAAATTTCAAAAAATATTTTGAAATGTACAAAATGATACCTTTCATTTGATACCCCATATGACTCTGTAGGTAGCTTTTAAAATTTTGGCATCACAATTTGTATGGAAAATATTCATTTTCATTTTTCATTTATTTTCAATTATTTTTCTTAAAATCTGTACAGGCGCACGAAATGTATTATTATTTTAAATTTCAAGTTGATAGCTGCAGTAGTTTTTGAGTTATTAAGGAGGGAAAAAAGGACAGACAAAGCGAGACCATAAGGGTTTTGAAACCGATCTTCGATCTTCAAAACCCTAAAAAGGTTTAACGAGTATAAAACACATCACCTGTAAAAATTACAGCTCATATGGTTCATCGTGACATTTTACTAATTCAGGGAAGCAAATGACCGAGTGTTGATCGTTCAAAATACATAACGTCACAACATCAGTGTATTTAGATAATTTAAATCGTACTCCTCAACCTCAACAGTCTTTATTGGTCCACTGCTGGACGCTCCCCCTGATAAGCGCCTCATTGGCTTTTATCTCATGGTGAGTAATGCCCATAATCCACACGCTGGGCATGCGGGTTGGATATCGCAGTTCGGTGGCAGAATAGTAGTAGTTAAATCGTACTAGTTGCAAAATAAATAAATACGAAATACAACTTAGGTTCTTTTTAGAACCATTTTGATTTTTCTTTGAAATTTACAATAGTGTGCATAAGTTCAACCCCACATAACCATATGTACATACCCTACATGCAGTATGGTTAACGTGACCATATTTTTTTTTTGTCAAATTCCACAACGCATTCTACCTCCGTGGCGCAGCGGGCGAAGGTCCGCCTGCGACGCAGGAGGTTGCGGGTTCGATTCCCGCCTCGGAACAAATTTGTGTACGATCTGCAGAAATTTGTTCCGTTGGTCTGGGTGTTTTCTATGTATAATAAAAAAAAATCTATCTATGTAGTGTATTGTATTAAGTATATCAGTTATCTAGTACCCATAACACAAGCTCTGCTTAGCTTGGGGCTAGATAATGCTGTGTGAATTGTCCAGCATTATTTATTTATTTATTTATTTATTCTATGCGCTCGCCGCGCTACGCCACTCGTTGTGACGTAGAAAATAATTGTATATTAAATTATCATTTACTCAGTGGGGACAGCAGAACTGTCCCGCCCAAAGCGGGGCGTTTGGTCACGTTAAGTATGGTATCTGTTCGCAGATTTTTCCACTAGAAAACAAAAAAATTCTGTAAACCTACCTTCTAGCCCCGTCATGGTAAGTCTGCTCGTAGCCTTGCAGGACAGCTAGTGGGTCATCTTTCGCTTTCGCCCTCATTAGATTCGTCAAGTGCTTCAGGGCTTTCCCTGAAAACAAGAAAATGATGTTTATTCAGATGTCGCCAAAACTAATGATCCCCCCCCCCCCCCCCCGTGAACAACTTTTTTTTACGTCTTTCCAATTTTCGTCAATTTTCATTCAAAAAAGACCTAATTACTTTTTATTCGTTAAGGTAGTATCAACCCTAAAATTAACTGTTTATTTTTACCATCCAAAGTTTAGGAAAGTTGGCTTATCGTGGACAAGCTCACCAAATTAAAAAAATACTACCTTTCAACCAATAATACCTACAGATATCACTGAGGAAAATAAAAAATAAGGTATTGCCAACAACATGTAGATACTGCATTTTTAGATTTTAAAGAGGTTAAGCATCTGTGCTTACTAAACATAAACTAGGACAAGTTACTATACTAAGGCCTACTTGTGCCAAAAGTTGGAGTTAAAAAAATAACTCGGGGCTTCCTAACTCTGTGTTAATGTTTTGAATTTTCAGCTCACAGTTTATATTGCACCAGTGGAAATTAACCCAGAGTCAACCAACCCGAGGTTAGTGTCATATTCATTCATTCTTTTTACATCCGGCCAAATATAGTAGGACGAATGCTGAATGATTTTAGTGTACTGCTCTCTCTCGCTCTACAGTAATTTGAATAAGTCTATTCCTTCATGTCAGATTTGAAATGACATGTGGTTCTTGATCGCATTATATCGACTGTTGTTTATTTTCTAATTAGTTTCTGTCCGCGGCTTTGCACGCTTTGTTTAAATGGAAACGTTTAAAGGGCATTTTTATCCCATTGGAACTATTTTATGGGATCAAAAGCCTGTGTTTGATTCCAGGCTTAGACCTACATGAATGCAAAATTTCAGCCCGACCGATCCGTTCAGAAATCATGGTGTGAAGAGGGAACAAACATCTAAACATCTATCCAAACTTTGCATTTATAAATATTAGTTTGATTAAAACGTTATGTAGTCTAGTAGAATACTTACTTGATATGAATGGACCGTTCTGCAATTCTTCTATTATAAAATCCGAACTAATGTATTCAATGATCTCTTCATTATCTATCATCAGACAATCAGCCAGTCATTTATTGTTCAGGACAAAAAAAACCGATATGACAAACTCTACCAACATTACCTAACCTATATAACATCGCAGCTTTCATATTTTTGACATTACTAGCCCAGAGTTAGTTGACCTAACCCTCCCACATCAGTGGGTTAAAAATTTCAATATTTAACACAAGGTTACCTCCTAACTCTTGGTGGTACAAGAAATAATTCGAATTTAACTCCAAAGTAGTATTTAGCCCTGAGTTAACCATGTTAACCTACCCTGGCGCAAGTGGGGCTAAACCATTCAAAACTCATCATCATCACTCTAAATCATATTTTCAAAATTTTGGCATTTAATGCAATTTTAACGTTTGGTGACAAATAGTCCGATTATTATGACAAAACTGTCACTTCTGACGGTCGCTGTCATCTATCAGTTTGGGACAGTAACTACACTGACAAGTGGTTTTAATTTTAGTTGACATGAAAATACAGTCACAAGCGAGATGTTTCTTCCGTGATCCTGTTGACGGAACCACCGAAAAAGTTAACTGTACCACGAAATTATTTTTTTCGGTGGTCCCGTTGAACGGGACCACGGGCGAATAGCGAAAATTGCGCTACCTACACACGAACCTAGAATAGTATCAATATAAAAAAAAAAAAAAAAATAAGGTATTGTTGTACCTTTGGCCTTTCCACTTTTTGCCAAATGTTTCGCAGCGTCCTCTAATACACCTGTACCTGAAAAAGATAAAATCTCTCAGTCATATAGGGAGCTTTTATAAACGTCATTCTTGTATATTAGGCTGACTGCACATTAGCTAACTATCGCTTAAACAATTCGTAGTTCCGCATAACAGTCCGCTTGCGCTATCGCTCGGTAGCCCAGAAATAGAATGGACGTTTGAGCGGCCAGGCGGTAGTTCATAGGTTTATAGGGTTATAACTATTTTAGCTAAGTTGAGTTGTTTTAGAACTGTCAACCTAATTTTAAACCTGACAGTCTATGTTTTCAAACATAGAATAGCTTTCGTCTATTTGACATTCCTAAATCCTAATTTTAGGTAATTCTAAAATAACAGAATCGACACCACTGTCTGTAATAAATGATTACAATTATTAGCTACGAATCGATAGCTTAAACAACTGTCGCTCAAGTGATAATAGCTAATATGCGGTCAGCATTAACGCAAGAAAAGTAGACGGCAGAGACTTAAACGCACTTTTCAAAGAATCTCCCACAGTGGGCGCCAATTTTTGAGGGACTTTGTGGTTCAACTGAGCGGCTATCTCGGCGGCTAATTCATCTGATTTCGGATCACTCTCGAGCGGGCCAGCGAACTTCAGACTGAAAAATAAAGGAGATGCTAAACTACAAAACATTGCGGCACTGTGTGGAAACGAATTCAATAAATTCGTCCTTATATGCTCATGAATTTAAATGTTATGTTATGGCGGTTCCTCAACTGAGCTAATATAACATCCTAAGATTATTTTGTGACAGTTACAATTTACAATACAACACTGCCTTCCTGACTGACGAGCATTTGCCTTGCCTGTTATGTCATGTTTATGTAACAATTCAAGATGCGATTTTGACCTAATGGTCAAAATCGCATCAAAAAGTATTATTATTATTATTAGTATTATTCAAGTACAGGCTAATGCCTGTACTTGAATCAGATCATTGCAGGCGTATACTGTAAAACTAGGTTCTCCACGCTCACTGATGTCATGTTTCAAATTGTAATATTATAGCCAAGTCATCTATTTAGGTCCCTTATTAATAATAAGATGAGATAATAAGGTACATATTAATAATGAGTTAAGATAATAAGCTATTGTAGCTACACTGAAAAAAATAAAGTCCACATAAGACGCATTTTATCTTAGTTGGCGTCAAAATAGTTGGAATGATAAATATCTCATTCAATACAAACAAGAATGCATGGTAGCTGCAAATTGCAAATTGTAACCTGGATTCTTTATAAATCAATATATTTTTTTAAAGTAGGAACCTACCTAATCTGTGGCAATGCCTCAGTTATGTTATGCTCGAATCTGAATGCTGGACCGCCTTTTGTATAATTTTCCACCAGGTACACCACACAACTAGCGGATCTCTGTAGAACCTTGTCACAATAAGAAAACAAACGCCACTTTTGGCGTTTGTTACTGTGACAAGGTTCTACAGCGATCCGCCAGTTGTGTGGTCTACCTTATAAGTAGCGTATCTAATAAGGTCGCTAACCATAGAGTAAAAACTCGCTGCTGTCTTATATTAGAGTAAACTAATTTATGGTATTGACACATTTTACCGCTAAGCTGAATCAGAAAAGCTCTGTTACCCTTTGGAATAGTTCACCCATGAAAAGCAACCAAAGGGTATTTCCACACATTTATTGTCGGAACGGAAGGAAGGAGATAATAGTAGTTTATGCAACTGTCTGCGCTCGTTTCATAATAGTAACGAGTGTTTTAATACCCGTGTTATATGCAGTTGCATACACTACTTTATCTTCACTAATGCAATTAATCAAACAACAAGAGTAAAAGCTGACAATAGTTTATTTATAATAATTGTTCAAATTTTGGATGGTACAATTTTGAAAGTTAATGTTAATTATTGATCCAGCAGCTGTAGCGGCCGCGGGGCAAGCAGTAGAGCTCGTAGACGGAGTCGGAATATTTATAATTACTTCAATCGTCTTGTTTTCTATACTGTTCAAGATCGTATTTGAGACTTGAATTTTATTCATTAAAGACTCATCAATGTAGCTTTCAGCCACAGTAGAAGACTTCCACCCCCCGTGTCGTTTCAGTGCGGTCAAATCACCACCGCTATCTATGAGAAGGGTCGCCGAGGGGCGCCGGAAGCAATGCCCCGTGTACATGTACAATAGGGTGGAGCGTCAATGTATGAAAGAAAAAAAAAGTAACCTAATCGACTTCGAATACCTGCTAAAAGTTGCATAGGGGCAATACAATAACAAGTATATTTTTATTTCATTTTTTAAATAATCTTTTTAGCCCTCTACCGTCGTTTGAAATTTGAAATATTTTCTTTTTACGCAACTTTCTAAAATCTGTCTATTACTAAACACAACTATAAAATAACGATGTATTTTAAAGGGGTAGTGTAAATAAAACATCAATTATATGATAACAAAAGTTTTATTTAAAAATATTCTGCTTCCAACAAATAAAAACAGTATTTAAAAATTACGAAATTGTGCGTTTTTAGGTTTTCTTTGAAACATTAAAATATTTTATGGTTTTAAACGATGGCATTATCGCTCGCGATTGTATTTTATTTCGAATGAATCTATCTCTGGCTTTCTCACCAGACACAGTCATCGATGCCTCAGTCACCATTTTAACACATCGCCCAACTGCTTGAGTATAACAAGAAAAACCAGAAACTCCAAGATAATAATATGTGGCTGTGCTTCAAGTAAATCTTCCAACTCTTTGTCACTGACTTTGTATATCATGGGAGGGGTGTGATTTGCTACTGACCCCATATAATCATATCAGTATAGTCCCTGGCATTAAAGTTCAACTTCGAAGTTTGAATATTCGAACACGAGGCCTTAGATTTCTTCTAGCTCTGGTTATTCGTCTCAAGCCCAGTTCTCTGATATAATTTTTTTCACCGAACAGCATAACCAATAACAGATATTCGGGGTGAGCAAAAAATGCTCTTTCTAACACAGGTACTTTCTTTTCTTTTGGACAATTATAAGTGTTAAAATGACAACACTAGCAAGCACAAATATCAAAAAGTCCTTTTATGTATTCAGTTTTCCATGGCTGTAACTTTGATTTAAAGTTATCAGTTTGTTTTGATTTTGGAAAGCGAATAAAATGTAAATACTGATCATAACAGCACTGTAATAATTTTTTTACAAGCTGTATGGTAACAACAAGCAAAGAAGCTTTCCTCCAAACTTTGATCAAATCATTTCCTGCAATCTCAAAAACTTCAGAAATGGTGGGTTGTTCACCATTTTTCTCACTTTTCTATTTGTTCCTGATAAACAACAAATGTTTTAAAACATCAGCCATCGTTGGTAATATTGATTCACTAAACAAACAAGGAAATCCATAAATAGGACAGTCTATTTCACTTCGAGTTCTTATTTTTGACGTTATTTTGTGTTTAGCACAATTAGATCACGCAACTACGAGCTTAACTTATTGAATACTAAACAAATAACAAATAAAATAAATTCATAAGACGAGGGTAGTTTGAAAATTATGTAACTCGAATTCGAAATAGGTATTTTAATGTCAAAAATTCAAGTTGCAAAGCTACGCACCGACTGTTATCAATCAATGAATTTTGTTTAAGATCGGCCCGTTTGTTAACGTATCGTTTGACTTCATAACAAGCTTAGAATGATACACAAATTATTATATATGACATATATTATATTAAGAGATACAAAAATATGTTTTTCAACATAAAAAAAGTAGTTAAATGTTTAATAACGATTTTTATTATTTGGTCCTATTTTTACACTATTTTGAAATTTTTAAAGGGCAGTAGAGGGCTGAAAAAGGGTTGCAATATTTTTATTTTATTTTTTTCGTAACCTTTGTAATAAGATGCAACTTTTAGGCGGTATTCAAAAGGGCAAATGTAAAAAAAAAAATCTCGCTCCACCCTAGTGTACAACGCTGGGTTAGGCAGATTCAAAAGTAGTTTCGACGAAGTTTTCACGTATAACCCAACTGTTTTCAAAAGCCAGCCTAATATCAAAATTTTATACAACTTGTATGAGGATTTTGACATAAGGCTCGCCTTGTTAATTGGTCGCGTTTTATTGATGTTATAATGAGACTAGTATTTTATATGTGCGCGAGCTGCAAGCAGCTCGCGGCGGCTGTGTATATTGTTTTTTTTTCATTGTATTCCCCTTTTCGTAACCTACATAATCGATTTCATGGAAATTTATAAGCATAAGAGTGGGTTTTGCGATATAAGAATGTCAGCCATTTTGGATTTTCAAATGGACATCTTTTTCGTAATCTACACTGTCGAGTTGGTCGAAAACGATATCCATGTCAAATTCTTGGATGGGGGAGGGGGTTCAGGGGGGCTGGGCGTGAGCGGTCACAGCACGGCTCGCTTCGCTCGCCTTGCTGTGTGACGTGAGTCGTATTGCGGTTCGCTTCGCTCACCGCAATCCGACACACGCCCGCCGCCGTCATCAAATTCGTAATCCTCGCCCCCATGTTAGTCGAAAACGATACCCATATCAGATTTTTTGATGGAGGCGGGGCTGGGCGCAGGGGGTCACAGCACACCTGTAGTCCCCGCTCGTGCTGCCACACGGCAAGGCTCGCTTCGCTCGCCTTGCGGTGTGACGTATTGCAGTTCGCTTCGCTCACCGCGATCCGACACACGCCCGCCGACATCAAATTCGTAATCCTCACCCCAATGTTAGTCAAAAACGATATCCATATCAGATTTTTTGATGGGGGAGGGGGTTCAGGGAGCTGGGGGCGTGGGGGGTTAACAGCACGGCTCGCTTCGCTAGTCGTGCTGTTTCTCCTTAGTCGCATTGCGGTTCGCTTCGCTCACCGCAATACGACCCCGCTCTTGCTGGCACACGGCAAGGCTCGCTTCGCTCGCCTTGCTGTGTGACGTGAGTCGTATTGCGGTTCGCTTCGCTCACCGCAATCCGACACACGCCCGCCGACATCAAGTTCGTAATCCTCGCCCCCATGTTAGTCGAAAACGATACCCATTTCAGATTTTTTGATGGGGGCGGGGCTGGGCGCAGGGAGTCACAGCACGGCTCGCTTCGCTCGCCGTGCTGTTCCCCTGTAGTCCCCGCTCGTGCTGCCACACGGCAAGGCTCGCTTCGCTCACCGCAATCCGACACACGCCCACCGACATCAAATTCGTAATCTTCACCCCAATGTTAGTCAAAAACGATATCCATATCAGATTTTTTGATGGGGGAGGGGGTTCAGGGAGCCTGGGGGCGTGGGGGTTAACAGCACGGCTCGCTTCGCTCGTCGACCCCGCTCGTGCTGGCACACAGCAAGGCTCGCTTCGCTCGCCTTGCTGTGTGACGTGAGTCGTATTGCGGTTCGCTTCGCTCACCGCAATCCGACACTCGCCCGCCGACATCAAGTTCGTAATCCTCACCCCAATGTTAGTCAAAAACGATATCCATATCAGATTTTTTGATGGGGGAGGGGGTTCAGGGAGCCTGGAGACGTGGGGGGGTAACAGCACGGCTCGCTTCGCTCGCCATGCTGTTCTTCCGTAGTCGCATTGTCACCCTAAAAAGTGGTCAAAATATAGGCTAAAAATGGCCTAATTTAATTTTTTTTATAAAAAGGGGGGTCTTGAGGGGTCGGGGGCGAAATTTTCGCTTCGCTCACCGCAATACGTCCCTGCTCGTGCTGCCACACGGCAAGGCTCGCTTCGCTCGCCTTGCGGTGTGACGTATTGCGGTTCGCTTCGCTCACCGCAATCCGACACACGCCCGCCGACATCAAATTCGTAATCCTCACCCCAATGTTAGTCGAAAACGATATCCAAATCAGATTTTTTGATGGGGGAGGGGGTTCAGGGGGTAAAAGCACGGCTCGCTTCGCTCGCCGTGCTGTTCCTGCGAAGTCGCATTGCGGCTCGCTTCGCTCGCTGCAATGCTCCACCGGGTTCAGGGCGAGGGGGTTCTGGGGGGCGAGGGGGGGGGGATTGCGGTTCGCTTCGCTCACCACAATCCGACACACGCCTGCCGACATCAAGTTCGTAATCCTCACCCCAATGTTAGTCAAAAACGATATCCATATCAGATTTTTTGATGGGGGAGGGGGTTCAGGGAGCCTAGGGGCGTGGGGGAGTAACAGCACGGCTCGCTTCGCTCGCCGTGCTGTTCCTCCGAAGTCGCATTGCGGCTCGCTTCGCTCGCCGCAATGCTCCACCGGGTTCAGGGGGAGGGTGTTCTGGGGGGCAAGGGGGGGGGGTCACAGCGCGGCTCGCTTCGCTCGCCTTGCTGTTCCCCGTAGTCGCAGTGCGGCTCGCTTCGCTCGCCGCAATGCTCCACCCTAAAAAGTGGTCAAAATATAGGCTACAAATGGCCAAATTTCAGTTTTTTTATAAAAAGGGGGGTCTAGAGGGGTTGGGGGCGAAAATTTTTTTTTGCAATCCAAATGGTGTTAAGCTCTTCACACGACTGTGAAAAAAATTTTCTTCTAGCTTACTTCGTTTGGGAGATATCAAAAGGGGGGGTGAAAAAGGGGGCGGGAGGGGGGGTGTTTTTTTTTTACTTTCAATTGGAGAAAAGACCTTCTATACGATCCCGCAATCAGAACCCCTCTATCGCGACGGCATCTCGTAGCACTCTCAAAAGGGGGGGTCTTGGGGGGCAAGGGGGGGTGAAATTATTTTTGCAATCAAAATCGCTTGACCCCCTCTATACAACCCCCTTAAAATTATTCATCAGTATGACTCCGTTACGAAGCCCCCTTGGGGGGCGGGGGTCCTGGGGGCAAATCTCAAAAAGTCGGAATTTTCCCTAGGTCTCCTTGACCCCCTCTATACATTTTCGCAAAAAAAAACATACCTCCCCCTCCACCATCAGGGAGAACAATTATGTCAGTCAGTCAGTGAGTGAGTGGTAATCGAGCTTTATATATTATAACTAGCTTTTTATATGTGCGCGAGCTGCAAGCAGCTCGCGTCGGCTGTGTATATTGTTTGATTTTAATTGTATAAATACCCTTTTTCGTAACCTACACCCGCGATTTGATCGAAATCGATAACCAAGAGTGGAGACTGCGATATAAAAATGTCTAGAGGGTCTAGAGGGGTCGGGGGCGAAATTTTCGCTTCGCTCACCGCAATACGACCCCGCTCGTGCTGCCACACGGCAAGGCTCGCTTCGCTCGCCTTGCGGTGTGACGTATTGCGGTTCGCTTCGCTCACCGCAATCCGACACACGCCCGCCGACATCAAATTCGTAATCCTCACCCCAATGTTAGTCGAAAACGATATCCATATCAGATTTTTTGATGAGGGAGGGGGTTCAGGGAGCCTGGGGGCCTGGAGGGGTAACAGCACGGCTCGCTTCGCTTGCCGTGCTGTTCCTCCGTAGTCGCATTGCGGCTCGCTTCGCTCGCCGCAATGCTCGCCCGGGTTCAGGGGGAGGGGGTTCTGGGGGCCAAGGGGGGGGGGTCACAGAGCGGCTCGCTTCGCTCGCCTTGCTCGCCTCGCTCGCCTTGCGGTGTGACGTATTGTGGTTCGCTTCGCTCACCGCAATCCGACACACGCCCACCGACAACAAATTCGTAATCCTCACCCCAATGTTAGTCAAAAACGATATCCATATCAGATTTTTGATGGGGGAGGGGGTTCAGGGAGCCTGGGGGCGTGGGGGGGTAACAGCACGGCTCGCTTCGCTCGCCGTGCTGTTCCTCCGAAGTCGCATTGCGGCTCGCTTCGCTCGCCGCAATGCTCCACCGGGTTCAGGGGGAGGGGGTTCTGGGGGGCAAGGGGGGGGGGGGTCACAGCGCGGCTCGCTTCGCTCGCCTTGCTGTTCCCCGTAGTCGCATTGCGGCTCGCTTCGCTCGCCGCAATGCTCCACCCTAAAAAGTGGTCAAAATATAGGCTAAAAATGGCCAAATTTCAGTTTTTTTATAAAAAGGGGGGTCTAGTGGGGTTGGGGGCAAAAATTTTTTTTTGCAATCCAAATGGTGTTAAGCTCTTCACACGACTGTGAAAAAAAATTTCTTCTAGCTTACTTCGTTTGGGAGATATCAAAAGGGGGGGTGAAAAAGGGGGCGGGAGGGGGGGTGTTTTTTTTTTTACTTTCAATTGGAGAAGAGACCTTCTATACGATCCCGCAATCAGAACCCCTCTATCGCGACGGCATCTCGTAGCACTCTGAAAAGGGGGGGTCTTGGGGGGCAAGGGGGGGTGAAATTATTTTTGCAATCGAAATCGCTTGACCCCCTCTATACAACCCCCTTAAAATTATTCATCAGTATGACTCCGTTACGAAGCCCCCTTGGGGGGCGGGGGTCCTGGGGGGCAAATCTCAAAAAGTCGGAGTTTTCCCTAGGTCTCCTTGACCCCCTCTATACATTTTCGCAAAAAAAAACATACCTCCCCCTCCACCATCAGGGAGAACAATTATGTCAGTCAGTGAGTCAGTGGTAATCGAGCTATATAGTATTACTAGTATTTTATAAGTGCGCGAGCTGCAAGCAGCTCGCGGCGGAGGGGTGGGCTCTGGGGGGGCAAATCTCAAAAAGTCGGGATTTTCCCCAAGTCACCCCCGACCCCCCTACACGATTCTGCAAAAAAAAACATACCTTCCCATCCACCATCATGGAGAACAATTGTGTCAGTGAGTCAGTGAATCAGTGAGTGGTAATCGAGCTTTATATATTATCACTAGTATTTTATATGTGCGCGAGCTGCAAGCAGCTCGCGGCGGCTGTGTATATTGTTTTTTTTCATTGTATTCCCCTTTTACGAAAAGGGGAATACTTTTACGAAAACGATATCCATATCAGATTTTTTGATGAGGGAGGGGGTTCAGGGAGCCTGGGGGCCTGGAGGGGTAACAGCACGGCTCGCTTCGCTTGCCGTGCTGTTCCTCCGTAGTCGCATTGCGGCTCGCTTCGCTCGCCGCAATGCTCGCCCGGGTTCAGGGGGAGGGGGTTCTGGGGGCCAAGGGGGGGGGGTCACAGAGCGGCTCGCTTCGCTCGCCTTGCTCGCCTCGCTCGCCTTGCGGTGTGACGTATTGTGGTTCGCTTCGCTCACCGCAATCCGACACACGCCCACCGACAACAAATTCGTAATCCTCACCCCAATGTTAGTCAAAAACGATATCCATATCAGATTTTTGATGGGGGAGGGGGTTCAGGGAGCCTGGGGGCGTGGGGGGGTAACAGCACGGCTCGCTTCGCTCGCCGTGCTGTTCCTCCGAAGTCGCATTGCGGCTCGCTTCGCTCGCCGCAATGCTCCACCGGGTTCAGGGGGAGGGGGTTCTGGGGGGCAAGGGGGGGGGGGGGGGTCACAGCGCGGCTCGCTTCGCTCGCCTTGCTGTTCCCCGTAGTCGCATTGCGGCTCGCTTCGCTCGCCGCAATGCTCCACCCTAAAAAGTGGTCAAAATATAGGCTAAAAATGGCCAAATTTCAGTTTTTTTATAAAAAGGGGGGTCTAGTGGGGTTGGGGGCAAAAATTTTTTTTTGCAATCCAAATGGTGTTAAGCTCTTCACACGACTGTGAAAAAAAATTTCTTCTAGCTTACTTCGTTTGGGAGATATCAAAAGGGGGGGTGAAAAAGGGGGCGGGAGGGGGGGTGTTTTTTTTTTTACTTTCAATTGGAGAAGAGACCTTCTATACGATCCCGCAATCAGAACCCCTCTATCGCGACGGCATCTCGTAGCACTCTGAAAAGGGGGGGTCTTGGGGGGCAAGGGGGGGTGAAATTATTTTTGCAATCGAAATCGCTTGACCCCCTCTATACAACCCCCTTAAAATTATTCATCAGTATGACTCCGTTACGAAGCCCCCTTGGGGGGCGGGGGTCCTGGGGGGCAAATCTCAAAAAGTCGGAGTTTTCCCTAGGTCTCCTTGACCCCCTCTATACATTTTCGCAAAAAAAAACATACCTCCCCCTCCACCATCAGGGAGAACAATTATGTCAGTCAGTGAGTCAGTGGTAATCGAGCTATATAGTATTACTAGTATTTTATAAGTGCGCGAGCTGCAAGCAGCTCGCGGCGGAGGGGTGGGCTCTGGGGGGGCAAATCTCAAAAAGTCGGGATTTTCCCCAAGTCACCCCCGACCCCCCTACACGATTCTGCAAAAAAAAACATACCTTCCCATCCACCATCATGGAGAACAATTGTGTCAGTGAGTCAGTGAATCAGTGAGTGGTAATCGAGCTTTATATATTATCACTAGTATTTTATATGTGCGCGAGCTGCAAGCAGCTCGCGGCGGCTGTGTATATTGTTTTTTTTCATTGTATTCCCCTTTTCGTAACCTACATAATCGATTTCATGGAAATTTATAAGCATAAGAGTGGGTTTTGCGATATAAGAATGTCAGCCATTTTGGATTTTCAAATGGACATCTTTTTCGTAATCTACACTGTCGAGTTAGTCGAAAACGATATCCATGTCAAATTCTTGGATGGGGGAGGGGGTTCAGGGGGGCTGGGCGTGAGCGGTCACAGCACGGCTCGCTTCGCTCGCCTTGCTGTGTGACGTGAGTCGTATTGCGGTTCGCTTCGCTCACCGCATTCCGACACACGCCCGCCGCCGTCATCAAATTCGTAATCCTCGCCCCCATGTTAGTCGAAAACGATACCCATATCAGATTTTTTGATGGAGGCGGGGCTGGGCGCAGGGGGTCACAGCACCCCTGTAGTCCCCGCTCGTGCTGCCACACGGCAAGGCTCGCTTCGCTCGCCTTGCGGTGTGACGTATTGCGGTTCGCTTCGCTCACCGCAATCCGACACACGCCCGCCGACATCAAATTCGTAATCCTCACCCCAATGTTAGTCAAAAACGATATCCATATCAGATTTTTTGATGGGGGAGGGGGTGCAGGGAGCTGGGGGCGTGGGGGGTTAACAGCACGGCTCGCTTCGCTAGTCGTGCTGTTTCTCCTTAGTCGCATTGCGGTTCGCTTCGCTCACCGCAATACGACCCCGCTCTTGCTGGCACACGGCAAGGCTCGCTTCGCTCGCCTTGCTGTGTGACGTGAGTCGTATTGCGGTTCGCTTCGCTCACCGCAATCCGACACACGCCCGCCGACATCAAGTTCGTAATCCTCGCCCCCATGTTAGTCGAAAACGATACCCATTTCAGATTTTTTGATGGGGGCGGGGCTGGGCGCAGGGAGTCACAGCACGGCTCGCTTCGCTTGCCGTGCTGTTCCCCTGTAGTCCCCGCTCGTGCTGCCACACGGCAAGGCTCGCTTCGCTCGCCTTGCGGTGTGACGTATTGCGGTTCGCTTCGCTCACCGCAATCCGACACACGCCCACCGACATCAAATTCGTAATCTTCACCCCAATGTTAGTCAAAAACGATATCCATATCAGATTTTTTGATGGGGGAGGGGGTTCAGGGAGCCTGGGGGCGTGGGGGTTAACAGCGCGGCTCGCTTCGCTCGCCTTGCTGTTCGCATTGTCACCCTAAAAAGTGGTCAAAATATAGGCTAAAAATGGCCTAATTTATTTTTTTTTATAAAAAGGGGGGTCTTGAGGGGTCGGGGGCGAAATTTTCGCTTCGCTCACCGCAATACGTCCCCGCTCGTGCTGCCACACGGCAAGGCTCGCTTCGCTCGCCTTGCGGTGTGACGTATTGCGGTTCGCTTCGCTCACCGCAATCCGACACACGCCCGCCGACATCAAATTCGTAATCCTCACCCCAATGTTAGTCGAAAACGATATCCATATCCGATTTTTTTATGGGGGAGGGGGTTCAGGGAGCCTGGGGGCGTGGGGGGGTAACAGCAGGGCTCGCTTCGCTCGCCGTGCTGTTCCTGCGAAGTCGCATTGCGGCTCGCTTCGCTCGCCGCAATGCTCCACCGGGTTCAGGGCGAGGGGGTTCTGGGGGCGAGGGGGGGGGATTGCGGTTCGCTTCGCTCACCGCAGTCCGACACACGCCTGCCGACATCAAGTTCGTAATCCTCACCCCAATGTTAGTCAAAAACGATATCCATATCAGATTTTTTGATGGGGGAGGGGGTTCAGGGAGCCTGGGGGCGTGGGGGAGTAATAGCACGGCTCGCTTCGCTCGCCGTGCTGTTCCTCCGAAGTCGCATTGCGGCTCGCTTCGCTCGCCGCAATGCTCCACCGGGTTCAGGGGGAGGGGGTTCTTGGGGGCAAGGGGGGGGGGGTCACAGCGCGGCTCGCTTCGCTCGCCTTGCTGTTCCCCGTTGTCGCAGTGCGGCTCGCTTCGCTCGCCGCAATGCTCCACCCTAAGAAGTGGTCAAAATATAGGCTAAAAATGGCCAAATTTCAGTTTTTTTATAAAAAGGGGGGTCTAGAGGGGTTGGGGGCGAAAATTTTTTTTTGCAATCCAAATGGTGTTAAGCTCTTCACACGACTGTGAAAAAAATTTTCTTCTAGCTTACTTCGTTTGGGAGATATCAAAAGGGGGGGTGAAAAAGGGGGCGGGAGGGGGGGTGTTTTTTTTTTCTTTCAATTGGAGAAGAGACCTTCTATACGATCCCGCAATCAGAACCCCTCTATCGCGACGGCATCTCGTAGCACTCTCAAAAGGGGGGTCTTGGGGGGCAAGGGGGGGTGAAATTATTTTTGCAATCGAAATCGCTTGACCCCCTCTATACAACCCCCTTAAAATTATTCATCAGTATGACTCCGTTACGAAGCCCCCTTGGGGGGCGGGGGTCCTGGGGGGCAAATCTCAAAAAGTCGGAATTTTCCCTAGGTCTCCTTGACCCCCTCTATACATTTTCGCAAAAAAAAACATACCTCCCCCTCCACCATCAGGGAGAACAATTATGTCAGTCAGTCAGTGAGTGAGTGGTAATCGAGCTTTATATATTATAACTAGTATTTTATAAGTGCGCGAGCTGCAAGCAGCTCGCGGCGGAGGGGTGGGCTCTGGGGGGGCAAATCTCAAAAAGTCGGGATTTTCCCCAAGTCACCCCCGACCCCTCTACACGATTCCGCAAAAAAAAACATACCTTCCCATCCACCATCAGGGAGAACAATCGTGTCAGTCAGTCAGTGAGTCAGTCAGTCAGTGAGTGGTAATCGAGCTTTATATAGTATAATTTTACGATATCGATGTGGATATTATACCATCATGTGAAATTGCTTAAATTGAGTGTTTTGTTATCTGCGCTATAACAGTAGTAATTATAAGTCAAGTATTGGAATCATAAGTAGAATGTTATAACATTATTGTAGATAAAATGTATTAACACTTACGCATCAGCTGCGTCAGCATAACTCATTCCGTATCCGTTTTTCTTGAAAAGTGGCTTTTTACCGAACGACCGCATAATAGAACCCAGAAAGTTCTGGGGATATCTATCACCCGCCGCTCCGCCTATAATCACAATGAACCTGTTAATTTGCATGAATTTATGCATTCATATTATACCGTAGTAAAAATTTCACATCACACTATCAAACTAATATTGATGCGAAAGTGAGGACGTTTGTTAGCTTTTTACGAAAAACTGAATGGACAGGGCTGAAATTTTTCAAACAGATTTTTCTAGGTCTAGAATAAAACATAGGCTGCTTTTTATCCCATAATCGGTTCCGATGGGATAGAAATAACCTTTAAACGTTTCCAAATAAACAACGCGTGCGAAACGGCGGGCAGAAAGTACTAATCAATTTTATCGTAGTAAAAAGTGATTGGTAACTAGTGACGATAGGAATTTTCATAAGTAGGTATTTGTATATTGCAAAATTTTAAGGCATGGTGAGTAAGGCAATTATAGGGAATGCCTTGCCCGAGGGAATTAATTTTTTTTTAATTCAAATTTCTTATTGCGACCATATTTTACATAAGTTATTAAAGATATCCAGTCTCAAATATGGACCCGGTTAGGGCACAGGGAATGAACCTGCTACCGTTCACTCTGTACGGGAATACGTGGCCAGGTCGACCTGACCAATCTAAATTCTTTGGGACTTTCTACGGCTAAGGGTAGGAAGCTAAGTATTATAAAAACAAATATCCTTGGCTTAGCGTTATCTTTGAGTTTGCCCCAACGAGTTATGGTGTTCATATAAGAGCCATAACACGAATTTCAAGAAACGGATGTTTTACGGTTACTATAACCACAACTATGTGCTGTTTTGCATATTTCATTATTTTTCTTATTTTATTTATATTAGACAGAAAGGTACTTACTTCGCAAAGCGATGGGCTGCGATAAGTAGTTCGCACAGTCATCAATCGCAGCTGAAAAAAAAATCTATTAAATACTTATAAAGGTTTGGTTCATCAGCACTATCTGTCCACTCTTAATATATCTTCATAATAGGTAGGTAGGTAAAATCAATTATTTTTATAGTCCTTGTTTTTTTTTTTTTTTATAATTTAGTGCTTTAGTTTTAGTTTTCTTAGTATAGTTTCTGATCGTATGTCATTCCAATTATATTCTCTTTGTGTTCTAATTTCTAATTCTAGCCAAATATTTATTTAGATTTTTGTAGTATCATATACCTACGCCGCCACCGTCAAGTTCTATACTAACCAATCCTGTCCATCCAAAGGTTGCATGGAAGAGATCGCTGTCAGCGATAAGGCCGCCGATTGTGCCATACTCGATTTAATAAGTAGTTTGTAAGTTATTTTATAAGTATTAATGGTACAATAAAGATATTATCAGATAGATAATATCTTTTTATTATAGATAGATATCTATCTATCTATCTATAAAAAATCCACCCAGGCTACTTAGTGTACACTACTTTGTACCGTGTACTTAGTTAACGTTAAAAGGTGATTGAATTAAAAGTAGTAGGTAGTTAGCCTCTAACAATATCGTCATGTGCATTTTATTGAATTGAAACATTGAACCTTTGAAAATAATTCACCCCTCCTACCCATTTTTCTAAAAGTGTTGTACTTTTTTCAACACGTTGAAATAATATACTTTTCACCACTCCCGCTCGAAAACGGTGACTTTACTACTCAAAAACAGTGAGCAAAATCAGGTTTTACTCACTATTATATTATTATTATATATTATTATTAATTTGAATTCAGAACAATGCAACCTTCACAAATAATACGCTCGTTCATAGTTTGAAAGAAGTTTGTACCATTTTTCCCTCCAAGGTTGTTGTTGACCAAAATGATTTTCTGACATTCGACCTCTTTTATAAATTATAAAATATTTTCTCGCTAGTCGTGCGTAACGACTAGCGACGAAAATTATTAAAAAAAAGTTACCTACCTATGACTGCACTTTTGCTCTGCATTTTTTGACAGGCACTGGGCTGACCCAATCATCTTATATCGATATATCTTTTTTTCCTTGATAAGTACAGGATCTAGGTTTGAAGGCTTTGAAGGAAGCAAATAGGAAGCAATTATTGGTATATATAAATTTCAGCAATTCAACACCGCACATAGTCTACGGGCCAGGTGACCGGCCATTCTGACGTCAGAATGAACGGTCACCTTGAAATGTTGAATATCTTTTAAAATATAAAGGAAGCAATTTTCTTATTGTGGGAAGCAAATAGAAGCAAATGGGAACCAATTTTTGGATAGCATTGCAAAGTTTAATACGACAGGTGACGCATCATCCTGACGGTAACATAGTTTTTGAGATAATAGGAGAAAAGAAAACAGGATGGCTAGTACTTTCTTGTATGTAAATAAAATAGCTATTTGTCTTACCTTTGGTGGCAAGTGCAAGAGCGGGCGGGGTTTTGTTTTCCATGTCTGCAGTGAGCTTCTCTCTGATCTCATCTGCAATGTCCTTGACGGGGAGGAAGGATGTGATAGCCGGCGCACTTTCAATCCTGACGTAGAGATACATTATTTATAATAGCGAGGATTTACTAACGTCTATCTTATTTTTATTATTTTAATGTTTATGTTGTTTCGTTTCTTAAACAAAGATTAAAATCACTATAAAATATAATTACAAATTGTCATATTTTTGTGTATGTCTGTCAGTCGTGTAGACACGCACGCACCAAAGGTCCTGCCAGAAAACCAGCGTCGCTGAACTTTCTGTTGAGCAACAATATCCACTTAACACTTAACATATTAAACAATACCTATACACCTCGTAGCCATTTACAGGTTTTGCTCACTATAGCCCCTTATCGAACGGTCAAACACTCCGTCTTATTTGCATAATGCGTGCCTGAAAACAGATTGTAACTTTTCCAATTCAGTCCAGGAGTATAAGGCTTGATATGCTGAGGTTTGCGTAGTTCAGTTTGCACGAGCTTATTTGCACGTGTGCCACTGTACCGGTGTTGTCTTTTTGCACAGTCATAACTGCACAACTAGACTGCGCAAGCAAGACAGAGCGTGTGAGGGGCTATTAGGTTCGTCCACTCAAGTGGTACCAGGCCCGACGCAGAGGCAACGATTTTGATAATTCTGACAATTCTAAATCAAATTAATTTTGTCGCTCGCAATCGGGCTTTCAATCATTTCTAGTGTCCCACGGCCATGGGACATTGAGGGCAAGCATAGAAATATTGGAAATAGGCGGTTTTATTCAAAAGAAACATTCATTTAGTAAATCAGTCATCTAGTACATACCCACACATAACAGAAGCTCTGCTTATCTTCGGGCTAGATGATGATTTGTCGAAGGCCAACTGCTTTCGTATAATTTTGAAAAAATCTTGTCTTACGTGTAATCGAACGTTATTGAATTTATCAAAAGTTGATTTTTGATTTCTGATTACTTGCCCTTCGTGTCCCATGGCCGTGGGACACACTATACCTACAGTATAACATCCTGAATTTAAACTGGCCTCTACTTACTCTTTTGCTGCTTCGCCGTAGTTCATAGCGTAATCATTCCTTTTCGCAGTTTCTTTCTTTGGATTCTTTTTCATCATTTCAATGATCCCCTTCAATGCCTTTTCTAGAAAAAGATCATTCTAATTGTGAACCTTCTACCTAACGGAAAAAACCCTTAAAATTTTAGAGGGACAATTGCGCGACATTTTCTGAAAAGGATAGGCTTACAGAGAGGCAGAGCGGGACACAGCATACATTTTTAGGAAGGCGTAAGCGCAAAGATGAAGTTTTTGCTTATTTATAAGAAAACTACACAACATATGAGGAAACTGTATTAAGGAACCAGGGAGAATTAGTAATAACCTAAGTATCAAAACAAAAATCTTTTCTGCAGACCGCAGGGCGTACCTACTTACAACCGGATGTAGGAAAGTCTAAGTCTTCAACCATACTGCGAGCCTATCGCGAGCGCGGTGGCTAGGGCGGAGGCGCGAAGTATCAAACATATGAAACCGCCGTTTGCGTTTATACTAAGTGACTAAGGCGGGCGCCTAGCGCGACGACGGGCTTGACGGAGTAAGCACGGCACGCGTAATTTTCAAACGCGCCCGCGCTAGGCCCACTATATGGTTGAAGTGTGAGATATTTTTTTGTCTAGTTACTACACACAAATACACACACATTCACACACAGGCGTCTAATAAATATGTATTAGTTGCACAATAAATAAATAAATGTAGGTATATGCATTTAAACGTACCTCTATCTCGTGTGAAGGCTGATAGAAAGTTGGAGGATTTTACGATTGTTTCTGAAACGGACAGTTATTAAGTTAGCTTTCATTTATGTATGTACTTACGGGGTTTCTGGTGTATTTTTTTACTTCCATTCCGATTCAGGTTGAGGTAGTGTAGTTTTAACAACTCCACTGCGATTGTCAAGCGTGGTGGTTATGGGAATAACCCCCTTGTTTGGAGGAGGGAATATTCAGCAGTGGACGTATTTAATAAGCAATTAATTGAAAACTATACAAAACCCGAGTCAGTCTTCACTTTTTAACTTTTCTTCACCAAATGAGAGAGCATAGTCCTAAAAAATGTAGGTACGGACCGTATAGGAGTCTAGACAAGTATTTTGGATCGGTGGTAGAATGAGGTGTTTTCGATTTGCATAAAAAAAAAGTTAGTTCCATATTCCTCGATAGATGGCAGTGTCTCAATTGGCAACTAGAGTACCTATATCAATGTTAAATGAAAGGAAAACCAACTTTTTCAAGTTTCTAGTTTGTGTTTCCAATTTAGCATCATTTTTGTTGTTTTTGTTTTCCTTTCATTTGACATTAATATACTCAAATTGCCAATCGACGGCCCTGCCACCTATCGAGATATTTAGAACTAAATTTGAACTAAAATTTTTCCTTCAAAAAAATGCAAATCGAAAACCCCTCATTGTTCTGGGGCGCTCCTGCCGGCCCCTGGTGGATATCTCTTAGTCGCTTCTTACAACACCCGCGGGAAGAATTGGTTTGGTGCAAAGTCTATGCCGGCACTATACAGTGAAAGCCCAGCTTGAGTAAAAATGTACAATGAATACCTTTCATTTCCGGAGCCATTGCTGGCGACGTGGAAGCATCGACTGCCTTGTGCAGCGCGGCTTGGTACTTAGGCGCTGTAGCCGCGTCTGGCACTGCGCTGCTCAAGCCTGGAGCTGATTTTAACCTGGAATAAGCGGTAGGTCGTTATATATATTTTATTTTTATTTATTTGGGAAACGGAAAGCTTATGATTAGGTAAGAATATATTCTTAAACAAGAGCAAATGTAGCTAAGGACAGTTTCCACTTTGTCTTTAAAAATAACCTGAGGTCATTTTAATTTTACAACAATTAATCATACCTACTAATATTATATATGCGGAAGTTTGGATGGATGGATGGATAGATGGATGGATGTTTGTTACGTCTTCACGCCAAAACTACTGAACAGATTGAGCTGAAATTTTGCATCGGTGTAGCTCTAAGCCTGGAATAAAACATAGGTTACTTTTATCCCATAAATCAGTTCCCATGAGATAGAAATTACCTTTGAACGTTTACATGGAAACAACGCGTGTGAAGCCGCGGGTAGAAGCTAGGGCAGTAGCTAATATTTATTGCAGGGCCCACTCGGAAACGGAAAATCGAAGTTTCGATTTCGTTTTCGTGTAAAATCAAGTCTTATGTTTATGTTATGTCGTTTCAAAACGAATCAGAAACTTTCGATTGAGTTTTTTCTGCCCGGGGAACACGCGTTCTTTCTATAGAAACGTTAATAGGTTGGTTATATCCCATGAGAACTGATTTATGTGATAAAAAGTAGCCCATGTGTTATTCCAGGCCTTAAAGTAACTTACCTCCATGCAAAGTTTGGTAGGTTTGGATGTTTATGGTGATGGACCACAAGAGCAATATGAGGAGGTTTCAAAAAAAGAAAAATTCTGATCACAGGTAGGTATTCCTGTGATCAGAATTTTTCTTTTATTGAAACGTCATTGCTCCTCTGGTCCAGGACTTGATTTAATTTACGTTAAAACAGACAAACTCACGTGGCAGCCGCATCGTAGTGAGTCTGTAAGTGAGGGTGTTCCGATTCGAACGGTTTCGCGCCGGATTTCTCCAACGTCTTTATCATGTGCTGGAAGGCAGGTCCGCGTTCGTCTGAACAAATATAAAAATATAACCCATACATCATACCTCAACCTCTAGAGCCTGTATTGGTCCACTGCTGGACGCTGGCCTCCCCATGATAAGCGATTTACTGGCTTTTATCACATGGAGAGCAATGCCCATAATCCCCACACTGGGCATGAGGGTTGGGGATCGCAGTTTTGTGGTATATTTGTTCAAACACTCTGGTCTACCTTTTATTTCTGACAGTATGTTATTTAGCAAAAAACAATCCTTATGATGAATCCTTCCGATCGGTATGATAAAGGTACAGTATGATTATTTTTCTCGTGTAACGGGTTCGATTCCCATGTAATTATTTAAATATCTATGAATACAGTTAAAATTGTTTTTTAAATTCAAGTAATGTCTTCTTTCAGTAAAATGTTCCATCTATCTATCTATACTTATAATAAAACTGTAACAGGTCCAATTCTGTACATTGAAGATATTTTGAAATTTTTTTTTGGAGGGCACTCTATTATCGATACTGAAGCCAAAACTGTAATTTTTTTCATTCATGTCTGTCTGTCTGTCTGTCTGTCTGTCTGTCTGTCCGTCTGTCTGTCTGTTTCTTAAACGCGCATCACGTCGAAACTACTGAAGGTATTGAAATGAAACTCGGCACGATTTTAGGTCATACTACGAGGAAGGACATAGGATACTTTTTATCCCGGAATTCAGTCAGGTTTCCCTGGGAGAGGGGATGAAAGTAAAATTTCTTCACCGCTCATGACGCCGAAAGTGCTGAATGAGTTGGAATGGAACCTTGCACGATTTGATTTCATACTACGAGGAAGGACATGGGATACATTTCATCCCGGAATTCAGTCATGTTCCCCTGGGAGAGAGGATGAAAGTAAAATTCTTTAACTGCGCATCACGATGGAATAACTGAATGAATTCGAATGGAACTCGGCATAATTTGATTTCATACTACGAGGAAAGATACATTTTATCCCAGAATTAAGTAAGGTTCCCCTGGGAGAAGGGATGAAAGTAAAATTCCTTCACCGCGCATAACGCCGAAACTACTGAATGAGTTGGACTGAATTGGTACTATTTGAGTTCAAGCAAGGACATGGGATACATTTTATCCTGGAATTAAGTAAGGTTCCCCTGGGAGAGAGGATGAAAGTAAAATTCTTTAACCGCGCATCACGACGGAACTACTTAATGAAATCGAATGCAACTCGGCATGATTTTAGTACATACTATGAGGAAAGATACATTTTATCCCGGAATTCAGTAAGGTTCCCCTGGCACCGCGCATCACGCCGAAACTACATAGGTAATGAGTTGGAATTAAACTTGGCACGTTTTGAGTTCATACTACAAGGAAGGACATGGAATACATTTTATCCTGGAATTCAGTAAGGTTCCCCTGGGAGAGAGGAAAAAGTAGAATTCTTTAACCGCGCATCACGACGGGTCTACGCGTCGTCCGATTTCATGCATTCTTTTTGTTAGAAACAGTGTTGCAAGATCGAATTTGACTAAATCATTAGAAAGTCGAGTAGAAAATCAGTAGATTGATGAAATAATCTGGAGTTAGAAGAAAAAAATTAGTAGATAGAGGGTAGGTAAGTTCCTATCTATGTATTTTTCCAAGACGCATCCATTAGTTAGGTTCCTACCTACTAAGGCGTCTTGGAAAAATAAGTTAGGTTCCTACCTTACATAATATTGGTGGTTTAGCTGGTCCAGTTAACTGTACTACCGAAGTTTGGTTGCAGTAAGTGGTCCAATTAAACTAACTAGACCACAGAAAAATATTTTTTACTGTGGTACACAGCCAACTGTACCTACCTACTAACGAAAAAAAAATTACGGTGGTCCAGTCAAATGGATCAGGAGCCCAATTCTGCAATACAATTGCTTCAGTATGACAATGGAATCGTCGCAGAATCATCACGTAGAATCCTTAGATTTATAAAACTCCAGATAGTGCGTGCGAGATAAATTAATAGTTTCAAACTTGACGCACGTCTCTCCATCTCCATTCATCATAATTTCTTTCATCTGAGGTGGAATACCCAAACGTGTCATTCTGTGTCGATACCCCTGTCATAGTGAAGCGATTAGTATAGCAGAATAGGGCCCCAGCTGAACGGAACCATCAGTAAGAAGTGAAACGAGTATGACACTTCTTAACACTGACGCTGGCCGAGTCGTAGCTAAAAGTCGTGTGGATAAAGAATGGGATTGAAGATGACAACATGCTATCCCCCGTAGACACTACACGATTTTTTGCACGGCGGCGTTTCATAATAGAGAGAGAGACTATGGTTAAATGTGAACTTAATTAGTCGGCAGGTGAGGCAATCGCGAACGAAGTCGCGGGTACAGCTAGTACTTATAATAAAACTGTAACAGGTCCAATTCTGTACATTGAAGATATTTTGAAAAATTTTTTTGGAGGGCACTCTATTATCGATACTGAAGCCAAAACTGTAATTTTTTTCATTCATGTCTGTCTGTCTGTCTGTCTGTCTGTCTGTCTGTTTCTTAAACGCGCATCACGTCGAAACTACTGAAGGTATTGAAATGAAACTCGGCACGATTTTAGGTCATACTACGAGGAAGGACATAGGATACTTTTTATCCCGGAATTCAGTCAGGTTTCCCTGGGAGAGGGGATGAAAGTAAAATTTCTTCACCGCGCATGACGCCGAAAGTGCTGAATGAGTTGGAATGAAACCTTGCACGATTTGATTTCATACTACAAGGAAGGACATGGGATACATTTCATCCCGGAATTCAGTCATGTTCCCCTGGGAGAGAGGATGAAAGTAAAATTCTTTAACTGCGCATCACGATGGAACAACTGAATGAATTCGAATGGAACTCGGCATAATTTGATTTCATTATACGAGGAAAGATACATTTTATCCCAGAATTTAGTAAGGTTCCCCTGGGAGAAGGGATGAAAGTACAATTCCTTCACCGCGCATCACGCCGAAACTACTGAATGAGTTGGACTGAATTGGTACTATTTGAGTTCAAGGAAGGACATGGGATACATTTTATCCTGGAATTCAGTAAGGTTCCCCTGGGAGAGAGGAAAAAGTAGAATTCTTTAACCGCGCATCACGACGGGTCTACGCGTCGTCCGATTTCATGCATTCTTTTTGTTAGATCGAATTTGACTAAATCAGTAGAAAGTCGAGTAGAAAATCAGTAGATTGATGAAATAATCTGTAGTTAGAAGAAAAAAATTAGTAGATAGAGGGTAGGTAAGTTCCTATCTATGTATTTTTCCAAGACGCACCCATTAGTTAGGTTCCTACCTACTAAGGCGTCTTGGAAAAATAAGTTAGGTTCCTACCTTACATGATATATGGTGGTTTAGCTGGTCCAGTTAACTGTACTACCGAAGTTTGGTTGCAGTAAGTGGTCAAATTAAACTAACTAGACCACAGAAAAATATTTTTACTGTGGTACACAGCCAACTGTACCTACCTACTAACGAAAAAAAAATTACGGTGGTCCAGTCAAATGGATCAGGAGCCCAATTCTGCAATACAATTGCTTCAGTATGACAATGGAATCGTCGCAGAATCATCACGTAGAATCCTTAGATTTATAAAACTCCAGATAGTGCGTGCGAGATAAATTAATAGTTTCAAACTTGACGCACGTCTCTCCATCTGCATTCATCATAATTTCTTTCATCTGAGGTGGAATACCCAAACGTGTCATTCTGTGTCGATACACCTGTCAAAGTGAAGCGATTAGTATAGCAGAATAGGGCCCCAGCTGAACGGAACCATCATCAGTAAGAAGTGAAACGAGTATGACACTTCTTAACACTGACGCTGGCCGAGTCGTAGCTAAAAGTCGTGTTTATAAAGAATGGGATTGAAGATGACAACATGCTATCCCCCGTAGACACTACACGATTTTTTGCACGGCGGCGTGTCATAATATGAGAGACTATGGTTAAATGTGAACTTAATTAGTCGGCAGGTGAGGCAATCGCGAACGAAGTCGCGGGTACAGCTAGTCTACAATATTTAAGATACTTTCCCTCCATGTGGCATGGCCGTAGGACGCCCTGTATATTAAATATGGACCGTAGAATAAGTAAATAACTATACTTGTTCTAATGTTGTCTGAAATAAATGTGTTATTATTATTATTACTATAATTTTCTATAAGATAAATAAATGCTACCGAAACCAGAACTTCATTATTGATAAAAAATCTAAATACGCCCAGCCGTACGGCCTGTCGAGTAGTAAACAGCCGAAAAACATTAGGTACCATACTTTACAATACAATTTACTTTTCACCCACTCTCGCTCGAAAAAGGTGACTTTGCTGCTCAAAAACAGAGCAAAATCGGATTTTGCTCACTGTAAATAATACCTATTTCCAAGAAAAAAATGGATGGGTTTTTTGCCACAGTATCTATGAGCAAAGCTGTTGCATGAACCCTAGTTGCTAAAATACAACGATTACCGGAATTTCAAATGTTCAACTAGTTTAACCTTATCTGTGTGGGTTGAGGTGGTCTATTCTCGCTTCTCTTTGAGGTTTTGCACCCAGCTAGCAATGACCCTGTAAACCTTATCGGAGACTATCGGCTGCCTACAATATTCATACCCCGCCGGGCTGTCTCGCGTCTTTGGTGAGTAGACACCATTACATGAGGCATAGCGACTTACTTTCATCTACGGCTTTTTCCGACAGGTATTTTGAAGAATGGTCCAGAGTTTCTGAAACAAATGATGCTGGCGGTGATAATAGGTACTATATAATATATTGATAAGAAAAATAAGTGGTGGCGCTAGCTTCGCCTGTGCCTTCGT
The DNA here is from genome assembly GCA_949316285.1 of Eupithecia subumbrata. Lineage (NCBI taxonomy): Eukaryota > Metazoa > Arthropoda > Insecta > Lepidoptera > Geometridae > Eupithecia > Eupithecia subumbrata. The sequence continues at coordinate 23,553,245 of OX438644.1, read as the reverse complement.
CTTAAGAGGGCGCAAAGCGCGCTATTTTGTGATATAGGCAGGATTTTGGAACGACGACGTAAGCGCAAAAATGAAGTTATTGTTTATTTACAAGATAACTGCGCAACTAATTATGTAACAGCAAATTTTGGACGCCTGCCACGGGAGAGTTTAGAGGACCAAATAATTAGTAAAAACCTACGAATCAAAACATAAGTCATGTCAATAGACCGTAGGGTCCGGGATCGAAGGTCCTGAGATCTCAACAAAATTATGTGTGAAACAGTGCACTTTCATGATTTTTTATGTCGTATATTTTTCTAAATTTAATTTTCACATTAGAGAACCGAAGTATCACGTTGAATTTTATGTACTAAATTCGAGTTTTTTTACCTCCCGACCCTGTAAGTAGGTAGGTACTGATATCCTAGTCTAGAAGTTCCGTAAGGTTCGCCCCTCAAGGAGAAAACTGAATACCTGCCATATCTGTCTTAGACTCTTGTGGTGGTTGGCTAACGAGATTCGAAAGCTTTCCGTGGATTTCTTGCGCTAGATTAGGATCATCGTGGTTTGTCTCCAGACCTCTCGCCTTTTCCAGACTGAAATTATCAAACATTTTAATTATGCAAAGTAAATAATACGTGTGTACCTGCGCCTATGCTGCCGTGGCGGTCCCAGTCAAAGAATCGACCCCCGCCAACTCAGCTTGTGTTGAGATGATGTCGTAAGAGGCGATTATGGGAACCTTCCAGAGAAAGGACAGCCGCTTCCTTCTATGAATTTTAACACCTCCACTGCGATCACGAATTCGCCTGCCAAGAGTGGTGATTCTGGGAAGAACCCCCCTTGTCTGGGTTAACGTACCACCGTCACCTTGTAGGCACGTTCAGCAGAGGAGTAGAAGTATGGGTGCTGACATGTGTCTATATGCCTGGACGCGCCGACAAGTCATGATTTAACGATGTCGGCGTGACTACTTCTTCGTTTCCTCAACCTCAACAGCCTGTATTGGTCCACTGCTGTACGCAAGCCTCCCCCTGTTAAGCGCCATATTGGCTTTTATCACATGGGGGGTAATGCCCAATGGGTAATGGGTTGAGGTTCGCAGTTCGGTGGTAGAATTGTTCTGCAGGGGACGCTGCTGCCCGCCCCCGGTGGATATTCCTCCGTCGCCTCTTACGACACCCGCAGGAAGAGTTGGGGTGGTGCAAATTCTAAGCCGGCACCACCCAGCTTCACAACACACTTCTTCGTTTGTGCTGCTGTAATGTGAAACTACTGAAAATTTTACCATCATCAGCAGCCTTGTTGTCTTGAAATCCATTACCAGTGAACTTCAAGTCGATTACCAGTTGTCGACCCAGTCAGAATGTTGCAATGAGGTTTTACCAAGTTTACAATGATATAACATCATTGAAATGTTGTCGGTATTGTCTAAGGTATTCAACTTTGTCTTCGGTTTCGGAACGAATGATCCATGTCAATCTAATTTCTCAAGTTTTCGATCTTTCATGCGTTTTGTTACTAATAGTTCAACTGGTACTATTTGCGATTTAGTTGTTTTACTAGTTGCAAAAACGGGAATTATATTTATTAGGGCGCTAACCCGACCCAAATCAGTGCCACCACCTTTTTTTAACCCCCGACGCAAAAAGAGAGGGGTGTTATTTAGTGTCTGTCTGTGTATCTATCGGATGAACCGATTTTCGTTTGTTTTTTTTTGTCATAGATAATTTTATGCCGAGTGTTCTTAGCCATGTTTCATGAAAATTTGTGGGGGGGTTTTAAATTTTAAATTTTGTTCTTTGTATGTTGTATTGTTTGTGTATGGTGTAGGCAGAGATGCGAAGTTGCTCCTTTTGGCCACAATTGTGAGCTTGCTATCAATTATATAAAGGGCACTGTGACAACATTGAGTACTTACTCTTTAGCGGCTGCTCCCATGGTTCTCGAAGCTTTATTCTTCTTGTAAAGTGGCTGACCACCTTTATCTTTCATCGCATTTACTAATTCACGAAACGCTTTTCCTTTGTGCTCTGAAATATTTTACAAACAGTTTATTGTAATAGTTTTCTATTTTAATAGTTTTAAAAGCTCAAGAAAAGCTTAAGGTTTAATTTAGATTCAGAGTTACTACATTAAATCTTGACTTAAGTATTGTCTTCTCTTCTAATCTGAACCTTACGACTTTGTTTTAAGGCGCTGTCTCCCCTCACACTAGCGCCGCCACCTATTCTATCTAATTATTACGTTTAAGAAAGGAATTTCCAAAAATTACGTTAGCCAGTTTGTGATACCTATTATAAGCTTTTTTTAATGCCTCTGTAACAGTTTTATTTGTATAGTTTAGGCAGAGAAACGGAGTTGCCCTTGGTGGCCACCAAACTCTATTTTCGATTCTCTGTCTAAACTATACAAAATAAAACTATTACAGAGGCATTAAAAATAAGCTTACGATAAGTATCATAAAATGCAAAATCGGTTTTTTTAAATTCCTTCGTTTAACATAATAATTAGATAAAATAGGTGGCGGCGCTAGTGTGAGGGGAGGCAGAGCCTCAAGGTTCGTTGTGGTTCTGATGATGATATGAATGTGATATGATGAACAGGGCCAATGACGCTTTTGTCCAGCAGTGAACTGGTAGAGGCTGTTGATGTGATGTGTGATGATACTGATTCATAGTATTACATTTTGCAGCTCTTAACTTATCAGCCCGCTAGACTAGATCCCACTGTTGGGTCTGCCTTGCTTAAGTAGACATTTCATATAATTCCTTATCATACTTACTGTTGAACTCTGCATGCTGCGCCAAATAGTTAGAGGAAATATCCACCATTTCTAAAACAGGTAAATAAATATGTGATTAAAATCAAATATAGACGCATGAATGGAACAGGGCCGATGATCAAGGTGTCGTAAGAGTAGTTATCTATTGGTATTACGGCTCAAACGTTAGCAGTTGAAACGTTAGGGTGCGCGTTCACAGGCGGGCAGTTCGGAGTAGCATTCTTCTAATAGCATCTGCTTTAATCTAATTTCTAAAATATTATTAGTAGTATCAAGAGATTATGTTTGTGTTGTTGAGATTATCTTTAAGATAACTTTTTAAGTGATACTTTCTAGAAAGTATCACTTAAAAAGTCATTTAGTTCGTGGTAGCATTATTCCAAAGCATCCCTTTATAAATCTAATTTCAAAAAATATATATTTTCTTAGCTTTTAATCTATTATCGCCGTTGAGTGTGGACTGGACGTTTTTTTAATTTTAATGCAGGTATCACGAGATTATGTTTATATCTCTATAAGGCATTCACTGCCCAGCCTCGACGGTGCGACCCGCAGGGGCGCTACACGGGGCTGTGGGAGATCATCTATGTTCTGAACCATGAAAGTGTTAAGCTAACAAGTACCTTTCATTGGCAACTGGAGCTCTTCCGGCGTATCGGGAGCGACGGTTTCTGTGAGGTCGGCGTTAAGTTTCTGGGCTACCTGCGTATTGTAATGTGTGGCCTCAAAATCCGTAGCTGATTTTAATCTGGGGAAAAACAGATGATGCTTAATGATAAACAACAGACGTTGGGCCTTTCAATAGGCGCTAATCGCGATAGGTTCCTATTTTCAGCAGTGGTCTGGTACCTAAGCTGTTTATATGTGTGATGTAGGCCTTGATGGCATAGAATACAATACAAATAAAATAGTCTTTATTGCACACCATTTTATTGGACAGGAAAAGACAAATACAGATTACGTTAGGTACAACATAATTGGCGTCAATTCAGATTCGCCAAAACTAAACTAAACCAATTTCACAGAACTAAAAATCCCATCCTTTTTATTTCGATGGTTATGAAAGGGGCGGCAACATTTTTAGTGCTGTAAAATTAATTTAGTTTGGTTTTGGCGACATCTGAATTGACACCTAGCTATGCTATAGCTAGTGGAGCGTTTTTATGTGCTTGAGCATACGGCATTTGAACCTTAAGTCCCAAAGATTTTCAACTGGTCAGATAGACCAGATCTTTGGGGCTTTGGATTGTTGATCGTGAAATTGTCAACACATTCCTGTACAAATCAAATGACTTATTTATTAATTTATTTTATTATACACACCAGGCGAAGATTCGTGTTCGCGAATAAAACTTCCGTGTTCGTTCTACGACAATGTCGTTTGACTACATTGGAAAACAAACTTCGCAACGTCGTCGTACGCAATAATTTATTTTCACGGAAAAAAACAAAGAGGCGGTTGCGCTCTATTACACGTCAGGAAATAATTAAACATCCGAATAACGATGCAATACATAAAAATACTTGCAAACTACTCGGCGTCTCGCTGTCAACAAAGCTTGGGAAGTGTAGCCAACCACGCGAACTTTTTCGCGATATAACCCTTTGATGTGCGGCAATTTACCGATAGCGACGCGAAGGACATTTGTGTTCGCGATGATGATTCGCGATAGCACGCGACAGCGCAAATCTTCGAGTTATCGCGATAGTATGGCCGTAGCATTAAGGCTTACAAAGCCTATAGACAAGTCAAATTGTAAACAAAATTATAATCAAATAAGATATTAGGTGTTAATATTGATGCTCTTACTCATCCGCTGCATCAGAGTAGCTCTGTTTGAATTTATTGTGATCTATAAGTGGCTCTTTTCCTTTCTTCTTCATGGAATCCGTCAGCGTATTGAACGCTTGCATCATAGGACCTGTGATTTATATAAACGATTGATATTTTACACAACAGCATCTAGTAGTAAGTACTCAAGTAACCAAAGCTTGAAATCAAAAATCAAAATCAAAAACTCTTTATTTCCATAAATACAATAAATGTACACTTAGAAAAGGTCAAATTATAAAACTATACACTGACACGGAAATAAAGTGATATTTTTGATTTCTGTCGCTTCGGTATGTAGACCAAAGTAAAGAAGCGACGAAGAAACCTTTAGCCTGTTAGTTGTTATTCTTCGAGTTGGAGCAAAACCCGTTCCAAGCTTTTTTATCTTCTAGATAATCTGATATTTTATAGTAAGCCTTTTTGCCCAGCAAGGTTTTGACAATTTGTTTGAATTTATTTACTGATAATTTTTGCAACTCACTAGGAGTTTTGTTGTAGAAGCGTATACATTGCCCTTTATAAGATACATTAATTTTGTGTAGCCTAGTTGTGGGCACAGCGAGTTTATGTTTATTTCTGGTATTAAAGTTATGTTTATCACAATTTTTAGGGAACAGATTTTTATTTCTATGAGTGTACAACAAGTTTTCATAAATATTGACATGGTACTGTCATTATATTTATTTCTTTGAATTTATCACGTAGGGATTCTCTGGGACCCATATTATAGATTGTTGTGTTAAGGGTACCTGATTACTGAATTACTACTTCACACTAACAACTAAACGGATCACTAGTTCATTAAATTGCACAAGATTGGAAATGTAACTGTGTTTGCGTGTAGTTGTACACAGGTATGTATATTTGCCAGGTATTCCTGCAGCAGTAGATAAGTTACTCTATGGGCGTAAGCACCAGCGCGCGACTGATCGCGTCTGCCAAGCCGCCGCCGCGCCGCCGCGCTTGTGCATTTTGTAGGTAATTAATTAAACATGGTGATTATGAAAATCATTTTATCAAGCCAAACTCTGCGAATATATTTAGAAATATTTAGTGTCTTTATTTAAGTACAAAAACGTGTGTAAAATATCCTAAATTCAGTCATAATATTGAAAAAACATTAAAAAAAGGGGTAACTTTGTGATATTTTTCTATCGAGTGAAGTTCATTAGATCTTGTAACTGGATGCGACTTTGACTAGACTAGATCCATAAGCAATATATATCTTTGTTTCAGAATTTAAACACTATTTTTTATGCCTGATGATTTTAAAAATCACAAAAGCGCGGTCTCTTGGAATACCTGGCCTTGATAAACTAAGTGTTCCATATTAGTGGCCAATTTCACGGGCGTATGTTTCGCGGCTTGTCACCAGAAATAATCGCCGCGATGATATCAATGTAACTAAGTAGGTACTTACTTATAATTTCATGGAAACAAACCTGTGAACTTCAAGTAGGCTTGCGCGGCTGAAACAATTTTTTATCATGAATTTCATTTTTGTAGAAATCAAGGACGAAAGCAAGAAATATAAATATACAAATATTTGTTTTGGTTTTTGTTAGGAGACCTTAACTTGAATGAATAAAAAAATAATAATGAATAAACATAAGTGTGGTGAAGACGTAATAAATAAACAAAAAAGTTAAACTCACGTCCTTGTAAAAGTGCACCCTGAAACAAAAAATACGCATAAGTATTTGAATAACCGATAGATAAAATGTATGCACGAAATCATCCTTCATAGTCCATCTTGGTACAACTGAACACGAACTTAAGATAAGAAAGAGTGAAGTTAGCAGTTTTTAAGATTTTTTTTGGTACCGTTAAACGAGGTGAATAGGACTACAGGGTGAACAAAAATGGACGAAATACTGGAGCTAACATAACCTGGCTGGTAGCAGTGGAAGTGTCTTTAGTCCGTGACCGTTCACCTTCTGTGTCAGTCGATCTGACCTCTACAAAAATGTTTTGCTCTTGCATTTCGTCAATTTCTGTTCACCCTTCGCCTCCGGCCCGGCCACGGTTTCTGTGTGTGGAGGACACACAGAAACCGTGGCCGGGCCGGAGGCGAAGGCGTGCGGGTTGTAATGCGTGAATTTATATGTACTGTAATGCGTGAATTTATATGCACATATACCGCCGGCGGCGTGTGTGTAGTGTCTCATATCGATACAACCCGCACGCTATCGCTTCCGGCCCGGCCACGGTTTCTTTGTGTGACGGCTTTTAAGTCTCTATTCAACCCGTTTTAACTGGTACTTAGTTTTTATTGGAAAATGAAGAATGATTTCAAAAAATAACTTTGAACAAATATTTACCTGTACGTGTTCACTTGTAACAAGGGAAAAGGTGAGCTCGTGCAAATAAAATAAAGATTAGTTTGCATTTTACTTTATTTTTTTTTTTACCTAAAACTACATTTGTTTATCGATTCTATAAACTTCTTTGTTTACTATTCGATTTGTTTCCTTCATAACGTTTTTTGCATTTCATTTGATTCGTTTCGTTTCCTTTTTTACGTTTTTTATGTCAAGTAATTGCAGTTGATTCGGGTTTTGGGCAGTTTTTAGGGACTGTTTCTATGCAATCTAATTTAGTTTCCATCTTCACAATCACAATTTTTAAGCAGTTAATCTACCGAAAGAAAATTAATTTTAATTGAGGAGGTTAGGGTACATACCTACATACATACATGAAAAAGTATATAGGTAAGTACTCCGTCCAATCAATATAAATATAATAATCACACTTCACACTAATATTAAAAATGCGAAAGTTTGGATGGATAGATTTTTGTTACCTCTTCACACTAATACTACTAAACGGATCAGGCTAAAATTTTCATACAGGTATTCTAATCCTAGAGTCAAACATAGGCTACTTTTTATCCCATAAATCAGTTGCCATGGGATAGAAATCATCTTTAAGCGTTTTCGTCGAAAAAACGCATCCTAAGCCGCAGGCATAAACTAGTCAATAATAAATATATCAATACAAATTTTCTTTAATTTTCTTTACTTATTCAAAGAATGCAATATAGCAAAGGCCTTGTTTCTTTTTAAAAGTAATGCAAATCTGTCGAATCGAAAAATATCTAGACTAACGAGAGCTTCTTCTTCTTTTTCTTGGTCTAAAGTTATTTTAATAAACATAATGAAATAAAGCTATTAATTTCGCTGTAAATAAATTACACCTGTCGCATTTGTCTCAGGAACTTTACAAAGTAAAATATGTTCCGTTCGTGGTATTTCGTGAAAAATCACTTTTCGATATTTTTCAAACTGACAGAATACGTGTCTATGAGATAGGTATTGCATTCTTTCATTCAGTCAAATAAAATACGGATGGCGTGCAAGTATTCAAATACCTATTCAAAAACCCTCGACGATTTTAATTTGAGCCTTCATAACATTAAACTAAACCTGTATTTCTGATAAAACTTTATCCTACTAATATTATAAAGCCGAAAGTTTGTAAAATGTGAATATTTGTTACCGATCTCATTCATCATACCTAACCTGTTCAGTAGTTGGAGATCTTGTTTGCAAATTTTCATCCCGATCCGTTCAGTAGTTTTGGCGAGAAGAGGTAACAAACATCCATCCATCCATCCAAACTTTCGCATCACTCTTCACATCTAACTAATATTATAAATGCGAAAGTTTGGATGGATGGATAGATAGATGGATGGATGTTTGTTACCTCTTCATGCGAAAACTACGGACCGGATCGGGCTGAAATTTTGCACACAGGTAATTCTATTCCTGAAACCAAACATAGGCTACTTTTTATCCCATAAATCAATTCGCATGGGATAGAAATCACCTTCAAACGTTTCCACAGAAACAACGCGAGCGAAGCCGCGGGCATAAACTAGTTTAAATGTTCAGTGTGATGATTGCAACTCACTTGGAGATTTGTTGTAGAAGCGTATACTATACATCGCCTTTCACAAGATACAATAATAAATACCTACATATAAATTCAGTGTATAACCGCAGCCTACCAATATGCAAACAGTCGTTCGACGAAGGCGTTTTGATAAGGCAATTATGGGGGGGAGGACGCTCCCGATTTACCAAGGCGGTGATGTATGCAACTCGGGAGCGTCCCTCCCCCGTCCCGTCCCTTGCCCCCCGTACGATTGCCCTGTCAAAACCAAGTCAAAATGCCTTCCTCGAACGACTGTATGCATATAGGTAGGCTGTGGTATAACTTACGCCTGCCATCATATTCAGGAAGTCATCTTCAAAGTCTCCGCCGCCGCCGGGGCCGCCCGGGTTCAAAATATCTGACAACAAATAAACGCACTTATTTGGGTCCATTTCATGCAGATTCATCATTTGGGATCAAATTGTGGGTGATTGAGTAGGCACCCAGGTTTTTTGGTCCTATGAATGACAAAATCAAACCAAAACATTCAAGATAGAACCAACAGTCAACTCGATTGACATTTTCCGGGTTCGGAACTATGATAAGTACCTAACCAAATCCGCGGTGCGCGGGCCATCATCATCAACGAGACTGCTCGGAAAAGGAAAAGCGAAGTTTCGTTTTCGTTGTCGTGCAAAATCAACTCTTATATCGCTTGCATAGGATTAGCGTTTGCACGAAAAGGAATCAGAAACTTTGATTTAGTTTTTAAGAGTACGGGCCCTAGACAGCCAAGACTTTTAGTTTTCGGCAAACTAATAACACTATAAAACTTTTAAATCCATCATGGTTATTAACACTAAAGTCATTTATAACGGGATATTTACCATGATTTTTTATTAGTAACGTTCGTAGCAAAAGACGAAAAATGAGGGTAGATCGATATGTCTGCCAATAACAACTCACTCGCAGTGCCGTCAGTTATTCCGTGATCATGGCGCATGAAACTGTGCCGAAATATTGGAAAGCTCAAAACTCAAATCATGGTAAATATCCCGTTATAAATGACTTTAGTAATAACACTATTCCGGACACAGTAATAATGTTTACACTGTTAGTAAAATATATTATACATTTTAAAATTAAGTAATTATACAGACCTTAGATACTTTATTGAGCAGCGGGTGACTTCTCGCTCTTGGCTGCTGTGTCAGGCGCGGGCGGATTGCCTGGGGCGGGTGGACTGCCTGGGGCGGGCGGACCGCCTGGGGCGGACGGAGTGCCTGGGGCGGGCGTACTGCCTGGGGCGGACGGAGTGCCTGGGGCGGGCGGAGTGCCTTGGGCGGGTGGAGTGCCTGGGGCGGGCGGGCTGCCTGCGATGGGCAGGCTGCCTGGGGTCGCGGGGCTTCCTGGGCCAACCGAGCTGCCTGGGGCGGACGGGCTGCCAGGCGTCGTTGTACCGCTAATCGGGGAGGTCGCGGGCTTGGCCTCCCCGGGAGTGGCCTCGCCAGAGGTCACAGGTGGAGTCCCCTCGGGACGTACGTCGTCTTCGTAGCTCTGGTTCACCTCTACTCGCGGAAAATTTTAACATTTACATACCATTCGACGACGTTGATGCCAGCTCCGATTGAATTGGGAACTTATACGAACTACGAATAGAATCTATAAAATAATCAGCACATCGACTTGATTGAACCTGATCACATCTATCGAAGCGGAATACAAGCCGGTCAGAAAAGGATTTATGCCTACGATTATTGAAACGTTCGAAAATCATCATTGATAATATTTAATATTTCTTTAGATGAAAATGTCGACGTGTTAGATTCAGATTCAGATTCAGATTCTTTATTGATAACGCTTGTTACATGTCATAAGAGTACAAATAATAAAAATAAAAAACAATAATTCACAAGTCCAGCATAAAATTAATAAATCAATTAAATTATAAAATTAAAAAATATTGGTCATCCGATCAAAAATAATAAATTCTACATTATAATATTTACATATATAATATATAATATTACATTATTATAATAATTATTAAAATACAATAGTGTGTAAATGTTACACCGTGAAATCATTGCCATCAAAGAATTCGTCAACTGTATAATACGCTTGCTCGATAAGCCAGTTCTTCAGCTTGTTTTTAAAGGATTGCGTTGATGGGGCAGCGGTAATAATCTCCGGAAGGCGGTTGTAAACGGCTGGCCCCATCACGTGAACCAGTTTCTTTAATTCGTTAATTCATTAACTTCGTTCATTTCCAGTTTTTTTATCCCTATGTCATGAGGTAACTTTTCTTATAGAAAGATTCTGGCCGGCGCCGGCGCAAAACGATCCCACGTCGATAAATATGACGACAAATTATTAGTATAAGTCGTGTAAATAAAGATTGAGAAGGAGAGCGGGACAGCATGCTGACTATGCTTCTAATCTAGATAATGCTGTGTGAATTGTCCAGCATTATTTATTTATTTATTTATTTAATCTAATCCAATTCTCTATCTTCACGACTACCTATGCCAAGAAACCCTTATGGTGTTTCCTTCCCTCTCAAAAATCTCGTGTGTGTCATAATTGAATAGTATGTTTAATTATCCAACAATAGTTAATTAGATTTTAACGACATCAAGTGTATATAAATATCTACCTACGGTGGAATAATGGAAATGAAATCGCACGTTGAAATAGCAACAATTGTTCGATTGCAATCGCGGTCAATAACGCTTAGCCGATAATAACGTATAGATACAAGAGTATATATCCCAATTCATTCGGAGCAGGCCTATATCGAACAATTGTCACGATTTCAAACTAAGTTCGCTTACCGATACTGAGCAGCCAGTTGAAACCGGTGACAATTGTTCCTAAACGAAAGGTTCAGGGGTCTTACCTTCATCTTCATCAAAGTCCATCATCAGCATCCTGTCGTCAGATTCGCAGAGGATCTCGTCTATCCAGACTGCAATCTGCAAACAGAACAACACCTAAATAAGAGACTTATTTACATTTATATTTATTTCAAGGAAAACCAGAGGCTTTTACACTTAAGTCATTTACAACGGGATATTTACCATGATTTGAGTTTTGAGCTTTCCAATATTTCGGCACAGTTTCATGCGCCACGATCACGAAACAACTGAGGGCACTGCGAGCGAGTTGTTATTGGCAGATATATCGATCTACGTTCGCTCGGCCGAGTCAGTGACGTCACACGCACCCGTGTAATTTGATTTTACCAGTAGATAGATAGTAGTAACGGTGTTATGTTTATAACTTAATATCTTCGTAAGTAAAGGTCCGATTTGGTTAATTTAAAAAGATATATTCATTCCTATGTCATCATAATGAATAACGTGGATACTAGTTTTATTGAAATTACTATAACTTTACTGATCCTCATTGGTTAGGTAGCAGAATTATTGCCACTATAAATGAAATTGAATAAAGTTTTTATTATTATTAGTATAATTCGGGCCCTGGTATATACGCGCAAGGTATTATGTTATTATCTATACCGTTACCGTGTCGGTGTACAATAGGGTTACCTTTTTAGCAGGTACAAAATAGAACAGGTGGACATACCTTGTCCGACATTTCCATCATGAACTTGGCTTTAGGATGCTTGCAGCGCCTGGACGGAGTCCTCATATCCATGTAAGAACACAGATCTCCCATAATGATGTTGGATAGACGCAGCATCCTGTAACATTCATCATATTTTTGACATCTTTGACACTTACAAAAGAAAAGAGAAAAATCCGTAGATTAACCAAAGTAATCGTGATAGCAATTGGCAAGCTACAGTCAGCGAGCAGGCCATATTGTTTGCGGAACCGATAACCGCTGGGAAGTAGGTAAAGGATCCCGCTCAACGCGTGAGAAATGCAATTTTGAATAAGCAACTTTCTGAGCAGGTGTAGTATAAAATTATTTTACTTAGTTATTTTGTTACCAACAGAAACTAAGGGTCAGTGTTTATATATTATGTCCGCCACTGTACCTAGGTATATGGGCTGATATAATGACAATATTTTAATAAGGTGCAGGTCCTCACCCATCACTATCACCATCAGCCAGCGCGTACCGACCCGGCCTCGACAGCCGTTGCTGGATGCCTCTAGCGAAGGCCACGGTGGCGTTGCGGGCCCACGAGAACCGCTTGACGATGATGATAGTATACTATCATCATTAGGTATACCTAATAAGGTAACGGTCCTCACCCATCAGCCAGCGCGTACCGACCCGGCCTCGACAGCCGCTGCTGGATGCCTCTAGCGAAGGCCACGGTGGCGTTGCGGGTCCATGAGAACCGCTTGACGATACTATCATCATTAGGTATACCTAATAAGGTAACGGTCCTCACCCATCAGCCAGCGCGTACCGACCAGGCCTCGACAGCCACTGCTGGATTCCTCTAGTGAAGGCCACGGTGGCGTTGCGGGCCCACGAGAACCGCTTGACGATGATGATAGTACCTAATAAGGTAACGGTCCTCACCCATCAGCCAGCGCGTACCGACCCGGCCTCGACAGCCGCTGCTGGATGCCTCTAGCGAAGGCCACGGTGGCGTTGCGGGCCCACGCGAACCGCTTGTCGGCACACATCGCCTGGAGGCCCTTTTTTATCTGACGGACTCCTTCTTTCCTGTTTTACGACAGAAAGTTAGGTTGAGTTTTGTGACTATTAGATACAGATCTCGTCTCACCACTTCTGGGCAAACCTCAACCTCAACCTCAACAGCCTGTATTGGTCCACTGCTGGACGCTGGCCGTCGATCTGATGGGGGGTAATGCCCATAATCTTCACGCTGGGCATGCGGGTTGGGGATCGCAGTTTGGTGGTAGAATTGTTCTGCAGGGGGCGTTGCTGCCCACCCCCGGTGGATCCCTTAGTCACCTCTTACGACACCCGCGGGAAGAGTTGGAGTGGTGGGCAAAGACTTCGCCGAAATACAAACTTTTATCTATTACGACGATTTTCGACGACCTCTCCCACTCGGGATAAATTTTTGTACGATCTGCAGATATTTGTTCAGGGTGTTTCTGGGTGTTTTCTATGAATAATAAAAAATATCTATATATTAGTGTATTGTAGTATGTATATCAGTTATCTAGTACCCATAACACAAGCTCTGCTTAGCATGGGGCTAGATAACGCTGTGTGAATTGTCCAGCATTATTTATTTATTTATATTTACACTACATTGGCACCACACATCTACAGGTAAGAACCACAGATAAGAACATCGCGAAAGCCCTGCGCGCATTGCGGGCCCATTCAGGACTCCATTTATCTCGCAAGAGTAAACTGCATAACATTTATATTTCCACCAACAAATAGTCGGCAGTGAGCGGAAAGGACTTAGCGAGCAGATAGATAGTCGAGCAGAAAACTTTGAAATTAACTCCGCTCACTCATCTCTCATTTCACGCTCATTAGTTTCATTACTAAGAAAGACTAGACTACACGGTCTGCACACGAACGTTACCATTCAAACTGAGGGCGAGGCAGGGGGAGGCGCGGTGTCCGGGGACGTGAAGTAAAATATACACCTTCAAATGACTTCTAAATATCGCTCAGTCGGTGGAAAAAATATTTAAAGTTTAGGATGTAATATAAATTATAGCACAGTGTGAACGGTGGTCTCGTACAAAATGTATGACGAGCGATAAAATATTATATCTCAAGATGTAATTATATTACATCCCATAGTTAAAAGCCGGCTTTAGTCATTTCCCTTCCGCGGTAGAGCCAGGTCGGCATAAGAAAATAAAACAAATACACAAGTAGACAGAACATAAGAATCTGAGCATCAAAGAAGTCGATACTTGACAATACTTATCCGAAACATTTAGGTAGTCAAACAAAACATAGTATGACTGGCAGGAATATACGGAAGTATCAAAATAAAAATGCGTACGCCTTCTTCTTCTTCTTGGATTTCCTCAGATTGATGAAATACTCGTAAGCTTGGTCCGGCTTGAACGGCTCGTCAGCGTCGAGCATCGCGCGAAGCCGTTCGATCTGAAAACATTACATTGCCTTGTCATTTGACGACCTCCGTGGCGCAGCGGGCGAAGGTCCGCCTGCGACGCGGCGACGCAGGAGGTTGTGGGTTCGATTCCCGCCTCGGATCAAATTTGTGTACGATCTGCAGAAATTTGTTCCGTTGGTCTGGATGTTTTCTATGTATTATAAAAAATATCTATCTATGTAGTGTATTGTATTAAGTATATCAGTTATCTAGTACCCATAACACAAGCTCTGCTTAGCTTGGGGCTAGATAATGCTGTGTGAATTGTCCAGCATTATTATTTTTATTTTATTTTATAATTTTTATTAACTTATGGGAGTAGTACTTACAGGGCCGCGATCACGGTGTGGTAAGGCACGGCATTACGGCTCAAACGTTAGCAGTCGAAACGTCAGGGTGCGCGTTCACAGGCCGGCATCGGACAATCAGCATTGGCCCCATCAATGGTTGGATATAAAAGCTCCGTACCACACGGAGCAGACTGTCTGTCGAGGATTCTTGAAGGCAACTTTTCCATTTAATGAGAATTACGTCATTCGGATTGCCGATCAGTGGGCGCACTTGTCAGCGGATTGTCCAATGCCGGCCTGTGAACGCGCACCCTAACGTTTCAACTGCTAACGTTTGAGCCGTAATGCCGTGCCTTACGACACCGTGTCACGGCCTAAGAATAGACCCCTCTAACTCAGCACTTGGATATCGTAAGACTAGGGGATTGTACGAAAGGGAAGCCAGCAGCTTCCTTTTGTGTATTTTTAACACCTTAACTGCGATCACTAATCCGCCTGCCAAGCGTGGGGATTATGACAAATCCCTCCTTAAAGGTGGGCACTTTTAGTATGTTTATCTCGTAATGAATCCTATGAAAAATGATTTTCTATACAAAATGAGTCATTGGCGAGAGAATTTTCGATATCTGGGAGATATTGAATAACAAACATACCACCTACAGCAAAGTTGAGGACCTCAACCTCTTCTCAAGTGAGTTGAAAAATATCACAAATTGCTAAGACGCAACTTACAGTAGAGGCAGGCAAGATGTCAGCCTTTTCCCTCCAGAAATTGATGACATTCCGCCTGACCGGTTTGGATATCCGCTCCAGTCGGTCCGTGAGGATCGCGTTGTGGCGGCGGAGGCAGCGCGCGTACGATCGGTTGGCTTGCCTCGACATCTTCACGTCGGTCGCCTTAGGACCCCTGAAATAAACAAAGAACTATTAAGATCCTATTTCACCCGTTAGTTAAACTAACTTTAGATTGAACCGGATCCACGTGTGCCATGAGCGGAACTCGTTCAAAGCGCTGAACTGAGTTTCGTATAATGTTGATCGCGTTCTATTGCAACAGTGAAATTGGACCTAAGTACGAACCGAACATAACTGCAAGCATCTTACATTCCTGCTTCGCTACTTTATCGCTTTTCGTGCGTTCACTGTCATCCAATCTTCAACACGCTGCCGGAAAGTTTTGTGTGCGTCGGTGGCACTCATTGTGCTAAGGAATTTCGCTGGCTAGGGTCTTGTTAAGCCGAGGGATAGGCTTAACAAGACTCTAGGATCCACCACATTATGCACATATTCCATTGAATGGGTGGGTTCGCGCAAACCTAGGTCAACAACAACATACCCATCAGAAGCAGTGTTGCAGTATAATCTGACCATCTGAAATGACATCAGGTCACTGAGGGCCAGATCATAAGCTTCTAAATCTTCGAGTATTGAACCTTTTTATTAGCCTCATCCTAATGCAGGGAGCAGACCTTCCTACCCTCCTTCAATATCATGCTTTCTGTAGTCCTATCGCCATATGCGTTACACCTACATCTTATGGTCTTGTGGGAGTGGTGGTGGGACCCACTCGGCGGCATCTCGTGTCTACATTCATTCCGACTTATGGCCCACGTGAACCTTACCTACCTACCAGTTATACAAGTATCACACACACAAAAATATTGGATTTTACATTATGGATGGATGGATGTTACCTTAACACGACAAAACTAGTAACCGGATCGAGCTGAAATTTTGTATAGGCGTAGGTCTAAACCTGGAATAAAACATAGGCTACTTTTTATACCACAAATCAGTCCCCATGGGATAGAAATAACCTTTAAACGTTTCCACAGAAACAACGCGTGCAAAGTCGGAACTAGTTCGATCTTTATAAAGAGTCGGCACATACCTAGGTCTTGCCATCTTGGGCGGCGGTCGCGAAGGCTTCAGCGGCATAGACTTGTGTTTGATGCGAATGTCGCGGCCAGCGAGGATGGCGTCGGCCAGACTCGGACATACGATCTCCATCGAGTACGGGGGGTATGGGGGGAAACCGGCAGCCGTCGTTGTCATCGGCGTTGCTGGCAACACAGTACTATATTTTATAAATCATCATCAGCACAACCCGCTTGACCACGGATGATACTACTTCGACCCCTGAATACTCGAACGCAACTCAGAAGCACGTGTAAAGTCGCTCACGATTTTTTGACAGTTTTCCACGGAAATCTGTCAAAAATTCGTCAGTGGGTTCGAGGGTTGGTTGCATACAAAAACGGGCTCGCGCGAGCATGTAAATGATTCCACAGGAAATCATTGCAGATAGAACGCCTGAATGCAAATAGACAATTCACATCCGCTAGGTGTGCAGAGACTTTTATAAGGCAGCTATCATATTATAGGTTTTTTGCTTACATCAATCAACGGCCTTTACCAGTCCACAGCTGGACACAAGTCTCCCCGATAAGCGCCCATTAGCTGTTATCATTAGGAGGCGATGCCAGAATCCCCACGCTGGATATGCGGCTTCGGGATCACAGTTCGGTGATTGGAACTGTTTAGCAGGGGGCGCTACTGCCCGCCCTTCGGTGGGTTTTCCTTACTCGCCTCTTAAGACACCCGTGGAAGAAGAAGAAGAAGGCAAAAATATCACAAGAAACGTAATGAAATATTTTTTTTTTAAATTTGTAATTTGGTTCGAAGCGGAAAATCGACTAACTACTATACAGTTGGATCCCAGGATCAGAATCAGTTACCTAGTTATTCATAACTTCATAAGTGGTATGGTAACTGTACCTACCTACTTTCTGCGTACCTAGGGTACTAGGTATTCATTAGGTACTTATGGGTTTTTTTTCATTATATTTTTTTGTGTTTGAAATTTTTTGAATTTCGAGAGTTGTTTCTGAAATAAATTTGAGTGGTGGACTTCTCCGATTTTATATTGTTAAGCATTCCTATACGAAGCTAAAATCGTAAGTACGCACAAAGAGATTATAAAAAATTAAGGCCAAATGTCTTGCATCGCGGTGGTGAAAAATCACTTTCATTTTCTTAAACTTAAAATACGAAACTGTATATCTCTACTAATTATAGTAGGTATTTTTTTTCTCGTGTATTTTGAGAAAAACATCTGACCATCTGGGTACACTGGGGTCAATTGAAACATTTTTGAGAAAATTGGTTGTGTGACTTCATTCTATACTACCCCTATTTGTTTAATAGTCGGTTTAACTGCTACGCAATGGCAATACTGCTTTACAATAAACTTCCAAATGACATAAGAAAATTATCAAATAATGAATTTAATCGGAAATTATATAATTGGCTCTGTCAAAACTGTTTTTATGGTAGGTATAGATGAATATTTGAAATTTTAATGAATTATTTTTGACATGTACCTAATATTGATAAAAAAAATTGACGGTTTTATGCACATAATCTACATGTATATATTTTTTTTAAATTGTGAGAGCAAATTTATTGATCAAATAAGTTGAGTTAATTTTCTATTCTAACATAAATGACCTAATTAAACATTTGCACGACTAATAAGTCAAATATAGTGATACCTACCTTATTCTAAAACCATCATTGTTAACCTATATTTAAGCAAATAAATACTATTTCATTTCATTATAGCCAGACTATCTGGCTTTATAATTAATCTAAAGCCCTTGGAAAATGTTTCCATTGCCCCTGTGTCAGGGTCAGTTGAAACGGTGCCTGGAGTTAGTTGAAACGAGTGTTTCTACAAATTATTTAACTAGCCTTATCTACAGTTGATGTTGTGAGTGAAAAGGTAAAGTATGTTTTTTGTGAGAAAAAGATATTTTAATCAAAAATATATTTTTTTTTTTTATTGTGAGAGCAAATTTATTGATCAAATAAGTTAGATTAATTTTCTATTCTAACATAAATGACCAAATTAAACATTTGCACGACTAATAAGTCAAATAAAGTGATACCTACCTTATTCTAAAACCATCATTGTTAACCTATATTTAAGCAAATAAATACTATTTCATTTCATTATAGCCAGACTATCTGGCTTTATAATTAACCTAAAGCCCTTGGAAAATGTTTCAATTGCCCCTGTGTCAGGGTCAGTTGAAACGGTGCCTGGAGTTAGTTGAAACGAGTGTTTCTACAAATTATTTAACTAGCCTTATGTACAGTTGATGTTGTGAGTGAAAAGGTAAAGTATGTTTTTTGTGAGAAAAAGATATTTTAATCAAAAATACCTAATCATTTTTATTGTTTTTATGGTTTAAATATGTTTTTTGTGAGAAAAAGATATTTTAATCAAAAATACCTAATCATTTTTATTGTTTTTATGGTTTAAATCTTGTACTTATTCAAGTTTTATTATAACTAAGTACCTATCAGGCACATTACCTCTTCAACCTCAAATCTCTCTATCCTCAACCTATAAATGCTAATTTCCTTACTTCCTTTTTGAAAAGTCCAAAATAAAAATCAGCACATCTTGTTAAATATTTTGCTGGCGTTTTTTTCTTGGGAGTCAGTAAATACTCTGTTATGTGGTGAATATCCCATTTTCACTGATTCTGCTGTCTGGAATCATCTCTCTATCTCTCATCTACATTAAAACTTATTATTTGAAGTACTTACTTACTTTTTGAAGATGAGACCTAATATCGCTCAAAATTAAAATGACCCATTATAGGTAACTCATCACCGTGGCCATGTTAACAGCTACCTACCTAATTTATCGTATTCACTGCCATGTCTTTGCGGTGCAACCGCAGAGACCGGTGGAAGTCGTCCATGCGCGTCAGTGGCAATGAGTGTACCTACCTACGAGTCACAAGATGCCTAACCGGCTAAACACTTTTGTGCTCATCTGTACTCTTTAAATGTACACAGGCACAATTAACCGCCCACGTTGTATTTCGTTCAGTTTACAGTACCTAATCGTCAAATTAGGACCACATTTGATGGAAGTTATGTTAAAAGCAACCAATAAGAATAAATAAAATTAAAAAAGTCTTGAAAAAATCCGTTTATTTAAAAACATATGCCAAAAAATCGAAATAGTGAAAAATTTGCATGAAAATGTAATTTGTTTAATTTTGAAAAAAAATCTTTTTTTTTATTTTAATTTTAATAATGTGTGTTACCACCTCGGGCTCTAATGACTTCTTGGAGCCGGTTTGACAATCCATCAATGATGTGTTGAATATCCGACTGAGGGATATTGTGCCACTCCTCTACCGCAGCCGTCTTGAGCTCTCCTAGGGTCGTAGGGGCCGGTACTCTTGCTCGGATACGTCGTTTTAGGTTGTCCCAAATGTGCTCAATCGGGTTCAAAACGGGACTGCGTGCCGGCCATGGCAAAACTTGAATCCCGACCTCATCGAGGTATTGAGTTACAGATCTTGCGGTATGGCAACGAGCATTGTCGTGCATTAATTTGAAGTTTTCACCAATAAATGGTGCAAAAGGTATGACGTGGTCTTGTAAGACTTCCTCCACGTATCTTTGTGCGTTCACACTGCCTCTATCAAACACCACAAGATCGGTACGAGCCTCGTTAGAGATGACACCCCAAACCATTATTGACCCTCCCTGATATCCCACGGTTTCAGTTATTGCGCATGGAGCAAACCGTTCATTTTGGCGCCTGTATACACGTTGACGTCCATCTGGACCACTTAAGGCTATTCTGCTCTCATCTGAGAACAGTACCTATGTTCTTCCAATCCTCTACAGTAAAGTCAGCATATTCTCGCGCAAAGGTAAGTCTAGCTTTACGGTGTTGTGGGAGCAGTTGTGGAGCGCGAGCTGGACGAAAACCCCTCAGATTCATTTCAGCCAGTCTTCTTCTAATGGTAGGTACGTTCACTCACACTGACATTTCTCACCTCAAAAAGACGTGTACGCGCTTGAATAGCGGTGCAAAAGCGATTTCTGAGCACGTTACTGACAACAAAGCGGTCATCCCTAGCTGAAGTGCACCGATGTCGACCTTGACCTGGCTTCCTCGTGTATAAACCAGTCTCCCGAAATCGTCTGATGGCATCCCGTACCGTAGTTCGTGGTACTCCGAGTGTACTTATGAGCGATGCGACGTTGGCTATAGGTAACCAGCGTCAGCTAAAGCTACTGCCCTAGCAGCAAAAGTTGCATCAAGAGGCATTTTTTTCAGTCACAAAGAATCAAGATGAATCAAGAATACACTAAAAACTCAAATTAGACAATATTCGCACACGATAGCAGAAAAGAAAGATAAATGTAAACACGGTAACGCAATTGCAACAATTTCAAACAAGGAATAAATTCACTAAATTCCAAAAAGGTTTCATTGACACAGGTTTATTCGTCAGAATAGGTGTTAGTTTATTGCTAAAGTACCCACTCAACTTAAAACAACACATTCGATAAGCCACAGTTAACATAAACAATCAGGGTGACGAAAAATATAGGCGGGCGGTTAATTGTGCCTGTGAAGAACCAAATACCTATCTCTTAAACCACAGGAAGACTATTTCTGAACTTTGCAGCAGAACTAGGTGCGGTAGGGAACAGTTTATTGGCATAGTTCATGATTCATATCTCGCTACGGTTTCGTCAGAATCTGCGGGGCTGCCAGCTTGAAGTCAAGATAGCAGACACAGTGGACGACCTTAATATCGCCTAAAGTACTGGAAAACCATTTATTATGTTAAGGGCACCGGGAGGGTCTATTTATGCACCTTTTATTGGCATAGGCGAAACCACCAAATTCCATGGCGGGCCGCTTACTTGCCGGACACTCCCAAGATTTACAATAACCTAGGTTCGTTGCTGTCGCACAGGCATGAGCTTATGAAAACGCTGGCCTTCATCATAAGATTATTAAAATAAAGAAACCGTTATGTACCTACCATCGCCTGTTACCGTAACGGGCATCTCGCTAGGAGCGAACTCTGATGCCGTGGCAGATGGTCCAGGATCCGCCATCTTGCAGTTTTGTGTTGATATAATACGCTTGAAACAGTCCTATTTCTTTGCGGGATGTTTTATTGGAAAAACATTAAAAAGCCATGGTCTTGATGTGGTTGCATTTTAAAGAATGACAAAACAGATTGATTGAAGTTCTGTCACAATTTTTACTCGATTCTTCTGTGAACAAGAAGTATTTAAAGAAAACCGCTAAAGAGTTCTTAACCTCCGCCCTTAGGTTAAATAAATCGTTCTATACTAGGACGTTCTATTTAAGATGGATTTTCTGGCCGGAGCACAGCCTACCTGTACCATACAGTACAGTCCCATACAGTCGTTCGACGAAGGCGTTAAGAAAGGGCAATCGTGCGGGGGCCAAGGGACGGGTCGGGGGGACGTGGACGCTCCCGAGTTGAGGCGTTAAGGCAGTGATGTATGCGTCCGTACCCTCTCCCGTCCCTTGCCCCCGACACGATTGCTCTATCAAAACCACGTCAAAATGCCACGTTTAAGGTTGAAAGGGAACTCGGTCGAGTGTTTTAGATAAGTTTGACAAGACTCGATTCAGCCGTTTATGGCTTAGTGACGATGCTTAGTCCTCGTTCGTTCCTCGCACTTCGATTCCCCTTAAGTCGATTCCCGTAACATCGATTCTTATAAAGGCGACCGCGCCTGAATTCCTTTCACGACGATCGCGCTTTTTTCGCGGTGTTTAGTCGGCTGTGGCGTAGAGAAAATGAATAAAAACTTTATATTATATTTGATACAAATCCATTAGGTAAAAAACACAGGTAGGTACCTGTGTTTTTTAATAAAAATTATATACCTAATAAATTATTAAATGGAATAAATAGATGAATAAATGTAACAAAATACACATCACATTATAAATAGGGAATAAATAAATAAATATATACTCCTACCTAAATTAAGCTCTAAAGTAGGTAGCGATTAATAATAATTATGTTTTATTTGGTTTAACTGATCCAAGAACCTCAAAAGTATAGCAATTTATTTATTTAGTTATTTAATTAAAGACCAACAGTTATTATATTCTATGTTCACAAATAGTCTCTTAAGTTTAAACAGCCCTTACAGGTCTTTGAAAATATGGTGATGACTTAATAATTATGCTCCTAATAAAATACATTACATAAGGAAATAGAAATATGAAAGCTTAGTGCAACAAAAATTCTCTACATAATATATTTGATTAGAGTAAAGGTACATATAATAGAATTAAGAAAACTGCATCTTAATTAATACAATGTTCTTTGTTTTTTTTCCTAAATTATTTAGTTTGAAACTTATTACTTGTCAAGAGTGGCGAAATAAAGAGATTAAGTTATTATTTAATATTCGACTTATAAATTTTTATCATATTATGATCGCCTTACTGGTTATTGGATAAAATTAAATCAATAACATCCCTCCTAAATTTTAGCTTGCTAGAATTGAAGACACTAGAAAAACGTTTATTAATATTTGAACAAATTCGGTACATAACGGCATTTTTGGCATAATTAGTGATACGAGTGGGCAGTGAAAATAGTTTAGTGTGGCGATTTCGTTTAAGTCGTACGTTAAAGTTCAATTTAGCGACAAGTGTGGGAGCATCGAGGTGACTATTAGCTATGTTATTTAATAAAATGCCATCTAGTAAAGTGCGTCTGTCTTCTAAGGACACAAGTTTATGAGTGGTGCAACCATCTTTATAGTTACAATAAATCCTTTTCTTATAGTTTAGATGTTTGATAAATTTCTTTTGTATATTCTCAATTTAATTTTTATAGATGTTGTAGTTAGGTGACCAGATACAACTGGCATATTCTAGAATACTGCGAACGTAGGCAAAATAAACAGATTTAATGCAAGTAAGATCCGTGAAAGGTTTGCATGTACGGATAACAAAGCCCAGGTTTTTGTAGGCTTTGTTTGTGATATGATCGAAATGATCAGACATCGTAAGTTTATCATCTAGGAGCACTGCAAGATCTTTTATAACTTTGACTTTTTCAATATTTATATTATTTAATGTGTATATGTAATTAATAGGGTTATTTTTACGAGTGAAAGTTTAAACAAGGAAAATGTCAAAATGACAACAAGCGTCAGTATCAAAACAAGCAAACCTATGAATTTCCAATGACAGCAGCTGTCAAACTTGAAATGGGCCTATCTCCGAAACTAGGTAGGTACTCCTGTTAGATTTTCAGTTCATGGCTCAAACTAAAAAAGGTAAGAACGAAGTCTACATTTTTGATCACAGCTGTCTAAGTTAAAATGGGCCTTGGGCCATTGGGTTTTGTGCTTCTCTACACAATTTTCTGAGAGTTAAGCGCAGCTGTGAAATAGCACCTTTAAATCATGATTTAAAAATGTTTTCTGTTTATTTTGCAAAATTACATAGGTCAACAAAATATACTATACTATACTTACATATTATACTATTATACTTACATATTAGTACCATTAGTTTATTATATACAAAACAGCAATAATGTTTAAAATTTGAAGCATAGTTTAAAATGATTAAACTTTTTTTAAAGTATACAGGATGGCTTTTTGATATAGTAGTTAATGACCAAATCCGAAATCATGAGAGTTATAGAAGTCGTGAAAGGAGTCATCTCTTTCCTTGAAATCTAGGTCATGTCTTCTTTACTACTTTTCGGATTTGGCCATCCACTCCCATCTCATAAAGCCACCCTGTATTATACATTTCCTATAAAGGCAAACATTTCCATAGGGAAAAGTAAATTTTTAACCAATACAAATTGAGAAGGGCATGGTCTGACAAAAAAATTTTGGGGCTCTCAAAAGGCATAATTGTCTTGTCATAATTGATATGGACCACCATCTTCATCATAAAAATCACCATCATCTTCCTGTTCTGGTTGAAAATGAATTAGTTGGTTTTGTCTGTATGGATTTTCACCAATCACAGTTAGTACATCAAAGTGGGTCACAGCGACTTCCCTTCCTTCATAGGGAATATAACAAACTTTATGGGTCTTTTGCACTTTGCCTGGGATAACATGCCCTTGGTGTTTTGCCCGGCCTATAAACAGAGGCTCATGCCGGTCTTCAGAGTAGCCTGCCGTGAATGCAGTGGCTGGTATTTTGGCATCACAGGCTGGTTTCCACTCAAAGTTGAATCCACACAAGGCCTGGAAGATAAACAGATATTCTGTAGCAACATTTTGGTTAGAAATCTTAAGAGGCGAATTTGTAATCAAACTAGGCCTAGATCTCAGTACGCACGGGATGGTGGAAAAAAAAACATAAAATTTAACTTTTTTTCTTTGGTTCCTTTAACTTTGTTTTCACATTATAAGGAAAAAATCAAAAAAGTGCAATAATTCACATATAATTTGATCGTTATCTGAGGAAACCTATGGTCTATTGAAATTACCTATGATTTGATTCTTAGTTACTTATTATTTGATTCATCTATGCCAGTTTCTTTATAAGTTGCCTAGTTTTCTTGTGATTTACAATAATTTGAGCTTTTGCGCTTACGCCTTTCCAAAAAGGTATGCTCTGTCCCGCTCCTACGAACGCGAAATCTTATGCCTCCTATTCACAAAATACCGCGCAACGTGCCCTCTTAATTAAAATGTCACAGTGCTTTAACATTTTCATGTATCGCGACACCATGTGCTTCCAGTAGTCCTTCTGGCTGAGGCATAACCTGCCGCCGCCGAGGCTAGGCAGTGAGCGTTAATATATAAAATTTAAGAGAAATCGTAACAAGGAAAAAATTTACGAGTTTTGTAGGTAATTGTCGCTTAGATTAATATTTTTCGAAGACTGATTTTAAAAATATTCATCTAAGTAATATTGCATGGAGATTTCTTCAACGTTGTTAGAGAGGGCCTTATGGACGAGGAATACTACGCCATCCTGGGATGTTTTATAAGTTATCATTATCACCCTCGCAAAAGTAGAGAAGATAAGAGAAGAGAAGCCAAGTAAGGTTACGTTGTCCTCTCCCTTTCTACACACTTCACATAACACTAGAAATTGCCCTTTAATGTTCTCTCGGCAGTACGCTCTAAACAGTGTTGTCTTAACCTGCGCACTGCAACGCGCAAACCTACGGACCAGCATATTAGCTCGAACCGTTACCGGTTTAGGGATCGCAGTTTGGTAATGGAATTGTTCTGCAGGCAGCAGCGCCTCAATAGTCTTCTTACGACACCCATGGGAAGAGTTGGGGTAGTGCAAAATCTAAGCCGGCACCACACGGGCAGACCTGCATGATTTACAATTATTCAGAGGAAAATAAAGCTTCTAAGCTTTCTTATACTAACTTCAAAATCAGGTGTCGGGTTGTCAGAACCTCCCCAAGCTACGAACGCCAAGCCCTGAGACGGTATAAATGCTCCTGGTGTGAGTGACCCTCTGTGGCGCGCTCTTATGATGTATACCACTTCGCCATTAATGTAACCTCCAATAACAGCATCATCAGGTAGTTGATTATCACAGGGCTTCCACTCTAGCATCCCTGCAGCGATTTTTGGAGTGATTGCAACAGGCGTTGTTAAGCATAGAGGTGACACTGGAAAGCAACAGAAAAAATCATTACTTCAGATTTACAATCACTACTCATACTTTTTTTTATATGTAATATATATAATAGTAATAATGGCTTATTTACGAAGCGATTTTAAGGAATACAGCATTAATCCTTATGCAATTAAGTACCATAAATACATTGTGCATTTAATATAGATTAATATGGCCGTTTACAGCATGTAATTTTAATGAATATTTTCGAAGATATCACAGCTTTAAATTGCAGGGACATAGCGGTTACAGCGGCCGGGGGCCGATTCTGTAGTATATTTAGTATCAGCATTGCACCCGTGCGAAGCCGGGGCGGGTCGCTAGTAAGTCTATATTATAACTTGATAAATAAGAGAAGTGCCCGAGATAGGTTTGAGAGCCCATACCTATTATAGATTAATACCTGAGCTATCACTCCACGGGCCATATAGGTGATGCTGTGTAAACATGTCCAGTATCATTTATTATTATTGTTTTGTTGACAATTTATATGCCATGTCGGGCAATGGTATCCATCATCAGTAATTTTTCACGAGTCCAGATGAAATACATCAATTTTGCCAAATTTTATCTTTTTTGTTCTGATGATAGGATACGGTATAATTAACTTAAGTGCGTGCGCTAATCGCGAGCGAAAAAATTTAGATATTGAAATACATAAAAATCGGCTTTAAAAAAAACTATTGAACTTTTATAGAATTGTTTTTTTTTTGTTGTTTTTGTACTGTGTGTGTGTGTTATTCAAACCCACCTTCAAATCTAAATATGCATGGCTGTACTCTGTTCCTCGTACCAATAGTAAAATAGTTAATCCCTATTTTCAATTCACATGATGCTAACACTTTCAAACTCTGGCCAACACCAGCCCATAAACATGTTGAATCCCAAGCAAGCCAAATCCTTGTATAGTGTTCATTGGACAAAGTGAATGGCAAACTAGTATGATAACCTGTTTCTCTTCCAAAAAATCTGATAGTTCCTGGGTTGCTAATCTCTACCTGAAACATAACAAGACTTACATTTTTGATTGAAAACATAGGTCACTTGCTACAGTCTTAATAGGAACTTAATATTTATCGGTGGCTGGGGGTCGGGGACCTCAGTACCTATCAATTTCTCCCCCCTGTATGTTCTGCAATATTCAGTGGTTCAAAAATTATTCGGAATTTGGTAAAATTTTAGTCAAAATCTTATTTCCTAATAGTTAGGCTGCAATGGCGAAGTTCAGGCCAAAATCTGTTTTTGTCAAAATTTTTATCAAAGTCCACATAACTTTTGAACCACTGAATATCGCAAAACATACAGGGGAGTTTAATCAATAGGTACTTTGGTCCCCCACCCCCATCCACCAATAATACCTTTTCCTACTTTAATATTAGGTTCCTATAAGGACTGCCACTGACGATCCACCCCTTTACTCACACCGTGTATGTATATTCTCTGTAATGGACTTCATAGCCACAGATACTCACCTCCCCTCAACAGCCTATATTGGTCCATTGCTGGATGCAGGCCCCCCTTCATAAGCGCCTTACTGGCTTTTATCTTATGGGGTTATGCCCATAGTCCCCATGCTGGGCGTACGGGTTAGGGTTGCAGTTCAGTGGTAGAATTGTTCTGCAGGAGGGGCTGCTACCCATCGTCCCCCATTGGATATCCCATGATCACCTCTTATGACACCCGTGGTGCAAATTCTATGCTGGCACATGCTATTATGGCACAGCCAGTTACTATTATGGTAACTACATCATACATACCCATTTACAAATCTGTGAATCAGGTGCAGCAGTGAACCCTATTAACGCAGAACCACATGATTTTATGTCAATCCATATGCTTTTACCTCCGGGCTTATAGAATTCAAATGGATCAAAGCTCATCAATGATTTTTCTGTAAAGATTTAAAGTAAAAGGTTTGTTTAGTGGTGGCCATGTTTTTGTACCTATGTTTCATTTTCATGATGAATTTATTAGTTAGTTCTTAACAGCTTGATTGAAGATATAAACTATACATAACCAACAGACTTACCTATAATGTCCCCCATGATTGCAGTTGCTTGACAAAATTTCCTTTGCCTTCGGTCTACTCGAATCGTAGTCTTCAGTAGTTAGGTCCGAGGATTGGTTCTAAAGATTGTAGATAAAAGGCGAAAGGATTTCTAATTAGGTACCGAATTATTTTTCAGCCTTAATGCGCCGAGCGCGAAGTAAACGTGAACGAGATTCATATCATCGTCTGTTTTATAAATTGAGGGTGATTCACATTCACATCACGTATCACACACAACAAAACAAAGTGAGAACTGTGTTTTTGTTCTCTTTCTATCGGAGTGTTTAGTTTTTCGCATAAAAAACGAAGCTTAACATTTTTTGCTACGTACGAAATGAGCAAAGAAGAGAGAGACGGAAGACGAAGAGAGGAGGGAAGGAGGGAAGATGAGAGATGAGAACTAACTTCAACTTCTTGGTAAATTAAATGGCTTTGCATTGCTTTAGGGTTCTGCATTTGTTTTGACATATTACCGATTAATACTGTCAAACTGACAGTGAATTTTCTGACTTCACACAACGACGACTAGAGTGCAATTGAAGACCACATTGAAGACTGACATTGGCAGAATCGCAGAATTGTGTCAAACCATGATGCAGAGAGATGCAGAGCCAAAAATCAAAGAAGAAAATCGAGAAATTTTAAAATGGATGGGTTATCAGTATCAATGTTATCATTTCTGTTATCAATTATCATCCAAGTACAAATCGATCTTAAATTTTGCGTAGATTTGCTCTACATTAATATATTCCAAAATCGCGGGCAAGAACTAAATAGAGCCAGAATTGTATTGATCCTTCTCTTACCGTCGACAGGCGACGACGCGACTGTCGTCGAGTCGTCATGCGCCATTTGCAAACGGATTTTCGGCATTGATAGGTAGGTATTCCTATCCGGATTTTCGTAGTAGCGAATCGAGGACGAATTATGTATATCTACCATTGACAGTGAGTACGCTAGTAATAGTAGTTCAATGACCATTGAACTACTATTTACAACTCACTGATATCTACGGATGAGAATGGCAACCCAGTAGAGCGCAGAGCGCGCGGGGGGAAGGAAAAGCGGACGGAGCGGGGGTGAGAGTACCCTACCCACTGATCGGTAATCCGCATGACATCATCTGCACAGTGCAGATGATGTCATGCGGATTGCCGATCAGTGCAGACTGCACTCAACGGATTGCCCGGACCTACCTACCTATTGCCGACGACGACAGTCCGATGCGTTCTTCGTTACGAAGCGTGTTGGAAGCTTGTTGGTAGCGGCCAAGATGCTGGGCCGATATTGGCAAGTCTTTTGCTAAGGATTTGGAACTTAGGTATCTAGGCGTAGGTATTTGGCAAAAGAAAGTGCTAGGCTTAGTAAATTTTAACTGACTTTTGTGCATAGGTACATTCGTAATTTGTCCGCTGGGGGTAGGTGTGTGGGGGTAAGTGTTCGCATTCATACCTATGTTAGACATGGGATGCGGACCTACCTTACATACATACCTACCTCACATACTAATCACAGGTGATACCTACTTGTCTCAAAACACCAAAATAACCTAACCCTTTTCCAAGCTAAGCTTTAGGTAGGTATGCATTCTAAATTACAAATGATTGAAACCATCGCACCATACCTATGCTACGTCTACTCCACTTACCCCTTAGGGGTGCGCTCACTTTCCCGCAAGTCGGGGCAAATATGCATTTTGACTGATCGTTGCATTTATTTGAAAAATCTATGGAAATTACAGCACAAATATGGTTTATTTTATTAAACAGATTTTTTTTATACATTATCAATAATTTCACTGTTCTAAAAAGTAGCTTGACAATAGTGAGGTTTCAAAGTGAAAACTGCGCTCACTTAACCCGAATGACTTTAAGGACTTATTCCGTGAGGACCTCGTATTCGTTAAACTTAAGCTCCTCTCCTCCGAATGAGATGTAGCAAACGCCATGCGACTTCTGCACTCTGCCAGTAGTGACGCTACCCGCGTAACGGACCCTGCCTATGAACAGAGGCTCTCCATCTTCAGACTTGCCAGCGGGGAAAGCGCTGGGGGGTACATTTTTCCCACTTGTGGCTACCCAGTTGTGAGGGCCCCCAACGAGAACCTGTAAGAGGGAGTAATCATTTAGTAGGTAATTGTTTTGAGAAAACTAAAAACCGACTTCAAATGGGTTTGGGTACATCTGGTCCGAATCTTAAACTCATCCTCACTTATGATATGAGTAGGGGTACCTACATGTCGTCCGAATCTAAAGTCTCTTATCCCTTTATAATATTTAAGTAAGTTTGTTTTTTCTTTTGAGGGACAAATAGGTACCTACTTACCTACTTCTATCCCTCAGGTATAAATTTTTCATGGGATCATCTCGACATCATTTTAAAATACAATGGCGAAAATAATCATCCAAATCGGTCCACAATAGTTGACGGACAAATCGATCGGATTTTTTGATGTCGGTTTAAAATAAGTAGACGCCTGGAAATAGCACGCACACGTCGCACACGCATGACTTTGCAGATCGCACCGATGATGCTGAGGCTAGGCAGTCGGTTCAGTTATGTGAGGCGGAATCCGCGCGGTTTGCATCCCTGCGGATTCTACACCCGGAGCCCGGAGACCGGTCATTACCTTGTACTTAGAATTCCGATGCTCCTTCCCCCTCCAAGGAATCATCGCGCAGCCGTGCGAAGTCACCAGCTTGCCAGGCGTAGAAGTGACGTCATCATAGCAGGCCTTGGCGACGTAGACCAGCTCGCCCGTGCAGTCCTGCCCGCCGACCACTGCGTCTTCCGGCACTTGGCCACGCTCCGCATCTTGCCATGTCCCGTAGTGAGAGGGGACTGCAATTTGGTAACGCTACTTAGATTGGATTCCGCAAATAAAGCGATGCCATGGCGGATCCGGGGGACGAGCAGACTAACAAGGTTGCTAACTAGGTTACCTAAATTTCTTATTAAAACTAGCTTTACCCGCGCCTTCGTTCGCGATTGCCAAACATGCCGACTAATTTATCAAACACAGTTTCTCTCATATTAAGAAACGCCATGCAAAAACCTTCGATTCGCAGAATTGGACCTGTTACAGTTTTATTTTATGTACCTATAGATAAATTAAGAAGAGCTTTTGCCCTGTAGTGGACTGAAATGAAAAAAATAAAATAAACAAACCTCTGATGGTCCAAGTGCCTTTAGCTCCCGAACAGGTTCTCAGCCCTACGTAGTTTACTTTGAAAAGCTCTGGATCCTCCCACGCAAGGAAATCGTTTATATCTCCCTCACATTTAACGTAAACAGCGTCGTTTGTCCATCGCACGCAAAAACCACGGTACTCATTGCCGTTAAGAATGTCTTTTGTTTCATTTGAACAATTTTCAGGCATGGTATTGTTCTTCGTGATCATGCTTCTGGTATTGTTACAACCGCCAATAATGATCTAATTGAACAAGAAAATAATAAGTTACAGAATCAGTGATGTTCATAAAAAGTCATTTGCTTGTATCGTATAATGTACTGTACCTCTATAATCGGCTCCGACGCCACTGGGTCGGGCGTCAGTGCGATATGGGCGTCGTTGCTAGCTTTCACTTTGAACCTGAACACTTGGCTTGTCACCGGGTAGAATTTATACTGGAGGTTGTCTTCGGTGTACACATCTGAAATTAACGCACGAGGGCCTTTGTTACTGAGTTTGGGCAGTGAAAGCATCGTAAGTAGGATCTATCAAAAGTTCATATTATGTATGACTGGTTATGGAGCGAGGAATCACAGGGGGCAAATGCTTGTTAACTTCCAAGAGAAAGAGCGGCTGTTCTTAATTAACTCCTTCTTTAAGAAACAACATCAAAGGAATTTTACATGGCAAAGCCCCGACTGTGACTAAAAATGAGATTGACTTCATCATGACGGATAGCAAAAACATATTCAGAGATGTCTCAGTGATCAACAGGTACAATGCCGGATCTGATCACCTAGGCTCTCTGAATATCAACTTGAAGCTTGAAGCTAACCGTCTGATGAAGTCTACGCTCCGACCTAAGCCAGTCCTAATCATGGCGGGCACCGAGAAGTTCAATTCCAGCAGCTTCTCTGGAATAGATTTGTTGCCTTGGATCCCACTGATGACGCTGACGAGACACAATTCACTGGCAACGCACTGGCAATTTTTGATTTAAGTTGGTAATCATGTTTTTAAATCGATCTTAGTTAAACTTATACTAACCACGCAGAGGCGCGTGTTTTGTTTGTCAAATGGCCGATGTAAGCTTGCTACAGATAAATGTGTACCTACAGAAGGCAATATTTTGGCATTGGACAAGCAGAATATGCTGCTAGAGCGGGCAACTCCACCGTGTCACCATGGAACGTATTTCTCAGGGAAGTGTTTTTCTATTGAAAAGGTATTGTATTGAGTTGAGACACAGATTTGATTTCTTACAAACCTGTCAAAAGTGATCTATGTTTTATTTCAGTAGTTCAGTTAATGCGAGGATTAGTTTTCAATATGTACCTCTAAGCCTGGAAACAAACATAGACTTTTTATATCCTAAAACAGCTCCCATGGAATAGAAACAACGTTTCTATACAAACAACGCGTGCGAAGCCGCGGGCAGAAACTAGTAATTGTAATAATAATACTAATAACAAACTTACGGTGCTGCTTCATGGATCTATAGTTTAACTCCATAACTCCTGAAGTTTGAAAATTTTGTATTTCATACATTTCTCGGGTTTTCTTAGATTTACGTTTTGTTTCACAAGCCACAAGCCAAGCCAATATCAACAACGGAGGTACCTAAGTATTCTGTTTTCCCCGACACGACCCGTAGCTCGGAACTAATTAATATGAGTGTTTTATCTACTTATAACTAACAATCCATATAAGTAGGTACCTACAGGGTGTTCCATTCAACGACGTTAACGAAGTGGTAGGAGGTGGGAGGATAATGGACCTGCATCGATACGATAGGTACGAAATTCAAAAAAAATATTTTTGAATTGCGTTTATGTATTATAAAACATGTACCTACCTACCTACTTACAGCCAGTGAGTTGTAAGTACCTAGTTCGCTAGAAATAGTAGTTCAATTTGCGCCATTTTTAAAATGTTCTTTTTTGTGAGTATTTTGTAATAAGGAAGCTTGTTTTCGCAGCAACCAAATTTAATATAAAATAAAACGTCAAGTGCGAGTCGGGGACTCGCGCACTAAGGGTTCCGTATGATAGTAAGACCTTGTTTTTTGCCAAATATCATGATTCTAGGTCAAGGGGACGGGAAGTAGGCACCCTATATAGGTAGTTTGGCCCAGGGAGAGAACCAAAAATTATTTTTCTGTTAATAAACTTAATAAAGATTTACGGTTTTCGGATTTTTCCCTTCTTTTGTGGTAGGTATAAGAACTTGCCAAATTTTGTGATTCTAGATCTACGGGAAGTACCCTATTCTATAGGTTTTGTGTGCATGTGATACTGATTACCTTAGAAATTTTATTATTAAACTGCTGTAATTTTTGATTGCGTTGACCTAGACGTTTTATTTATATTGAGGCTTCAAGAGGTTACAGACTTGAGTATTCGATGTTAATTTCAATTCAACTCGCTTCCTCCTACATAACGACTATTTGGGAACCTTCTTCTTTTTTAAGTCGTTTAAAATTTTTATCTATCGTACGGTGAAATGTTGAGCAAAGTTATAACTAGATGTCGCTAGTAAATTTGTAAGATTTATCATTCCAAACAAATTGTGAATTTTTTATAGTAGTCCCTTAAATGCTATGCTTTATAATGTATTTAACTAGCTGCGCCCCGCGGCTTCATAAGTAGTATGATTTCATCAATTCATTCATCCATCATACACATTTCAGAAATGTTTTTCACTCCCCGTTAGAGTACTTTTATAAAAATAAAAAATATTTGACTCATTCATCATCATTTCAGTTTTGAGTGAATCGAACCAAGGTATAATAATTTTCCAAGGAAAAATTACTTCCCACCCAATAATATTATAAATGCTAAAGTTTAGATGGATGTTTGTTACCTCTTCACGCCAAAACTACTGGATGGATCGGGCTGAAATTTTGGATACAGGTAATTCTAATCCTGGAATCAGACATAGGCTACTTTTTATCCCATAAATCAGTTCCCATGGGATATAAATTTAAACGTTTCCATAGAAACAACGCGTGCGAAGCCGCGGGCTGAAACTAGTAATAGGTATAATAATAAACTGCATGGCGAGGAACTTTTATATAATTTTTTGCTAAGCATCAACTAAGGCAGTACCTACACAGACTTCTGAATAAAAACAAGATCCGTCAAGTGCGAGTGTAACTCGCGCGCCGAGGGTTTTGAACGTTTGTCAACAAATATGTACCAAAAGTACCGGTTAGTGACTTCGCAATTTAACGTCTACCTAAGAATAGTAGGTACCAACCTTTTTACCAATTTATCGACTTTTTTCGAAATATTTCAAAAAGTATGAAAGCTACAGAAATTTTAAAAACTGTTTTGTAATGCCCAAACCAATGCCTTTCATTTGATACCCCACTCCACTGAGTGGGGTATGAAAAATGGTCCCACCTACCCCACTGGGTAGCCCCCCTTTTTAAAATTATTCCTTTTTGACCATTTTTCAAAAAGTGTTCTTTTTACAGACTTCTCTATATTTTTCCTGTAAAATATAGATCCATATCTACAAACGCTTCATACATTTTAAATGGATCGCTCGGCAAACTTCGGAGATAGGGGGGGGGAATGGGTATTTTTTCGACTTTTTTCAAAATATTTCAAAAACTATGAAACCTACAGAAATTTAAAAAACTGTTTTGAAATGTTCAAACTGATACCTTTCATTTGATACCCCACTCGGTGAGGTAGCCTCCCCTTTTGAAAATTATTTCCCCCCTTTTTGACCATTTTTCAAAAAGTGTTCTTTTTTCAAACTTCTCTATATTTTTCCTGTAAAATATAGATCCATGTCTATAAACGGTCCATACATTTTACATGGATCGCTCTTCAATCTTCGGAGATAGGGGGGGGGGGGGGGAATGGGTATTTTTTCGACTTTTTTCAAAATATTTTAAAAAGTATGAAACCTACAAAAATTTCAAAAAATAATTTGAAATGTACAAAATGATACCTTTCATTTGATACCCCATATGACTCTGTAGGTATCTTTTAAAATTTCGGCATCACAATTTGTATGGAAAATATTCATTTTCATTTTTCATTTATTTTCATTTATTTTTCTCAAAATCTGTACAGGCGCACGAAATGTATTATTATTTTGAATTTCAAGTTGATAGCTGCAGTAGTTTTTGAGTTATTAAGGAGGGAAAAAAGGACAGACAAAGCGAGACCATAAGGGTTTTGAAACCGATCTTCGATCTTCAAAACCCTAAAAACGTAGAACATGCCTGGATTTATTATCTACGAAAGTTTGAAACCCCCTTCCCCTTGTCTGCCCTTTTGTTTTGACCGTCAGCCATTAAAGTCGTATGCAATGCATTTGCGTTACATTACATATTATGTATAGGTATAGCTTTTATTGGGTCCGTAAATACCTACCTACTGTTTTTATCAGTTGCATTAGTCACAGAATCGTTTACGTAGGTACCTACCTACCTACCTACTATGGTCGGTGGTAAACAATGTTATAGGTACGTTAAGGTATCTCAATTACCTAGGCATATACCTTACTTGTTATCCTACATTATTATGTACGTACCTACTTATAAATAAACTAGGTAGTTTTTATATGTGCGCGAGCTGCTAGCAGGTCGCGGCGGCGGCTGTGTTTATTGTTTTTAGGGTTTTGATGATCGAAGATCGGTTTCAAAACCCTTATGGTCTCGCTTTGTCTGTCCTTTTTTCCCTCCTTAATAACTCAAAAACTACTGCAGCTATCAACTTGAAATTTAAAACAATAATACATTTCGTGCGCCTGTACAGATTTTGAGAAAAATAAATGAAAATAAATGAAAAATGAAAATGAATATTTTCCATACAAATTGTGATGCCGAAATTTTAAAAGATACCTACAGAGTCATATGGGGTATCAAATGAAAGGTACCATTTTGTACATTTCAAAATATATTTTGAAATTTTTGTAGGTTTCATACTTTTTAAAATATTTCGAAAAAAGTCGAAAAAATACCCATTCCCCCCCCCCTATCTCCGAAGATTGCAGAGCGATCCATGTAAAATGTATGGAGCGTTTATAGACATGGATCTATATTTTACAGGAAAAATATAGAGAAGTTTGAAAAAAGAACACTTTTTGAAAAATGGTCAAAATGGGGGGGAATAATTTTCAAAAGGGCGGGCTACCTCACCGAGTGGGGTATCAAATGAAAGGTATCTGTTTGTACGTTTCAAAACAGTTTTTTAAATTTCTGTAGGTTTCATACTTTTTGAAATATTTTGAAAAAAGTCGAAAAAATACCCATTCCCCCCCCCCCTATCTCCGAAGTTTGCCGAGCGATCCATTTAAAATGTATGAAGCGTTTGTAGATACGGATCTATATTTTACAGGAAAAATATAGACAAGTCTGTAAAAAGAACACTTTTTGAAAAATGGTCAAAAAGGAATAATTTATAAAAGGGGGGCTACCCCACCGAGTGGGGTATCAAATGAAAGGTATCGGTTTGGACATTTCAAACCAGTTTTTCAAATTTCTGTAACTTTCATACTTTTTGAAATATTTCGAAAAAAGTCGAAAAATTTACCAATGACCCACCTTAACCGAACCACTCATTTAACCGAAGCATGCAGAGAGATCCATCTGAAATGTAACCTACTATTCTTAGGTATTCGTTA
This sequence comes from Eupithecia subumbrata, assembly GCA_949316285.1. Taxonomy (NCBI): domain Eukaryota; kingdom Metazoa; phylum Arthropoda; class Insecta; order Lepidoptera; family Geometridae; genus Eupithecia; species Eupithecia subumbrata. The sequence goes on along the minus strand of OX438644.1, from coordinate 23,516,068 downwards.
AATTGCGAAGTCTCTAACCGGTACTTTTGGTACATATTTGTTGACAAACGTTCAAAACCCTCGGCGCGTGTTACATAGAAACTATGCACCTAATCTGCAGACGTAGATTGCGACATTGCATTTTCATTGTGGTTCGTCCAGTATAATTGTCATTTGCCAAGTACATACTCTGCCGACTCAGCGATGACGTCTTTCCCTCAGCGTGGCCTGCCGCGACGGCGATCGCGTCATTCTACACTTGGTACTTGCATCGACCGAGTGTAGCTTCGTACTTTTAACTTAGAATAATTTTGCTTTACGAACTCTGTAAAAGTTTAAACTTAATAAATAGTTTAAAAGTTTTTGGTTTTTTTTAAAACCGTCGTCTGTGGCCTCCGTAATTGGCGCAGCCGGTAGGATACGTCGAAGCAGTGCGTATTCGTCCAGGAAATTCCAGAAAATCGGTTCCAGACGAACAGACCCCTGTTTGAGCTTTCAAGTCTTCATCGGCGTATCTTGAACCCACGGGCACACGGGCGGCGGCGCACTTGACAATCAGTGTAAGAAGAGACCAAATGTGAGTACTTTGAAACTTTCTTTGAAGTGTTGCCTCCTTTCCCACCATTTTTCATCCAAGAAAATTAGAGGAGGAATCGGCCTCCTCAAGGCAAAGCCGTAGGGAAAGCGAAATTGATAATTTAAGAAATTTAGATAGCAATTTTATAGAAAATATTGATTATAGTAATAATTCTCTAGAAAATAACGTTAGTATAGTAGTTAACGAAACCAACGAAATGGCTTACGAACCAGATAATATCTATAAAGCACTCCGCATGGTCCCGGAATTTGACGGGAACCCTAACATACTTACCAGATTTATAAGAATCTGCGACCAATTAGTGACGCAATTTATCTGCACTGATCCAGGGCACGAGCTAGCCAATTTATGCCTTATTAACGGCATTCTCAATAAAATAACAGGCCCAGCATCCCGGACCATCAATGCCAATGGCATTCCCGATAATTGGCTAGGGATTAGGAACGCACTCATTAATAATTTTGCGGATCAGCGGGACGAAAGCGCCCTCTACAATGATTTGTCCTTACTAGCGCAGGGAAATGACTCCCCACAGGAATTTTATGACAAATGCCAGACCCTTTTCAGTACAATAATGACGTATGTGACACTGCATGAGAATGTGCCTACCACCGTGGAGGCGAAACGTGATTTGTACCGTAAACTTACTATGCAGTCTTACGTACGAGGTTTGAAAGAACCTCTAGGGGCCCGTATACGGTGTATGAGACCCCCTACTATCGAAAAGGCTTTGGAATTTGTACAGGAGGAATTGAATGTTATGTATTTGCAACATAGGAACGAGCCAAGCCGGAATCCAGCGCCGCAGACATCATCTAAGGTACCGTACCTAGCACCTAATAATTTCAGTGTACCGAAGGGATTTAATTTTGGTGTCCAAAGGCCTATGCCCATGCAGCCGCAACCGCAGATGCACCCGCAGCCGCAACCGCAGCATTGGCGTCCAGCTTTTCAATTCCATCCCCCACAGCGCATGCCTTTACAGCCCTCGCGTACGCAGCAGATGTTCCGAGCACCCCCTCCAAACTATAACGCTCAGAATAGTGGCTTTAGGTTTCCCCCTAGGAACGCACCCCCTCAAAATCAAGGGCCGAAGCCCATGAGCGGTGTTAGTCATTTCGTGACGAAAGCTCTTCCCCCTACTATTCAGGGACATGACTGGCGTAAATTTGGCAATCCACCCCCGACTAATTATTTCAAGTCTAGGGAAATGAACTACAACGAGGTAGGTGACTACTCTGACTATTACTACCCCGAGTACTACTACCCTGACAGTGATTATCCAGAGACTGACTATGGTAACTTTTACGGCTACCAGAGCGTTCCGGAATATTACTGCGACCAACAGGACGACCCTCAGACCACCGACAATGTACCATCGAGCTCAATGGCTATTGAGCCCGCGCAATTGCCTTCCGAACAGAAGGATCAGGATTTTCCTTCGGGTCGTTCCAACAGAGAACTAAAATAGAATTAAATTTACAGTCAAAAAAGGAGTTAAGGTTCATTCAAATATCGAAACCCCCTCTTAAGTTGCTGATTGATACCGGGGCCAATCAATCATTCATTAGTCCTGAAGCAACAAATAATTTTTTTTCACATGTGCCAAAGGATTTTGATCCTTTCGAAGTCACAAATTCACGCGTGACCAGCACGCATGACTATTCGATCACTATACCCCACTTTGCAGAATTCGGCGATCAATCCAATATAAAGCTTTTCATCTATAAGTTTCATAACTACTTTGATGGATTGATAGGCCTAGATCTATTGGAGAACTGTAAGATAGATCTAAAGAACAATGTACTGGTAACTGAGTTAGCTAGAATACCACTGTCTCGTTATCAGTGTAGGAGAGCAAATCGTGAGGAAACGATTCCTGCCAATTCATCTAGACTGGTTAACATCCCGATCGAACATCCTGACGGTGACATATTTGTGACCGAACAATTAATGTGTAATTGTCTTATACACGAGTGTATCACAACCGTGACTGACAAGACTGGAATAGTTGAGGTAGAGAACATGACTAACGACGATATAGTAATCTCCTTCAAGGACTCGATAACACAGATAGACGTTTGTAATATAGAGCAAACTGAAATCGAACAGGACCCCACTCGAGTAAAAAAGGTTTTACAGAACCTCAGGACTAAACATCTAAATGTCGAGGAGCGAGCTAATTTGGAGACCCTGTGTGGACGGTTTGCTGACGTATTTTATATAGAAGGAGAGGCACTGACTTTCACTAACAAGATCAAGCACAGTATTAGGACGACAGACGAATTACCGGTTTTTACAAAGAGCTATAGGTACCCCTATGTACATCGCGAGGAGGTTAGGAGCCAGATTACTAAGATGCTGGAACAAGGGATCATTCGACCATCTGATTCAGCCTGGAGCTCACCTATCTGGGTAGTTCCTAAGAAAGCCGACGCTTCTGGCAAACAGAAGTGGAGACTAGTGGTAGATTTCCGTAAACTAAATGAGAAGACCATCGACGATAAATATCCCATACCTAACATCTCGGACGTTTTAGACAAATTAGGTAGATGTCAATATTTCACCACATTAGATCTTGCCTCTGGGTTTTATCAAGTAGAGATGAACCCTAATGACATTGAGAAGACAGCTTTCAATGTCGAGCATGGGCATTTTGAATTTTTGAGAATGCCCATGGGTTTAAAAAATTCCCCATCCACCTTTCAGAGGGTAATGGATAATGTCCTCAGAGGACTGCAAAACGAGATCTGCCTTGTCTATCTCGACGATATAATCGTCTTTAGTACATCCTTGCAAGAACATATGATAAACCTAGAGAAAGTCTTCACTAGGTTACGAGAGTCCAACTTTAAAATCCAAATGGATAAATCGGAATTTTTACAGTTAGAAACAGCTTACCTTGGCCATATCATAGGTAGAGACGGTATAAAGCCTAACCCAGACAAAATCGTGGCCATCCAGAAATATCCTTTGCCCAAAACTAGCAAGGAAATCAAACAGTTCTTAGGACTTTTAGGGTACTACAGGAAGTTCATCCCTGACTTTGCCCGTATTACCAAACCTATGACTAGATGCCTTAAGAAAGCTAATAAGATCACTCTCGACGCTAACTACGTGGACTGCTTTGAGACATGTAAGCGACTACTGACTAATGACCCGATACTCCAATACCCTGACTTTACCAAGGACTTTATTTTGACGACTGACGCTTCAAATGTGGCACTAGGAGCCATACTTTCTCAAGGACCTGTCGGTTCAGATAAACCGATCTGTTACGCGTCTAGGACTTTGAACGATAATGAGCTTAACTACTCAACCATCGAGAAAGAGCTTTTAGCCATAGTATGGGCTACTAAGTACTTCCGGCCATACTTATTTGGGCGTAAATTCACGGTCTTGAGTGATCATAAGCCTTTACAGTGGGCTATGAACATGAAAGAGCCTAATTCTAAGATCACAAGATGGAAGCTTAAACTAAGCGAGTACGATTTTCATGTCAAACATAAACCGGGAAAGAAAAATACTAATGCAGATGCTTTATCCCGAGTAGAGATCAATAACGAAGAGCTGGAATCTTTCATCTCAGAAATCGATTCATTAGTTGCCCATCATTCTCAATCTCAACGTTCAAACTCTGATACTGCCACAGCACATACTTCTGCCGAAGATCCCATACTCGAAGTCCCAATAACAGACGATCCAGTTAATAAATTCCACAGACAGATCTATTTCACAATCGTAGGTGACATAAAACGACGTACTACAGCGACGAAACCTTTTGACACACATACTCGTACCTTTATACAAGTCTCACAATCCACCCTCGAGGAAGATGTAGTTAACGCCATCAAAGAGTACGTGAACCCCAAGATTAAGACCGCTTTAAAAATTACTCCCCAACTAGGCATGTATGCTATCATCCCTATCATACAGAAGCACTTTAAAAGCTCTTCTATGAATTTAGTTTTAGCAAAAACTGAACTAGAAGATGTAAAGGAGTATTTAAAACAACAGGAAATTATAAAGCATTATCACGATGGAAAGACAAACCATAGAGGTATTAATGAGTGTTACTTCGCTTTGTCTCGGCGATATTACTGGCCGAAGATGAAGGATGAGATAACTAAGTACATAAATGAATGTACAGTTTGTGGTCAAAGTAAATACGATAGGAACCCTATTAGACCTCAATTTAACATCGTACCCCCAGCTTCTAAACCATTCGAGATAGTGCATATGGACCTTTTCACAGTACAGTCAGAAAAGTACTTGACCTTCGTAGACTCTTTCTCTAAGTATGGTCAAGCTTACCACTTGAGAGATGGTACTGCAGTTAGTATCATACAAGGACTATTAACTTTCTGTACACACCACGGACTTCCTTTGACCTTAGTGACAGACAATGGGACAGAATTCACCAACCAACTGTTTACTGAGTTTACGAGACTACATAAGGTAAATCATCATAGGACTTTACCTAACTCGCCGAATGATAACGGGATCGTAGAACGTTTCCATTCGACGCTGTTAGAGCATTTGAGAATCCTTAAGGTTAAGAATAAAAATGAACCAATCGTTAACCAAATGCCTTATGCAATATTAGGCTATAACAGCTCGATTCACAGCTTTACCAAATGTAGACCCCATGACATAGTGAGAGGACATTTTGACCCTAGGGACCCTCTTGACATTGACTTGACAGAACATCTTATGCAACAGTATATCCTGACACATCGAGATCAAATGAAGACTGTTTATGAAGCAATCAACCAGATTACTACTGCCGACCGTACGACTTTGATGACTAATAGGAATAAAAATCGAGAACCTGAAGTACGGTATGAACCAGGCCAGCAGGTATTTGTTAAGAACCCTTTTGCTGCAAGGCAAAAGCTAGCACCACGGTTCACTCAAGATAAAGTTTTAGCTGACCTCCCTATCCACATATATACATCCAAAAAGAAGGGACCCGTAGCCAAAAATCGTCTCAAGCGAGTACCTAAGAGGTCCAAATTGTTACAGGATTCGACTATTACTGATACTGCATCTGACGGCGGCACTGGAGATAAGACTTGAGAGCCTTGACAATGGACCAGGACTTCTTCCCTTCAAACTTGGTCAAGCCAAACTTATCACTCACTATCATTCTTTCCTACAGTATGTAGAACTAACGGACTTAGAACATCAGGTTGACTCTGTTCGCGACCAGATTAGCTATTTTAGGATTAAATTGGAAAATAATACTTTAGATCTTTACGAAATACAGCTTGAACATCTCTCTAAAAAGCTCGATAAAGTAACTTCCCAGCTGAAAGGTTTAGAGCCTAATCGCGTGAAAAGAGGTCTAATTGATGGTCTAGGATCTTTAATTAAAAGCGTTACTGGCAACTTGGATCATTCAGATGCGGCGCGTTATGATAATGCCATTAAAATACTAGAAGGTAATGAACATAAGATGTTATCTGAGTTCAATGACCATATTAGCCTTAATAAAGACTGGATGACCCAATGCACCCAGATAATTGCGAGTATTGCAGAAAATCAGGAGAAGATAAATAGGACATTAGGATTAATTTTAGATAGTAATGCTTATGCTGAGACAAGTCTCTCGAAATACGCAAAGTTTGCGCAGCTTCTAGCCATCATCAGTGAGAACACGGATGATTTATCTTTAGAGTTAGATAGGATAGAAAATATGTTAGCTTTTGTACGTGCATCGAGCACACATCATAGTATGTTAGGAATAGATAGTTTAGAAAGTATGATAAATAAGCTTAAGGCTATCTATAGTAAAAGTGAGGTACTTGACGACGACTTGCGTGAATATTATACTATCATAAAACCAGGCTCTTATTTTGTAGGGAAAAGACTAGTAATCATATTTAAATTCCCAATAGTTTCTCCTAGTAGTTTTGATTTGTACAAACTTTCCATTGTCCCAAACAACCTTAACCAAACCCTTATTCCTTCATATCCTTACCTGGCAACCGATGGGAAAGCTTTCATGTACATGGAGGCTGAATGCCCGAAGTTCAATCGACATCATCTCTGCGAAGAAAGCATCAACCACCAGCCCCGGGAACAACCTGATTGCATCCAGAATCTCATTATTCACCAATCCCTGGACACGTCATGCCAGCCAACTAGAATCACTCTCACGAAGGAAGCCATGGAACAGTTAGACGACCGACACTACACCCTTATTTTTCCTCGACCAACTCGAACGAGACTACAATGCGGACGTCAAGAATTCATAACTCTATGCGGAAGTTATCTCGCCACTATCCCGCCAAAATGTTCTCTTCACACTAGCGAGTTCTTCATCATTAACACCAATGACCAAATAAAGGGACAGCCGCTGAAGATAACTGAAATCCCAAGAAACTTCACCATCGAAGAAAACCACAGCATCCCTCATCTCAAATTGACTACAACCAATCTCAATGGACTTCACCACTTAGAAGACAAGATTTTACTACAGCGCCCATTAGACTTAAAACCAACAGACGGTACATTATATCATACGACTCTACCACTCTACATGTCACTATCCGGTGCAGCTGTACTTGTTATCATCATCGTAGTACGACGTCATAGAAAACGTTCCAAGCTAACGATCGAGAATCCATCGAACGAGAAAGGACGTACTCCAGAGCACACATACGCCGTTCCTGACAGATCTACACCTCGGGAGGCTGTTCCAGCAACATTTTCGCTCAATGTTCTCAAATAGTTGCTGCTCTGAGGATGGAGGTGTTACATAGAAACTATGCACCTAATCTGCAGACGTAGATTGCGACATTGCATTTTCATTGTGGTTCGTCCAGTATAATTGTCATTTGCCAAGTACATACTCTGCCGACTCAGCGATGACGTCTTTCCCTCAGCGTGGCCTGCCGCGACGGCGATCGCGTCATTCTACACTTGGTACTTGCATCGACCGAGTGTAGCTTCGTACTTTTAACTTAGAATAATTTTGCTTTACGAACTCTGTAAAAGTTTAAACTTAATAAATAGTTTAAAAGTTTTTGGTTTTTTTTAAAACCGTCGTCTGTGGCCTCCGTAATTCGCGCGAGTTACACTCGCACTTGACGGATCTTGTTTTTTAATTGTATTCCCCTTTTCGTAACCTACACTCGAGCGATTTAAAAATGTCAGCCATCTTGGATTTTGAAATGGTCATCTTTTTCGTAATCTACGAGTTCTAGTTAATCGAAAACGATACCCATACACCTAAGTGGGTGTGGTGTCACACGTAGGGCTGCCATCGGTCCGGGTTTCCTCGGATTGGTCCTAGTTTGGAGGGCGTCCGGGGAGCGTCCGGGCGGGGTTTAATTTGTTGTCCGGCATTCAAAAATATCAAGTCCTGGGCCGCCACCGGGCAACGCGACAGTAGCGCAAAACACGAAGTCTCAGTACTTTCAAGATTTTTATTTAGGTAAAATTTAATTTAAGTTTGTTGAAAGTGGGTGTTTTGTTTTCTTAACAGAGTATAACAATTTGTCTCTTATTTTAAGAATGAAACATATACTTACTTGTTATTCAAACAATTTGTAACAAACTGTAATATTTATAAAGATTCTGTTATGTTACATTTAAAATGATGATAAAAGATACCAAATTTAATTTCAAGTCTGAAAATAAATAAAAACATGATTTATGACATTTTCAACTGTTTTTAGGGTTCTGTACTTCAAAAGGAAAATAGGAACCCTTATAGGATCACTTTGTTGTACGTCTGTCTGTCTGTCCGTCTCTGAACCCCCTTTTCTCAGGAACGCGTGGAGGTATAGAGATGAAATTAACATGAAATAGGTACCTACTCAAGTCCGTAACCTCTTGTAGTCCCAATATAAATAAAACTTAAGTCAATGCAATCAAAAGTTACTGTCGTTTATGTCCGAATATTTTGATATTTCCAAAGGAATCACATGCACACAACACAAAACCTATAGGGTACTCCCCGTAGACCTAGAATCATGAGATTTGGCGAGCAGCAAGTTCTTATAGCACAAGATATGGAAATAAAATCGAAAAGCATAAATTTTTAGTTTATTCAGTAAAAAAATATTTTTGATACTTGCCATGGACCAAATCAACACAAAACCTACTATAGATAGGATACTTCCCGTAGACCTAGAATTATGAAATTTGACAAAAAAGCAAGGTCTTATAGCATAAATAAAGAAAAAAACACGATAACAGTAAAATTATAGTTTATTCACAAAAAAATCTTTTGTATTTCGCCCTAAACCAAAACCTGCCTGCCTACATCCCGTTGACCTAGAATTATGATATTCGGCAGTTCGGCACACAGCACGGCTCGCTTCGCGCGTTGTGCTGTTCCCCTATAGTTGCATTCCCCAATGCTCCCCCGGGTTCAGGGGGAGGGGGTTCTGGAGGGGGGGGGGGTACGGAGGGGGTCACAGCACGGCTCGCTTACTCGCCGTGCTGTTCCCCGTAGTCACATTGCGGCTCTCTTCGCTAGCCGAAATTTTTTTTTGCTTTCAATTTAAAATTACTTACCCCCTCCACATGTAAGAAATTTTTTTTAATAAAATAAAAGGTACCTACCTAAATGTACTAACTGGCTGAGCACTTACCAAGACTTTTCTTTCCACGGTAACTGGTTTGTACGATTTTGGGTGATTGGAAAATGAGATTAGTGACTCCCACTTCATTGTCAACTAACCCACAAAAATAACCCGATGATGCCATTATTTAACACGTATAGGACATAAAACTAAAACTTAAACGTGTCAGATGTATCTACTTATGAGGTAAAAAAGGAATGCAGCTAACCACTGATGTCTTACTTCATATACCTGGGGTCCGATTCTGCTAAACAATCGCTACCGTTGTCATAGTAGAGTCTATGACAATGGTATCGTAGTCACAGAATCGTCACTTAGAAACCTTAGTTAGATAAAATAAACTCTTGTAGATAGTGCGTGCGGTGCTATTTGAAGGAGAAGATTGATAGAATATGGTTTTATCCATGACACTTTTGACGCCCGTCCCACCATCTGTCGGGCTTTCGTCTAGCTAGAAGGTAGTATGCAAATAATAAAGAGATTGAGATTACCTAGCTCAGCAGAATAGGGCTCCTGATTATGATACTTGCACAAACATAAATAGGTACCTATTGTACATATTTTATTATTACAATGTTTTTCTTATGGTTTTCCTCTTCATTAGTCGTAGGTACGTCACCTAACCTACAATGCAACTATCTGGTAGCCGGGCAGTGGGTAGTTTTTAGGGTTCTGTACCCAAAGGGTGCCAACGAGACCCCATTACTAAGCCTCCGTTGTTAATATGTCTGTCAGCGGGCTGTACAAATAGTAAAAATAAAATTAAAAGGCTATAGATACAATCACGTTTAAGTATGGGGGCCACACAGCTACGAAAACGTTATAATATAACCTATTTGGCTATTGTTCTTCAACCTGCAGGGCATACTTATTTATACAGTGTGTGTCAAGACTACTACTGAAAAAGGGGGGGGGGGTGCAATCAGGCCATGATTTTGAAAATTTTTTCTAGAGTACATACCCATGTAGTCTAAGATCCGGCTGCAGAATTAGTGCACCCATCGAGTATGAGCTAAAAACCAAATTTTTACGCATATTATACAGGGTGTAACAAAAATAAGTAACCAAACTTTCAGGTGGGGTGTAGAATCGAACACTGAATTCAGGAAAAATATTGAAAAAAAATCCCGCCCTTTAGTTTTCGAAAAATTTAATAAATAGGTACCTACGAAATTTTCACAACATAAGGCAATAGACTATAATACATGTGTCTATTTGGAATTAAAAAAAATGGCCTAAGTATCTGTATTCATCTCTTTTATAAGCCCATAACACCCAAACGGTGCCCTAATGAGCGGCCACCGCGGTCATCGACCCGCGACATCATTGCAGCGGAAGCGAACAGGCTGCACGGCGTGCTTAGATATGGAGCCTACGTACAACAAATACATTCCAATTTTCCTCTAGGAATTAAAAAATAAATAAATTATTTTAAGTCTTTACACACGTTCTATCGTGAAAATGCATAGTTAGTAGGTACATTCATTAAGCATGCACTTTCCTACTAAAAGATATTCACTACTAGCTTTTATTTTTTCATATCGTTGACTGCCTAAGTACCTACCTTCACATTGACCTTTAAAAACACGGTGAGTAACTTACAATGAACCCCATAAAAGGTTGTTACAATTTGCATTTCCGAAGCACCAGATTGAGACAAGAAAAGGCGCAAACTTTTAGCGCGCGAGAGCGAGATAGGTATACAAACTTAGTTCATCCGAATGTTCACCCAATGCTAGGCTTATTGTTAGTTTTGTCAAACTGTCATACCACAGAAATGTTATCATAGGGTCAATGGCCGTTTAGTTGCATCATTGCAAGCGCAAGGTGAAGGTCGCGGCGGCGCTTATCGGTTTTTGTGCGTAAAAATGGCTCGTATGCGTTATTCAGATATTGAATACCACGAGATGAAAATTGAAATGGGAAAATTGGAATGCATTGGCTAGCTTCCTACATAACTACAACACGTGCAGCCCGCCGCCGCGCGCGCTGCTGAGATATCGCGTGTCCGGTCGTGGGTGCCCCCCGTAAAAAGATGTTTATCTGCTAAAAAGGTGTACACTAGGTACGTAGACCTTTTAATCATATTTTAATGTCAAATAAACACGTGCATCAGTCGTTTGCGTAATGTAGTGATGTATTCCGTATTTATTTTATTTTTCGAAAACTAAAGGGCGGGATTTTTTTTTATATTTTTCCTGAATTCAGTGTTCGATTCTACACCCCACCTGAAAGTTTGGTTACTTATTTTTGTTACACCCTGTATATTTGACGACCTCTGTGGCGCAGCGGGCGAAGGTCCGCCGACGCAGGAGGTTGCGGATTCCCGCCTCGGGACAAATGTTTGTAAGATCTGCAGATATTTTTTCAGGGTGTTCTGTTGCGGTTGCCGGCTGTTAAAGATGGTAAATATTGAAGCTAGAGTGAAAGAGAGCTAGCGCGTAACATCAGCAATCAAACAAGGATAGCGATTGCCAGCTGTAGATCTACCGCGTTTTACATCACTTGGATCCAGAACACAAATGTCTCGCGAGAAACGGTGCAAACGCATTGCTATGGGTAGCCGGTAGTTTGAGTTACTCGGATACATAAATTTAGAAAAGAAGATGAAATATTAGACACTAGGTTCATTTAGTTTAGGTTGTTGATGTTTTTTCTGTTCTGTGTGTGCCCCGGTCCGTCCGGATTCGCGAAAGACCGCCTTGGAATAAAATCAAATAAATACACCAATATACGTACATAGACATTTTAATAATAATTTAACAAAAATATGCAGTTCTATATTATTATGCAGTGCTGTAACATAAAATCAGGCACAGCGAACGCTGTAACAAACTTAAGCTAGCGCGTGGTAACCCACAAACTCCCACTTCTACTGTTTAATTTTTTCCTTCTCTTTACTTTTCAAGGCATAAGGATTTCGTAGTCAGGGAAGCCGAGTTCTTGACCTCCGAATGGGATGTAGCAGACGCCGTGAGATTGCTGGACTTTGCCGGTGGTGACGCTGCCTTCGTGGCGAACCCTGCCGATGAACAGAGGCTCTCCATCTTCAGACTCGCCTCCGGGGAAGGCGCCAGGGGGGATGTTGGAGCCGCTTGTGGGGATCCAGTTGTTGGGCCCTCCGACCAGAACCTGGAATGAAGAAGATTTTGATGAAATTGCTACGATATTGGTCGCACTAACATGTTATTCTGAGTGGAGGTGGAAAGTGAAGATGAGCAGCGCGAGATCCAATTTTTTTTGGTTTTGTGAAATTTCGCAAGCAGATTATTAGGTTTGCGTTGCGAATATTGTAAGCCATTTGCTAAAACAAACTTAGAAACAATTATATTTTATGTAAGAGATTATTAAAATCAAAAGAATTATTGAAGACCCAGCGACTCACAATGTCTAAAGGCTCCAAAACGACAACTGTTTCGAAGTAAGTTCGAGCATGGGTTTATGCAAATGATTTACAATGTGCGCAAACCTACTTAAATAATCTTATCTTAAATCTGTTTGCCAAAATTTGGTACTTGTGAAATAGCACCTCAACCTCACCTAGGTTACCTCAAGGATATGTCCCGTGTATGCTGGGCATTCTCTCCTGCATTCCGATAAACCTATTATTATTTTGCTTCCGACATCATGATATAATCTTACGTCCACATAAAGACTGATCCTGTTTTCGCCTCATGTGCCACTGCAGAACATTTAGGCCACAACTGCCACTGCAACATCTTTGAAAACAGCTCAAGCTAAGGAGCAGTCCTTAGCTTGAGCTGTTTTCAAAGAAGTCTTCCCAGAACTTATTCAAATATGAGTAACCTCAAAGCAAACCATCATCTTCTCAGCTACTTGTCCTAGACCCTTGTCTTCGAGTGGAATATTTGACAACAAGCTTCAGTGGCTGTTCTGTGTGCCCGTGGGTTCGAACCGGTTTTTCCGGGAAATAAAGTAGGTAGCCTAAAGGTAAATATTATTATTCCAGGTCTACAATAACCATGATGCAAACCCGATCCAGTAGTTTGAGCGTGAAGAGGTTTCGCATATAAATGTACCACAATTTTGCTTGTCAACCACGAAATATTCGAGCTCCACTAACCTGGTACTGGGGTTTTCCGTTCTCCTGTCCGCCCCACGGCACGTAAGCACAACCGTGCGACGCAGCGAGTTTCCCCGGGATCAATGCACCTTCATGCTGAGCCCTGGCCACATACAGAGGCTCCCCTGAACAGTCTTGGCCTCCGACGACCGCGCCGGGCGGGATCTGGCCTCCGGTAGCGTCTACCCAGACGCCCGCTCCGGGGGCGCCGGGGTAGCCAGCTCCTGGGTAGCCGGGGGGAGGCGCGTAGAGAGCGGCCGCTGTAGGTGCGGACGCTGGTACTGGAATTGGAAAATATTCTTGAGACGGGGAAGGAGGATGTCGTGCTGCGGTGAGTGCAAGCATAGAATATCTGGAGAATAGATGGCAGTGCTTTTATGCAAGAGAAGGGCTTAAGAGAATCGGCTACTGGTACTGGAATTGTGGTAATACATACAACTATTAGAAAAAATGTGGGAGGAACATGAAGTCACAAGCGGTACTAACTTAAATTGCATTAAAAGAGGTTAAAAGTGGAAGCTAAAGGTGGGTACTGGCCGACGTTACGGTGCGTAATGGAACATGTTACACAGCGAGCGTGCAGTCAATACGGGAAAGAAGGCGCTCGCAACGAGCAATGAGACAGATTTTAGCACACGGCGTAACGTATCTTGCTCGCTGCGAATGGTACATTACGCGTCGTAACACAGTACTCAGGTTAAAATTATCAAGTTTCATGCTAACATAGTTTATTATACCTATGCTATCAATAGTAGTTGGCATTGGAATTGTGGATATTCGATATTCAGTGGTGAATTGGGTCTTATCTTTAGTATTATTGTTATAAAACACGTGTCAAACTATCCACGGGGGAAATTTTAGGCACTACAACATACATGTTAACTTGCAGAGTATAAAATTAAGAAGTGCTTATAAAACAAATAGACACCAGAGACACTACTTAACAAAGCTGACAAACAAGCTCAGGCATTAAAAGCTTGTTTTAATTTGCGAGACTAGAAAAATTAATCAAGACAAGAATAATCTAATTGAGAATAAAAGATAAACAAAATGTACCCAACGAACATACCAAATAGTTGTCATCATCCAGGTGCCGATTAAACATTCCATTATTAAACAACGAATTCCGTTTCCTTTAAACGGTGGTTTTATTGGTTAATCACATCGAACCTACTCGATACTGACTAAGAATTTGAATGTTAGATTTTATTTGCAAATCGGTTACAATTACAATCCTTGCCAGATAGTATTGGACACTCAACGGATTTGCTGGCTACCGGTGCGGAAATGCTTGATACGCCAAGTTCCGGTCGCTCCCCAGCCGGTCCTCACTCCGAAGTGGGTTATAGGGAATGGCGCAGGATCCACCCAGTCCAGGAATAGCACATCCGCCTCGGTCAGGTCGCGAACCGTCACCCTGCCGCATCGCCACTCCACCAAAAACTTCTTGAATTCATGCGGCCTCAGAATGCCAGGGGTATTGACGGACACCTACGTCAATTTGATTACATTGATTTATTAGGTTTTATCAGCGCGACAAAAGACTACAACGACATCTAAGTACGAGTAAGTACCTTGTCCGGTTGCTGCCTGCAGTGCCTAATAACCGATTTGGTGTTTTCCCAGCCGCCGATCATTATCTCATACATGGGGTCGACTTCGGCGGGCGCGCTTGTTAGACTGACGTGGCAGTTGTGCGGACCACGGAACTCGAACTGGAGGGAACCGGAAGCAGCGGGCCCGAATACGTACTCTAACTTGTCCGGAGTATTGAACTCCGCCCCATCTGGATTGGATAAGGGGAAACGCGGGTCAATTTTGTGTTGGGTACATTTTGCGCGTTTTTGCTTGTCCTTTGACATACCTACCTTCGATTTTCCAGGAGCCAGATGCTCCCCAGCCGGTGCAGACGCCGATAAAGCCGATGGGGAAAGGCTGAGGGTCGGCCCAGGAGAGGAAGGGAATGGCCTCTCCCTCGCGGCCGGCTGAGATGATGCCGCCGTCCCATCGCACCCAGAAACCGCGGAATTCGCTACCGTTCAGGATACCGTTGGTCTCGGTTTCAGCTACTTCAGGCTTGGTCTTGTTTTTCCTGATGACGCTCTTTGTGTTGCCCCAGCCTCCGATGAAAATCTGAAATAAGGGGAGTAAAAAGTTAGAAATGAGCACAATAAGAAGTAAAATACGATAAAGGAGTAAGCAAAGTGCACAAACCTCAACAATCGGTTCAGATTCCTGAGGGCTCGGGGTGAGCGCGATGTGGGCATCGTTGGGAGCCCTTACTCTGAACTGCACGGATCCAGATGATACCGGATAGAACTGGTACTGGAGATTGTCCGCAGTCGACACATCTAGAAAAAAAAAGTCGTAAAATGTTAGTGTCTGAATCGAAATAGCCGCATAGTGAGTGAGTCAGTGACCCGGCATGTGCGGTTAGAATTCTATCCGCAATACGATTTCCCGCAGCTCCTATTTAGTACGTTGAAGGTGGGTGCTTTGCTTGCTAATCAGGGCGTGCCTCTCGACGCGGAATCAGTTAACAGGTCTTTCGGGCTGCCGACAAATTTCCTAGGTAAAAAATATGATAGGCATGGACAAAATAATTTTTAGTCGTCCCTGATAGTGGGTCTAACTAAATAGACACTTATCAATTATTTTATCGGGTACTTATGGCGTACCTTTTGTTATTATTTTAACATATCGCGAAAGTTTAACAAGTTTTTCATAGGCACTCCAAAATACCGATATTATTGACCGATTTCATGAGCAAGGAAAGGAAGCTATTTTCTGTCGCCTAGTAATAAGACGTCAGAAAATAGCATTACAGATGCGACAGTTATTTCTGTGTAAATTTAAAACACAACCATTAATCAGTCTTGTCGAAAACTGAGAATAAGAAGAGAGATTTAGCCCCGTATTATGAAGAGTTACTCAAGCAGAAAACGATGGCTGAGCAATCTTTCATAATACGGGCCTGAGACTCTTCTTTTTCAGCTTATGAGGTGATAATATACTATGGACTGTGCTATGGTAGAGTCCTTATGTAACAGTCCTGAACCTAATGTTAAATCAGCCAGTAGTGATTCTGTCTTATCTAGGTAGGTACATGGCTAGTTCCAAATATAGCTCGTGCTCGTAACATCGGTATGCGAACAACCACACCAGTACTTACTTCCATAAGGAGTCAAACTGCTTCATTGGCGAATCCTTTTAACGGGTTTGATTGTCAAAATTGGAACAGATCTCAGTAATCACGGGATACCCGTGGTAAAAAACTCGAATTACATAGTATTTAATATTTTTTCTTAGGTTCATTACAAGTGAATCATTGCGAAAAAATATGCCAAAAAAATCATGAAACTGCACTGTTTCGCACATAGGTACTTTGGTAAGATCGCAGGAACCCTGCAGTCTATTAAAATTCTTTACCTATCATTTGATTCATAGGTTATTACTAATTATTGGGTTCCTTGAAGCAGATTCTTCATAAGTTGTGTAGATTTCTTGTAAATAAGTAAAAACTTGATTTTTGCGTTTGCGCCGTTCCAAAACCGTTGCTCTGCTGTCCCGCTCCTATGAACTCGAAATCATATGCCTGTCCTTTTCACAAAATGGCGCCAAATGCGCCCTCTTCGTCACTTTTCAACATACACTTAAAACTTTGGTATTTTAGTAACGAAAGCATTCGTCAACGGAGTTATTTAGTTACGGTATTGTTACATTTAGCGAGCAAATATCTATGGACAGGTGTTATGTCTAGATTTTATGCATGTTATCGTTCAATAAAATAAAATAACGTGTCCTCGACACGACAGTAGGTACGTACAACGCATGTTGATAAATTATGTACCTTACCTACCTACCTTACCTACTCAAACAGAACACTGTAGGTAGGTAATTAACATATTATGCCACATAGGTGATATTTATATTCGAAATATTAAACTACGTGCCACGGTATGCAGCTTACTTACACTAAAGCAATGTTCGCTAGAAAAATATAAGCAAGGTTCTGTAGGATTTTATGTAGTGAAAAAGTATGTGTGACGAATTTTTCATTTTAATGTTCGTTTACTTTTAATATTGATTAAACTAAGGTACCTACTTACCCTACTCAAACAATTTGGCTAATCATCACCGATGAGTAGTGATATTTACAATTATCAGTGTTTTTAACGCATTCACTGCCCAGCCTCGGCGGTGCGACCCGCAGCAGGGGCGCGCAGCCGCTAAATGGAGACTGGCGTATTGTCTTGGGCCATAAATGTGTTAGGGCTAACAGTTAACTATGAGTTTGATCAAGAATTAACACCTATTAGAACTTGTTGACTGGACTAAACCCCCGAATATTCAAACGTAATTAAGAAACTGTAGTAAGCACGTTTAAAGTAGGCAATTTTTGACAGAACTTGATTAAAAACTGTCAAAAAATAGCATCTTAAGACGTGATTCCCAACGAGTTAAGTTTGAGTAGTACATCATGAGTAACATCAGTGCATATCATTGTATCGAGAGCCATTATCAGGTTGACATTCTCACATTCTTTAATAGAGCATTGGGAAAGTGATAGAATGAAGCTAGACCAGTCGCCTGACGAAATATAGTTCACTCCGATTCCACGTCTAATAGTCGGAATGATGTCATCCAATAAAATCAAATCAAAGCTCGGCAACTTCCACCCAACCTCCATTCCAGGCAGGGGCGTGGTGCGTTTACACTTGCGAGCATAGAATTGTGGTCATTTAAGGACACAGTGGACTCTTTCTGTCTATACTCTAGCAAGCTTTTGTAAAGCATTATTATCTGTTTAATTTAAATTTTTCAAATCCGCACCTTCCAATATTATTATAACTGTATATTACGGAAGAGCGGAACCCTCTAATACAGGTATCTCTATACTTAAAAGAGGATTCCAAACACATACTATGTACATTAATTTAAGTTTACTTTAATAATTAATTTCTATTTTGTTTTAATATTATTCTCGGTTCTCGGTTGTATGAAAACTTAAAGAAAATGATAAGAATAACAGAAAAGAACAAGGTGCACTAAGGTCACCACTAAAATAATAACAAAATCTTCAACAACGCATTATTATTTATTGTTACTTATTACACACGAGTAGCGACACAGATAGACATAGGTACGAGTTCGAAAACAGAGGAAAGACGTATTAAATTATGAATTTATAATTAATACCGATTGGCTATTATGATGCTGTGTGGATTGTCCAGTATTATTATTTTATTTTATTAAAGCTGTTAAAACAAAAAAATTGTTTCGAACACCAGCAACTTGATTCGATGATAAGTACTTGTCGTTAAATATCTTCCACCAACTTTGTTTGATTTCGTATCTCTTTTGTTTACCAAAAATATTTATTTAGGATTGTAGTCTAAAACCGAACTGTGAATTTAAACTCTTAAGCGTTTCTTTTTAATTTACAAAAAATAATTTAAGATAATGTTATGAAATGATGCGACATTTAAATGCTTGTAATACGCTCATCGGTTCCGCTGTGGCCGAAATCGCCTGGGAGGACATCTTAATTAATTCTAAATAAATAAATAAAGCTGGATATTCAACGTAATTTACTTTGTGAATAAAGGTTTTTTTTTTAATTCCACGTAGTATCATCTAGAATATAGGTAGTAGTGCCAAACTAAGCAGTTTTTATACTGACCTGATAGAATTTCACAATGCGGAAATAGCGCGCGCGAGAATAATAGGAATGGAAAACAGTAATTACAAGTACATTACCAAAATATTTAGATACTTACGTAACTACTAAATAAGCACTTTATTACAGGCTCTAATATGATAATTTGCAAAAAAATAGTGGGCACGTTTTTATTTCCGCCATTGTGTAGGTTTAATTTAACATTTATTATTTACTAACAACATTGTTTTTAATTTATAGAACACAAGAACAAAGTGTCTTCGCCTTAACTAGAGACAGTATGGACACATTCTTAGCATTAAGTTTACTTATCATTTTATTTAAGTCAAATCTGAATTACTCATTAATTACATTAGTCTTAAGACTAGATTGTAATATAATGTTGTGTTTGTCGTGTTATAAATAGAACATTTAAAAAAAATTATAATTACTTACAACCTCTGACCATTGCATCGATTGCATCGTTTTATTAACCGACTTCGAAAAAGGATACTTCGAAAAAAAAACATACTTACAGCCAAACATCCTCCATGTTTGGCTGTATGTTTTTTTTGTATGTTCGTTGATTTCCCCGTCAATTATAGATCGTTTTTAAAATTATTTCGCTATTGTATAAAGACTGATCCTTAAGTGGCCTCATTAATTATTTCCAAGGGAGTATTATTAATCCCACAAAACTAAAATACAGTGTAAAATTGAGGGATTCTTAAAAAAACAACCTAATAATTTTTAATTACTTACAACCTCTGACCACTGCATCGTTTTATTATCAACCAGTTAACCAGAGTAATAACAAGTTGTCAAGGTTAATCGATTTTTCACTCTATATTGGTCGGAAGTGTAATCAATATTCAGTCGTCATCATCAGAGAACACTCAGTGGATGTGGTAAGTCAAGTCGAAGATGGGACTCAAACTAGTCCATAGTGGACGATTCCGACTTCCGATTGATATGGATCAGTTAAGAAAAAATAAAGGAATGAACACTTTATTGTACTAGTAAATAAAAAAATAAACAAAGTACAAAAGGCGGCCTTATCGTTGAGAGCGATTTCTCCCAGGCAACCTTGTTAAGCTAGTTACTTGTAGATTGTTTGCAACAATCTGAAGTAAGCTCAATTGTTTCAATTGTAAATGCTTTTTTTATCTGCCCGGTTCGTCCGACTGCTGGACAAAGGCCTGCCCCAAATAAACAAAAGAGTTCTTATTTATTTATGTATTATTTAATATTTTATTTCTATTATTTCATTTATATATTATTTTATTTATATTATTTGATTGTAATTTTCTTTGTCAATAAACTTATTTAGTAGTGGATTATACAGGGTTATTGGTAATTCACTGACACTGCGGAAACTGCAGGATCTGCTCGTCATCAGAAACGTGGTTGTGAAGACGCCATCTTAATTGTTTAACTTGGTATTAGTAGTACCTACCTACCCACCTCCGTTCAATAATCGTATTTTAAGAGGCTTTATTCGAAACTAAACTTAAAAACGGGTCTGCCCTTAATTAACAATAGGTGTGGAGGTAGGAGATCGGTCTTTAGTAAATTATTGGGTTATGTATGTTAAGTATGGGTGGTTTGTTTACAAACATTCTACATCGATTTAACTAAGTATAAAAACTTTCGTAGTTTGACGAATTCATTATGAATGTAAGCGGGTTAACTACGAACCTAGTTTGTGTTGGAAGAACACCAACGTTTCATCCCTTAACGAGGGACTTCATCAGGGTGTTCTTCCAACAAAAACCGTCCGCTTACATTCGCTTACATTCATAATGAATTCTACATCGAGTTTGGCTAGTGTATAGTTTATATTATACGATCTATGTCACTATGTTAACTGAGTTCATAATGCCGTGACCGGATCGTAGGGCTGGGATAACCTTCGTGTGACAGAACAAAGTAATGGATGATGTCATCCTTAGCGTCTACATAACAATGTCAAAGCAAATAAAAAATAGATGATAAACTTTAGTCGTGTTTTGATATCGTAGTTGGTAAGTACCTGTTTTCAGTGCTTTTGTAGAATATACTAAACTAAACTAACACTATCATGACCTAAGACTCAGAAGCCAGTGTAAGTACTTGGAAGTACTCCACCGCGCCGAGACTGGGCAGTGAATGCGTTAATTTACTTTATTAAAAAGTGAGAGTGTTATACCAGCCTGCTATGCTGGTAGGTAGGAAGGTACTTTTATTTTTTACTATAAAAAAAAACTATCGTCTTTTGACGAATTCATTATGTACTAGTTTACGACCGCGGCTTCGCACGAGTTGTTTTTATAAACGTATAGGTGATTTATATCCAATGGGAACTGATTTATGGAATAAAAAGTATATATGTTTGTTTCCAGGATTAGAATTGTGTATGCAAAATTTCAGTCCGATCCGTTCAGTAGTTTTGGCGTGAAGAGGTAACAAACATCCATCCATCCAAACTTTTGCATTTATAATATTAGTGAGTTGAGATTACCTGTATGCAACTTTTCAGCCCGATCTGTTCAGTAGTTTTGACGTGAAGAGGTAACAAACATCCATCCATCCATCCATCCAAACTATCGCATTTATATAATATTAGTGAGATGAGATTACCTGTATGCAAAATTTCAGCCCGATCTGTTCAGTAGTTTTGGCGTGAAGAGGTAACAAACATCCATCCATCCATCCATCCAAACTTTCGCATTTATAATATAAGTGAGATAGTGAGATATAAGCGGGTTAAGAGATGAAACGTTGGGTGTTCTCCCAACACAAATAAGGTTCGTAGTTAACCCGCTTACATCTGTAATGTAATGAAGTAGGAACCTATATAAATACCAGCTAACATTGAGAAGTTACTATAAAGACTGGATTTGTTCAGCAAATAGTCATAATGCCGCATGCCGCCTCCATTAATTCTGTTATTAAGGTCCCAGATGATGTCACCACTAATTTAAGTAGAGGCCGGTTTCGCGCTTATTTCGTTTTTAACATTTTGAATAACATTTTTAGCATAATTCGCCCCAATGCTGGGGGCCTACCCCTAATCGTTCCACACGCGATCTCCCACCAAGGTCGTATAAGTTCTTCTGGTCAACGCTTTCGTGGTTAACTATTATTTCTTAGTAGTTCAGAAGGTAAGTGGACTCCAGTTGGTATTGATCTCAAATAATAACCGCAACCACACCCGTTTTTGGAACGCTGCCAACAGAACGCTAACAAAACTAACCGGCTTTTTCAAATTATTCCGTTTCAAGGTCTCCAAGCATCAAAAATTCAGCTTATTACGTAGCAACAAACATTTACCTGCCGGTTCAAAACTTTCCTTAATCTCTAACAAACAAGCCAAAAAACACGAAAATTTGCCTTGATTTGATAAATTAATAAAATAAAAGTTGACTTACCCATGATATTGGCCATGGTTATTAAGATATAAAACTTTTTCACAGACTGAGAGACGTAAGAGCTCGCCGAGTACTATTTTAATACTGGAGCCGGCGGCCCCGCGTATACTCGACCATCACATCGGCACAATGAGTCTGCCAGTCAGTATGTCATCTCCGTAAACTCGCTGTGACTCACCCACACAAACGCAGATTGTCGTACGAGATGATGACGAGGTTACAGTCATATCTTCCTACGATGTACTGTGACTGGGCTGGGAGTCCGTGCAACACGTTTTATTTATGACGAAATAATGTCCGTTAAGATGAGCAAATAAAATGAATCATCACAGCGTGTCACACAAATGATTTTACTGTTATTTTAAATTGCCTTCTGCCTAGGGATGCGCACGCGTTAACCGGGATACAAAGTAAAATAATCTATACTTATAATAAAACTGTAACAGGTCCAATTCTGTACATTGAAGATATTTTGAAAATTTTTTTTGGAGGGCACTCTATTATCTATACTAAAGCCAAAAATTTATTTTTTTTCATTCATGTCTGTCTGTCTGTCTGTCTGTCTGTCTGTCTGTCTGTCTGTCTGTTTCTTAAACGCGCATCACGCCGAAACTACTGAAGGTATTGAAATGAAACTCGGCACAATTTTAGGTCATACTACGAGGAAGGATATAGGATACTTTTTATCCCGGAATTCAGCCAGGTTTCCCTGGGAGAGGGGATGAAAGTAAAATTTCTTCACCGCGCATGACGCCGAAACTGCTGAAAGAGTTGGAATGAAACCTAGCACGATTTGATTTTGTACTGCGAAGAAAGACATGGGATGCATTTCATCCCGAAATTCAGTAAGGTTCCCCTGGGAGAGAGGATGAAAGTAAAATTCTTTAAACGCGCATCACGACGGAACAACTGAATGAATTCGAATGGAACTCGGCATAATTTGAGTTCATACTACGAGGAAAGATACATTTTATCCCAGAATTTAGTAAGGTTCCCCTGGGAGAAGGGATGAAAGTAAAATTCCTTCACCGCGCATCACGCCGAAACTACTGAATGTGTTGGACTGAATTGGTACGATTTGAGTTCATACTACCAGGAAGCACATGGGATACATTTTATCCTGGAATTAAGTAAGGTTCCCTTGGGAGAGTGGATGAATTAGATTTGTATTTGTATTTGTAAAAGTGGTAACTCATTAACGCGTCGTCCGATTTCATGCATTCTTTTTGTTAAAAACAGTGTTGCAAGATCGAATTTGACTAAATCAGTAGAAAGTTGTGTAGAAAATCAGTAGATTGATGAAATAATCTGTAGATTGAAGAAAAAAAAATAGTAGATAAAGGGTAGGTAAGTTCCTATCTATTTATTTTTCCAAGACGCACCCATCGGTTAGGTTCCTACCTTAGTAGGGGGTACTAAGGGATGCGTCTTGGAAAAATAAGTTAGGTTCCTACCTTACATGATATTATGGTGGTTTAGCTGGTCCAGTTAACTGTACTACCGAAGTTTGGTTGGAGTAAGTGGTCCAATTAAACTAACTGGACCACAGAAAAATATTTTTTACTGTGCTACACAGCTAACTGTACCTACCTATTAACGAAAACAAAATTACGGTGGTCCAGTCTAATGGATCAGGAGCCCAAATCTGCAAAACAATTGCTTCAGTATGACAATGGAATCGTCGCAGAATCATCACGTAGAATCTTTAGATTAATAAAACTCCACATAGTGCGTGCGAGATAAATTACCTAATAGTTACAAACTTGACGCGCGTCTCTCCATCTGCATTCATCATAATTTCTTTCATCTAAAGTGGAATACCAAAACGTGTCATTCTGTGTCGATACCCCTGTCATAGTGAAGCGATTAGTATAGCAGAATAGGGCCCCAGCTGAACGGAACCATGAGTATGACACTAATTCGTAACACTGACGCTGGCCGAGTCGTACCTAAAAGTCGTGTGGATAAAGAATGGGATTGAAGATGACAACATGCTATCCCACGTAGACCCTAGGTACACGATTTTTTGCACGGCGGCGTTTCATAATATGAGAGACTGTGGTTAAATGTGAACTTAATTAGTTGGCTGGTAAGGCAATCGCGAACGAAGTCGCGGGTACAGCTAGTAAATAATATAATAATAAAATAAGTAGCCAAACGTTAGTTTGTAGAAATGTTATTCTAAGTCTGGAACAACCTACATTTATACAAAGTTTCAGCTCCATCCGTTTTGAGGTGAAGAGATAACAAACACAAACATATCCTTCCAAACTTTCGCATTTGTTTTATGGTGACCTTCTTACTGTTTTCCATGTTACTGTTTCTGTTCTTCGTTTGTTTGTTTTATACTTTATTTTACCTGTGTCGGAATAAATGTAAATTACTGTGCTACTATAACTCACCTTAGATTGATCGAGTTTGTTTACTGGCAAAGTCTCCATACTGTGAAACAGGCGCTAGGTCGACCTCGGGGCGACGCCGGTGATGTCATACCAGCTGCCACCCAGAAAACAACGATCTGCAGCTCAAGACTTTGGATCCGTTCTTCTTCAGTACCGGCACCGGCAGTTAGGACCTTCTGAAGGAAAGCAGAACTCTAAACAGCATAGTCAATGATAGTTATTCTGTGAACAGGCGGCACAAGTCTGCAATAACAAGTTGCCGAATGTTAAATCATTATGGCTTGATCTGTTTCTGCACTATCAACTCTTATTTTTACATTGATCTTTTTCTCCATCCCTAGGTTGCCTGGGAGAAATCGCTTTCACCGATAAGGCCGCCTTTGTACTGTTATGTCAAATTTAGATGAATTTTTATTTTTGTCTATACTTAACTATCTAAGGAATTTTAGGGATCGTTGCTTAATGAAAACCACCGCTACGTCCTCGACTCAAGGCAGGGAACATACTAGGTCCTCAAAAGTCTGCTTTAGTTTGTCAGTGCGAGCCATCTTTATCAACAATGCCAATGGTATCAACAACAATAGGATGTCCTTGCTTCTAGTCCAAGCCAATTTATTATACAAAAGATGACTCAGAGATTTGCCAATTGGGATAATATTAGCTAGGTCGAATCGTTCTTTGGTTGAATCTTAACTACATACCAATGTAGTATATTATTTGCTTGGGAGTTTAGACGTACTATCCAATGATCTTGTCCTTCCATGGTTGTCTGGTAGAGATCGCTCTCAAGCGATAAGACCGCCACTTGTCACCTAGATGTTTTGTTGCCTTGTTTCTATCGATGTCTGTTTCTATCGATGTCACTAGCTGTTTTGTTGTATTGTTTCTATCGATGTCTGCAATAAAGAATTTTCTATCTATCTTATTACAAAACTGATTTATACCCAAAATGATTCTAGGGGTACTGATATTGACAAACAAAAAATAATTGGTATGTAGGACATTCTGTCGATCGTTACATTTTAATGGCTATCTTGATTGACTCATCATCAATGACGAATCCAGAGGTCTCGTTGACCTTATTGTCTACTCTATGAAGTCACGTACTTACATAGGTGGGTAGGTATCTTAATTACGAATGATAATGTAATGACTGACGATGTTGTTTTAGGTTTGAATGTAGGAATAATCTAGGCAAAACTGACTTTTGACCCACGTATCCGAAAGAGTCATATGTACGGTAAATTTTGATTTGAAATTTGTATATTTCAAAAACCGTTGACCGGATGAGCTAAATATTTTTTTTTTTTTTTAATTTAAAATAATAAAATAAATTATTCGGTTGTTAAGTTTTGATAAACAAAATCCGTATAATGATATTTATATAAGATAAAAAATATGTTTTATCTTTGATTTGGTATTTAATACCTACTAATTTTCTTATTGTAACATTTTCTTTTCATTTAAAAAACAAAATTATCCCACCTAGTATAATAGAATACATAGGTACAGGGGGTCCCCTGTACCTACCTATGTATTCTATTATACTTGCACTTTCATGGCCCAAGCAAGACGCAAATGATCCAACTGCAGGTTTTTGCGGCGCGGCGTGGGCACTGGCGCATCGCTAAGGCTCGGCAGTGAATGCGTTAATGACTATTTATTTATTGAAATACCTATCAACAGCTGTAATCTTTATTACATTAAAGTCATAATAACAGAAAGCGAAGTAGGTAATTATAGATTTTCACGTAGTTATAATAAGTTAGGTAAGTAACGATATTATGTTGTGTGGGAAATGATTAATTTCAGTAGGTATAACATTATACCTGCCTAATTTCTTCTTCTTATGGTGGCTCTCCACTACTGGAGCAGTCAGCTCAGCGCATTTTTCGTGATCTGGTGCCAAGCGAAAAAGGTGTTTAACACTGGCGATATTCGTCCACTCTCGGATATTCCTGAACCATAACTTTTTTGCACATGTCAAAGATACCCAACTTTTTACGCTTGATGCTTTGCAGCAGTTCACGGGTCTTCCCGAGAAGACACGAATTGCTTGGCATCAATTAGCACCATCTTATATTAGGTGAGTGCATAATAGACACATGGTTCTTATGTACCTAGGAACCTAGCGGCTGAGTTAGCACTGGTATGAGAGGTGCCTCTACCTTTTGTTTTTATTTTAATTTGATATGTTTGTACATTACCACTCTGTAATAATAAGTAAAGCAATTGTACCTAATGTGTGCGCCAAATATATTAATTACTTTACTTACTTATTATATAATTGTCTAACATTATTAGGTGTTCCTTTACGTTCCTGTTCCTATAGCTGAAAATAAATGAAATGAAAAAATGAATCTAAAAAA
Source organism: Eupithecia subumbrata (assembly GCA_949316285.1). Taxonomy (NCBI): domain Eukaryota; kingdom Metazoa; phylum Arthropoda; class Insecta; order Lepidoptera; family Geometridae; genus Eupithecia; species Eupithecia subumbrata. The sequence continues at coordinate 23,488,970 of OX438644.1, read as the reverse complement.
GAATGAAAAAAATTAATGAATCTAGAAAGCGGCTTGTCTAGGCACTTTCTTTTTTTAGGTTGTTCCCAAAGTACCTACTCCATTCCTTTTTCGTATTGGGTTGAGAGAGTAACAATTTATAAGAAGGTTACCCATTTGCTTTGATAAGCTTGACTGCCGCAAAGACAAAGGGTAGGAAAGTAAACATACGTAACCTTTGCTATGCGTTGAAGGTTCTTTACACCGAAGCGATAAGGGAGTAGATAACCTAAGCATTGTAAAAGGGCCTTATATTAGGAACGCATGAAAATCAATTAATAATTGAACAGTGAAATACTTACTTAGCTAAGCTGGGTCCCTTTAGCTAGCTTTAAAATAATTTAATCTCAACAAATTATAAACCTTCAGTGTTGAATTACTTCATCGTCACCGAATTGGAGTCGTCATAATTTCGAAGAGTCTGAACAGAACCGGTATATCGAATTTGGATCTGACGTGATTGTGTCCCATAAATGACGTCACGCTGCCGTGCCCCAAACCCAAACCTTGGGTAGGTACAGTATCGTTCATAGATAGCTGATCCCCCGTTGTTGTTACGTTTGGAGTCAATTTCTCTTCAACCTCAACAGCCTGTATTGGTCCACAGCTGGACGTAGGCATCACCCTGATAAGTGCCATAATAGCTTTTATCTCATGGGGGTAATAAATAAAATAAGTAAATAATAATGCTGGACAATTCACACAGCATTATCTAGCCCCAAGCTAAGCAGAGCTTGTGTTATGGGTACTATATAACTGATATACTTAATACAATACATTACATAGATAGATATTTTTTATTTTAAATAGAAAACACCCAGACCAACGGAACAAATTTCTGCAGATCGTACACAAATTTGTTCCGAGGCGGGAATCGAACTCGCAACCTCCTGCGTTGCAGGCGGACTTTCGCCTGCTGCGCCACGGAGGTCGTCAGTAATGTCCACAATCCCCACACTGCATGCAGGTTGGGGATCGCAGTTCGGTGGTAGAATTGTTCAGGAGGCGCTGCTGCCCGCCCCGGTGGATATCCCTTAGTCGCCTCTTACAACACCCGCGGGATGGATTGGGGTGGTGCAAATTCTAAGCAGTCACCACACGGTCAATTTCTATGGATACTGAACTATTTTAAAACCAGAATTTTTCGGTAAAATGGAGATAGCTAGCCGTTTTATATAAAAACAACAAATTAAATCAAATAAAACCAAAACAGATGTAATTACGAGACTTGGAACCTGGTCAGCTTACGCTGAACGCCACTTTACCTATGGATAATTTACCTATGGTGTGAGGTCTAAACAAGCCTAGGAACGTCACATGACCTACTTATACAAGCTTTTTTTTAACTTGCTATGTTAGTTTGTGTGAGACAAAATATCTTGCAAGTCTTGCAACTGAATTTTAGACCTGTTATATCCTCAACCGATTGAGTTGAAATTTGGTATACTTAGGTATGTAAGTTTGGTGACAATGCAATGTCATGGTATCATCTGCGGGAGACAGAAAGTTGTTAAAATAGATAATAATAAATATAAATAATGCTGAACAATCCACACAGCATCATCTAGCCCCAAGCTAAGCAGAGCTTGTGTTATGTACTAGATGACTGATATGTTTCTTTCTTCTTTCTTCTTTCTAGCCTTTGTCGACCAGTAGACTGGTGTAGGCCTCCTTCAAACTCTTCCATTTCCTTCTACTTTGGGCAGTTAATGTCCAGTTGCTGCCCGCTATCTTTTTGATGTCGTCCTTCCATCTCATTTGTGGCCGTCCCACCGGTCTTTGTTTCCCCCATGGTCTCCACTCCAAGAGTTTCTTGCACCATGATGTCTCTTTTCGGGCTATGTGGCCTGCCCACTCCCACTTAAGTCTACCAACTCTCTCACTTATGTCAAACACTTTACTTTTTTGTCTCAGCCATTCATTTGTTTTCCTGTCCCTCATTGTTATGCCTACCAGCTTTCTCTCCATTGCCCTTTGAGCATCCTTTAGCTTGTGGATAATGGCGTTAGTGGTCACCCAAGTTTCGGCTCCATACGTGAGAACTGGTAGGACGCACTGGTCGAATAAGCGAGCTTTTTGTAGTCTGGTAAGGTTCAGTTTGAAGGCGAATTCTAAGGCTATTGAAATGCCTCGGTTTTCCCAATTGAGTTTCTTGAACACGTCTTCTAATACAAGGGTGAATAGTTTTGGAGAGAGTGTATCTCCTTGTCTGACGCCCCTCCCGATAGGAATTAGATTTGTGAGTTCCGGTAAAGATACCTTCAATGTGGCATTTTTATAGATAGTAGCTATCAGGTCGTTATACTTTTGGTCAATTCTGGCATTTCTTAGTGACTGTAAAACCGCCCATGTCTCAACGCTGTCAAAAGCCTTTTTGTAGTCTATTAGTGCCATCCAGATTGGCATCTGATATTCCGTAGCCTTCTCTATCAGTACCCTCATCGTCAGTATATGATCCATAGTACTGTCATCATCATCATCATCAACCTAAATTAGTCCACTGCTGGACATAGGCCTCCCCTAATGAGCGCCATAGCGCCCTGTCTTCAGCTTGCCGCATCCAGCATCTGCCTGCAGTCTTTCGCAGATCGTCATCCCACCTGGCCGGAGGGCGTCCTACACTACGTTTGCCGAGTCGTGGTCTCCACTCAAGAACACGTTTGCCCCAGCGGTTGTCGGTTCTTCGCGAGATATGGCCGGCCCACTGCCACTTCAACTTGCTAATTCTTTGAGCTATGTCGATAACTTTGGTTCTCTGTCGGATGTATTCGTTACGAATTCTGTCCTTCAGAGAGACTCCGAGCATAGCTCTTTCCATAGCTCGCTGAGCGACTTTGAACTGGTGGACCAGCCCTACCGTGAGTGTCCACGTCTCAGCTCCGTAGGTCATGACGGGTAGGACGCACTGATTGAAAACTTTAGTTTTCAAGCATTGCGGTATGGATGACGAGAAGACTCGACGTAGTTTCCCAAACGCTGCCCAGCCTAGCTGGATCCTCCTCTTGGCCTCCTTCTCAAAATTATTTTTACCCAACTGCAGAATTTGCCCAAGGTAAGTATACTCGGAAACAATTTCGAGAAGGTGGCCATGTACGACGACCGGTCCCGGATCAATGAGGCCATTGATCATGACTTTGGTTTTATCCAAATTCATGCCAAGACCGATGCGTCGCGAGGCTGAGGCTAGGCCGTCCAGCATCTGGTTCAGCTCCTCTAGCGACTCCGCCATTAAGACTATGTCATCAGCGAATCGCAGGTGTGAGATGTGGTCGCCGTTTATGTTGATGCCCTTACCTTTCCAGTCCAGCGTCTTAAACATATCTTCCAACGCGCTCGTGAACAGTTTCGGGGATATAACATCCCCCTGTCTCACTCCTCTGCGCAGTTGGATGGGTTTAGACTGCTGGCCCTGTACTTGGACACTCATGGTGGCGGCCTCGTAGAGACATCTCAGCACCTCGATATAACGATAGTCTACTTGGCATCGCTGTAAGGATTCCAGAACAGCCCAGGTTTCGACAGAGTCAAAGGCTTTTTCATAGTCCACAAAGGCCAGACACAGAGGCTGATTATACTCTTCGGACTTCTGTATAATCTGCCTCACCGTGTGAATGTGGTCTATGGTGCCAAATCCTCCGCGGAACCCGGCCTGTTCTGGTGGCTGGAACTCGTCGAGTCTCCTGGCGAGACGATTCGTGACCACTCGTGAGAACAGCTTATAGACGTGGCTCAGGAGCGTGATGGGTCTGTAGTTTTTAAGGAGGGTTTTATCTCCCTTCTTAAAAAAGAGCACCACCAAACTCCCGCTCCACGCCTTTGGAGTTCTCCCACTGTGAAGGACGGCGTTGAAGAGGTTTTGTAGCTCCTGTACAACAGGGGCACCTCCGGCTTTCAAAAGCTCTGAAGTTATTCCGTCCTCACCGGGGGCTTTTCCATTTTTAAGCTGCCTCAGAGCTAACACGATCTCGTCTTGACTGATGTCTGGCAGTTCGTCGGTATAGTGGCGTGTCAGGGTGGCTCTAGAATCATGGTCGTCTCGCCGGGAATGGGGGGCATGTGCAGCGTATAAACGGCCATAGAAATCCTCTATCTCGGCGGAGATCTCCGGTTTCGACGATACGGTCCTCCCGTCGTGCGTTTTAAGCTTCGTCAGGTGGCTCCTGCCAAGCTGCTGAGTGAATACTTTGGACCCTCGGTTTCGCTCTATCGCCTCTTCGATGAGGCGTGTGTTGGAGCTCCGAAGGTCGCGCCGTAGCATCTTCGCAATTCGCTTGTTCAGGTCTGACCTCTCTAACGAAGACGCTTGAGTGGTTTCCCGTCTTTTTGTCATCAGACCGAGAGTCTCATCCGAGAGTTTGGATTTCTTGCCAGTGCGCTGCTTTTTGCAAAACTTGATGCCCTCATCCCTCAGCGTTTCGACCAGATTGTGTAGGGTCTCGTCAGCGTCATCAGTGGGATCCAAGGCAACAAATCTATTCCCGAGAAGCTGCTGGAACTTCTCGGTGCCCGCCATGATTTGGATTGGGTTAGGTCGGAGCGTGGACTTCATCAGACGGTTTCTTTCAAGCTTCAAGTTGATATTCAGAGAGCCTCGGAGCAGTCGGTGATCAGATCCGGTATTGAACCTGTTGATCACTGAGACATCTCTGAATATGTGCTTGCTATCCGTCATGATGAAGTCGATCTCATTTTTAGTCACAGTGTCGGGGCTTTGCCATGTCCACTTCCTTTGAGGCTGTTTCTTAAAGAAGGAGTTCATTAAGAACAGCCCCTCTTTCTCAAGGAAGTTGACAAGCATTTGCCCCCTGTGATTCCTAACTCCATAACCATGCGGGCCTATTCGGGATTCGTTGCCTGTCTGGGTTCCCACCTTGCCGTTAAAGTCCCCCATAACAACGTTGAAGTGGGCCTTAGTGGTGTTGTGTAAGGCTTTGGATATGTCTTCATACATATCCTCCACTTCATCATCCGAGTGTGTCGAGGTCGGTGCGTAGACCTGAATTACCTTCATGCTATACCGCTTGGATAGCCGAAGGATCAGGTACGCTACCCTGTTCGACACACTGGAGATTTCTTGAACGTTGCTAGCGAGAGCCTTATTTACGAGGAACCCTACGCCACCCTGGGATGTTTTATCACCCTCGCGAAAGTAGAGAAGATGGCCTGAGTCTAGAGTTACGGTGTCCTCCCCCTCTCTACGGACTTCACATAACCCCAGAACATGCCATTTAATATTCTCTAACTCCACTTCCAACTGCGCTAGATGATGGTCCAGCCTCAGAGTTCGTCCGTTAAACGTCGCCAGGGTCAGTTTTTTGAGCAATGAATGGTAGCCTAATGTAGCCCGGGGATTCCTAGCACCCCCTGCCCCGCCGTTACCGTGGCCGCTACCATGGCCAGGAATAGCGAGGCGGCCGGGAACTGGGGGCCATTTTTTGGCTGCTTTCATCATTGGGGGGGTAATGCCCATAATCCCCACGCTGGGCATTGCGGGTTGGGGATCGCAGTTTGGTACAGTTGCTCTGCAGGGGGCGCTGCTGCCCGCCCCCCGGTGTGTGTTTCGCTTAGTCGCCTCTTACGACACCCACGGGTTGAGTTGGGGTGGTGCAATTCTATGCCGCCGGCACCACACGGCGAATGTATCCGCATAGTACTGTATCCGCAACGAAATCCAGCTTGTTCTATCGGTTGGTAGAAGTCTAACTTTCTGGTGAGTCGATTGGTGATGATTTTAGAGAATAGTTTGTAAGTTTGTGAGAGAAGGCTGATAGGTCTATAGTTGTTCAAGTCCGTTTTGCAGCCTTTTTTAAATAATATAACAACAATCGCGTTCTCCCACAGCTTAGGAATTTTCCCCTGTTGCAAACGTTCGTTGAAAAGGGACACAAGTTTATCCATGAGTGCTCTTCCTCCTTCCTTAAGCATTTCTGGCAAGACCTGGTCTTCCCCTCCGGCTTTTCCACTTTTTACTTTGGATAACGCGTATGCAATTTCGTCAATCGTGATGTCTGGTATATCTTCTGACCCTACGTTCTTGATCTTGGGTTTGCTTACAACTGTAGGTTCCTCTACTGTGGGAGAATATAATTTGTGGTAGTACTTCTCAGTGACTCTCAGCAAGTTCATTCTGTCATTCACTAAGTTTCCTTCTTCATCCTTGAGCTTCGTTATTAGTTTTTTGCCCGGTTGCAGTGCCCTGCAGAAGACTTTAGGACCCTTGTTTTTGCTGACTATTTCCTCTACAATTTTCTGTTTGTAATTTTGAATATCTTGTTCCAATTGGTTTCGAACCTCTTTGCAAATTTTCCGAAAACTCTCTGTTCCATTTTCTCCCTTCCTTATCATGTCTCGTCTGCGGCCTAGCAGGTCTTTGGTGCTATCTGTAAGTTTTCCGTTTTTGTTCTTTTGTTTCCCTGCCACATCTAGTGCTGTTTTTAAAGTGACATCAATAAGGGTTTTATTTGCTTGGTTTATGTTTTTAAAATCTATTTCGGGATCTGAGGGGTGTTATGCGATTACAAGAAACCAGCTTTCTCTTAGCCTCTGACACTCAACTCCACTCTCACCTTCCCGCGGTAGACCCTGTTACGTTGAACAACCTTGGCGAAGATTGGGTGAAAACCCCAGTGGGAACCAAGGCCAACTAACTGACGAGAGATAGGGGGGGCTTGCGAGGCGAGCACGACGGCTCACAAGCTCAGTGGCTTTCAGAGGAGGAAAGTCACTAAGGTCAGGTAGCGGAGTCCGAGTCGGACGGTACGGTAGCGACCACAGTCCCAGTTAGGTGGATCACTCCCCACTCACCAGGACGTTTTGGGCAGGCGGGTGAGTTAAACGTCTTAACCCTTCAAACTAATATGATATGTTTAATACAATAAATTAAATCGATAGATATTTTTTATTATACGAGTATGTACATAGAATAGAATATACCCAGAAGACCCGGAACAAATATTTGCAGATCAAAACATTTGTACCAAGACGGGAATCGAACCCGCAACTTCCTGCGTCGTAGGCGGACCTTCGCTTCGCCCGCCGCACCACATCGGTCGTCATTAATGTGTGGGACAAATCTTTAGACCTGTTATCCTCAACGGATTGAGCCGTTTGGCAGACTTATGTAAGTTCAGTGAAAAAGCAATATAATAGTACCATCGACCTGGTCTGATGATGGAGACAGAAGAAGTAGGAACTCCTAAATAAAACGACTTATCCTCGTGTTTGGGTTCATTGGTCTTCAAGCATTTTGGTCCTGAACGGTTTGGGTTGAAATGTATCATGGATGTACCTAGGTTTGGACCTGGAATAACCCATTGGTTGCTTTTCAACCCATAAATCAGTTCCCATGGGATAGAAATAACATTAAAAAGTTTCCATGGGGCAGTAATTAGTTTTTTGTTGATGATTAACGTACCTACGCGTGCGGAACCGCGTCAGAAACTAAGTGATGTGATAGGCTTCCAACAAATTGAATGGAATGGGAATTTGGATTTCTGATCGACGCGTAAGTGTGGATAAGATGAATAATACACTTCCTAGCTCTAAATAAAACTCTAGGAATAGTTGATACTCAGCCAGCACTGAAATTTTGTAAAAAAAATAATCACATTTATGGCCTACAAAGAATTAAAGAACACGTAGTGCCACCTGTTTTCGTTTTCAAGCATCAATACTTTAATTTTTTTAACATTGCACCACGCCACCTATTACATTTCTGAGTAACTATTTAGTCACAACGCTTAGGAGCTCCTTTCGTAAGGAAGAGCTTCTACTGAAAGATAAGAGATGGCTCTGTATTAGTGTTCTTAAAAAACTCGGATAAAAATAAGAAATGAAAGTTAGAAATTAGGAAAATCGTATTTTATGAAAATTAGGGGAGGTAGGGATCATTGGACAGTCGGGAGGTGAGGTTTGGGCACCCCCTCTTAATTCGAAGACGGTTGTATTTTTTAATGTTTTTTTTAATTTGGTCATTAAAATCACTGCTCAGTTATAATTATAAACTACTAGCGACCCGCCCCGAGTTCGCACGGGTGCAATGTTGATACTAAATATAATACAGAATCGGCCCCCCGGCCGGTACCGCTGCAACCGCTATGTCCCTGCATTTTAATTAAATCTGTGATATCTTCGAAAATATTAATTTAAATTACATGATGTAAGATGGGGCCATATTGATCTATAATAAATGCACATTGTATTTAAGGTACTTAATTGGTTATGGATTATGCTGTATTGCTTATAATCGATTCGTAAATAAGCCATTATTTCGACGTCCGTGGTGCAGCGGGCGAAGGTCCGCCTGCGACGCAGGAGGTTGCGGGTTCGATTCCCGCCTCGGAACAAATTTGTGTACGATCTGCAGAAATTTGTTCCGTTGGTCTGGGTGTTTACTATGTATAATAAAAAATATCTATCTATGTAGTGTATTGTTTTAAGTACTTTTAACAGTTATCTAGTACCCATAACACAAGCTCTGCTTAGCTTGGGGCTAGATAATGCTGTGTGAATTGTCCAGCATTATTTATTTTTATTAATTTATTTATTTGTCGTAAAAAGTAAAGAATAAAAAATTTAATAGTGGGTTATCCCTAAGAGATAGACGTATACTCTCGCGGACTTTTTTGTAGACGTTTTTAATGTGTTCAATACTGTAGTACTACATTATTTGGATCTTTCTCGTAGGGTTAAGACAGCGTTTGCAAAGTAAGCGCAAAAAAATGTGTTTATTTACGACATCACATTAGAAACTTCTAAAGTTATCAGTGTTTCTCTACTATATTATGCATGTATTATACATTATAAACATTCCTCTTCAATCACTTTATCTATAGAAAAAACCGCATCAAAATCCGTTGGGTAGTTTTAAAGATTTAAGCATGCATAGGGACAGACAGACAGACAAACAGACAGCGGGTGCGGCTTTGTTTTATACTTTGTAAAGATTGGCCATCTCATTGAGTTGATAATGTTACAAGCCATTCGTGGCTTGGGGCACGTCAATGTGAATATTTCGTCGCGATTTCGGATTAACAAAAATAGGAACCGGCGTCAAAATATGTTTTTGTCTATTTATATTCCATTGTGTGTAGATTAACGTGTTAATTAAGCTGTACTTTAATCGCTTTAAAATATTTGATCAAACAAAATTTGCAAGTTAAGTTTAAAAAGTATGCAGGGGGAGCAATGGGCAGTTATTTTGAGGGAGGTTTGGGCATGCCAAATGTCCTTGAAAAAATAGTAAAAAATGTAATCTTTTCTGTATCTAAAAATAAAATTTTATAGCATAGCCCTAGTAGACTTACATCAAAACTATACAGCCAAAACTAAAAAGAAGCAATAAAATCAAGCATGGAAGCTCTACGTATATGCAAATTTAGATTTTTTTCAAGAAAAGTTTTATTGGAGTTTATGTGGAAAAGTGCCCCTACCTCCCCTACCTATGTTCACGTGTGTAAATTAGGAGAAAAACAATAAACTGGCAAAGCGCGTGTAGGGCCAAGCGCAGTGAGCTTATAAAAGCTCCGCATCATCACGTAGGTGTTGAATTACGTCGTGTAGTCTTAATGATTTTTTTCAGATAATTAGTTTTCATTTTTAGTTAGAGGAAATTAAAATACCTAAGCAAAATTAATAAAAGTATGTAGGTGGAGTTCCTTCTACAAATGAAAATGTACCTACAATTGAGTTTCCAAGGAACAATTTTGTAAATACTCCGAGCCAAAATAAACAAGCCACGCACAATAAACGCGTAGAGTCCTTTACCTACTTGTAGATTTCTACGAATAGGCGAGGTGCTACGTAACGTCTACGTTGCAATATTTTAAAATAAATAAGCCACGCACAATAAACGCGTAAAGTCCTTTACCTACTTGTAGATTTCTACGAATAGGCGAGGTGCTACGTAACGTCTACGTTGCAATATTTTAAAATAAACAAGCCACGCACAATAAACGCGTAGAGTCCTTTACCTACTTGTAGATTTCTACGAATAGGCGAGGTGCTACGTAACGTCTACGTTGCAATATTTTAAAATAAATAAGCCACGCACAATAAACGCGTAAAGTCCTTTACCTACTTGTAGACCCTCTACGTATAGGCGAGATGCTACGTGACGTCTACGTTGCAATATTTCAAAATAAACAAGCCATGCACAATAAACGCGTAAAGTCCTTTACCTACTTGTAGACCCTCTACGTATAGGCGAGGTGCTACGTAACGTCTACGTTGCAATATTTTAAAATAAATAAGCCACGCACAATAAACGCGTAAAGTCCTTTACCTACTTGTAGACCCTCTACGTATAGGCGAGGTGCTACGTGACGTCTACGTTGCAATATTTCAAAATAAACAAGCCATGCACAATAAACGCGTAGAGTCCTTTACCTACTTGTAGACCCTCTACGTATAGGCGAGATGCTACGTAACGTCTACGTTGCAATATTTCAAAATAAACAAGCCACGCACAATAAACACGTAAAGTCCTTTACCTACTTGTAGACCCTCTACGTATAGGCGAGATGCTACGTGACGTCTACGTTGCAATATTTCAAAATAAACAAGCCATGCACAATAAACGCGTAGAGTCCTTTACCTACTTGTAGACCCTCTACGTATAGGCGAGATGCTACGTGACGTCTACGTTGCAATATTTCAAAATAAACAAGCCACGCACAATAAACGCGTAGAGTCCTTTACCTACTTGTAGACCCTCTACGAATAGGCGAGGTGCTACGTGACGTCTACGTTGCAATATTTCCATCGGAAAGACTTCAACGCGCTTCGATTTGCAAATTATTGTCTCGCAATGATTTGTTCATGTTTCTTGAAAAGAAATCCGATAAATATTTTACAATCTATGTCCCAAAAACATATCTATGCAGGTAGGCAATGTACAATAGAATACCTATAACATTAGCTAAAGGTTACCCAGGTACTAGAATTTAACATTCTTAGCGTAGGTAGTTTCTAAGATGTTGTTACATCTGTATTTGAAACTAGACTCTGTCCGCGGCTACGCACGCATATTTTCGGTATAATTCTAAGTTAGGCTATGTTTTAAATGAACGCCAAATTTCACCTTGATCTTTTCCGTAGTTTTGGATATCCTAAGTAACAAAAATCACATTTCTCAAACTTTCGCGTATATAATATTAGTAGGATAGGATATTAAAAACATAGTTACGAGTAGTTTTAGTTTCTGACTGGTTTGATTTCATTTGGTTCCTCATGTATCAACAACTCCCTCCCAAAGCCCTCGGTAAAGGAAAAAATCAATAATTTAACTCAACCGGTTACGGCTTGTGCATTTAAAGGGGATGAAAGCATCATGGGGTGCGCAAGCGGTCCCCATTGTGCCAGTTTCATTTGTCCCAAACTCACAAAGCATTTTATTTTTTATCTCCTTTTACAACTTTCATTCTCAACAGAGATCTGGTTAGAATAAAGAAGTACCAGCATCAGTGAATCGCGAATTTGAATTCACAATGGAGATATTATCTGGACAGGTCACCCCCTGTGATGACCATGGTTTGACCCTTTGAACAAATAAAAAGCTCTTTTTATTTGCAACGGTAATTTGCGTTCCCATGCTGTTTATATATTGGTAAATGTATATTCAATGGATTATTCTTCCACTAAGATCGCTCATGCAAAATAACGGTTTTACAAAACAAGCTTTTGAATGAAAAGAGAGCTTTACAAACTTACCTAAAATCTCTATGTAGCTATAATAAATAGCAATATATCGTCCTAAACTGTGCTATAATGTATATTATAGCAAGATGAAACGATGTAATAATACATAGCCTTCATTTCACGATGGTTGGCCTACCCTACCTATTACCTGCCTAAGTAATTTGCATTTTCATTATAATTATACAGTCATTCATTGAATACCACAGACGATTATTCATTTGCTAAGGTCACTCATGCAAAGTAATGGTTTTTATTCAGGAACGGGTTTAGCTAAGTTTATCCACATGTCCTAGATTTCCTTACATTCGTCTTGTTTCCATGAAAATATCACGTGTTTTATATGACTAATAAAATAGCTAATTTTCAAGCTAGGCACTTGTCACATTTTAGAGTCTCAAAGAACAATATCTAACAAAGACACTGAGGAATCTGATACAAAAGCTAACACGTAGGTAGAAGTAAAAAGTATCGTTGCCAACACAGCCGTAATAGATTTAACGCATGAAGAATCATTGGTTCAATATTCAATAATAAAGCTGGCAAGCACTACTCACAATTTTTATGCAGGGTTCCGAACATAATGGTGTCAATTCAGATGTCGCCAAGGCTAAACTTATGTGACATGACTGAAAATGTTGACATCTCTTTCCAAACGATCGAAATAAAAAGGATGGCACCTTTAGTGCTGTCGAATTGGTTTAGTTTAGTTTTGGTATGGTAACATCCGAAAGACACCAATGTCCAAAATTATTTAGAATCATTTATTAATTTAAGTGTTAGAAAGTGAGTTACGCGTAGCAGGCAGATTCGTGATTGCAATGGACGTGTATAACCTAAAAGAAGGATAGTGCTGCCTTCTAGTAGGCCAGTTTAGTCGACGCTTACGACATCCAGCGTTGGAGGGGTCGATTCTTACGGTGCCACTGCCACGGCAAATTGATCCATAATTTCTCGATGAGTTAGCACCACAAATTAAGTACTATACAATACAAACGGGGCGATAGCCAAGTAGGGCATTACAGCCACTCAAAAAAAGCGTACTAAGTCACATGCCTGAAACTTCTGCTGCAGACGAAAAGAACAACATATCCTAGACTTTAACATGCACCCATCGAGGAACCCCAAAAGCATTCTCTAGTGCCATCTGCCAACCACCCTACACAGGGGCTGAAAGGGCCAGCTGTCAGCGCACGCGCACACAATGCAAGCGAGCAATGAACTCACGACCCTTCATACCATACCACACGGGGCTTTACCGTTTCACCTTTATTGATGATATGGATTGTTGAGAAATGGTCTGTAACTACCGAAAATGCGATTCAAGACTTGACAAGCTGCAATGCTCTTTTATGAATCGAATTAAGAAAACTTGTGCTTTATGAGATGAAAATGCTGATGTGATAGTGTCGCAGTTACTGCCCAGCCTTAGCGGTGCAACACGCAAAAGATACAAAAGAGAAGCCAGATTGTTTTCAAACGAAGTTTACAAATTTAATTTGTGTCATCCAAACTTTAAAGCTATCATTTTATCTAAAGAAAGTGCTCAGGCGCGTGCGTCAATGTAAACGTACCCTAAAGCTCATTTCAGTTTGTTGATGTCTTTCAAAGTGACAAAGACCTTTACTTTTGAAGCGTTAGATCTTGACAATAAATGACGTAGGAACAGCTGATGCAAACAGCTGATCGTGTGTCGGGATATTACCGGCCAGGTGTGTGCGCCTGCGCATAGACAAGGTTAAGAATACAGCGTTGAACTGATTTAGGTACTCGGAAGTGAGAATGGAAATATAGGCATTTTGGTAACATGCAACAACGATTCTAAGGCTTGCGTAAGGATATTTAAGTGGCTAATGTGTTAATTAGTGAGTGAGATAGTAGTAGAAGTAGCTTTGTAATAACCTAGGTTAGATCTAAGATCTAACGATCGATATAAATCTATTCGGATGTAACATCTCGTGTAATTTTGGTAGAAATACAATTAGGTAAGTTATTTTAACCACAAATTATAAAGCAACTAGAATATGCCCGCGGCTTCGCACGCGTTGTTTATATGGAAACGTTTAAAGGTGATTTATATCCTATGGGAACTGATTTATGGGATAAAAAGGAGTCTAGTTTGATTCCAGGATTAGAATTACCTGTCTGCAAAATTTCAGTCCAATCTGTTCAGTAGTTTTGGCGTGAAGAGGAACACTTGGTCAAGTCGATTGCTACAAAATAAAATATTGGTACAAAAGTTATTAACCTAAGCCTATTAGAAACAAGATCATTTGCAGTTTCTTTTATCATTGAAATAAGGTGTGGAGAAGATTAAAAGGAAGTAAAAATCATTTTCCCTACACAATCATAACCTACGGTTGTTGCTTCAGCAGCATCGGGACCAATAACAAACAACACCTTAAAGTTGGCTTTGCGGAAAATTCGACAAAAACAATTCGACTAACGATTAAAATAATTCGTTTCAACGACATAAACAAAAATATTTTAAGTTAACATTATGGCTCTGGGTGCAATCATACATAAATTACATTGTTTTTCAGTCGAATTGTTTTAATCTAATTGTATCAGACGAATTGTTTTACTAGTATTTTTCCGTCGACGAAAAGATGCCGTTATCACTTATGGCTTTTCACCATAGAGAGTGGTAGGCGTAGGTAGTTACTAGTTAGTCGAAATTCGGCTAGGAGAACTTCATTACCTATAAATCTCTACAAAGACTACGAAGCGTTACCTACTAGTATACAGCTGGTCGCAAGGTTCTCTAAGCATAAGCGCTTTTTGGGCTTTTATCATATAAGTTAAAGATGCGCGACTGTGAATGATTTCATTCGAATTATTCGACTTCACAAATCATTCGAACCATTCGAATGACAAGGGCAAATTAGTAACTAATTTGATTAGTAATGGAGACTGCATGAGTCGCGCAGTCGAACTCAATTCGTTATTCGACGCCTCGATTAATTCGTAGAGGCATTAATAATTATTAATTAGTACAATACAATACAATACACAAATACTTTATTGTACACCAACAAAAATACAATAAAAGAGACATTAAATAAGACACAAGTACAATGGGCGGCCTTATCGCTTAGAAGCGATCTCTTCCAGGCAACCTTTGGATGGAAAGAATTATGTGAATTTAAGAAAGGCAGGGGTGTACCAATAATAAGCAATCATAATATAATATAATAATAAATATTGACAATACATATTATAAATACATAAAAATAAGAACAACTTAAATAAATACTCAACTATATAGGTAAATACATAATAAACATACACATTATACATACATACATACATACATACAAGGCATATAGGTAGGTAAAAAATATACTACATAGATATATAATAAATAGATAGTACCAACATTCACTTTTTCGATAGGAAAAACTCCTTAGTAGTTGTCATTCGACTTTGAAAATTAGTATATTACTAAAACTCAACTCGAATGAGTAAATTAGTAGTTGTAGATCATTCGACTAGCTAGCCAGATCATTCGCAGTCGCACATCTTTAATATAAGTGGTCATGCCCAAAACCCCCACAGATCGCAGTTCGGTGGTAGAATTATTCAGCAGAAGGCGCTACTGACCGCACCCGGTGGATATCCCTTAGTCGCGATTCTTACGTCACCCGCTTATAGAGTTGGGTTGGTGCAAATTCTAAGCCCGGCTAGCCTCACATGAATGTCCACTTGAAATCGAAACCATCTCAAAATCAGGAAATAGCTATAAAAGGAAACTCTCTGTCAACTGTTTACACTTACAGTATGGCAGAGGAAGCGTTCGTTCCACATACCGTGCAAGAACAATGGTTCCCACAGCGTCACTGAGTGTATTTACGTAATCTGCGCCGGAGTACGCATTTCGATCGGGTTTCCTGACGTGCGATACACGAGATAACACTATAAATTTATGTTATTGCTTACAGGTGGGCTTAATTAATTGTTGATAGAAAGGTGAACTGGACGCGTAGGACAAAAAATGGCCACAATTGGATGACAATAGAGAAGAATGGAAGGTGGAAAGGGAGGCCTTTGCCCTGCAGTGGTATCATGCAGGCTCTTAATAATAATAATAATTAAGAAAGCCATTTTTTGAAGCCGTTTAACAATAAAGTTAAGATGTTTTTTATTGAAAACATGTCTGGTATTGTTTTCTTTTGAGGTATCATTTACGAGGATAGCTTGAAATTAGGGCCTACAAATAGCCAGATAAAGGGACTTTTTTAAATATTTATATTTTACTTAAGTGGCATTTTAGCATTGTGGGTTTGATTTCTAAATGTTTTTTATCCATATAAATGTACCTATTTGTACTTTATGGATTAGTTTAGCTACCCGTAGATAGTTAGCAACAGTCTGCAGTAAGCTCAATTGTTCAAATTGTAAATATTTGTTCTTATTTGTTTATATTTTATTATTTTAATTTAATATCAATAAAGATTATCACTTGTACTGAGTCATACAATCTTTATTAACAAAGAAAATGTAGACTGTTGCAAACAATCTACAGATAGCTTGCAACATATAACAATACTTAGTTATAAAATTTGGGATACCTAAGCACAGAAAATATAATACGTTGGTATAAATAACACCTATCAATTGATTAATTTATTTTATTTTATTTTCAAACATTTTTCAATTATATAAATTGTTTTATTTTATTTATATATTTAAGTTGGTAATAAATTACGCAGTGAAAGATTGTAACAAAAGTATTTCGTATAATATACCTATTAACCTAATAATACCTCTTAATGAACCCGGTGAGAACAAATGTCTAGTTAAACCTAACATAGGCTTTAAACAATGACAGGTGTCAATCTAGTCTAAGGGTTAAGGCACTTCTAACCGAAATTTAATGTTGTTTTTTATCTGAATAAATAATTCTATTCTATTAAATTGAGTCAGGGCCCACTCCCATCGAGTCATAGATCAAATCAAATCAAAAACTCTTTATTTTCATATAAACAACAAATGTACACTTAGAAAAGGTCAAATTATAAAACTAAACACTGACACGGAAATAAAGCGATATTTTTTTATTTCTGTCGCTTCGGTATGTATACTAAAGTAAAGAAGCGACGAAGAAACCTTTAGCCTGTTAGTTGTTATTTTTTTAGTTCATAGGTGGTACCAATGAGCTCTGAATCCTAATCTCTTCCACGCCTGAACGCTTCCGTGGAGGTCATGCCTACATTAACTACAGCTACAGTACCTATTCATAAAACTAAACTAAAGTTATACATAAAAATTTGTTATTGCGAATCCAAACTATAGGTTACCAACAGAATTGCAAGAAGCGCAAACATTTATTCAGATGGAGGTCGACCTCAAACAACCTACAACCATTTTAGACAAGTTTATGCTAGGAATATAGGTAGTGCTAACTGTGCACTAGCACGGCTATCATTGATTACTCTCATTCTTCATTACCTACCTGTTTGCTTTCACCTAAATTCAAACGGGTAGTGTTAGCAAAACGCTGAAATACAGCGCTGAGCAGCAATCACTCAGCACATGCTGAGCCAAAACCTATATCCAACATCTATTATATACTAATATTAAAAAGAGGAAATATTTGTTTGTTTGTATTGAATAGGCTCCGAAACTACTGGACCGATTTGAAAAATACTTTTACCATTAGAAGCCCACATTATTCCTGATGAGCATAGGCTACTTTTTACCGCGGGAAAGTGCATCATTCATACGGGAAAACGGGTAATAGGACAACGGGTAGTAAGAATGCAGGTAGTATCTACTATTATATTTCGGCACAGCAGCATCATGAGGGCAAAACTCAATTTGACATTTGTGTAATTTCGTATAAACCTCCTTATTCTTTGTTTAGTTTTGTATGCTTTCTATATAATACCTAATAGTAAATGCCATGTACGAAATAAATGTATATTAAATTCTAATTTTTTTGAACCATACTGCATCTAAAGTAGATAAAACTTTGATTCGAAAACAATAAATCATAATCATTTCATCAAAAACGATTATCAAATTGTGTTCGAAAGTGGTACACGTGGCATGCAAAAGAAATAAGGAGAATATAAACCTACTACTGAATGTTAATTATTATTTAATTTTAATTGAGAATAATACAAATCTGCTAACTTTACTGACACAATAGAGTCGCTTATAAACGGGCAAGTTTTGTTAATTTAATGTCTCTAATTTTAATATAATTATTTAAATTTACTTAGGTACCTAGATAAGTTTTAACTACATAATATTATAAGACATTTGTGAACCAAAAATTTCACACCACACATAATTATAACAACTATGTACTATAATTACATGTATTTCAAGCAATAAATTATTAATTTACCTTTCAATGTAGTTTTTATTTAAAATCTACGGTTGAGGAACTCGTCGACCGTGTAGAAACATCCTTCCAGCAGGAGTTGGGTAAGGTCACTTTTAAATGGGTTTAACCTCTCGGATGCCTTCATTTCGTTAGGTAAAGAATTGAATAACCTGGTGACCTGATCTGCTACAGTGTCTTGCAATGTTTAATCTAGGACAGAAAGGTACCTCCAAATCCTTTTAGCTTTCAGTCGAGCAGTCATTTGCTCTAGGATTTCATTTGTCTTTTTTTAACCCCCGACCCAAAAAGAGAGGGGTGTTATAAGTTTAACGTGTCTGTCTGTGGTATCGTAGCTCCCAAACGGATGAACCGATTTTGGTTTAGTTTTTTTTGTGTCATAGATAATTTTATCCCGAATGTTCTTACCTATTTTTCATGAAAATCTGTCGGAAGGTTTTTAAAATTTTTAATTTTTTTTTTTGATAAAAATCAGTCATCAATAACAGTAAGTATTTAAATACTAGGCACCGTAAGTATAGTCCAACTTCCTAAACAGTTCTTTGCCTTTGCATGACTCCCACGAAGGCATACGCAGCATTGTCCATTATAGTACCTACTTTTACTAAGTGCTACTTATTGCCAAGTTAATCGAAAAGGTGTGACAAATACTTAGGTACCTTTACTGTATTCACATTATTAATCTTATCTATACATGCCTGACTACATTCACTAACAAAATGCAGTAATGGGTTACCGAGCGATAAAAACGTTCAAAAGTACCATAGCAGTTACCTACCTACCGTAAAAGAATTTCAAGTGATAACAGTCGCGCCGTGCTACGTTTGGAGTGTTGTTAATTATTTCGCGAAGACTACCGATGCGATTGTCCCTTTGATTGTACAGGAGGAACAACTGTGATAACGAGGCATATCATTAAGCTCGTGGAGGGTAGCAAGCAGCAGCACGGCGGCAGGGCACGCAACGCATGTGGCCAGGCAGACGGGTGCCGACGCATCTGGTGACGAGGGGGGCGCGGCGGGGGCTAAAATTAGTACCGGAGCGCCACGTGCGCCGGCCGCGACCGAGCATCAGTTCGCGTTCAAGCACCACACCGACCGGTCGCTCCCGCCGCGCCACCACTCCACACTTTACCGACGATCCTTGCGACCGCGAGCTGAACGTGAGCCCGCAACCGCGCCATCTATACATCATCAGTGACAGTGATCCCGGAGTGCAAGGAACGCCGCCGCGACGGAGGCTGTGCAAGGCATGCTGATGGCGGGCGCTCTGCCGGCCGAGTCCGAGGGACTCCTGGCCCTAGGCGCACTGCCCGGCCAGAAGGACACCACATGGACCAAACTATTCGTCGGAGGACTCCCATACCACACCACGGACAAAAGCTTACGGGAACACTTCGCGGTATACGGAGACATCGAAGAAGCAGTAGTCATCACGGATCGACAGACCAGCAAGAGCAGAGGATACGGCTTTGTGAGTTATTCTGACGTATTTCACGACTGAAAGCATTGTGCAGTTGTATTGACACGTAAACCTTTGTATGCCCCAGCGCAGTTGAATGTTGGCTATGAAACAGCAGTAGGTATCGCACGGTTAGCGGCGCGTTATCGCACCTTGCTACCTACAATGCCTGCTGTATGCCGGCTAACTATATGATTATATCGCAAAATTACATCTAGCACGGAAGTTGAGCTGGTTTCACACAGGTGTATTGTGCGTCTAGTCAAACTAATTGGAGTAGGGTATTGTTAGGGCTTCAGATGAACGTTTATACAGATGAGGTGAGCCTTGAAATTGTATTTAAACTGTTGCCTTGGGCTAAGGTTGTGAACAGACTTGAGAAGAATTAGTAGTGCTTAAAGTCCACTGCGAATCCATTTCAGCAACAATCGCTGCGTGAAAAATGAATTGGATGCACAGCGTTTTGTTCATTACGTGCACTGCCTGCATAAATGTTAATACGTATTTTCTATAATGAAATGATTTTAGTGCCCACAGGTGTACCTACCCAGCTTAGCTGTATTAAGTGTAATGATTTTTCTAAGCTAACATTCCAAATGGAACTTACCTATCATTGTTTACGTTTGCACGAAGAAAGTAGCTACAGGTAACCCTTTTCTACGTAAACAAGAGCTTGTGATATGTACTTATGAACTTTACGAAGGCCATTCCCAATATCCGATGTATCCCTTGTTGTCGGCTTTTTACACAATCAATACCTATAATAATTCTTTGCAATTTACAAAAGCTACAAAAATGTAATCCACAGATTCAATAATAGGAAATATAGGAATAGGAATGCCATTAGTGCACTATGTAGTTACCACCTACATAATTATTATGCATTTACAGCCATCAAACAACAATAGAACTTATGATACCTAGCAATAGTACCTGTTTTCAGTGGTAGGTAGGTAGATACAAGAAAACGGAAAAATACTTGTCTTTATATTGCATTGCACAGTGGTACCGCCCATAGGACATAATTCAAAAAAAAACTTGTCAGCTACCCTCAATTTAACTACCTTTAACGATTAACCGATAAACGAGCTACCCTAAAGTATAAATATTCTACCCATTTTACCTAATAATCACAACATTTTTGACCTCCGAAGTTAACACATTATTACGTTGCACTCGCCTTATCAGTAACTCACTAACAGGCATTGTTTTTGTGACGGTGAATTCTCGGAATTGCATTGTTTTTGAGTGGTTTTGTGACATGGATTTCCAAGATCAAGGTATGTTTTCACTATTAAGATATAATAATAAATTTTATTTGACATTATTATGAAGAGTTTTTACGTGCTACGTCATACAGGATTTCTACCAAATTTTTATCATAATTGTAAACTTTACATAGACTTACAATTAACTTGCTACATTAAGCTACTATTCTCACCTATCTTAAATTATAGATCAAACTGTCTATTTTGAGAATGTAAAGGTTTTATCTGCAGACGTTTGCAGATGTAGCTGCTATACAGCCTCTACGACTGCGTAGGCTATGGCGTAGAACGGTCAACGAGAAATATGTACCTTAAATTTTTAAATTTTCTTTTCAGGTACTTTTATTAAATGTACATTTTCAAGTATGCATATCTTTGAGATATGGTCTGCCGTACCTGGAGCTGTTCTTCAAAAACATCAACACGTATTGCAAACGATTCTAGCTTCTCTGGGTGAGGTCCAGAATCTAGATATTAGTAACTTAGGTAGTAGAATACTAAGTTTATGTAAAAGTATTGAAAGATACTGGAAAACAGTTGCTAGAAAAAAATCTGCATTTTTGCACAAGTACTCTGATTGGCTAAAAGAAATTGAATGTGTCGAATTAGTAAGAAGTAATGAGCAGTGCATTCAAGAAAACACGAACGAGCCAGAAGGGCCGTCTAGGGGACGCCCCAAGAAAGATTTTTCACAATTGTGTAAGCGCTCGAAACGTAGAAGATTGGCAGAATTATCTCAAGAAGATGACTCGGCTGTAAATACACTACTCAATACTTCTGACAAGTCTAGTACGAGCTTAACACTGAATATAACTGCGCGACTTTTGGTACAAGAATATCCGTGGTATAATCTCCCAGCTTCCGTCCACAAAGTCCTTATTCATGGTGCTAAGGTGGCACAGTATGCCTTATTATCCATCGGAGAATTATCCGAAGAGGCAGCCGAAGCGAACAATAAAAATTATAAGGCCTTCAGACGAGATCATACAAGAAAAATGTCGCGAGAACTTACGAATAAGGACTTACTAAACAGACTTTTACTCAGCTCTGATCCATTTATCTCTGGTCTTCGGAAACTTCCCCGTAAGAAAAAAAGCATATTCTCGAGGCAGGTTTTAGATTTATTACAAATTTAGTTTAGATATAAATTAGGTTGATTGTGGTAGTATTAAGTTTCTTGTGTTTGAAATAAATTTTGTTGAAGTTTACTTGCTTTTTGTTTAATATAACATGTATAAAATATACAAAGATTTCATATATCTATACTTATAATAAAACTGTAACAGGTCCAATTCTGTACATTGAAGATATTTTGAAAATTTTTTTTGGAG
Organism: Eupithecia subumbrata; assembly: GCA_949316285.1. NCBI lineage: Eukaryota > Metazoa > Arthropoda > Insecta > Lepidoptera > Geometridae > Eupithecia > Eupithecia subumbrata. The sequence goes on along the minus strand of OX438644.1, from coordinate 23,466,846 downwards.
GGCACTCTATTATCGATACTGAAGCCAAAACTGTAATTTTTTTCATGTCTGTCTGTCTGTCTGTCTGTCTGTCTGTCTGTCTGTCTGTCTGTTTCTTAAACGCGCATCACGTCGAAACTACTGAAGGTATTGAAATGAAATTCGGCATGATTTTAAGTCATATTACGAGGAAGGACATAGGATACTTTTTATCCCGGAATTCAGTCAGGTTCCCTTGGGAGAGGGGATGAAAGTAAAATATCTTCACCGCGCATCACGTCGAAACTACTGAAGGTATTGAAATGAAATTCGGCATAATTTTAGGTCATATTACGAGGAAGGACAGAGGATACTTTTTATCCCGGAATTCAGTCAGGTTCCCCTGGGAGAAGGGATGAAAGTAAAATTTCTTCACCGCGCATCACGCCGAAAGTACTGCATGAGTTGGAATGAAACCTAGCACGATTTGATTTCATACTACAAGGAAGGACATGGGATACATTTGATCCCGCAATTCAGTAAGGTTCCCCTGGGAGAGAGGATGAAAGTAAAATTATTTAACCGCGCATCACGACGGAACTACTGAATGAATTCGAATGAAACTCGGCATAATTTGAGTTCTACTCTTTGAGTACGAGGAAAGATACATTTATCCTGGAATTAGTAAGGTTCCCCTGGGAGAAGGGATGAAAGTAAAATTCCTTCACCGCACATCACGCTGAACTGCTGAATAAGTTGGACTGAATTGGTATGATTTGATTTCAAACTACAAGGAAGGACATGGGATACATTTTATCCGGTTCCCCTGGGAGAGAGGATGAAAGTAAAATTCCTTCACCGCGCATCACACCGAAACTGCGGAATGAGTTGGAATGAAACCTGGCACGATTTGAGTTCATACTACAAGGAAGGACATGGGATACATTATATCCTGGAATTCAGTAAGGTTCCCCTGGGAGAGAGGAAAAAGTATAATTATTTAACCCCGCAACACGACGGAACTACTGAATGAATTCGAATGGAAGTCGGCACGATTTGAGTTCATACTACGGGGAAAGATATATTTTATACCGGAATTCAGTAAGGTTCCCGTGGAGGGGGATAATAGTCAAATTTCTGGGTCGCGCATCACGCCACAAGTACAGAATGAAATCAAATGATGCATTTTATCTGGGATATCAGTAGGCACGGTTCTCTTGGGAGAGGGGATAAAAGTCAAAATGTGTTCTTTGTTGTAATTCATTAACGCGTCGCCGATTTCATGCATCCTTTTTAAGTGTTGCAAGATCGAATTTGACTAAATCAGTAGAAAGTCGAGTAGAAAATCAGTTCATTGAAACAAAAAAATCAGTAGAGAAAGGGTAGGTAAGTTCCTATCCATGTATTATTCCAAGACGCACCCATTAGTTAGGGTTCTACCTTAGCAGGTAGAAACCTAACTAATGAGTGCGTCAATGCCTATTTCAGGCAAAGTAAAATGTACAAATGGTCCATGCAATATTCATGAACATGATATTTGGTGGTTTAGCTGGTCCAGTTAGGTAACTGTACCACCGAAGTATGGTTGGAGTAAGTGGTCAAATTAAACTAACTGGACCACAGAAAAATATTTTTGACTGTGGTACACAATCAACTGTACCTACCTAATAACGAAAAAAAATTACGGTGGTCCAGTCAAATGGATCAGGAGCCCAATTCTGTAATACAATGGCTTCACTATGATAATGTAATCGTCGCAGAATCATTACGTAGAATCTTTAGATTAATAAAACTCCAGATAGTGCGTGCGAGATAACGCGCGTCTCTACATCTGCATTCATCATAATTTCTTTAATCTTAGGTAGAATACCAAAACGTGTCATTCCGTGACGTCTGTGACGTCCCTGTCATAGTGAAGCGATTAATTTAGCAGAATAGGGCCCCAGCTGAACGGAACCATGAGTAAGAAGTGAAACGAGTATGACACTTCTTAACACTAACGCTGGCCGAGTCGTAGCTGAAAGTATTGTCGATAAAGAATGGGATTGAAGATGACAACATGCTATCCGCCGTAGACCCCACACGATTTATACACTATTTAACTAGGTACCTAAATAAAGATTCTTATATTAAAAGTGTAACAGGTCCAATTCTGCGCATCGAAGTTTTTTTGCACGGCGGCGTATGTATATGAGAGAAACTGTGGTGAAATGTGAACTTAATTAGTCGGCAGGTATGGCAATCGCGAACGAAGTCGCGGGTACAGCTAGTCTATATATATAAAAGAAAGTCGTGTTAGTTACACTATTTATAACTCAAGAACGGCTGAACCGATTTCGCTGAAAATTGGTGGGGAGGCAGCTTAGAACCAGGAGACGGACATAGGCTATGTTTTATCCCGGAATTACCACGGGAACGGGAACTACGCAGGCGAAGCCGCGGGCAGCAGCTAGTATATAATATATATATATATACTATATATATATAATATAACTATAACCCCTTCATAAAAAGCATTGATATCATATTCAGACGCATTTCCAAACGAGGGCAATAAATCTATAACATTGATTAAATAAATGTAAATAGCAAAAGTACATATTCTAAAGTTCATCCTATATTATGTTATAAATTTGGTAAATTAGGGTATTAATGTACACTTTAGAAGTCTTTTTTATTAATATCTCTAAAGAAAAATCACAAATAACAAAGTTATGTATTTATGTCCGCGCTTGTAGGGCGCTGGTACCACCGATTGACAAAATGAGGCATTTAGTTTCGTTGCAGGGTGCAAGCCCGTGGGAAATGAATCACAACCCCATTTTCAATTCGTAGGGTGCCAGACACACTGAGGGAGGGACGCGTTGCACCCTCTGCGACATCCATATAGCTGGAATAATCGCAACTCGTAGCTGGCAACACTTGCAAACGACGCGACGACGCTTTGGGCAAATATGATTTCTCAAATCATTTATGGAAAAGTATATCATTACTTTTTATTTAAATACAATGTTTTTAAGGATAGGTTCTTTATACGGCGCAGGGTTTCTATAAAAGCATAATTTTTAAAATGCTTGTTTTTATGTAGGTAATTTAACTAAGCACAGGAATTGCATTGCTTGCCTGCATTAGCAAGTTTTATTAAAAAGATAAAGTATACGTCATCTTATAGTGGGTACTTTATGTAGTAAACTTTCACAAGCTGCATGGATCTTATTGATTCTAAATTAAACAAGTAAAATTTTAATAATTCAGAATTTCACTGAAAGTTCTTAAAACTGAACCTTGTCTCCTTAGCCATAAAGATCAATACAAGATAATTGTATGCTTGTACTAAATACCCGAGAGCACAAGCAAAGGTTCGTGATAAAGTACCAGTTCTGAACAAAAGAGTGACATCCGATAGGCACACTCAAGTCTATTCAAGTCACTGTTCACTCATTCCAGTTTAGACTCAAACTCGAGTTACAATGTTACTGGCTATACATACCGCTAAGCCGTTGGTACTGCGCCTAACCTCTCCCCGGTCGGTCTGCCGTCCCACCGGATTATGAGAGATAGGGAAAGTACCTGTGTTTGCGCAGACACTTAATAATGTGTCCTGTGCACCTGGCTAGTCTCCGTTGAGACTGGCTGCCGTGTCCGAAGAATTGGCTAGGAGGAAGTCATCAATCATCATTTATCTTTACTTAAGTACTAGATCGGCTAAGGTACTTTGAGGCTAGAAGATGCTGTGCGGAAACGTCCTGCACTATTATTGTTAACTAGATTGTGCCCGCAATTTCGTACGCGTTGATTCCGGGATAACGTTATTTGTATACCAAGGGAACTGGTTCAGGAGATGAACAGGTTAGCCTGTGTGTTATTTCAGGTCTGGACCTACATCTATGCAAAATTTCAGCCCGATCCGGTCAGTAGTTTTGGCGTGAAGATGTGAAAAACGTACAACCGTCCATCCAAACTTGAGCGTTTATAATATAAGTGTGATCTGATCACATTGATCACAGACCTCTTCATAATATTTTACCAGCTGAACCGACAAACGGTCCGTGTCCCATCCAGTCCAAAAATCCCATTGAGAAACATTTTAATCACACCAAACTTTCTAACTGTTCGGGCATTCCCTTAAAACTTGTCTAGACTATCACGAACTAAACTTTTACAAAAATAAAATATTTCCCAAAAAAATATAATAGAAACACCTCTAGATAACATTAATCTAATTAATATACTTATGTTTTAATTTTAAATTATAACTTGTATTATTTATTTTAATTAAGATTAACATTTATGATTAACTTGACCTTGATATAACTATTTGATCCTATCTATTTTAATTTAAACTCAATTTTGTCATTTTGTATATAAATTATTTTGCAGTGCCCCGCACTGCAGGGTACATAGTACCTAATATTGTCCTAAACTAACATTAAGACCTAACCTATTTACATGGACCTGCATGTGCGCAAAAAATAAATAAAAACAAACAAATTATATATCTCACTGAAAGAAGCTCATGGTTAAAACATTAAACGGTGGGGTAAAACCATTGAGTTAATATCCCAACTCAATAGATAACCACCACCGAAACCGATCTCGAAGTCATAAAAGATAAAAAAAAACCCGATTCCATAATTTAATAACGAACGATAATACTGTACCGAATTAATCAAGCTTATCTTATCTTCAGCTAAACTAAACAGCGATTCATAGCCGTGAAGTTGGCGAAATCATTTTACCTTTCCCGTGTTATCGTATGGCCGTGGACAGTAATCTGACTATAAACGTATCTTTATTAAATTATCAGTACTTAAACCCGTTTTAAGCAATAGGGTAATAAGGGTCCGGCGACGGATGAATTTCCCATACAAACGTAGTACCAAAATGATTTGTAATTTGAGAATGTTTTCATCGTGGTTTGCTATTATTTGTGTTAGAATAGTGTTTATACAGGTTCCTGCCATAATTTTTTTTCAAAATACTTATCTAGACAATTACTAAGACAACATTCATTTTATGATGTATAAATGCGATTAGGTTTAATTTCATTTCAGAAAGGTATTTTGAAAAAAAATTGTGGCAGGAACCTAGATAAATACTATTTTAATACAAATAATAGCAGACCATAGTGAAAATATGCTCAAATTAAAAATCATTTTGGTATTACGTTTGTATGGGAAATTCATCCGTCGCCGGACCCTTAAATACACGTTATGTCTAGACATATACATGCATATACGATGCAGACACACAATTCACATTATCATGATCCGTACGTAAGTACGTAGGTCAGAAGCAATACATAAAAACATATTTTTATACTCTTGGCCTAGCACACATTTGGCCAAGAGTATTAGAACACATAATCCCGAATACGCAAACATAACTCAGCACGTCTCAAGTCCTGATGCTTACGACTTGAGACGTGCTTAAATGTGACAGACTTAAGAACGTCTCAAATGACGAATTTTTGACAGATTTTTACGGAAAACTGTCAAAAAATCGCGACTTGAGACGTGCTTAAATCTGAGTTGCGTTTGAGTATTCGGGGGTTACAGACTTTGCAATGGAATGGTGTATCTCACACTCACGTAAATAAAGTTTGGATGGATGGATAGATGGATTTTTGTTACTTCTTCACGCCAAAACTACTGAACGGATCGGGCCGAAATTGTAATGTATGTAGGTCTAGATTTGGAACAAAACATAGTTAAACTTTTATCCCTTAGATCAGTTCCTATGAGATATAAGTGTTAGTAACTGCTGTATTTCACGCCAGATACAGCCTCTAGATGAGTCAAGTCGTGGACAGAAGTTAGTATAGTATCCAATTAATCAATTAATGTGAAGTTTGCATATTGAAGATGACAATGTAAAATAATAAGTAGGTGCTTTTGAAGTGCCTTAATACTCAAGCGATAAGAAAACATGAGGTTTAACAATTACTGTAATTACAAACATGTTTGTTAAAGGTATAGGTAGGTACTATCGGTACGATACAAAATTGTAAGTTAATGAATTATTTGTTCAAGAAACATTACTAGAAACAATAACATTAGTATTATTGTTTCTAGAGGTAAGAAGGCGTGAATGGGCATCGGAGAAACAATGGGCGGGTCCGAACCGCCTCCTCTACGAGCTACGGCGTAGACGTCTACGAAATGCTACTAGTGCTCCTGCGACTTGGCTTGTTTTCTTTTGCTAGCAAAAAGTATTTTAAAAGTATAACTAAGGCGTTTTCTTGTTGTCAAGAAACAGCTCGAACAAACTAAATAGAGGGCGCTTTTTTTCGTAGGGCCGCCGCCGCCGGTTCGTCTTAGTTTGTATTGTAGGCAGAGATGCGAAGTTGCTCTTTTTTGTCACCATCGCATCTCTGTATACAGAATAAAACTTTTAGAGGGACATTAAAAATAAGCTTATGATAGGTATCACAAACTGGCCAATCGATTTTTGAAAATTCCTTCGTTGAACAGAATACTAGGATAAAATAGGCGAGGGCGCTGATTTGGGTCGGGGTAGCGCCTTACTCCTTTCTATTAGGTTTAAGTTAAATATGGGTTTTTCATTTTTAGAAACGCCGCATTCTAAATAGTCTATAAAACAGAGCGAAATCTGGGTAAGTCCGAATTTAAGCTCCAGGAGGGCTACTTAAACGTGGACCAATGCCAAAAAACCCAAGTTCTGATAATTTTAATAGGAATTTGATAGGCTTAATATGTCGTCATGAAAACAAGCTTAATAAATCATTTTTCATTTTTCTTTCATCACGGATTATCGTGTACTAGGGCCGCCGGTCGGATATTTCGCCACGCCAGCCTTAACGACATCATCAGGCGGGCCTTTGTCACCGCTAACGTACCAGCTATTCTCGAACCGAATGTTCTGTTACGTGACGATGGTAAAAGGCCCGACGGTATGACACTAGTCCCATGGGAGTTGGGGAGGCCCATTGTGTGGGACGCTACATACGTCGACACACATGCGTCATCCCATCTTCCGAGGACATCCGTGAGGGCAGGCGCGGCGGCAGATTCGGCCGAAGATCTCAAGAGGCGCAAATATGCAGGTCTCGACAGAGCCTACACATTTGCTCCTCTTGGAGTAGAGACCCTAGGTCCGTGGGGTACCGAGGCTCTTCGGGTTTTTAAAAAAATATCTGAGCTTCTGGTCGAAGCGACGCGTGATCCGAGAACTGGTCAGTATCTGGCACAGCGCATGAGCATTGCCATACAGCGGGGCAATGCAGCCAGCGTCTTGGGCACGCTTCCGGCTGGTATTGATATGGATCAGTTGAGCTACCTGTAGATTGTTTGCAACATACTGCAGTTAGCTCAATTGTTTCAATTGTAAATACTGATTATATTATAATTTTATTTGTGAATAAAGGAAAAAAGTATAAAAATTAGAGTTTACCATTATCACAGTAACTTAGGAAAAACACGTATAAAGCCGTAATTAGTAGAACCAAATACCTAACAAATAAAAGAACAAAATAGTACTATTTTTTATGTTTTTTAAGTACCTACCTATTGAATATCCGGATTCTAAAAATAAAGTCAGTTAGAGGCCTGAATAAGTCTGGTAAATATTACAAAATGTTAAGCAAAAATACCAAAAGCAATTACAACTTCTTTATAAAAAAAATCGAATTTCATAAAATATCTTATTGGTAAAGCATTAGGACATGTCTAATTGATTGTTACTCGAGCTGTCAAAAAGAAAATGAAGGCATGGACGGCGTTAACTTCATTCAGTAATTTATAAGCAAGATTTATTCTTCTCACGTATGTAAACTGAAGCAAAAAATCTATTCGCAACTGCTTAAAGTTTAGAAAGAGTATAAAACCTTCAACAATATTTGATTGCGTTTGTTTCCATTCGATAGTTTTCTTTATCGGCTCGCCTAACTTCAATTTATACGCTTTAATAAACATACGTGGCTTGGTTGCTATAAAAGCAAATCGGTTTATTGAACCATTCGGCGTGGTTAATTTCTACGTTAAAATACCATTTTGCCATTTGCATACATATACTATGAGGTACCTAAATTAAAGAATTCGTATATTCTAGCTAATTCTAGAAATATAGAATCTGCTGGTTTCTAGACCTCTTTTGGTTTCTTTCTTATTTTTTGTTTTGGTTGTTTGGTATGTTGACGTAGTCGATTTAGTAGACCTCTTTTACATATCTTTATCAATAATTGCAGGGTGTGTTAATCTACATAGATAAGATAAAACTTGAGAGTCGTATGCATGGTCATATCCCTGACATTCAGAATAATTTGGATGTATTTATGTTAATAAATAATGTTTATTCTTTAAAACTGCCCGAACATCCGAATATATATTTATGTAGATAAGTGGAATTGTTTGATATCGAACACAATAGTCTCGTTAAAAATGCGTTTTATTTAAATTTTCAATTACTCCAGACCTTCGCTATCTGGAGGTCATCAAGCATTTTGCTTTTGTCCCATTGGCTGCCTGTTTATACTATCCGATTTAAATAGAGCCCTGATATATAATAGTTCAATGTTTGTGGGATGTCAACAAGGCCTGGTCGGATCGATAGAGGCAAGAAGGTGGCAGTCTCTTTACGCATGCATTACAATAGGTAATGCTGCTTTTACGTCATCCTTCAGTTCATTATTTACCACCGATGCGAAGCTATGAAATGTAAGTTTCATTTCGATTACAATACCAAATACAATTGAACAAGAAGTAGGTATATGAATCAAAACATGTATGGGCCACGATATTACAAAAATTGTACTGGCAAACAAATTATTTTAAGAACAGTATGAACCAGCTGCTTAGTAAATCGAACCTTAGTAATTCTCGTTGCCAAAGAAGTCAACTCAAATAAGAAAACAGAGAGTAAGACTATGGGTAAAATTATTGCTTTTGGTCCTTCTCTTCCAGCGTGAACAAGGGTAATACAATTTGATAATTTTCTAGATAATCCTACTGGTAGAACTACGGGCAAAAAGATTGCCCTTGGTTCTACCCGTAGGGCTTCGCGGTAGGACCATGGCACCAAACGGGCTAATCTACTATCCTAGTTTCGTAGAGACCAAGTTCGTTCTGGCCAGCCATATCAGGGCTGATGATAGAAATAACAATCCGTGATTGAATCCGCCATTGAAATCGATGAGAAGGACTATTTCTAGATAAATTAAATATTTCCTAAACAGTGACCTAGAAATCTAAAGTCCTCTTCTCTTTCAGGTAATAATGGGCGACAGGCAAGCGGCAGAACGAGCGTGTAAAGATCCCAATCCCATCATAGACGGAAGGAAAGCAAACGTGAACCTCGCCATCCTCGGAGCAAAACCCAGAGGGAACCTAGCACCAGGTTAGTGGCTAGTCTTGATCTATTAAACTTTTTTGCATCTTATTGTAGCAACATGAATGTCAGTTACGAAAACATTGAAATCAAGAAATTCACAGAGCATTCCTGCAGGGGTATCTTAATTCATTCGATTCGTTTCCGAATCGAGTCCGACGGATTCGAATTCGATTCCGACTGATCTATAAAACGCCATTTTAATTTCGCCTCGAGTTGATGATCGAAATAAGGAGCTCCTCCTCATTGACATTGCCATAAGTCAACAGATTCGTTCGAATTTTCGATCATCAACCTGAGGCGAAATCAAAATAGCGTTTTATAGATCCGTCGGATTCGATTCGGAAACGAATCGAATGAATTAAAATACCCCTGCTGGTAGCATACAATCTAGGATTGTACGCTCCACTGTTGCGAATGCTCTCTTCGTATAACATTATTCAGGAGCTACATGATGCTGTGTGAATTGTCCATCATTTTATATATTTATTCAATTCGGTGCACAGCATTAGCTTGTAAATGAGAATGCCAATAGGTGTTGGTCGCAGTGGGGACAGACCTTCCGTATTGTATTGACCTAAGGTCCGCGAATTCATTAGAGTCATGATTGTTTAAAATCACAATTCCGTCCGATCCGACAATACGAACGGACGACGAGGTGGATCGTCTATTTTGTTCTTACATGTCCAGTCCATCCCAAGGTTGCCTGGAAGAGATCGCTCATAGCTAGCATAAGGCTGCCTTTGTACTTCGTCTACTCGTAGAATAGAAATTGTTTCTCTATTGCTATTTGTCTTTGTGTGGTACAATAACGTTTTATCTATCTATCTATCTACGTAAGGCCCTGTCCTGAAAAATGTCTGTAAAAACAGTGAAATTACCAAAGTGAGGTATAATTTCAACTCGATTCTTATATCCTGCCACAACTCGAACACAATCTACTAAGCAAGTTACCCTGCTTAGTAGATTGTGTTCGAACGAACTTGTTCAAAACCTCGTCTTATCGCTCAGCTGTTTGTAAAAGGAGCATTTTTTGCGTACACACGAAACTTTTTTGTCGAGGCCTGTTGTCAACGGACAAAAAATGTGAGATCGTCTCTCCGTGTGTGACGCGATCGTCACTCGGCGGGGGACAATGGGGGTTCAAATGTTTCATACTTCATGAGAACCGGCTGTTGTGAGATTTCTTAGATTTTTGGAGCACGTGGGATGTTGTGGTTGGCTTGGAATGAGGAGGGGAATGAGTAACATTGCGTCACCTGAATGAGTTTCAGGCTGAAACTTTCTGCCTTCAAATTAACGAGAAGATAAGACACTCCATATGAGTGAGGTAAATTAAATACCAGATAAAAGTACGTCGTACCGACTTCTGACTCATTTGACAAAACTAAAAACCGACTTCGAATCCATTACGGATGTAAGCGGGTTAACTACGAACCTTATTTGTGTTGGAAGAACACCAACGTTTCAAACGTTTGAAACGTTGGTGTTCTTCCAACACAAATCAGTTCGTAATGAATTCGACTTCGAATCGTTAAAATCTTACACTGTTTTTAAGTTTTGCGGGTTAAATAAAAAAAAATCTACATAAACAATAGGGAAAGAATTTTCCAAATCGTTTCGTAAGGTCCTCCTCCTTTTTTTCGAAGTGGTTAAAGATCGGAAATATCATGTCAGGAGGGTATATAAAACTTTAAAACGTATCCTACACGAAAAAGAAACAAAAGTTCTATATAAAATAATCACTCAATGTGTGCTTTAATGAACTAACAAAGTGGGTCATAAAACTGATTACTGTGATAAGGTTTGATAGCAATATCTAACTACAACTGGGCCTAGGTATTAACCAAATAAAACCAATCTACCGCGCAGGTACGATTTAAAAAAAAATTGTTGGTTGTAAAATAATCAAAAAAAAAACAACATGACATTTTCAACACCTGCATTACAAAAAAAAATATTTTAAACCTCTTATTATTAAACTCATTCTATTTGCAATATAGCATGAAGATAAATAGAGTGCATTATTGTAAAGCTGTGATTTTGTATTTGTCAGCCCCGCCGGAAGTGCCTAAACGCTCGGAAACGGAAGTTACGGCTACTAATTGATTGCAATGCAACCCCTCTAGGTTGTAGCGGTGTAAATGTAAAAATGTATAGAGGTGTAACTACTTATTCCTTTATAGTACTTTCATAATATTTTATGCATACAATTCACCAACTAAGGTTAGGAAAGGAAGCTACTGTACGTTGGGTTCCTATGAGGTTGCTCGTTGCAATACATCAAAACGGAATTTTCGAAACGTGGCAATTTACTACCGGTTACTTGTCAAACTTGGAGTTCGTACCACCTACTGCCAAAATTAAACAAATCACTCAAAATCATACGACAACTACTAATCGAGTCGTATTAAACTACGGAACGTTCCTGTCTATATCCGGTAGAGATGCTGCAAGGAGATAAATGTATAAATAAATAAATAATGCTGGACAATCCACACACCATTATCTAGCCCAAAGCTAAGCACAGCTTGTGTTATGGGTACTAAATAACTGATATACTTAATACAATACACTACATAGATAGATTTTTTTTTATACATAGAATACATCCAGAACACCTTGAACAAATATCTGCAGTTCGTACAAATATTAGTCCCGAGGCGGGAATCGTACCAGCAACCTCCTGCGCCACATCACCGTTGTTGTATAGAATGGATAAAAATGAAAATGTGAATGAAAATGTATAAACACCTGTCTATCCCCATAGAATGCAATAAATGATTGAGTATTGAAATGTTATCTTTTATAGTTTTCATAAACTGTACAAAACTCATTATTCAGGAGTTTTGGTTCTATGAATCAAGGGGATACTTGTATTTTATGGAATCCGACAAAAATCGACTAATCGTTTAGCAAAAGGCGTAGTTCAAACCTGCAAGGTGACATTGGCCTGTAAAATTGTTATCGACGGGTTGAAATTGCTTGTTTGATGTTAGTTTTTTGCATAGATGGTAGAGGGCACCTCTACTTTCATATGTAACGCCCACGTTAAGTTCTACGTTCGTAAACCAACCTCGGTTTGTCAGACCCTTTTTTAGGGTTCCGTACCTCAAAAGAAAAAAAGGAAGGCTTAAAGGAGAACTTTGGAAAAAATTTAACTGTCTTTATCCATATTTTTTAAAAATTTCCTGTTAAATTCTTATGGTAGGTAGATATTTTGATTAATCATGTAGCACAGCTGGGACCAATTTATGGCGCAGTGTAGGTGCAAGACATCCGTATATTCAAATTGGCAGGGTTTCAAATGATTCTACATAAAACATAATTACTTTGAATTGCGTCAAATGTACCGTGAACTTGCGTTGTAGTTAGTATGCTTTCAAAAAGATTTAAAAGTTTTAATCACAGAGTCCAGAATACTACTACATATCCATACTAATATTGGTACTAATATACTAATTCTAAAGTAACTGTCTGTTACCTAAGCCTAAGCGCCTGAACGGATCTTAATAAAATTTGGCATGGATATAGGTCCCGGGGATGGACATAGGCTATTTCTATCTCGGAAAAGAGAGTGCGAACCTCCGGGCAGCAGAGCTAGTATCTAATAAATCTTGCTAACCCGCTGAACCACCTGGTGCTTAACGCAGTGATATACATTTTTCAGTGAATAGCTTAGCTACCAGTATCTACTATGCATAACTCGCTCCTCCAATATTACTGAAAGCATCATTAATCATACACCATTGGCATATGGGTATAGAACACCGCGGTCATCAAATGACAACTAAATGACAAAGCAATGTGACTTCCGTGCAATCAACAATAGCCAGATCGCTGATAACAGCCGCACTAACCTGTAATTGTTAGGAACTGTATTTTATGGTTTGTTGGTCGGCAATCGTCGTAAGCAAACCAAAGGTAATATACAGAGGCATAGTTACATGCAAGGATTCAAAAAGAACTAAAGTTCAATGAGAATTAGCTGGTAAACGCAAGATATTTGGCAAACAGATGAGAGGATGATAGTCAACGCTAGAATTAAATACTTAATTAAATTAAATAATGTTGGACATACACAGCATTATCTAGCCCCAAAAGCTAAGCAGAGCTTGTTGTTATGGGTACTAGATGATGACTGATAGACTTAATGCAATAAAATATTACATAATACACATTTTTTTTTTAATTGAACAATAACTTGAAATGGACGGATATTTAGCTAGCAAATCTGTAAGCAATTAGAAGATTGAAATTTTATCTAAAAGAAAAGCAATTCCCTCTAATAAATAAAAAATTAAAAATAAAATAAAAGAGCTTTATTTCCTTATACCTAACCTAATTTACATTTTTGTTTTGAGATTCTAGTAATATATTTATTAATGTGAATTACAGTACCTACGTAGTATAGCTAGCAAATTTCTAAAAGTATAAGGACCGGTAAAAGTTCCTCGGTAAAAATTTCCCTCTAATGCACCCCTTTTAAATCTTCACCGATACCGCTTTTTACTACCGGATTAAAATCAATATCAATGATCACAAGATTGTACGTCATTTTGGCCGTTCGTTGTAAAGGCATTGTTCGATGTGTCGGGTACTGCATCTGGGGGGAAAGCAGAGGGGGGATACAATGGGTGCGGGCGCGCATGACGACCACCTGGCCGAGGTGTACCGGCCCTGCCATATGCCACACTCATGCGCCCAAGTCCGATTCCGAGTGTTTTTTGTTGAGATAAAAAATGTGACAGTTATTAATTTCATGGTTCTGAATTTGAATGGGATATTATGATCGTTTCTTGTTTTGAAAGAGAAGTATCTATGAAACAAACTCCTTAGTCAATGTAGGCGTTTTTCAAAATATAAAAATACCCTATACTAATTCAAAATAGAAGAAATGGCGTGGATTTTGGATTGTTTTTTATTTTTTTTATTTTATTTTATTTTTAATAAGGCGGCCTCGCGCAAACAAGCGCCTTCTTTTGAGTTTAAATTTTATTATTAAAAAAAATTACATTGAGAAAACGCCTCATATTCTCCACGATTACCTATCTATAGTAGGTATATTCATGGTTTTGGCAGTCGAAATTAGACGCATTTTCCTTATTCATGAATGTAACGTCTTTGATTAGGTACTTAACAGGTAAGATGTTGGTAAGGTACCTATTAATACTTCTATTAGTTAATAAATTTGTTATTGTTTTTGGGTGGCTAGCACAATTAACGTTCGGTTTATTAGATCCTATTAATAGAGTTCGTTTAACTTTGTTGTATGATTTCCGAACGAGATTTCACGTGACGTGACACGATGTCGGGTACTGGCTTGTTTTCGTTTTGATGTTTTATGTTACTGGTTTTCTCAGAATTTTTAATAATATCCTTGCATCACGATATCGTGCAACAAGTTTCCTTTATGTTATGTTTGCAGAAACGCTTTGGTACATTACAGGTTTTCTTTCAAGACTACTTTCTTTAACATGCCCAAGGATTTTTTGTGGTATCCAGAAATTAGGTTGCTCGCTTCAAAGCAAGTGCAGCATGCAAAAGCACTTTATGAATCTTATGATGATTCTCAGTATACGTAATGTTGAGTTGGAAACACCCGCCGTTATTATTAAAACGCATTAAGATCTGCCCCTGTTTAGTCTACTGTATCTCGGCATCGCTCTTCTGCGCCATTGTTTGTTTACCTCGCCCTCCTTAGGGTTTCTTAAGATGCAATGAACGCTATATTACGTCCGTAAGGACAAATTCTCAGCACGCTTGGCAGACAACGCATGATACTCCCCAACATTTATTTTATTACCTACTGACTAGTATTCTCAGTTTTCTAGTCAGTCGCACACATCATAAAATTGGGTGGCAGAAAATGCAGAGGGTGTGGCGAGCGCCACTTGTGCAAACAGAAGCGTTGGTGTTAAATGCACTAAAACGCCTCTGGATATTCTCCGGATCAAGTTTTATTTCTAGACTTATCCCAATCTTCCTATAATACCAAGCAAGCAGGGATTTGAACATCTTAGGCCATTAAACTATTCCGCGTTTTCCTAAGTAACCACCATATAAAAGGTTTGCTGGATGAAAACTCTTTTTTCAGGGTTAAGCTGGCCTATGCACATGTCCTATTATAAAAGTTCATGCTATGTATTAATTGTGTACGATAATGAATTACAGTATTACAGAATAAAGGTGTAAACTGTGTTTTACTACATAACTTTTAAGATAGCTCTGTTCTAGACTCTCTTCATTAAAACACAAATAACAATACCGAGCCATGGCCAGAACATTATTTTGACCGTTAAACTAGACCGGTTCGCGGATTATTGTGTTCTTTATGCAACAATCCGTTACCGTTAGTTCGTAGAGGGTCGCGATTTGAAAGAGACGCATGTGCGCACCCGGTAACGGCAACGGACATCCCTGTAGTTACTACCTGCAGAGCCCATTCAAATTTAAATCAGAATCAGAAACATGCAGATGTAGTGTTTTTTTTCATTGGTCAAAAATTTACTTAGCTTTTTGGTGCATTCAAACATTTATAATTTCGCGACATGAAGCATGAAATTAGGCAGTCTTGATTCACAAAGAAAATTACAATCAGACAATAGAAATAACTTAGAAATAGTACCTATTTACAATTGAAACAATTGAGCTAACTGCAGACATTCGTAAACAATGTACAGGTAGCTCAACTGATCCATATCAATACCAGTCGTCGCGTCCCCAAGACGCTGGCTGCATTGCCCCGCTGCGCTGTATGGCAATGCTGATGCGCTGCGCCAGATACCTACTCACCAGCTCTTGGGTCACGCGTCGCATCTATTAGGCATATTGATATGATAAGCTTGTTGCAGAATAAAAAAAACTTATTGGTGAACAAAAAGTACCTAGGTAACTTCAATGTCAAAACACCTTAAGACTCTAGAACACAAGCTTTTTTTCCATCTTTGATGAAATTTGCTTCTCTGTGATGAAAGTTTACACAGATTGAGATCATTTGATTAAACATTTTATATGAAAACTATTCACTGGATTTGATGGAAAAGTTACAGCTCGTCTGTCATCGGCGCGCGCGCATCGACGCAGGCGCCAAAATAAATAAGCAAGCGTCCTCGTACCGCGCTGAAAGGCATGGTTTCAATCTTCCAGATTTCATATTTCAGCTCGTTAATTTGTGAAATTTTTGAAATTTAAATTTTTCTTTGTCAAAAAATACTTATTTTATTCCAAAATACAATAACGGTGTCTACAAGGCGTTGGTAAGGCCGTTTTAAAAAAAACTAACAACATATTATTTTTTATACGAGACTCCTTTTTAATACATACCTAGTTATAATTATACCTTATACCTACCCAACCATCGGGATCCCAAAATCTACTTCACGTGTGCTCGAAATATTTTCAGTTTATTCCATTCTTTTTAGGGTTTTGATGATCGAAGATCGGTTTCAAAACCCTTATGGTCTCGCTTTGTCTGTCCTTTTTTCCCTCCTTAATAACTCAAAAACTACTGCAGCTATCAACTTGAAATTTAAAACAATAATACATTTCGTGTGCCTGTACAGATTTTGAGAAAAATAAATGAAAATAAATGAAAAATGAAAATGAATATTTTCCATACAAATTGTGATGCCGAAATTTTAAAAGATACCTACAGAGTCATATGGGGTATCAAATGAAAGGTACCATTTTGTACATTTCAAAATATATTTTGAAATTTTTGTAGGTTTCATACTTTTTAAAATATTTCGAAAAAAGTCGAAAAAATACCCATTCCCCCCCCCCTATCTCCGAAGATTGCAGAGCGATCCATGTAAAATGTATTGAGCGTTTATAGACATGGATCTATATTTTACAGGAAAAATATAGAGAAGTTTGAAAAAAGAACACTTTTTGTAAAATGGTCAAAATGGGGGGGAATTATTTTCAAAAGGGGGGGCTACCTCACCGAGTGGGGTATCAAATGAAAGGTATTTGTTTGTACGTTTCAAAACAGTTTTTCAAATTTCTGTACGTTTCATACTTTTTGAAATATTTTGAAAACAGTCGAAAAAATACCCATTCCCCCCCCCCTATCTCCGAAGTTTGCAGAGCGATCCGTTTAAAATGTATGGAGCGTTTGTAGATATGGATCTATATTTTACAGGAAAATATAGAGAAGTCTGTAAAAAGAACACTTTTTGAAAAATGGTCAAAAAGGAATAATTTTCAAAAGGGGGGCTACCCTACCGAGTGGGGTATCAAATGAAAGGTATCGGTTTGGACATTTCAAACCAGTTTTTCAAATTTCTGTAACTTTCATACTTTTTGAAATATTTCGAAAAAAGTCGAAAAATTTACCAATACCCACCTTAACCGAACCACCCATTTAACCGAAGCATGCAGAGAGATCCATCTGAAATGTAACCTACTATTCTTAGGTATTCGTTAAATTGCGAAGTCTCTAACCGGTACTTTTGGTACATATTTGTTGACAAACGTTCAAAACCCTCGGCGCGCGAGTTACACTCGCACTTGACGGATCTTGTTTCTATTAATATCAGTTTGCCCCAATAAAAGCGTCGAAGAAAGTTGAGACTACATCGATCTTGCGGCTGATTCATTTATTGACATAACCATCGACTGCCATTGCGCGCTACTGTTCTAGCTGCTGTTTACATAGCTGTTTTATTTTGAACTCGTTTCATTTTCGCCTTTTATCTACAATTCGAAATTACATCAGTTCTTTAATCTAGTTCATCGTCAATGGATTTTGGGAGATGCCTGTTCGCAGTTTTGATAAATTTTCTGATGATGCTGACTACATGCCAGGAATTTCTTTCTCCAGGATGTTATCTAGGTACTCTTTTAAGAGAACCTACAATGTTTTTTCTATGTGTTGTTTCTTTTTGTTTGCAACGCACTTTTAATATTTCGTTGAGAACTGGTTGTGGTTCATAGTGGTACAAGTAGTTTAGTTTAGTTTAGTTTATTTATTCAAAAACAATTTACATCGTGTATGAATATAAGGTACATAGGAATTAAATTAATAGCATGCAATTATAGTAGTACAGTAATTCAGTACCTAATGTTTATTTACATAAGACAAGGTACAAAAAAAATACAGTAGAGCTGCATATTTCGCCCGAGTATACGTGAATATTTTAGGAGTAAATAGTACTTTACTAGTTATCGAAATTATAAACATAAAAATTAGATGTCATTGAAATAATTGAATTATATAAACGCAAATATTATATACTAGCTGTACCCACGACTTCGTTCGCGATTGCCTTACCTGCCGACTAATTAAGTTCACATTTAACCATAGTCTCTCATATTATAAAACGCAGCAGTGCAAAAAATCGTGTAGGGTCTACGGTTGATAGCATGTTGTCATCTTCAATCGCATTCTTTATTCACACGACTTATAGCTACGTACGACTCGGCCAGCGTCAGTGTTAAGAAGTGTCATACTCGTTTTACTTCTTACTCATGGTTCCGTTCAGCTGGGGCCCTATTCTGCTATACTAATCGCTTGACTGCTGTCGAAGCCCTCTATCAGGAAATATATAAATGTTTTGATCAGTCAGTTCCTAAGAAAGTTCGTCAGGCTCAACCAGTACGACGATATCCAATCTGGTACACGAGAGACATAATTGATGACATCCGGCTTAAAAATTCTCTACACAAGCAGTGGAAAAGGAGCAAAGACAGGTATGTGTATAGCTTTTTCTCGGCACTTAGGGCTGAAATTAAACTAAGGGTCTCATCTTCATACAACCAGCACATCCTTAATATTCAGGAAAACTTATCAGAGAATCCACTTGACTTCTGGACACACATCAAAGGTTTACAAACAAAAGGCGGATTTGACCCGTGTATTATTCATGAGGACCATAAGTATGAAGGTAGAGAAGCTGCTGGTGCCTTTGCAGATTACTTCAGTAGTGTTTTTATACCCAACGTCCCACGGCTAGATGTAGATAGTATACCCAAGACGATAGGGAACAATGCTATTATTAGCGTTCCTAATATATCTGTAGCAGATGTGAAATTACACATACGCAAACTTAAAGCTAAAAGTGCTATGGGCCCGGATAATATTCCACCCTACATTGTCAAAGCCCTACATCGCCAACTTGCCGTACCACTGACTCACATATTTAACATCTCACTCAACACATGCACATACCCATCCCGTTGGAAACAATCCAGAGTAGTACCAATTCATAAGTCAGGAGATAAAACCAAAGTTGACAATTACCGACCCATTGCAATCCTTCCCTGTTTTGGTAAACTATTTGAGAGCATTCTGCATTCTAAGATCTACTCACAAATAGAACCATATCTAACCGATAAGCAACACGCATTTAGGAAGAAACGTTCAGTAAATACCAACTTACTCACGCTCGTGGATGTTTTATCGCAAAATCTAGATCAAAGCATTCAAGTAGATGTGGTGTACCTTGACTTCAGAAAAGCTTTTGATCGAGTGAGCAATGACGTCCTTCTGGCTAAACTCGGGGATATGGGCTTTACTCCAAAACTGTTAAGATTCTTCGCTGATTTTTTAAGAGACCGCAAGCAATTTGTAAGACTGGGATGCTACGACTCTGGTTCATACCATACACGTTCCGGGGTAAGCCAGGGATCATCACTAGGACCACTCCTTTTCACAATCATGGTGAACGACCTCCCCGAACGACTCCGTAATAGTCAATGTCTTCTTTATGCAGACGACCTCAAGATCTTCACCCCTGTAATGACTGTTGAAGATTGTCACAACTTGCAAGTAGACCTGAATTCCATCCTTGACTGGTGTGAAGCGAATGAACTATGCCTTAATCTCGATAAGTGCCAAGTAATGACTTTCACAAGATCCAAACAGCCTATAACATGCATATACGAGCTGGAAAATAGGCCTATTGCCCGATGCCATACAGTAAAGGATCTTGGAGTAATATTTGACCCGAAGCTCACCTTCCACAACCACATTAGCACCCTCACGGTAAATTGTTTTAAGAGACTAGGGTTTCTCTCAAGAAACTGTAACGACTTTACCAATATCACAGCCATACGTACCCTATACACAGCACTGGTGCGGACTAAGTTGGAAAACAGCTCTTGTGTTTGGAACCCACATGAGTCTACATACACGCTTATGTTGGAAAAAGTACAGAAACGGTTCCTACGATTTCTATACAAAAAATGCCACGGCTACTACCCCTTCATGTATCCGACCAAATACCTCCAAGGTACATTAGGTTTTAACTCGCTAGAGACACGCAGATTATGTGAGCAGCTAATGTGGGTGTGCCGAGTCCTAAGAGGGGTAGTTGACAGTCCAGACTTAATAAAAGAAATGAGCCGGCTCTGCGTCCCTGAGCAACGCGCTAGGTTCCGTTCAGGTTGCGTCCCGCTATTCGCGCCATTTCCCCCACGAACTGTCGCTAGACAACAATCGCCTATCTGCCGCGCTCAGAATCATCTTAACCAGCTCCTAAAGTGTCATCCTGAAGCTGATATATTTTTAGATAAGGTACCCATGTTACAACAAATATGTCTGGAATATTCCGAAAATAACGGAATATGAAATATGTTCTTACCGGAATTTAATTGTGTACCTTACCTACCGACTTGTTCTATGTATTCTGTTATTTTGCTGTTTTTATGGTATTACAATGTTTAATGAGGTTGTTTCTTTTGTTTTTTATATTTTGCTGTTTTATGGTATTATAATTTTGTGTTTGTTTGTTTCTTAAATTTTATTTATGTGTAATTTTGTTGTATACTATTATTATATTGTGTTTCCATTTTTATATGAAGTGTTCTGCTTTGTAATTTTGAGAAGTGTATAATGTTTGAGAGATGTAACGGCTTAGGCTAAGTTCCTGTAATGTTATATCTTTATGGTCAAATAAATAAATAATTGACTATGACAGGGGTATCGACACAGAATGACACGTTTTGGTATTCCACCTCAGATGAAAGAAATTATGATGAATGCAGTAGGAGAGACGCGCGTCAAGTTTGAAACTATTAATTTATCTCGCACGCCCTATCTGGAGTTTTATTAATCTAAGGATTCAACGCGATACAGTTGGCTGTGTACCACAGTAAAAAATATTTTTCTGTGGTCCAGTTAGTTTAATTGGACCACTTACTGCAACCAAACTTGGGAAGTACAGTTAACTGGACCAGCTAAACCACCATATATCATGTAAGGTAGGAACCTAACTTATTTTTCCAAGACGCACCACCTTAGTAGGTAGGAACCTAACTAATGGGTGCGTCTTGGAAAAATATATAGATAGGAACTTATCTACCCTTTATCTACTATTTTTTTTCTTCCATCTACAGATTATTTCATCAATCTACTGATTTTCTACTCGACTTTCTACTGATTTAGTCAAATTCAAAAAATTCAAAAAATAATTCATGAAATCGGATGACGCGTAGACCCGTCGTGATGCGCGGTTTAAGAATTCTACTTTTTCCTCTCTCCCAGGGGAACCTTACTGAATTCCGGGATAAAATGTATCTTTCCTCATAGTACGAACTAAAATCATGCCGAGTTGCATTCGAATTCATTAAGTAGTTCCGTCGTAGTGATGCGCGGTTAAAGAATTTTACTTTCATCCTCTCTCCCAGGGGAACATTACTGAATTCCAGGATGAAATGTATCCCATGTCCTTCTTTCATCTCAAATCTTACCAATTCAGTCCAACTCATTCAGTAGTTTCGGCGTGATGCGCGGTGAAGGAATTTTACTTATATCCCTTCTCCCAGGGGAACCTTACTAAATTCTGGGATAATATGTATCTATCCTCGTAGTATGAACTCAAATTATGCCGATTTCCAATCGAATTCATTCAGTTGTTCCGTCGTGATGCGCGGTTAAAGAATTTTACTTTCATCCTCTCTCCCAGGGGAACATTACTGAATTCCGGGATGAAATGTATCCCATGTCCTTCCTAGTAGTATGAAATCAAATCGTGCTAGGTTTCATTCCAACTCATTCAGCACTTTCGGCGTCATGCGCGGTGAAGAAATTTTACTTTCATCCCCTCTCCCAGGGGAACCTGACTGAATTCCGGGATAAAAAGTATCCTATGTCCTTCCTCGTAGTATGAACTAAAATCGTGCCGAGTTTCATTTCAGTACCTTCAGTAGTTTCGACGTTATGCGCGTTTAAGAAACAGACAGACAGACAGACAGACAGACAGACAGACATGAATGAAAAAAATTACAGTTTTGGCATCAGTATCGTTAATAGAGTGTCCTCCAAAAAAAAATTTCTAAATATCTTCAATGTACAGAATTGGACCTGTTACAGTTTTATTATAAGTATAGATTATCTGGTGAACTCACTAGATCAAAACTTAAAATTAAGGTTATCTCCACAGAATCAAAACAATGCTCAATAAATAAATTAAATAACTTTCTGTTGAATAAGTACAAGACAGTATGTTCTCTCCGCTTTTTAACATCCCCCTATAGAATGTTGTTTGTGTCAGTTTCTGTGTTTAGCAGATCTTCCTGAACTTCAACACGTTATGGAGCTATAGAACTGTTTCCATGGCTCACCGCCAGTGGTTCGGCTCTGGCGTTCGATTATGAAAACATTGTTAAAGTTTCATTGTATGGGTGTTGATGAAGGCCGGGGCGGCAGTTGTCCAAACACCGCGGTGACACGATGAATTATTGAGTGGAATGAGCGCGCACTAATCGATTTACACCTGACCCATGGCCTCTTACACTAACCAGTAACTAGTTACCACCTAGCTCCTAGGTACTGGAATTCTCAACGCTCCAATTGGGCTGGTAATGTTTCCCAATTTGGTTGATTACCTGAATAATATTATAGATTCAGTCCCAATAAAAATCGTCGGGATGTGTCGGTAAGGTAGTTAAACTTTTAACAGTGTAATCATGTAATCAAATTGTATCTACGTCTTATCTATTTTGGAGTAAAGCTATCGTTACGTGGTTTTTAAGGTTTTGATACAAACCGCGCGATGGGTTTGTATCAAAACGCGATGTAGGTAAAAGTTTAGAATATGGGCCTAGGCAGTTCAATAAAATTTAAAATTCAGCCGAGTCCTATAAATAAAATGTAGTCAGTATTCGCTTCACTTATCAAGAAGGCCCTTCCTTAGCGCTTGCGCGCTATGTAATTTTATAGGATTGATTCATACATAAATGAATATCCGATAATTTGAGTGATAAACAAGACCAATTTATAACTGTCTTAGGTCTATTAGATGATGATATAAATGATGGAAATGATAATGATCAGTGGTTTCATAATACAGAACTTTACGTTATTTTTTGTTTATATATTTTAAAAGAACTCAATTATTCTTTTCCGAATCATTGGGCCAGAAGTAATCAAACTTTATTAGCATATCGATCTCTTTGGCACGTGTGCACTGGGTGCACCCATGCAGTCATCCTTTGCCCAAATCCCAAACAGAAATATTGCAGGGGTGGCTGGTTATTGGGGTAGGGACCCAAGCGCTATTCAAAAATTTGGGGTATCGATCCCCGGGTACGCGGTGCCGTTTCACTACTACAAAAATTACCGATTCAATCTTTGGAGTTGTTGATTCTTACAAATAAAACAATGGTAATCTGTGGTTGCAGATTCTGTCTGGACAATTAAGTTTATGTTAGAATTTCCAGACTTTCAAATCGTATGACCCAAATTGAAAGATTAGACCTCGTTATTTAAAAGACGCGCACGTCCATCGGGGCTGCCTCGACGCCACGGGGTAGTCCACATGCATAAGTAATGCATTGGCTAGGGCGCCCACACGCGATGCACACAGGCCAGCCCCAAATGTCAGCTCCTTACCGCTTACAATAATCGATGGGGACCCTCGTTTTGTCCACTTCGATAATTTTCTCCTATACTCGTTCGATAATTTTCCACTGTCCATGGTCACAATTTTACCATAGGTTTATGTTATTAAATTCTAACTCTAGATAGTTTAGATTGAAAAACTCTTTGTTGATAGCATTGAGCTAAATGTATAGAGAAGCCATACTTAATGGTGCGGGTCGCAGTGCGGCGCGTGGACTTAGTTGCTCGATACTATCAGCTGCAGGTATCTCTATTTTATTGTCCGCAACGGAAACGTGTAATTACCTACCACGCCAGCCGTCGCTAGTTAAACGTGATTCGGAACATTGGATGGAACTAAAACCGATGCATCGCAAACAACTAAAACCCACATACCTGGTTATCTAAACTCAGATTGAGGCCAGGAAATCTAAGCGGAAAATAACTAGAAAGTAAAGTGGCGCAAGCACTAGAAGTATCTAAAGTGATAAATTAACATACGACATGTCTCCGCACTAAATAACCTCGGAGTTGTTGAACATCTTCCAAGTAAATAGTACGTACAGTCTTCCGTATCATGCGGATGCGCACGAGATGCCAGCCAGCCGAAATCTCAAATCAGTGCCGGCGCGATTTATCGTACAAAATCACATTTAATTACGCTCATTTATTAATTTACGACGATGCGGTGGCGTCAATGTATAACATCCTAGAACAATGTCGGACAACGACCGGAGTAACACAGGAACACTCGAGTGTAGTAGTTCCGCTCCCTTTGTCGCTCCGTACGTAACCCGATCCGTAGCCGCGACTTCCGCACGAAGCCCTTCGATCCTTCGGTAATCCTCAGACAGTAGATTACACGACGTGCTGCTATAAACCATTTAGTCTAAAGCTGATCACGTGAATTCAACTTTTTAGGGGTTCTTTATCTTTAAACCATGATCCTTTATAGGCGACTGTTCTAGCTTTCTTCTTAATTATTATTTATGTATAACAGCTGGCGTGCAGAGGTTGGCCGAGCGAAGCTGACTCCGTCCGGCGAACGACACGGTTATTTATAAAACAGAGTTGCGTCTCGTTTTGTCTTCGGCGCGCTCTTTATTTTGTCTAAATATACGCAGTTTTGGGAACGTCGCCGGCCGCCTCTGCCGCGACACCACTGCTGGCAGTGAGCCAATGTCTCATCTTTTCTCGCTAGCTTATCTTTTGTCGAGACCTACATTGCGCATGATGATGCTCGAAGCTCTTTTGAGGCTATTTGCTCAAGCAATGTTCGTCAGAATATTGTTTTGTTCCATCACCGAAAACAGTTCGCAGAAATTATTGCTGTTGTTTAAAGTACAAAGCATCAAATGGTGTACGCAAGCGCACGTGTTTCCTCTGAAAATAGTAAAGTGTCCCGAGAATTAATGCGGCATTTACTGATCGTAATTAGTCGACTAGTGAACAGGCACT
This sequence comes from Eupithecia subumbrata, assembly GCA_949316285.1. NCBI lineage: Eukaryota > Metazoa > Arthropoda > Insecta > Lepidoptera > Geometridae > Eupithecia > Eupithecia subumbrata. Next base: position 23,441,258 of record OX438644.1, on the reverse strand, counting down.
GGTAATGACGTTGAAGGCTTCAGATTGATAACAGACGACACCGTCAGATCAAAGAGGAGGCCACCGGACACACGAAAATCCGCGGCCGTGAGACTAACAGAAGGCAAATCTCGGTCACGTCTATTTTGAGCTACTAAACTAGCATGACATTATTACTTATCCTACATTGTAATTGTATTCTAGAAGCAAACGTATTGGTATTAGCAGAACAATGTTTTATGTAAAATGGGAGATTTCATAAGCTCGGTGTTACCGACGCTGGCTGCCTGCATTGTCAAGATAACCTATTTTGCATGAAACGTTCACACTGCAAGATGATTTTATTGTTTAGACGTTGGCGTTTCACACTTGAGGAGTTTTATGATAGGCAGAGACATTGGCATTGGAAGATCTTATACATTGTGCTACAAATATACCTAACATGAGTCGGATTCCGCCCTCTCAGTCCGCACGCGTCTAAAATCGTATTTCCGTAGAATCCTTACAAGCGTCGTTAAGCACTTACTGTCGGCTTCGCAGTTCGACGACCCTTACTCCAGAAGAGATGTCCAGAAAAATAATTATTACCTACTTACTCAAAACAAAATTTTTAGATCGACGACGGAATAAAACACCTACACAAATGCCTGATACTGCAAAAGCGATGACTCGTAACTAATTTTGACTTTACGACTCATTCATTTACATTTTATTAGATAGACATACACAAACCAACACCTTTTAAATTCGCAGCAATATTAAAGTAGGTAAATGATACGTTCCAAAATATGAGAGTACCGAACTATGGTAGGCAGGTACAAGTACTATCCAGGTAATCAATGTGGTTCACTAACAATCAATAATAATGTAAATAAAACTTATTTGGGTCACATACGCACGGGCAACAAAGAGTGCCGCCCGCCTGCTTTTAGGTCACACAATAGGTATAAAAAGAGGAAATTTTTAATGAATCAAGATAAGCTTTGTGGTGGACAGTGGTTCGACCTCGGCCGTCAAATGGCATAGCATCGATCGATTGATGTGGATACACGAACTATGGACACAAAGCACAACAGACAGCCTCGATTTAAAATTCCATGATAGATTTTCGTGCAGCGTCCTAGAAAATTACCCTGCTGTCTTCATTTCAAGGCTTTAATGCATTGGATATAAAGGACAGGATGAGTAGAGTATACGTCTACAGATACAAACAATGAAAAGTCACACAATGATGGTCACGATTTAAGAACAATAGAACTAGCTAGGTAGCTGCGTTAGAAACACTTTGTTTTAAGGCTTTTCAGAACATCAAATTTTGTGAATATATACTTTACCTACATAGTCCAAAACAAACAATGCAATCAAATTTAACTGCTGGTTATTAGACTAGTTGTTCGAAGGCCGATGTTGATATCAATGGCAGCAGCCCAACCGCGACTCTTTCCGGGGTCCTACGGATGTGATCAACGGTAATCACCCACCGGTGAATTTCACCATACAATGGCGAAATATAGTTTTGACACGCTCTTCTGATCAGTTATCAGTAATCAGGGATTTGGCATTGTGTCGTGATTGCACACTTCCTTTAACACGGTGTTATTTGGATGATTACATTCCTAATTCCAATTTTGTTAAATTTTTGCCATATAATGGAGTACCCAAAAACAAATTAAAAATTTATATCGTATAATAGGTAAGACAGAATCAGTTGTTTAATGGTGTATTTAATATATTGGCGGTTTATCCCAACAGTTATATAAAAAACTAGCTGCATTCTTACTACCCGTTCTCCTATTACCCGTTTTCCCGTAAAAATGAAGCATTTTCCCGACGTAAAAAGTAGCCTATGTTCATCGGCATAATGTGGGCTTCTAATGGTAAAAGAATATTTCAAATCGGTCCAGTAGTTTCGGACCCTATTCAATACAAACAAACAAATAATCAAATCTTTCCTCTGTATAATATTAGAATAGATATGCTACATGGCATGTATAGTTATAGACCATGTAGAGGTAAAGCTATTTAAAGCTATTAGCTTATTTATACCTGACGAACAAAATAACACTGAGTTTGTGAATTTTGCCCCTACTGGTAGAAAGAGAACGTTGAATGCTTTTTCGATGCTATGCGGGTGGGCATGTAGACGTGCCAGTTTTCCGGTACCTATTCTATTACATTCAATCAGATCTAACGTAGGACAAATTTTCCACGTTGCGATCTCTTAAAACAATGCCTCGGTTTCTAGACGGATCGGTATTTGGTAGAGCTGCCAATAAATGGACAATGCGATGCCTTGACAGGCATTTTAGTAATTGGATTCAGGTGCCAAACTCTGAAAGCCATTTATAGAGTGTTTGTCGTCTTCTTGTGAAGAGACATGTCCCTGGATGACTGCGCCCGGCCGCCGCCGAGCGACGCAAATAGCCACCGCTGCCGACTCGCGCTTAACAATGCAATAAAAAGAAATTAACATCGACGACGCTCTGCTTGCGCTAAGTTGACTCGTGTGTCATTTGGATGTGATCCAACGGTGATATATTTAAGCTCGCTCCTAGCCACTTCCGATAAGTGAGCACGAAAATAAAGAGTGATATTTTTTTCAGCGGAATTTACTGTCCTCTTTTCCCTGTCACTTCATTTTTTTCGCTTTATTAATAGACGGTGTTCTTGTTGCAGGGTTCGGACTGGCTGCTGCGGCGGCGGCTGGAGTACGGGCCGGATATCCCACCGTATTACAATCGCCGTACGGGTGAGTGAACGCCTAACAGCACTTTGAGAGCCTCTGTACGATGTATTCAATGTTCAATGGTTCGATGTTTGCCAGCACAAGCGGCGCCGCATGCCGCTCTTTGTTACATCTCACGAGACAAAATTCAGACCGAACATCGGACTTTCATGTTCTTTATCATCTTATAGTCAGAAATCCTATAGTTAGGTTAGATCAAATAGGTTACATTACATGGCACGTAGGATTTAACAAAAACGACGCTGGCCACTGGCGGGGATAGTGAACCCCACCAAGAAGATTTTCAACGATGATCATATTAACTGATGACTAGTATCCACTTCTATAGCATTTATTGAATCGTAAGTTTGAGCAATTTACCTAATCGGGGAAAGTATGGATATGGTTTAAGTATCGTAGTTATAAGGGAGTTGCTGAGCTGACTTTTGTCTCGGTAGATGAGGCGAGCGGCGTCTCCGGACGGCTAGCGGCGCGGCAGCCGGCGGACCACACCTAGACTAAATTACAAAAAATATACACATAGGTATCTATGGCAAGCGTGGCGTGAGAGTGGATTTTTTTCGTTTTGGGTGTGAATTAGTCGATTGGGTTTTTAATGTTTACGTTTTAAAGCTATATCGGCATGGGCGGCGCCGGCGACGACGCCGTCGGGCGCGGGCGCCGCCCACCCGGCACTATCCGCATTGTCTCAACACAATGTTATACTTAATTTTTATGTTTTATATGCCGTGTTCGTGTAAGATTTGTTGATTTGAGTTTTGTTGGTGGTGGATTTCGTTTAATTTTAATATAAAATAATACAATTTGTCTGGGGCGGCGCCGCGGGTGGGTTTGCTCGAGGGTGCGCAGTGTGTGCGTAGGTGTGCGCGCGCGCTCGAGCAGGCCTCGCCGCCGCCAACGCAACGCCGACACCGCTGCCGTGCTGTCTACCACAAACTATATCCACGTGAACCATCGATAGCTGTCTCTCTGCGTGCCCTGCTAATTACAGTTTACAGCGGCCGCCGATCGATGCTCAGCCAGGGTTGTTAGGGCCATCACGCCATCACCCGCCCGCCGAAACACATTCATATATTATTCACCAACACTCTTGTTTTAATGGGCTCGTAATCAAGTTCAGGCTTCATTCTATTAATCGCTCTTTGTTTTTGAACCAATGATGAATCGACTTTGTACCTAAGTGCAATGTCATTAGGTGACCAATATAACTAGAAACAGCGAAAAGTAATTGAAAGTCGATGGTGGTAGAGTTTGCATTAATAAAATTAATCAAGTTAATGTAGAGCACATAAGCGCAATCAATGAATTAAAGATCCTGATCAAATTATAGAAAGTGGTGGATAGCTCGTAATTTGGTTTGTCAACCATTAATCCATCATATCAGGTACCTAGGTATGGTAGGTATATACCTAAGCATAGGGCACTTTCTGTAAACTGCGTATGTAAACTAACAGACAATATACAAATGTACGCAGGCTAATATGTAGTAAGCTTACATTTTGCTGGTTACGTTTGCGTCGACAGGCGGTTTTACGACTGTTACTTTGTTAGTTAACAATTGGCCAGTAATAACGATCATGCTCTCTTAAAGATACAATGTTAGAACAGTAGGTACTTCCAAGTTGCAAATATCATCAGTAAACCACAGGTGGGCGTTCTAAAGCGGGCGGAGTTATGAAGCGGGCGTGCATTACGCATGCGCTCTCTCATCTCCATCTGCTGTAGTCTGTACCAAGTTAATCTCGAAATATGGTAGGGACATTCAATTACAAAATGCCCATAGATCCGTCTCTGTCAACGTACATAATGTTAGAAAAAGACAGCCTCAGAATGCGGTAGTTAGCACGGCTGCGGGGGAAGAGCACTAGAGAAGTGATGACGCGGGGCCTCGAGACGGATAGAGCAAACCTCTCGAAACAACTTGACCGCCTTCTTCCTGGAATTAAGCGAAGTCGACACATTCACCGCTTTGATACCATTTTAAGCTCTAGCATAATGGCTTGTAGTTTAAAAATAGATCACGAATCATCGATAGGCAGCGGCGCGCTTGAAACAACTCCAAATAATTAGATGATCGTCGATGGAAATAACTTTTATAATTAATACAAGCTTTTAGATAAATAGCGCCTCGTCCTCGTATACTTTGAGACTGCCACCCGAAATACACCCGGCCACCAAATCCGATTTCGTAATAGAAGCCGGAATCTAAATCGTAGTTTCAACGATGTTCCTCGGAGCGATGCTATGCTGCGATAAGTAGATATATAAATGAGGATATTTCTGTCGGCGCGGAGTGCCGCTCGTACATTTTTACTTTTATAATGTTTCGTCGCAATGACGCACGGCGGCGGCCAACCACGGTGACAGCCTAGGTATTCTTCTATAACAGTTCGATGTCTACTAATCTTGCTCGTTTCGCCTGTGGGGCTAGGTACTAGAGTGTGGATCGTGTTCAGCATTAATCATGATGTTTCACTGTAGCAGCTGTATTTTATAGTGAGATGTCATCGGGGTTGCGAGTTGCCTTCCGTGTATTTGCTAAGATGTTTGTTTTCTGCAGGTTGTCTCCCGGTTACGTGTACGGTACCCCGACGAGTTACATGAACGCGATGAGCGGGGTGAGCGCGGGTGTCGGTTCCGGGGGCGGAGGGTTGGTGCAACTGCCGCAGTTGCAGCACGCCGCAGCTATGGCCGCAGCCAACCATCTGTATGAGTACCAGGCGGCGGCTGCTCAAGGAGCCGCGGCGTACCAACAGCAGTATGCAGCTGGATTCGATCCCTACGCAACAGCTGCCGGTGGGTAGTTTACTCTTGGGATTCTCAACTGATATCACGTAGTTAGAAGACTTTTCTTTACCATGTTTTTCCAATCTTTTGTATTATTATTTTCCCAGTCTCGAACTCTTTAAACTCTACCCGATCTTTTCCCAACTACACTGTTGATTATCTTTGCCATTATTATTTCGTTCCCTTGCCTTAAACAGTTTCAATCGCAGTAAAGCCCTTTCCAAATAACATCGTTGATTTTCTCTGCCCCTTTTTTATGTTGTATTGTTTTTATTCCAGCAGCAGCTGCAGCAGCCAGCGGTGCCGGCTACATGTCTCCATACTACACCCTGCAGGGAGGCGGTGTCCAGGCCCCCCTCCTACCCCCTCTCTCGTACCCCCCACAGCTTCAGGAGGCGAGGATGCAATAGTCGCACTCCAGATACTACAATTCTAAAGATCAGAATGGGCTCTATGTAACATTAGGCAAATTTTCCGGGCCGACAACTTTAGAGGAAATCAAACATCTACGTAATTTAAATCCTACGAAAGAAGTGATTTCGTTCGCAAGATTCATAATAAGGTGATCGCTGTCGGTCTGGCCCGGTATAAACTAAATATAAATATAATACAGAGTCACTTTGACGATTCTGCAAAAACCTTAAAAGCAGAAATTCCTAAAACCACAGAAAGGAAGCCAAAAACTTAAACCAAATAACGACCAAAGGCTATGAGCTTTTATAAGTAACTCCTTAACAGGCCTTGATTTAACTCTCTGTACTTAATCGTTAGTACTTAAAATATTTAAGTAGGTACATCATACCTGATTTTACTTGCCTACCTATTTTTATAAATATTTTAGAGGAATAAAAATATGTTTTTCGTCGTAAATTATCCTTCATAACTAACTGAATTCTTACAGCTGTTCTGTGACAATAATCTATCTACATATGAAAGAAAAAATGTGGTACTTATTAAGTACCTACTAACTTTAAAAATGTATTTAAGCTTTATAGGTATCTAAGGTAGGTACTTCTTTACTGTACCCACCCAAATCGCCCAACTCGGTGCAGGAGGGCGATTACGGTGTGGTAAGGCACGGCATTACGGTTCAAAGGTTAGCAGTTGAAACGTTAGGGTGCGCGTTCACAGGCTGACATCGGACTATCCGCTGACAAGTGCGTCCACTGATTGGCAATCCGAATGGCGTCATTAGCATTAAACGGAAAAATTGCCTTCAAGAATCCTCGCCGACATTGCCCACAGTCCGCTCCGTGCGGGACGGATTTTTTATGACAATTAGTGCGGATTGTCCGATGCCGGCCTGTAACACGCCCCCGAACGTTTCAACTGCTAACGTTTGAACCGTAATGTCGTACCTTACCGCACCGTAATTGCCCTGTAGCAAGTAGCAAAGTCCGTAATTCGAAAAACTCCTAGTTATGTAGGTAGATGATTCTTGGACATAATTTCCACTGAGTCAGAACAATGATTTGCAGCTGTCATTGATTTACTCGCTAATAGGCAATTAATTTCTTCCTTTTCATAGTTCTATTTTAGTAGAATTAAATTTAATTTAAGCTTGAATTTAGGTAAATATATTAATACTTAACATAATTTATTAAACACACACACACACACACACCTAAACACCTTGTGTGGGAATTAGCACCAACTGTCCAGTGACAATCAGATTTATATCAGGAGCCACATACTTGACTTCTTCAGAAATGTTTAAGATCGTAAAATTTGCGCGTTTTCAATAACATGAAGGAGTATGAAAACGCATGGTACAAATTCATTAAGAATTCCGAGTTTTCCATAAATATTTCCTAATTCTTGGTGTGTCCATGTTGCTCAATAAGTCCTAAACAGGACTATACCTATAAGATAGAGCAATATAGGGCTTATAGTTAGGTAAAGCTAACATTTGATATAAGTTAAAAAGAACTTGATTTTATCTCAATTAAACACTTGGTAATGCCCTAGTGTTAATAACTTGTTATCCAGCGGTATAGGGTACTTACTAGTTAGATTAATTCTAGTCCATGTAATATTAAATTAATGATTTTAGGCATCGCCCTTTTGTCCATTTTCTTTTTTTTTTCGTTGCAGAATTTACGACTATATTACCTAAAAATTATAAAATGTCAAAACCTCTTTATTTGCAAAACTTATCGTCCACTTTTTTGTAAAATCGCGAGTCCTGAGAGGTGAGTCTCTTAACTAACGTCAAAATAGACTCACCCCACTGTTATTTTTTTTTGTTGATACTTTTGATATTTACACACTGGCGATATAAGTAAGTAGTACAAGTTAGGGACATTATAAATTTAGATGTAGAAGGTATTTAAAATGTACCTTACCTAATATCATAGGGCAGTAAGTCTTATTTTATTCTACTTAGGATTAACATTAATTGTATTAAGAATATGCTGTTATCTGTAATTTATTTTGTTGATATTTGTAAATCTTCATGTTGAAAAATATTTATTATATGTGGAAAAATATCATAAAATGTTATCTAAATATTTACTTTGGACCGAATCTACGAATCAACAGTAGGTCTAATAATAGGTACATTAAAAGAAAATAGAATAAAATCTTAGATAGGAGACTTAACTTTTAAGAAAAATACCAAAATAAATACTTACATAAATGTAGCCATACATGTGGCCATCTTGCCTTAAAATGTAATTTGTAGCTACATAAATATTTATAAAGATTAACATACCTATCTATTAATTAGGCTTGAAAATTCATAAAAAAATATCTATACATATATTTTACAAAAAAAAACAAATAGTTTACAAGGTATAAGGGGCACATTCATACAACACATATTATTATCATACATTTATATTGTTTAGATGACCTTGATGCATCATTCCGCACCGGACAGTCCATGAAATAGTGCATTTTCATCATCAGTTAATTTAAGCACAACTTATTTATGTGAATGTAGGTATTTTATGTATATCACAAATCCATAATAAATTGTTTTAATTTAATTTAAAACATATTCTATTGTACTTAGGTAGTGTAAGTTAAAATGTAAAAGAAAATAAATTTATAAGCTACAACTTTGCGTTTTTATTTTCATCCACCTTTAACATATTGTAAGTAATAGTGTCCCACAGCTGGGCAAAGGCCACCCCCACCTCCTTTCACACCAATACTATTTGTTTTTGCACAATCCAGGTGTTATCTTTTGTTGGGTAAATGCAGAAAGTTTTTTTTAACTTAATATGTGTATGGCCTTTATGGGCTTGCTATTGATGCAATTGGTGAGCCAACACGGCAGCGAGATTACCTACAAAAGAAACTTGAGATAATCATTTGTACTGTAGGTAGATATGTCATGTTATATGAACTTAATAGGGCCCAGGGGATACCCACTGAAAGAAAGCTTCACACAAAATTTGTATGTACACACTTTGTCTACATACAATTAGTATCCATACTTTTTTTTTTAATCTTGGACAATTCACACAGCATTATCTAGCCCCAAGCTAAGCAGAGCTTGTGTTATGGGTAACTGATATAGGTACTTAATACAATACACTACACTACATAGATAGATATTTTTTATTATACATAGAAAACACCCAGACCAACGGAACAAATTTCTGCAGATCGTACACTTTGTTCCGAGGCGAGAATCGAACCCGCAACCTCCTGTGTCGGTAGGTAGACAAAATTACCCATTTTTTTAGGGAAAATGCCATTTACTTGCAACATTCAATCATACGAATGTGTGAGTGAAAGCACTGTACCTATCTACGAGCGGTCAAAACACACATAGATCGGTTTTTGGTTACACAAATTGTCAAATTGTTGAATGACACTATCCCTCTGCTGAGACAGCAGCGATTTTTTACTCTATGCGTCCAGTTATATTCTACCTAACATAGGCATGCAAATATAGATTTTCAGCTACACAATATATTTCTAAATTACAGATAAATTTAAAAATTAATTAATTCGATAAATAACAAATTCAAAATCAAAATCAATGAATATATTCGAAGTCTTCCAAGTCCCTGTAATTAAAATATTAATTAATAGAATAGTAACATTTACTGAGAAGCCATTTTTTTATTTGTTTATTGAATAAGTTTCTAGATAAGTTCTTTAGATCCTCCGGTAGATTATTAAATACTAGCTGTACCCGCGACTTCGTTCACGATTGCCTTGCCTGCCGACTAATTAAGTTCACATTTAACCATAGTCTCTCATATTATGAAACGGCGCCGTGCAAAAAATCGTGTAGGGTCTACGGGGGATAGCATGTTGTCATCTTCAATCGCACTCTTTACCCACACGACTTTTAGCTACGACTCGGGCAGCGTCAGTGTTAAGAAGTGTCATACTCGTTTCACTTCTTACTCATGGTTCCGTTCAGCTGGGGCCCTATTCTGCTATACTAATCGCTTCACTATGACAGGGGTATCAACACAGAATGACATGTTTTGGTATTCCACCTCAGATGAAAGAAATTATGATGAATGCAGATGGAGAGAAGCGCGTAAAGTTTGAAACTATTAATTTATCTCGCACGCACTATCTGGAGTTTTATTAATCTAAGGATTCTACGTGATGATTCTGCGACGATTCCACTGTCATACTGAAGCAATTGTATTGCAGAATTGGGCTCCTGATCCATTTGACTGGACCACCGTATTTTTTTTTGTTAGTATAGGAAGGTACAGTTGGCTGTGTACCACAGTAAAAAATATTTTTCTGTGGTCCAGTTAGTTTATTGGACCACTTACTGCAACCAAACTTGGGTAGTACAGTTAACTGGACCAGCTAAACCACCATATATCATGTAAGGTAGGAACCTTACTTATTATTCCAAGACGCACCACCTTAGTAGGTAGGAACCTAACTAATGGGTGCGTCTTGGAAAAATAAATAGATAGGAACTTACCTTACCTACCCTTTATCCACTAATTTTTTTCATCAATCTACTGATTTTCTTCTCGACTTTCTACTGATTTAGTCAAAATCGATCTTGCAACACTGTTTCTAACAAAAAGAATGCATGAAATCGGACGACGCGTCGACCCGTAGTGATGTGCGGTTTAAGAATTCTACTTTTTCCTCTCTGCCAAGGGAACCTTACTGAATTCCAGGATAAAATATATTCCATGTCCTTCTATTGTAGTATGAACTCAAAACGTGCCAAGTTTCATTCCAACTCCAACTCCAACTTTCATAACCTACCTATGTAGTTTCGGCGTGATGCGCGTTGAAGGAATTTGACTTGCATCCCCTCTGCCAGGGGAACCTTACTGAATTCCGGGATAAAATGTATCTTTCCTCGTAGTATGAACTCAAATTATGCCGAGTTCCATTTGAATTCATTCAGTTGTTCCGTCGTGATGCGCGGCTAAAGCATTTTACTTTCATCCTCTCTCCCAGGGGAACATTACTGAATTCCGGGATGAAATGTATCCCATGTCCATCCTTGTAGTATGAAATTAAATCGTGCTGGGTTTCATTCCAACTCATTCAGCACTTTCGGCGTCATGCGCGGTGAAGAAATTTTACTTTCATCCCCTCTCCCAGGGGAACCTGACTGAATTCCGGGATAAAAAGTATCCTATGTCCTTCCTCGTGGTATGACCTAAAATCGTGCCGAGTTTCATTTCAATACCTTCAGTAGTTTCGACGTGATGCGCGTTTAAGAAACAGACAGACAGACAGACATGAATGAAAAAAATTACAGTTTTGGCTTCAGTATCGATAATAGAGTGCCCTCCAAAAAACAATTTCAAAATATCATCAATGTATAGAATTGGACCTGTTACAATTTTATTATAAGTATAGATTTTTATTGTCCTATAGTATGATTGTTTCTGTGTCATTCTTAATTTAAACTTTGGTGTGTGCAATCTATTGTCGGAAATTTCTCTAAGTCTTCTAGATCTCAAGTCTACTTTTTTTCTACGTTTGTAACAGGGAGAAGTATTTTAGGTAGGTATCATAGTTAACATAACTTCAGCTGAATTCGAAGTTCAGTATAAAATAAATTTAAAAGAAGTAATTTCAAAACCAAATAAATGCGCGCCTTGTTTTGACATTGACAAGACGAGACAATCATCAAACAATCTTAGTGGTGCCAGCTCAACTTTCACAAAAATGCCAGATAATGCTGGACAATAGGACTGCCAAACACAGATTTATTCCTTTATCTAGATTATTTATTTATTATAATTTAAAACCACCTACGAAAGATACACAATGTTACAAGTAAAGAATAAATGTAGGTACAAAAGTTAATTGAGTTGGCTAACAAAATAAGATTAATATCTTGGATATTATTATGAACTAAAACAAAGAGATTAGGTATTCATAACAGTCACAATAAAATATTATTTTATAAAAAAAATATTGTGACTGCTTTCCTTTCCGCACAAGACTTGGTTTATCAGTAAGGGGCCATTCATTTAATACGTAAGACGATTTAGTGGGGGAGGGGGCTCGACCATATCTTATTTTTTCTTACATGGGGGGGTGGGAGAGAGTCTCGATAGTTCTTACGTAAGATCACAAAATACCAAAGCTTATTACTACCAAAAAAAAAAAAAAAAATAAATAACATACAACTTGGTTGTAATAATCAGTGAAAAATGATTTGATAATTCAACCAATTGTGAACTAATATTCACAATATTATGATCATTGAATATAATAAACATTTTAATTTAGCACATAGTAAATAAATTTTATTTACTATGTGCTAAATTAAAATGTTTATAAAACTTTTTAAACTTTCGCGATTTGTAAACATAGTTAATGGTTTTGTAAACGTAGGGGATATAAAAACAAAAGGTACGCGATAAATACCCGATTAAACCATTAACCACATAGAAAATAACATTAAACAGAAAAAAGCAATAACAATTATTATAATATCCACTTAAATCTATTTTTAAAACACAATATAAAAAACTTACTGCGACAATTGTTCCAAATTTCAGCCCAATTGGGTGGCTGATAGGTTTATTTCATATGTAAAAAAAAAAATTAAGTCTAATCGAAGTCGAAAATTTTTGCAATATTATTTGATTTCTTAGAATTTCTAAGTGTACATTTATTGTATTTATGGAAATAAAGAGTTTTTGATTTTGATTGATTTTGATTTTGATTTACCCTGAGTGTGGGGTTACGCACTATAATAACCAAAAACCTTAGAATTAAGCAACGCGAAACCTCTCGTCAAACGAACTAAATGTAACTTTAGTCTTTGAACAGGATTGGATAAACTTCAATGTTTCCCCTGTAGGTGGAGCTAACGGCGCTAGAGTCCGTAGGACACAGATTAAATATAACATAGTAACATACTCTTTCTACGCCGTAGGAAGTCGCAGAGATTTTCGACTCCCACGTCACTTGAACTCGTGGTTTAGTTGATTAGCTTATCACATTTCGGTACTGACGGAAGGATGCGGATTCAAGTCCCGTCAAAGTCGAAAATTTTTGCGATATTATTTGATTGACGCATTACAACTCACACGCCCGCCACGCCTTCGCCTTCGGCCCAGCCACAGCTTCTGTGTTTGGAGGCTTTTAAGCGTAAAACGGAACGCAGCCTTATAAGATTGTTTATTTATGGGTGGAATGGAACATGCGTGAGAGACACACATACAGTGAAATAGACGTTGCCATTCTAGCAAATCAACATCAATGTTGATGTTTTATTTGCAAAATTTTTATTTCATGAGCATATTTACATGGTTTCGCGAGGTTTTATGTTGCTGAATTTCTGAAAATTTGTCTCTAACAAAGATCCACGATCCTGTAATCAATTTACATCCCTGTGCTTGAGTATTCAGAGATGGCGGGCCAAGGGCACCAGTTTCCTAACAATTTTCAGGCAAATGCCGCTGGTATGCGGTCGGGCTTCGGCGGAGGCCCAATGCCAGGGCAGCTATCGTCCATGCCAAATCAATTGGCAGGTGTGTATCTTTCAAACTTCTACAACCGATTAGCAGATATTATAATAAAATAGGTAAATTCCAATCGAATGTTTGTAACCACTTCAGTTTTTCCATAATACCTACATAAAAGGTGTGTTCAACTATACCTAACTAAGACTACGTATCTTTATTATACAATTAAATTTACTTATTTATTTGTATATATATATATATATTATTTATTCAGTAGCTTTGATAATTTTCTTTGGTTATCATGTCTATTTTGTTATCGTTTCAGGTGTTATGGGCAATCCAATGGCAAACCCAGGTGGAATGGTGGGAATGGGAAATCCCATGGTACCTCCGTATGCAGCAGCTATGCAAAACCAAATGGGCAATATGGGTATGGGCCCTACAGGACCAATGGTGCAAGTACAGGTAAAACTTGTTTTACCTAATTCTATGCTTAGGTTAGTTATTCATATTCATGTCATCTTGTGAAATATTTTAAAACAATTGAAATTGGAGTCCTCCTAATATCATGAATGGAAAAGTTTGTGTGAATGTTTGTTACCATGTATCTCCGTAATTATAATACATAGGCAAATCTTATTTTCAAATATTAACCTCTGAGGTGGTCAAAAGGGTGGTTAAATTTCTATGGAAAATTTTTATACCTTGGTTAATTGAAAACTATTAAGTAAATAATGAATTTTTTATTGTCACAAAACTACCTAACTAGGGGGTGTACAATAAATTTCTGAAATTTCCATGCAGATGGAGCTGCGTGGTGCATATAGTTATAACATAAATAATTGAGTACTTCTTATAATAAAAAAGAAAGAAAATATTTCCCTTAAAAACTACTACACAAAACGAGACTACTAAATAAATAAATAAATAATGCTGGACAATTCACACAGCATTACCCAAGCTAAGCAGAGCTTGTGTTGTGGGTACTAGATAACTTATATACTTATATTATGACTAACACAATTATTTGCATGCTTGTATCAACTTAAATAGTTTTTAATTATTCAAGCAAATAAATGATTATGATTGTAAGTAAGATTCTGTACCCACTTGACTCTTTCACTGCTCAAGCTGTCAAACTTTGGAACAATTTGCCATTGGATATTAAGAAGTCCACATCACCTCACACTTTTAAAAGGAAAGTTTTTAATTACTTTTTGAATGTCACGTCACACTAGTTAGCATGTTCACTATAGTTACTAAGTATAATTATAATTTTGTATGTATTAGTGTATTAGTTTAGTAGGTATTATGTGTATTAGTATTAATAGTTTAGATTTATGTTAAGTTGCACCGCCATCCTGTATTTTTCTCCCATCGTTTTGGTAGCCTGGAAGAAATCGCTTTAAGCGATAAGGCCGCCAGTTCCATTGCTGTTCTCTACATGTTTATATGTAAAATTAGTTTTATATGGTGATGAATAAAGTATTATCTATCTATCTATCTACTTGCCACGGCGGCCAGTCTCATCATTTTATGAATGCGAAAGTTTGAATGAGTGTTTAGGAGTTTGCTAGCTCCTCATCCTAAAACTATTGAATGGAACAAGACTAGACAAGATGAGATGAGACGAGATATTGCATAGATGATGTTTGAGACTTGGAATAATAAAAAGGCTCCTTAATGTCACAACATATGCGAAGTCTGCTACACAAGCTAGCATCATAAAATTTAACTTATTCATTTGCAGGGAGTTGGTGGAATGGGTGTTGGTGTAGGACCACCTAACCCTGGAATGGTTCCACAGGCGGTGCAACAACCAGGTAACTAAGCTTATACATACCAAATGGTGTCAATTCAGATGTCGTCAAAACTAAACTAAACTAATTTGACAGAACTAAAAATGTTGCCGTCCCGTTCATATCGATCGAAACAAAAAGGATGGTATAATTTTTAGTGCTGTCAGATTAGTTTAGTTTAGTTTTGGCAACATGTTTATTTAGTAGTATAACATAACAAAGTACCTACTCGTTTTTGTAAGAATCAGCTTGGACCTCACCAAACAAGCTCGGCCTAGTGTGATATCTATCTGCAAAATCATAGTCTCTACGCCCTCAGCTATAACTTTTTATTAGTGTAAAAGGCCATAATGTATCTAAAAAGACATATAATGATACCTCCTGTCTACTTTATCTATCTACTATACAGGGTGGTTTTTTCAGAAGTGTGGTGATGGCCAACTTTGAAACCACGAAAGTTAGAGAAAAGTCATGAAAGGAGTCATGCCCTTGATTCATAAGAAAACAATTACTGCATATTTTGTTTTTCAAAAAACCACCCCGTATACCTCTATCTGCTTAATTTACTGTAATATGATTGTTTTTGCTATAAAAAATATTTTATTTGTTTATGTCCTATGTACATATAAGTAGATTCTAATACATTACAATAGATTATGCATGACCTGTACGTGTTGACCAATCTATCCATGCAATCAGATCCATCCTCAACCTCAACCTCAAAAGCCTGTATTGGTCCACTACTGGACGCAGGCCTCCCCCTGATCAGCGCCCTATTGGCTTTTATCACATGGGGGCCATAATCCTCCTAGGTAGGGGAGCGCTGCTGCCCGCCCCCGGTGGATATGCCTTACAACACCAGCGAGAAGATTTGGGATGGTGCAAATTCTAAGCCGGCACCACAAAACTACATGGAGTCAGACGTGACCATCTGCGTCCATCACCAGCGTCTTGGGCCAGCATGACAGTGTTAAAATTCCGTTCCAGGCAGCATGCAAGCCACCGGTGCCGTAGTGCCATCGAACGCGCCTCCGCCAGTGCCTCCACAGCCTTCGCAAGCACAGCAGCAGAAAGAGTTCAATACGGCGTCGCTTTGCAAGTATGTAGATAGATTGATAAAAAAAATATTTATAATATGCATCCTCCTTGCCGAATTTCCACAGCGGTCAGTCTCATCGGATACTAGCCAGATGCGCAGGACATACAATAAAGTAAAAAAAACAAGTGTGTGCGCAAACACAGGTGCACTCTCTATTCCCTCACTCATAATCCAATGGGACGACAGATCGACACGACCGGGGAGTGGTCAGGCGCAGGATCAACGTAGCTTAACGTGCTTTCCGAGGCAACACCGCCAACTTCCTGACTCCGGGCTGCTACTATGAATTTTACTTGCTACAAAAACCCCATTGGCCTGACCCGGGATTTGAACCTAGGACCTCATAATCAGCGGTTGAACAAGCTGACCGCTAGACTAACGAGACAGACAGATTTTTTTTACAATTAAATTGATTGTATTGTATTGTATGTATCGTGCTTTGAAATAATTATTTTTATTGTGCATGTACAATTGTACAGTACATGCCGCCGCCCCGGATCGTAGAATCAGTCGTTTGTAAAATGGCTTGGCCGATTGTAAAACGAACACTAATTGGTTGGGAATACCTAATTGATTTCATTTGTCGAGGTGGCTAAGTGACTTTTAGCCATATTGTTGAATGTTGTTCAATATCGGTATCCGCACCCCACTGCCATGATTTTGAAACACATTAATTTTGGCTTTAGCCTAGCTCCATTGGTGCTTTTCATCATACTTACCTGGGTTGATGTGACATGAATCTGCAGATCTACTTTGAATAAGGAATAAAGTTGACGGATAACGTCGGATCGCACAAAACGAAGGACGACCAATCCGTTCTTTCGATTACCTTACAATGAAAATGATTCTGACATTTATTTCTTAGAGATCCGAAACGAAATGCGCCAGTTGGTGCCCGAAGCAACTAGTTGGTAAGGTTGTTCGTTACGTGCGATCGATGTCATGTTTTTTTTTTTAAAGTAGACCACATGGTGTCTTATCAGCTCTGCTTTCTATATCCCTTATGTTAATGAAGTTTCTCTGAATTTCTCAACTACTTTAACAATTATCGTTTCGAGGATTATGTTACCTACTGTTAATTTCTAAAATGTATGAGTAAAAAACGGTTTTTCAGGTTTGGTCAAGAGACAGTACAAGACATTGTCAGCAGAACACAGGATGTTTTCCAGACACTCAAAGCAATACAAGTAAGCAGGTTGAAATTAATTTATTATCTTGGTACTTCTCATTATGCTACCCTAGGTACACACATCAAAAAAGTCTATGCGTCAGTCTTCGCTGGTATATTTTTTTTTATTAGCTTTAATTTCTCATGGAATATCAAACCTTCTTTGAATAGACCACGGCAGTTTTTTTCAGTAAATTATGTTTTTAAACAATAAAAACATTATTATGTCCAATTAAACGTCATTTCATAGATGTGGTTTTACTTCATAATCGACAAAAAAATCTATTTATTGAATTGCGCCGTTTTGCAATCGTCCTAGCCATGATAGTTTCATAAGTTTTATCATTATATCAACTATCTAGGCTCATAATGTATTAGAAAGCTATTAAGTCTCCACCCCACAGCCACGATTTTGAAGCTGTTTCATTTTGGCTTTAGCCTAGTTCCATAGGTGCTTTTCACCATACTTACCTGGGGCGTGGATGAGTCATGAATCTGGAGATTTTTTTTCTTCTTTGGATTACGTAATTAATTCATACTGTTCTCTGTCTTCCTCAGCCTCCAAACGGCACGCAGCACGGCGAAAGCGCGAGTAACGACAAAAAGGCTAAGATGCAGGAACAACTCCGCACGATACGACTGCTCTTCAAGAGGCTCCGGCTCATTTACGAGAAATGCAATGAAACTTGTCAGGTACCTAAATAATAAACATCTATCAGTACCTACGTAAGTACGTAGTACGCCTTTGCCAGGACCGCGATCAGGGTGTGGTAAGAGTCCGCACTGGGGCTTGATCAATGGTTTGCCATAAAAGACCCGCACTGCACGGTGCGGACTGTCGGCAATGCGGGCGAGGATTTGTGAGGCAACTTTTCCGTTTAGTGCGAATGACGTCATTCGGATTGCCGATCAGTGGACGCACTTGCAACTGGATTGTCAGATGCCGGCCTGGGACCGAGCACCCGAATGTTTCAACTTATATGACCTGCAAACAAAGCTGTGACATTTGTATTGTGTACCAATACATTTTGAAACTATGTACTTACGCTCAGCCATAAGCTTCGGTCTCTTAATCGGGATGCACAACGCTGCGGTATGCGGCGCCGAATAATCGTATGAAAAACGTCTAGAGTGGGTTTTTGTTACGACGAAGACTGCGTCAACGGTGAGGGCCAAGCGCGGTGAAGTGGGGGGAGGGGGAGGGGGGGGTACTCCACATAACGCGGCGTCGCGTCGTGCTCTTCACAACGCTGCGTGTGCGTCTCGGCAATGGATTTGTTTGAGCATACCAAAAGAAATCAAATAACCGCTTCTCACAGACAGTTTACTTTGTGTCGTGATGCTACGCATACCGCAGCGTTGTGCGTTGCGAAAAAGAGACCAAAAATTTACGTTCAGCAATATCACCATCGTGCCTTGTTAGTAGCAGTGACAATTTCTTAAAGATATGCGCGATACACTTTTGTATTTCTTACACTGGATGCCGGAATTAGTGACGTCAGCGTGGCTGATGAACAAAATGATGATCATGAAAAGACAATCGCGCCAGCTATTAAATATTTATTCTTTACCACTTTCCTTCACGCTGTTGACTACATAGACTTGAACATAGCGGGTAAACGACGTCGGCTAAACGGCATCGGCTCACAAAGACGTTTTACAAATTCAAAAGTACAGATAAATCATGTGATCAATAACATATACAGGGTTATTGGTAATTCACTGACACTGCGTAAACTGCAGGTTCTACCCATCACCACGAACACGTTTGTCAAGATGCCAGGTTTTAATTCTTAAAATTGGTATTGATAGAAGGCACCTCCTCCATTCAATAATCGTTCATTAGAGAGGCTTTTTTGAAACTATACTTAAAATTGGCTCTGCTCTGAATTAACAGTGAGCGTGGGAGTGGAAGATCGGTCTTTAGTAATTCATTGGGTTCCGGACAAAGGAGTTTTTCCATGTTTTAGCTGAGGGGATTTACAAAAACATAAGAAATAAGACCTGGCGTCTTCACGAACGTGTTCGTGATGTTGGGCAGAACCTGCAGTTCACGTAGTGTCAGTGAATTACCAATAACACTGTATATCATTTAATTTGACTACTGACCGCAGCTTGTAACTTTCTTTCTATGTTTATATGCGTGTGTTTTGGTAAATCCATACTAATATCGAAAAGCGAAAGTAGCTGAACGAATCTTAATTAAATTTGGGAGGGAGGTAAACAAAATCCTGGGGACGGACTTAGGTTACTTGAAAAGCGCGTGCGAGTCAGCGTGCAGAAGCTAGTAGTACTATAGTATATACATAATAAATAAATCGGAACAAATTTGTGTACGGTCTGCAGAAATTTGTTCCGTTGGTCTGGGTGTCTATGTATAATAAAAATATCTATCTATGTAATATATTGTATTAAGTATATCAGTTATCTAGTACCCATAACACAAGCTCTGCTTAGCTTGGGGCTAGATAATGTTGTGTGAATTGTCCAGCATATAAAAAAAAAATATATAAAATGATGCTGGACAATTCACACAGCATTATCAAGCCCCAAGCTAAGCATAGCTTGTGTTATGGGTACTAGATAACTGATATACATACATAATACAATACATTACATAGATAAATATTTTTATTAGACAGGGCGTCCTACGGGTATGCCACATAGAGGGAAAGTACCTTGAATATTGTAGATAGAACATTTTACTGAAAGAAGACATTATTTTAATTTAAAAAACAATTTAAACTGCATTCATAGATATTTAAATAATTACATGGTTGAACCGGGAATCGAACCCGTTACACGAGAAAAACAATCATCCTGTAGCTTTATAATACCGATCGAAAGGCTTCATCATAAGGATTATTTTTTGCTTAATAACATAGTGTCAGAAATAAAAGGAACACCATGAATTTTTATATGTAAAATTTTGTTCAGAAAAATGAAAAGCTGGCATTGCCGTAAGGACATTTTTTCATTTTTCTGAAATTTCTGTTTCCTTAAATTGTTTTTTAAATTAAATAATGTCTTCTTTCAGTAAAATGTTCTATCTACAATATTCAAGGTACTTTCCCTCCATGTGGCATACCCGTAGGACGCCCTGTATATAGATAAACATCCAGAACACCCTCAACAAATATCTGCAGATCGTACAAACATTTGTCCCGAGGCGGGAATCGAACCCGCAACCTCCTGCGTCGCAGGCGGACCTTCGCCCGCTGCGCCACAGCGGTCGCCATATAGTTATGTGGTTTAGTTAACAAGCTATGCTCGTTTCAGGGTACCTACGAATACACCCACATGGAAAGTCTCATTCCCCTGAAAGACGAAGCAGAAAACAAGGCGTTGGATGAGAGACGGAACACAGAGGCGTACAGAGTCGCTCTTGACGAGAACAGAGAACTTACAGAACAGGTAAATGTTAAGGTTTTTGTTATTATAGTGCGTCAGCCGTCATACTCAGGGTAATTTCTAAGAAATCTTAAAAACCCCGAAAATTTTCGACTTCGACGGGACTTGAACCCGCATCCTTCCCTCGGCTCTAGGTACCAGGCTGTTAAGTTATTTAACTCCCTGCCTATTGACTTAAAATCATTGATAGTCCTGTTATATATACATATAAAACCAAATTAAAAAAGCTTTTGTTGGAAAAGTGCTTGTACTCTTTAGATGACTTTAAATTTTTAATTTAGACTATGTAAGCGACTCTAATTTTAATAGTATTCCTTAGACTTTAAGAGACATTGTATTCAATTTTTTTTATAATCAATCAATGTCTTTTAATTAATTTATTAATTATATTTTAAGACCTACTCAAAATATTCAAATAAAATTGTAAACATTGTTCATGGATAAATCATCTATCTATCTATCAGTACGTAATGTGCCTCGTGGTGTAGTTGGTTAGCAAATTCCCGGATTTGCGATTTGTTCAAGTCCCGTCGAGGTCGACAATTTTTGGGATATTAATTGATAAATTTAATCAGGTAAATTCTATTGAGAAATTATTAAAAACTAAATTCTGCCTGCTGCTTCGCACGCGTTGTTTCTATTTAAACGTTTAATGGTAATTTCTATCTCATAAGAACTGATTTATGGGATAAAATGTAGCCTATGTTTTATTCCAGGGTTAATAATAACTATTATTTTTTGAAGTAAAAAATCTAAAATCAACTAGGAATGTAAATTACGTAAAAAATAAATGACTACAAAGTGAATTTCAGCTATGTATCGGCGTTTGTTTACAACCATTTCACATCTAAAAACTGCATCATCATCATTATTTATCCTTGTAAAAGTTTGATAACCTTATTTAATGTTTATGTAAGTTTATTAAAATATTTGTAGGCTACGTAGGTATTATAGTATGTAGTGTAAGTATTTGATTCCTTTCTATTCAGTGCCACCGTCTATTTTGTTCTTTTCATGTCCAGTACATCCCAAGGTTGCCTGGAAGAGATCGCTTTCAGCGATAAGGCCGCCCTTTATATTTCCTGTATTCTAAGCTTTTTTCTCTGTATTGTTTCCTGTCTTTGTATGGTATAATAAAGTATTTTCTATCTATCTATCGAATTAGGCTAGAGTATAACTAATATCTCAATTATAAAGATTTAATATTGCTGATATTCTCTGAAGTCTGCGAAACTTACAGTCTACCCTAAGGGTAGGGTTGTCTTTCCACCAGTAACTTGAATTCTACTTCTTACCTCAGGTGGTGCTGAAGAACAAGCAACTGAAGGAAGTGATCACCAACTTGAGGACAATCATATGGGAAATCAATGTAATGTTGACTATGAGACGATCCTAATCAGTGTCCTAGTGTGCCTAGCTAGAATAATTGTAAATAGTAAGTCCATGTTGTTATAATAAGTGTAAATCTAGAAAATTATTAAATGTTGTCGCGTTAGTACAATTTCTCTGTATTTAATTTCGTAAAAATTTGGCAGTCTCAAAAATTATAATTAACCTCGACAGCCAAATTGCTCTACTGCCGGACGCGGGCCTCCCCCTGATAAGCGCCTTATTGTTTTTATCAAATGGGGTAGTGACCATAATCCCCACGCTGAAAATGCGGGTTGGGGATCGCAGTTCGGTGGTAGAATTGTTCTGCAGGACGCGCTGCTGCCCTTGGATATCCCCTGGATATCCCTTAGTCACCTCTTACGAAATACGCGGGTAGAGTTGGCGCTAGCACTCTCAAAAATATGTAATTAGAAATAATGGTGTCAATTCAGCTGTCGCCAAAACTAAACGAAACTAATTTGACAGTGTTAAAAATAATGCCATCCTTTTTATTTCGATCGTTATGAAAAGACGGCAACATTTTTAGTGCTGTTAAATTAGTTTAGTTTCGTTTTGGCGGCATCTGTAGGCCAATTCTGATAACCTAATATATTATCACATGATATTTTATAGAGTGATACTGTGTATGATAAATATCACAAATTTACTGAGTCCCGCCTAAAACTGCATTCTCGTGCGACTTATCGAGCAACTTATCGAAGCAAAACACAGATAAGTATCGAATTGCAGATTTTGAGAATATGATTGTTTCATCATCATCATCATCAGCCCATATTAGTCCACTGTTGGACATAGGCCTCCCCTAATGAGCGCCATAGCGCCCTGTCTTCAGCTTGCCGCATCCAGCATCTGCCTGCAGTCTTTCGCAGATCGTCATCCCACCTGGCCGGAGGGCGTCCTACACTACGTTTACCGAGTCGTGGTCTCCACTCAAGAACACGTTTACCCCAGCGGTTGTCGGTTCTTCGCGAGATATGGCCGGCCCACTGCCACTTCAGCTTGCTAATGATTGTTTGCTACGAAGCAATCACTCGATATTTTGACAGTTCTTGCCATATTTTATTGAGAACCTATATTGCGAGAATTGCCCTCGAGAATTTACACCATTGTATGGTATTATTAGAATTAAGTGTAATGTGGTAAGGGAATTCGTGTGATATAGGCATTTCGATCTGCACACCTATTTTCATCTATATTTATGGCAGGGCAAGTAAAAAGACTACTTAAATAAATAATATTTATTTAAAGAAATTTAAAAATACAATTTCGTATACATGTTCGTATTAATAAATAGTAGAATGGCAAGTTAATGATACAGTAAATAACTAAACCTACATTAACGAGTATTATCTACTCCACCTGGCGTATGTGATACAAGATATGTTTTAATTTTTTCACCTTCAATCATAGATCTAATAAAATCTGTAGATATGGTACGTTCTTCCAGCGCCTACTCAACAACTGGCCTGTGTTAAAATGTCATGCAAACTCTCGCTCACTGTTACATTTCCAATATTGTGCAATAATTATAATGAACAAACACGAGGGCATTGATGTAGTCTTTTAGTCAATAAATCACACTAAAGTACCTACGAGTACGTCGTTGTAAGCACAACACACGAACGCCGATCCGACAATGACTGAGGTGGGTGAACCTAGTTGCACCTAATTTGCGCTTTTCACTTTCGAGAAGCTAGTACCATATCTCCCCTTTTTACTTATGTCTGCGATGCCTTCAATGAATATTTTTGTCTGTAACAAGATTTATCCAACAAAGTCACAAGAATCTATGAACCAAATTATGATTTTATGTATTTTATTAACTTTATTGCAGTAAGGTATAAAAGGTGGGCTTAATACCGAGGCATTGTCTACCTGCCGACCAAAAACACTTGTTATGTATTTTTAAGGCTTGATTAATTATTTGTGATTATGAAACTTGAAACTATACACGCCAATGCAACTTAAAAACAATAAATTCTCGTTTTCTAAACTAATAAACTAGAAGTTTACACACTACACTACGCCTATTTTTAGGAATCACAAAATATATTATCTACGCTCTGGCTTAGGCTTCGGAGTTGACTTTTTTCTTCATAAAAAGTTCTAGAACTTTCTCTGCGTATGGGCGATGGTCTTCAGATTCCTCTGGAGCTTCCTTAACTTCTGTCGTTTCTACCACTGCCGATTCTTCCTCTGGTTCTTCCGCTTTTACCACTGGTTCTTCCGCCTTTACCACTGGTTCGTCCGCCTTTACCGCTGGTTCTTCCGCCTTTACCACTGGTTCTTCCGCCTTCACCGCTGGTTCTCCCGCCTTCACCGCCGGTTCTTCCGCCTCTGCCACTGGTTCTTCCGCCTCTACAATTGGTTCTGCCGGTTCTACATGCACAGGTTCAGGCTGTTCGTCTGATGAGGCTTCAATCTGCTTGCTGGCAGATCTGCCCGCAGGCAGGACGTGGAAGGCCTCTGCTAGTTCAGGATGGATCTGATCGAGCGGAGTGTTGTCTGTCTGGATGTAGACGGGTACGTATCCTGGTACGGAAGGTAGGAACTGCCATTTTGGACGCGCCTCTGTGGAATAAAACAGGAATGTTAATTGCGAAAGTAATAAAAAGGTTTCTTAACGTAGGTTCAGAGCCGGTAGAGTCTTTTTTGGACGTGTTTTGTGGTTGTAAATTTTTCGTATACAAATTCGTTTTTTTTGCTGGACGTTCCACGCAGTAACTTCTAACCCCATAGTAAGCAGATCTTGTGTTTAGGCACAGGTTTAGGGTAAACAAAAATGTGTGAATGAGTCAGAATTAGTGAACTAAGATTTTCTAAGTACCTAAGTATTATAATCGTTCCTCTCCTTAACCTTAAAGCCTGTACTATCACACTAACATTAAGTATAAATGCGAAAGTTGGGCTGGATGGATGGATGGATGTTTGTAACGTCTACGCCAAAACTACTGAACAGATTGAGCTGAAATTTTGCTAGACCTAGGATATAACATAGGCTATTTTAAATCCCATAAATCAGTTCCCATGCGATGTAATTATCCTTATAACGTTCCCATAGAAAAGCGCGTGCGAAGCTGCGGGCAGAAACTAGTCGCATTATATGGTATCATTTTAGGTAAAAGCCTGATTTCCACCCGAGTTCCAAGCCGAGTTTGGGAAAGCATGGAGTCAAAATGACGTCACATTTCCATCTCGACACGACACAAGATCCTACAAACATGTATTATGTAGTTATTCTGTGATCCTTCTTAGGTAGATTCTTATTCTTTAATTATTTATTGTACACACAATCACAAGCATGAACGAGGACATCCGAGAGGGCGGGTGCGGCGGCAGATTTGGCCGAAGATCACAATAGGCGCAAATATGCAGGTCTCGACAGAGCCTACACATTTGCTCCTCTTGGAGTCGAGACCCAAGGTCCGTGGGGTACCGAGGCCCTTCGGGTTTTAAAAAAAATGTCTGAGCGTCTGATCGAAGCGACGCGTGACCCGAGAGCTGGTCAGTATCTGGCACAGCACATCAGCATGCTGCCATACAGCGGGGCAATGCAGCCAGCGTCTTGGGGATGCTTCCGACTGGTATTGATATGGATCAGTTGAGCTACCTGTAGATTGTTTGCAACAGTCTGCAGTTAGCTCAATTGTTTCAATAGTAAATACTAGTTCTAATTTATTTCTATTGTTTTATTGTAATTTTCTTTGTGAACTTATAAAATAGGATATGTTCATAGGCGAGCTTAACCCTGAAAAAGATTTTTCTTCCAGCAAAGCTTAGAGTTATAGGAGTAGCGATGGAATAGGTAGAGGAAGTGTACAAATAATGAATTTAAAATACATATAGGTACTTATAATAAACAAACTTATATTAAAATAATAATGACTAAATAAACCAAATAAATACCTTTAATTAATAATAAGGAATGCATAAATATATTTTGTTCTTACATGTCTAGTCCATCCCAAGGTTGCCTGGAAGAGATCGCTCATAGTCTACTCTCAGCATTTATTTCTGTATTGTTATTTGTCTTTGTGTGGTACAATAAAGTATTATCTATCTATCTATATATTCATAACTAGTTCGGCGGTTGTGTGTATTGATTTTTTTTAATTGTTTTCCTCTTATCTTAACCTACACTCTCGATTTGATCGAAGTCGATAACCAAGAGTGGGTTTTGCGATAGAGTTTCACAATCTAGCTGCTTGCGCGGCGAAAGAACCTCAGGCCTACTGGAAAGACGGAATGAAATTGCCGTCTTATGTATTAGATTTTCGATTTCCTTTTGGAAGAAATCGGTAGGTAGTAGGTACATTTTATAAATTGATAGATACGAAGCTTCCTTTGGTGTCGGAAATAGTACACGTGATCCTTTAAGAGGTTCTTACGAAGGATCGTTTGATGAAATAAGTGGTCTCGCGAAGATTCGCGGATGCGCGCTAACGTAGGTACACTCAGCGTCAAATTCATGTAGTTTTTTCTACAAGGTTTCCTCTAGGAGCTCCTCGAAGCTTGCGACGACTGAGCCCCTTTTTCAAACTGAAATTAAACCCTTTATTTCCCTTTGAAAATAGCTTTCTAACGTAGAAATTCCTAGTATTCAAACGCTCATCCTACTCTTCAAGAATTCAGAAAAAATAAAGCAACTTTTAGTACGTAGGTGGCATTATGTACTATTGAACTAATTAATGTACGTACAAGGTATTTTCACGCCATCTCACGTCACGTTCTTTAAAAAAAGGTAGGTAAATAATGTAAAGGTGGTAAAAATATTGATTTTAAAACGATGTGTATGGTAGCGCTACTCACTTAGATACAGTAGGTATGAATGAATGTTGTTTAGATAATTTTTACTAAGGGGCCATTCATTTATTACGTAAGTAAGAATACGCCGACCCCTCCCCCCCTGTTTTATATTTATTACCTACATAAGAATCTAAAGGAAAAAATGAATACACGTTTGGTTTGTTATGTTGATGTTTATTTTTCAAAGTAACAATTTTTAGAAAAGGACTTATAATTTTTATTGTTTTGTAGTAATAAACTTTGTTTTTGTGATCTTACGTAAGAACTATCGAGACTCCCTCCCACCCCCTTGTAAGAAAAAAATAAGACATGGTCGACATCCCTCCCCCCCTAAATCGTCTTACGTAATAAATGAATGGCCCCTAACTAGAATAATAAAGTATAAAGAATAAAATAGATTTATTTGTGAAATCAGACCAACCTTCAATTCACCTACATACATGTTTTTGAAGGCGAGTGTACATAATAGACATCTGCGCAGTGCACCCGTGCATGGTTAACTCGTTAAATGGTTAAATGCTGTGACGTCTAGGGATGCTTGACTTAACTCAACAATAGCTTGCCTATTGCCCCCCTATCTACACTAAGGTACCTACACAATTACACAGGATATCTATTCTGCGCAGTAAATGCAGATAGGTATTGACGCAGCAGAGAATATGGAACATGGACAAAGATCTAAGTCATGAAAATGAATCTTTTGAAATGAACATAATCGAGTCATCAGAGATCACCTACGTCGATTTATTTCGGCTTACAAAATAAGCAGAGACAAGAAAATTTTTAAACTAAATTAATACTAAATAAATAGGTAAAATTAAAGTAGGTAAATTATTATGAAATATTTAAGTGCGCGGTATTATGGATCCGGCGACGGATGAATTTCCTATACAAACGTAATACCAAAATTATTTGTAATTTGAGCATATTTTCATCATGGTCTACTATTATTTGTATTAAAATAGTATTTATCTAGGTTCCTGCCACAATTTTTTTTCAAAATACCTTTCTGAAATGAAATGAAACCGAATCGCATTTTTACATTAAAGAATTAATGTTTTCTTAGTATTTATGTAGATAAGTATTTTGAAAAAATCTTGTGTCAGGAACCTAAAAATAAATACTATTCTAATACAAAGAATAACAAACCATGGTGAATATATTCTCAAATAACAAATCATTTTGGTACTACGTTTGTATGGGAAATTCATCCGTCGACATCCCGCCAGCAAAAAAATAAGGTTAGCCATGCCCTTATCTGTACTCTACCGAACGAATAAAAATAATTTGTAATAATTTATTCCTAGCTTGAGATTTGACTTGTCTATGTGCTTATTTCGTAAGCCGAAGAAATAAAGTTAGGTATTGATTTCGGAGTTGCGTCAGTAGCCAAATTTCATGATTCTGGGTCTACGGGAACTACCCTAGGTATATGTTTGTGTGCATGTGATTCCCTTGGAAATTTCAAAATATTCCGACGTAAACGGCTGTAACTTTTGATTGCGTTGACTTAGAAGTTTTATTTATATCGAGGCTCCAAGAAGTTACGGATTTGAGTTTTTGATGTTAATTTCTACCCGATACCTCCACGCGTTCCTAAGAAAAGGGGATTGATAGACGGACAGCCAGACAAACAGACAGACGGACTACACAATGATCCTATAAGGGTTCCTTTTTTCCTTTTGAGGTACGGAACCCTATTTAACTTTGATAATACTGGGATAATAAACACAGGAGATGTACCTACCTATGTTAAATGTACATTTTTCAGGCCATTCACAACCCTAATGCCTAGATCAGGGGTGCTCAAACGGTCGATCGCGATCGACCGGTCGATCGCGAAAGCTTTTCGAGTCGATCGCCAGCAATATACTCATTATACCTACCTAGTACCTACTCATACCTAAAATAATAGGTAACATTGAACGGTGCGCGGCGACGATCGACGATCACACAAAATTTGTTGTTCGTAAGTTACGTTAAGGTGAAGTGAGTCCCAAAACCCACGTTTTTAATAGGCAGAAAATCAATTTTAGAGCAAAACAAGATCCGTCAAGTGCGAGTACAACTCGCGCGCCGAGGGTTTTGAACGTTTGTCAACAAACATGTACCAAAAGTACTGGTTAGAGACTTCGCAATTTAACGAATACCTAAGAATAGTAGGTACCAACCTACATTTCAGATGGATCTCTCTGCATGCTTCGGTTATATTGGTGGTTCGGTTAAGGTGGGTAATGGTAAATTTTTCGACTTTTTTCGAAATATTTCAGAAAGTATGAAAGCTACAGAAATTTGAATAACTGGTTTGTAATGTCCAAACCGATACCTTTCATTTGATACCCCATTCGGCGGGGTAGCCCCCCTTTTGAAAATTATTCCTTTTTGACCATTTTTCAAAAAGTGTTCTTTTTACAGACTTCTCTATATTTTTCCTGTAAAATATAGATCTATATCTACAAACGCTCCATACATTGTAAACGGATCGCTCTGCAAACTTCGGAGATAGGGGGGGGGGAATGGGTATTTTTTTGACTATTTTTAAAATATTTCAAAAAGTATGAAACCTACAGAAATTTAAAAAACTATTTTGAAACGTATAAACCAATACCTTTCATTTGATACCCCACTCGGTGAGGTAGCCCCCCCTTTTGAAAATTATTCCCCCTCTTTTTGACCATTTTTCAAAAAGTGCTCTTTTTTCAAACTTCTCTATATTTTTCCTGTAAAATATAGATCCATGTCTATAAACACTCCATACATTTTACATGGATCGCTCTACAATCTTCGGAGATAGGGGGGGGGGGAATGGGTATTTTTTCGACTTTTTTCGAAATATTTTAAAAAGTATGAAATCTACACAAATTTCAAATTATATTTTGAAATGTACAAAATGGTACCTTTCATTTGATACCCCATATGACTCTGTAGGTATCTTTTAAAATTTCGGCATCACAATTTGTATGGAAAATATTCATTTTCATTTTTCATTTATTTTCATTTATTTTTCTCTAAATCTGTACAGGCGCACGAAATGTATTATTGTTTTAAATTTCAAGTTGATAGCTGCAGTAGTTTTTGAGTTATTAAGGAGGGAAAAAAGGACAGACAAAGCGAGACCATAAGGGTTTTGAAACCGATCTTCGATCTTCAAAACCCTAAAAACATTGAATTATATGTAATTTTTTGGTAAGCATCAAAAGTTTAGGATTCTAGTTAGTAAGTTAAGGGAGTCGAAAAACGATTGACAAAACTTGACTCGATACAAAAAAATCGCAAAGTTTCCTTGATCTTCATTTTTACACGCAATGAAACTGCTTTTTCCGTAGAAGTAATTCTACGGAAAAAGCAGTTTCATTTGCTTATTACTTATCATATTTCAAAGAAAAATTCGGCTACGTGTAATAAGTACTTTAGGCGATTATAGATAATAGATAGATAAAAAACAAATTAATAACAAACGGCCAGTGAAATTGCGCGCGGGCTGGCCATTCCGCGTTTCCGCGCTCGTCCTTGTCTCGCAAAACCGATCCCACTTCGTCTTAAGATTCCTTCATTTTATACATGTTCTATTTTAAAGTGCAGTAAAACGATATTTAAGAAAAATTGTTCCTACCTACATAGTAGCTTAGTCGATCTCTTGCTTTCAAAATATTTTTTGGTAGATCGCAGACACCATAAGTCTGAGCACCCCTGGCCTAGATTATGGCTAGGACCAGACCATAGCCAGTGCAATTCACCTTACTTTACAAAGGTCTTTCAACCGATTGCATCCAATGATTGCATCCATATGATTCGGCTGTAAGCTCTCTTTTAGAGACTTCACGAAGGAGGAAATAATCTCCTAGTAGGTACTAGGTTCGTAGTTAACCCGCTTACATTCATAATGAATTAGTCAAACTACGAAAGTTTTTATAGTAAAATAGGTACTTACCTATTAGTGGAGATCATACAAGAGTATTTTACTTCAACTCGGTTCTGAAATCCTTATGATTGTTTTATTCTGTTGTTCTAATTTTCTATGTGCTAAATAAAGTCAGTCGGTATGCACCTTGCCTTATAAAATTAATGTATTTAATCGTTGCAGAAGTTTATTAGCAAAATGTATGTAAATTTTATTCATAATTATATTCATACTCAGTAGAAATTGATTGTCTTTTAACATAAGTGTTTTGTGTAAGTTGTGTTTTGTGTAAAAGTGAACCACCTGCAGAACAATTCTACCACCTAACTGCGATCCCAAACCCGCATGCCCAGGCGTGGGGATTATGGGCACCCCCCGTGTGATAATAGCCCATAAAGCGCTTATCAGGGGAGGCCTGCGTCCAGCAGTGGACCAATAAAGTTTATTGAGGAAGAGAGGAAAAGTATTTATTTATATAGGCCTTAGAATTAGTTTTTCCCATCTGTGCTTTTTACGTTGCCTGCATATCACAATAAATGATTATTTATATTATTTATTATTATTCACGTTGCCGGCCGCTACCATTCCGATTTGAATTGATGTCCTAGGAATTTGAGCCTTCATTTCAAAAACCTTTGTTTTCAAAAAACATTAGATTCTAGAACCAAGTATAATAGGCAGACTGGTTGGTAGAGACAGTTGGGCGGTAGGTACCAAATAACTAAACCAACTCATCATCACCAGAAAAATCCTTGCTATTAATCTCCTATTAAAAACCGTAGGTACTATGCTAATGAATTGTATTAATAGGTACCTTTTTAATGATAGCTTACCTCATTTATAAACGTGGATGAGTTGGTTGGTAAAGCTCGTATCGCTAAAATCGTGCGCATATCTACCTACAATTAGCTAGGTAGGTACGTTTATTAGATAGGTATCTAGTGGTAAATTAATTATAGACCTAATAAATCTATTTAATATGCACCATAAATACTAACTTAAGATCCTGATATCCTTTAGATAATTATTAGGTTTTCTTTTTAGAAAATAAATAAATATCTTCTTTAGCACGTATGTTAATTTTGCGTTGTTGTGTCATCAAAAGTGTCATAGTAAACCGTCAATTGCGAGTCAACTCGCACACGACGGGTTCCGTACCGTAAAAAACCGGTAACTTTTTCAAAGAACATCCAATTTTCACTTGTTTGGAGACCTCTTTTTCAACTTTGTAATATTTTTAGTATTTATTGTTATTACAGTTCAAGTGTTACTTGTTTTAGAAAGTTTCAGGTGTCTACCCATTGTGGTTCAAGAAATATAACCTTGACACACGAAGAACAAAAATAGCCAAAAAACGTGTTTTTGGATATTATATTTTATTTCCAAAATTTGCTGTTATAGCGGTAAGAGAAGTACACTCATAAATTTGAATTTAATTTTTAGAGCTTGTGTGAAAAATATCAGATGTCATCTGTCTACTTACGGGTTAATTACCTACTTACTGGTTACTTACTACCTACAGTTCATGAGATAGAGCCCTCTGACAGGCAGACAGCAGATGCTTGGTAATAAGGTTCCGTTTTCTGCCTTCGGGTACGGAACCCTAAAAAGTAGAAAAACTACACTCTCAAATAACCCTCCCTCAAACCAAACAGAGATTGTACAGTACAAGATGCCTAAGATAATAATATGAGATATATTATAGGCATGGCATTTACAACATCGAGGCTATAAGATCCAACGCCGCAAGAACGCTGTTTTACCTCGCCTAAAACAATTTCGTTCCCGTTAGTCCATTAGCAGCTAGATGTTTATTTGAATTGATGCAGCCGCTAACACTAAAGTGCTGCAACGCTCTCTTTTATCGAAGAAAAACAATTGTTGATGTAAAGAATAAATGAATGTCAAATCGCGTCGTACCTACATCTCAGCACTGCTACGCATTGGTAGAAACCAGCTCTTGACGATTTTTTCGAGACGGAGACGAATAAATGTATTTATTAAACTAGTACAGAAATACATTCTTATTAACAAAGAAAATTACAATCAAATAATGGAAACAAATTAGAAGTAGTATTTAAAATTTAAACAATTAAGCTAACTGCAGACTGTTGCTGATAATCTACAGGTAGCTCAACTGATTATGTATGTACAGTACACTAGCCAGTAGCCACGTAGCCACACAGGTTAAAGAATATTCTACGCGCTGATTTTTCACTATTTTATATTTTTTTTGGATTCAAGGTTCCTATGTGATGTTGAAATTATAATCGGGAACTTTTTGATTTGATTTTTAAAAGTACCTGAGTAAAAAAAAGCTAATTTTTATAAATAAAAACTTTTAAACACCAAGTAGGACGAAAGGTGTAGTGTAGATTTAAAGTTACAAAATGAAATTTAAAGGTAGAGACATATTGGAACTCTTTTCAAGAAAGATATTCTGTAATCTCCCTGGCTTCCTTCATCTCATCAACTTATCATTTATTGTGGTTTCAATTCATGAATCTCTATGCATGCAACATTATCTGGATTCATCCACTTCTCATCAAACTCGCCAGTTACGACGTGAATGTATGTCGGCAACTCAGCACCTAACGGGCCATCCGCAAGGTTGATTTTTTGTTGTCAAAATGATAACTGTATACCTGTTCCAAGAGTACACTTCACCTAAATTATAACAAGTGGATAGAAAGAGCATTTTCATCTCAATTTGTTGCGGCATAGCCTTCAACTTGGTTTGATGCAATGTGTTTTCTAAAACTGTTCAAAGTATCGTTACTATATTATTTGTGATCATCTTACTCAGTGCCATAAGAATATATGAAGAACTAGCTTCTGCCCGCGGCTTCGCACGCATATTTTCGGTAAAATAAGTAGCCTATTATCTAAGTTAGGCTGTGCTCTAAACTTACGCCAAATTTCATCTTGATCTGTGTAGCAGTTTTGGAGATCATAGGTAATAAAAATTCAGATTTCACAAACTTTCGGCTTTATAATTAGTTAGTAGGATGTGATATTACGTGGCGTTTTATTTCATTTCATCGAGACCAACCATCGAATTTAATGTCAGTCAATAAACGTTCATTCTTAATAAAGCTTATTAGTAAAAGAGAAAGACCAGAAGGTAAGTGTTTCTACCTAGTACCTACCTAAAACTAATGTATGTTTATCTTATATCAAGATCTAACTGCAAAAGTTACAGTTCGTTATATGAAAACCCCATCACTATACACTATTTATTTGTAGGTGCTCTAATTGGGAATATAGAACAAAATTAAAATTTTAAAAAACCCCTGACATTTTCATGAGACATGACTAAGAACACTCGGGATAAAATTATGTATCTATGACACAAAAAAAACTAAATGAAAATCCGTTCATCGGTCTACGATACCACAGACAGATAAACAGATACACAGACAGACACGTTAAACTTATAACACCCCTCTCTATTTGCGTCGGGGTTCAAAAATAACTGCCCTAAATGTGGTGCCGTTAAAATTGGTGCCCTAAATGGAAATACGCTTGATAATTTTGTAAAATGCAAGATTATAAAATGCAATGAAAGTAGAGCTGCTATAATAAGCTCTGTGTTGGAAAGAAATAAATAATCAATATTTCATAGACTCTTTTTGATATTGTATTCTTTCATTAAGGCGCTAACCCGACCCAAATCGGCGCCACCACCTATTTTATTTTATTATTATGTTAAAAGAAGGAATTTTCTGAAGGAAAATTTGAAGAAGGAAACTTCGCATCGCTGCCTAAACACAAAAACATAATATTAAACTTTTACACAGGCATTAAAAGCTTATCATAGATATCGCAAACTGCAAAATCGATTTTTGAAAATTCCTTCGTTATCATAATAATAAGAAAACAAAATAAATGCATTTCAAAACAAGAAAAAAATAAAATTTAAAACCCCCCGACAGATTTTCATGAAACATGGAACACTCAGGATAAAATTATTTATGACACAAAAAAAACTAAACGAAAATCGGTTCATCCGTTTGGGAGCTACGATACTACAGACGGATACACAGATATACACGTTAAACTTATAACACTTACATAAATCTCTTAATGTGTATATCTTTTTGCGTCGGGGGTTAAAAATAGGTGGTTGCGCTTATATGGCCGACCCAGCGCAGTTAGCGCCTTAAGTCAAAAAATAAATAAATGCGTAGATGGACTATTATTGTCAAAACTTTTTACAACGTCTTTTTCGTTCTTTTTACAAAGTCCCTTTTCCTGCTAATTAAAATGATGAACAAAGTATTATTCGATTTGACAGCTCTACCTACAGTAAGAGCTCTATGTCCTACATGTCGCCAGAGAAAGGCAATAGTCAGCCAATAGTGTAGGTAAGTTAGATAAAACAAGAAAAGCGGGTCAAGCAGCATAAAGACTGACTAGGTTTCTTATCTTTATAAGTCAAAACAACTTAATAAGTAAGTAGGTACCTAAATAGCCTTGAGTGTGCCAACTGAACGGTGATATTTTTATTCATTGAAACTTCCTAAAAAGGTATTTCAACCTGTAAGGAAAAATTAGAGGTGTAAGTATTAACTTCCTGAAATCTAAGCCGTCATCAGAAGGCAGAGTGCCCAGAATGCTGGCAGCAAGCAGCCAACTGAACTATGTAATTTATTTGATTTGATATGTAGCGAAAGTTCTTTTGGAAGCTGAGAGCATTTTTTAAAACTTTTAGCCTACCTACTTTTAAGGAATGAGGTTCTTAGGAAGGAGCTCTACTTTAACATACATAAATTAACATACTAAATATACAAAACAAAATTCAGCTTCTTGGCTTTTAGCTTGCCTTCCTTTTAAGGCATGCGTTCTTCAAAGAGATAATCTCGGAAAAACATTTTAATTAAAGTGTTGGCCAGAAGTTTTAAACGTTAAACGTCAAAGTTAACCAACAAAGCTGCTAATCGTATGATTATATTTTGGCCAGCCAACGGGAGCCTTTAAAATCAATTCCTTCTCGGTCTATCGGTTTCAACCGACGCGGTTATATTCTGCATTAAAAGGGATGCATCGATGTCGTTGTCCTGCCCACTGGACTGTTACCAACTTGCTTCAAGACTCGTTTATTTTCTTTCACCTACCCACCTGCCACGAAAAGATCGTAAAAGATGCTAACCAATGCGGCTCTGAGTAAAATAGCTGAAATTTTTACAAAGTTTAACGAGCAATGGTTGTTGCATGAAAACGTTTTAGCTAGTTCCGTTTTGTGGTGGAAACCAATTAAGTTTTTTATCTTTTCAGCCTTTCTTGGTATTGATGAGGTCATAAATTTGCTAATATTTTATATAAAAAGCACAGCCGTAGTGGTGGTATCTGCCATGACTAAGCTTAGAAGTTATAACACTTATATGACTAATCGAAGATTTTTATAAGCTATCCTAGAGATAAATCCGATTACTAAATGAATTTCCTGTTTGATAAAAAAAATCCTGTTTGATCAAATATCTTGCAAATATATTTAGGTAACCAATTTATCTTATCTTACCCAGGTTGTCCTGGGTGCCCCAAATAACTAGTTAACGAATAAGGGTTTTTTAATTCAGTACCACTTTGGGAAAAAATCCTTGTTCGGTTGTTTCGCAAAAATCTTTTTAAGGGACTTAAGATTTTTGTGCTTTCAGAAAATATGGCTGCTTAGTTAAGATAGAGCCTACCTCGTCTATTTTTTATTGCAAGGTATAACAATACTTATCTAGCCATGATTGTGATAAATGATTTTTGCAATCAAGCGAGCTTTTCAATATTTTGATTGATCGATCAATGCTTCCAATCAGACCTTTTACACTTGGTAGGTACCTAACTTTTAATTGAATAGGTAAAACATAACTCTTTGTGCTGGAATAACGAGTTTGTTGTAAAAAAGGACCTCTAAATAATACATATCTATTAACCCAAGGGCAAGGGGGCTATTTTGACTCGAATGAATTTCGTGTTTTGTTTCGGCCAATTGGTATACTTATATAATGCACTGAACAAGAGTACCCAATTTGCACGAAAAAAATGAAACGAAGCAATCTATAGCTTATTTTGGAGAATCAAAATAGCCTTTCAGGTCTTATAGGTGTTGGTAGGTATTATTATTAACCCCTATAAATGTATGTTTAAATAGGGTTTTTTTAAGGGACGTCCTAGAAACTTTAATGTCGTTTAAGCTAAACTTGAGGTGAAGGTTTGAAATCGACCGCTCATTATTAACATCTCGATAGCGTTTGCGTTAAACTTGTGAGATAAAACGTATTGGGCAAATATACCTAGATCTGGGATCTGGGATCAAAGGCTATTTCTTATTCAGAAAAACATGTGCGAAAAGCGGGCACAAAAGATTATATATAACAAATCTTATTATTATGTTTTAAAATAATTCGTCATCATTCGTACCTACCTAATTAAAAGATCACTTCACGCAAAAGCTCGTCGCTCACGATCGCGGAAAGGATCTTCCTCACGATATAGCTCTCCGTGACCACAAACACTATAAAACAATGCTCAGTAATATTAATTAGTATGTCAGCCTGTTTTTGTTTTAAATCGGAACCTTTTTGTTTTGTTTACGGTCACGATTGATTGGTAAAAAATGTGTTATGTTTTGGTTTAACATTATGAAAATTACGATACTGTAATTTGCCGGTAATGGCTTGGTAGAGCATTATGGATAATTCGATTATGACGGGTTTTCGATCGGTTATTAGAAAAAAAATATCGATAATAATCACCAGGATATAAAAGCTCCAAAGAAGGTTTAATGTTTTGGGCTAGGATTTTTGTATTTATGAAAAACAAAAGGCAACTTAACATTTACTTCTTGGTCTTTGACCAGTTTTTTTATGAACTTTCTACTGAAGTGCCTGTGAAGGTACTTCATTACAGTCAGTCTATGAAATATTTTAATAACTAAAATACTTTATAGACTGGGTACGAAATAGATAAGCTAGAATTCCTGAATTTATTTGAAATTCGCTGTAAAAAGGTTGCAAAATAACGAAGCTTTTTTTTAAAAAAAACTAAGAACTATAGAAAAGTACTCACCAATTAAAATAAAACAGGCGATACACAATACAACAGCTGACTTGAACATTTTCTTTTTTGAAATTGTTTTTTTTTTCAAATATTTGTTTTCTATTTTCAAATTGTTTCGCGAAAGACACGCTGCGGCCTCGGCTGCGTAGTGGCAAGTGATGCGCCCGCGCACTCTAACCGGATTAAAAACGCGCCATTACCAGTGCACAGTTAACCCTCTCGATTGCAGTTTCTAGACCCCAACATATGAATAATAGCTAGTTATAGATACTAGATTGCTTGTAACAGTCTGCAGTTCGCTCAATTGTTTCAATTGTAATTGTTTCAGTTGTTATTTTTTTCTATTATTTAATTGTAATATTCTTTGTTACTAAAGTTATGATAACTGAGCACGGATATTGTTCTCTGAATTAGCTCACTTGAATTTTCTTTATGAGACTTAAAAATATGCCACGCTTCCAACAATTCCCATAATTGTTATTACTCGTTCCGACCTCCGGGTAAAAAAGGTTGAATCTTAATTATTTTTTAAATCTGAGACTTTGGGGAGTATTCAGGTATTTTTCAGTTATTTATTGAATCCCCAGCCGCAGGTACCTAACCTTGCTAATACATCGGAGAATTCAAAGACTGAAAATTAAAAAGGCTTACTACAAAAATCAGATTATCTAGATTATTGAGGCGAGCTCGGGCCGAGTTTTGCTCCAGCTCGAAAACTAACAACCTAACAAGGTAAAGGTTTCTTACTCTTTACTTTATCGGCCGTTTTCTCGTGGTCCTACTATTTTGTCCTACTAGTAGGACCACGAGGGAGACCATATTCTGTTCGTCCTACTGTAAATAAAATAAAAAATACTACCACCTGTAAATAGAAAACATTTTATTGATAATAAAACCACACATAAAACAATTACAAATAAAAGACAAATAAACTAAAAATAACACTGGCATACAATGGGCGGCCCTGGCGTTATAATTTTTATTTATTAATTGTTTGTATAGATCTTGTTTTCTAGGTGTCCTTTCATTTCTTCAGAAGTGAACAAAAAATCAAAGTGAGCACTTGATTTAGGTTTACTTATGGACTTAATTAGAATT
Organism: Eupithecia subumbrata; assembly: GCA_949316285.1. Taxonomy (NCBI): domain Eukaryota; kingdom Metazoa; phylum Arthropoda; class Insecta; order Lepidoptera; family Geometridae; genus Eupithecia; species Eupithecia subumbrata. The sequence goes on along the minus strand of OX438644.1, from coordinate 23,402,139 downwards.
TTATGACGTATCCGAGAATCCTGGAAGGTCTAAAGGAAATAAAGCGCTATGATTTTTGATATTATTTACGTACTTATAAAAATGAATAGTGCGTTTGTTACTATCTATCCATCTACTTAGCCCATGAGTGAGAACCCACTGCTGGTCTGTTACGTCATTTTGTACGGTCTGCCTGTGCCACCCTCTACTCCGTTTTGTTAGCGTTAGCTTAAAGTATGCCTACCTCAAAACCTTGCTTTGGTTATTATAAATTAAAGAGCCTAACTCTTGTCGGTGTAATGATGCGATTTCCTCCACTTTTATCTCTCCAATGCTCCTTTACTTCTTTATACGACATGACTCTCCGAATTCTCCTTGATCTGACTCTTAAAGCTTATTCTTTCTTAGTCTTCCGCTTCCTCGGTTTCCTTCTACTTTTCTATGATGTTACAGCTGAAGTTGTCATCAATGAGTATAAGATGTCCAATCATTCGCCCTCTTCTGCGTTGAATGAAGTAAATCAAAAACTTTTTCTCCTCAACTTTTTTCAACACCCTTAGTAACCTTCTTCGTCCAGCTAACCCTTTTCATCTTCCTCCAGCACCACATTTCAAATTTCTCACGGCTCACCCTCATCTACTCCGCGTTATGTCAGCCTTTGGTTATTATAAATTGAAGAACCTTACTCTCGACGGTTTAATGAGGTCATTTCCTCCACGTTTCTCTCTCTAATGCACTATTCTTTACTTCTTTATACGACATGTCAAGACCCTCCGACTTCTCCGTGATCTGACTCATATAGCTAATTCTTTCTTAGTCTTCCGCTTTCCCGGTTTCCTTCTACTTTTCCTTCTATGATGTTACAGCTGAAGTTGTCGTGAATGACGTCGTATAAAATGTCCAATCACTAATTCTGTGTTGAATGGATGAAAATCAAATCAAATTAAAATCAAAAACATTTTCACCTCAACTTTTTTCAACAACCTTAGTAACTTTTTTTGTTATTATAGTGCGTGGCTTACGCAATATAATAACACTCTATATAATTTCTAAGAAATCAAATAATAGCACATTCCCGTACTGAGGGAAGGATGCGGGTTCAATTCCCGTCGAAGCCAAAAAATTTGCGATAGTATTTGATTTCTTAGAAACCTTAGTAACCTTCTACGTCCAGCTAATCCTTTTCATCCACCTTCACCACATTTCAATCGCCTCACGGCTCAAATTCATCTACACCGCGTTATGTTAGCGTTAGCTTAAAATATGCTCACTACAAAACTCTTCCTTAGTAGTCGGTAAAAAGTTTTAGTTATTTTATGTGGGATTTCCGCCGGCGTGATTGCAATGTATACCTAATTGATGCTAGTTTTGTAAATAAACAACAAGGAGCAATCTCATGTCTGACTGTCTTGACTTGACCTATAACCGAAGATAGCTAGAGTCAATCTTAGAAATAAAAAATATTTGCGTGCGTAAACGAGGAAAATAAGAGAAGAAAAATCTATAACAATGTTAACTTTTTATTTTTTCCTTTTTACACAAGATTGGAGTTCAAGACGCGCTCTTGGTGGTTTTCGATGACCTCTGTGGCGCAGCGGGCGGAGTTCCGCGAGGTTGGGGTTTTGATACCTCCTTGGGACAAATAAATAAATAATAATAATAAATAATGCTGGACAATTCACACAGCGTCATCTAGCGCCAAGCTAAGCAGAGCTATGTTATGTGTACTAGATGACATTTAATAAATACAATACATTAGATAGATACATATTTTTTATTATAAATAAACAAAATCCATCCGTCCCACGCGGGAATCGAACCCGCAACCTCCTGCGTCGCAGGCGGATCTTCGCCCGCCGTGCCACATCAGTCGTAGAAAACAATTTTTTGAACTATCAGTAGATATTTGAATCCGATAGTTGTCTCTTTTTATAATCCTACTAATATTATAAAGCCGAAAGTTTGTGAAATCTGAATTTTTGTTAGGATCTCCAAAACTACAGAACAGATCAAGATGAAATTTGGCGTAAGTTTAGAGCAAAGCCTAACTTAGATAATAGGCTTAGATATTATACCGAAAATACGTGTTAGAAGCCGCGGGCAGAAGCTAGTAATAAATATATCTATCTTTGTAACCTAACATAATGTATTAAAACGTAGGTATTTCAGTTATATAGCACCAAAGCACAAGTTCTTCTTAATTTTGAGTTGAATTGTCCAGCATATTTTTTTAATTTAATTTCTTTATACCGACAAACAGCTGGTTTTTAACAACTATCGTTCTTTTTTGGTTTATTCTAGGTATTTTTTATCTCTTATTTTCTTCAGTGTCACAGCAAGATTATAAAATATACGCGAAGAAAAAATAAGTTATCAGAAACGTAATTTTAAGTTTGTAAAACTGCCTGTTTCCCGGTTAAAAACAAAAAAAATACAACCTGTTCCGCTGGATATGAAACACTGTTAAACAATATCTATTTCTGCATTCACGTTATACGCTGCTGTAACTAAACTCTACCTTTTACGAGCAAATGTAATTCCCATAAATATTTACAAGGTAGACTGAAAGCGGGAAAGTTCTAGCTTTCTGCTTTCCTAACATAAAATAACCAACCTTTTGAGCTTTCCGTTACTTCAAGACATAGCGGTGTATCGAACAATTATTGCGACAAGAATGAAAGACAAGGTCTGGTGTAAACATAAAATTGATACAACAGTTAAGGATATGTATAGAAAAAAGATTAATATGTACGGAAAAACCAAAACTTAAATTTGTCTGCACTCCTGTAAAAATAGTAGGTTTGACTTGTTTTGCTGGCCATGGTGTGGGTAAATTTTCTGGGGAGGATGAAACCCAAGGAATTTGTAAACTGACAAAATTCCCCAAACTCTATAAAAAAATTAATCGGTCTTATCGCTCTACTCCCGCTTTGCCTGCTCAATCAGTGAAATTTAGTCAATTATGTTAATTGAAATAAATGAATATTTAAATTCAAATGTTTACTTATAGATAAAAATAAACCGTCTGCAGACTGCAAATAATCTTTTTTTAATACGCAAAAGTCTGAACAACAAATATTTATGTATTGTACATAATTTTCTTAAATCAGTCAAATAGTATTTATTATATTATCATATCACCAACAAGCTCTGCTTAGCTTGGGCCTAGCTAGATGATGCTGTGTGGATTGTCCAACATTATTTTTCGGAGTGACTTTTCTGAATGACAGTAAAGGCCAGAGCACATTCATCCAACACCGCTACCGCAAAACTCTAAAATTAAGCACTTAAACTCGTTATCTCTAGATAAGCTACAAAGGAGAGGCGGGCTGTCTGTTATCTGATGCCTTCAATATAAAATGCATCTTAATATTACGAGTTAAATCCCATATTTGAATGTACATTTTTGTGCTGTGCGGTCCTGAATACGACAATCTTTAGTTGATACACAATGTATCAATTTATAGAAAACATGATTAAAACGAAAACGGCATGGTTGAATAATGAATCGAATCTAATAAATTAATAATTGTTATTATCAATTTGAAAATGATGCGATGAATGATGCAGAGCTTGGAGATAAATGTTGCATCAGCAGAAGGTCAAATACAAGGCCACAGGGCCGGCTCTAGTGCGACGACCTCTGGGCGAGCATTGACCTCTGCTCTTTCAGATCTAGATCTAGACCTAGTTTACAAGGAGCACCGATTATGTATACCTATGCTCTTTCTTGACAGTGGGGCAAAGGCTATATTTGATTTTACAGTCTTATTCGTGTTACAGTCTAGCGGTAAAAAAGCCTATTTTCTAGCTCTACTGATTAAAGATTATCAAGTTTTTTTTTAATTTGTGGTATTAATAAATAAATAATAAATAATGCTGGATAATTGACACAGCAAAAAATTTAAAATAATACTCTTGCACTTATGCACATGCTCAGCACATCGACACAATTTTTTTTATTAATTCTAATTTTGTACTCGTCGTCCGATTTTACCTAAATCTCAGAGCTCATTATAGACGTGCATGATTTTCACACAATTTGCTAACTAAATGCGCATATCACGGTTCGTTGACTTAATTCTCTTGTAATCAGTAATCAGAATTAAACGCAATTGACATTATTGTGACTTCGGACCGCCTGATGAAGACCTCAGATAAACACTGAATAGGTCACTGTTCCTGGACCACCTATAAAGCGAGATGCGTAAATGTCTAACCTCGTCGAAAATAGTATATGAACTTAACAAAATGTAGAGTCCCTCACCTACGTTTTGAATTGAAAATTTATTTGGTTTCGAGATGTTTCGCTTTGTCTGTCCTTTTTTCCCTCTTTAATAACTCAGCAACTACAACAGTTATCAACTTTAAATTTAAAACAATAATACATTTGGTGCGTCTGTACAGATTAAAAGAAAAAAATAAAAAAGGAAATTATCCGTACAAATTGTGATGTTGAAATTTTAAAAGAGACTTACAATGTCAAGTGCGGTATCAAATGAAAGGTATTGGTTTGCACATATCAACATAGTTTTCGAATTTTCTGTAGGTTTCATACTATTCCAAATATTTTCAAAAAACTCGTACCCATGCCCCCGTTACCCTACCGTTACCCTACCCCCTTATCGCCGAAGTATAATGAGCGATTGTTGGTACCATTGAATTGTAGCACAATGTTTGGTTCCGAAGGTAAGATTTTTAGGTATTCATTAAATAGCGAAGTCTCTAACCGGTACCTTTACTACATATTTGTTTAATTGACTAACGTTCGACACCCTCGGCGCGCGAGTTATACTCGCACTTGACTGGTCTTGTTTAACCCTGACAAAGAAGAGGGGTGTTGTGAGTTTTTTGTGTTCGTGTTTTTGGGGGTTTGCGTCTCATATCACACTTCACACTAATATTATAAATGCTAAAGTTTGGATGGATGTTTGTTACCTCTTCTTCTCCTTCCAAAAGTACTGAACGGATCGGGCTGAAATTTTGCATACAGGTAATTCTAATCCTGGAATCAAACGCATTTGTTTTTTTGACAATGTTAAAATTTGGATGTAAAAGAAAAGCTTTGAATGTAAGCATTTACAGACGTTGGCCTGAGCATTATCTCTGAGCAAGCACGAAAGTTAGTTCGACATCCGTCGATAGGCGTTCATCTTTATCGTTCACAATCAGCTTCACACGCACGGTTCCACGGTTCATTTCATTCATTTCATTTCCTATAATGTAAGTTAGGCTTTGCTCTTAACGTACCTACGCTAAATTTCATATTGATCTGTTCATTGGTTTTGGAGATCCTAAGTAACAAAAATTAAGATTTCACAAACTTTCAGCTTTATAATATTTGAAAAGTAAAATAAAACTAGGTTATCGTCAGTCACAAGTGGACAGTATTTGTTTCATACCTAATATCGACCACAATCACTAGAGTAAGTGAGTACCTACTTAATACAGATTATTCCACATTTCTAAGAAACTATACAGATAAAGAATTACTTACGTATTGTGGTTTTGCCCAGTCTTCCTAGGTACTTAAATTACTCACCTATTTATTCAATAATTTCGCCTATATCATATGCATTTTCCTATTTCTTTGTCTCACTCAATGCATTTAACACTTCTTCTTCTTCTTTTGTATTTGGCTCTGCATCATGGTTTGACACAATTCTGCCATTGTCAGTTTTCAATGGTGCATTTTTTATATGATGATAAAATTTAAGGAGGTTGAGTTTATACAAAATAAAAAGAGGATAATTTAATCTCAATCAAATTAATTAATTACAAAAGCAAACATATACAACCAAGATATAGAATAAAAAGCTATTCAAAAAGCACAAAAAAAAACTATCATTCTGAGTACATTTAACACTCTCATGGCTTCTGCCTGACGCACATGTCCAAGGCGACGACGACGGGGCGCGGCGGCGCGGCGCGGCGTGCGCGCCCCCTGCTGTTTGCATCGCCCCGACGCTGGGCAGTGGATGCGTTAAACGTTAACATTTTAATTTACGTAGGATTAAAAAAATATAGACATTTCTAGCATTAGAAATCTGGCAGTATTTGTGCTGGATGCATTTCGATACCCGACCCTTGAAAAGTATCCAAAGACGAGTCCCTTTCACTTTTGGTTGAGGGTACAACACGTCCGAATCTAAATCCTAGATACTTTAGATTCGGACGAGATGTAGGTAAGGTGGGGTACCTCCTCAAAGGTGAAGTGGACATCTCGTCCGCGGATGAGTTTGAGATTGGGACCAGATGTACCCTAACCCTAAAAAACGTAGTACGTAAGTATTTCTTTATAAAATTTAGATTGGTTTGTGAGACTAGCACAGAAATATATCCAGATATATTGCTGGTTAGACTAGCCATGTGCGCAGGACAACAAAATAAAATTACTATACTGTACAAGTGTGTGCGCAAACACAGAGTGCATCTGTGTTTGCACTCAGGCGCAGGACCAACGCCTTAACGTACTTTTCGAGGCACGGGGGTGTAAAAATGTGCAAGGCTGTAATTAGCACACATTCTACAGGTACTATAATTTTCATTGTGTTTCTCTAAAAATGTTTTATTATGTGCTATGTCGGCATAGATAAATAAAAACCGCCATCTTTCTGTCTCCAGGCTGCTACTGTTGGTAGGTACCTACATTTTTCTACCTTGAAAAATTCCTAATAAAAACTATTTGGTTTGCACTTTGTACCTAAGCAGTATAATATACTAGCTGCATTCTTACTACCCGTTGTCCTATTACTTACCCGTTTTCCCGTAGGAATGAAGCATTTTCCCGCAGTAAAAAGTAGCCCATGTTCATCAGGAATTATGTGGGCTTCTAATGGAAAATAATTTTTCAAATCGGTCCAGTAGTTTCGGAGCCTATTCAATACAAACAAACTACCAAATCTTTCCTCTATATAATATTAGCATAGACAAATAAGCTAGCGTCGTAAAATTACGTTTTCTGTGAAATATGTATGTATAATTATTTTTATGGTTTTATCGTAGGTGAGCTAGTAGGTACCTATGTATATACTTATTACGTGTATCAAGTAGATACAAACAAACTTGCTGATTGTTGATTACATCGAGGTTAGGTTAGACTGGATAACCCAGTAATTAAAGATGAGGTCATAATCGAGTTATAACTAGCTAGCTACCTTATCTACAGAATCAATTTTTTATTTTGCATAGCAATGTAATAGGTAAGCAAAAACTGTTGAGAAGAACAACTTGGAAAACCAGAATAAGATGCATTTATAAATTACTAGCTGACCCGCCGCGAATTAATTCGCGTGGACTTTAGTAATACTAATACCCCAAATAATGTTGTGTCCATGTAAACTATCAACGCCAAAGTTTTACAACCAATTCTTTACAATTTTAAAGTTATTATGAGAAAACCTATAAATTCCATTTCATCCTTCTAAGAATGCTTGTTTAAAAATTACTTATTTGATTACGACCCCATTTTAACTACCTTCTACTAATTTCCAAAAATCCATTTTTAGGGTTTTGAAGATCGAAGATCGGTTTCAAAACCCTTATGGTCTCGCTTTGTCTGTCCTTTTTTCCCTCCTTAATAACTCAAAAACTACTGCAGCTATCAACTTGAAATTTAAAATAATAATACATTTCTTGCGCCTGTACAGATTTTAAGAAAAATAATTGAAAATAAATGAAACATGAAAATGAATATTTTCCATACAAATTGTGATCCCAAAATTTTAAAAGCTACCTACAGAGTCATATGGAGTATCAAATGAAAGGTATAATTTTGTACATTTCAAAATATTTTTTGAAATTTTTGTAGGTTTCATACTTTTTAAAATATTTCGAAAAAAGTCGAAAAAATACCCATTCCCCCCCTATCTCCGAAGATTGCAGAGCGATCCATGTAAAATGTATGGAGCGTTTATAGACATGAATCTATATTTTACAGGAAAAATATAGAGAAGTTTGAAAAAAGAACACTTTTTGAAAAATGGTCAAAAAGGGGGGGAATAATTTTTAAAAGGGGGGGCTACCTCACCGAATGGGGTATCAAATGAAAGGTATCGATTTATACGTTTCAAAACAGTTTTTCAAATTTCTGTAGGTTTCAAACTTTATGAAATATTTTGAAAAAAGTCGAAAAAATACCCATTCCCCCCCCCCTATCTCCGAAGTTTGCAGAGCGATCCGTTTAAAATGTATGAAGCGTTTGTAGATATGGATCTATATTTTACAGGAAAAATATAGAGAAGTCTGTAAAATGAATACTTTTTGAAAAATGGTCAAAAACGAATAATTTTCAAAAGGGGGGCTACCCCACCGAGTGGGGTATCAAATGAAAGGTATCGGTTTGGACATTTCAAACCAGTTTTTCAAATTTCTGTAGCTTTCATACTTTTTGAAATATTTCGAAAAAAGTCGAAAAATTTACCATTACCCACCTTAACCGAACCACCCATTTAACCGAAGCATCCATCTGAATTGCAGGTTGGTACCTACTATTCTTAGGTATTCGTTAAATTGCGATGTCTCTAACCGGTACTTTTGTTGACAAACGTTCAAAACCCTCGGCCTCGGTTACACTCGCACTTGACGGATCTTGTTAATTTAAAACCTCCATACAAAATTTCAGCTTCGTAGCTCTTCTAGTTCCTTAGATTTCGTGAAACGTCAGTGAGTCGCTTAACTTTGACTTCATACCATTGATCTTTAGGGTGTGAATTTCAAAAAACCCTGAAACACGTGTCTTTTATTTTAAGTCATCTTTCTACGCTACAAATTTGGAAGGGCCTACAGTTACATTTCTGAAGTGATTATAAAAATTACCTTTGACCCCCTTAGAATACGAATTTCCAAAAATCCTTTCTTAGCAGGTGCCTACGTCCTGAAAGGAACCTGCACGCAAAATTTCAGCTTCGTAGCTCATGTACTTTCAGAGATCTCTTGATGAGTCAAGTTTTCTCTTATCTTTTATATTGATATTGATCTTGTATACAGATATTGGTAATAGCGTTGGGAAAACAAATAAAACAAAAATATACTTTGTATAAAATATACTTAAGTAGAAAACTTAAAAAAATACTTATACAATGTACAATGTCATGGGCTGAGCACCCACTCAGTGAGTTGGCAACCCTATATTCTTCAGATTTTTGATTTATTAAAGAAACATGAACACGTTTTTTAGTATAACATACTCATGGGACGATTAGATTCACTCTCAACGTCTCCACTCTTTGCCCAAAAGTTTTTAGTCATTGGAGATTGTTTTTCAAAGTAAAATTCGGGCGAAGCTTGGCGACGGAACCATTAATTGACTTTTACTTTGTCTCTTTAAAAACATAGAGGTACAACATTATAGAACAGATTGAATAAATAGCCGTAGCCATTCATGTTAGACATACCCATTAATTATTTAATTAGCTTTATATTTCCTTTTTGTATATTATTTAAGTGTGCCTAATGTTATGTGTTTTCCTAGTAAATAAATTATTGTATTGTATTGTAAATGGTAAACTGTAGGTATGTATTTGATACTAAGAAGATGACGGTCCCATTTAAAAGTAGGTAGATCACAGTAGTTATTATTCATAGTAATGGCATCTCTTAAGTTACTTCTTGCCGTACCTGAAATAGAATAAGAAGGTATTATTTCTGTAAAGAAAGATCTTTGCAGTGTATCTATCACTCGCACACTTCGGCCAGGAAGAAAAACTTTTTATCATAAAGACTTCACACTTCGACCAGAAAGCTTAAACTTAAACTTTTTGTGATAAAGACTTGCTTCTGCCTGCGGTTTCGCACGCGTTCCTGAGTGACAAAAAGCACCTGCAAGTTAACCCAGGCACAGAACTACCTTTATCCAAAATTTCAGCTCAATCCGTTTTGTACTTTTGGGATTAAAAGCTTACCTACGAACATCCAAACGTTTGCAATTATAATATTAGTGTAGTGATAGTTGAGTTCTTTCATGTTTTTTTTGCTCTTGGTACCTCTGAACTAAAGGTCCTATTTAAAAAAATATTCTTGAAAACTGGCTATATTATTTAGGGGCGTGGCGCGAAGCCGTGGGCTAGAATGGATATAAACATGTCATGAATACCTACATACGTGTAGGTTATAGAAACCAGTCATGAATATGAAAACTAATGTCACCATTTAAAGAGCTTGCAAGAAGATCACTTACCCTCCAGAACTAGCATGAGCCGTAGCCGTGGCTGTGGCCGTTGCCGTTGCGTAACTATTTCCACCACCACAACCCCCACCACAGCCACCGTGTCCACCGTAAGCTGGTTGTTGTTGGTAACCCCCGTAAGCAGGTTGTTCGTGGTAGCCCCCGTAAGCAGGTTGTTCGTGGTAGCCCCCGTAAGCAGGTTGTTGTTGTTGACCACCGTACCCGCCACCTCCGCCGCCGCCGCCGCCGCCGCCGCCGACTCCAAAGCCGCCGCCGCCGCCGCCGCCGCCGCCGCCTCCCCAGTTGCCGCCGCCGCCGCCGCCGCCGCCACCACCGCCATAACTCGGGTAACCGCTGCCGCCATGGTAGTTACTGCCTGGGTAACCGGGATACAGAATATCAGCGCCTTTCTACTCCTGAGTGGTAAGGCATTTATGCTGAACCGAGACCTTTTTGCTGCTGTAAATACAGTCTCTCGTTTTTTGCTAGTATTTTTTTGTGTAATTGTTATTTTCTCGTACTATAAGTTAATTATGTAATATTTTTTATCTGTTTTGTACTGTGTAAGAAGCAAATAAATGATTATCTACCTACGTCTATGTCTATATCTGTAATAATAATAATAATAATAAGGATGGAGGATGAGGCTCTAATTTAGTAACAAGTGTAACAACTCACGTTTTATGTTAAATGCTCTATGTTATTTTATGTTAACTAGTGGTTGTCTTAACGTTCATTTGTCTTAATGTACATTTTACATGAATATTTAACTGTTTATTTTGTTTAAAACCACTGTTTATTGTTTGTAACTATTAATTTAAAACTCTTAGTGAAAATTATGTCTGATGTTCTCATTATTTTAATTTAAAGTCTTAACTTAGTTGTATACCTTGGAACGCAAATACTTAAATATTGTTATAGTATTATTGGTAAGAGCGGGGTCTCCTAACAGAAGCAAACTTTGCCTCCAGAACCTGTATTTGTATAGTTTTTAAGTAATTGCAATAAACATTTTTTTTTAATTATCTGTGACATGTTTTAAATGGAAAGCGCTTTATCTTATAACGCAGGAATTATTTTGTTTGTTTGGGAGCCACGAGCTCTACACAGAATCTACAGAATAATCAGACCGGCGTCAAATCTTAGAGAAGTTACTAAACAGAAAACGCAAAAAAATATTATGTAGCTACCTGCTTGAGTTGGCTGTCAGCAAAAACCTACGTGCAATAAAGCTATAGCTATTGGGGCAATGCAGCCAGCGTCTTGGGGACTGGTATTCGTCTGGATCAGTTGATCCACCTCTAGTCTAGATTGTTTGCAACAGTCTGCAGTTAGCTCAACTGTTGCAATATAATAAATAGGTACTTGTTCTTATTTGTTTCTATTCGTTGATTGTAATTTTCTTTGTCAATAAGATTCAGTCTACTCTTAGCTTAATATAATAATCTATTGCTTCCTTCAAGCTTCTTACCTCCTCCCTTCTCAAACTTAATAATGATCGTCTTCGATGGTTGTTGATGCTGGGAACCACCGCCGTAGCCGCCGCCGTAGCCGCCTCCGTAACCGCCGCCGCCGCCGTAACCGCCATGCCCCCATGACTTGTGCTTCAGATGTCGTTTCTGCCGACTTTTGCCATTGCTTGCATTTTCTTGGTCTTCCAATTTCTGTAAGTAAAAATTGTTTCATTTTGCTTACGCTAATTGTTTTTTTGTTCATTTAGTCTGTTATAGATAGGTACTAGAGTGCAACAGTGTTTGGCATTGCAGGCATTTTTTCGGTCTTCTAATTTCTATAATTAAAAATTGTTGCATAATAATTTTATTTTTTCGCAATGATTCTAATTTTTTTTTCGCCTGTTATAGGTACTGGGGTGCAACAGTGTAAAGTTACACAAGTACCTAGAAGAAATAATATAAATCGAATACACATAAGCTCTATCTGTTGAAAACCGAAGTATCAACCTAAAACGTATTTCATTGAATGTTTTCAACCTTTTTTTTGCCATCGTTCTTTGGTTAGGTACCTAATAGAAGGAAAATCATTACGATACACGCAAATAATTCGTCATGACACGGCAATCGATAAAAAAATGTGTTAGGGTTCGATCATGTGAATAACACAGTCCTTACAAATCGCACCTCCATTCGTAGACTGGCTCAATCCAAAATTCACATTTTTTGGGAAATGAAGAAAACGTGTTTCGGTCCTTGACAGGTTTTGGTAAATCACACTATAACTTTATGGCATTTGATTTAAAAATTTAATTTGATTTAAAAATAATTTCCAACATGTTTATAAAAAGAACGAGCAACGAACGAAAAAGAATTAATATTAATTCGGTTTAAAGACAGTTGCAACGGATATGGATATACATAAATATATGAATATGAACCTTAGCTATTAATATTAAAACCTAATTACCTGAACATAAATTGGCACTCGGCTTCCCTCCAAAGACTTGGCCTCATGCTCCCTCGTAGGTAAAGGATCCCGAGGCGCCAGAAGGACTAGAATAGGGAACTGCCTCGACCTCGTATTATCATGAACCCTCGAGTCTCTCGGAGGCGCAAGTACTGGAGAAACAAGCACAACTCTATCCCCATCTATGGAGTTATCTCCTATAGACGCTGAGGCAAGTGCGACGAGTGCCAAGGCACTAACGAACCGTCCGACTCCCATCTTGCAAACTACGGCAGGACCTGCCGGCAAACCTATTTATACGACTCAGTTTTCATGACGTCACTAACTTAAGCCAGGACTTCACAGTAAATGACGACATCAATCGTTCTTGCCGGTAAACGAAACAATTATATGATGTTTTTATGATTGTTTATGGAAACCGCCGATAGAGCCTGGCTATCCTCTTAAACCGGATCTGTAAGTTATGTGACGATTGATACAGGTAGTTTGATTTCGGTCGGGTTCAAATCAAAAGTGGGGTTGCGTGCCTTCTTGCAGAATTTCTTGGGTCCTTTTATTTTTGTCGGGAGGGTTTTTCTTTTTGCTGGTTTTTAAACTGGTCCTCGGTAAGCTTAGTTTGGCTTCAGTGCCCGGTTCAGATTGTAAATCACGATGCTCTGACTCTCGTGAGATATTGGCAACACTTTTAGTGAGACTCGCTAGTAGCTTCGTAGACATATTTCACGCAAGTTTCTTGAACTGTTTTTTCAGAGCTCGAAGACAATTACGGCTATAAAGTGGTAATCTTTAATTAACGTGCCATGAGAATATGTACACAGTGCTAGAGCAATAGCTGTGTCTCTCTGTTACATTTTCTTTGTAATATAAAACCAAAAAAAATATATGTAAAAAAATTACACAAGTACCTATAGTTAAACAGCGTATCAAGTAAGTAAGATGCTTAAGAATTATTTTTAGACTTCTTTCTAGTGCGACCTTGTAACAAAGCGCGTTGATGTCTTTTGTATGAAAAAACTGAAAAAGGGATCTTCTACTTTTATCGTGTTCTAAGTTTGGTCATGACTCTGGTGTGGCTAAACTAGAGGCTAGAAGTAAACATATTGAATAATCACTAACACTACGTGAATGCAGGTTCTGCCCATCATCACGAACACGTTAGTGAAGACTTAATTCATATTTTTTTGTAAATCGCCTCACATACAAAATAATGTCCGAAACCTAATTAATAACCAAATACCGATCTCTCACTCCTATTTAAATCCACATCATCATCATTGGCTTATTTTACATCTACGCAAGATGATTTAAGTGGCTGAAAGGGGGGAATACTAATATCATTCCCTTTCCACCAATTTTAAGAATTGAGACCTGGCGTCTTCACGGACGTGTTCATGATAGTGGGCAGAACCTGCAGTTAACATAGTGTCAGTGAATTAGGTACCAATAACCCTGTCTAACTTTTTCTCTTCACCAATTCTAATTTGTTTCTTTTAAGTAGCTGTATTTTTTTTATTAAGCCGCTAACCCAACCAAAATCAGCGCCACCACCTATTTTATCTTATTATTATATTAAACGAAGGAATTTTCAAAAATCGATTTTGCAGTTTGTGATACCTATCATATGCTTATTTTTAATGCCTCTTTAAAAGTTTTATTTTGTATAGTGTAGGGAGAGATGTGGAGTTGCTCTTTTTGGCCACGATGGTGAGTAAAAAGAGCAATTGGAATTAGTGAATATTTGTTGTGGTACAGCTTTGATAATTTTACTATGCATGCAATGAGCTTGCAATCTTTTCCAGTCTGTGACTGAATGATACATCATCATCAGCCTATATTAGTCCACAGCTGGACACGCCTCCCCTAATGAGCGCCATAGCGCCCTGTCTTCAGCTTGCCGCATCCAGCATCTGCCTACAGTCTATCTATGCAGTGAATCATACATAGTCACACATTTTCATACGATAGGCAAGATAATGTTAATGTTACCAACATCAGCTGTTTATTTCCTACTATGTTATTTCTCTTATGCCGTGATGCGTGTAATTATACATTTAGTATGCAGTCTGGAAAAGGTATTTTACATAGAAACCGCGCAAAAAGCGGGTAAAAATCGAGATGTTTCTATGATTTCGTTCTTTAACCTGTTCTGAAATATTACTACTAGCTTCTGCCCGCGGCTTCGCCTAAACGGCTGAACTGATCTTAATGAAATTTGGTAGCGAGGTAAATGGTGTCCCGGGGACGGATATAGGCTACTTAAAAAGCGCGTGCGAAGCCACGGCCGGTAGCTAGTCGTAAATATTTTTATTCAACTGTTTTTGATCTATGTAAAAATAAACATTGCTAGTAATTACAAACTATTTATTGTTGAACAAAGGGTAGTACCTAAAATAAGAGTAAATTTATCCTACAACATTTTTTCTCTACAATTAGGACTTAAAACATAAATTTCATCTTAATATATTGCATATTAACTATAGGTATAAAGGCGGTCTTATCACTAAACCAAACTTTGCTGGTCAGGAGCAAGCTAAGGGTGGATTTTATCGTTAGTATCTTAAAACACGTTCTACTAAACTCGTTTCTAGGTAAAAGAGTTCATACGTTGAGTGAAATCTCGATTAAAGTCATACCGATTTCACCAGCTTTTTGGTGCTAACTTTTGATCGCGTTTACGTAAACGAACATATACCACAGATTTACACGAAATCATAGACAATAACAAAAAAATAAATGCAACGACATTGACAGTTCTTAAACGCGTTTATAGATGCTGAACCGCCATTATCGGGCGTTCAGGATGTTTAAATGAGTTCTGCGTTAACTGCGTTAAGTTATGCTGGTGAAATCTAAAATGTACCAAATGAACACAGTTAATGAGAAAACGAGTTTAAACGTCAATTGAACGAGTTTAATTTTTACGGTGAAATTGCACCTTAGCTTGGTCCTGACAAAGGTTCCCTTGAACCTAATTGGTATTCCTTAATGGTTTCTGTTATGACGTCCACATTTGAGGAGTCTGCCACCGTTGGTTGTCGAACAAAACATTTAACTTGGTACTGATGACTTGAATAACAATTTAGTACGGAAGGCCATAGTGATTCATTGCTAATTCGCCATTCAAGAGTGGATATGGGTTGCTGTAGCCGTTTTCTGTAACACAAGATAAGGTTTTTATTACTAAGTTATCTTTCGTTTGATGACCGATATGGCGCGTCGGGCGAAGGTCCGCCTGCGACGCAGGAGGTTACAGGTTCGATTCCCGCCTTGGGACCAATGTTTATACGATCTGCATACACATTTATGTGCCGAGTGTTATGGGTATTTTTTATGTAAAAAATAATATATTTATATGAAACGAATTAAGTAGGTATATCATGCATCTAGTACCTAACCTACCTACCCATACCATAACACAAGCTTTGCTTAGCTTCGGGTTAGATGATACTGTGCGGATTGTCCAGCAATATTTATTTATTTATTATCTACACAAATAATTATAGCGGGTAACTAAGACTACCTCTATTTTACGTAAAGAATTAAATTTCAAAGCAAAAAAATAAAGCCTTGGAAGAAGCCTGAAGGATTTAATTTCCTTAAAATTTTGCAAAAATAAAGAAACTCTACTAACCACTTTACCAGCTTTTGTTTTACTTTTTGTAAAAAACTAATTGAAAAACATAAAAAATCTTTTGTATTTAGAAACTACACTTACGATGCGTTCCTATTCTGATTCCGAGAAGAAAAAAGTCCGGTTCAATTGCAACCGAACTACTGAGTCGTCGCGACTCAGTAGTCCGGTTCACTTAATTGTAACCTGACTACTGAGACTACACCAAATTAAAAAGCCGCGTAAATGCATGTTCTAGATGACCTCACAATATTAAAGTACTCACTGGAACTAACCAGAACCTGTGACCACCACAGTTTGTCCTCTGTTTGTACCGTAGTTTGGAACACCGCGATAACCCTGGTTTCCTGAAAAAAAAAAAAAAACTTGTAAACCCATCAATAACTCATCTGTGACTATCGATTTAAAGGTACTTTTATTTAAAACCGTTGAATTTCTTGTTAATCATTCGTCTTCTTCTTCTTTCTAGCCTTTGTCGGCCAGTAGACTGGTGTAGGCCTCCTTCAAATTCTTCCATTTCCTTCTACTTTAGGCAGTTAATATCCAGTTGCTGACCGCTATCTTTTTGATGTCGTCCTTCCATCTCATTCTGTTTCCCTCATGGTCTCCACTCAAGAGTTTCTTGCTTCATGATGTCTTTTTACAGCCTGCCCACTCCCACTTAAGTCTATTGTTAATCATTAACACGGTTATTTTAATTTAATTAATTTTAATTGCTTCAACAAAATCTACAGCCATTAGTGAATATAGGTAAATCTAGACAGATTAAACCTTAATACTTTAAGTTACAGTCAATTATGGTTAGGCAAGACAATCAGAAAAGTTGGCAGGAAAATCCGTGTTAAACATGTTTGTTCTGCCACACTTCATATAATTTACGCTGTGTTATAAAAAGACGAAGTGGTAATGTGCTAAATGTTAATGTGGGACCTACCTGAACTAGGAACCACTACCACTGTTTGCTCTCGCTGTGATGGGTAGCCTGAAAAAAAAAGAATATTTCTATTGATTTTAATTGGATTTTATCTACTAGGACACCAGATGATGTACTAAAATCTTTGGAGACAGTAAGTTCCTGAGCACTGTTATTTCTGCTGCTAATGCTAGGTAAAATTTATGTTTACGGCTTTAAGAATTGAATTAGACTTTAGCATTTAGGGTAAGATTTTAAGATTCTAGATTATGGTATTTAGGGATTTTTTTACTATTATTATTATTATTATTTTATTCATGGTCAAATATTTAAGAAGGTGTCTCTTTGTGAATATTATTATTGTTTTTTGTTATCGCTTGATGATAGGCGAGATCGTATAATAAATATGATGCTTGATCTAATATAGGACACACATACCATACTGAAAATACAATAACATATAATATAATGTTACCATACAACATACCTATTAATTGACGGGTGACCCTCACATGGTTTTTTCTTGACTGTTCGACTCCATTTGAACTCTGTAAAAAAATAATGATGAAAAATTGAATCGTTAAAAATATAAGTACTTACCTACCATAAAAAGTTCGATGATACTTCTCAATTCATTAGTATCATAAAAACAAGTTATCTTTTTTGATGAAGTTTTCCATAACAGCCCTGTTATACTTAGGGGGTTTACCTATTATATAGTTTGCTGTCAGTAGCACTAAGAACAAAAAATAAATAGAAATCAATGCATTACGCAAATTATCTTTACTGAAAAATCTAGCTCAGGATACGGTTCCAAAACATTGTTCTATTATACATATATCCCACATTATATACGTGAGATTTAATTATCTACCTTAATAAAAAAATGTAATAAACTAAATAAATATTTAGTTTTGCTTAGTTTGGGGCTTGATAACGCTGTGTGAATTGTCCAGAACTATTTATTGAATTGTATTTATTTATGTTTATATTTACTCACCTGTAAGACAAATCTAGATGCTGGCAGCTCATGGGTACGGAGGTCAGCAGAGCAGCAGCTTACGATAATGGCCAATGCAAGAACAAGTATGCAGAAATTCGCCATTTTTATATCTGTTTTAACTATATATAACTATAATTGAAAAGGTATATTTTATGATTCAGTATTTCCTTCTTGAATACACTTCTAATATTCTTTCAGGCTTACACTAGTGTTCTTGAAATCCAGTTGCCTTTTATATGTTCATGTGTTGATGGTATCTCGGCCTATTTTCTAATAATTATTTATAATTGAGGTTATTGTGTAATATTATAAGCTTGACGTAAATAAAGAGCCTTGAGATTTCCGGATTTTTCCACAACCTAACAGGGCCCACCTTTTAAAAACAAAGCTTATAAAAAGACCAAAATATTGTCTTTTTTGCTTTAATATTTTTTTTTAATGTAAACATATTTATTTTAAATGTATTTTTTTGGCAGGCGTATAATTTTAATTTATTTTGGTAGCAAGTTCCTTGATTTATTACGAATATTTGGAACCTCTGGTTGCCAATTTTTTTAGTGAGTACCTATTGCTTTTTTAGCAGTCATACTTTACTTCTCTTATCATTTTCTAATCTCTGTAAAATAAACATAGACCCAAATTAGATTGTTATGAACATTCTCAGTTTAAGGAAAAGATTTTAGAAATATAGTCAGCTGCAGAGTTATGCCCAGTCGCAGGGTTTTCACACTAAAAGTGTGAAAATATATCTAAAGAAATATATGTTATAAATAAATCAAATCATACCCCAAAAATAAGGTTGCGGGTTCCAGTCCCTTGGGAACTTTTTGGGATATTATTTGATTTGTATACTAGCATGAAAAATTTCCTATCCCTTAAAGCAGAAGGTCATTTAACCACCAGCCAGATAGATGATGATATAACAAAAGCAACGCTTAATAGGTACGATTAGTGTGGGACCGGAAAGAATGCCGTTTTAATAAGGCGTCTAATAAGGCTATCAGTAATTTTTATTATGTTATTACGTTGCGTAATAAGAAAGATGGGTACAGAATCGTTAGTTAGGTTATCCTTATGAAAGATCGAACGTAGAACTTAGGGGTCTAAATGACCGTTATTACATTAGTTATGAATTTGTGAAATCATGATATGTGTCGACACAGTTCCGACTTCCCATCTTTCGAGGATATCCGTGAGGGCGGGTGCGGCTGCAGATTTGGCCTAGATCTCAAGAGGCGCAAATATGCAGGTCTTGACAGAGCCTACACATTTGCTCCCCTTGGAGTCGTGACCCTAAGTCTGGGGGTACCGAGGCTCTTTGCGTTGTTAAAAAATTATCTGGGCGTCTGGTAAAGCGATGCGTGACCCGAGAGCTGGTCAGTTTCTGGCACAGCGCATCAGTATTGCAGCGGGGCAATGCAGCCAGCGTCTTGGGGACGCTTCCGACTGTTATTAATATGGATCAGTTGAGTTACCTGTAGATTGCTTGCAACAGTCTGCAGATAGCTCAAAAGTTTCGATTGTAAATACTAGTTCTAGTAGAAAATTACAATAAAATCATAGAAATAAATTAGAAATAACATATTAACTAGTTCTAGTTAATTTCTATTATTTGATTGTAATTTTCTTTGTCAATAAAGATAGTTATATATAATATATTATTTTTTCTTTAAAAAACCATCATCATCGAAAGGTTTTGTACATAATGATTATTGTTTTTCATGACCTTTGTTTATGTTTCTAACTAAATATTTAAAAGAATAGAAATTGACATTAAATTAATGAGGCACGTCACTTCTTACTAATATATAATAATTAAACCTAATATATAATAATTGTATAATAATGTTATATACTAATATTATCTAAACTCGAAAGTAAATCTGTCAGTCTGTCTGTCTGTTACCTTTTCACGCCTAATAGTCTAATAAACGGCTGAAAAGACCTTAATTAAATTTAGCACGAATTTAAACGGTATCCCGCAGACGTTATAGTTACAGGAAAACGTTCCTACGAGACCTTCCATAACTTTTTAAGTTATTTTGAACTGCATTCACCGATTTTGGAAAAAATTTACAATCAGCAAGAAAATGGTAAGTTTACATAAAAACTTTTTTTATGCTAATCGATCCTGTTTCTTATAAGGATCAAAAGTCTCTACTGGACCGACTGAGGTTTGAGTACTAGAAATGTCAGAAATCTCTAAAAACTTTTTCCATACATTTTGTACGGAAAACGATTTACCAACTCGAAATATTCTTCTACAACAGTGTTCAGGAGCTGAAAGATGCATTAACAAGGTTTTTAAATGCCTTGCTGTCCCGTGTGTGTGACGTATAACTTACTTGCACATATACAGGAACGGCGTCTAAAGGAAGCTCTGTACTTCTTGCTGGATATATCTCGTTATGATAATAAAACAGCTTTAGCGCTGAAAACTCTTTGGCTAACTCTGACTCCTTTATATCTCCGTGGGGGGATAGCACAGGTGCGGTGAAGGTGAGGAACACATCATCACAATATGTAAAACTATTCAAAAATAATATAAATATAAAACTTATCTCGCAGATACTTCTCATCTTGTTTGGTAATGAATGCAGACGGAAGTATTTAGGGAACTTTATTTATACGCTATCCTTGTTCGATGAACTCACGCTTAGAATTGCAGAATAAAGTAAGTTTCAAAGTTTATTATAAAACGTTGGTTAACGATTAAAGTTACTGATAAAGCAATTTTTTATCCATTTATTTCCATGCCACCCAAAACGCGGACGTTTGCAGGATATATGCGATTTTTAGTTAAAATTACTTATACAATGTTGATATCAATCCTTGGTTCTGAGACCAACTACGCATTTACAGTCATAAAAATGTTCCTTATCTTCATCTTCATAGTAATGCGTTCAAATAAATTAGTAACATGGTTTTAATACATTCATTCACATCCATAGAATATCAAAGGCGTCTAGTCTACTCTAGTATAGAACACGGGCCTACACTTTCTTAATCGGAATCGAATGGATGCAACTTATCTCGTAAAGATGTACGACCAATGCTAGTTGGATTTGTATTTTATGCATCAGGTTTTTTTATTTGTTTTATGTGGCTTTCCTCTCAATGCGGCCATGATTGGTCTGTTGGTCTGATCAGGTATTATAAAACCTGAGATACTAAAAAAGAAATTACGAGAGAAATAGTGGCTCCGTTCGCAAAGCCAAAAAATATTAAAACTTTGAAATGCCAAGTAGAATTTCAAGGTGCCTGGAAGAAAACGCTTTTAGCGATAAGGCCGCCCATTGTGCAACTGTTTTGTGTTTATGTTTTTCTTGCCTATTTTTCTTATCTTGGTGTGCAATAAAGAATATTTGTATTGTATTGTATTGTAATTTCACTACCTCATCAATTGCAGTTCAGCGTGTTTAAAAGAAAACCGAGTCAATTTCGTTAAAGTTTTGGTTTTG
Organism: Eupithecia subumbrata; assembly: GCA_949316285.1. NCBI lineage: Eukaryota > Metazoa > Arthropoda > Insecta > Lepidoptera > Geometridae > Eupithecia > Eupithecia subumbrata. The sequence continues at coordinate 23,380,566 of OX438644.1, read as the reverse complement.
ACCCAGCTTTATTTTGATAGTATGCAATAATATTCTTAGTTATTTCCTGCTCCGTGACGAAACTAAGCAATATTCATGCGAGTCACATACAATGTAATCCAATAAGTAGGCAGATTCACGATCTTGGCACAAGTATCGTTGTGGCCAGCTCGTCACTGGGAATCTCCGCAATCAAGATGCGAAATGATAGCGTCATTGTTAACTTGCAAAATATACCTTACTCCATCGCAATAAGCAGTGAAGCATTGGAGGTACCGGTTTAATAAAACATCCACATACAATTTGATTAAGTATAGCTTGTTTAGATATGTCGGTATTCAAAATACGTGGTTATGTGGTGTTACAAAGCTGAGGCTACGTTAAGTTTTAGGATGTAAAAAATAGGAATTTTTGCGCAAAAATTGATAGTATAATATTTATAATATTTATGTATGAAGTACTAGCGGACAAAACCTCTGCCATAGCGTAAATGTGTTGCCAACACACGACTCTATATTAACAACCTATACTGACGTGTTATGCATAGCCTATAGTGGTTTCCGTTTACTATTAAAAAAATTTATTCATCATGAATTCATGCAAACATCGGTTCACAGGTTTCCGCTTATCCGCTCTGTGTTAGTTAATTTTCTTCTCTACTTTTCTCAGTAACAACTATTAATGTTTATTACAGCGTAAACAAAGAAAAAACTGTTTTGGTATTTACCGGTTTATTTACAACGTAGTTTAAACTCGATCGTGACTAACATTTTACTAAATTATTGTCTATAATTATTGCAGTGGTTTCTTTCTTAGTAATCATACCTGGGGTCAGGCTCATTCTTCCGGTATTCCGTCTGGAAAAAAAATGTTGTATCTATATTGTGAGCAGGTATTATTTGTTGTGTTCAATCAGATAAACAGATAAACAGATAAACAGATAAACATTTTATTTATAATTTGTCAAATTATACGTCACAATTGTGTAAACATGATAAAGTGATATACAAATAATAAATGTATATAAAGTAAAGCAAATTATTCAGAATTTAAAAATTCGTCGTAGGTATAGAACGTCTTCTCTACGAGCCAGTTTTTTAGTTTAGTTTTAAAATTTTCGAGACTCGGTGCGTCCTTAACTTTGTCTGGGAGCTTGTTGTAGGTAGCCGGTCCCATTACGTGCGTCAACTTGTCCGATTTTGCCAGTTTTCTTGCTGCAGGCACTAACCAGCCACTGGCGGCATTGCGAGTGTTGTAGCAATGCATATCCGCTTGTTTTGAAAACGAATTTATGTTTCGACGGACATGCAATGCTACTTGATAGATAGCTATCGATGGGAAGGTCATTATATTTAGCTGGGTAAAGTATGGTCTAACAGATGTTCTCCGCGATACGCGTACTATCGCACGTACGGCCCTTTTTTGCATTCTGAAGACGCGTTCCCTTTCGGCAGCGCGTCCAAAGAGCTCGGCGCCGTACTGCAACAATGAGTGTACGGTCGCAAAGTAGCACATCCGGACCATATCAGCGGGCACCAGACGCGCCAGCCTGCCCAGCGCGTAGCACGCACTGCCGAGCCGCTTGCACAGCTTGTCCACGTGCGCCGCCCACGTCAGCCCGCGGTCCAACTCGAACCCGAGGAACGTCGTCGACAGCACTTCGTGTATTGAAGTACCACCTACACATACCGACATGTTCCTGGATGACCGGCCCGAGATTGAAAAATGAATGAAATGGGTTTTACTGATGTTTAGCACGAGGCCGTTGAATTGGAACCACAGTGCCAGCTCCTGTGCTGCTTCATTCAATTTTTCTTCGAGTCCGTCCACAGTCTCCGCTGTGATGATTGCTGCTACGTCATCTGCATACATAAATATGTCACTCTTGGTTGCAGAGACAGGAAGATCGTTGAGTAATAGCGAGAACAGCAAATTCGATACAGACGACCCCTGTGCTACGCCCATCACGGTAGTTAGTGGATCGGACTTAACATCTCCGCCATCGCCAACTACGACCTGCGATCTGTTCCGCAGCAGGTCGGTCAGGAGAGCATGTGCAGGTCCGTCTATGCCGTAGTGGCGCAGCTTGACAGCGAGTACGCCATGGTCTGCGACATCAAAGGCTTTTGAGAGGTCACAGCACAAGACCGCGACTCGCTGCCGGTGCTCACAGGCATCTACTATAAGACGGACCACTTCTCGTGCGAGAGACGTAGTGGAGCGGCCCGCGCGGTACGCGTACTGGCGCTCTGACAATGCTTCGGTGTCTGCGAGGTACTTTGTAAGTCGAGTACTTACTCCATTCTCGAACACCTTGGCCAGCGCTGGAATAATGGACACCGGTCTGTAGCCGTCTATGCTCTCACGCTTACCTTTGCCCTTGAATAGTGGGGAGACCTTACTAGTTTTGAAAGCTAGTGGGTAGGTACCACCGTCCAAACAGGAGTTAAATAAAACTGCCAGGGTCGGCGCGAGTGGCGTCGCTGCGATGCGTAACGTTTCCATAGAAATCTTAAATAAGTCTTTGGTAGGCTTACTTGGGATCCGCGTCATTATAATTTGATACACTTCCGCAGGTGTGAATCGCACAAACCGCAGCGAGCGGTCAGTTTTTGGGCGGGCGGCCTCGAGGGCGGCGCCGACGGCGCACAGGTCAGCGCGCGGGGCGCCGCACGCGGCCGCTGCACCCACAAATCTTGCGTTCATGGCGTCCGCAGCTGCCTTCCCTGAACAAAATTTAGTTCCAGAGCTAGGGTCTTTGATGACGTCCATAAAATTAATTGAGGGTGATGAGTGTTTTCCTCTCTCATCGTTGACCACCTTCCACACGGCTTTTTGAGTATTAGAATTTGCTGAAATTATATTTGTGTAGTGATTTGATTTAGACCAATTTATTAAGTTGTCATATTGAAGGCTAATCTTTGTAATTAAATCTTCTAAATAGCTGAATTGTGGATATTTTTCATACATACTAGTAATGTCAAAAAGAAGGGCATTTAAATTTTTAATTTCAATGCTAATCCATGAGTTAGATCGTATGTTTTTACGTTTGAGAGGAAAACAGATGTCAATCATATTAGCTAATATGTTTATTATGGACGAAGCCAGTGCGTTTGGAGAAGTACGCTTGAATTGTACTTCGCGCCAGTCTATGCTCGAGATAGCCGCATAAAAATTGATACGACTCACCTCGGAATAATCCCTGACAAGCCGAGTCCTCGGCTGTATCGGTCGCGTCGGCACCGCGAGGACGGCGCGGACGGCGCGGTGATCACTCAGATGGGTGATCACCGGCACCGCCGCCACCATTCCTGCTCCCATGTTACAGTATACGTGATCCAAGCAGGTCGAGGACGCACCGACTACACGCGTTGGAAAATCTACTTCATTACTAAAGTTGTACACTGATAACAAATCACTAAGTTGTTTACGATCGGAACATTGTTCATTTAGCCAATTTATATTAAAATCACCTACTATGAGACACTGTTTACCACTATCGCAGGCTCGTTCGAGAAGACGTTCCATGTACACTAAGAACAATGACGAGCTTATCAAATTTGTTCTATAAACACATAAAATCACAACATTAAAATCTATCAACTCGATTGCAGAAACTTCACAGAACTGTTCCTCCGCAAGTTCAATGAATTCAACACATTCTGTCGCTTTTATTCCGTTTTTCACATATAAACATGATCCCCCATGGGCTCGTTGTTTTCTACAAAAGTTAGAAACTAGAACATAGCCGTCTAAGTAAACACACTTTAGGTTAGCCTCACTAAGCCAATGCTCAGTTATCGCGATAACATCACAAAGTAATTGGGAATGTAGAAGCACTTCAAGTTTTAGTGTCTTTTTGTCTAAAGAGGCTATATTTTGGTGACAAACAGTAAGCGCGCACAGGTTACACTGGTCGTTCTGATTACTGTGAGATGCTTGCGGGGGCGCCCCGCGGGGTGCGGGGCCGCATGAGAAACCACTCCGTAAAACGAACTCCAGCTGGCCATTGCATTGGCTGCGCGATTAATTCGAAGAGTGACTCCGGGATTCCGACGACAAATGCCGCGTGACGAGTAGTTTTTATTTCACGTTTCTAGACGGAGTAGTCGTTTGAATCCTTGATTTTCTTCAAATGATTATGGATGTTTTCGGTTGTAGTTTCGGGACTAAATGACCACGCTTGCAGAAATCTTAGTCTTTCTACAGTTTTCAGTTCGGGGCTTTCTGTGCCGGCCCCTTTTGAAACTTTGGCAATTTTACTTCTACGTTGTTTTTTATTCACTACACTCCAAGGAGATGTGTCGTCAATCAGTCTAGAAGTAGGATCCGAGCTATTTTCTTCCTGTGATTTGGTCACGCTCTTAGGTGCATTCGTGGTTGTTGTAATGGGTGTGGAGCGGGACGCTCCCGTCTGAATCATACGATTCTTTTCAATTGATTTGATCGGCTCAGCTGCTGATGATGCACCACCAACACAGTTCTTCTTAGTAGTCAACGCTGCAGAGGCATTGATGTGGGCCTGCCGTTTAGGCCTCTCAACCAAGGGGGCTTTGCCTGCCTCAGTAGACTCACATAATGTTGATGTGCGGGTAGCAGCGGTGAGATCATTTTTCTTGAGTTCCGAAATGGCCTCGGTTTGCTTCTCAATAACAAGGTTTTGCTTATTGACTTGGGATTCCAAGTCACTCACTTTATTTACAAGTGTTTGCACTGTATTTTGCAAGTCGCGTAACACAAGTTCAAACGATTTTAGTGACATATTGTGTCTCAAAATTATCAAAAATTACGGAGCCGATCTGTACGCGTTGCAAGCGTGTTGCCAACTTTTGTCTAACAATCTTTGTCTACATTTTCGACAAGGCTCGGGAAAAGACTATTATCATTCGTGACTTTTTAGAAATGTAGAGGCTCAATTATATATTTTCTTCAAATTAAAATTGGCTTTATGGACAAAAAAATTACAATCAAATAAAATAATTATCTTACAAACACTACTTTTATAAATGCGAATGTTTGGATGTGGACCTCTTTACGCCAAAAATACTGAACGGATCGGCCAGAAGTTTTGCATAGATAGTTTTAGACCTGGATGAACATAAAGGCTACTTTTTAGCCCAAATAAATGCGTGCGTAGCCGCGAGCAGAGGCAAAAAAATCATATTTACCTTAGGTGGCAATAGATTCAGAGACAAGAAGCTCAGATCTTGTGTCGTTGTTTCAACACTTATAATTGATTCCGTAGTAGTTTCCTTTGAGGCTGTTGATGCCTTCGATTGTGAACTGGCTGAACTCAAAATTGACACAGGTTTTGCGATTGAACTTGATTCATCTTTGACAGCACTTACAGAATTTGATGCTGAAGGTTTGGATTTTAAGGAATCGTTTGATACTGGTTCTGATAGTTTTGCTACTGAATCAGAAGTGATTGATGAAGTAGCTTCAGAATTCTTGAGGTTTGTATCATATTTGGATGAACCCTTTGCTGGTTCCGAAGTGGTTTCCTTTAAGGCTGTTGATGGCTTTGATTCTGAACTGGCTGAACTCAAAATTGTCACAGGTTTTGCGATTGAACTTGATTCATCTTTAAAAGCACTTACAGAATTTGATGTTGAAGGTTTGGATTTTAAGGAATCGTTTGATACTGGTTCTGATAGTTTTGCTACTGAATCAGTAGTGATTGATGAAGTAGCTTCAGAATTCTTGAGGTTTGTATCATATTTGGATGAACCCTTTGCGGGTTCCGTAGTGGTTTCCTTTAAGGCTGTTGATGGCTTTGATTCTGAACTGGCTGAACTCAAAACTGACACAGGTTTTGCTGTTGAACTTGATTCATCTTTGATAGCACTTAAAGAACTTGATGCTGGAGGTTTGGATTTTAAGGAATCGGTTGATACTGGTTCTGATTGTATTGCTACTGAATCAGTAGTGATTGATGAAAAAGCTTCAGAATCCTTGAGGTTTGTATCAGATTTGGATGAACTTGTTGCTGGTGGTTCAGGTGAAGAGATGGACAATTCTGTTGTTGTTGACGTTGATATTGGTTCTGAATGTGTTGTTGTTTGTGCAGTAGAAGTGATTGATATAATTACTTTAAAATTCTTTGTGGTGGTTGATGTTGCATTAGATTTAGAGCTAATTGGTTCAGTTACTTCAGAATCCTTCTTGGATGTTGTAGTGATGTCTGAACTCAATAATAACGGCTCCCTAGATGAGCTTGATTTCTCTGTTGTTGCTGAAGTTGAAACTGCATCAGATTGTAAAGTTGCTGATGTAGTTGTTTCGGAAACCGTAAAGGCTGATGAAGTTAATTCAGATTTAGACATGCTCGTTGCTGATGGTTCTGTTGGAGAGTTTGACTGCTCTGTGTTTGTTGACGTTGTAACAAATGAGCTTGTTGCGGTAGTATTTGATAAACTGGGAGTCTCTGACTGTTGTGTAGCGGCAATAGTAGTTACTGGAACTCGTGCAGTTCCTAATGATCCTTTTGACGATGGCGCTATTTTATCTGGAGTTGTATCAGCACCTTTTACAAAGTTGGAAATCGACCAAGGCGGAGAATTCGAGAAGCTTCTAGAGCTATCAACTGTCGTATCAGGGGAGCTGGATGTTTCTGATGCTGAATTTGAGAGTGAGGGACTTGTTGAATCAGTTGACAACACTGGCACTGGAGCAACAGTTGGTGGTTGATTTGTAAATGCTAGAGTTTCTGCCACCGCACCTTCGGTAATGATTTCTACAGATCTAACAGGGAAAATTCTAAACCCGTTTACAGAGCACAAACATAACACTATTAATAGAAACTCCTGCATGATTGCGTCCAGCACTTTGTCAACGAGAGTATAAAACGACCGATTGGAACGGAATGATGGTATATTACCTCATTCGAATTAGGTTGACATTGCCATTAGCATATCATATTGACTAGTTCACCCTGAGATGAGAAGGATCCGTAACTACTTATAGAGGCTTCGACAGCTTTTGAAATTTATTGCCGAGTCAAGATTGATTGTTTTTGTTTATCTAGCTTTTGTCACCGGATACACTTGCAATTGACATGGCTATGCATGTTGCTTGCACCATGATCACGGAGCACGGAGTTACTAAAGGTGTTAAAACCTGCGCTGGTTTTCTGCTGGGGCCTATGGGACCGTGGTATTACAAATTATTTTATCTAGAAAAGCGAAGTATTGCAGCTACTTACTGAACAAAATAAATGAAGATAGTACGTATATAACACATTAAAGCTGAACTTTAATCATCTAAAACTAAAATTATCACTTACAGACTAAAACTGGGAGAAAAATTATGGCATAACAGATTCTTTAGGTACACGTATATTAAATAGCACTAGTATCATGTCTGAGAGGTTCCTGCTCCTTTTGCCAGCTAAGTAATACAAACAAACAAACAATCAAATATTTCCACTTTTAATATTAGTATAGATTGATTGAATAATTATGGTGTATACTAACGAGCTAATTTATAAGAAAACGGATGATAATGATGGATAAAAATATAGACAATCTAAACTCACCACATATCATCGTGAATATTAGCTAAATGTGCATTTATAGTGCATATAGACTAGTGCACTGAAAACATGAAAGTAAACAAAACAACTACATTCATGATATTTGCTCTACCTCTATGATATTTGCAAATTATCTAGTAAAATGAAGGATGGATTGACTGCTAGTTCTCTTGAACTTATTTTTAACCACTAGACCAGTCCCAGGACCGGTTTCTGCAGACATCATTTCTTAGTTGTAGGTTTTTTGTGTGGCTAGTTTAACTATGCGTTAAACTAAAATTCCGGTCTGGGCCGTTCGTGTGAAACCTATACCCATCTATTAAGGTATATTGTATAGATACTTACACTAACCTGCACACTAACGTTTTAGACCGGAATTAATAAGAAGTAGGGAAGGGAGGCCTTTATTTAGAAGTGAAAACCAAAAGATTGATGAAATGATCATCAGAACTGCATGACATTTTTTCGTGTACAGATAGCCGGCTAAGTTTCAGGACATCAGGATCGATTCTCACTGCAGCATTTTCTGAATAAAAAGTTATGAAGTTTTTGGGAACATAATGAAATCTTCATAACTGCGTACTGAAGCCAGAGTAGATATACCTACGACATTAAATTTCTAAATAAGTTCATGCCGGTTTTGGTAAGAAAAGCGCCTGGCAATAACTTAGTCAAATCAAACATGATAAATATATAAAACTCATTTTAATTATCTGCGATCAACGACCAAAAACAGTATCAAAATATTTTAAACATGGCTATACAAAACCAGCCGTCCATTTCAGTGCCTTACAAGTTCAGCATGGCAACTGTGAAAACTTTTGCCAGTCTCTTCATCAGTCATATTATTGTGGTCGTAAAAACCTATTAACTAGGTAGTATATTGTATTAATTTTTTTTTTGCTTTCACCTAATCGAGATAGGTGTACTCATACTTATAAGCCGTTGGTACTGCGCCTGACCTCTCCACGGTCGTGTCGGTTTGCCATTCCATCGGGTTATGAAAGTAAGGGCTCTGTGTTTGCGTGTAACACTTGTGCACATGTCCGGTGCACATGACGTTAGACTGGCCCCCGTAGCCGAAATTCGGAATCGCTCATATTTATTTATTCGCCGTAGGAGCACAAGGCACACTCGGATACGCCAATTTGCAATATAAGTCACAAATGTCCATAGAATCGTAAATTAAAATTATATCGATTTCTATGCAGATGTCACAAAAAGTGCCTAAATTATGCCAAATGCCTAATTCAAATGAAAAGAATGCGTTCACAATTTGGGGATATATAAACACCATATCCCCAAATTGTGAAACATTTTCTATGTATTTCTTTCCATTCTATATTTACATGATCTTTTATGATCGGTAAGGTAAGAAAAAAAGGAAAATAAAACTGATCAGTTACTCATAACTTTTAATTTTCTTTTTTCGTTCTTAGTTTGTTGAAAATTTCGATAGTTTTTATATTAAAACAAAATCTTAATATCTAAAAATAAATTATACAATCTCCATATAACCATTCACTTCATGTGGGCGTGCAATAAACAATTTAGGTGGTACCTTGAGTTTTTGGTTTAGCAAAAAGGTGCGAAGATATAAAAATAAGTATTACAGTAAAATATCCAGGCATTTAAAAAAGTCATGGCATGGGAACTCTCGGACAAAATTTTCTTTCTTCGAAATGCAAAAGAAGTAAAATCTTACCCTAAAAATAACGTGAATTTACGGTAGGTAACAAAAGCTTCCCTAAAAAACCCTACGATTTTATTTCTGCAAACACGACTAGAATTTGCTTGTATTTTTGATGTTCGAATTCAATTTGTTCCCTTAATCTGAAACAATATAAGTAGTAATAATTCCCTCTCTACTTCTGCTCGAAGGTCGAGAGCGAGAGTTCCTGAAGGCAGCGGCGTTGAAACCCTTGGGGAACTGAGGGAAGGGGAAGTTGGGGACTCCTCGGTGTCTCACGTCTAGAAGACCTTCGCCGAAGGTGGCCTGGAAATATGAATCATGTTAGGTAAGAAGCACAAAAAAACTCGTCTGGACTTAATTTTTTTGCACTATTATGCAAAAGGCAGATGAAATAATTGCATAGACATTATTTTTTCAAAAATTTTATGGTTATTTTTTTAAGCGAGTAATAATGTCGCTTTTTCCAGTCGAATGAAAATTGGAAAGACTCCACGAGGGTTTCAACGTATATAGGAAGATGACATTTGATAAGCAAAGCATTTTAGAATGATTTTCTTTATTTAGTCCGATCAAGTAAGACTTTTGTCCAAGCAACTTGTTGCTCTACTTTCTGTTGAGCAACATTAAGCAGAGGCAGGACCTTTTGGTTCACATGGTGTACAAAGTGTTTTTTATTTAAGTTTTTTGTTTTATTGTTTGTGAGCCAATAAATTGATTTGCTTTCTTTCTTTTTTCTTTCAATTTTATTTTCTCCGTTTTCTTTGTGAATTATACCGTCTAAGCTTTTAAAGCTTCAACAATTCAATACATCATATCGCTTACCTCAGACGGCTGGAAGTCAAATCCATTACTGTTAAACCCGAAGGCTGAAGAAGCGCTCTGGCTTGCAGACCCTCCGAAGGCCGATGCTTGAGACGCCGCGCCGGAGACAGAAGTACTGCCGCCGTTGAATGATGCTGCTTGGCTGCTGGCCTGGCTGCCACTGAAGCTGCTGTAAACAAATAAAAAAATATATGAAACTATGGTTTTAACGAGACTTAGTTACGGAAACTAAAGCAGGGCCTCACCCATAGTCTCAGTTATGTAGAGTCAGGCAGTTAATCCCAGTGACTCCATAATACAGGCCATCCTGACCTAGTTTGGGAAACAGAGTTTTACTTAAGGTAACTACTTATCTCAGTCATTTTGTATCCGACTTCATTAAAGTGAATGTCACATGTAGGTATGCATATACTGAAAAAAGATTATTTTATAAACTGATTACTACTTTTATCTATCTACTTTTTTACTACCTTCTTTTACTACTACTTTCTACTACTTTTATTAACTTACTGAAATAAAGATTATTTTATTTTATTTAAACAAAGTGGCGCATCCTCAAGTTGGCGGAGTACAGGCTTTCAAATGCAACATTACAAGACGCAACTTAACTAACACACTCATTAATTTATTTTATTATTTCACTGTAGGTACCAATTAGGCGACAGGAGGCCTACAGCAGTAAGTGATCTGGAGATGGAATACTGATTATCAGTTGGGTTATTAATATTCATGGTTCATGTTTGTTGATAATATGATGTTTGTTGATATGGTTGATGTTTGTTGATACTACCACTAAACATTGTTGTTGTTGGTCAAAAGTTTCTACAACAACAGTAAGTAAGCTTGGGCCCTGTGAAGAATATTTTAAAGGTTATATTTTGCCAGGACCTCGAATCTTGGACATGCGAGAAGGACTGTTGGTGTAGGTCAGGGGTCGGCAGACTTACCAACCAAATGAGCCAAATATCAAGTTCGTAGATTTTCCCATGCCTTCAAAGAGCCGCAACATGAATTTTATTAGTCTAATAATTACAGTCTAATTTGCTTCATACTACAAATCTTAATAAAAATATAATGACACTATTACAGTTATAAAACATGAAAGAAATGAAAAATATATTTATTGACATATAGACATTTAAACAAAAGAAAAATTTAAATGATCATTTTCCATACAAATTGTGATGTCGAAATTTTAAAAGATACCTACAGGGTCATGTGGGGTATCAAATGAAAGGTATCGATTTGTACATTTCAAAACAGTTCTCTCGATATTTCTGCAGCTTTCATACTTTTTGAAATATTTCGAAGAGTCGAAATATTACCCATTCCCACCCCCCTATCTCCAAAGATTGCAGAGCGATCTTTCTGAAATGGATGAAACGTTTGTAGAAATGGATCTAAATTTTACAGGAAAAATAATAGAGAAGTTTGTAAAACGATTTTTTTTTTTAAATGGTAAAAAAATGGTCAACCTACCTCACTACCTCACCGGTTGGGTTATCAAATGAAAGGTTTGCACGTTTCAAAACATTTTTTAAATTTCTGAAGAGTAGGTACACTTTTTGAATTATTTTGAATAAAGTCAATAAAATGGCTTAATCTCGCAGAGCGATCCATCTAAAATGTTGTTTGGTAAGTACCTACTATTTTTAGGTAGGTATTCATCAAATAGCGATCGGCAAACGTTCGAAAATCTCCGCGCGCGAGTTACACTCGCACTTGACGTTCTTGTTTTTAGGTGTTTTATTTGTGCTAAGGCGGCGCAGTTACGCAGTGAGTGAGTTGTAAGAGCCATATAATCCTATGGCAAGAGCCGCATGCGGCTCGCGAGCCGCGGTCTGCCGACCCCTGGTGTAGGTAATTACATGCGAAAGACATAAATCACATGGTCACTTGGTAATGGCAACCTCAAGTGCTTGCTGTTTGTCCACGCTCGTATGTTTTGTAATAGAAGCATAGATAAAAGTAAAATTCTGTAGATATAGTACGTTCTCCCAGCGCAAACTCAACAAATGGTTTGTGTTGTGTTACAAATACAACTAAACGCAAAGACACGCTATTTCAATCTTTTGCAATATATTTACCTACTTATTGAACATCAACGATGGATAAACGTACCTAGACCAAAGTGCGACCAAGACAACGATGCGCACGCGAAACACGAACGTCGCGGGACCGCCGGTCCGACTATGACTGAGGTGGGTGGACCTAATTGGACCTAATTTGAGCGTTTCACTTTCGAGAACCAACTGACAATAGGAAGCGTAATGACATCATAATATTTAAACATAACCTTTTTAGTTATTTAATAAGTAAGACTTTTACAATTTGCATGATTTTTTGTCGCAGTTTAGTATTAAGTAAATGTAGAGTTCAGAGTGGTTGATACTTGTTTCAATTGTAACTTGTTGCATGTAAACGCATTATTTTTCAATTCATCAAACTTTTTCTTATAATTAATATAATTTTCTCTATTGATGAATTATGTAAAATTTGTACGCCTAATGGCAGACCACAGTGCTCTTAATTATATGTCTGAACATCCCTGTAATACCTGTGTATCACAAATGAATAAATTAATTGAATTGAAGTAGCTATGTAGTACCTACCCAATCTCCCGAAATTTACTTACATCGATGAACAGAGGACGTTTAGCTACATTGTATTTACCTATACTAGTTCAAATATTGAACATAGTTTTGCGCAATGATATGACTTGATGGCTTTTGTGGCATTTTCAACATTTCCCAAAATTTTATATTTCTATAGATTTTGCCTAATTTTTAAGAATTTGGTTGCTCTTTTTGCTCACCATCTCGTGGCCAAAAAGATCAACTTCGCATTTCTGCAAAAAGTATACAAAATATATTTACAGAGGCATCAAAAATAAGCTTATGATAGGTATCACAAACTGCAAAATCGATTTTTGAAAATTCCTTCAATTAACATAATAATAAGATAAAATAGGCGGTGGCGCTGATTTGGGTCGGGTTAGTACCTTAAACTGTATTGAGAATTTACGATGCGGAAGATGGCCATGGAGTTCCCTATACTTGCAACCCAGAAGTGAACTGCTAATAGAACACAACATAAACCATCCTATTATATTTATAGGTATAAAGGCCAAAGATGATGATAGGATTAGGTCTGATTAAATTACCTCGTTTGAACTGCTGGCTTGCGTTGAGAAATAATGTAAAATTAGTAATTTGTACGCTAAGAAACCAGATATATTCGAGTAAAACAAGTCGGCGTAGTATTTAACAATTAAAATATACTTGACCCCGGGGGGTTAATGAGAAGCATCTCATTTACTTAAAATAAGAAACTAACCTATTGCAAGGAAATCCTTCAACTCCGTGTGTTTACTGAAAATACACGCCTTCCACGCAATATTTAGTAGTACACTTCCTGCTTATCCACAATTTCTCAATAGCCTAACTATTGCAATGCCTATACTAATATTATTAAGAGGAGAGATTTTATTGTTTGTTTGTTTGTATTGAATAGGCTCCGAAACTACTGGACCGATTTGAAAATTCTTTAACCATTAGAAGCCCACATTATTTCTGATGAACATAGGCTACTTTTTACCTCGGGAAAATGATTCATTCCTACGAGAAAACGGGTAATAGGACAACGGGTAGTAAGAATGCAGCTAGTAACTTATACATTAGCGACTCGACACTCGATAGAGCCTACACATTTGCTCCCGTTGGAGTCGAGACCCTAGGTCCGTGGGGTACCGAGGCTCATCGGGTTTTTAAAAAAATATTTGAGCGTCGTCTTGTCTACGTGTGACCCGAGAGCTGGTGAGTATCTGGCGCAGTGCATCAGCATTGCCATACAGCGGGGCAATGCAGCCAGCGTCTTGGGGACGCTTCCGACTGGTATTGGTATGGATAGCTACTTACCAATTTATGGAATTACACACCTACCAATGTGATGACAATAATAAATATATTGAGTATTGGATCAGTTGAGCTACCTGCAGATTGTTTACAACAGTCTGCAGTTAGCTCAATTGTTGCAATTGTAAATACTAGTTCTAATTTATTTATATAATTTGATTGTAATTTTCTTTGCGAATAAAATACACTAGCCAAACTCGACATGAAATGTTTGTAAACAAACCACTCATACTTAACCTAAAATTCACTCTGCTGCCGCGTCTTTATAAACGGAATTTACGTTACTTGTCATTTTGTGATCCTTCCTTCAATAAATATTGCTTACAATTACATATATCTGAAACTCTACGCCAAGCAAGTGAGTTAGTTTTTGTGTTGTGGTCTGTTTACAAACTTACCACATCGAAATCGGCTAGTGTAGAAGTCATATGCTAGTTTATACCGATTCTAGCTCTAGATAAAGTTTGATATAATCGCGTTGATGTCTTTTTTGTGTAAATCGCATCACATTCACACTTCACACTATCACACTAACACATAATATTATAAATGTGAAAGTTCGGATGTTTATAAGTATGTTTGTATGGATGTGTTAGATACTTTTTAAGCCAAAACTCTTGAACACATCGGTCTGAAATGCATAGTATAAAAACTGGAATAAAACCTTTTTATCCCATAAATCTGTGCCCATGGAAAAAAATAACCTGAAAAGTTTTCCACAGAAACAGCGCGTGCGAACTCGCGGGTAGAAACTAGTGGTACATAAATTAAACCTTATTAAATAAGGAAACGGTAGGATATTATACTATAAATTATCGTGCTTAGAAATTAATGGATTTCATTTTTATTAGAAGCGCGTTGATGTCTTTTCTATGAAAAAGTGACGACATTAATTTATATCTAGAAATGTGGGTCCTAAAAGCACTGTTAGTAAATGTTCCGAAGTCTTTCACATTAAAAGATAATTAAGGTTTATCAATTATCACCATAGCGACCATAAAGTTGACTTAACATCCTGTGTCACTAACCGGACCAATAACACGAATGTCACTGACCTGCCGAAGCCGTTGAATGAGGCTGCCTGGCTCGCGGATTGTGAAGCGCTGAACCCCTCGTTGAAGCCGAAAGCGAAGGACTGGCTAGCTGACTGGCTGCCCCCCAGCCCGCTACCGCTGCTGCTAATGCTGGCCGTCAAACCCCCGTTCGAAGGAGCCACGTTGAAGCCTCCTCCAAATCCAAATCGGGGCTTCACGCCATTCTGCGGCACACGTCTCTCGCTCGGCAGCAGCGTACTAGGATCCCGCTCCAAGTGCTCCAAAATCGGCAGCACGGGAGGAGTGATCACAGGCTCTATCTTCCTCTCCCTTCTCTCATCCGGGAACACGAATCCGTTAGCCGGCGCGGGCACCGCCATCTTCACAACCCCCGCAAGACACAAACACGCGTACATGAATCTCATGTTTCGGATCATCGGTGACTATGCCGGGTGAGTGAGGTATCTTGTTTTAATAGGGCCGGGCGAGGTCAGCCGAGGTGTTGGCATGCGGCTCGCGGCGCAGCCTTCAGAAAACCCACTGCGCTGCTCAGACGATATCCTGCGGTACAGATCCCCCCACCAGAATCACATTGACGGTACCTTACTGTACTCTTCCCATTTACGTCTTAACGGCGGTATTGTCTCAGGAAAATAAGATGGTCGAATGGTTGGGAAAACCAATCGTTACGCTAAGGTTAAGCAGTCTAAGCACGTGAGTTAGTGCACGGAAGGAAAGGGCGAGGTTTGCTTTTGTAATCTGTACCTTGTTTAGTATGTTGAGGGAACGTTTTTGTTTGTCTAAAATCATTGGATGGTCTGACTTGCGTAATTGGCAGATGATACAAAAACGCGTACCTAATCCCTTTCAATAGGCTTTAAATATCCATGGACTTACTGTGTCTAAAAAAAGTACTACACACTACTACTTCAAAATAAAAATCAATCATATCCTGAACATACAGGCTATTAGTTAGTAAAAGGTTAAAATAATACTTGTTTTTTTTGCATCAATGAATCAATTCCTGGAAGTACCGGTACTAAAGTCGCTCACCCTGCTCTTTCACACCCTTCAAGTTAAGAGTATCTGCGAGTGGAACCGCAGGTGATTATGATATAGATTACTTTATTAATTCTAGGGTTATCAGTATATGATATGGACTTTTGCTTAACATAGTACGAGATAGTTGTAGTTATAAGTCATTTATTTGCAAGAAACATGTGCAAATATCTTAATCTAAATATAAGTTTATTATGTTCTGCCATGTTAATGTTGGCATGCAAAACTTTTAAATTAAACACAATACAATTTTAGAAACTTGAACTAACTGTATACGCTTAGTGGAACTCAGTGGTAAGTTTTGTTAATGCGGAGCTTCGTGGTCCTGGTCATCAACTTGGACACTAATACTTGATGTAGAGCTGTTGTGTATCTAAGCGCGTTTTGGACTATCATTTACAAAACTGTGACATGACTTAAGTTAATGTACGATTGCGAAGCTGGTCGCTAACACAAAAAGAAGAACACTACTGGTGGCCGAAAGGAAGATCTATCGAAAAATTCTAAGACCACCCAGCGGGAAGATGGCACCTAGAGAGCTCGAAAATATAGAAATAGAAGATCTAGTGTCCGAGCCGAACATCATAGGAGAAACAGATGACTTAAAATAAACAGACACGTGTTTCAGGATTTTTTTAAATTCACACCCTAAAGGTCAATGGTGTGCAGTCAAAGTTAGGTGAATCACTGACATAACACGAAATCTAAGGAACTAGAAGAGCTACGAAGCTGAAATTTTGCATGGAGGTTTCTTTTAAGACGTAGGCACCCGCCAAGAAGGTTGTTAAAATGGGGCCAACAGTCATTTTTATATTAAGTTCAGAACCGTTACTGTTGGGCCGTCAAAATAGAGTTTTAGTTTAAGACGTAAGCACCTGCTAAGAGTTTGTTTTAGAAATTCAGATAATTCGGTTATTATGTACCTACCTAAACTTCTATCTGCGGCTTCAAACGCGTGGTACTCGGGAAATAATACTCGGATGTAAGTACATACATTAGAGAGGTAGGTATTATTCGTTTAGATATATTAACGGAAGGTTTGTAAAACGTTCCAATAAAATACCTATACGACATCAGATAGGTACCGTATGAAATTCGTTGCTTGGTACCTAAAGCGAAGAAACATACAGAAGGGGCAGGGTCTTTGTTTTATGCCTATCAATTTCTTACGAGTAGAGCGGTCCGTCGCAGTTTTATGTGCGTAAATCCTGTTAACGTGGAAAAATAATTTGCTTGACTATTAAAAAACCAAGTAAAACAATCTATAATTAGAAGCTATAATATTAACATTATAAAGAAGAGAGGTTTGTATTTTTGTATGTTCGTAACGAACAAATTAAAAAAGTACTGGACCAATTTCAAAAATTCTTTCAGTATTAGAATGCTACATTATCCCTGAGTAACATATGCTATATTTATTACAAAAATGTTTTAAAAATATATGTCCACCAGTGCAAAGCCAGGAAGGGCTGTTAGTTAGTAATATTTTGGTGAAATTAATCGGAAATCTCTGAACTCCTGGAGCCCCATAACAAGCATGAAGGCCGGTTTTGGATGGGGTTTAAAGTCTCCTCACACAGAAACCGTGGCCGGGCCGGAGGCGAAGGCGTGCGGGTTGTATCATACGAATTTATATGAGAGACTACACACACGCCGCCCGGCGCGGTGTATGTGTAGTCTCTCATATAAATTCACGCATTACAACCCGCACGCCTTCGCCTCCGGCCCGGCCCCGGTTTCTGTGTGTGACGACTTTTACTGAGTCATCGAGTTCGAATACTCCACTGATAATAGCGAAGGTAGAGCACTAAAAATCTACTTAACCTAATTATTCCTCATCCTAAAAAACTTTTGGCTGGCAGCCCTGATTGTCACATAAGGAGTTAAGCAGAGCCTACGACTGCAGGGCCGCACGTGCCCGTGTCACGGCCGCGCGTCATGCGCTCGCGCACGTAGCTAGTCATTTATCACCCGAGACAGGATACTTTCCTCACTTAGATAGTTGGTCAATTGTATCAAAAAATAAAAAAGTGTGTTAGTAGTGTGACAAATTCGAATTCACGAGGGGAAAACACTGAAAACAGTGACAACGTGACAAGGGGCCTTATGGAAACCCAACAAGAGATCGTTGATTACCAAGCCTATCATCGTTGTACTTGGCAAAGCCCTTGCGAAATCTGAATATGAACAAACCTCAGGGCTAGAGAAATGCATCACGAACGGTGGACACGATTACCGGCCACCTGTTTTAACAGAATACCTACTACCTTCTAGATGCGTCTTCGCTCACGTGGTATCTGAAATCAATTGGATTGGTAAGTAGGTACTGATTTATCATCATCATCATCATCACCAATCTACGTTAGTCCACTGCTGGAGATAGGCCTCCCCGAAAGAGCGCCATGGCACCCTGTCACCAGCTTGCGGCACCCAGCATCT
This sequence comes from Eupithecia subumbrata, assembly GCA_949316285.1. Lineage (NCBI taxonomy): Eukaryota > Metazoa > Arthropoda > Insecta > Lepidoptera > Geometridae > Eupithecia > Eupithecia subumbrata. The sequence continues at coordinate 23,362,092 of OX438644.1, read as the reverse complement.
GGCTGCTGTCTTTCGCGGGTCGTCATCCCACCTGGCTGAAAGGCGTCCTAAACTACACTTGCCGAGTCGCGGTCTCTACTCAAGAACGCCCAAGTACTGATTGGTTGCAGAAATTTCAGAGCCGGACTGTCTTTCCGAAAATTACTCATCACATCCACCTCTGAAGAAACGATTCGTTAATCAAAGTGGCATACCGACAAAGACAGTGATCATCTCTAAGACGAATTTTACTTTTGCACGAAACGCGCAAAGCCGTAGCTAACTAATATATTTTTTTCGGTATTTAGCACAAGATGAATCATTAGTAACAAGTAAAAGGCTTTGTAGTCATTTCTTTGTATGCTCGAGTTCTGACGTGGCCTTTCCGATGTCTGGTCTCTTTCAGTGAATGGCCTTCAGCGTCTGCCTCTTTTGTTTTAGACTTTATACCAACCACTATAACTACATTGCAGCTTTTCGTGTAGACAAACCAATACCTACATGCATTTAAGTAAAATTTCTTTATTGGTACGTTCTCCCAGCGCTAACTCAACAAATGGCCATGTTGTGTTACAGCTAAATGCAAAGACACGCTATTGTCAGTCTTTTCCTTATCTAATGAATTAACAACAAAGATGGAAAGACGCAAATAGTGCGAAATAATTGTTCCTACCTAATTTGAGCCTTCCACTTTAGAGAAGACAGTACCCAATCTCCCAAATTTTACTTCCATCGATGCCTAGATGTCGGATTTTCGTTGCATCCAGGCAGGTAGGTATGCATGTCGGCAAAACGTTTGTTATTAGGTCATTTCTTGTAAAAGTTATCATACCTTTACAAGAAATGACCTAATAACACACGTTGATGAGATATGGCTGCGTGGGTAATAACGTTCAACCTTCAATCGTTTCGACAAATTTTTCGACAGATATTGACAGATTTTTCATACAGCATCAAAATGCTACTGCCTATTTAACAATTTCGTCAATACTAATTTCCAACATTCAATCTAGTATTTGTGGTTTATACCACACATATATTGAATATTGGAAATTGTCAAATTATCTTAACCGATAGCTTCTAGTCTTTTTTAGACATTTATTATCCAACTATAGACCTGCACCTCTCAGAATAAATAAATAAATAATGCTGAATAAGACGATAATTATACGAAATACGATTGTTTGGTTTTTTTGATGAATTGAGAATAGAACGATCTTTCCAAGTTGATTTAAGGAAAAGTGGAAGTAGTGAAGATCTATCAGTGACATTGAAGATCATGTCCCAACCGGTGACACACGGAAAGAATACGTAATAAGTTAATAACATTGACGAAATTTGAGAGGTGTTACTGCGGAAATTTAAAATGTAGATATATCTTATTTCTTAGATCAGACATACATTTGCATTACGACAATTGTAGCGCCACATTTAAAACTCGACACATTTATCGCCCTCTTATATATGCGAACAAACACGAATACACAATAGGGACACATTTGTTCACAGCTAGATTGTGTCATTATTGGCGTGTGTCGCGTTTCAAATGTGGCGCTACAATTGTCGTAAAACAAGTGTATTCTTGTATTTATCTTAAAAACAGAAGACTTCTTCTTTCTTTGAATTAAAAACACATAAAAAGCTAAATGATAACACACCTTAAAAATGTCTAGATAGACAAATTTGATAAAATAGCATTTTTGTTTATGAAATGTATAACATGGTTGGATTTTAATGTGTAAGCGTTAGTCCACCTGTTACCGATTATTAGGAATTTAATAGATTTTAATTGTAGATTATAAAACCTGTCTTCAGATTATCTTATTAGAGTGTTGTATTCGTTTTATATTAATTTAATTTATCTGCTAATAGATACATGATTATTCAAATCGATGAATAGTTTACCTATGTTCTTCTTGTAGGATATGTTGATTTGCATAATTAATTTAAGATGTTCAGTAGGTATTCAAATCACATAGCGTCTTATCCCCTGACAATTAACCTACATTTACAGCCTGTCATATACAGGGTGTAACAAAAATAAGTAACCAAACTTTCAGGTGGGGTGTAGAATCGAACACTGAATTCAGGAAACATATAAAAAAAAATCCCGCCCTTTAGTTTTCGAAAAATAAAATAAATACGGAATTTTCACTACATTACGCAAACGACTGATGCACGTGTTTATTAGACATTAAAATATGATTAAAAGGTCTACGTACCTTGTGTACACCTTTTTAGCAGATAAACATCTTTTTACGGGGGGCACCCACGACCGGACACGCGATATCGCAGCAGCGCGCGCGGCGGCGGGCTGCACGTGTTGTAGTTATGTAGGAAGCTAGCCGATGCATTCCAATTTTCCCATTTCAATTTTCATCTCGTGGTATTCAATATCTGAATAACGCATACGGGCCATTTTTACGCACAAAAAACCGATAAGCGCCGCCGCGACCTTCACCTTGCGCTTGCAATGATGCAACTAAACGGCCATTGACCCTATGATAACATTTCTGTGGTATGACAGTTTGACAAAACTAACAATAAGCCTAGCATTGGGGGAACATTCGGAGGAACTAAGTTTGTATACCTATCTCGCTCTCGCGCGCTAAAAGTTTGTGCCTTTTCTTGTCTCAATCTGGTGCTTCGGAAATGCAAATTGTAACAACCTTTTATGGGGTTCATTGTAAGTTACTCACCGTGTTTTTAAAGGTCAATGTGAAGGTAGGTACTTAGGTAGTCAACGATACGAAAAAATAAAAGCTAGTAGTGAATATCTTTTAGTAGGAAGGTGCATGCTTAATGAATGTACCTACTACTAACTATGCATTTTCGCGATAGAACGTGTGTAAAGACTTAAAGAATTTATTTATTTTTTAATTCCTAGAGGAAAATTGGAATGTATTTGTTGTACGTAGGCTCCATATCTAAGCACGCCGTGCAGCCTGTTCGCTTCCGCTGCAATGATGTCGCGGGTCGATGTCCGCGGTGGCCGCTCATTAGGGCACCGTTTAGGTGTTATGGGCTTATAAAAGAGATGAATACAGGTACTTAGGCCATTTTTTTTTTATTCCAAATAGACACATGTATTATAGTCTATTGCCTAATGTTGTGAAAAATTCGTACCTATTTATTAAATTTTTCGAAAACTAAAGGGCGGGATTTTTTTTCAATATTTTTCCTGAATTCAGTGTTCGATTCCACACCCCACCTGAAAGTTTGGTTACTTATTTTTGTTACACCCTGTATAGTAAACACCACCAGATGCTGTGTGTCCAGGATTTTATCATTAGAGGGTAGGTAAGTCTTTTATCCCCACGCTGGGCATGCGAGCGCAGATCGGTGGAGGATCTGTTCTACAAGGGGCTTCCCAGCCCTCAGGGGATACAATTTACCTCACAATTCATTACAATACAGTCAACATTTGAATGAAAACTATCAATGAAATGAAAAAAATACAATAGGCATTTGCTGTTTAAGGGCGATAGTCAATTAAATAATCTAATTGCTGGTAACATTATGTAGGTGCGTACTGAAACCTTAGTTCAACTCTTTTTGTACATTAATATACTAAATATAGTCATTCTCGAGAAACTCTTTTACGCTGTATACAGTTTTGTGAAGAAGAAAAATAGCATGGGATATTGAAACATTTAAAAAATTAAATTATAAAACCAAGCAATGTTTATCTGTTAAATAATGTTCCTTCTACGTTTGCTTAGCTTTAATATTACTAACGTAAATGCTGTTTACCTATATAACTAAGTACTACTATATAAGTTCACTAACACCACCCCTTTCTTTCTTTTGTAGCTTGGCGATGACGGGGCTGGTCATATTTTTAGTACCTATTTATTTTACTTATGATGATTTGTTTAGGTATGATTTAGGTATGATTTTTTGTTATCCCTAAGAGGTAAAAATAAAATAAATAAATTAAGAAGTCCCTTCACTTCTTATAGAATGGTGATATGGTTATTTAATTTTATAACCTTTATTTCAGGTGGTAGTTTATTAAAAAGAGTGCGCCCCATTTAAAGAGGAAGTTTCGTTGACAAATTAAGGCGACTGGGCATTGCTTCTAGGGTTAAATTGTTATTTCTGAGCTTGCTTTTTACAACTTGAATTGAGTATCTATCTATCCCAATTAGCTCTCACATATTTCAAGACTTCCAGTATGTAGACTGAGACCGATGTCAGTGTTCCTAGTTAAAAATACTAAGAATGAAACTGCTGCAGTTCCTCTGGTAGGTTCCCTTAGTTGGCTCTTATGAAATCCATTCCATGGTCTGACCAAGCGTGAAGAAGCCTGAAACTCAAAAGGGATACAAACACATACCAGAAAAATACAAACACGTCCATGCGTATTATGCATGGACATGTGTGTATTAAGCCCATCTATGAATGCACATTTTTGTGCTGTGGTGCAGCGGGGCTTTTCAGGTGTGCGACCTTAATAATGTAGGTAAAAAAGAAGAAGGCACATCAATATAATATGAAGTCATCACAGCTTGCTTTCCAATCGTTAAAGGATGCATGACGTCTATGCATGACGTGGAACACCCACCAGTCTGATTCTGATGTAACGCACCTTTACTGTAACTGTGTTCGAGTTGAGCTTGTTTTGACATATAGCTAATATGTAAATAATGAAATTGTAGCAGTCCTTTAGATCCTGTATTAAGCGGCTGATAAGCATTTCAGATGCGGATTTAATTAAACGCATAGCTTGAATCTCTATGCCTTTTTTTTTAAAGACTGTGATTGTATCACCTACAGTCAACAAACCAGACGAATGGATTACTTATAGTAATTGTAAAAATGCGTTCGTTTTAATAACCAATACATAGCACATACATAAGATAAAAGTTCAGATAACGGTTACAATTAGGGCAATAAAAATGGCCAACACTCAGCAGATGCTTTGGCAGGATGTATCCTTCCACAGCGCTGGTCAGAATTATGTCAAGTCAATGCCAACCAAGCTATGATGAAGTATAGCATCACAGGATTCGTTTGACAAATAGCCACTATGTGTGCTAACATTTTATGTGTATTACTCAGAGAAGAAAGACTTCGTCATTTGCTTAGCTCTAGGTAAAGCGTTCACGGCTTGAACAATTATTACCAACAATTCCCAAATTCCATGTTGTAAAGGAGCAAGTTATTTTACGCAACCTGGGTTTTGCCCAAAATGTTACCTACGTCCGGTTGCCATGCTCGCGACGCATTATAAGAAACATTCTCCTTGGTTCTGGTCATTATGTCGGTTATGATTTCATTATGGATATTAAGGTTGGATTATGACAGAACTTTTTAGGTCTCGATTTTGCTCGCTTTTAAGCTGTATAACAATTTCCTTTGTTGTTATAAATGTTCAGAAAATAAACAGCTAATTTAATGAGAAAAGAAATTCAAAAGTGAGAGAGAATAAGGTTCTAATGGCTAGGTAATTTAAGAATATTTCATCTTTCTGTACAAAGATTAATACACTAGCCACTAAATTTACAGTCAGGCTTTTATCATATGGGGGATTACTTTCATGTGCTATAGGGTCATAGGGTTGGGGATCGCAGTTCGGTGGTAGACTTGTTCTGCATCAGGGGGCGCTGTTGCCCGTCCCCCGGTGGATATCCCTTAGTCGCCAACGACACCCACGGGAAGAGTTGCGGTGGAACGAATTCCAAGCCGACACCTCAAACTGCCACTACGCTACCCACTACTCAAATCGTGATTATTTACGCCGTTCATTTGCATAATCATAACGAATAAAAACTCAACCTCAACAAGCTGTATTGGTCCACTACTGGACGCAGGTCTCCCCCTGATAAGCGCCTTATTGGATTTTTTCTCATGGGGGTAATACCCATAATCCCCGCGCTGCTGAGCGTGTGGGTTGGGGATCGCAATTCGGTGGTAGGATTGTTCTGCAGGGGGCGCTGCTGCCCCTGGCTTAGCATACATGTTATGTGGCACCCTGTATAAATGGTCATCATTAGCTTATGCTAGTCTACTGCTTGACACATGCCGCCTTTTATGAGCGCCAAGGCGCCTTGCTTTCAGCTGGCCTTCTCCAGCATCTGCCAACAGTGTTTGACAGACCATCATCGATAGTTATAAGTGTTGATTTATGTGAAGAACTTCTAATCTTGTGATTTTTTATTGTTATATTGTTATAGACTAATTTATTTTATACTAGCTGTACCCGCGACTTCGTTCGCGATTGCCTTACCTGCCGACTAATTAAGTTCACATTTAACCATTGTCTTTCATATTATGAAACGCCGCCGTGCAAAGAATCGTGTAGGGTCTACGGAGGATAACATGTTGTCATCTTCAATCCCATTCTTTATCTACACGACTTTTAGCTACGACTCGGCCAGCGTCAGTGTTAAGAAGTGTCATACTCGTTTCCTTCTTACTCATGGTTCCGATCAGCTGGGGCCCTATTCTGCTATACTAATCGCTTCACTATGACAGGGGTATCGACACAGAATGTCACGTTTTGGTATTCCACCTCAGATGAAGGAAATTATGATGAATGCAGATGGAGAGACGCGCGTCAAGTTTGAAACTATTAATTTATCTCGAACACTATCTGGAGTTTTATTAATCTAAGGACTCAACGTGATGATTCTGCGACGATTCCACTGTCATACTGAAGCAATTGTATTGCAGAATTGGGCTCCTGATCCATTTGACTGGACCACCGTTAGTAGGTAGGTACAGTTGGCTGTGTACAAAAGAAAAAAATATTTTTCTGTGGTCCCGTTACTTTAATTGGACCACTGCAACCAAACTTCGGAAGTACAGTTAACAGGACCAGCTAAACCACCATAATATCATGTAAGGTAGGAACCTAACTTATTTTTCCAAGACACCACCTTAGTAGGTAGGAACCTAACTAATGGGTGCGTCTTGGAAAAATAAATAGATAGGAACTTACCTACCCTTTATCTACAATTTTTTTTCTCCAATCTACAGATTATTTCATCAATCTACTGATTTTCTACTCGATTTTCTACTGATTTAGTCAAATTCGATCTTGCAACACTGTTTCTAACAAAAAGAAAGCATGAAATCGGAAGACGCGTAGATCTGTCGTGATGCGCGGTTTCAGAATTTTACTTTCATCCTGATCCCAGGGGAACCTTACTGGATTCCAGGATAAAATGTATCCCATGAACTTCCTTGAACTCAAATCGTACCAATTCAGTCCAACTCATTCAGTAGTTTCGGCGTGATGCGCGGTCAAGGAATTTTACTTTCATCCCTTCTCCCAGGGGAACCTTACTAAATTCTGGGATAAAATGTATCTTTCCTCGTAGTATGAACTCAAATTATGCCGAGTTCCATTCGAATTCATTCAATTGTTCCGTTGTGATGCGCGGTTAAAGCATTTTACTTTCATCCTCTCTCCCAGGGGAACATTACTGAATTCCGGGATGAAATGTATCCCATGTCCTTTCTTGTAGTATGAAATCAAATCGTGCTAGGTTTCATTCCAACTCATTCAGCACTTTCGGCGTCATGCGCGGTGAAGAAAGTTTACTTTCATCCCCTCTCCCAGGGGAATCTGACTGAATTCCGGGATAAAAAGTATCCTATGTCCTTCCTCGTAGTATGACCTAAAATCGTTCCTAGTTTCATTTCGATACCTTCAGTAGTTTCGACGTGATGCGCGTTTAAGAAACAGACAGACAGACAGACAGACAGACAGACATGAATGAAAAAAATACAGTTTTGGCTTCAGTATCGATAATAGAGTGCCCTCCAAAAATTTTTTTCAAAATATCTTCAATGTACAGAATTGGAGCTGTTACAGTTTTATTATAAGTACTAGCTGTACCCGCGACTTCGTTCGCGATTGACATACCTGCCGACTAATTAAGTTCACATTTAACCATAGTTTCTCTCATGTTATGAAACGCCGTGCAAAAAAACTTCGATGCCCAGAATTGGACCTGTTACACTTCTAACATAAGTATCTTTATTTAGGTACCTAGTTATATTGTGTATAAATCGTGTAGAGTCTACGGGGGATAGTATGTTGTCATCTTCAATCCCATTCTTTATCCACATGACTTTTAGCTACGACTCGGCCAGCGTCAGTGTTAAGAAGTGTCATACTCGTTTCACTTCTTACTCATGGTTCCATGGCCTCACTATGACAGGGGTATCGTCAAAGAATGACACGTTTTGGTATTCTACCTTAGATGAAAGAAATTATGATGAATGCAGATGGAAAAACGTGCGTCAAAGTGTCAAGTTTGAAACTATTAATTTATCTCGCACGCACTATCTGGAGTTTTATTAATCTAAGGATTCTATGTGATGATTCTGCGACGATTCCATTGTCATAGTGAAGCCATTTTATTACAGAATTGGGCTCCTGATCCATTTGACTGGACCACCGTAATTTTTTTTTCGTTAGTATGTAGGCTCAGTTGGTTGTTTACCACAGAAAAAATATTTTTCTGTGGTCTAGTTAGTTTATTTGGACCACTTACTCCAACCAAACTTTGGTGGTACAGTTAACTGTACCAGCTAAACCACCAAATATCATGTCCATGAATATCGCATGGGCCATTTGCACATTTTACCTACTTAGCCTGAAATAGGCATTGATGCACTCATTAGTTAGGTTCCTATATACCTACTTAGGTAGGAACTTTACTAATGGGTGCGTCTTGGAAAAATATATAGATAGGAACTTACCTACCCTTTATCTACCGATATTTTTCTTCAATCTATTAATTTTCTACTTGACTGTCTACTGATTTAGTCAAATTCGATCTTGCAAAACTGTTACTAACAAAAAGAATGCATGAAATCGGACGACGCGTTAATGAATCTATACTTATAATAAAACTGTAACAGGTCCAATTCTGTACATAGAAGATATTTTGAAAATTTTTTTTGGAGGGCACTCTATTATCGATACTGAAGCCAAAACTGTAATTTTTTTCATTCATGTCTGTCTGTCTGTCTGTCTGTCTGTTTCTTAAACGCGCATCACGTCGAAACTACTGAAGGTATCGAAATGAAACTCGGCACGATTTTAGGTCATACTACGAAGAAGGACATAGGATACTTTTTATCCCGGAATTCCGTCAGGTTCCCCTGGGAGAGGGGATGAAAGTAAAATTTCTTCACCGCGCATGACGCCGAAAGTGCTGAATGAGTTGGAATGAAACCTAGCACGATTAGATTTCATACTACAAGGAAGGACATGGTATACATTTCATCCCGGAATTCAGTTAGGTTCCCCTGGGAGAGAGGATGAAAGTAGAATTCTTTAACCGCGCATCACGACGGAACATCTGAATGAATTTTAATGGAACTCGGCATAATTTGAGTTCATACTACGAGGAAAGATACATTTTATCCCAGAATTTAGTAAGGTTCCCCTGGGAGAAGGGATGAAAGTAAAATTCCTTCACCGCGCATCACGCCGAAACTACTGAATGAGTTGGACTGAATTGGTACGATTTGAGTTCAAGGAAGGAAATGGGTTACATTTTATCCTGGATATCAGTAAGGTTCCCCTGGGAGAGAGGATGAAAGTAAAATTCTTTAACCGCGCATCACGACCGAACTAGGTACTTAATGAATTCGAATGCAACTCGGCATGATTTTAGTTCTTACTATGAGGAAAGATAGGTACATTTTATCCCGGAATTCAGTAAGGTTCCTCTGGCAGAGGGGATGAAAGTCAAATTCTTTAACCGCGCATCACGCCGAAACTATTATTGTATATTAGGTATTGAGTTGGAATGAAACTTGGCACGTTTTGAGTTCGTACTAGGTACAAGGAAGGATATGGGATACATTTTATACTGGAATTCAGTAAGGTTTCCCTGGGAGAGAGGAAAAATTAGAATTCTTAAACCGCGCATCACGACGACGGGTCTACGCGTCGTCCGATTTCATGCATTCTTTTTGTTAAAAACAGTGTTGCAAGATCGAAATTGACTAAATCAGTAGAAAGTCGAGTAGAAAATCAGTAGATTGATGAAATAATCTGTAGATTGAAGAAAAAAATTTGTAGATAAAAGGCAGGTAAGTTCTTATCTATTTATTTTTCCAAGACGCACCCATTAGTTAGGTTCCTACCTACTAAGGTGGTGCGTCTTGGAACAATAAGTTAGGTTCCTACCTTACATGATATATGGTGGTTTAGCTGGTCCAGTTAACTGTACTACCTAAGTTTGGTTGCGGTAAGTGGTCCAATTTAACTAACTGCACAGAAAAATATTTTTTACTGTGGTACACAGCCAACTGTACCTACCTACATACTAACGAAAAAAACTTACGGTGGTCCAGTCAAATGGATCAGGAGCTCAATTCTGCAATACAATTGCTTCAGTATGACAATAGAATCGTTGCAGAATCATCACGTAGAATACTTAGATTAATAAAACTCCAGATAGTGCGTGCGAGATAAATTAATAGTTTCAAACTTGACGCACGTCTCTCCATCTGCATTCATCATAATTTCTTTCATCTGAGGTGGAATACCAAAACGTGTCATTCTGTGTCAATACCCCTGTCATAGTAAAGCGATTAGTATAGCAGAATAGGGCCCCAGGTGAACGGAACCATGAGTAAGAAGTGAAACAAGTATGAAACTTCTTAACACTGACGCTGGCCGAGTCGTAGCTAAAAGTCGTGTGGATAAAGAATGGGATTGAAGATGACAACTTGCTATCCCCCGTAGACCCTACACGATTTTTTGCACGACGGCGTTTCATAATATGAGAGACTTTGGTTAAACGTGAACTCAATTAGTCGGCAGGTAAGGCAATCGCGAACGAAGTCGCGGGTACAGCTAGTTCTTAATAAGAACACATTTTGACTTTTATCCCCTCTCCCAAGAGAACCGTGCCTACTGATATCCCAGATAAAATGCATCCTATGTTCCCTCGTAGTATGAGCTCAAATCATGCCAAGTTTCATTTGAATTCATTCAGTAGCATATTTTTACTTTCATCCCAAGGAAACAGCACTGATACCGGGATAAAAAGTATTGCTCATTTGAATACATTCTGTACTTTCGGCTTGATGCGCGACCCAAGAATTTAAAACTTTTAAATCCATCATGGTTATTAACACTAAAGTCATTTATAACGGGATATTTACCATGATTTGAGTTTTGAGCTTTCCAATATTTCGGCACAGTTTCATGCGCCATGATCACGACTAAAAGCTCAAAACTCAAATCATGGTAAATATCCCGTTATAAATGACCCAAGAATTTAACTTTTATCCTCCTCCACGGGGAACCTTACTGAATTCCGGTATAAAATGTATCTTTCCCCGTAGTATGAACTCAAATCGTGCCGACTTCCATTCGAATTCATTCAGTAGTTCCGTCGTGATGCGCGGTTAAAGAATTTTACTTTTTCCTCTCTCCCAGGGGAACCTTACTGAATTCCAAGATAACATGTATTCCTTGTACTTCCTTGTAGTATGAACTCAAATCGTGCCAGGTTTCATTCCAACTCATTCCGCAGTTTCGGCGTGATGCGCGGTGAAGGAATCTTACTTTCATCCCCTCTTCCAGGGGAACCTTACTGAATTCCGGGATAAAAACTTTTTTTTGGTTGGGGGTATGTAATGTTTAAAAAATATGAAGTAGCGTCAAATGTAATATATAACGCTAAATGTAAAATAATTTAAAAGTTAAGATTGGACAAGGGCCAACCTCAAAATTAAATTCTACCTAGAAGGCAAGAAAATGGATCCGCAGGTCAAAATATAAAAATCAAAACTAAGAAAATAAATGTTCGGGCGCCAGACCCACGGATACCACTATAAATTGTGCCGGAAATGTCAGCTGATAACACTAGACTTCTAATCACAGGGCAGGGACCTTCAATAAAACAGTAGATTTAAAATTTAAAAATCTAAGTTTATTAAAATTAAGGTTAAGACTAGGCTTATTTAGGATAAAGATGTACAATTACGGTTCTTAAAAGTAAAGTAGCGTTTCAATAAAATCTTACAATTGTTTTATTAAAAAAATTTGAAAATGTTCCAACTGAAAAAATGTTCCAGAATGGCGGCGTGAGAAAATTGGCAAAATAAGAAGCGCACGGGTCGCAGAAGGCAGCCCGGAGCTTGGTTTATCATTAAAAAACAAAAATGTCTCACAACTGAAAAAATGTTCCAGAATGGCGGCGTGGAAAAAATGCCTTATTATGAAGCGCACAGGTAGCAGAAGGCTGCCTGTGGCTTTGGTAGGTCTGTAGGACCAGTAAACAAGAAGTTGAGTGTGGTCCGCTAGAAGAGCGACCTTAAAAAATTAAAATTAAGTTTTATTTCAAAATTAGAAACTAGGATTTACTACAAACGACACGCCAGTAAAGAGGCGGTAGCTAAGATTAAAACTAAGGTGTAAATTACCACTGCATCCTTATAAAAAATAAAGTTATGCAAAAGTGTGTGTGTTCCGAGGATGTTCAACGCTACAAAATAGAAAATATTATGTTATTTCTGGAGAAAAACCAGACGTAGAACGTGTAAAGAAACTAGAATATGAGAAAGAACTCACTCCTAAACTAAAAGTTAGGTTTTAAACACTAATTTAAATTAAGGTTAGACCATGAGGTATTTTTGGATTGGGAAATTAGGCTAAAGGACAAAAACAACCAAAATATAGTAAGACAAAGTCTAAGACAACCACTGCTCAGAGTCTGGCGATACTTAGCTCGAGTACAACGTTCCTTTTCATCGCGTGGAGCGGAAGCCTTGGTGGTCCTCAGCTAAAGGAAATGCTCGAACACGCGGCCACGCTTCCAAGGTGCCAAGAGACGATGGAATGTCCAATACGCCTTCGCGTCAGAGCGCCGAATAAATAAATGCCAGTCTGGGTCTCCTGGAGAAGAAATGAAGACATTAGCAGACATTCCGAGGAAGCGTCATGTCCAAAGGGGACAATTGAAATCCAAACTCACCGAGGAAGTGGCAGTAAATTTCTCCTACAGCAATGATCCCACGGCAGCAGCGACTCTGAACGCGCCAACTCACAGCAATACTTTCATGTTTTAATACAACATGGTAAGATAAAATTTTTTGATAAAACCCCTACATGGTTCTTTTCATGTCAGAGGGCAAGAGGAAAGTGCCTCCATCTTGAAATTAAATGTCAAATACGAAAGTAATGCCAACCTTGAAAAAGAACAAATCAGAGGTCATTCTCGATATGATCGACAAAACAAAAACGAAACGTCACTGTCAAATGTCCGCGACCTGTCAGATGGACAGAGAACCTAGCTAAAATCGACTAAAAATCGAACAAGACAGCAACAAAACATGGGGCGTAATATAAAACGTCACATTACACCCCTTACAAAAAAAATAAAAGAAAGGGTGCTTTCTTTTATGGAAGAGAAAACTAAAATTTTTATAATGACAAGCAAAAACAAAAAAAATTATCTGTCTAAGCACATCCATATGAAAGTGCGGTGAAACATAATAGTTGCCGACTATCGGAGGGCTAGCTCAGAACAAATTCAAATAAAACTAAGATTCAAAGGAAACTAGATTAAAAGTAAACTCTAAACCAAGTTAGAAATAGCTCAGGAGAAGGGAGGAGACTTGTTGCCGGAGTGCAGTTGGAATAAAAGTATTCACTGACTCGTAAATGCACAACTAAGGTCCAAACAATCTTCAAGAGGAAAAGTCTGGAAAAATCCAGTTAGCTAACTACTTGGAGAGGTGCGGTTAGAAACATTGTTCACCGACCTGTAGTGTAACTAAAGTCAAAATCGAAATTTCGAGTGAGTCCGCGCCATAAAATGACGAAAGGAGCTAACACTCTAAAGGTCTTCTGAATGTGATCGGTACAACAACACCGAACTTCCGAGCACAAACAGGGAAAAAATACTTTGCGAAACGTGACCGACACAACACCATCGATTTTTCGAGCACGAACGACAAAAGTAAAACTGAACGTGAACCGTGTACAAAAGGAAACTACGAACAGAAAAAATGTTTTGCGAAACGTGACCGACACAACACCATCGATTTTTCGAACACGATCGACAACAACAAAAAGGTAGCAACAAGAAGCTGGAGGCAAATGGACCACCAGGCTGACAACAAGTGCAAAAACGGACAAAACACGAGACAAACAGGAGGCTAAGACAACCAGCTGTCTCATGCGCCAAAAAAGTTGGAGGGGAAGACTCCACAAAAAGGTACCATAAATGGGGTAACAAAAAACACAGGTGTTGCAGCAGCATCATCTAAAAATGGGGAGCCGACTGGCAAACAAAACAAGCATAAAACAAAAAAACAAAGGTACACTATGAGTGCAAAAATAAGGTGTACAAAAGGTACAAAATAATTGATAAGATCGTTTGATGTTGGAGATAAAGAAAGATTAAAAAGGTATTTAAGTTTACTATGGAAAATTTTGAGCTCTTAACCCTACCAGAAAAATTCGCTTGAACTTCCCTTCCATTCATCACCTAATTTACAAACGGGTAAGTCCTCTCATACATCACGTTCATACATCATCTCACGAAACCCGTACTTCATTTGAAAATTAAAGGGTGAGTCAAAGCTATGCTACTAAGGTGAATTTACAAATAAATTTAATATTTAATGATGTCTTTAACATGGTATTTACCTGACGTTCTTTTATTCAAATCTTTCAAAACATAAACATTATCTGAAATTTTCTCAATGATCTCACACTTAATAAATTTAGGGGCTAGTTTGGCCGAAAAATAAGCAGGAGCGTTTGATTGTACAAAGTTTCTTCTCCATACAATATCACCCACATCAAACGAAATGACTTTCCTTCCTTTATTATAATTAAGAGCATTACGCTTATAAGCTTTTACTAAATGAGATTGAACTCTAACAAAAACATCACTAAGTGAATTTAGTGAAAAAGCTAAAGAATGCCTATCACCGAATTCCAGCTGATTTAAGGTATCAATGGAATCACTAAAACGGTGTAAAGAAGCATCTAAAATCAATTCCCTTCCAAACATGAGGAAATTGGGAGTAAAATCTGTAGCTAAATTAACACTACAGTTCAAAGCTAATTGCACATGAGGTAAAAATTTCGACCAAGTGCGATGGTCTTTCTTCACAAAACAAGATATGCAGGTTTCTATTGTTTTATTGTATCTCTCGACGGGATTATTCTGGGGGGTATAGAAAGTATTATAAAAGATTTGTTATGTTAAAGCTTTTTTCTAAAAATTTAAGATGGCTATCTAAGCCCAAAACACAAAAGGTAGCACCACTATCCAGTAGGCCAATAAATTTTTTATCCATAACGGTGAACTCTAAGAAAGGGCGTTTATCGTTAGATTTGACATATAGCACTGGAGAGGCAAAAAATGTTTTTAAATAGTCGAGCCAGTCAGAGAACTCCTTTTCAGAAACAACCTCATCAGGTTTAATGTGACTTACAATTTTGTTCGCCGAGACACTGGCAGTTTGTGATAAAACCCGTGCTCGACGGAGCCTAATTAGTTTTTTGAAGAAGACGGTTTAACAGGGTTGCACACATCACAAGATCTAGTGGTGACATCTGGCTTCTTGCATTTAAAGCAGATCACTCCAGGAATGGTGGGGCAGTTCTTATAAAGGTGATCTTTGGCGTTACATTTAAGACAGATAGTCTCGGTCTTTCCGGCACAAGACCGAGGCTTCGGCTTAGAGGTATCCTTGACAGTCTTTCTGTCAACGAACATTTCAAGTTGCCTACCAATGTCGATAAAAGCGTCAAGACTAGGAACGACACGACCTACAACAAAAGGCATGTAAACGGGCAGCATGTTGTGCATAACAATCGTGATCAAAACTGACTCTATCAATGGCTCGGCCAGACGATTCGCCATGTCCATGATGTCTGTGATGAAATCAGGAAGAGACTCGGTGGGTTTCTGCTTTCTGGTGCGCAGCTCGCTTTCCAGGTGATAATCAAACTCCAATCTGTCAAATCTCTTCAGAAGAGCAGCTTTAAGTTCAGGCCACGATGAAATGGTGGTGCGCACAATGCGAAACCATTTGGCGGCGGTACCCGTAAGAAGGTCTGAGAAAGAACCAACGAGAAGCGGCTCACTAAAGTTTTTATAAAGAAAGAATTCTTCCACCTGCAGTATAAATTCTCTAACGCAAGTGTTGCCTTCGTAAGAAATATTACTACGCTTGAGGTCCGGTAGTTTGAAGCTAGATGAAGGGAGGTTTCTTCTGATGGTCTCGTTCATCGCGTTGAAAGAAGGTACAACAGGTATACGGGAGGAGGAGTGAAGATGGGGTTCAGGAAACTCAATTAAGTTGGCATCTGGTTGAGCTTCCACTTCAAAGTTGGAAGTTGTTCGGTCAACATCCTCTGAATCGGCCGAGCTCTTAGCTAAAGGCTGCTTAGGCTCTCCGCTAGTGGAAGTATTCATCATGAGAGGATTTAAATAATATTATCAACGTAGAAAGTTTTTTTTAAGGTAAAAGGTGTGAGTTAAATTTTAAAGTGTAAGTGTAATTTGTAAAGTTGTGTAAAAAAAGTGTAGGCGAAGGATGCAAAAGTATCACAATCTATTAAAAATATCTTAAGAAATAAGTGCTTAAAACTACAGGGTAGTATATACCACACTTAAAGCTAAGGTATAATTAAGTTCTTAATAATAATCCCTAAGAGTACAACTCAACAAATAAAAAACAGACTTATTGGTTGTTCGTGAAGATAAAAATAAACAATAGGTTCAACAAAAAGGTTGAAAGTCCTATAGTATAGGTTTGTGACTTATATTTAGCACAAAAAATAAAAAAATAAAAGTGTGAGCGAGCGACTAAGAGAGTGGTTGTCAAAAAAGCTTAACAGGTAAATCCTACAAATCCAACCTCAGGTCTATAATAAGGTATTCCTAATAAAGCCAAGTCCTATCCAGGTCCCTGTTCGCTCTGCGTCAATTGTAATGTTTAAAAAATATGAAGTAGCGTCAAATGTAATATATAACGCTAAATGTAAAATAATTTAAAAGTTAAGATTGGACAAGGGCCAACCTCAAAATTAAATTCTACCTAGAAGGCAAGAAAATGGATCCGCAGGTCAAAATATAAAAATCAAAACTAAGAAAATAAATGTTCGGGCGCCAGACCCACGGATACCACTATAAATTGTGCCGGAAATGTCAGCTGATAACACTAGACTTCTAATCACAGGGCAGGGACCTTCAATAAAACAGTAGATTTAAAATTTAAAAATCTAAGTTTATTAAAATTAAGGTTAAGACTAGGCTTATTTAGGATAAAGGTGTACAATTACGGTTCTTAAAAGTAAAGTAGCGTTTCAATAAAATCTTACAATTGTTTTATTAAAAAAATTTGAAAATGTTCCAACTGAAAAAATGTTCCAGAATGGCGGCGTGAGAAAATTGGCAAAATAAGAAGCGCACGGGTCGCAGAAGGCAGCCCGGAGCTTGGTTTATCATTAAAAAACAAAAATGTCTCACAACTGAAAAAATGTTCCAGAATGGCGGCGTGGAAAAAATGCCTTATTATGAAGCGCACAGGTAGCAGAAGGCTGCCTGTGGCTTTGGTAGGTCTGTAGGACCAGTAAACAAGAAGTTGAGTGTGGTCCGCTAGAAGAGCGACCTTAAAAAATTAAAATTAAGTTTTATTTCAAAATTAGAAACTAGGATTTACTACAAACGACACGCCAGTAAAGAGGCGGTAGCTAAGATTAAAACTAAGGTGTAAATTACCACTGCATCCTTATAAAAAATAAAGTTATGCAAAAGTGTGTGTGTTCCGAGGATGTTCAACGCTACAAAATAGAAAATATTATGTTATTTCTGGAGAAAAACCAGACGTAGAACGTGTAAAGAAACTAGAATATGAGAAAGAACTCACTCCTAAACTAAAAGTTAGGTTTTAAACACTAATTTAAATTAAGGTTAGACCATGAGGTATTTTTGGATTGGGAAATTAGGCTAAAGGACAAAAACAACCAAAATATAGTAAGACAAAGTCTAAGACAACCACTGCTCAGAGTCTGGCGATACTTAGCTCGAGTACAACGTTCCTTTTCATCGCGTGGAGCGGAAGCCTTGGTGGTCCTCAGCTAAAGGAAATGCTCGAACACGCGGCCACGCTTCCAAGGTGCCAAGAGACGATGGAATGTCCAATACGCCTTCGCGTCAGAGCGCCGAATAAATAAATGCCAGTCTGGGTCTCCTGGAGAAGAAATGAAGACATTAGCAGACATTCCGAGGAAGCGTCATGTCCAAAGGGGACAATTGAAATCCAAACTCACCGAGGAAGTGGCAGTAAATTTCTCCTACAGCAATGATCCCACGGCAGCAGCGACTCTGAACGCGCCAACTCACAGCAATACTTTCATGTTTTAATACAACATGGTAAGATAAAATTTTTTGATAAAACCCCTACATGGTTCTTTTCATGTCAGAGGGCAAGAGGAAAGTGCCTCCATCTTGAAATTAAATGTCAAATACGAAAGTAATGCCAACCTTGAAAAAGAACAAATCAGAGGTCATTCTCGATATGATCGACAAAACAAAAACGAAACGTCACTGTCAAATGTCCGCGACCTGTCAGATGGACAGAGAACCTAGCTAAAATCGACTAAAAATCGAACAAGACAGCAACAAAACATGGGGCGTAATATAAAACGTCACAGGTAGTTGAGGTGTACACACTAAAATAAATTTGCTCCTTATTTATTTAATTTTAATAATATTATAAGAAGAATTTTCATGCAAGTTGAAAGTTATTATTGAACACTAAACTTTCCTACACTCGTTAGTGTATAAACTTCTCCTCTCAACTTACTGCATTCAACACAAGAAGCAAGCACAATGGACCTGTATGCCAAGCTGGCAAGCAACATGGAAGAGTTGGCTGGAACTTTTGAAACCAAGTTTCAACAGATGGAGGGGGACATCCAGAGGCTCGCTAGCACTGAGCATGGATCATCACAGGCACCAGGTACTCCACACAAGGACTGGCAGTCACTTTCACGTGAGTTCCGGGACTTCAAAATGCTAACTTGGAAGTCTTTAGCAATGTTGCGAGCACAAATGGAGCTCCTAGTTCAGGGTCTGGACCGTCAAGAAACTGCTTCTCGCAGAAAGATTCTCCTCTTTCATGGTATTCCGGAGTCCAGTGAATCTTCAGTTGAAAGCTTGATTGTGGATTTATTAACCAGCCAATTTAAAATGTCTGACGTGGCACCGGAGCTGCTATCCACTTGCTATCGCCTGGGCTCTAACAGTAGCAAGCCCAGGCCTATCTTGGTACGTTTCGGCAGTCACCAGCTGCGTTCTCAGGTTTGGAATGCCAAGACGTCTCTCAAGGGATCCGATATCGCGGTGTCGGAGTTTCTAACCAAACCAAGGCATGATGTCTTTATGGCAGCGAGAAAGCACTTCGGCATGCGTCGGTGTTGGACATCAGAGGGCAGAATTATCATCGCTCTGCCCGACAACAAACGCCGTAAGATCGAAGCGATGTCGGAGCTGAAGCCGCTACTGGCCGAGTTCCCCGCGCATCAGTCATCCGAGGAGAAAGGCTCGAGCGCGTCGCGGGCCAAAGGAAAGGCCTCTTCAGTTCCTGCAGCCAAGCCAGGCCCCAGCAAATCCGAAACAAGGCCCAGGCGTCCGCGGTAGTCGTCTACAACGCTTAATGAAGATCTCACGGATCTCTCACGGCACAATCGATCTCTTGCTTGTTGTTACTACATTATTTGGTAGCATAATATTCAATAATTTTCAAAGTTTGAGGTAGAAATCTAGCGTTTTTATAGCTTTTTTTTTTGTGGTTATTTAGAAGTCCATCAGTCACTTTTCTAAACATCAACCTATTATTGACACATCCAGCCAGTGACGTGCGTGACATTCGGTTTAATGACATTGACACATAACTTTCTCATATTTTTTTTTTCTCTTCTTCTTTTTTTTTATATTGTGTACAATGTGTCTAACGCAGCTGGGGGCCCTGGATGTTTAGGTGCCGTCTGTAAAATGTTTATTTTTGTTTACTAAATTGGAATGTAGTATGTTTTCAGTGGTGTTGTATTGTACTTACCTGATCTAACTGACGAGTGTTAGGAGATGCATTTACTTAAAGTTAACTAGTTAGTAATTTAGGCATATTTTATAAAACTATTTTTTTTTGTGTTTATATACATATAAATATTTATCTATTATTGTTTATTTAGTAGCTATGGATTTAGATTTAAATGATAGTTTTTTATCGTGCTCCTCGAATACCGATTATGCAAGTGCTCATAGCGCTATCAGTAGCGATGACTCGATGGTGGGTTCACCACACCTCCGAGCCGTTCTAGAAAGTAAGTTCCTAGGTTGTTCTAAAAATCTGAACATTATTCATATTAACGCCCAAAGCATCCCTAGCCATTACTCTGATTTGTTAGCTTCGTTTGACCATAAATTAATTGACGCTGTTCTTATCTCCGAGTCATTTCTAAAGCCTTCTTTACCGTCTACCTTATATTCTTTGCCAGGATTCACTCTGATAAGAAATGATCGTGTGGGCAAGGGTGGTGGTGGGGTCGCAATATACCTGCGTGCGGGTATTTCCTATAAACTTATTGATCAATCGCCAGGGCAGTACCTACTCCAAGTTCGCAGAGCATCTATTTATTGAAGTAATTGTTAATCACTCTAAAATCTTACTTGGTGTATATTATCCTCCATCAAGTAGTATAGACTACTTCTCCTCTCTTGAATTAAAACTTGAGTCTTTTTATACTAGCTATGATCATACAATTTTACTCGGCGACTTCAACACTTGTCTATTAAAAAATGATTCCCGCGCTGTCAAACTCCAATCTCTTCTCTCTTCTGTGAACTTACATATTCTCCCTCTCTCTGCCACACATTACGCTCCTCACTGCTCTCCATCTCTCCTGGATCTTATTCTTGTTTCTGACGTTGACCGCGTGGCTACACATGGACAAACTACTGCTCCTTTCTCTTACCATGATCTTCTCTATCTCTCATATAAAGTGCGTTCTCCTAGGCAAAAAGTTAAGTATCTCCATTTGCGCAGCTTTAAGGACATCACTCTTGAGAACCTTAAGGCTGATGCCTCCAATTTAGACTGGTCACCCATAATCGACGCTGTTAGCGTGGACGATAAGGTTGCTTCCTTTAATAAGCTAATTTCAGACTTATTTGAGATTCATGCTCCGATTAAAATAGTTAAAGTGAAGCATCCTCCGGCTGCGTGGCTGACTCAAGCCATCAAGAATGTGATGTCGAGGCGGGATCGGGCTAAACGGCGCTTCAAGAAAAACCCGACCGAGGAAAATCACACTGCTTACAAAAAGCTCCGTAACCGTTGCAGCAAGTCGTGTAGAGATGCTAGAAAACGTCACATTCATAGTTCTGTTCAAAATTCTACTCCTTCGCAAATGTGGAAATTTCTCAAATCTATTGGGCTTGGTGGTGGCTCTTATAATTCACACATCCCTTTTGACTTGAACACTATTAATCAAAACTTCTCTAAATCTCCTCTTTGTCTGGATAATAGTGTTCGAACCTCAACTATTAACGCAATTGCCCAGCAAGCTCTCCCACCATGCCTCCCCTTTACCTTCGAAGCGATTGCTGAGGATGACATTAAAAAAATTCTTAATTCCATTTCGACCAAAGCTGTTGGCACTGACGGTATTAGCATTCAGATGCTCCAACTGCTCTCCCTTGAACTCTGTCCTGTATTATCCTACATCATAAACCATTCTCTTAAGACTGGCTGTTTTCCTACTGTGTGGAAATCTGCTAATGTCATCCCATTGCCTAAAGTCTCCAATCCTTCCTCTATTTCTCAATTAAGACCTATCTCGATTCTCCCTGTCCTTTCTAAAATCCTTGAGAATGTAGTCCAAAGGCAACTTTCTCTGTTCCTTAATCGTAATAACCTTTTGAGTCCTTTCCAATCTGGTTTTCGTCCTGGTCACAGCACTGTGGGTGCTCTGACTAAAATATCCGATGACATACGCTTGGCTATTTCTAATGGACAGGTTACTGCACTTGTGTTATTGGATTTTAGTAGTGCTTTCAACTCTGTCGACCACGATATCCTTCTTTCAGTCCTCTCTTCTCTTAATGTCTCTGCCTCAGCAGTCGCTTGGTTTCGTTCTTATCTCTCAGGTCGCTCGCAGCGTGTGCGCCTTGATGACTCTTACTCGGATTGGTGTAACATATCTGCGGGTGTACCACAAGGCGCTGTCCTTTCTCCACTCCTCTTCTCAATCTTCATTAATTCCGTTACTAAAGTCATTTCTTCTAACTATCACCTCTACGCAGACGACCTGCAAATTTACCATCATTTTAAAGTGAGTGAGATCGGATCGGTGAGTGATTGGTGTAACATATCTGCGGGTGTACCACAAGGCGCTGTCCTTTCTCCACTCCTCTTCTCAATCTTCATTAATTCCGTTACTAAAGTCATTTCTTCTAACTATCACCTCTACGCAGACGACCTGCAAATTTACCATCATTTTAAAGTGAGTGAGATCTCTGAAGGTATTGATAGTATTAACTTGGATCTATTTAAAATAAACTCATGGGCGAAGGCCTGTGGTCTTCTGATCAATCCCTCAAAATCGCAAGCTATGATCTGTGGTAGTCATTTTATGTTGAAATCCTTAGCTCTTTCTCCCATTCCGTCTATTATTTTAGACGATAACATCATTCCACTCTCTGTGAAAGCTAAGAACTTGGGCGTAATTTTTGAAAATAATTTATCTTGGGCTAGCCACATAAACAATATCAGTAAGAGGGTGAATTACACGTTTCATTCTCTTCGACGTCTACAAAACTTCCTACCGTTCGAGACCAAAATCATCCTTGCCCAAAGTCTTCTACTTCCCCTTCTCGATTACGCAGATGTTTGTTTCTTGGACGCGACAGAGGAACTTTGGAATAAGCTCGAGCGCCTTCAGAATTTGGGCATCCGTTTCATATACGGATTGCGTAAATTCGACCATGTGTCTGATTTTAGAGCCAAGCTTAAGTGGCTACCCATACGCCGGCGGCGCGATCTCCACATTCTATCTTATCTCTACTTCATTCTCTTTAGTCCCATTGCTCCGACATACCTCCGCGAGCGATTTCAATTCCTTGTTCCCCGCGGTGTGCCTTGTAGGACGGCAATATCTCTACGTCTTTCCAGTAGGCCTGGAGGTTCTTTCGCCGCGCAAGCAGCTAGATTGTGGAACTCTATCCCCCATGAAATTCGAGCCAGTCCATCCCTTAACTTATTTAAAACTAAGATAAAAGAGCACTTTCTCATATCATAGATAAAATCCATCGAAGTATAGTATATTATTATTATTATTATAGTATATATTATAAATATATATTTATGTATTTTATTAGAGGTATATATTAGGTTTATTTAGTCATTACTATTTTAATATGTATGTTTATTATAAGTATATGTATAGTAGATTCATTTATTTGTACACTTCCTCTACCTATTTCATCGCCTCTCCTATAACTCAAAGGTTTGCTGGAAGAAAACTCTTTTCAGGGTTAAGCTCGCCTATGTACATATCCTATTATATAAGTTCATGCTATGTATTAATTGTGTACAATAAAGAATTTGTTTAGAATTTGTTTGTTTATAAAATTTATCTTTCCTCATAGTACGAACTAAAATCACGCCGAGTTGCATTCAAATTCATTAAGTAGTTCCGTCGTGATGCGCGGTTAAAGAATTTTACTTTCATCCTCTCTCCCAGGGGAACCTTACTGAATTCCAGGATAAAATGTATCCCATGTCCTTCCTTGAACTCAAATCGTACCAATTCAGTCCAACTCATTCAGTAGTTTCGGCGTGAACGTGATGCGCGGTGAAGAAATTTTACTTTTATCCCCTCTCCCAGGGGAACCTGACTGAATTCCGGGATAAAAAGTATCCTATGTCCTTCCTCGTGGTATGACCTAAAATCGTACCGAGTTTTATTTCAAAATCTTAAGTAGTTCCGTCGTGATGCGCAGTTAAAGAATTTTACTTTCATCCCCTCTCCCAGGGAAACCTGACTGAATTCCGGGATAAAAAGTATCCTATGTCCTTCCTCGTAGTATGACCTAAAATCGTGCCGAGTTTCATTTCAATACCTTCAGTAGTTTCGGCGTGATGCGCGTTTAACAAACAGACAGACAGACAGACAGACAGACAGACAGACAGACAGACAGACAGACAGACAGACAGACAGACAGACAGACAGACAGACATGAATGAAAAAAATTGCAGTTTTGGCTTCAGTATCGATAATAGAGTGCCCTCCAAGAAAAATTTTCAAAATATCTTCAATGTACAGAATTGGACCTGTTACAGTTTTATTATAAGTATAGAAGTAAGTAAATTATTAACCAAATGTATACTTGTTGATTACTATTTTTATTACATTAAGATGATAATGAGCAATTTCGCGGCCCACAATTAATGTTGATTTTTTGTTTATTTGCTTAGTTTTAGAAGTTTACATAATAGTTAATAAACCAAATTCTTGAGTGATATTAGTGATTTGTGATGTTGTTAATATTTATAATAAGTAACTATGTTGTCTTTTATTTTAAAGTCAAATCGTAACTAACGTTTTTAACACGTTTAAAGAAAGTATCTTTATCACATTTTTATTAAAACAGTTTTGTATCAGACTGTACATAAATCGTTAGATTTTTAGAATCAAGCGAGTTGACGACACAAAAAGTAGGTAAAATTAGAAGGTGCCAACTCGCGCGAACTCGCGTGATTCTTTCAAGCGAGTTGACGAATGAGTCACCCCGGTGGAAATCCCTTAGCGGCCTCTTACAACACCTGCGGGAAGAGTTGGAGTGGTGCAAATTGTAAGCCGGCACTACATAGCTAACGAATAAAAAATAAAAGAAAATCTACAATGAGCGGCAAAAATAGAATGAGTGAATCACAAATACATCTACATATATCGACCATCTTTTGCATCTCTACCTTGTTTATTTCAATCTGCACGGCGGAAATCGACGAGGAAGACAGTATCATGATCAATAATTTTCTTTTAGGGTACCTACTTACTTTATTTACAAGCAAGGTTTATAAATTGACATAACACTTACAATTTGGTTTGAGTTGGTTGGGTATATTGTATAATAAACTAGCTGACCCGGCGAACTTCGTATCGCCTAACAGTCGATTCTTTATTTTTTTTTTTTAGAATTTTTCTCTCCTTAAGAACCATCCTCGTACTTCAATGAATATTTAAAAAAAAGAATTAGCGAAATCGGTCCAAACGTTCTCGAGTTTTGCGCTTAGCAACACATTCAGCGACTCATTTTTATATTAAGGCGCTGCCGTGGAAAACTAAGACTGTCAGATTGCATGTGAATATTACCAAATGTGGTCGGCAGAGGCGCTTATTTTTAACATAGACTTATGCCAAATTTATCTGTTGTAGAA
Organism: Eupithecia subumbrata; assembly: GCA_949316285.1. Lineage (NCBI taxonomy): Eukaryota > Metazoa > Arthropoda > Insecta > Lepidoptera > Geometridae > Eupithecia > Eupithecia subumbrata. Next base: position 23,336,661 of record OX438644.1, on the reverse strand, counting down.
GAGGCTAACTTTTGTTTTATTTTGGTTGATAGCACAATCACAAGGTAATAATGTAATGTTAACTAACATTTGCCCGCGGCTTTGCTATCGTTGCATGTAAAATACCTTAATAAAACCTATGTCGCTTGAAATTCTATTGGCAAAATATTATCATTTTTGCAATTACTTCGCTAAACGCCTTACAAAAATGTGTTTTTGGGGTTTTATTATGTTAATGGTTTTATTTATTTAAAACTTTTTACATATTTCTTTTGTTGATAAAATTTCCTTTCATATAGTATTAAAATAATTAATGGTTGTCACTCAAAATATTGAGCATATCGAGACGAAAAATTTTTTTCTTGTTCTTTCTTGTGATTTTTTTTTTTCAAGATCCTAGATCGTTTTATAAAATATTTTTGTATAAGTCTTTTTTCCATACATTTGACTATACACTGATTTTTTTTGGGCTTGTAATATGTCGGAGAACGGCTAACGGTGCGACGAAAAAGTGTACTTTCTACGGTGTCGCTGTTTGGGTAGCGTCTTAAGAAGATAATGCTGTATAATTCACACAGCATCATCTGGGCTAGATGATGTTGTGTAAATTGTCCAAGCTAAGCAAAGCTTGTGTTGTGGGTACCAGATGACTGATATACATAACACAGTACCATAAATAGATATGTTTTTTATTATACTTAGAAAATACCCAGAACACCTGGAACAAATATTTGCAGATTGTACAATCATTTGTAAGTAAGTAAACAAGTATTTACTACAGCAGCAGACATTATTCTTAACTAAGTAGGTATAAAACAGTAACGTATAATCTATCTACCTTATGGCTGTGCAAAGTAGATAAGGCAGGTACAAATACGATTAATTGCATATGTCATGATCTATTTTTTATTTTTGTTACTCATTTTCATGTTCAGGTATATTTTACTCTTTTACTATTAGGTATTCCAAAAAGATCTACACAAAGCATCTAAAATACACGTAGGTACGGACTTATTTTCATAAATTTCAATGGTTTTACTGAGAAATTTTGTTCGTCACACCTATTTGTTCAGTTGTTTTCAGTAAAAACAACATTGTTACTTATAGGGATGTAGTGTATATTTGTCTGCAGTCTGTGTTTTACCTTTGGTTATTGCACGTGAAAAGGTTCTTATCAGTGCTGTTAAATGCCGATAATGGCAATCACGAGCATCCTTGTTGTGGTGACCTTATTTGGAGCCCTAACCGACGGTGAGTTGTCGTCCCAAGACTAAATCTACTAGGTGCACATTATTCATTTATTATTTCAGCCCATGGCCTCTGCAAATGCCTCTAAAAAGTTTAACTTATCATCTCTACATGGTATAAAACAAAGTCGCTTCCCGCTGTCTGTCTGTCTTTCTCTTTCTCTTCTTCTTTAAAAATACGAAACGTGTTTTGAGGCAGTTTTTTTTAATAGATAGAGTGATTCAAGAGAAAGGTTTATATGTATAACACATGCATAATATAGTGGAGAAACACTGATAATTTTAGAGGTTTCTAATGTGATGTCGTAAAGAAAACATTTTTTGCGGTTACATTGCAAACGCTGGTTGAACCCTACGAGATAGATCAAAAAAATATACTACAGTATTAAACACCCTAAAAATGTCTACAAAAAAGTCCGTATCAGCATTGCACCCGTTCGGGGCGGTTCGATATTTATATTATTACTATAAAACTCATATTATAATGAGAAAGTTTGGACGTTTACATGTTAGGATGTTTGACCTACTAGGTGCACAATATTTATTTTTTACTAGCTTCTTTCCGCAGCTTCGCACGCGTATTTTCGGTATAGTAAGTAGCCTATTATCTAAGTTTGGCTTTGCTATAAACGTACGCCAAATTTCATCTTGATCTATTATCTACATGACAATAGATCAATGTATGATCTACAGTAGTTTTGAAGATCCTAGGTAACAAACATTTCACAATATTTATTTATTATATAATTAATTACCCAGGTTAATAGTGGATAAGATTAATTAATTAGTGAAATAATATAATTCGAAAATAAGTTAATATTAATGTAATTGTAATAAAGACCCTGTGATATAATTTTATTAACCCCCGACGCAAAAAGAGAAGGGATAAGTTTAACATGTCTGTCTGTGTATCTGTCTGTGGTATCGTAGCTCCCAAACGGATGAACCTTTTCGTTAAGTTATTTTTGTGTGATAGATAATTTATATCCCGAGTGTTCTTAGGCATGTTCCACGAAAATCTGCCGGGGGGTTTTTTTGAAATTTTATTTTTTTCTTGTTAGAAGCTAGTATATAAATAATTTCTATGGATGCAAAGGCTTTGCATATCGAAGATCACGTAATTATTATTACCGTACCGTTATTTATTCAAGATACCGTTTAATATCTTATTATTTAAGAAAAAAGTTTCAAAAAGGTATGTTTTTGCAACCACAACAATGGGAACTACGCAAATCTCATACTAAAAGGAGACGTCACGTTTCGTTACTTACTTCAAATAGACTCACCCCTCTGCTATCCATATACCTCGTCGTGCTTTCTCTAAATTTAATTCAGGTTAGGTATCAATTATTTCACAATAATTTCGATTAACTCTTCCTTTGTGCGCGTTTTCAGAACATTTGTTCAAACATGGTGCGTCATGTCAGTTTTCTACAAAAGACACAATTAAATTATTGACTCATTCTTGTAGTGGATTCTAGAATGAATAGCGGTGGTCAACAACAGTTTTTATTTAAAAAGCCAATTTTCATTAGGATATTTATCCTACAAAGGTATAGCATTGTGATATAGTAAATATCTGCTGTCAATGCCCAACGTTTTTGACTGTGCAAGTAATTTTAGAATTAGGGAAGCTTAAGCGTGTAGCCAAAATTAGTGTATTTTCGTATTTTTTAAGCTTAAACTGCTTATATGGCTTTTAATAATAAATGGGCAAGGTTTCCTATTTTACTATAAAAACTATCGTTGTTTGTCAAATAAGATTCGTAGTTAACCACCCTTAATTCATAATAAATAAATAAATATTTGAATAAAATAAATTAATAAATATTAAATAAATAAATACATAAATAATGCTGTGGACAATCCACACAGCATTACCTCGCCCCAAGCAAATGAATGACCTACAGACTGTAAACAATGTTGTCCATGTTGACACAATGTTGACTACTCTTAAAGTTATATGAGTTATAGTAATTTGTGTGAGCATTCTGGCTTAGCACTTAGCTAAACAGTTGTGGCACATTGTGCATAAAGTTTGTGGCAATCGTTTTCCTTTACCTAGATAAGTTAAATGGATATAACAAACATAGTGTTACCTATTATTTCGAAATCATTATGAAAACGGCTTCACGTAAGCAAGAATAATATAATAATACTAACGTATAGAATGGACACTTTTCGCCCCCCACCTGACTGAGCTTCCTCACCCCGCCGCCGGCCCCTAGTCGAGTTCGGTTTGCGTTCCAAATGCACGGGATGTACGGCGCACTCACGGGACGCAGATGGCATGTAATGATTTTGACAGACGATCGCTGATGGTTTTGTTATTTTGATCATGGACATACGAAATTTCTTCTGATTTGAGGATTGATTTCACTTTTTGTGAGAGGAAAATATAAAATAAAATGTCTTTGACTTTTCGCAACTGTCTCACTCGCACGATATGGGTATTCATGACGTCACACACACAGTGGCACATGTATGTGCCGAGGAGCGACTTTTGTATGGAGAAATGGGAGTGTATATGGGGTTATGACGTTAGTTAGATTAATGTTTACATTTCCGTTTCAGGTACAATGGGGCACAAAGGATTTGATGACTCTGAAGAAGAGTAAGAATAATTTTTTAAATAACATTTTAAGCTACTATCGAATTTCAATCTTATACACTAAAGTCACATTTGAATTAATTGAGTTGAGTCACTGACGTGATATCCATTCTAGTTTTTGTGTAATTTTTTAGTGGTTATTTTTTCTATACCCTCACTGGTGGACAAACCATTGAAGTGAAGAGAATCAATTAACACTGTAGATTGTTTGCAACAGTCTGCAGTTATCTCATTTGTTTCAATTGTAAATACTAGTTCTAATTTATTTGTATTATTTGATTGTAATTTTATTTGTCTAAAGAGTATTAACATTTAACTTCTTATTTTATAATAAAAAAAAAATTACATATTTTTCGACTTTGACTTCGAACCCCCATCCTTCCGTCAGTACCATTCCGGTACTGACGGAAGGATGCGGGTTCAAGTCCCGTCGAAGTCGAAATTATTTTGCGATATTATTTGATTTCTTAAAAATTTACTTGTCTATGAGATTAATCTGTAAGCCTTAGTAAATAACCGTTTTCTGTCTTCTGGTTATCAAAATTAATATGAGCTATTGGTTATCAAATTATATTATAATATATATAGTATATTTATTATATTTATTATATATATTATATTATGTTTATTTATAATATATTATATTTATATTAATTATTAAAATAACATGAGATTTTCTTTTGTTTCAGTTGGATGCAGGTAACAAACTACACACTCGCTAGTTCGTCTTTGTTAGGGACACACACACTGTTATTATTGATAATGTATTTACAGGTGAACTATATGCCGGCTCTGCAGCTCCCACAGCCACCAGCTCTACCAGGATTCCCCCAAATTTATCTACCACAGCCTCCCCCTCTTCCCTTCATCACGTTTGGTAAAAATAAACCTCGTGCGCCTCATATGCCCCATATGCCGTTTATGCCGTTTATGCCACATGTACCTCTACCTATGAAACCAGATTCTTTCCCGGATGCTGAAGATATGTTGAAAGAAATTCCGCAGCCTGGAGGGCATTTTTCAGGGATTTCTATAAGCTCTGCTGTGAACTCTGACGGGGAAGGAATGGCCGAACTCGCGTCAAATATAAATGGAAAGGTTGATCGTAAAAAAAGTAAGCATGTAGAGTTTTATAATAGTTTTTGGATACTCTATCATATTCATACCTACTCATAGTCATTTTGTTGATAAAAATATCATATCAAAATTTATAAAATTACGTACAATGGAGGTGCTCAATATATTCTTAAATAACAAAAAATAAATAATAATCATCGCTGGGTAGGGCTGTTATTTAAGAATGAAACAACGCATAATTATTATAATTTTTTTCGTTAAGAAGCTTATGGCGTCCCACTATTGGGCAAAGAAAAAACTTCATAATTTAGCTGATACTAACTTTACTTTGTTTGTTTTAGTTTATTACCCTGCCAAAAAACACGAATAAATTGTACGTATGACCATGCACTAAATGCTTTATTTTTGTATTTGCTTATTTTATTAAATTTTATAATATATGTTTTATTATTTAATATTTCAAGCGTAAATATATTTTTCAGGAACCAGCTTAGCAACACAACACAAATAAGAAAAATAGTTTAAGATAGAAATAAATATATTTTTATACGTTATTGTTAACTAATAATAGTTGTACTTGAAAAAGGACACTTTTTAAATCAGGTAAATATAACAAAAAAACACACAAAGACGAACTAGTAAGTAGTAGGTAGCTTCAATCAATAAATAATGCTGGTAAATTGAGACAGCATTATCTAGCCTCACGTTAAATAATATTAGCTAAATAGAGTCATATTTTAAAGATAGTACATACTTCTTAATTGGTTATTTCAGTAGTACATAAACAACGCATTTTTACTCTTTTCAGGTTGAATTTCCGTCTTTCGATCTGCCTATATTTCCAAAACTCCCTAAAATGAAGTCCTATGGTTTTCACGATTTCAAGCTTCCGGAACAAAAGGTAAGATAAAAGAGTTCGTATTAATCGTTCGAAAGTATCTGTCTGTTCTATGTCTAAATGACAGAGAACTACTATTTTTAAAGAGATTAATGATTGAGCCCGCTCTACGCAATAGCTCTAGATTATAATAATAAGTATAAGGTGAGTTCAGTAAAGAAAAAACCCTATGCTAGCGCTATATCCGGGTCAAACTGAAAACCAGCGCTGTTTTGTTCACCCCGGTGCAAAACAGCATAAAGTTGAGACTGATCCGTTTTGGCTCACCTCGGCACCACTGGCACACCTTGTCACGAGTAGGTTAGGTTAGTGTGCATATTGTACTTATATAACTTTTAGAATCTAAGCAATTATTTTTTACCTACTCATATGTTTTAATTCAAATTTTGTTTTTAATTATGTACCTACTTGTCTATGTTTGATTGTTTTTTGCGCTGTCCATTTGTGAACCAAATAAACCATCTATCTATCTATATCAGGATGGATGGACCAGCTCAGGGCTATTCAGAATCTCTGCTAGGTTCCGAGTCATTGATTATGGAATGTGACACAGGTTCGCGCGAAATTCTAATATTTAGAGGTTTTTAATATTTCCTACTCTTCTAAGGAATTAAACTACCAGAACTGTAGTTCTCCACAAATAATAAAAAAAATTCTTTGAACCCATGTATTGACAAATTTAGATTTAGTGCTACTTTTGGAGCAATTAATAATGTAAGGGCTTTATTACTAAAAATTAACATATTACCAAAAATTATCATATTATCATACTTTATTGTAATATAGGTTAATAAAAAATGGTCTACGATTTGTGAGAAACTGCTTTTCTGGTAGTTTAGTTCCTTGCAGAACGCAAACATTAAACCGCTAAAATAATTGAAGAGACTGAATAGCCCTGCAGGAAGATTTGGAAACTCCGAAACGCCATCTTGGCAGTCCGATCGAAATATTTGTAACCTTCATTAAAATAGATGTGATGTATTTGTTCTTTCAGATTAGAAGGGAACCCATGGACCTGAAGAAAATGAGATCCTACGTGCCAAAAGATGGTGATAGCTTCAAAGCTAAGAGTTACAATTCTTACACATCCTACAAGAATGTAAACGGAAAGGAGACTTTTGAAGCGGGGGAGGCTGGCCTTGAGAATGATAATGGGAAAGTGAAAGAAATCATCTGTACTTTTGCCAAAAAGCCGTAGAATTTCTGAATAGCAATCGCCACGCAAGTTTGCTATTTGGCTGTTGAAAGGCGATATAAAAAATCGCTTGATTTTTTGTAAGACAACTAACTAGTGTGTGCGCTTATGTATATCAGGTTCAGATTCTTATATTTCTTAAAAAAAATAGTGTCCTAAAAATATATTACTTTTTATCTACCTAATACTTATCAATTATAAATAATAATTTCAGTGTTGTTTCTTTAATAAAATAGAACTATCAACATCTTTGTGTTTTTTTTTGTTAAATATAGACAAAAAATTACCTTTTCCTTTATTAGACACTTTATATAGACGAATAGAAATTATCAATTAGAAATATGCTGTGAAGGCCATTCATTAGCTTTTTTGTTGCTAGATTCTTATACCTAACTTATTTTGAATAAGCTGTAGGCCTTCCTTAAAAATAAATAAATAATCAATACCTTATTAATTTCTTTTTGCGGAGAGTACGTGTGAGTTCTGGAAGAATCAAACAAAAAATAAAATGTATTTAGGAATTCACAACTTATGTACACTTTACGTCATGACGCTATGGCGCTCATTAGGGGAGGCCTATGTCCAGCAGTGGACTAATATACGCTGCTGATGATGATGATGATGACGTCATGTGCTCATTAATAAGAACAATACCAATCACAAGTAAGTAGGTATACGTTCACATGAATCAATTTCAAGATGTCCATTGAAACAAAGTAAAACAATTTTTCACCAAACAATACGTTTTTGTATGCTATTCGACTTACCTTCCTTATTTTTCTTAGAATCCATTTACGTAGAAACCTACTTAACTAAATAACAAATTTAGAGTGCCTAATTTATGAGAGGAAAACGGCTAAAATGGCTTCTCTTGAATAAAATTAACAAAATACTGTATAGGTGGTAAATATCTACGTGTGCAAGGATAGGGTATTATTACGGCCGTTAATCCGTCATTTCGTCCTCGTATAAATAATGTCTTCGTTTTGTGTGTTAGGAACCACAGATGATAGGAAAACTACATGATATTTAAAGATTTATGAGACATTTCTCGAGTATGTTCCATTTTGGTCACAGTTCCTCTTCGTGAATGAATAGATATGCAAATCAGACAATTTATATTGACAGACACTTTCAAGGACCTTTTTTACAATTTTCCTCTTTCATATATAAACTGCCTGAAAACTGGCTCAATGTAATTCTGTAGGTAATCCAATTTCAGAAGTTGTGTTCTGTTAAATCTGTGAAAATGTCCAAAACATTTTGTATTTTCGTGATATTAGCGTTCGTGTATTGCGTTGAAGCACAAAATGCTGAAGGTAGATTTTCATTTAATATTTATTTACGTAACTATACACAGTGGATTTTTTGCTTCTGGAAAACGGTCTTACGAGACTATTCATAATTTTGCGATATCTGACTTTTTTGAATTAACCTACCACCTCTGTTGGTCCAATAGAAATGTTTGATCTACATAAAAAACAGGATGGTACGAAAAAAAAGTTTTTGTGTAAAATGCCCATTGCTAACAGTACCTAAATTTTTTTTTCTCTCAAAGGGGATGAAAATTCTCTTAAAATTATGGACATTCTTATAAAACCGTTTTCCTGCAGGTATACCACCTTTACTGCACCGTCCCAAAATTGATCACCTTTCAAGCACTTTAGTAGAATTAAAAATAAAAACTTCCTGATAGGTACCTCCATGCTTGGCACCTAGTTCCAGTTCGCCATCCACTCATGCGACATGATAGTTTTTATATTTAATTCTCTGAGCTATAGTGCTTGAACGGTGTTCATTAATGACTACTATTAATATACCCTGTATAATTAAATAGTTTTGGTCCTCTGATTAGTTTAGCACGCGTCTTACCACATTACCCATTTTATTTGTATTTATTTATTAAAGCACAGCAGCACATAAAAAATTAAACATCAAGTGCGAGTCAGACTCGCGCACCAAGGGTTCCGTACTTTTTCAGACCTTGATTCTTGCCAAATATTCAATTCTAGGTCAACAGAAAGTAAGTTCCCAATAGGTTTAGGTCCATGGCCGAAATAAAAAAAAAATTGTGAATTAACTAAAAATTTACTTGTGGTGTGCTTGTGGTTTAAGATCTTAACATCTTTATGATTCTAGGTCAACGGTCAGTACCGTATAGGTTTTGTGTGCATATGATTCCCTTGAAAATTTCAAAAACAAACTTTAAACTTTTGATTGCGTTGACTTAGAAGTTTTTTTAATATCACGGCTCTAAGGGGTTATGGACTTGAGTATTTGAAGTCAACTTCAACTTGATACCTCCACGCGATCCTAAGAAAAGGGGGTTGACAGAAGGACAAAAAAGTGATCCTTTTTTCCTTTTGTGCCATGGAACCCGAAAAATTAAGAAAATAAAAAAAAATTAAACCGAAGGCTATTAAGGTAGGTTTTCACGAGTAAGTAATGTTTAAACGAACCTATGTCCTAGAAAATAATCTATCTCCTCCATGCCAAATTTCTGTCAAATCGTCGAGTCGTTCAAAATAAATAAATATATAGAACAGACATAAGTTACGTGCACATAAATTACGTCTCAAGCCAGTTCGCTTTTTTTTGCGTTATATTATTATTGCTTGTTTGTGTTTTGTGTAGGTACTAATAAAATAAATAAATATGAATGCATGACAGCAAGACAACAGAGTTTATAATTAAGTATCGAACCCTTTATGTGAAAATAGAAAATAGGTAAAGGTAATAATTTTTAAATTAGTAAATATCCTTGACACTAATGTTGATAAAAATGTCTATTTCGAACAATAAGGTCATTATGTGGTACTCTAGTATATTTTTAGTTTGTTACAAATGAATGATTTTTTTGTATAAGTAAATAAATTATTACAGCATTAATATGTCATAGTAGGACGAACAGAAACTGGTCTCCCTCGTGGGCCTACTAGTAGGACAAAATACTAGTAGGTCGAAGAATAGTGTTTTATTAGTGTTCCCACAAAACAAACAAATGACTCACAATCACAATTAGGCAACTTGACCCATATCAAATTTGGCAATAAACAAATATATTCTGTAGTATTTGACATAGTAACCAATACCATAAACCAATAAATTCGTTTTTAGTTTTCATTTATAAAAGATTGTAAATATGTTTGTATAATGTGGTGTAAAATGACTACATATTTTCAATTTAAAAATTGTTTATGTATATTTTATTTTGAACTCTGAAAACGCGACGCGCTTGTGACGTCAAGGCCTCTAAGCAAATTTCTACGAGTGAAATTCGCTATGTAGGTTGTCTATATTTTTAGAATGATGGACGATTGCTAATGTCAATTGTTTGTTTTCGAAGCGCAGCTAGTATTATGTCCTGTCACCCTGTGGTTTTCTACCCGTATGACGTCACAGCACAGATAAATGGTTGACAGCGTTTTCACCTGTTTACGAAAAGCAGACTTTGAAAATAAGGTTTTGCGGTTTATTAAACCCAAAAAAAAATCCCTCTTATCGGAAAATAATTAATAATTTAAGACCTACTTTAAAAAAGAGTCAACTAGCTTCCAGTTTTTAAGTGTTTATATTATTTTGTTATTTCTTTTCGGGATCCCACTGGCTATTGGGTTTGTACCTATGTAACCTAACCAATTTTGTTTTGTTACAGCTTTGCAGTATCCGTAAGTCCTTTTTGTAAAAGATTCTACATGAATAAACACTTAGATTGTTTTTGTCTTCTATTTTTACCTCCTACAAATTCGACAAAGAATGTTGAGCGGAAAGCTGACAATATTAATGAAAAAGATGAACCTACTGGTAGTGTGCGGGTCATATTGTTCAAATAGACAGGGAACGATGGACAAAATGGCTGCTGCAGATCAGATGGCTGCTGCAGAGGAGACCACGGCAGCACACCAGACCCCGCGGAAGACCGCTTAAAAGATGGTTTGACGATATCTGACAACACGCAAGCCGTGACTGGATGTCGACATCTATGGCTAGTTTCTGCTGGCTGCTGTGAGGTGCCGGCTTAGAACTTGTGTGGTGCAGGCTTAGAAGCTGTGTGGTGCCGGCTTAGAATTTGCACCACCCCGCCTCTTCCCGCGGGTATCGTAATAGGCGACTCCGGGATATCCACCGGGGGCGGGCAGCGCCCCATGCAGAACAATTCTACCACCGAACTGCGATCCCCAACCCGCATGCCCAGCATGGCGCTTTTCAGGGGAAGGCCATAACAATATAGGCTGTTGAGGTTCTACCCGCGGCTTCGCACGCGTCGTTTCTATGGAAACGCTTATAGGTTATTTCTATACCTTGGGAATAGATTTATGGTATAAAAAGTTTGTGCTATTCCAGGGACCTCTGCAAAATTTCAACTCGATCTGTTCTAAAGTTTTATCGTGAAGACCTAAGAAACCAATCCTTTATCATCTAAACAACATCCACCAACTTTCAAATAGTGTAATTATTTTATTAAATTCCAAAACCACGCCATAAGTATATGGGTATGGAGGGCTGGTCTGCTTTTCAGGTAGATAATATATCTCCCTATAAACATCCCAAGTAGCATAAACCTGCATTTTAATGACACATGAAGTCCACATCGGTAACTTTAGCATTTATGAAGACTTATTTGAGTACACTCGAACACCAATAGCTCAAAATTACGCATTCGCCTGTATATAATCACTATTAATTATATCGCAAAGAATCTGATGGTATTAAATAAGACCCATTGTCAATAGCTAGCAAAAAAGCTAAAATCTGAAAGGATAAAGCTTGTCAGACACCTGAAAGCACCGTTGCAGCACAGCACAAAAATGTGAATAATTAATATGGGCTTAATTCAACTCGTAACATTTAGATGAATTTAATATTGATGGCCACAGAGGACACTTGTTTGAAGCTTGTGGGAAGCCATTTTCTCACTGTTAAATGTCTCGTAAGTACCTATAAATAGTTTAAGCTAAAGATGCGCGACTGTGATTTCATTCGAATTATTCGACTTCACAAATCATTCGAACCATTCGAATGACTAGGGCATATTAGTAACTAATTTGGTTAGTAATGGCGAGTGGCGTCGAATAAAGAATTGATTTCGCTTCGACTGCCCGACTCGCCATTACTAACCAAATTAGTAACTAATATGGTTAGTAATGGCAACTGCTCGAGTCGGGCAGTCGAACTCAATTCGTTATTCGACACCTCTCGCCAATACTAACTAAATTAGTAACTAATTTGATTAGTAATGGTGAGCCTGCCTGCCTGAGTCGGGCAGTCGAACTCCTTTCGTTATTCGACGCCTCGATCATTCGTAGAGACATTAGTAATTACTAATTAGTAGTTGTCATTCGACTTTGAAGATTAGTATATTACTAATATTCAAGTCGAATTAGTAAATTAGTAGTTGTAGATCATTCGACTAGCCAGATCATTCACAGTCGCGCATCTTTAGTTTGAGCCCATATTTGTATGCACGTTTTATGCTGTGTGGCAGCGGTATTGAATTAGTGAGCTGAGCGCAGAGTTTACCTGTTAAGGTAAACTAAAACGCCGTTAATGAGATAAAATACCTAACAAACCAGACCTATACAAAATACAAAAAATACAAAAATCTTTATTAGGAACAGAAAAAATAGTATAGAGTACCTACAATTGTGGGCTGACTACCGCAAAAGCTAAAAACTGTGTAGCAGAGTCAGCGCCCTCCTCCGTTAACAAAATAATTGTGTTCCATCTTAAGAAATATAAAAATAACTGATCCAGTAAAATAGTACATAACAAGGTCACCTATGTGTGTGTGTGTGTGTGTGTGTGTACCTATAGAACAATCGTAGATTGAATGTTGTCATTTGTTTATTTACAATAGAAATGAATGAAGACTTCATGGTAGGTGCTTGTGTACAAGATGAATCAACGTTTGTTTTCTTACAGAGGGCTAAACCAGGCTATGAGTCGCTTCGGATTTATGCAGGTACGTTCTAAGCAATGAAACACCCCTTTTTCTAGAGACTTAATCATACTAATTTCACAAACTGGGAATGTTCGTAGTTAGTAAATTTGTTTTCACACCCAACTCTTCGCGCGGGTGTCATAAGAGGCGACTAAGAGATATTCACCAGGGGCGGGCATCAACCAGCACCCAGCCGAACAATTTCACCACCAAACTGCGATCTCCAACCCGCCCAGCATGGGGATTATGGGCACTTACTCCCCTGAGATAAAAGCCACTAGAGCGCGTATCAGGCAGGAAGGCCTGCGTCCGGCAGTGGACCATTATGTTAAGGTGAAGTGAGGAAGTTAGTAAATCTTTATTAACAGTTTGTTTGTTTAGTTGAAAGTGTAAAAATTTGAATGTTCTCCTTGTGGATAAAGGGCTCGTGCTTATATCGCTATCTGCACTCGGGGTTTTTTTTAAGAAAATCCCTCGCCCGTTAAATAACTCTAGAATCCATCGTTATGACATTTCAAAAACCTAGATCCAGTGACGTAAAACACTGCTTTATCCCCTTTGCCCGCCAAATGTTTGTACGATACGCAGATATTTGTTCCGGGTGTTCTGGCTGTATAATAAAAAAATATTTATCTTTGTTATATTTATTGTGTGTTCTTTAATAAATGTTTAGAAATATGTATAAAGCAGTGTCGAATAAGTCTTTTATTTATCTATCTATCTATCTAAGTACTTTATTGTAATATCAGCTAACAAGTACCTACCCTTATCACAAGCTCAGCTTAGCTTGGAGATAGATGATGCTGTATAAATTTGCCCAGCATTATTTATTTGTTAATCTGATAATGTGAAAGGTATAATAAGCTATAATTTAATTCCATCAGATGAGTAACCTGTTGAACCCAGAGTACTGGAAGCAGCATGCTCAGGATGGAAACTATATGGTGGTGAAGAGTTCTGATCGAGGAACCGGCAAGCCTACGTCCGAAGTAACCTTTCTCACCAAACAGGATGGACGCGTCACCCAGGAGGAAAAGTATACCAATCCTTAGAAGAGAACTGTTGGCCTAATTTATGGTATTCAGTGAACTCGTTCAGACTATTTTCGACAATTATTGACGTATTCAGGAGACCTACTCGGAAAAAGAAAATCGAAGTTTCGTTTTCGTTGTCGTGCAAAACCAACTCTTAAGTCGCTTGTCTTATGTTGATTAGCGTTTGCACTAAACCGAATCAGAAAATTCGATTTTTTTTAAGAGTACGGGCTCAGAATGTAGATAATAGTGCGCCGAAAATAGTCCACTCACTGAATGGCATAAATGACATATGTGGTATTCTATGTATAACACGATTCAAGCATCTGTCATCTGAGTGAGGCATCTTCCTACGTGTACTACCTAATTATTAAAATATTATTCTATTGAATAAATTTATCATTAATTATTTATTTAATGCATAAATATCTGACTCAAATAAAAATTCAGGTTTGAGTCGTTTGTCATAGAATACCTTACTTATCTGTGGATCCCTGAAAATAAAACAATTAAAATCGAAGATATGTTTAGAGATAATAAATAATGAAGCATCATAAATATAGTTTTACTTCAAACCAACACAAGTAGATAATTATTTTTTAAATTAACCGATCAGAAAATGTTTTTTTTAGCTGGTGAATCGATCGGTTTTTAGCAGGATACTGTTAACAGGATACTCGTGTGACTATTACTGGAACACTTACCTACACTACTAAAAGGGATCCTGCAAAAAACGGGATGTTGCCGTAGGAATGAATAGGCTGTAGGGAACTACGAAAAATAATCACACAAATAAGAAATAAAGTATTATTTTTATAATGCCAATGTCCGAATTCATTTATGTAAGGTGATAAAATTTAATGAGTACATGCTCTATTTCTGTCTCGAAAGATTGGGTTAAGATTGGGTTGTTGAGGTTTTGAATATTTTTTTGAGTGGGTGGGTTGGCATTTTTCGGGCAGTTTCAACATATTTACTTTCCCTGAAAACCTGGTTGCGTTGACTTTATGTTATTTAGATCTTTTTTTTTTTTAATGATAATTCGTGTTAGATATCGAATTGAAATGGTACCTACTCATAAATTAGTTTTTATATACATATCAAACACTAAGAAAGTAGCGAAAAGGCGTCGCTTCCCAACTGATTTGAATATTTTGTTTGGTAAAGTATTTAATCAATTTATAAATTAAAATAAAACTACAATATCACCTTCCTGGGTAGGAAGGTGATATTGTAGTTTTAATTTAATTTATGTGGGTACAAGCAGTTGGTACAATATTATATTATTCAGGTCAGTGGTAGGTACCCTAAATCGAAATCTACATCTAAATTATAAAATAAAACAACCTCCAATTTAAAAATACTCAAAATAAACAGAACAAACAGTCGACAAAGCGTCTGTTATTTCATCAAGCAGGTATAAAAATATCCAATACCCATTGTGTATAGCTAAACAAATCGAAGTTATAAGCCTTGATGTATCAACTCTGCGGCATTGTGACGCCAATAGTCGATCATATCGGACGGATCCTTGGAATAAGCTAGCCCTAGCTTTATTAGTTTTTGTGGAAATGGCAAAACGAGTAGTTGTTTTTATGATGATGGCAGTCTTATCAACAGTCTCGACTATTCAAGGTAAGCTGATGCTGTAGTTTTTTATTTCAAGAATTATAAAAAAATCAATTAAACCATGGTTTACCTCCTGGTATTGTAATATAGATATCTACATTACAATACCAGGTAGGTAAAACCAGCGTATATACGCTTCTACATCAAAACTCCAAGTGAGTTGCAAAAATGATCACTAAGTAAATATATTCAAGCAAATTGTCAAACATTATCCTATATAAAAAGGATTAATAAAAAACCAGATTATCTACAGGATAAAAAAGCTTGGGACGAGTTTTGCGTCAACTTGAAAACTATGAACCTAACTAGGTAAAGGTTTCTTGTTTGCCTAAAAGATTGAAGTGAAAAAAAAAAAAAAAAACAAATTGACCACTTTATTTCCTGGTTTTACTATAAGTAATTTTTTTACACCTTAGGTTACACTATTGAGGTTTTAGTGGGACCCCAATTTTTTCTAGTAATAAATATAACCTATGTTACGCAGGGATAATGTAGCATTCTAATAGTGAAAGAAGTTTTGAAATCGGTCCAGTAGTTTTTGAGTTTATTCGTTACAGATATGTAAAAATATAAAAATACAAATCTTTCCTCTCTATAATATAAAGTGTCCATAAAAAGTCAGTTAAATATTAAAATTTTTATAGAGATAGACAGATAGATAAATTCTTTATTTAATAGCTTTTAAAAAAATCGGTCATAATCTAAACTTATCCTTTAGACAGACAATAGAATTGGCAGCCCTACAAAAATTTCAAATATTTTTACACCAGTCATAGAGTACCATAATCTAGGTAATTACTACACATTTTAGGTACGAAGTGATAATCGTTCAAATAATTCGATGTGATTGTTTGAGGTGTCTACCAAATTCAATTTGTCAATGATTCGTGAAAATGGTACCTACACGTGGCACTTGAAAAACCTGCTTATCATCGTTTTGCATACCTATTATTCATAATATTATTTAACTGGTTCTGTTGTCAACAAAGCTTATATTGATATTCGACCGCAATAGAAGATTTTTTGGTTGAGGTTGTGTGTACTCCCGAGCGCAGCGAGTGAGAATTTCAAGACCGAGTTATACTGGTTTTTTTTTGGCCCGAGTGAAACACTCTACTCTTCATTTCGATTGCGAGAAAATAAAACAGTCAAAACTTACCTTTAGTATAATATTGCACACCTATTTCATTTCTCCTCGGTCTTTAAATATATTCTATTAATTAACGTATTTCGACCGCAACAGAATCATATTAATTATATCTTAGCCCTTTTGTTTCATTTGCATATCTTAATTTTATCTTGAGTTTCATTTGTAGTTAAAAAAATCCAGAGATTTCGACCTAATACCAACTTTTTATGTCTATGTTACGCGAAGGTAGTTTCCATTCCATTTTTAAAAACAAATTCAAATATAATGTATGTTCAAATATTATTAATGGAACAGCAAAAAGGCGAGTCTTTACCTAAGAGGACAATAACATGTACTGGCTCATGATATCAGAAAAAAAATACAAGAATACTTTTTAGCTCCACTCGCGTTTTAGTCCCACTAAGCTACGCTTTAATGACACACTTTTTGAGCAAGAGAACTGAAAAATTATTTAAGAGCAGAATCCCTTTTCTCTCTCTGTTGCTGCTAGAAGAGGTAAACCGGCTTTTTATTATGGAAAGAATAGGGCACAGTAAAGTCATTTATAACGGGATATTTACCATGATTTCCCGTTTTAAATGACTTTAGTGTTAATAACCATGATGGATTTAAAAGTTTTAATAGGGCACAGGTATGCTATCTGGTGCCGGCTTAGAATTTGCACCACCCCATCTCTTCCCGCGGGTGTCGTAAGAGGCGTCTAAGGGATTTCCACCGGGGGTGGGCAGCAGCGCCCCCTTCAGAACAATTCTAACACCAAACTGCGATCCCAATCCGCATGCCCAGCGTGGGGAGTATGGGCATTACCCCCATGAGATAAAAGCCAATAGGCGCTTATCAGGGGGAGGCCTGCGTCCAGCAGTGGACCAATACAGGCTGTTGAGGTTGAGGCCATAGGATTGACGCACGATATCCAGACTTGACCCTAAAAAGGCCGTGTACCCATGGAGACTGTGCTTCAGACTAGTTTGTGCCCCCGGCTTCGGACACGCTTCTCCGAGATATAAAGTGGCTTAAGTATTAGGATGAATGTTTGTGCATCTTCACGCCAAATCTACTGAACGGTTTGGCCTCAAAATTTTGTTTACAATGTAGATAACCTAAACCTGGAATAACATAATTTACCGTTCAGTACCTAGTTTTTGTGTGAAGATGCACAAACATCCATCCATCTAGCCAAACTATCGCATTTACAGTATCAGCTATGATATTAGTGTGTTAAAATAACGTCATTCAAAACGCAACAAAATAAAAACCGATAATTTGAAAGACAGATATTTTCAATGTTAAATCGAAATTGCTTCCGCGATCAGCTGCGCATATCGATGTGCAAACAAACTACTTCTAACAGGTTTTTAACTCTAATGCAAAATATTTTTTGACGTAAAACTAGAAATAGCATACTTATCATAATTTACAACTTCGCCGTATAGATTTTGTTGACCTCTAGTATTAGTTACTGAGTTATGCGCGAAAAATTTGCGGAGTTGTTTCATAAAACAATTTCAAAAGCACTTTAATAAAGAAAATACCTATAAGAATATAAACAAATTTGAAAAGATATACAATCAAAACAGTTGAGATAACTTCAGACTGTTGCAAACAATCTATAGGTGGAATTTTTAATAGCTTTTTAAATTATTATTCACTGAACAGACTGAATTTTTTATTCTTTCTGAATTTAAAGTAGGCACTTAGGTACAATATTTTGTCCCAATAAAAACAAAAGAAACCGCAGAGAAACACACCGTTACATACTTGTTTTATTAACATAGAATTTGCAAATAGGAAATAAAATCCATTTAAATGTTAAACTAAACACCTTATGCTTGAGTTTGAAGACGCTTTGACAAAAAATAAAAACAGCACTAAACAAGATCCGTCAAGTGCGAGTGTAACTCACGCGGCGAGGGTTTCAATCGTCTGTCAATTAAAGATTATATTCACTAAAGGTGGTTACTAAAGCGATGTCTCTACATCGCTATTTGATGAATACCTACCTACCTAAATAAGATATGTACCTACAGTATCTTTAAAAATTTGTATGGAAAATGTTCATTTTACATTATTTTTTCTTTAAATCTATACAGGCTCACAAAATGTATTATTATTTTAAATTTCGAGTTGATAGCTGCGATAGATGCTGTGTTATTAAGGAGGGAAAAGAGGACAGACAAAACGAGACCATAAGGCAGGGGTGCTCAGACTTATGGTGTCTGCGATCTACCAAAAAATATTTTGAAAGCAAGAGATCGACTAAGCTACTATGTAGGTAGGAACATGGGTTTCTAAATCGATATTCGATCTCGAAACCCAAAAAACATTATGACGTAGATAATCTACCCACATGATAGATAAACCCTACACCTAGTTTCTTACTGGGGCTATTTACGTACTTGCGTAGGCTCAGTATTGTCATTTTTCATTTATCTGGCCTAAATAAGGGCAATGGTTAGCGAAAATGGAATGAAATATTCAGTATGTATATGTACGGTCCACAGTTAAACACTGTTATTTTATTTATACGTAACTAGCTTCTTCCCGTCGCTTCGCGTGCAATATTTTCCTTGGCAAAAAGTAGTTTATTATTATTCCTGATTCAGAACGTCATGCGTGCAAAATTTCAGCCAGACCTTTTCAGTAGGTACCTAGTTTTTGTCTCGTGACAAACACACAAATAATATTTACAAACCTATCATATTTAGTGAGACACTTAGGATATATTCCATCGGATTCGGTGTTCATTATTAATACCACGCCCAAAAAAGTGTCTAAAATTCTAAAATCTAAAAGTTAAAATCTAAAATAATAATCTATACTAATATTATAAAGAGGAAAGATTTGATTGTTTGTTTGTTTTTTTGTATTGAATAGGGTCCAAAACTACTGGACAAATTTGAAAAAAAAAATTACCAATTGAAGCCCACATTATTCCTGATGAACATAGGCTACTATTTATAGCGGGGAAATGCTTCATTCCTACGGGAAAACGGGTAATAGGACAACGGGTAGTAAGAATGCAGCAAGTAATAAATAAATAGGCAGGTAATATTTATATTATTATTTTTTAATTAATTCATATACCTATTCTGTAACACTTTGTAAATTTCACTGTTTTGGCAGGATCAGACTAGAGATACTTTATTATATTTGACTTAAGACCAATATTTATGTAATTTTACACCTAGTTTTACAGCAATAAATTATTTTATCTTTTTGTTTTCATAAATAATGCTGGACAATCCACACAGCATCTTCTAGTCCCAAGCTAAGCAGAGCTTGTGCTATGGGTATTAGATGATTGATATACTTAATATCTACCTTTTATTTGGCTTATTTGGTTTGACCTTGACTAAATTAATAAAAGCTATAAGTTTTTCAGGCGTTCCTCAAATAACCTTCGATGCAATCATAGAGGCAGCTCAGGAAGCAGCACATAACGGCAAATGGAATATTTTGCAAAATGTGTAAGTTCAACACTCTAAAGTTTTTTTATTAATTTTAATAGTGCTATTTAATTCACATAGCATCATTTTAGCCCTAATATAAGCTGAGCTTGTGTTATGAGTACTAGATAACTGGATATACTTAATTCATTACACTATATTCTCTAAAAGTTTAAAGAATATAATGTACTGAATTATGTATATCGTTATATATCTAATTTGTGTATACAGTTATACATATATCTATATTTTTGTCTCCGCGGCCAAAGTAGTTTTAAACAACAATGGTAATTTTATTTTTCAGGTTGTCCAACAAGTATGAGCAACTTAAATTTCAGGTAAAGATAAATCTTAAATTTTTAACCGTCAAATTATACCTTCTACAGCCTTTTGAATAAGTATCCGTATTGTCTATTCATGCTTTTAATACCAGACGTGGTGCTGGTGATGACTGGTAAACGAAAACTCCATTGAAGTCCTAATGATGATAAAGAATGAAAGGGCAACTTAATTTACTAACAATCTATGGACATTAACACAAAATAATAAAATAGCCGTTCTAATTGAACGGCTACGTTGATTTTCATCAAACGTAGCTAAGATAAGATCACTCTCGATAAAGTCACCTGTGACATGCACAGTCACGTCAAACTTACAAAAAGAGGGGTTTTTTGTCGGGGGCTTCTGAGCCTTATCACACTGGCGAATTGCGAGAGATTTCGAAGCGAGGCGATTGCGCAGCGCGCGTGATTCGCGTTTTGACAGCGCTCATCGTGGTGAGCTCGCTGCGTAGCCGCGGCGGCGTCGCGGCGTGCACGCTGCGAACTCTCGGAGAGCTGGCTGCGTAATCGCCTCGCTTAGAAAACGCTCGCAAATGGCCTGTGTGATAAGGGTCTAAGGGGCATAAATAACTGTAACTTGAGTGAATCTAATCTCAAAGATTTTGTTTTCAGCCAGACCTCGACAGAGTCCGCCTCCTGAAGCCAGTTCCAGGAGGTCACGTTTACGGAGAGTCAGAACTCACCTTCCACTCCTCAGTGGACCAGGGGGCAGGGAAAAAGGCTGAGCAGAGCGCAGGACACAGGGTTATCAACACTGACGGACAAGTCAAAGGTAAAAGTGGTTCTCCTCCATCATCAACACTTACATACAATATCCACGGCTGACCGTGAACTTGACAAGTGAAAATGCATAATTACCACACTTGGAACTGCATTGGTGACCGCAGTATTATATAAGTAACTCCAGCATATAAATACACAGAAGGCAACTACTGGCCCCCGGCTGGAGAAAGGAACCTATTCTCCGGCTCTTCCGATATCCACGGACTGAGTTGAAGGGGTTAGTTCTTACGCTGCGGCTGCTGTGGTCACGGTTCTACACGATTGCCAGAAATTAAATGCTGAATCTTGTTTTTCGTCGTAGACCGTCAGTCTCTGGTGCAACCTTCCAACAAGGAGGGAATTGCTATACAAAAATTGACCCAAACACCGTCCTCCCATTTTCTACCGGGAAGGTGAGGAAACACCTTTAGACCACACAGAGGCGGGATTACGCTCATATTAAAAAAAAAATGTGTTCCTACGAACCCACACTAAAACAATATTTTGCTGAGGGAAGCAAGTTAGTATAGCATTTGCTTCCCCTTATGTTCGAAAGGCGTAGCTCAGGACGCCACGTGTCCAGGTAAGATGAGGATCTGCGAAAGACTGCTGGTAGACACATGCGGCCAGCTAAAACATGGTCCATAACATCAATGTCAGTAAAATTCGGAAGATTGGGTACTAGGCCACTTGTTGAGTTAGCGCTGGGAAAACGTACCATATCTACAGAATTTTACTTATATCTATGGTCCCAGTTATAGATAATTTTATCCCGAGTGTTCTTAGCCATGTTTCATGAAAATCTGTCGAGGGTTTTTTAAATTTTTAATATTGTTCTTGTATTTACAGAGGTGGACTTCACTCCTGATAAAAGTGATGCAATGAAGGTCTTCTTAGATGTTATAGCGACGGGAACCAAGCAGCCTCCGTATCTTACGGATTGGGTTGACGACGAGGGACACAAACACGACTTTAAGCGAATGTTTGAGCGTCAAATAACTCCCATATTCAAAGCAAAACCTCGAGAAGGCAAAGCAGCTGGTAGGTTTTTAGGTCCGCCCTCACGTTGGCCAAGTCATCACGAACGTAGTTTGTTGTGACAGTACAAGCTTCGCATAATGATAAAATAAATAAATAAATAATGCTGGACAATTCACACAGCATTCTAGCTATCTAGCCCCAAGCTAAGCAGAGCTTGTGTGAATTGTCCAGCATTATTTATTTATTTGTTTCGCACACATAAACTCTAGCCGTTCAGTTATATTTGAATGAAACACACTTCTGGCTGTCGGAATCTAGAGGCGAGCGTAACTTTGCCATTATATGCCTCGGTGAGGAAATAAGGCGAGGAGATCTGAGATCGATCCGGAGATACATAGATTCGCATCTGAGTCGATAATGTCGATCAGCATGCGACAGCCCTATACTTTATGGTATGGACATCAAAATCGATTCAGTCCGGCGGGCTGGTGCGACTTTTCAGTGAATAAAATATTCTAACCAGCCTACAGTGTTTTGTCAACTTGTCGGCTGCCCGCCGTTTATTTATTTATTTATTTACTTAGGACAAACAAAGTACTATAATTATGTATTAATCACGCTATCACACATAAATTATAAACGCGTAAGCTTGGATGTTTAAATATACATATGTATGTATCATCATCATCATCATCATCAGCCCAAATTAGTCCACTGCTGGACATAGGCCAATATAATATATAATATAAAATATATGTATGCATGTATGGATTGATGGATGTTTTTTACCTCTTCAAACCAAAACTACTGAACGGATCGGGCTGAAATTTTAAATGTAGGTCGTTCTAGGAGTCGAATAAAATATAGGATACTTTTTATCCATAAATCAGGGCGCAGGCATAAACTAGTACAATACATTTGTTGAAAACAATAATTACCTAACCCTCAACTTAAAAAATAATTTCATACTTTTCAGGAGCCCCTGTTCCCTTTGAAGACATCGTAAGAACAATCAATGGACCGTAAGTACTTAAACATTTATTTGTGCTACTATAATAATTCAGCAATCGTAGTGTAGGACGCCCTCCGGCCAGGTGGGATGACGATCTGCGAAAGACTGCAGGCAGATGGTGGATACGGCAAGCTGAAGACAGGGCGCTATGGCGCTCATTAGGGAGGCCTATGTCCAGCAGAGGACTAATATAGGCTGATGATGATTATGGAACAGGACCACCACACTCCTATTCCACGCCTCTCTGGCGTTTGTCCCTCGAGAATGATGGAGTTGAACAGCCTCTGAAGGACTAAGTTCTGGTGCTTTCAGAAAATGAATTTTTCTTTCAAAGGATCTATGATTTATTCTAATCGTATAAGCTGGAACCGGGGCAGCCGGTTATCCCGGTACCTGACCACCGTACCGGAATCAGAAATCTGGAACCGAGTACGGTTCTGCATATTATCAGCGTACGAATAACCGTGTGTTCCTTGGATAACTCTCTGAACTGGGTACAAGTAATAGCACAGATAAGGCAATGTTTGTTAGTAGCTCAACCTACTACGCATGGCATTATTAAAAAAAACCTATAAGTTTTAACACTTTGTTGTCTGTTGACTGTCATCATCATCAACAGCCCGTAAACGTCCACTGCTGAACATAGGCCTCCCCAAAAAGACGCCACAAATAGAGGTCCTGAGCCGCCTCCATGCATCGACTCCCTGCAACCGCAACAATGTCGTCGCTCCATCGAGTGAGAGGGAGTGAGAGCCCACACTCCGTTTCGCATAGCATCGCGGTCGCCTCTCGGGAACCTATACACCCAACGGTTATCAGTTCTGACAGCTACCTGCCCATCGCCACTTCAGCCTGCCAACTCTTAGAGCAATGTCGGTTACTCTGGATCTTCTTCTGTTGACTGTTTAAATTACATTTACAATTAGCCTGGTGTGTCCCACTGCTGGGCAAAGGCCTCCCCCTGGTATCACTTTAAATAAAAATAATATAATGATAATTGTACTTTTCCAATTGATTTTGATCAATGGTGATTTTACAGATTGGCGAGCAAATTCCAAGAAATGTTTAAGGTAAGAATTTAAATAGGTACCTACTTAAGTACCTTTAAGTACTCCTTGTATTTAATGAAGAAAGAAAAATTAACAGCAGGTTCTTTTAACTAATAAAAAGCTTTAGAACAGCTTGACCAATTTATATGAAACTTAGCTTTGAACATTCTCGTCCAAAGTCAGCTTTACAGACAGTCCACACACAAATACACACGACGAAATGCTAACACCCTCTGTTTGTCAGGGGTTAAAAAAAAGATTAAGGTAGGTAAGGTAAATAATAGATTCTGGCGATACTTTGCGGAAATCCATTGCAAAACATTTGGATAAAAAAAAATATTTGATTACAATCCCGCGTAAAACCTTCTCTGATACGATCCAACAAAATGAAATTCGCGTGCCCTCCCACAAATTGACGTATCAGAGAAGTTAAAACAAGATCCGTCAAGTGCGAGTGTAACTCGCGCGCCGAGGGTTTTGAACGTTTGTCAACAAATAAGTACCAAAAGTACCGGTTAGAGACTTCGCAATTTAACGAATACCTATGAATAGTAGGTTACATTTCAGATGGATCTCTCTGCATGCTTCGGTTAAATGGGTGGTTCGGTTAAGGTGGGTATTGGTAAATTTTTCGACTTTTTTCGAAATATTTCAAAAAGTATGAAAGTTACAGAAATTTGAAAAACTGGTTTGAAATTTCCAAACCGATACCTTTCATTTGATACCCCACTCGGTGGGGTAGTCCCCCTTTTGAAAATTATTCCTTTTTGACCATTTTTCAAAAAGTGTTCTTTTTACAGACTTCTCTATATTTTTCCTGTAAAATATAGATCCATATCTACAAACGCTCCATACATTTTAAACGGATCGCTCTGCAAACTTCGGAGATAGGGGGGGGGGAATGGGTATTTTTTCGACTTTTTTCAAAATATTTCAAAAAGTATGAAACCTACAGAAATTTGAAAAACTGTTTTGAAACGTACAAACAAATACCTTTCATTTGATACCCCTTTCGGTGAGGTAGCCCCCCCTTTTGAAAATTATTCCCCCCCATTTTGACCATTTTTCAAAAAGTGTTCTTTTTTCAAACTTCTCTATATTTTTCCTGTAAAATATAGATCCATGTCTTTAAACGCTCCATACATTTTACATGGATCGCTCTGCAATCTTCGGAGATAGGGGGGGGGGAATGGGTATTTTTTCGACTTTTTTCGAAATATTTTAAAAAGTATGAAAGCTACAAAAATTTCAAAATATATATTGAAATGTACAAAATGGTACCTTTCATTTGATACCCCATATGACTCTGTAGGTATCTTTTAAAATTTCGGCATCACAATTTGTATGGAAAATATTCATTTTCATTTTTCATTTATTTTCATTTATTTTTCTCAAAATCTGTACAGGCGCACGAAATGTATTATTGTTTTAAATTTCAAGTTGATAGCTGCAGTAGTTTTTGAGTTATTAAGGAGGGAAAAAAGGACAGACAAAGCGAGACCATAAGGGTTTTGAAACCGATCTTCGATCATCAAAACCCTAAAAACAGACTTACGCAATATAAAATTTCACCCTCAAAATTCAAGCACACAAACAACTTATTTTTAATTGTATAAGAAACAAGATCCGTCAAGTGCGAGTGTAACTCGCGCGCCGAGGGTTTTGAATGTTTGTCAACAAATATGTACCAAAAGTACCGGTTAGAGACTTCGCAATTTAACGAATACCTAAGAATAGTAGGTACCAACATACATTTCAGATGGATCTCTCTGTATGCTTCGGTTAAATGGGTAATGGTAAATTTTTCGACTTTTTTCGAAATATTTCAAAAAGTATGAAAGTTACAGAAATTTGAAAAACTGGTTTGAAATTTCCAAACCGATACCTTTCATTTGATACCCCACTCGGTGGGGTAGCCCCCCTTTTGAAAATTATTCCTTTTTGACCATTTTTCAAAAAGTGTTCTTTTTACAGACTTCTCTATATTTTTCCTGTGAAATATAGATCCATATCTACAAACGCTTCATACATTTTAAACGGATCGCTCTGCAAACTTCGGAGATAGGGGGGGGGGAATGGGTATTTTTTCGACTTTTTTCAAAATATTTCAAAAAGTTTGAAACCTACAGAAATTTGAAAAACTGTTTTGAAATTTCCAAACTGATACCTTTTATTTGATACCCCACTCGGTGAGGTAGCTCTCCCTTTTGAAAATTATTCTCCCCCTTTTTGACCATTTTTCAAAATATATTCTTTTTTCAAACTTCTCTATATTTTTCGTGCAAAATATAGATCCATATCTACAAACGCTCCATACATTTTACATGGATCGCTCTGCAATCTTCGAAGATAGGGGCGGGGAATGGGTATTTTTTCTACTTTTTTCGAAATATTTTAAAAAGTAAACCTACAAAAATTTCAAATATTTTGTAATGTACAAAATGATACCTTTCATTTGATACCCCATATGACTCTGTAGGCATCTTTTAAAATTTCGGCATCACAATTTGTATGGAAAATATTCATTTTAATTTTTCATTTATTTTTCTCTTAATCTGGACAGGCGCACGAAATGTATTATTATTTTAAATTTCAAGTTGATAGCTGCAGTAGTTTTTGAGTTATTAAGGAGGGAAAAAAGGACAGACAAAGCGAGACGAAGCGGGTTTTGAAACCGATCTTCGATCTGCAAAACCCTAAAAACCACACCATCTACACAATGAAAAATCCATCAAAGTAAGACGACTCACTTTGATGGATCATAAAATACATCAAATCTACGTAGTTCTAGGTCTAGATTGGAATGACTGGCTACATTTACGTAAATTGGCATACATTTACTTCAAAAACGCAGTAGCTAATGAACAAAAAAACAAAGTAGCAACTGCAAGACTATAGAGTTAAAACATGCAGATTTTAATACAATATCTGTGACTCTAAACATGCAGATTTTAATACAATATTTCAGGCCAAGTTCAGCGGTATTCGAGACCTGAAACCAATGGTGGGCGGCCACGTATACGGAAAAGCGGATTTAACAGTGCAGTCAGCAACAGCACTCAACGGGAAGACGGTTGAACAGAGCGCCTCTGGCCATCGGATCGTCAACGATGACGGAACAGTCACCGAGTTTGATATCAAACCTGACGAGACGGGCTTGGCGAAGAACTTGATTGAACTACTGTTGAAGATGTCGGGAGAATCGGGAGATTCGTCTACAGGAAGTCAAAGAACTTGAAATTTTAAGGTGTTCCAAATCTACCCTCTTACTTTATTTATTACTTTGTTATCTTTAAGCAGTAGCTTCGTGTCGTTCGTTTTGTTCTCTTGACATACCTAAGTCAGTGTTAGAAAACACTGCGAAGCAGCTTAAAGTTGACAGATTTTAAAAGTAATGGGGTACATGGGTAACAATTAGGTACATAATGACCGTTGGTTGTAAAAGGCACAACGCATGGCTAAACATTGGTTATGAATGCACAGTTAACTAACATTTGGTAGTAAATAAATTTTCGCCGTCTAGAAAGTTATCTTTTGAAAGTACAAAGATCATGGGCGAGTCTAGGCGGTAATGAAGTTTTTATGTGCCAAAAATATTATAAATCGTCATTCTCATGTTAGAATAAAATATTAGACCTTCTGATGCATAATAACACGACGATAGTTTTGTATTGACTTGGCTTATCGCCGCGATTCTCTCGTCCGTGGTTACAGCTCCTAACAATGAGTAAGTCCTGACTATCTATCATCCAAATTTCGAACTATTGACTTATTACGGACAAAAGGCATTCATGTAGTATAGTAAGATGCAATTTTCTGTGAAAAATGTTGTCTACGTAGGATTGTATAATGTAAATAAAAAGTTATAAGGGGTGCGTTGTGTTTATTGTATAGACTTAGTTTAGTATAGGACTTATCTAGAGTACTAGTAATTTCTCTATCCGCCCGTCTGTCTGTAGGTACGAACAGCAACATTTTGCCAGTATTGCCATCGCATATCTTTATGATTAATTAGGAATAATATCGGTAGATGCAAAACCTAGATAGTGTAGCATTTTTATTTCTTTATTGGCATGGTCAAGCCATCTAAGACGTTGTTTTAGGTAGCTTGACCAGTGTCTTAGATGGGAAGACGATATCCAAAAACTAGCCAGGGTTACTTGGAAGAGGATAACCCTTAATAGGAAAGAATGGCAAGCTTTAGGGGAGGCCTATGCAGGAACGCAAGACAATCTAAATACCGGTGTTGAATAAA
This sequence comes from Eupithecia subumbrata, assembly GCA_949316285.1. Taxonomy (NCBI): domain Eukaryota; kingdom Metazoa; phylum Arthropoda; class Insecta; order Lepidoptera; family Geometridae; genus Eupithecia; species Eupithecia subumbrata. The sequence goes on along the minus strand of OX438644.1, from coordinate 23,308,054 downwards.
TCAATAGATGTAAATTAAATAAGTTACTGTAAACTCATTAAATTTTTCAGTAATGTTTAATAAGATTATTATAATATTGATAATAAAATATTGTAAAACTATTCTACAGTAAAAATATATCAAAACGGTGAATCACCGGCCGCGAAGCTAGGCTCAAGTGGCCGGTGACTAGGGCTGCAGAGAGAGGAACTTCCTGACGATACGCGCCGAGTCCAGGAGTGCCGCCTTCTGAATCTGGCCCTTGGTCCAACTTCCTAGCGAGAGTCTCTTGAGATGTTGATCGAGGCTCTTCGCTTATTATTATTATAATGGTCCAGCCATTGGCCACAATTTCCCTTTAGTAAGTGAAAATGTGTGGCATAAGATGGATTACGCTTTTCCAGAAGGAACTTATTCATCCTGGATTTTAAGACTCCTCGGTTAACGAGAAAACAGACGCAGGACCTCCTACCTCATTCCACTCTTTGGCCGTGCTTATTATGAAATTAGAGCAGAATTTTCTGGTTCGACACTGTGGTATATCGACCAGGTACGGGTGGTATTTTTCTTTGCTTAGATGTATGGATGTTTGTTACCTCTTCACACCAAAACTACAGATTTGATCGGACTGAAATTTTTCATTCGCTAATTCTTATACTGGAATCAAACATAGGCTACTTTAATCAGTTCCCATGAGATAGAAAACGTTTTCATAGAAACAAAGCGTGCAAAGCAGCGGGCAGATCTAGATCTAGTCGCCTAAAAGTCTAACAGCGCGTCTCTCAATCGACTCGAGGGCGTATACTTAATGCTCCATTTTGATACCAATACCATTGTGTTGGGTGTCGTTGTCTAGGTTTTTTTGGTTGGCGAGCAAAATAACGTATAGCTTTATGTTTCGCTTGAGCTAATCTGAAACATGTATCCTCCTGAAAGAAGTGACTCGGCAACCAAAGACGAAGAATAACTTTATAAAACTAGGGTGCATACACGGCCATCGTATACAATACAACACACACAAAGCATAACCAGGAGATACAGTCCACGTCTAAAATATTTTCTTTTAAATTAAATAATCTATTGGTGAACTCAGTTAGGGGGTTCTTCGAAAGAGACGGCAATTAGATGTTTCTTCCGTTATCTATGACGTTGATTGTACGAATTTCCTGTTAAAAACGACAATCACATACAATGTTTTCGTCAGATTAATTTTAAGTTTATATGCGTAAGGCATTTTATATCTTAAAACTAGTACAATTGAAACAATTGAGCTAACTGGAGACTGCAAACTATCAACAGGTAGGTCAACTGATCCTTAGCAGTACCAGTCGGAAGCGTCCTCAAGACGCTGGCCGCATTGCCCCGCTGTATGGCAATGCTGATGCGCTGTGCCAGATACTCACCAGCTCTCGGGTCACGCGTCGCATCGACCAGACCCACAGATAATTTTTAAAAATCCGATGAGCCTCCGTACCCCACGGACCTAGGGTCTCGACTCCAAGGGGAACAAATGTGTAGGCTCTATCGAGACCTGCATATTTGCGCCTCTTTAGATCCTCAGCCAAATCTGCATGTTGACATTGTCGTTGACACCCTGATAATGTACAAGGTAGGTACTACGTAGTTTTAAAAGCCTTTATTCACAAAGAAAATTATAACATAATTAGTATTTAAAATTGAAACAATTGAGCTAACTGCAGACTGATGCAAACAATCTACAGGTAGCTCAACTGATCCATATAGGTATATCTTAGTTTTTATTACTTACCTACAGTTTTAAAATATATATTTTTATAAATACTTCACGGCTACACCATGAAATCCTGATGAAATAAATTGAAATACTTTCGTAACTTTGTTATACAATACATGGGTAGGTAATTGAGAAAATCAAATAATACGTTAGCACATTATTTTGTTTTTTAATAAATCTAAGAATATATTGAATATTGTCCTAACAGTCGTTTCTGCTTGCGCTTTCGCGATTTTTTTGGCTGGGGCTTATGTACAAAATAACAAAGAAAATTACAATATATAAATAAATCAGTACCAATTTATTTCCAAAATAGATTGCTACAGTTAGTTAACAGAGTACTAAACCAAATAAGATTATCTCATAATGTAATAAAATGACTTACACGTAAAACTAGTGCTCCGGCAGGATTTTCCTACCGTAGCACCCGCTGAGTATAGCCCATTTTTTGTGTATCTCTAATTGATTATTTCTTATTTATATTTTATTTTATTTATTTATACAGTTAGGTTAGCCTATGGCGAGTACACTAAAACTTACAAGGTGGATTCGTAAAAAACTCGTGAAATGCTAAGTGCACCAACCTCTTACAGGCCGACACAGCATGCAAAAGAAATTTTTTTTTATTGTTTGAATTGTAAGACAAAATCAACAATTTTTACTTTTACTTTTTTACTAAAATTAAATTTACCTTATGTATGAGTGAGTACTCTATCCTAAAACCTTAGTGCTGAAAATGCATCGATTCCTCGGTCTAAGTAAAACTTGTGTTTAGACGGGATATTTTACTCTTCCTCACTAACTCAGAGAGCGCCGCTAAAATACACAGAATAGAAAAAAATTAGAACTAGCCTAGTTCTTTACAATTGAAACAATTGAGCTAACTGCCGACTATTGGAAACAATCTAGAAATGTCTAGCTCAACTGATACTGATAAGTCAATCCATATCTTGTCTACATTAAGTAATGTATATCTATGCAAGTTCTCAACCCGATCCTTGCAGTCGTTTTGGCGAAAAAGGTAACCAACATCTAAACTTTCACTTTAATAATATAACTGTGACACTGTAACAAGGAAAACACATAGTTAAACTAATACCCACAATATACGAAAATAATATAGAAACTACCTAGATATTAGTATCTAAATGACACTTAATAAGAATAAGGGGCGACGACGCACATACAGTAAGAAGGTACCTACCTAAGTAAGAAAGCTTCGAACAGAGTTTATTTCTTAATATAATTTGTTGATAAGTACGTAAGGTACTTACTTATAAGTAGGTAGTACCTACACGATGTTCACATTTAACCTTGACATTAGTGCATATGAGATCACAGATAAGGCGGCGCGCACTCGGGCGATCTGCCACCGCAGATCGTCGGATCTACTGGAAACGTCAAGTCGAGTCGGCAAGGTGGGTGGGACTTGCGTAAGACTGTGCAACAAGCAGATGCGACAAGCTGAAGACAGGTTGCTATGGCGCTCATTAGGAGAGGCATAGGTCTCCAGCGGTGGATTAACATAGGCTGATGATGACAATGACTGGAAACGTCGCACAATGGTAGTGGTCGACCTAGTTCAGAGGTAGAAATGTGTGAAGTAAATAAAGGTATGGTATCAGTTTTAAGGGTTCCGTACCTCAAAAGGAAAAAAGGAACCCTTATAGGATCACTTTGTTGTCCGTCTGTCTGTATGTCTGTCTGTCCTTCTGTCAATCCCCTTTTCTCAGGAACGCGTGGAGGTATCGAGTTGAAACTAACATCAATTATTCAAGTCCATAACCTCTTGAAGCCATGATATTGTACAATGAATAATATATTATTATAACATTATTAACTTAATAATTAATTATTAATTATTATTATAACTTATTATTTATTATTATAACATTATTAACTTTATTTGTATATAAAACTTCTAGGTCAATGCAATCAAAAGTTACACACAGCCGTTTATGTCCGAATATTTTGAATAATATGCACACAAAACCTTACATACAGAACCTTTAGTGCGTGTGTCCGACTCGCACTTGTGGTTTTATTTTGATGTAAGATTAACTTGCTTGTTAGCGTGTTGGGGCGAACCGGGGTGTGGTTATCAAACTAAGCCAAGATCTCAGTACGGTATCCCCGAGGAAAAAACTCAAAATACAAAAAAAAATTACATTATTTCTTTAATTCGTCCAAAGTAAAAACACGTCAGGAAAAAAAATTTAATAAAAAAATCATGAAGTGCTTTACACATAAAATAAATAAAATAAAATAAAATAAAAATTGTTTATTTCAAGTACATGACTCATACATTTAAAATACACAAAAATAATAAAATACAATAGAATGAAAAATTAAAATGTGAAATAATTAAATAAATATGCGGACACGAGAGATCGTCAGTGACCGGGGCACCGCCCCTTAAAAAGGGTTGCGTGTAAGTTTATCCAGTGCCCCATAAATGGAGAATCCCACCTATCCGCCAATGTGCTTAGAATGGTGTTGGGGCTGGTATAGGTAACCCACAGGCTGCCAGTATATAGTGACTGACAGTATGCTTTGAAGAGCGTCACCTTCACTTCCCTGGAACTGCGAGCAAACCTGCGAGCCACCATGTTACATCGGACGGCCAACGCCCTGCGCTCTCTCTCTATGTCGTCATTATCCTCTAGGTCCTCGTTGACCCAGTGGCCCAGATATTTAAATTTTGACACGCGCTTAAGTGGAATTCCGTCTAGGGCGATGGGTGGTACATTCAAGGTCTTCATAGGTCTTGGAGCCTGCCCTAAACAGCATAAACTCACTCTTTTTCGCATTATATCTGAGCCCATGGGCCTTCGCATAGGACTCACATGTCTACAGCAGCTTGCGTAGGGCTCCGATCGAAGGGCTCAGCAACACCATATATCATACTTTCAACACCATATATACATAATTTGGTCGAGATAATTATCATGAACCCTGCGGTCTATTAAAATGACATAAGTTTTGATTCGTAGGTTTTAATTAATTATTTTGTTCCTCTAAGCCAGTTACTTAGTTAGTAGTTACGAAATCCTATGCTAATCCTAATAGCCTAAGCTAAGCTAACCGAACCAGTACGCGAGGTGCAGACTGAAGCTAACTTAGTTTGCATTAGCTGACGCAGTTTTTCAAATATGTGTGCAGACTACAAAGTAAGCTATTTGGTAAGACAATGACAAATTTGACGCTAAGCTGAAATTAAATGAAAGCTGGCAATGAAAAGGAATTTGAAGATCTATATCTTAAGCGACGTTTTGTCGCCCGTGTGTGCTTAACCAAGTCTTATTACTTTAATCATGCACTCGAGCTTGAGTAACATGTTAAGTAGGATTGTTTGTATAAATAAATAGATTAAGATATGACAATGTTATCGTGTGAACCCGTATGAAAGACCAAGGATATAGGTATTCCAACATGAAGTAGGTTCCTACTAAAATAACTCTGTACTAAATCTCTATGGACTGGAAGACTGATATCTCAGATTATTTTTCTTCAGAGTTCAAAATATTATTAATTTCCAAGTGCCTGGACGATTTTATAATTGTTATATTGTAGTTATTTTTTAGTATTGCATGCAATCTCTCTACTTATTTTGCATACCGTAACCGGTCAAGCATGTTGTTTCTGATAATATCAGAAATAATATTCTTTGTTACCTTCCATACACATAAAACTTTTAACTTTCGTAACATAATTATTGTATTTATCGGGTATTTAGTTAGTCTTCACCGAAAAGATCGTCGATCGCTTCTATTTTTTTTTTATTGAATGAAACTTGCCTTTTCTTCAAGATGTTTCTATTACAATTTGAGGTTTTCGGATCTATTGTTCTTCAAATTCCCATGACCATATTTGACCTGTTTATCTCGGTGGATCTGTGTATAAAATGTCTTCATTGTAGGTATATTTAATTAGTGCCACGTAAAAACCTATTTTCTTTCCCTGGGAAAATGAACCAAAAGTTTACTGCGCTGTTGATGTTTTAAAAAACTTTATCCTGTTAGTAGACTGATACTTTTTGGGTTCCGTACCTCGAAAGGAAAAAAGGAAAGGGTTCCTTTTGGAGCCGTGATATAAATCAAACTTCTAAGTCAACGCAATCAAAAGTAACAGCCATTTATGCCCGCATATTTTCAAATTTCCGAGGGGGCCACACGCACAGAAAACCTAAAGGGTAGTTCCCGTTGACCTAGAATCATGATATTTGGCAAGACGCAAGGTCTAATATATACAGAACCCTTGATGCCGAGTCCGACTCGCAATTGACGTTTTTTGTAAACAAAAGGATATAAGTAGGTGGAAAATATTTTCTGAAATTGGTATGATCTGAACAAATTGTTAAAATAAGTAAAGATTTTTTTATTTTATTCTTTATTTCATTCGTCCGAGAACGTATTAGATGTGCACCTTTATCTGAGTGTGAGCAATAATTATGGTTTATTAAAGTTTGTGTTTTTAATTGTTGTCTGTTATTATTTTCAGTGTTTTACTAAGTTTTCATACAAAAATGTCTTTGTTAACCAAAAATATGTATCATAGAATGCACCCGGATGTTTACCTCCCGAAAGCATCTCACACAAACCAGGAAAACTTACCGCAAAATATGCCTTATCACAAAGCAATAAGCGTGAAGAGCATTGATAAGTCAATGAGTTAGCTACATTAATACATGACTGGGACCCTACATTACCACTATAAGTTTCACTGTCAGCGAGTATACTCGTGTTACCTTAATTTTCTAACGCATTTTTTATTATTCAACCGGTTTGAGGCTTTATTTGTATCGTGTGGTAGCTAATTATATTGTCGTAGTGATAATGAAGAGTTTGGTATTGTTTTGTGCGGTTTGTCTGCAGATTGGTTGGAGCTACGCTAGAGGGGGTGAGTGTCTTTCCTTTGTGGCATACTTGTTTCTACTTGCTTCTATGAAAACGCAGAGAATTTCTAAAAACCAATAGAATTTTAAAATTGTAATAAGGTCGCTAGTTTTAGGGTATTTGGCTGAATTCTTTGCTGCCGTGTGGTGCCGGCTTAGAATTTGCACAATCCCAACTCTTCCCGCGGGTGTCGTAGGAGGCGACTAAGGGATTTTCACCCGGGGGCGGGCAGCTGCACAATTCTACCGATCTTCGACCCCTAACCTGCATGCCTGGCGTGGGGATTAGAGGCATTACCCCCCATGTGATAAAAGCCAATAAGGCGATCAGGGGAGGCCTGCGTCCAGCAGTGGACCATTATAGGCTGAAGAGAGGTGAGGACCCTTGTGCGTGGAGTTTTACGTTTTTCCAATTTTATTGATAGTCAGTTCTTTCGTCTATAATAATTCGAATATAATAAATGAGAGATAAAAAGAACAAAATTAAAAATTTCAAAAACCCCACCGACAGATTTTCATGAAACAAGGCTAAGAACACTCAGGATAAAATTATCTATCACACAAAAAACTCAAAAAGAAAATTGGTTCATCCGTTTGGGAGCTACCGACTACAGACAGATACACAGATACACAGACAGACACGTTAAACTTATAACACCCCTATCTTTTTGCGTCGGAGGTTAAAAATAAGTTCTATCGTCGCAGCTTCATCGTGACGTGCGTAAGCCAACACTATTTGGACTTGTTTTAATATAATTGATTTATTCCCTCATGAGCAGGTCATTTCAAACGCTTTTAGTATTTTTAGAAAAATGCCAAACATGAATATCTAAAATCTAATATGCATTAATTTTTAATCAAAATTGAGAGATAAAAACACTGTTATGATCTAACTTCTTTTGGCAAATGCTCTTTAATTTCTAATTATAAAAAAACTGCTCCCCAGAGTGGCAAAAGTACATGTTTTTACTACTCTGATGTTTATAGCAGAAACATTATTTAGAAATGCAAGATATGTACGAGCATTTCTACACACTTACCTATACTGTACGTATGACTAACATAATCTAAATAATTAAATATGTATCTTATACAGGGTGCCACGGAAAGGTACTAAACCGAAAAGGGGCGATTCTGGACCCCGAGGAGATCAAGTTGTGAATAAAAATTATTAGATTTTTTTTAAACATGAAGTATTTTTTTCTTCCCATTTGTGTTGTTTAACACGCACTCTTGCATTATTTAACATAAAAAAAATATCTCACAAATGTTTTTATTTCTGGTTTTTTCAGTAAAACCAGTTTTTTGTCATGAAATTATTACAAAAGATGATGTAAATCCTTTAAAATTTTAAAACAATAATAATGATTTAAGAATAGACGTAAATAACACGAATATGAAGAAAAAACGGCCCCAACTTTTTTAAAAAAATGTAAAAAAATTGCGAAATTCATTAAATCGTAGAACAAACTTTGACACCCTCGATATCCAGATTCACCTCCCTTTCGGCTTAGTACACCCTTTTCGTAGCACCCTGTATAACTTGAACAACTGGCTCTATGTAATTGCACTTCGTTTGTCATCAAGTACCTATACGTAAGTAGTTAGCAGCCAGCGGTTACGCAAGTGAGTTGAGTCTTCTTTAATTTAAATTAGTAAGCAATTTGCTATGAACCCATACTAAAACAAAACTTCGAATCAATTGTCCTTTGTGTGTCTATTTCATTTCAGTTTCAAAATTTATTTATTAACATAATAAAATAAAATATTACAGAGATGGTGTCGATTTAATCCTAGTGCTAAACATAACTTTTGAGTTGTTTTTAACCCATACTTGGCTTAGATAAAAACTTGAGAAAGTTGCAATAATTGCATACGACCTGAGGCATAATGAACATAAATTTATAAAATTCAGCAATAGACCAACGGAGATAACAAACATGTATATATTTGGATAGTAATACACATAAGAAGCTATGATGCTTGTGTGTTTTTTGACATGTTTGAGGGTGTGTTTAGTTTGTAACGTCTCTAGACGCCAGAAGGACAGTTGATTCAAAGTTTGTTTACAAAAAGGTAGGCTAAACGCCGCTATTTAAATTACAATAAGAAACTTAAAAATAGTAAAAACCGTTTTGAACCGATAATAATCGGTTATGCGTGGCGACCCTTAAATAACTAGATTTGATATACTTAATAACAGTAACGAATCCCACAACCTAACTCAGTAACTTGTTTTATAGGTTTCATGCTAACATGAAACCTATAAAACAAGTTACTGAGTTAAGTTAAGTTGAGTTACTGAGCCAGAAAGTGAGGTACAATGGATGACTAAGTGACTAATCACTTAGTCATCCATTGTACCTCACTTTCTGGCTTAACTATTCCATTGTTCCTATGGTAGCAAATATATTATGTAATATGAATTTATAACGAAGGTCCTTTTATCATATATGTATGTATATCTACCTTTGTTTATCAATAATCGTCGAATACATTAGTTTCCTTGGAAATTCCTGTCATAGGTCATCGACTCTACATATATTATCATTATTGTATTGATTTTATTAATCGAGATCAGACTAACTAAGCAATATCTGTAGAGACAAGAGCTATTATTAATTTATAAAAATTTATAAAATTACAATACGAGAACAGAAACAAATTAGAACTAGTATTTACAATTGAAACAGTTGAGCTATGTGCAGACTAGGGTGTAAATTTTTTGGATATTAATAAAGTTCTGCAGACTGTTGCAAACAATCTATAGGTAGCGAGTTAAGAGCTTTGGCGCACCTTGTACTTATGATTTAAGGGCTAAAGAATTTAATTTAAAGTTTAGTTTAATTTGTTATGCCATTGTTTTATTATATTGGAATCTAATTTTATTTAAGCGTAAAGAGCCTATTTTATTTTATCAAACAGCAATAATTGATTTATATGATACGCTCTGCAAAAGCAGGAGTGTGTTTATATGTTTGACGACCTCAGTGGCGCAGCGGGCGAAGGTCCGCCTGCGACGCAGGAGGTTGCGGGTTCGATTCCCGCCTCGGAACAAATTTGTGTACGATCTGCAGAAATTTGGTCCGTTGGTCTGGGTGTTTTCTATGTATAATCAAAATATCTATCTATGTAGTGTATTGTATTAAGTATATCAGATAACTAGTACCCATAACACAAGCTCTGCTTAGCTTGGGGCTAGATAATGCTGTGTGAATTGTCCAGCATTATTTATTTATTTATTTATTTATTTATGTATTTGAACACACACTTGTGCACTATATTAATGTCCTGCAGACATGGCCAGCCAGAAAATATGTCAAACAAATGAAATTATGAATGAAAACTGTCGAAACCAATAATTGTTACCAACTTCGGCGACTTGCTCCAGTTTCAGTTTATAGTAAGGTATTCTGTGAGTGATACCAGTGTGTGCCGTGGTTTTTCAACCGACGAAAAACGGAGGAGGTTTTCAAGTCGACGTGTATATTTTTTTATGTATATCGCATACATTTTTACAGAGTATTATTATCCTTATTGGAAACGGTATACCCCGAAGATGGTCTAATTTAAATTTGAAAAAAATATTCCAATCCAAAGGGTAGGAAAATAGGGGATTATAGAGGTAGATTGTTCACACACTGATTGTAATGTTTGACCACGCATAACTTTTTACAGAGTAGTCCGATTTTGATAATTCTTTATTTTTTGGATAGAGGGTATACCTCGATGTCTCATCAAACTAAATTGGACTCGAATTTTAATTAGATGTTGCCACTCGAATAATTTGAAGTCGATTTATCGTTATTTAGAACACACCCAATTTTTAAAGCATTTGTTTATCTATGGTGCTAGATTCGAGTATAGGTCTTGATTGGGCAACTAGTTGCAAACTCGTTTTTCGTTCTACTTTCTCTTTTAATAATATATTTAGTAAGTAGAGTAGAGAGTCCATCACTAGGTATCGAAGGCCTTTTCAGATCTCTTCATTCCCTAAGACGACGAGCGATGTGGCGCGGCGGGTGAAAGTCCGCCTGCGACGCAGGAGGTTGCGGGTTCGATTCCCGCCTTGGGACAAATGTTTGTATGATCTACAGAAATTTGTTCCAGGTGTTCTGGGTATTTTCTATGTATAATAAAAAATATCCATCTATGTAATGTATTGTATTAAGTATAGATACATCTAGTACCCATAACACAAGCTCTGCTTACTTGGGACTAGATGATGCTGTGTGGATTGTCCAGCATTATATATTTATTATTTTTTTATTTAAGAAAATAATAATATCCCCAAAGGTCTGGGCTTCTCCGGGACTTGAACCCGTAACCTTCCCTCAGTACGGCAGTGCGCTAACAATTTTTTCTACGAGGTCAAGTGACCGAAATGATCAAAAATTTGGGACCTCCTTCGGCATCTAGCGCCGTTACTACTGTGCTACTACTATGCACATACTAGGTACCTGTAGATTGTTTGCAACAGTCGGCAGTTAGCTCAATTGTTTCAATTGTAAATGCTTATTCTAATTTGTTTCTTTTATTTGAAATTTAAAAATAAACTACATACGCAATATAAGAAAAAAAAAATTGTTGCCCTTTTTGGGTATGCATGCCATCGATTACTGTCTTTTTGTTTCGTTTTTCATTATTTTTTCGACCTTATTATTTTTCCAATAAAACAGCACCAAAGAAATATATCTCGATATATTTCTGTGAACAGCAGATTATTTGAAAAACCTTTTAACAGATATTTCCACGTTTTGAACCAGCTTCTATTGGTTTTGAAACCTCGTTTTATGATTGACTCGAACCTACCAACTATACTAATAAGGCAGTTTATGATGATGTAGGTAGGTTTAAGACTGTAAGTTAAACGAATACTTAAATTTTTCTGTAAGGAAGTAAGAACCTAGTAGGTACTTACCTACTCATTTAGTTTAGGCACTTAAGCTTATCATACGAATTTACATTCGTTCAGGAAAAACTATTTGCATTATTTACGCCAAAATTCACATACAAAAGAAAATTCTTGGACCAATTTTAAGTGTTATTTGAATCAGCCTTAACTAGTTCCTAGAATAAAAATGTTTTAATATTTTTAAAAACAAGCTTTTAATGTATACAAAATTTCAGCTCAATTGGTTGAAGATATCTGCTCAAAATTGAGTTTCGAGATTCCACCCGTACAAACATAGTTACATAGGTACATTGCAAGCTAAATAAAAACTTGTATAAACAAAGGTATCCAGACATTGGTCAAGTTTATATTAGACGTAGAATAATTATGTAAAAATTTTAACGATACTAATCTTGTAGAGATTACTATAGTTCTACGAAGTGAACCTTAAAACTATTGGTATTTCTGGTATCAATATAATTTTTTTATTGTCGATAGACTTTTGTTTGACTACAATGTCACCTGATGGAAAATGACTATGTGGCCGACGATGTAACACGATGGTCTAGAAGATTATACTCTAATAGTGAATCACCTAATTATTGGTTTATTTTATTTAAATCGTTTTGCGGCGTTTTGTCAGAGTCACACATACTCATACATTTTCAATACAGGAATGAAACATTTTTAATGTGTTAGCTTATTTCATAACGATTTCAACAATATAAGTTATACATATAGCTCCCTACAAAACCTTAGAGATATCTTCATTTTAATTACACGCGCCGTTCTCGCGCGGGACACCGAGAATTGCTTCCACAGGTTTGCGAATTCATGCAAAAAGGCCGCAAAAAAGTAAGGCATCAGAAGGTATGATAGTGATCAACAGTCAATAAATATATTAGTCCACGCTGGACATAGGCCAGGTAGGTATGTCTAGTAGTTAAAGCCAGTCAGCTTTCAATATCAATTTGAAGGCTTTTTGAAGGCCGTTCACGTGACGCGATAGCTGGAAAGAAACCAAACTAAATACAGGGATCAAATCATGCCTACCAAACTTCTATTTATCACCTCATCATGTCCAGGTACTAGAATTCTATTAACACGTGCTCGATACAAAAAAACCTGCACATCTGAGATCATACCTTCATCGGGAAATCCCAGATGGTTATCGTATAATAATTGTTTACTGGTCAGCCTGCAATTAGTTTATTCGTACATTTTGATCAATTAAAGGATGTATGCTATGTTATTATTTTAGCACCTTTATGAGGCACCTTGGTGCCTAGGCATAATTGTGGCTTATATTTTTGAACATAAATAGAGCTATATAGTAGCTAACAATAAGTCTTATATATTGATTGATGTAAGGGTCCTGCCTGCAAAGCGTACCTAGTGATTATAGCAAAACATTTTTGAGGAAACACGTTCAACTGTGGACATACATAAATGTGGGCTGAGGAAGAGGAAGGGTCATACCGATCTTTTCACACTTTAAGAGAAAAAACTCGCTGCTGTCCCTACAACCTTTGCTTTTCCTTTCAGGTTCCAACGGAGTAGGAGCATTCTCGTATCTGGACTCGTCAGGCAATAGGTATGGTGGCACTTACGGTCTCAAAGACGGTGAGGTGGTAAACGCCAAAGGTGAATTCCCCCCTGATTTCGCTCCTCCGGACGTCGCACCCCGCAATGACTTTTCAGCCCCTGATTTTGAAGAAACCGATGGATTCTTCCCTGACTCTGGATTCTTCCCCGAATATTTTAGGAATTTGGAGAACTTGCTACACGAGTAAGATCATGATGCGAATAGCGATACTTCGCTTTGGTGGTGGTCTTTGGTAACAGGTTCTTCAATCATTGACGAAATTCAGCCGCTTACTATATGGAGCTAGTAAGAATTGACCTTATAAGTAATTAATTTTACACACATCATAAATTATGCTAATGCACCTGTTAAAACCTACCTATTAAAATACGAGTACGTATTGATTGTGACGCAAATGTGAAAGAATAATATCGTAAGGCATGCTCACGGTGATGGCTAACCTATGAGAGATGTGTTTGTAAGAGACAGCACGAATGTGTACAAAATAAAATAACAAACCAGTGAAAAACTTAACAAAAATGTAAATAAATAAACACTGTACAGGGCACTGGGAATGATTACTAAGCAACAGCAAATTGTAAATCGCGCGTAGCTGTGACAAACATGTTAAAATGGTTTTAAATTGATTAAACTTTCAGCAAAGACTATTTAATAATACTACCTTTCAGTCCGTGGTTCGAATACTACCCGCCGCTACCATACATACAACCCATACCATCATTCAACAGGCCACAATCAATTTTCACCCCGTTTCCATTTGGTGGAATATTCAAGCCTTTTGATTTTCAACAGTTTCAACTAAATATGAACAGGTAACAATAATTCTGGTACCAACAACTCTGCTAACATAATAGTGACATCAACATTACTCACACACTAAATTTCCATACAGCTATACAATCTGACGCTACACTGCACTGTACTTACCTTCTATGTATGAATGTGACGTTATTTCAGAGCCTTCCAAGCCAATTTAGAAAACCAAAGGCTAGCAATGAACGCCGCTCAAAAAGCCTTCGACTTGACGTCGAACCGGGCTAGTACTGTACCGAATTTGAATCCCTTCAGGTTAACCCCGTTCAGAGATATCGAATTCCCCGCTATGCCGATTCCACCTCAGTTCCCGAAAGGTTTTCCCTTCAGCGGGCCGATGCCAGGGTTCGATAACTCTGCCAGCAGCAGATCTTTCGCGGCGGCCTCTGCAGGTCCTGGAATTAATCATCATGTGGCTGTTATTAGCCCAGGGAACCCGGTGAGTAAATTATTAAATGTTTCTCAATGTTTTGTATATCTAAGATAATATCTAAGTTAATTGATATTATTTTGTTCGTTGACTTTTAAAGCTAATTTCGTCAAGAGAGAAGGAATTATTTAGATTGTAGACACTTTAAGGAAGATAAAAGCCAATAAGGCACTTATCAGGGGAAGGCCTGCGTCCAGTAGTGGACCAATACAGGCTGTTGAGGTTGAGGATACAGGGTGCCACAGAAAGGGTGTACTAAGCCGAAAGGCGGTGATTCTGGACCCCGAGTGGATCAACTTGTGAATAACGATTTTTGAAATTTTTTAAATGTTTATTGGAAATAACAAAGTTTTTTTCTTCCTACTCGTGTTCTTTTACATGCATTCTTGCATTTTATAATTAGTGTTTTGTCGTGAAATTATTACAAAAAAATATGTTTAAATGCTTTGAAATTTCAAAGCAATAATAATAGTAATAAAGGAGGCACGTAAAAGAACACGAATTAAAAGAAAAATCGTCTTCAACAAAAAAAAAGTAAAAATATGGTCGAAATTCAAAAAATCGTAGAACAAACGCTGACCCCTTCGATATCCAGAATCACCCCCTTTCGGCTTAGTACACCCCTTCCGAGTCACCGTGTATAGAACGTTATATTAGCACTATATTTTAAGTAAACAAATTCAAGGCTTCTATTTCGGCGTAGTTTTCTTGTTGGTATCTTCACTATAAAGATATTAACTTTATCTTATTATTCTGTTCAACGAAGGAATTTTCAAAAATAGATTGGCCAGTTTGTGGTACCAATCATAAGTTTATTTTTAATGCTTCTTTAAAAGTCTTAGTTTGTATAGTGTAGGCAGCATGCAAAGTCTGAGTCTGCTAATAATATAATAAAGTATATAAAATAAAACTTTTACAGAGGCATTAAAAATAAGCTTATGATAGGTATCACAAACTGGACAATCGATTTTTGAAAATTCCTGCGTTGAACAGAATAATAGGATATAATAGGAGGGACGCTGATTTGGGTCGGAGTAGCGCCTTAACATGTCAATCAGTTCTAGTATAAAAATACAATCTAGAAAGAATCCCTCAATTGGATTTAAAATACCAGTCCTAAAGAAGTATAGCCATGTCATAGGTTAAAATGGTTAAATCAAGGACAATCGTACATCTTCCAAGCACTATTATACCTGACCTTAATGTGCAATGACGTAGACTCGGTCGGCCCGTGTGCATCGTGATTCGTGACTAAACTATGAGATCCTTTGGTAACCTTGCACATTTGATTCTAAATTTACATACTTCTAACCTAAACATCATCAAGCAGATAAAACTAAACTACTATATTTTTCCTTCATACGCGTCTTGTCTAGTCTTTACAAAATTTTGGACCGATCCGTTGAGTACTTTTGATGTGAAGAAATAATAAACATACACCCATCCATGTACACACAACAAACTTTTTAAGTGTGTATCTATATGATAAACACTTGAAAAAGATATATATTTGAGATTTTTAAATTGAGCACAATTTGCACAAATGATACTTTTGTGTGAGTCGGTGGACCGCATCTACTTATTTATATTGCTTTCGCAAACACAAATAAACCAAAAGTCTATAATACGCTGTTTTAAGGTTGCGTTTACACTTTCCACCAGAGATGCGTAGCGAGAAATGAGTTTTTTACAACCAATAGAATCACTTCATTTACCTACCGTCGCTCAGCGCAGCTCTAGTGGAAACGCTCCGCGGAGCGAGGTTTATGTACATACGAAACAAGGGAAAGATATGTGCGAGGGATGTGTTGCGAGGGATGTGTTGCGAGGGATGTGTCCTAGGGACGGACGCGAGCATAGCAGTAACTAGACGGTGGTCCTTGCTCGCTTATCTGAACGCTACACATCATCGCACATCTCTGGTGAGCCCAAAGCACCAAGAAGATTGATAAAATAGGTAAAAGGAAACGAATTAAACTTGCACACTTAACCGGAAGAATCGCCATTCATTCGTTTCGATTCAATTCCATTCGCTCCCTTTACGCTTTTGGTAGGTATATTCTCATCAGCACACAAATCTACAGAACTTTCCTCCCCCAAACAAGAGCAGTGGTGTATAGTCATCAAAATTGAAGGTGCCATTATGCTTTTTATCTTTCAGTTTTCTCCAAACGTGGATGAGATGAATGCTGGTTCTGGCAAGCTGGGCGGCTTCAAGGAAGTCAGTGTCTCTTCGTTCTCCTCATCAACCAACGTCGACGGCAAGCAAGAGACCAAACAAGAAGCCAACACTTATATCAATGATAATGGGAAGGTCACCGCTTACTCTGTGCACAATCCTTAGGTCATTTACTTTGACCTCTGTTCTTTTCGATCTTTGAGTGTTTTGGCCTAATAGTTTCTGAATAAAATGTCTACAGACATAATCATATTGTGTGATTAAATAAGGATAATTATTATGATGCTATTTGGTGTACCTACCGCGAAATTGTATTTAGAGGAAAAGTTATTATAGATAACTACAGTTTCGTAATGTTTGACCACGCATAACATGACCTTGTTCTCCGAAGACTTTTATGTTTTCCTTATCGATTCAGTACCTAACATTCCAACGACGAGGGTTCAACCATGCTAATTTATAATTGTGTAGGTAAGTAACTAATTATGCCCGTGATAAGAAATAGTGCACGACCGCTATTATGTATATAACCATACCTTACTTTATCTTACCATCAGTCGGTACTGATGGTTAGGTAAAGTAAGGTCCCTCAAGGTTACAGCATCACTGTTTTTTCCACCTCACGGATGCACGATGAACAAAAACAATGAGACTCATCCATTAGTTTAATTTCGCCAATTTTCCGTCTATTTTGATCTTTGGTGTGGTGGTTCTGCTTACCCATGACCGTGGTTGCGGTGATGGGATATAAAAATCTTTAGAAGCGTGGCAACTCAGTTCTCTACACTTCCGACAGTAGAACTCCTTCATCCCATCTTCAGTGATCTTCCTGTGAAGTTTAGCCTGATTTGGTCTATCTAACCTTACGAAATTTGATTCTCTTGGAGGCTCTTGTCCCCAATTATTGATATTATTGTAGAAATTTGAAGGTTGCCAATGCGAGGGATTTATTTCTATACTAGGGAAGACATCATCATCATCGCGGATATTTCGGTTGATGAATACATCAGGAAAGGTTTGGGCAAATGCGTTTGGTGGTTTAGGCTTGTTTCTTGTGTCTGGGGTCCAGATCTTCGTGGTTTCCACAGCCTTGTAGCCTTTGTAGACTGGTACTTCCCCGCTATCTTCTTTTGGTTTTTCTTTCCGTCCGATACTATAGGTCAATGTCCCGCTGTCGTCTATAAAATAAAATTAATCGGTAATTTGATTAAATTGAGCAGTAATTGCTTTGGTTAAGAGGTTTTTAATTGATATAGTCATTGATGTTGCTTAGAGTTAAGTAATACACAATCTTCGGCACAATTTCACATTTTGGGAATAACAAATTGAATACACACAGTTTACATTTTTTTTAAGTTTTAAAAAAAAATTACCATCACTATGCAAGCCCCTCCTGTTGTTATTCTTGAGTTTGGTGGAGACAATGATGGTATGCTTCACCTCAACATCTTCGTCTGCGTTGCTGGTGTTGGTGGACACAGCGTCGCCTTCGAAGTCCAGCTTCGTGGAGATGGCATGACTAATGTTAAGAACCGCTATAATGATAAAATATTTATTATTATTTTCTGCTTGCGCACACGTTTTTTCTATGGAAACGGTTAAAGGTTGTTCATATCCTATGAGAAGTGATTAACGGGATAAGTAACCTATGTTTTATTCCAGGCCTAGAACTACCTGAATGCAATCTTTCAGCCCGAACCGTTCAGTAGTTTTGGTGTAAAGGGTAACAGACAACCATACATCTTATCATTCAAACTTTCGCATTTATAAAATTTATGTGAAGTGTGATAATGTGATTTTATTTTTAAAGACGCAGAATATTTATTATTGCCTGAGTCGAGAGACGTGGGTCTTAAAAAATCCCCCTAGGAGCTTAATGATGACCCCAAGAAAATGCAACTAGCAATGGACATTATTTAGCTTCGACTTGCATATGTATAGTACCTACTCGGGAATAATATAGAGAGTCCAATAAATTTCAACTTTATTAATAGGGGCAATAGACCTAGTGCATGTTACTGTAAAAGCCCGAACTCTGGTGAATCCTGATATTTACCATAGATCGGGCTTCTACAGTAACACTTACACGAAATTATCATTTACTTACACTCTGTGCGATCATAATAACAAATTCTTAGCTATGTTATCGGTTCTGCTTAATTAGAACTTAATCGTATAACATTGGCCTCGTTATTTTAATGTTCTCCTATCTCATAAACCTTATAACTGAGTTCAATTATAAATCTTATTTTCACTTTTATCTGACTGAAAACTGAAGGGGACTCTTGAAATTTAGGCACATTTTCGATAAGTATCCATACTTCACAACTAACAAACAGATATCACATAGCATACAACGCCATAGAACGACTGAAGGGGACTCTTGAAATTTAGGCACATTTTCGATAAGTATCCATACTTCACAACTAACAAACAGATATCACATAGCATACAACGCCATAGAACGTTTCTCGAAAACCATTTAGTGTTAGTGAACAGTACTATAAATTACCAAAGATCGTTTACTCAATTAGGTTTTGGCGCAGATACATCACTTTTAAGAGAAATACTATTTCTATAGCGGCTGCAGGCATGATATTTTTGACCTATAAAAGTGACATAGCAGGTGAGGCAGATCACAAATTGGTGATGTAATAGTCACTAAGACGCTGTTTATTTACTTTTTCTAACTATAGACAATAAGCGGTCACCAATAACACTTTAATACAACTTTTAATAAGGGATAAATAAATAAATAATGCTGGACAATTCACACAGCATTATCTAGCCCCAAGCTAAGCAGAGCTTGTGTTATGGGTACTAGAAGACAACTGATATACTTAATACAGTACACTACAAAGATAGATATATTTTATTATACATAGAAAACACCCAGACCAACGGAAAAAATTTCTGCAGATCATATACAAATTTGTTCCGAGGCGGGAATCGAACCCGCAACCTCCTGCGTCGCAGGCGGACCTTCGCCCGCTGCGCCACGGAGGTCGTCTAGTCGGGATGTTTTTGAGATTTAAGATATTGGTATAGGACAATTTTGCTGGTTGGGTTAATATTATAGAAGCAAAAGTTACTCTGTCTGTCTGTTATATTTTCACGCCTAAACGACTGAACGATGCGCATTCACTGCCCAGCCTCGGCGTTGCGACGCGGCACAAGGAGCTGCAGATAGACTAGGTGTCATGGGCCATGAAAGTGTTAGTTTAATGAAATTTGTTAGGGAGGTAAACAATATCCGGGGACGAACAAAGGCTAGGTACTTAAAAAGCGCGTGTGAAGCCGCGGGCAGAAGCTAGAATTTTAAAAAACTTGGCTCTCAACCAAAAAAATCTCGCCAACCACCAAAAATGTAGTCTTTTATGTGATAACATTACCTAGATTGGTAAATGATTAGGAGATAGTGGAAGAAGAAAGGTGTACTCTAGAAGAATTTGGCCTTCTCATAGGCCCAAAAACATCTCCAATAAGTTTAACTACCCGTTAGTTCAGCTTTTTCAATTTTCTTACCCCAAATAGTGACACAAATCGACAGCTCTCTCATCACAATGTCGTCAAACAATAGACGCGTCTTGCGTGACCACAGGGTTTTATATAAACTACACAAATTGCTTTAACCGTCTCTAAACGATGTCACAGAGGAAGTACTACAATTACCTTCATGATTTTATGAAAAACTTAAGACACCTTTGTATAAATTGGTTGTTTAGATTGCATCTTAATGGGAAGCTACATACATTGAACTTCAGTCAGATTATTTTATTTATTTATTTTATGAATTTTAGGAGAACTTACGGCTATGATTATAAAATTAAGATATATGCTTATGATAACATGCATATATGGTACTGAGGGCTAATTACAAGTTTCCAAATTATATTTACTAAAACATCAATAGATGACGATATAAGAAAAATACTTATTAAAGGGTATGTTACTTAGCTACAAACAAAAAATAAAAAAAATTATATAAATAAATATATATAGTTAAATTTAATTGGAAAAAGGTGATGAAATATTACAATCTATTTATCACATACGTAATAGGCTAATTAGAAAATTTATAATCCTTAGTTTAATCTTAGTTTAGTCGCTGTCCAAAACGAATTTATGATTATATATCCGCTTTAATTTACTATTTTAGTGGCCGTATTGTGATACGATACAACACATTTCACGAACAACTAAGGAATAAAGTAACATTCAATATCCCATACAATAATTTGATTAAGCCGATTTCGAGTAAGCCTTACTTTTTCCACAATTTTTTGAATTTTGCGGGACAAATACTACCAATCCTTGGGGAATGAAATTGTCATGGAACAGTCTTGGGATCTTCTCTATACTATAGTAAAATAATCGTCCAAATCGTAAAATAGAGATATACTTTTTATATTTTACCTAAGATCAATATTAATGTAATGTTGTAACATTACCTAGTCGTGTTGTGTCGTAACATGTCCTAGTCTTACAACAATAAATTCTTTTATCTTTAAATATTTGACGGAGTAATCGGCAAACATACATAAAAAACAAACATACAGCCGAACATAGAACCTCCTCCTTCTTTAAAGATGGTTAAAAATGAAATGGTTCGATGATGTCATGATTAAGTATCATAATATCGAGAAACCAGATTCAGGGTTCTGTTCCTCAACATTTATTTATTTATTTTATTTATTAGACCAACAGTTAAATATTAACAAAATTATATAGTAGGTACCTAATACGTACCCTTTCAGGCCTTTATAAATGACCAGCTTCTGCCCGCGGCTTCGCACGCGTATTTTGGGTATAATAAGTAGCCTATATGTATGTTTATGTTATGGTACGCTCTAAGCGCTCCGTCTTTGGATATCATATTCGCAAAACATGATATTCCCAAAATATCATAAAAGCACAACACGATCTTCTCATAATATCATATTCGCAAATCATGATATTCTCAAAATATAACAAAAGCAAACTATGATATTCGCACGACACGATATTCGCAAAACATCATATTAGCAAGATATGATCTTCGCAAAACATTTCTGTAACAAGCTTTGTTGCCTACTGTATCGCCTGAATTGGAAAAAAACTCTATATAAATTGTTTTTCCGTTATGTTCGCTATTTTATATAGGTCGTCGTCTTATTATGTTGGTTTTCCCATAATGTCTGCTTAATTTTAGATGTTTTGTTAAAGGCTTAATTACTTGCATACTTACTCTTTTATAAATACCTACACTTGTATCAAAAATTACTACATACCTAACCTATAATAAAAAAAATGAGTGTATGCCGAATTTCATCTTAACAAAAACTTAACAAAAATTTCACATTTCACAAACTTTTGCATTTATAATATTAGTACCATACGGTAGGATAGGAATAGTAGGATCAGAATAAATTATTTTCCTAACAAGTATTTACATAATTCATGAAAACATAAAAGCTTAGGTGTAGGATGCCTCAGACGGCTTCTTAGCCAATTATTTTCAAGAATTCAAGAATACCCAGGCGATTATATACATAGTACCATCTGGTGAAAATAAGGAGAACCAGATTGTGAACTGACCAAACTTGTTTTACGTTGCGTTACGTTAACTACCTACTACGCTATAATTATTGTGAGAAGCAGGCGCACCTGGTAGTACGAAACGGATGCGATAGATGGCGCTAGTAGGTTCAAAGAAGCTAAAAAGCTTTATCAGCTGTTTTACTACTAGAAGAATGGGCACGTCTGAGCTTATAGCAGCATTCATTCATGTTTTATTTTTTTACTTTACGAAAAAACTAATAAAATATCTATCGTAACTCGTATAAATTGGTGTGTTGCTGACAAAACTTCGCAAAATATGATTTATAGATACTACTTAGGTAGGTATAAATAATTATGATCACATTGATCTATTAGATAGATGATACATCATCACCGAAACTTCTGTAATCTGCCAGTATGTGAAAAAAAAAATGGAAGAAATTTTAGAGCAGCAAAAGATATCGCCCAACGTGGGGCTCGAACCCACGACCCTGAGATTAAGAGTCTCATGCTCTACCGACTGAGCTAGCCGGGCTTGTACATAGTTAGTCGAATTTGCCTATGATATGCTTGATTCCACTTTTGAAATTCCAAATTCAAAAATATCCATTTTGAAGTCTCAACTCTTTCAGATGGCCATAGAGTGAACTTTTGATGAAAAATTGCAACCACGTGCTACGAGTACTTTCTAGCACGCTGACGCAACGTCACAAATTCAGTCCTAGTATACGAAAAACAAAAGGGGATCGCACCATGTTTTAAAATAAGCAAAGCTGCAATTTTATCCAACAGTGAAAAAAATTATAACTACCGATAGATAGATAATTAGATACCTACCTACTACCTACCTACTACTTAGGTAGTAGGTAGGTACCTACTATAATCTATGTTGACGATAATAGTCAAACATACATAAACCTATAGAACACAAAGTCACCTTTGAATGGTCTCGCTCAAACGCACAAAGAACTAACTCCGAGATAGCGTGTGTTTGCACATGCATATTGCTTCGAAACCCGACTGAAGACTCAAAGAAATCCTCCGGGGACAGAGCAAACGTCCTAAGGATTATTTGAGAAGGGCTTGGGGTTTCATAGACGTTGCTGAATACTGAAGAGTTACGATATTCTATAGTCAACATCATCATCAGCCTGTTTTAGTCCACCGCTTGACATAGGCCTCCCCTTATGAGCGCCGTAGCGCGATATCTTCAGTTTACCGTGTCTGCCTCTAGTCTTCCGCAGATCGTCGTACCTGGACGAGAAGGGCGTACACTACGTTTGCCGAGTCGCAGTCTCCACTCAAGAACAGGTCCACCCCAGCAGCGGTTGTCGGTTCTTCGCGAGATATGGCCGGCACACTGCCACTTCAGCTTGTTTATTCTTTGAGCTTTGGTGTCGATAACTTTGGTTCTCTGTCGGATGTAGGTATAAGTTACGAATCCTATCCTTCCGAGAAACTCCGATCCTCTTTCTTTAGCTCACTTTGAGTCGTAGACACAGAATCTGACACAGATTTGCGTGGTTTTTAATATTTTCTGCGTTCTGTATGGAATTAAGCTACCAGAAATGTAGTTCGGAGAGTTTGAATAGCCCTGCTGGTGTACCAAACCTTTTAAATATTCGAGTATAAAATTAATGATGTATAAAATAACCAGCCTGTTTCCATACAAAAGACTTCAACGCGCAATCGTCTACGCCGTAGCATATTCGTAGCACTTTGTAGCATCTTTAGAAATAAACCATTATGTGCCTAATATTTTCAACCAAAATTCCTAAATATCGCAACAAATACTTTGAAGCATCACATGGTTAAAGAAACTGTAGAAAATTATGGGCCAAATCTTTACAATCCACGCATATTGGACCAAACTCGAGTGCAAATGCAAAAGAGTAGGTACCCTATAAAAGGCTGCGTTTCCACCAGAGATGCGCACATATCTCGCACATATCTTTACCATGTTTAGTATGTACAAAAACCTCGCTCAGCGCAGCTCTGGTGGAAACGGCTCCGCAGACCGAGGTTTTTGTACATACAAAACAAGGGAAAGATGTGTGTGAGAGATGTGTTGCGAGTTGTGAGGGATGTGTCCTAGGGACGGACGCTGGTGAAAGAATAGCAGTCACCGTCTGGTGGCCCTTGCTCGCTTATCTGAAAAGAGTCCGCTACACCTCCTCGCACCGCTCACGTACCTCGCACATCTCTGGTGGAAACTCAGTTTTTTCGACCAGATTTTTTTCACTGTTTATTACAAAGCTAAAAGTCAAAACCTTTTAAATTACAGAACTTACCTAGGGCACGTTTGTTATGTTTATAATGTTTGTTGGAAAAATGTTCTAAGGAATCATTTTGACTTGAAGACATCGTGAAGAATTTTTATTTGTAGGTCCTTTGCCTTCTCATGAAGCTCCCAGTAAAAAAGGTGAACGTGAAAAACTACATATCTAAGTATCTAGAACATTCGAAGTCCCTACAATAAAAGACAAAGAAAAGTGTAAGTGAGAGCCCGTATAGCAAGACAGGGAGCAGTCGCTTTTCAAATTACCAAGATGGTGTCCCCGTTCTGAGATCGGCAGACTCTTATGATGTACAGTCACGCTGGTAAAGTTCTCGTAGGTAAGAACTTAACTCAGATTTATAAATAAAAATAAATAAATATGAATAATGCTGCAGAATTCACACAGCATTATCTAGCCTCAAGCTAAGCAGAACTTGTGTTATGGGTACTAAATTAACTGATATACTACATACACATTGATACAAAAATTCAGTCATACAAAACATCCAGAACACCTTGAACAAATAATCTGCAGATCGTACAAACATTTGTCCCGAGGCGAAAATTGAATCCGCAACCTCCTGCGTCGCAGCCAGACCTTCGTCTGCGTCACAGAGGTCGTCAATTTGAAGGACCTCTTTTTAAAGGTACTCATCCGCACAACTAGGTACATCCTCTGCTGAATGTGCCTTCTCCAAACAAGGGGGTTCAGCCATAATCTCCGCG
Source organism: Eupithecia subumbrata (assembly GCA_949316285.1). Lineage (NCBI taxonomy): Eukaryota > Metazoa > Arthropoda > Insecta > Lepidoptera > Geometridae > Eupithecia > Eupithecia subumbrata. The sequence goes on along the minus strand of OX438644.1, from coordinate 23,282,961 downwards.
CCTGGCAGGCAGATTGATGAGAGGAGGTATATTAAATACACAAAAGGGCTGCTGCCCTTCCTCTGGTAGGTGATTTCTGAGTTCTGATCAGCACAACGTGTCTTCTTTAGTTCTCTACCAGCCGTCAAAACAAATCAGTCAATACAAACTAAAATCTCACGCAATCTTCTGACCCTCTCTTCAGTGAACTTCTAAAATAAATTGACGACGTTTTATTACATTTTTTAATTTTCTACATTGTTCGTTGCAGTATAGATGACTAATGCTGGCGAGTGTACCTGAAACATTGATGCAAATGGCACAGCCTGCAATCTACAGAGTGAGCGCGGTGCCAATGGCGGGTGAACACGAACATTCCTAACTACCTACCTACCTGATATACCTAAGCAGAGAAGGTAGTCGTAGAGTTTTTAAAGAAAGGGTTTAAAGATACTGGATCCCTCCAGTATCAGATCTTTAAAATCCTTTCAATGGTCCCCCAAAGAGTTTCTAGTTGTTTTGTTTATTGGAATGGACTTCACACCTCCTTAGGTACATGGTAGGTAGGTACTTCTAATATTAAGAAGTTGAAAGTTGGCATCATTGTTGTGAGACATTGGGGCTAGATAATGCTGTGTGAATTGTCCAGCATTATTATTATTATTATTATTATTATGTCACACAAACAAAGATCTTCTTCTATTATATTCTAAACATGCTACAAAAAAACGCACGCGAAGCCGCAGCAGAAGCTATTTTTTAATATATTTTATCAATGTTTTATATTTTTAACCTCCGACGCAAAAAGAGAGGGATGTTAAAAGTTTAACGTGTCTGTCTGTGTATCTGTGTATCTGTGTGTCTGTGGTATCGTAGCTCCCAAACGGATGAACCGATTTTCGTTTAGTTTTTTTTGTGTCATAGATATTTATCCCGAGTGTTCTTAGCCACGTTTCATGAAAATCTGTCGGGAGGATTTAAAATTTTTAATTTTGTTTTTGTTTTTGTATTTTAAAGAGGGAACCAGAGCAGTTACGTAAACCTTAGTTATAAAACTTAGAACTCTCATCGCACAAACAACTTACAATTTACAAGATTTGTAAGAGCGGTGTCAATGTCAATACACTCATAATGGATTTCATCATAACAACCACAGTGTTCACATAATCACAATCATTACTCAGAGGATAAAGAGGTGTAACAAAAAACGCGGTTAAGAACAAAGCATGCCAAAGTGTCAGAAAATAATTGCACATGGAAATAAATATGAAAATATGCTGATTACTTGTTAGTTCTAGCAGATTTAATCAGAAGGCGGTCACGATTCGGTGGCAACAAAAAATAACAAGGTACGATGCAAATTCTATTGAAATATTAACAGTCAGCTGAGTAGGTTCGGTTTGGTACTTGATTGATGTGATTGTAGTTTTGCCGACACCTTAAGCCTGGTTTCCACCGCGAGTGGAGCCATCTTAACTCGAAAGAGTAAACTCCTCAACCTCAACAGCCTGTATCGGTCCACTGCTGGACACAAGCCCCCTGATAAGCGAATTACTGGCTTTTATCTAATGGGGGTAATGTCCATAATCCCCACGCACTGGGCATGCGGGTTGGGAATCGCAATTCGATGGTAGAATTTTGTTCTGAGGGGTCGCTGTTGCCTGCCCCCGATGGATATCCCTTAGTCGCCTCTTACGACACCCGCGGGAAGAGTAAGGGTGGTGCAAATTCTAAGCCGGCACCACGGCAAGAGTAAACTGCATACTTGTATTTCCACCAACAAATAGTCAAGCGGAAAGAACTGAGCGAGCAGAAGGATAGTCGAGCGGAAAGGAGTGAGCGAGCAGAAAGCGTTGTAATTAACTCCGTCCACTCATCTCTCATTTCCAACTCATAACCCTTTCGCGGGTTTAGAAAGAACGATGGAAAATGTAAATAGAAGATTCATTCAAGACAATAAACTTCTGAACGATTTGTTAGCTATTCGTCCAAAACGCGTTTCGTCCAATAAGCGGTTCGTCAGGAATCCATGTGCAGTTCGTCCAATTCTTAATATGTATATGTGTTTTACTTTAGAACAAAATAGTTTACGATAAAACTTTTAAATCCATCATGGTTATTAACACTAAAGTCATAAATAAAACTCAAAATTCAAATCATGGTAAATATCCCGTTATTTAAAATAAATAAAATAAAATAAAATAAAAAGAGCTATATTCCATATTACATAATTTTAAAATGTTATAAAAGTATTGATTACAAAGAAAATAGTCATGCGTATTTATAATTTTGTATTATCGTCATTGTGATGTTCTTCTTGATATGGACCGCCTACGGCGGTGTACGCCTCCTCCAAGGATCTCCAGTAGTTTCGGTCTCTGGCTTTACGTGGCCACATTTTTCCTGCCACTTTTTTGATGTCGTCATTCCATCTTTTGAAAGGTCTCCCTTTTTTCCTTTTTTGGTCAAGTGGTGTCCAGTTTGTGACTATGTATGGCCATCTATTTGGTTTTAGCCTTTGAATGTGTCCTGCCCATTTCCATTTTAAGCCCAATATTCTTTTGACCACGTCTTTTGTTTTGGTTTTCCCTCTAATTGTTTGGTTTTTGACTCTGTCCCTGAGTTTGATTCCTAACAAACTTCTTTCCATGCCTCTTCGACATATTCTAAGTCTTTCTAGCGTTTTCTTTGTTTTGTTCCAGGTTTGGCAGGCATAGGTCAGGCAGGGTGTTAGGCATATGTCCATGGCTTTGTTTTTCAGTTCGATGGGAAGATTGCTCTTGAAGATTTCTTTCATTTTCCAGTACTTGTTCCATGTCGCTTTTATCCGTCTGTATATTTCTTTTTCCGTACAGTAGTCGAATGCAATAAGGTGTCCAAGGTATACATATTCATCGACGTATTCTAGGTTTGTTAAACTGGCCGTGATAGGTATTTTTGTTTTATTTGTTACCTTAGTTTTCGTTTGATTTAACGCCAATCCAGCTTTTTTACTTTGTTCTGTCAGAGTCTCTATCATATATTGTAGTTCCGTTGGGTTTTCAGAGAGCAGTACAATATCGTCCGCGAATCTAAGGTGGGTTAGATGATTTCCATCGATTTTTACTCCTAGCCTCGTCCAATCTAGTGACCTGAATATATTTTCTAAGATTGAAATAAAGATATTCGGCGAAAGCGGGTCTCCCTGTTTTACGCCACGTTCGATGCGGAAAGTTGTACCTGCTGTCTCCAGTTTTACCTTTGCAGTGCTTTTACTGTAAATTTCTTTGATTAGGTTTATGTAATTTTGGTTCATGCCTTGTTTTTCGAATGCCAACCAGATGTATGAATGGGATATAGAGTCAAAAGCTTTGCAGTAGTCGATAAAGCAAATATAAAGTGGTTGGTCATATTCTACGTGCTTTTCAATCACTTGTTTCAAGGTATGTATGTGGTCCACTGTAGAGTAACTTTTCCTAAATCCTGCTTGCTCTACCGGCTGGTTTTCCTCGATTGTGTTTGAGATTCTGCGGAGCAGCACTGAGGCAAATATTTTATATACACATGACATTAAGCTGATAGGTCAATAGTTCGTGATTTGTTTTGGGTCTCCTTTTTTGTAGATTAGTGTTATCTCTGAAGTAGTCCACTGATGAGGTATCTTGTTGTCTTTGAGGATAAAGTTAAATAACTGAGTAAGGGGTTTAATCAGAACATTTTTACCTGCTAGTATCATATCGTTAGTAATTCCATCTGGGCCAGGGCATTTTCCTGTTTTGAGTCTTTTTATGGATAGTTCTATTTCGCTCTCTAGAAATGGTGGTGCTGGATCAGTATTGTTTTCATAGTTTGTGCTATGTACCTCATCGGCTGCGTCTTTGTTGCTATAAAGTTGTTGGTAGAATTGGGTAGCTATGTTTAGTACATCTCTTCTGTTTGTAACTGTGTTTCCAGATGAGTTACAGAGGTGAGTCATTAACTGTTTTGTTGTGTCCAGTTTTTTGTATGCTTGTTTCACTCCGCCTGTTTTGTCTAAATGTACTTGTAGGATCTGAGTTCTGTAACTTCGTAAGTTTTCTTTTGTTTTCTTATTTATTTCTCTATATATTTTACTGAGTTGTAGTTTTTCATGTTTGGTTCTGTTTGATTTGTGTCTTAGTTGTTGTCTTAGTTCATAAAGTTTCAATATTTCGTCTGTGATTATTGACTGTGATATTTTTGTCTTTTTGGTAGAGCTTGCTTTATTTATGCATTTTTTAAAGTTACTTTCAATATTGTCATAAAAGTCTTGAGCCGTTTCCTTTGTCGTAGTTGGAGCAAAATGATGAAGACAAAAATGACAGCTGATATCAAAAATGACAGCTGATGTCAAAAATGACAAATATTACATCTTATGTGTCATCTTACAACTTTTTCGATTTCTACATACCTGCCTCTCTATCACGAAAGCTCCTAGCCTATGCTTTGTTTTCCCGCCATAAATCAATTAGTTTTACCAGGTACGAACATAACATGTCCGTGATAAAACACGACATGGACCGCCATAAATTCTACAGGCCTATGACCCACATTCTTCGAAATTTATGGAAGCGCCGAAGAAATATTCAATTTTCGCATGTATTCGGTTGGCAAATCCAATTTCCCAACACGAAATGTCATGGATAAATCGAATATGATATTTCCTTTTCGATATTCCCGCGTTATTTGTCATTGGGTTGTCTCTTTGATAGAAAACCGAAGAATTAGGTACTACCTATAGATCTCAGAGGTTACACACATTTAAGTTTATAACTATACTAGCTTCAGCCAGCGGACTCGGCCACGTATTTTCGGTATAATACGTAGCCTATTATTTAAGTTAGGCTTTGCTCTAAACGAACGCCAAATTTCATCTTGAAATGTTCAGTAGTTTTGGAGATCCTTGGTAACAAAAATTCATATATTACAAACTTTCGGCTTTATAATATTAGTAGGATATAAGTTCACCTCGTTGTAAACGAACTGTATAATTAATTGTATGTGAAATAAAGTTCTTTAAACCTAAGAATTGAAAAATGTTGTAGGATACATAAATAAACACAAGAGTAGATAGATAAGTGATACTTGGGGTTATTGAAGTTATGGTACCTAAATAGCTCATAGATCTAAAAGACAACTTTTGTGCTCCGTAATTTAAAATTCTGCTGAAGACGTGAACTGAAAAGATAACCATAAATATTGTTCGGAAAAATTGTGAAAAATCCAAAACATACGTTTAAGAGTAATTAGGAAATTTTAGATTTATACGCCGTTTATTTTAGATTTGACGCTTTAAACGATAAAAAAATAGCAATTACTGTCCCATAATAGATGCATAATAGGTACTTCAAAATTAATTTACAAACGAAACGTCTCCTCAACCAAATTCAATCAAAATGTTTGATCGTAAAATTGTTTCAATTAAAATCCGACAGGTAACCATCAGGTACGTTCTTGAGATCTCGGGTTTCTCAAGTGGTCTCCAGCAAAATAAATAAAAATAGACGGCCGTCCAAAGCACTTCCATCGATAATCACGATCGTGTTTTGATAAAAAAACAATAACAAAACAAACAAGGCCCGTAATCACCTTGTGTCAGAGATGAGGTGAAAAATAAAACCTCTTTGGTGGAGAGGCCAAGCTTTTTTTATTTCTGAGAGAAGTCTTGACCTCGAACAGTCCAAGGAGTTGATGTAGTAATTTGAAAATAGAATTTCCTATTGTCTACGATGAAGTTAAAAGGAATTTTATATCTTTTTTTAATTTTATCTATTCTCTTTGAATTTTATCTATACTATCTTGAATTTTATCTCATTTTTTTTTATCTTACCTTCTATATAAAAGAAGTCCTGACTTCAAAAAGACCATGAAATTGATGTTCCTTCATTTGAAAAAATAATTTTCTGTGTCCGGCCTACGGTTTCAATACAATAATGTCGAAGAGGCTTACTTTTACCTTACTATAAGACGAAGAACACCCGCGTAGCCAATTCAATATTACTGCATAATTTTGTAAAAATAAATAATAATAGGTACTTTTACCTATTACAGAATTATGTACCACCGTTACTTGTAATTTGTTTTACCAAGTAGTGATTACCTTCATCTGATGGAGGATAGCATTCTCAATGTTTGTTTTACCATCGATGGAAGCAAGTTTAAGAAATTACCATCGGATCGCAGAGTTTCAAGGAGGCAGAACTGCCAGCAAAATAAACAATACAATACTGAAATTCAACTATGCCTACATAAAAATTACATGGAAATATTTTTCACTGTTTGGAAAGTAAATTATTGATCAAAAAATATCCCAAAACATGTGTGATATATGGATTTTGCTATGATTATAGCAAAATCCTTAAATTAATGTTGTTGGAATATTTTAGCCATGGGCTTTTTAGACACTAATTAATCCAGGTGCTTATTTTTCGTGCGTAGCACTAGCAAAAAGCTTATGATAAACATGGCCTCCACTCAGCATTGTGCTGGATGGACACTGGTTGTGGGTGATTTAGGTCGGTGCAATAAGCATGTATTTAAGCTGGTTTTGTTCAAATGGTTTTCACAAATAAGTAGGTAATTAAAATAAGAAATACTTTGCTTAATTTTTTTTTTACGAAACTAGAAACAAACGTAAACGCTCAGTTATTTCAATCATAGAAAATTTTATTGTATAGCACGAGTGGTACCTATTGTGAATATCAATAGTTCTCTCGTCCCTAACTGAAAGCTTTCAAAAGATAAAACTGTTATAACTATCATAAGGTTATTTACACTAAAGTAATTTCACCCAAATCGTGGTAATTATTCCGTTGTAAATGACTTCAGTGCTTTCAAAAGGCTCTTCTACATTGCGCTTATTCCTTGGCATCCACTTATTGATTATCGGTTCTGTCAGCCCGTCTACAATTACGATAATTTTATGCTTACAAACCAATTTCAGTTTAATTTTATTTTCCTTGTTGATTGTAAATTGCCTGTTGCTTGTATGAGCAGTTGATAATTATTATTGCGTGGAAGAAAGCATGAATTTTAATCAATATTTTAATGCAAATAAGATTTTCTTTGTTCGATATTTTTATCAAGTAATTGTATCTGCCGACAGGTCTGACAGAGTTACAATAGCTATAATAGACATTTTTATAAGCTTTACATAAGCTTATACGTCTTCGAGAGTGCAATTTTTCATAAACTGCGAAAGCTGTCAGTATTTTCAGGCTAAAGTTTGTCGCAGATCTGAGACGCAACGTTACCGCACAGCACAAAAATGTGCATTCAAATATGGGCTTTACCTCGTAACAGTTAGATGCATTTCATATTGACGTCGGCATCAGATGAAAGGTAGCTTGAGGGGCACTCGTTTAAAGCTTGTGGGAAGCTATTTTGTTACTGTAAAATGTATCTAAAGAAAACGAGTGTAAGCCCATTTTTGAATTCATTTGTGTGCAGTGCGGTAGCGGCGCGGCGTTGGCAGAGCTAAATCCCTCTTACCGTTCGATAAGCTTAAATTAATCCCATATACCACAAGAGAGACTAGCTCTGGCGACTTAACTAACCTAGATTTTAATCGTGGCTTGCACTACAAGTAGCTTTTTTTAAGTTTCTGTGTTCACAATAAAAAAAATAGTACATTTTACACCTAGGCGAGAAAGTGATCTATTCCTACCGAGTGTGTCGTTTTGGCCTTAAAAGTAAAACACACGAGGTAGGAATCGCACTTTCTGCCGAGTGATAAATAGTGCTTTATACTACACCTTCGAGGAAAATAAAAAGCAGAATTAATTATTAATTGAAATTTAGAAGAACTTACCGCGCCCAATGATGTTGGTAAAACCTCATTGACCGCGCCAGCCTTTGGGTTCTTTTTTCAAAATATTGTTCGGAAATCGGAGGAGGCCTAGTGGACTTGGAGTAAAAACTTTTTGTCGTTTGACCAAACGAAAATAACCATAGCTACCGACCGATCTTTTAGGAAATTAAAAAAAAATAACACGTTAGAAATGGATTTCCATACACTTTTTCCTCCCGCTAAAACACGTGAGAAATGAAATTCCATAGAGTTTTTCCTCCCGGTTTCCTATAGGCCAGCAAAGACATACTTTCTATTCTATATATGGAAAAGAAATAGGCAACTTTCCGAGCAGGTGTACCTCTAGTATAAAAAAAATACCCACGCTCTATAAAAAACTTACTCTCGTTTTACTGTCAGGTTGTTGTCGGATCATGTCGAATTTATTTCTCGTTAAAACATTTTATCGAAATCGACAAGAAGTCTTATCTCGTTATATCCTGGACAACGAGGGAGCTAATATCATCCTACCTTCCCGAATCAGCCCCTTTCAGCGATAATTTTATTTTAAAGTAGCACTTTGCCCCATAATAGAATTTATAAATTGCATTTATTAGTCCAGGGTTGGATTGAGATGTGAACGACAGCGGGGTGTTATTCTTTCAATCCCAATCACACCACAATTCGTTGTGTTTACCTTTTAACAACTAAAAGGCTGAAGAGATTATAATACAAAATTGGTCATCTAGAGATTACATACCGGGACATATTATGAATAAGAAATCTGACCTGAATATGCTGTAAAATTATTGTCTTTGCTACAAATAAACGTATTTTTTGTTTTTGGATGAATAAAGTAACCATTTCTTTCTTTTTTAGGGTTTTGAAGATCGAAGATCGGTTTCAAAACCCTTATGGTCTCGCTTTGTCTGTCCTTTTTTCCCTCCTTAATAACTCAAAAACTACTGCAGTTATCAACTTGAAATTTAAAATAATAATACATTTCGTGCGCCTGTACAGATTTCGAGAAAAAAAAATGAAAATAAATGAAAAATGAAAATGAATATTTTCCATACAAATTGTGATGCCGAAATTTTAAAAGATACCTGCAGAGTCATATGGGGTATCAAATGAAAGGTATCATTTTGTACGTTTCAGAACAGTTTTTGAAATTTTTGTAGGTTTCATACTTTTTAAAATATTTCGAAAAAAGTCGAAAAAATACCCATTCCCCCCCCCCTATCTCCGAAGATTGCAGAGTGATACATGTAAAATGTATAGAGCGTTTATAGACATGGATCTATATTTTACAGGAAAAATATAGAGAAGTTTGAAAAAAGAACACTTTTTGAAAAATGGTCAAAAAGGGGGTGAATAATTTTCAAAAGTGGGGGCTACCTCACCGAGTGGGGTATCAAATGAAAGGTATCGGTTTGTAGGTTTCAAAACAGTTTTTTGAATTTCTGTAGATTTCATACTTTTTGAAATATTTTGAAAAGAGTCGAAAAAATACCCATTCCCCCCCCCCTATCTCCGAAGTTTGCAGAGCGATCCGTTTAAAATGTATGGAGCGTTTGTAGATATGGATCTATATTTTACAGGAAAAATATAGAGAAGTCTGTAAAAAGAACAATTTTTGAAAAATGGTCAAAAAATAATAATTTTCAAAAGGGGGGCTACCCCGCCGAGTGGGGTATCAAATGAAAGGTATCGGTTTGGGCATTTCAAAACAGTTTTTAAAATTTCTGTAGCTTTCATACTTTTTGAAATATTTCGTAAAAAGTCGAAAAATTTACCATTACCCACCTTAACCGAACCACCCATTAATCCGAAGCATGCAGAGAGATCTATCTGAAATGTAGGTTGGTACCTACTATTCTTAGGTATTCGTTAAATTGCGAAGTCTCTAACCGGTACTTTTGGTACATATTTATTGACAAACGTTCAAAACCCTCGGCGCGCGAGTTACACTCGCACTTGACGGATCTTGTTTATTCATGCAAAACGTTCAAAAATTACCTATCTATTTAACCGTTCTATTTTTTCACGACAACGCGTCTCTTCCAAACTTAAAAATAATAATGTTGGACAATTCACACAGCATTATCTAGCCCCAAGCTAAGCAGAGCTTGTGTTATGGGTACTAGATAACTGATATACTTCATACAAAACACTACATAGATAGATATTTCTTTATTATACATAGAAAACATCCCGAATACCGTGAACCAATATCTGCAGATCGTACACACATTTGTCCCGAGGCGAGAATCGAACCCGCAACCTCCTGCGTCCCGGTGGACTTTCGCCCGCCGCGCCACAGAGGTCGTCAACTTCCGTTCTCGACATTATAGAAACTGTGCAGTTAACTCCCTCCCAACCCCCTTCCCGACTCCCTCCCTGCACTTATCTACTTACCATCATAGTATCTTCCAAAATAATGAGTCATTTCTGGTCGCGTGCCACTGGCTGCGCGAAACTAAGGCGAGTGCCACACCGACCCTAAAAATAATAAAGTAAAATAAATATTGCCGTAAATAAATAACGCGGTCGGGAAGAGGCTTTGTTGTGTCGTGGGAAGGACTGCATAGGGACTTTTTATGCATTTTTCAAAAATTGGTAGATTAGATATTGATGTTGACTGTGAAGAGCCTAGTAGGTAAGTAATACTAGTTGTAATTTATTTCTATTAGTTGATAGTAATTTTCTTTTTGAATATACAATGTTTTAGTAAGTATGTAATTTTTTTTGAAGTGAAAACTTCTTTAGCGGCGTTGAGCACTTTTTCTGTAATGGGTATAAAATCTTAAACTCGCGTCAGGACACGTGACCTGATCGAAAAAGCGTAAGACGGATGGAGCAACGACGACCTTATGCCGAAGGAATAAAGCTCAAAATTGTGCAGGATCTTCATTATAGCTAGGAAATTTCTTGAAGTTTTGTTTTGAGATAGAGTTCAAAATCGAACATTATTTTTAGGTAAACAGAATAGATAATAGTACTAGTTTCCGACAACAACAATAGGCCCTAGCTTACGTAATAGTTGCTAGCGTCCGGCTCGCTTATACCTACCTACTTATGTATCTATAGATAATTAATTTCTCGAACGAATCGAAAAGAAAGACAAGGACAAAAATTTTCATTTATTCATTAATATAATTTTATAATTAAGGTTAGGTTTTGATCGAGCAGACCCTTCACGAAGCCGTCAACCAAGCATTCTGTACATGAAACTAAGTAACACTGCGCAAAAATAATTGCTGGGAAACGGAATTTTTTTTGGACTTTAAAAATAATCAGATTTTTGTAGCGGGTAATGGTTTGCGCGCAACCGGCTGTAAATAATTGTAATATTATTTAATATTGTAAAATAATTGTAATAGTTTTAAAGTGTTAAATTTTTAATGTAATATAAATTGTCATGTTTGTGTACGATAGCGCAATAAATGAATATTGTATTCTACCACATAAATGATAGTACTTTTATACTTATAAAGCAATTGGTGCAAAATTATTCCCTAACCATTCCAAAATATCAAACATGCTCAACGTTAATAATCAAGTTTTCACTTCTGCCGGCACTCCCGGAGTGCAACCCGTCTTTTTTTAACTATAACATTGGATTTTAAACGTAATACCTACTTATCTATACCACAAGCTTACCACTAGCTGTAGGTCAGTCACCGAAAATTCAAAATAAACAATTTTCGTCCTAGAATGAAAATATAATTAATTTCTCTGTTTTGTGATTAAAACCCTCCCCTTTGAGTAAAAACTGCATATCATGAAACCTATTGCATTAAATAATTTCAAAATGTCAGAACACGACAAAGTGACACAACTTAACGCATGCAATGTCATTTTTGAGACCTGACAATGACAAGGCGTTCTATATTCAAAATCAGATAAAAAGGACATGTCTAACTCCCACTGTGACACCCTTTTCATGACGAGACTCTTTAAACTCAAAAAAGGCAATTGCCTTTTTTGCCACTGAAAAATTGGATAAATTAATAATTAAACGCGCAGCAAAATTGTTAAAATATTTTGAGAAAAAAATATAATACAAAATTTTAATAAAAAATACTAATAAATTAAAAATAGGTTTTTAAACAGAAAAATGGTTAAACAAATAATTGGAAGGAAACTTTTTTGAAGAAATAATTTTGAACTAGTTTCTGCCCGCGGCTTCGCACGCGTTGTTTCTATGGAAACGTTTAAAGGTTATTCATATCCCATGAGAACTGTTTTGTGAGATAAAAGTAGCCTATGTTTGATTCCGGGCTTAGAGCTACAACGATGCAAAATTTCAGCTCAATCTGTTCAGTAGTTTTGGCGTGAAGACGTAACAAACATCCATCCATCTATCCATTCATCCATCCAAACTTTCGCATTTATAATATTAGTGTGATGACATTCACACTACCATAATATACCAATCCTGAACATAATAGAAGCATTGAATTTCATTCCTAATTTGAAAATATTCGAAAGCTTAGAATAAGAAGGCTTAGAATGATAGTTAACACAAACGAGGTAAGTCTAAAAAATTGCGACTAATCGTCGCAATTTCAATTTCGAATCCCTAGTACAATACTTCAAATGGCGCGGAAAGCAGCTCCTACAAAAAATATAAAAATGGTGTATTGTGCGGTGCAAGGGTGTGCAAACACCACTAATAAGAAAACTAACAATGCAAAAAGGTAATTTCATGGGTGAGTACTAATATTAAACTTGTAATATTGCGTAAAACAGCCATCAAAAATCATAAATAAATTGAAAATTTTTCAAAGCAGTTTTCGTGAAAATGTTGCTATGCGTGGGGTAAAAAATACCCCGGTTTGGTACTATGTAAGTATAAAGTAGCAGAGGAAAGGTGTCTCGTGTGAAAGGTAGGAATTTAATTATCTCCAAATTTACTCATAAATACCTACTTAAAACATCGTTTAAGTATTTTTCAAAATCACTCGAGCATATTCTATCTAGTAATCTGTGGCAATAGACGCGAGTGCTCTTTCACTTGGTACTTTTTTTAAATGTTTGTTTCGAAAACGGGAAAAGCCAATATTATTTGGCGGACTTGGAGTAAAACTTTTTTGACTAGCTACCGGCTACTAAATTGTAAAAAAACTTTAGAAATGGTTTTGCATAGAGTTTAGCCGCAGTTTAGTACGACAGTAACGCTGTATTTTCTGCAGTGTAGAAAGGAATAAGCCACTTTTCCTGCAGGTTTAAATACTTTATGTGTGTAATTTACCACATATTGGCATCAATTGATAAATGTTTAAAACTCTCGGCGTGCTTGTCACACTCGCACTTGACGGGTCTTCTTTAATTTTGTATCAAACTAGTTTCAGCTCGAACATGTAAGTAGGTAGAAATATATAATATACTAGTTTCTGCCCGCGGCTTCGCACGTTTTGCTTGTATGGAAACTCCTTACGGTTATTACTTTCAATCCCATGGGAACTGATTTATAGGATAAAATGTGGCCTATGTTTTATTCCAGGCCTAAAGCTACCTGTTTACAAAAAAATTATCCCGACCCCTTCAGTAGTTTTGGCGTTAAAAGGTAAAAAACATCCATCCATACATCTAAAAATCCAAACTTTCCCTACGAACAAATGTTCTTGTTTTTTTAAACCTCATTCGTGTATTTTTTTGAAATTTGAGAATTAACAATTGACACCCACCAGTTAATAAGCAAAAGCACAAAATAAATAAATAAATAAATAATGCTGGATAATCCACACAGCACCATCTAACCCCAAAGTAAGCTACTCAAAGCTTGTATTATGGGTACTAGATAACTGATATATTTAATACATTATATACATAGACAGATATATTTTTTTATGATACATAGAAAACACCCAGATCAACGGAACTAATTTCTGCAGATCGTAGGTACACAAATTTGTTCCAAGGCGGGAATCGAACCCGCAACCACTTGCGTCGCAGGCGGACTCTCGCCCGCTGCACCACTGAGGTCGTCAAAATTACCCATTTTTTTAGGGAAAATGCCATTTACTTGCTACATTCAATCATAAGAATGTGTGAGTGAAAGCACTGTATTTACGAGCTGTCAAAACACACATAGATCGGTTTTTGGTTACACAAATAGTCAAATTGTTGAATGACACTATCCCTCTGCTGAGACAGCAGCGAGTTTTTACTCTATGTTCGAAAGTTTTTCCGACAGTTAACCCCAATCGTCCACTTCCTTGCAACGAAATAAGACGTTTTATTTTAATTGCTGAGATCGACGTTGGCGGCAACTGTACCAACAAACCAACAAAACAAACAACCATGTGGGCAGACATGTTTAGACTGCGCTGTCCGTCTTGACAAATCGATTCACATTGGATCCGAAGTATTCGGTTACAATTCGATGGGCAAAATAAATCGAATTTATTTTATCCTCAACTGGAATCTATAAAAACTCCAACGAACAATTTTGACCATCAAACTGCTAATTTTTATAAAAACAAACGTTATTCTGGATATTATTCCGAAAAACAAAGGTGAACTTTTTTTTATTGGCGGGAAGACTTTTTCCGACGTGGTAGAAATGATGGACCAAATATTCAAGCAGGAGTTTACCAATTTAACAGAGCACTCCGATTTTTTTTTACGGTCCCATGCATTATCTGAGGTCCTATTCTAGTGATAATAATATTATGACTATTGAAGGGTGATCAATTAAGCTGTGTGTACACTGCTGGCCGCGCGATAAGGCAAACAAACACCGGATTACGTTCATTCGATACTAGTTAATCAAAATTATCGGGATATTAATCGTTCATCAAAGGGGTCTGAAGAAAAGATTTTGGCCCGAACAGGTTCGGAATAAAATCTTTTTTTTTTTTTTTAATTCTTATTTTTCATTCTTAATAATGGCACAAAAAAGCAATTTATAGACCTAGACAAAATTAGTTTAAGCTTGTTTTTCAACGGAAGCCTTAACCACTATAACACTATACTTGATAGCCGCATGTAGCATGATCCGGGTCTATCCGGATCTAATATTAAAATGGCGTCAATTTGTGTGAGCCGATACCGGAACGATCAATCTCCTGGATTGAAAACACCCTACGCAGCCTAAAATCTATGGAGGTGACTTTTTATTTTACGATTTTATGGCAACAAATTTAAGAAATGTTTTTCATAGCGTTTCACTTATTTTTAAAACAAAGAGATATCTATCAGCGTAACTAGTGAGGGACTTTTGTAATGGGAAGACTTTTTAAAAATACAACATTAAAACGAGTAAGTAGGTAAGAAGCATGTAATAGATACTTAATATTGCATAAAATAGTAAAGTTGACTACATACCGACCTGCATGGTAAATTAGGTTTAATGTTAAACTATGTCTTCTCGATAGTTTTTGATATTCGGGCGTTATTCAAATAAGAAGCATCGCAGACGACTTGTCGCTTGATTGATAGCTGCGGACCATTTTAATCATGCTTCCGACACATAACCAACAGCCTTAACCCACCAAACTTTCACACAATTTTCATCTCTATCAGTAACCTTATAAGGTATAATTTTCCTAAATTTTAAGGGTTATTAGGGACGTTTTTACGGATGCAATAACTAACAAGCTATGTTTAATTTTTAATACAAGTTCCGTTGTCAAATAATGTATCATTTTCGTAAAGATACATAATCAATGTTTACGCATAAATGTTGGGGGAAGGCATTCATTATGAAAAATAAAAGCAAGGTTTGTTAATTTATGTTCGTTTACTTTTTGTTCATATCCGATTAAAACTGGATTTATCAATTGTCGGTGGAATTTTGAAAACAATGTAACAGTGGCAATTCTTGGTTTACAAATCTTACTAATATTATGAAGGCAAAAGTTTGTACTTTTGTGAAAAGCTTGTGCAAAGACAACGCCCAAAAATACTGAATGGATTGGGCTGAAATTTCGCACTGGTGGAGTTTTGTGCATACTGCCTAGAATAACATAAATAAATAAATAGTAATAATAAATAATAAAATTTATTTCTGTAATAGTTAAAGTTTTACAGTTATTATTAACGTAGTGGAGACCTTCATTTAAGTAAAATATTTGTGTTAGAAGGTCTCGCTCTTCTATTATTATTTTTCTTGCCTCGGAACAAATATTGTGTGATATATAATATGTGTAAGATCTGCAGAAATTGGTTGCGTTGGTCTGGGTGTTTTCTATGTATAATAAAAAATGTCTATCTATGTAGTGTATTGTATTAAGTATATCAGTAATCTAGCACCCATAACACAAGCTCTGCTTAGCTTGGGGCTAGATAATGCTGTGTGAATTGTCCAGCATTATTTATTTTTTATTTTTTTATTATTATTACAAACATTACAGCTACAGAATGTAATACGCTAGTTACTTTACCCAAAAAACGTGTGCAAAGCCGCAGACAAAGCTTGTATTCAAATAATTGTTATTTTATTTATTCTGAATTATTTTCGACGCTTTTTCAATTTAAAAATATATGTAGTAAGGAGGAGCTAACTAGCTATATTCTACGTCCTTTTACGTGTCCATTCATAGGAAGTGTACTATTGTGTGTAAATAGAGTTATTTCCAAGGGATATCACAAGACATCCTCGGTACAGTCAGCGACAGTATCAGCTGACGCGGGTTTGTTAATATCCGGGCCGGATGTAGATGATGTCATAGCACTGTAGGGGTTAAGTTTCTAAAGTCCTAATGCTCAGCCAAGCATTCACTTAGTTATGACAACTAAGTTTAAATATTAAGTTATGTATGTGTATTTTGTAAGTTTCGTATAATTTAATAATTATGTAATAAATACTTCTAATGATTATGATACCCTCCTAGCCGAATTTTGGCCAGTTTCAACGAAGACTAGCCAGGTGCGCAGGACATATTATAGTGCACAAGTGTATGCGCATACACAGGAGCACTCTCTATTCCCTCACTCTCATTATCCGATGGGATGGCAGACCGACACGACCGGGGAGAGGTCAAGCGCAGGACCAACGGCTTAACGTGCTTTTCGATGCACGGGGGTGTAACATCGCCTACTTCCTGACACCGGGCTGCTACTGTGAATTTTTCTTACTAGAAAAAACCCCAATAACAATTATTTGCCCGACCCGGGATTTGAACCCAGGATCTCATTATCAGAGGTTGAACAAGCTGACTGCTAGACCAACGAGGCAGTCATCATATATATATATAATGAACCTTTCACGGTAATTGTTGATCCAGTACGATTTCTTAAGAAATGTTGATCCACCTATTTCAAGTGTACATTCGACTCTAAACCTAGTAAACAGATATACTTTGATCCACATTTGAAGAGCACATGGCAACGATAGATCTTTATTAACTGGTTATCGAGATACTCGCATTCAAAATATCCCAAAATATCAAAATTTTGTTGATCCACTAACGGTCACAAATTTTACACTAAAACGTCTTTTTCACATCCGTTACATATTTAACTACGCGTAACATTAGCTTAGACAATGTTGATCCGCAGACTATGGAGCCACAAATGACTACTTCGTCTGTTTTCAAAGCGGCAACGCCGCAACGCCGCGACTGTGAAACTGACAAATTACATGTTTAAGTAGTTCCGACCACTTTTGAGTAGAACATGTAGGTACCTATAGTTATTGGTTATGAGAGCGGACGTGAGGTGAATGAACCGTATGAAATGAACTTCGGCTGAATTAAGACATATTTGCTAATAATTCGGCTAAAATAAATTACATACGATCTTCACTGATCATACCCCAACTTAAGGTAGGTTCATCATCATCATCATCTACAGTACACTGCTGCACATAGGCCACCCCTAGTGAGCGCCATAGCGCCTGTCTTCAGCTTGCCGCATCCAGCATCTACTTGCAGTCTTTCGCAGATCGACATCCCACCTGGCTGGAGAGCATCCTACACTACGTTTGCCGAGTCACAGTCTCCACTCAAGGACACGTTTACCCCAGTGGTTGTCGGTTCTTCGCGAGATATGGTAGTTACCTTTGGTTCTCCCTCAGATGTTTTCGTTACGAATCCTATCCTTCAGAAAGACTCCGAGCATAGATCTTTCCATAGCTCGCTGAGCGGCTTTGAACTGGTGGACCAGCCCTACCGTGAGTATCCACGGCTCAGCTCCGTAGGTCATGACGGTTATAGGAGGCACTGATTGAAAGCTTTATCATTCAAACATTGCGGTATGGATGACGAGAAGTTTCGTAGTTTTCCATACACTGCCCACCCTAGCTGGATCATCTCCTTGGCCTCCTTCTCAAAACTATTTTTACATGACTGGAGGCCTGAATTTCCCCTGATTGCAGAATTTGCCCAAGATAAGTACACTCAGAAAAAATTTCGATAAGGTGATGGTCTGTAGTTATTCAGGAGAGTTTTCTTAGTCTGTTCTTTAAGATGGGTATCTCTCCCTTCTTAAACAAGATCCGCCTCGAGGTGGTTCGAGAAAAGGGTTCCTGGTGGAGGTTGTGTACTCCACACGGTCCACTACTGTGGGCCCTGATAGGTGTAACGTAGATATTTAGGCGAAAACAAAATGAAATTAAATAATTTATTTAATACATAACAATTACAAAAGCTATAAAGAAATAAAACGATACGTGCGAGTCGAACTCGCGCACTAAGGGTTCCGTTTAATTGTAAGACCTTGTTTCTTGCCAAATATCATGATTCTAGGTCAACATGAAGCAGGTACCTACCCTGTATTTTTTGGCCGAGGGAGAGAATCAAAAATTATAATTTTTTAAATAATAAACTAAAAACTTACGGTTTTCAGATTTTTCTCGTTATTTGTGCTATATGCACCTTGCATCTTACCAAATATTATGATTCTAGATAAGCAGGAAGTACCCTATAGGTTTTGGTCTATAGCTAGAATCAAGTTTTTTTTGTGAATTAATTACAAATTTCCTTTTTTCGGATTTTTTCCTTTATTTGGGCTACATCTTGCCAAATTTCATAATTCTAGGTCTACGGGAAGTACACTATAGGTTTTGGTCCAAGGCGAGCATTAAAAGTAATTTTTTAAAGTGAATAAATTAAGAATTTATGGTTTTCGGATTTTTTTCATTACTTGTGCTATAAGACCGTGCTCCTCACCAAATTTCATGATTCCAGGTCTACGGGAAGTGGGTACTTCCCGCAGGTATAGGTTTTGTGTGCTTGTGATTCCCTTGGAAATCTCAAAATATTCGGACATAAACGGCTGCAACTTTTGAATGCATTGACTTAGGAGTTTTATTTATATCACGGCTTCAAGAAGTTACGCATTTGAGTATTTGACGAAAATTTCAACTCGATACGTCCACGCGTTCCTGAGAAAAGAGGGTTGACAGACGGACAGACCGACAGACAGACAGACCGACAGACAGACAGACAGATGGACAACAAAGTGATCCTATAGACTTGTTTAGTTTTTAGAGTTCCGTACCTCAAAAGGTAAAAATGAACCCCTATAGCCTATAGGGGTTCATTTTTACCTTTTGAGGTACGGAACCCTAAAAACTAAACAAGGTACGAAATACCAAGAAATAAATCCCAAAAAAAAACTGTTTATTTGGTTATAGGTTTCAGTTAGTAACACAAACAAACAAGATTCGACAAGTGCAAGCGTAATTTGAGCGCAGAGGGTTTTGAACGTTTATTAATTATACAAATATGTGGGTACTTAAGGGTCCGGCGACGGATGAATTTTCTATACAAACGTAATACCAAAATGATTTGTAATTTGAGCATATTTTCACCATGGTCTGGTATTATTTGTATTAAAATAGTATTTATCTAGGTTCCTGCCACAATTTCTTTTCAAAATACCTTTCAGAAATGAAATTACACCGAATCGCATTTTTACATTAAAAAAATGAATGTTTCCTTAGTATTTGTGTTGAAAGGTATTTTGAAAAAAGCTTGTGGCAGGAACCTAAATAAATCCTATTCTAATACAAATAATAGCAAACCATGGTGAAAATATTCTCAAATAACAAATCATTTTGGTACTACGTTTGTATGGGAAATTCATCGGTCGCCGGACCCTTAAGGTACCGGTTCTACCTAAAAGTAGTAGCTACCGACCGACCTACATTTAATATGGATCGCTGTGCATACTTCGGAGATTAGGGGGCTATGTTCAATTTATCGTCTTTTATCAAAATATTAAAAAAAAATGTTACCTATACAAATTTCCAGAACGGTTCAAAAATGTACAAACCGATACCTTTCATTTGATACCCACTCGGTGAGGTAATCCCACTTTAAAAAATTATTCCCCCCATTACCTATTTTAAGAAGTATAAAACCTGCAGAAATTTTAATACTCTACAAAACGATACCTACCTTTAAAATTTCATTCTATTTTTTTTTTATTTTCGTTTATTTTTCTTTATATCTGTTAAGGTGCACAAATGTAATATTATTTTAAATTTCAAGTTAATAGCTGCGGTAGTTGCTGATGTATTAAAGGGAGAAAAGGATAGACAAAACGAGACCATGATGGTTTCGAAACCGATCTCGAAACCCTAAAATAACAAAATAGTTACATAATCATCGCTAAAAAGTATTGACGGATCAACATTTGACCGTAGAAAATTGTACGCAACGGATTTTGAATAATTAAATAATGACTAGGGAACGCGATGTCACAATAAATAATAAATGTCATGGAACATGGCGTTACCTAGTCAGTACGATTCTACACGAGTCGACCCCTCCCCCAGACGGAGCGGCAACGTCGCAGCCATTTTCGACCAGTGCTGCGTTCTGATTGGTTCATTTGAATCGGATCAACTTGTGCAAAATGGATTTGTATATTGGATCAACAAATGGTATCATAATGCCTAAGGCTACGGGAGGTCAAATGTTGATCTGGTCGGAGCCACACTTGTTCCTGGAAATGCATATTAGATCAACAAAAGAGGCTTGGATCAACATGTGTTTTTGGATCAACAAAGTACTCGCCGTGAGTCGCGCCTGATCAACATTTACCGTAATGGTATCTCTATATATAAATACTATTATTAATATTAAAAAGGTAGGCGCCAGGCGCAGTCGCCTACCGCCTGCGCCTGGCGCAGGACAAAAGCCAGTGGCGATCTTTTGTGTCGAAGGTCAAGACCCACTTCGGTGTTGATGCCCCAGGATAGCGAGTATGTGTGTATAAAAGTACCTTTTTTAATAAAACATTAGTTGGGTATTTCATTTATTTTGCTAAGCGTAAGTTTACATTCTGCTTAGCCCAATAAAATAAAAACGGTTTACTTTCCAAATAAATACCCAAAACTCCCAAATAGCAATAATGATGCATCTACTAATACGCTCCCACAAAATCCCAAAGCAAATAAATACACGGAATAAATTACCCGTTCCCAATAAAATAACATCCTTGCAACGTTCCAAGACCGAGATACATCAACGCAGACGAATATACTCTGTATTTTATGTACGTAAGTGTCAAAATAGTTTGAAGGTTACGCCACGCGTCGATCATAAAAGCGTTCGGATATTTTTCACTGTTAATCGAGCGAAGGTAAACATTTTTGCGGGAAATATCGAAGCATTGTCGATGGGAACAAAAATGTCGAATGAATACATTAATCATGCATTGGGTAGAGTGGGTAAATGGGTGGAATGCGAGTGGGTATGGGTACACAATAAGGTTAATGGAGTGCGTTCTATCCGTGGGTTTATAAAAGAGAACAATGGTGGAGCGCATTGTTTCAGTCCATCGTGGACTATGGGATGGATAAATGGGTTGTAGATGTCGTAACGTACTTCGTACTTCGTGCTTCGTCCCGTCCACGCATTTATTTTCTTTGGGAATGAAAGAATGCCATAATATTTCATAGCTTCTTTTTGACCGTTGAAATTTTTTTCTGATAGTACGCGAATATCCCTCAAAGATCGAGCCCCCTCCGAGGTCACGCGCGCGCTTTTTTTTCTGTCATCCTTCTAGATAGACCATGGTGTCAATTCAGATGTGGCAAAAACTAAACTAAACTAAACTAATTTATCTGGACTAAAAATGTCACCATCCCTTTCATAAACATCAAAATAATAAGGATTGCATCATTTTTAGTCCTGTCATATTAGTTTAGTCTAACTTTGGCGACATATCAATAGACACCCATGGACAAGTATTTTAGAATAATTCAATGTTATTGAGAAATGAGTCTAATTTTTATATTAATATGATTTTAAATGCCCTTTGTCCGCGGTCCAATTGGAGCTTGAAGGCAGGAAGAACATGGAGGACCAATGAGATCACTTGATCCTTTAAGGGTTAAGAATGCGAATTTATCGGCTTGAAAAATATTAGGACTCACAACAGCTTCGATATTTATCGAGCTGGCCGATTAGGAAATAGTATTCTCTCATACAGTTCAAAGAAAATAAATTCGTGGAAGGAGTGTGGCTGCTGCGGTTTGGCATAAGATACCTGGAGGAAAGTAGTATCTCTCAAGAATTAGTTTGATACCGATTGGTGAAAGAATTCTCAAAATCAAAGAGATCACTAAAACTACTAGATGGATCGACCTGAAATTTTTCAGCTGTGTGGTGCCGGCTTAGAATTTGTACCACCCCAATTCTTCCCGCGGGTATAAGAGGCGACTAAGGGATATCCACCGGGGGTGGGCAGCAGCGCCAATGCAGAACAATTCTACCACCGAACTGCGATCCCCAACCCGCATGCCCAGCGTGGGGATTACGGGCATTACCCCCATGGGATAAAAGCCAATAAGGCGCTTATTAAGGGGAGGCCTGCGTCCAGCAGTGGACAAATATAGGCTGTTTAGGTGAGGTGAGGGATCTAAAAATTTTACACACCTAAAGTTCTGGATCTGAAATAACATTTAGGCTACTTTTTGTTTCGAAAAAATTATGCGAAGCCGCGGACTGGAGAAAATATATCCCACTTCTGACTATTAAAAACCACTCACTTTATTAATTTTCAGGGAAATTAATAAAGTGAGTGGTTTTTAATAGTCAATTTGAATCTCTTTTGAGGCATCCTTGGACGAGGCGTCTCAATATTCTCCTTAAAAATAATAACCTATTTACGTCAGGCTTGTTATAAATAACAATTATAATCAGCATAAAATCATTTATTTATATAACTCCGCAAACAGGGTAACAAAAATACAGACTCAACAAAACTCAAGCAAACAAGCTTTATTTTCACATCAACAACAAATCTCAACGACTGAAATAACCGTTAACGAGCCAAGTTTACATCTTAACCAGCCCTTTGTAAACAGAACTGGGAATAAACCGAAATGTTTCATTTTCAATTGGTTAATAGAGGGTAGTTTGGTGAAGTTGGTCCCGGTGCTGTTTGGAAATTTGGAACATTCAAATAATTTTTGACGACCAAGTTTCTTTACTTTATTAGTACAAAATAATATAAATATACTGGATGGTTTTTTGAAAATGGCGGTGATGGCCAAGTCCGAAACCACGAGAGTTAGACAAAAGTCGTGAAAGGAGTCATGCCCTCGATTTATTAGAAAACAATAACTGCATATTATTATTATTTTTTTTTTTTTACTTTTGAAGGAAATCGAGATAAGTATTAAAAGTAATTTGTAAAATATTGCGTTTTCCTTATATTTTCAGTAAAACATTTCTTTGCAAAGATTGATCCTTATCAGCAACAAACATCTAATAAATAATTTTTCCTATCCCAACTCTCATGATCTTTATCATGTACATATATTCTCATCTTCTCGTAGTAGGTTTTTATCTAAGGTAGGTACAAATGTTTCCCAAACAAAACAAGATCCGTCAAGTGCGAGTGTAACTCGCGCGCCGAGGGTTTTGAACGTTTGTCAACAAATATGTACCAGAAGTACCGGTTAGAGACTTCGCAATTTAACGAATACCTAAGAATAGTAGGTACCAACCTACATTTCAGATGGATGCTTCGGTCTCTCTGCATGCTTCGGTTAAATGGGTGGTTCGGTTAAGGTGGGTAATGGTAAATTTTTCGACTTTTTTCGAAATATTTCAAAAAGTATGAAAGCTACAGAAATTTGAAAAACTGTTTTGAAACGTACGAACTGATACCTTTCATTTGATACCCCACTCGGTGGGGTAGCCCCCCCTTTTGAAAATTATTCCCCCCCTTTTTGATCATTTTTCAAAAAGTGTTATTTTTTAAATTTCTCTATATTTTTCCTGTAAAATATAGATCCATGTCTATAAACGCTCCATACATTTTACATGGATCGCTCTGCAATCTTCGGAGATAGGGGGGGAATGGTTATTTTTTCGACTTTTTTCGAAATATTTTAATAAGTATGAAACCTACTAAAATTTCAAAAAATATTTTGAAATGTGCAAAATGATACCTTTCATTTGATACCCCATGTGACTCTGTAGGTATCTTTTAAAATTTCGGCATCACAATTTGTATGGAAAATATTCATTTTCATTTTTCATTTATTTTCATTTAATTTCATTTATTTTTCTCTAAATCTGTACAGGCGCACGAAATGTATTATTATTTTAAATTTCAAGTTGATAGCTGCAGTAGTTTTTGAGTTATTAAGGAGGGAAAAAATTACAGACAAAGCGAGACCATAAGGGTTTTGAAACCGATCTTCGATCTTCAAAACCCTAAAAAAGTAACAAAAAAACGAAATATGGCAAATTCTAACACTGGCAAGCCCAAAAAAGACAACATTATTGTTTACTAGCTGCGCCCTGCGGCTTTGCCCGCGTTGATTTATGTTTCCAGCTTTCTTAATTTTTTTCTTTCTTATGAATCTTCTCCTGTCAATAACAAACACAACAAAAATATAATTAGCGAAATTGGTCCAGTTGTCCACGCGTGATGCGGTGACCAAGGGAAATATGGATTCAATTTTATTTAGGTATATAGATTTCAACAGAGTCAGTCAGAGATAAGACTGAGTTCCAACGAGATCCATAGTTGTGACAGCAACCGACGCATGCAGGATGGCATGCCAGCCATTTGTATTGTATTTGTATTTTCTTTATTAATCAAAAACTTAATATATTCTTATTTCTACGACACTTTAAACCATGTAAGGTTTGTGTAGTGTAGACAGTTACAGCGTGTTGCCACACATTTGACAAGAAGTTATACATTATATAGACATTTTCATAAATATAGACACTAAGTCTACCTAACATTATCAGACATTAACACAAATATTACCTGCAACTATTAGCCGAAGCACCAATACACAGTTTAAGTACCAAGCACACTACAAACACAGTAGGTTTAGGTTTTTGCATGATGGCTGAATGCATGATGACCTTAAAACAGTTGCAAAAAAATTACTCTAGTTGACCTCTGTGGCGCAGCGGGCGAAGGTCCGCCTGCGACGCAGGAGGTTGCGGGTTCGATTCCCGACTCGGGACAAATGTTTGTACGATCTGCAGACATTTGTCCAGGGCGTTCTGGATGTTTTCTATGTAGGTATAAATAAAAATATCTATCTATGTAGTATATTGTATTAAGTATATCAGTTATCTGACTGGCCGACCCGGCTTTTTATTGTAGGTGTCTCCAAGGCGACTCTACATTATTTTGAATTTTAAATTAAATGTTCTGTACCAAAATCTAAATTACCCTCACCAACCATTTTCACTAATAAATATGTAGGTAGTTCATCTCTAGGTGACCCGAAATAAATTGAAATCACTGATATTGACTAAGATTGATATTAAGATTATATTTACCCACTTACAAAAAAACATGCTTATAAAAAACTACTAACAGACTGGCTACTGACCCTTAAATACCGGACACAGAAAACCACATGGAGATAGTTTCGTGATAGTGTACACAAATAACCCCACCTCCACACACAACACACGTGAAAATTAAGAGCAGCATTTGCAACATTAATTAGATTTTCGTTTTTATAATTTATAAGATACTTGAGTATGTTTTATTGAATCTACTTCCTACTAATAATATAAAGCCGAAAGTTTGTAAAATGTAAAAATTTTGTTACCTAGGATCTCCAAAACTACTAAACAGATCAAGATGAAATTTGGCGTATATTAAGAACAAAACCTAACTTAGATAATACAATAAATAAATAATAATGTAATACTTATTATACCGAAAATACGAAGGTGCGCCGAGGCGTATCTCTATACTTAAAGGGGATTTCCAAAGCAATTTAAATATTTGTATAGATTAAGTTAAAGAAATAAACTATTTTATTTTATTATTATTGACTATGACATAAACCAACTAATTAATCCCTTAAAACATAATGGTGCCTATACACAAATCTCTCTAATCCAAAACGGAAACTAAGACAAGCCACAAAAGCCAATTCCGATGGAGGATCTCTAGGCCCGCGTGCCTTATCGTCCATCGGCGATTATCCTAGCCTTCAAGTTTGACGGTAACCATTACCGCCGATACAATTGACGATCTCCTATGGCTGACACGAACAGGAATGTGTAGAGTGGTTAATAATTTTACAAATTAATCTGATCTACATAACTGATGTCCCTTCGGATTTTGAGAGTGAGGGAATAGAGAGTGCACCTGTGTTTGCGCACACACTTGTGCATTTTATTATTTCCTGTGAACATGGTTTGTCCCCGTTGAGACTGGCCGCCGTGTTTGCATGATATTTATATTCCATGGCGCTCATAAGGGGATGCCTATTGCCTAGGTCCAGCAGTGGACTAATAAGTAGGCATCGGCTAACGACGACGATGATGATATTCATTGAGAGATCGATCTTCCCTTATGCTGCTACCAATAGCTAAATCCCACTCACGATCCCGCTCTATAAAATGCATCTTTCAATCCCCAATTATAAAATTTGCCGCATGAAACATAATTTCCACCAAAAAAAACTATTTATACGTTTTACGAAAAAAATTCTTAAAAAAATACCTACATTACCTACTCCACAACTATCTATCCCGAACTTTCAACCAAAGGGATCATCGTAGCTAATCTCGGGGGAGTATAGGCGCTTACGCAAATGTCATTCACGCGACCCTCCATCGCCTCTACTAACCACTTTACACTGACCTTCCCCGCCCCTTTATCCTATAACGCTCGAAGGTAAAAGGGGGCACTGAAATAGAAAACCACGGGTCTTTATGTCCGAGTCCGTTGAACAAGGTGATACGGCGAGCGAAACTGAATTTGGGTGTGATTGCATTGCGTTCCATTTTCGAATCCTTTGTGATTTTTTCTTTTATCGTTAGTTCGAGCATCAAAACCAAAATAGAAAAGGTTGGATAAGCTTGTAAAAAGTTTTTAGTGCTGTAAAAGATTGAAACTGAAAAAAGGTTTTATACCAGCAAATAGCCACAAACTTATGGAAGTAGTAAAACCTCCTTATTTCAATCTTGTTGAGAAATTACTCAACGACAAGGATAACCTTTTATTTCCACTCGTACATTCAGCAGCTGACCGGCACCTCCACATTTAACTGCAAATCCCATTCCACGCCCATAACTCATTATGAAACGAGTTAAATATTATTATTTATTGCCAGAACATCCGTGTCATATTTTACAAGTGGAAAATGGATTTGAAATGGAAACATTGAGATGGAGTTCTATTTTTGAAAATGATTTATTTTTTGTGCTTACCTATATTGTGACTTGTGTGAAAAACTAATGTTCAGAGATTTTTCTCAACATAATTTAAGGTTCAAAGTCCTGGTCGAAACGACGCGTGACCCGACAGCTTATGAGTATCTGGCATCTGGTATTGATATGGATCAGTTGATCAATTGTTTCAATTGTAAATACTAATTCCAATTTATTTCTATCTTATTTGATACTAGCTGTACCCGCGACTTCGTTCGCGATTGCCTCACCTGCCGACTAATTAAGTTCACATTTAACCATAGTCTCTCATATTATGAAACGCCGCCGTGCAAAAAATCGTGTAGTGTCTACGGGGGATAGCATGTTGTCATCTTCAATCCCATTCTTTATCCACACGACTTTTAGCTACGACTCGGCCAGCGTCAGTGTTAAGAAGTATCATACTCGTTTCACTTCTTACTGATGGTTCCGTTCAGCTGGGGCCCTATTCTGCTATACTAATCGCTTCACTATGACAGGGGTATCGACACAGAATGACACGTTTGGGTATTCCACCTCAGATGAAAGAAATTATGATGAATGCAGATGGAGAGACGTGCGTCAAGTTTGAAACTATTAATTTATCTCGCACGCACTATCTGGAGTTTTATAAATCTAAGGATTCTACGTGATGATTCTGCGACGATTCCATTGTCATACTGAAGCAATTGTATTGCAGAATTGGGCTCCTGATCCATTTGACTGGACCACCGTAATTTTTCGTTAGTAGGTAGGTACAGTTGGCTGTGTACCACAGTAAAAAATATTTTTCTGTGGTCTAGTTAGTTTAATTGGACCACTTACTGCAACCAAACTTCGGTAGTACAGTTAACTGGACCAGCTAAACCACCATATATCATGTAAGGTAGGAACCTAACTTATTTTTCCAAGACGCCTTAGTAGGTAGGAACCTAACTAATGGGTGCGTCTTGGAAAAATACATAGATAGGAACTTACCTACCCTCTATCTACTAATTTTTTTTCTTCTAACTCCAGATTATTTTATCAATCTACTGATTTTCTACTCGACTTTCTACTGATTTAGTTAAATTCGATCTTGCAACACTGTTTCTAACAAAAAGAATGCATGAAATCGGACGACGCGTAGACCCGTCGTGATGCGCGGTTAAAGAATTCTACTTTTTCCTCTCTCCCAGGGGAACCTTACTGAATTCCAGGATAAAATGTATTCTATGTCCTTCCTTGTAGTATGAACTCAAAACGTGCCAAGTTTAATTCCAACTCTCAACCTATGTATGTAGTTTCGGCGTGATGCGCGGTGAAGGAATTTGACTTTCATCCCCTCTGCCAGGGGAACCTTACTGAATTCCGGGATAAAATGTATCTTTCCTCATAGTATGAACTAAAATCATGCCGAGTTGCATTCGATTTCATTAAGTAGTTCCGTCGTGATGCGCGGTTAAAGAATTTTACTTTCATCCTCTCTCCCAGGGGAACCTTACTGAATTCCAGGATAAAATGTATCCCATGTCCTTCCTTGAACTCAAATAGTACCAATTCAGTCCAACTCATTCAGTTGTTCCATCGTGATGCGCAGTTAAAGAATTTTACTTTAATCCTCTCTCCCAGGGGAACATGACTGAATTCCGGGATGAAATGTATCCCATGTCCTTCCTCGTAGTATGAAATCAAATCGTGCAAGGTTTCATTCCAACTCATTCAGCACTTTCGGCGTCATGCGCGGTGAAGAAATTTTACTTTCATCCCCTCTCCCAGGGAAACCTGACTGAATTCCGGGATAAAAAGTATCCTATGTCCTTCCTCGTAGTATGACCTAAAATCGTGCCGAGTTTCATTTCAATACCTTCAGTAGTTTCGACGTGATGCGCGTTTAAGAAACAGACAGACAGACAGACAGACATGAATGAAAAAAATTACAGTTTTGGCTTCAGTATCGATAATAGAGTGCCCTCCAGAAAAAAAATTCAAAATATCTTCAATGTACAGAATTGGACCTGTTACAGTTTTATTATAAGTATAGATTTTTTTTCAATAATGTACAGGTATACCAACTATAATTTTGAGTTAACTATGCACATTCCTTTGAAACGACTGAAGTCATTCATCATTGAAGCCTACAATAACAAAGACAAATAGTCCCTAATTCTGTTCAGTTCGAATAGCTCCAGTTAATCCAACATGGAGAATTACTTGAAACTCGCAAATTCCACCGGCTGCCCATTAAGGGCGAATTAATCAAAGGGAAAGATACCCCAAATCCAAGACACCCTTGGATTGTATTGTCAAACCAACACATGGTCGTTAGTGGAATTACTATTGTAACTGGTCCCCGGTCCTTACGATTGGATGGACAGGGTGAAATAACTTTGGAAAGTTCACTTAGTTTGAGCGGAATAGGACACTTTCTTACACCAAGCAAGCCCGAATACTTTGAACATTGTTATGTAGAGAAAGTATGCCTTATTTTAGAAACATTTTCCGAGAATTATGTTCAATACTATTTTCGTTCGACAAAGTTTCAGATAAAAACCTCTGTAACTTTCTCACTTTCTCAATAAAATAAAACACCTACACCTCTAGCTAGCTACATTTACGAATTATCTGTAGTTTTTTCGGTATCAAATACTCTTTGATATCCAAACGCTCAAAATTCTTTTTTTAAAAACCTAATAATTTTTTCAGCCAGTGTTCAACGATCCATTTTGAAACCAGAACATACCTAACTGTGCTGTGGCTATGCTCTATTCAGAGGTATACACATGTGCGAAACATTTAGTAAGGTCTCCTAACGGACTCCTATCACGTAATTAAGCACCCGATGCTCGGCCAAGCATGTGGACACTAGAACTACCCGCAAATTAAAATAACAAACACCACACTTACTTTGAACTTTAGCGCTTTCATCGTAAAGTCGAATTTGTATTAGCATTTTGGAAGTTTAAGGTACAGTGGGCAATTGGGGTAATGCGTTGGTATAAATTACTACTTTTCCTTCGAGTGCGGATGAGGGCAGTTAGTAGTTAGTGTCCACTTTACGAGGGATTGTGAAAGGTTTTATAACTTCCCCCGTGGAACCCTAATTTGAATAGTTTACACTGTAGGGATTCCTTAAGTACACAGCAGCTTGAATAGGTACTTAAGTAAACTTAAAATTGATTTTACCTTTGTCATTTGAGCTTTTTGGTAACGTATATTTTTGTTTATTTTATTTTTTTCTATTTTCAGGCGTTACTTTGTTTAAATCCCTTGCATAATATTAGGAAAAAACAAAATTTTGTAACAATTCCGCGCAAAACCGCGCGATTATTTATTAATTACATATTTTAAAATTATTAATTTCTCTAATATTATTTCATTTCTCTATTTTTATTTTTATTTGTGTTTTTTTAATAGTAATAGTTTGAATAGTAAGATTTATCAAACAAACATTACCTACCTGCTTAAGTATTCTAACCAGTCTTGATGTAAACGAGATATCTAATACTTTGATTGAATATAAACCGTGAGCAGAATAACAATAAAATAATTTGTATTTGACTGAACGACTAATATTTTTTCTATACAGAAATCTCATACCACACCATTCGAAAATATCTTCGGATGCGACTCGTGTAATTATGGTCAAACTTCACTTATGGTAAGTTCATTTAACCTTCAATGATTTACACTACACTACACGTGTCGTATTAATAGCATGAAAGCATTCATATTGGATTTAAATTCGAATTGAAAATATATTTTTTAATAGATACAAACACCAAAAATTTATTCCACTCGGATATTGTTAAAATGAATCCGAGACCATTCAATATTTCCACTGTTTCGTGATATTGTTGGTTCTTTCTTCGAATTTGCTCACGTGTCGAAGAGTCCTAAAGGCTAAAGGAAATAAAGCACTTCGAATTTTGTTTTTTTTTTAATCATAATTTAATAGATATCGTCAACTAGTTCTGGTGCATCCTTTATTCTATTGATTTACAGAAATCGTCGACTGTTTCTGTTTATCATAATATACCCATCCTTCGATATCGACGCACGAAAGTGTCCGAAGCTTCAAGTTGGAAAAGCAGTAGACCTCCCGGAGAGCTTTGCATGAAACAACCATTCTAAAGGCTATCTAACCTACAGACAACTTTGTCACAAGTTTACATATAAATAGCGTATTTTATCCTCCAAAGCCATTTGACATGACGATGAGCCACACAGAAACCCTTCCAGTATGAAATGTAAATGCGTACAGGCTTATTTGACTAACAAACAGAATCTATAAAGGCTGATCATCCTGAGGCTGCATTATGCATGAGACGTTTCCGTTCGATTGACGCATGTTTGACGTCTGCCCACGTGTGATGAACTTTAGTTGCAAGCACGAATAAGCAAATACCTCGTAACCCGGTCCATTTCAAAATATCAGCTACAGGGAGTCATCAAACGCCACCCAGCTTTCCTGTCCCATTAAAAAATCAAGCGTGGCATCTATCATTATGGCATGATAATCCCCACGTAGAAGCCTAGGTCCAGCAGACTGTTATAGGCTGGTGTTATTGGCCCTACTGTTACGTATCGCTCTCGCAGTCACACTAATCATATCATACATATCATATACTTATATATATATACTATAATACTAAATATAATAATAAATGCAAAAGTTTGGATAGATGTATGGATGGATGGATGTTTGTTACCTCTTCACGCCGAAACTACTGAACGGATCGGGCTGAAATTTTGCATACAGGTGATTCTAATCCTGGAATCAAACATAGGCTTAGGTACTTTTTATTATCAGTTCCCATGGGATAGAAATCACCTTTAAACGTTTCCATAGACACAACGCGTGCGAAGCCGCGGGCATAAACTAGTAAACTTAAACTAGTCAATTCACACTATAATATTATAAATGCGAAAGTTTAGATGGATGGATGGATGTTTGTTACCTCTTCACGCCAAAACTACTGAACGGATCGGGCTGAAATTTTGCTCACAGGTAATTCTAATCAGGTAATTCCAATCCTAGAATCAAACATAAGCTTTCTTTTCATCCCATAAATCAGTTCCCATGGGATAAAATCACCTTTAAACGTTTCCATTGAAACAACGCGTGCGAAGTCGCGGGCATTAACTAGTAGTTAATAAGATCTTTCATCAATTAAATTAGTTAATGTAAAGAAGGTCGCTAAGACTAATAACTCATAATTTCTAGAAAATTTTATTATATATTATGTAAATACACTGAATGTTTTGATGATAATACTTAGTAATGTGTCAGTAAATAATTTATTATTAACTTAAGCACCTATCAAATCAAGTTGCTACACCCTGTCCGGGTACATAATTATAAGATCTACCAACTAGTTGAGCTACCTGTACATTGTTGTTTGCAACAGTCAGATATTTTTTTTCAATTGTAAATATTAGTTCTAATTTATTTATAATTATTTTTGCTTGTAATTTTCTTTGTGACTAAAAAATTAAGAGTGTTATAATATAAAATATTCATGGTGCAACCTATGGATGCAATAAATGAAATATGAATATGCTTTCTCTATGAAAAAGTTTTGACATCTCATGAAAAACCAAGGTTGTGGTGTGGACAAGGTCTAGGTAGTTCAAAAAGCATAAAATACTTATCCAAGCTGCAAGTAGAGCTTCATAGCTCAGCAGAATGTTAGATGTAATGTGATGCAGGAATCACCTTGTAAGCATGCATGTTGACTTAGTCCAAATCAAACTTAGTTTTTTTTACAATCAAATATATGAAATAAATTAAAACTACTATTTATATTTGAAACAATTGAGCTAACTGCAGACTTTTGCAAACAATTTCCAGGTAGCTCAACTGATCCATATCAATACCAGTCGGAAGCGTCCCCAAGAAGCTGGCTGCATTGCCCCGCTGCTCTATGGCAATGTTGATTGCGCTGCGCCAGTTGAGCTACCTGTAGATTTTTTACAACTGTCTGCAGATAACTCAATTGTTTTAATTGTTAATACTAGTTCTAATTTATTTCTATTATTTTACTGTATTTTTTTGTGAATAATGTTTGTTTCACTATAATAATATTATTAACTTTCTCAGTTTGTCGCTTTCATTAATTCAGTATTGAACTCCAACATTTGAACCCTTAACACCTTGATAAGGGTTAATGGTGTTCTTCAAATAATTTCAAGACAAACTAGGTTCGTAGTAAACCCGCTTACATTCATTATCAACTTAGTTAGGTATATATTGTAAGGAACCTCATTTCTCAAAACTTCATTTCTCAACCCCAGAAACTTTATTGACACTAAACAAACAAATAACCTATCCATCCTCTACCCGAAGCAATCATACAAATTGGTTCCTAATCGCCTCATTCGCTCCGAAAACACTATAATAGGCCCCAAGGCAGTGTTTTAGGACCTACTTTGTTTTTAATTTACATCAATGACCTTTGCAATTTAAAATTAGACCATGGCAAAATCATATCATATGCTGATGACACTGCCCTCCTGTTTTCCGCTGCCTCTGAAGAAGAACTGTATAAGTTTGCACAGTGTGGATTCAATATTGTAAATAAATGGCTTGAGCATAACTTGCTAACTCTAAATGCAGATAAGACAAAGTATATTAGGTTTTCAATGCGCAAACGGCCGTCAACCGAGATTATCCCCAAACTGTATGCGCATTATTGCGTAAATGCTGATAAAGTATGTATATGCCCTACAATAAATTACACAAATAAAATAAAATACCTTGGCATTATATTGGATGAATCACTCTCATTCAAACCTCATTTAGAAGCCTTAGCAAGTAGAGTCCGCAAGTTAATTTTTATCTTTAAAAATCTCCGCCATATTGCAGATCGAAAACTTATTATACAAGTTTACCGGGCCCTATGCGAATCCATTTTGACCTACTGCATTACATCATGGGGTGGAGTGGGTAAAACATTATTACTAACTGTCGAAAGAGCACAAAGAGCGATACTCAAAGTATCAACTTTCCGTCCTTTTATTTTTCCTACAAACCTCCTCTTTAAATCATGTGGAGTATTATCAGTTCGACAGTTATTCATAATGAACATTGTACTTAAACAACACGCAGCCCTCCCATATGTCACTGAAAGCGCTAGCAAAAGGACGAAAAATAACGTTTGCCCTAAAGAACTAGATCGAAAACATACTTTTTCAAATAAATTTTACAGTATCCTTGGTCCTTTCCTATATAATAGATTAAATGTGTTAGCCGATATTTATTCCTTAAATTATAATAGTTGTAAGAAAAAACTTAGGGATACACTGCAATGTATGTCATATGATGACACAGAAAATTTATTGACTGTTTCAAAGTAGGCCTAAAAATTGCAAACACCTTTATTTTATATAAACTAGTTTAGTGTAAGTAGGTAGCATAAGTAATTATTTTAAAGTATGCACCATCGCCTTGTATAATTGAAAGTTATATGTACCTATTTGATTACTTAATTTATTTGTTGTTAGCACTCATTTTGCCTGAAAAACAGGTTTTTACCTAGTTCAGGCACACGTATTATTTAATACCATTAGAATTTAAGACGAAACTCTTTGTTATCTCTCTTGTCCTAAGTTATTTTGAATAAATTATTTTATTTTATTTATTTTATTTTATTTTTTTATAATGAGGTGCGACAGACGATGTTGTTCTTAAATATTGGTTATTGATGGGTGTGGGTGTGTGACCAACCAAAACACTTCAGTCGTCTCGTAAAATGAAGTGAGTGACCATAAATTGTCGAGAAACTTACTGCTTGAATCTGTTGGAATGAAATACTTAATAGACAATACATAAAGCAACGGAAATAAATTCAAAGTAGCAGCCTAGACTCAGGAAGTTGGCAGTGTAACACCCCCTTTCCACGGACAGCATGTTAAGCCGTTGTTGGTCCTGTGCCAGACCTCTCCCCGGTCGTGTCAATCTACCGTCCTATCGGATTATAAAAGTGAAGGAATAGAGAAGCATCTGTGTTTACGCTGACACTTGTGCATATATTCTGCGTACATGGCTAGTCTTCGTTGAGATATGCCACATGGCCAATTTTTTTTTTGTCAACCGCCAATATTGGTCCACTGTTGGACGCAGG
This sequence comes from Eupithecia subumbrata, assembly GCA_949316285.1. Taxonomy (NCBI): domain Eukaryota; kingdom Metazoa; phylum Arthropoda; class Insecta; order Lepidoptera; family Geometridae; genus Eupithecia; species Eupithecia subumbrata. The sequence goes on along the minus strand of OX438644.1, from coordinate 23,247,496 downwards.
CCTCCCCCTGATAAGCGTTTTATTGGCTTTTATCTCACGGTGGGAACTGCTCATGGGCAGCGCAGAATCATGGTGAATGGCATAAACTTCAGGAGGCCTATACCCCAGCAGTGGGTAAAATCCCCTTGCCAATGATAGTGATGTACCAAACGACGGTATATTTACGGCAGTGTGCATATAATGGTATTGAATAGATAAGGGTTATGACGGAAACCCGGCCTAATGGTAATTCCATTTGTAAGGGCACAGATGCACGATAAGCTTTATGATACGATGTGTTTTGATTTACTGCTAATGTGGACTGGCTTTAGTGGCACACATCATTAAAGTTGAATAACGGTTAGGTTTTAGTGAAATGTTTAATCCTTTAGAGTTATCTTTAACTTACTAAAAAAAATCAACTTACTTAATCTTGAATACTTTAATTATTTTTCCAGCTCTACAAGCAAAATACAGACTTAAATTTTGGGGAAGTGTGAGAATTATAAATAATCGAAATGAAAGTAATATTAACTGCCACAAAATTTTTAGAACTATGTTTAAACTCGTATCTTGTAAGCTTAAAAAAAGAAAAACCGATTAATAAGGATATTATAAAAAAAATTACAAACAATGAATAGAAAAAAATAAGAACTAGTAGGTATTTACAATTGAACTAACTTCGGACTGCAAACAATCTACAGGTAGCTCAACTGATCCATTTCAATACCAGTCGTCGCGTCCCCAAGACGCCGCTGGCTGCATTGCCCCGCTGTATGGCAATGCTGATGCGCTGCGCCAGATTGCGAGAGCTCTCGTGTCATGTGTCGCTTCGACCAGACGCTCAGAAATTTTTAAAAAGCCCATAATGTAGAATTATGAATCAGAAAATTACTGCAAATCTCTACATTTTGGATTTTTGGAAGTCAAATGGCTAAAATTCTATGTTATTTGGTTAACACAGATTTATTAACCTTTTTTTAGATATTTTAAAGTGTAAACATAGAGCTAACATTGACATATTGTACTCGTTAGACAACCCTCTGGTAACTTCATCAGTTTTTACCGACGGCCCATCGATCAACTCCTCGGGTTACGAGATACCGTGACGATAAGAGTTACACAATTTATGACGGATCCTTATTTTGGGTGATTTATGCATGGGGTCGAATACAAAATATTTATGTTAAACAAACTTCGTAATTTGCCTATGTAAAAATATCTCATAAGATGACTGATATTCGATTGATAAATCCTGTATCATTTTTGTTATAAGTACAAGTGTTGCGTACGATTAGAAGAATGGATGAGTCTTAAAACAAATATTTCCTAGACATAGATATATTTTTGTGCAGTGAGAGTAAATTTTAAAAGATTATCTTACACAAACTATATTGTAGCAGTTTACATTTGCTTTAATCTACTGTATTTTCACTCAAATCTTTTTCTTTTTTATATTTTCTACAAGTCATTTATTTTTCAAATTTAAAATACTATTTAACATCCTAATATTTCAACTTTTGTTCTGTTTGCTTATAAATTTTAACGGAACTTTTAATAAGTACCTCACAGCAATTTGTGAATTGCGTCGTGGGCTGCATTATTATCTAAGATTATCATATTTTGTAAACCTGATCTACATAAATAACTATACATTTTGTAGCCGTTAGCTTTTCCTGAAGAAATAAAATAAAAATAAATTTAAAAAGTGTGAGTCCTACAAGTCATGTCACGACCTACGGAGCTCAGACGTGTACACTTACGGTTGGTCCACCAATTCAAAGTTGCTCAGCGAGAAATGGAAAGAGCTATGCTCGGAGTTTCTCTGAAGGATAGGAATCGTAACGAATACGTCCGACAGAGAACCAAAGTTGTAGACATAGCCCCAAGAATTAGCAAACTGAAGTGGCAGTGGACCGGCCATGTCTTGCGAAGAACCGACAACTGATGAGGTTAACGTGTTCTTGAGTGGAGACTGCGACTAGGCAAACGTAGTGTGGGACGCCTTCGAGCCAGGTGGGATGACGATCTACGAAAGACTGCAGGCAGATACTGGATGCGGCAAGCTGAAGACAGGGCGCTCATTAGAGGAGGCCTATGTCCAGCTGTGGACTAATATATGTTGATGATGAAGATGATGATGTGAGTTTACCAGAGGCTAATCAGGAATAATTTCACGAAGAAACGCTGGTTATTAACTCCGTCATAGTAATGTTTGTAATAGTTCGAATCGGTAAGCTCTATCTACCTCTACATTTTATCCACTTATCTACATGTAGTAATATAAAAAAAAATGTACAACATAAATATTTTGTTACACGCCACCGTCTATTCTTGTTCTTTAACTTCTGGTCCATCCAAGGTTGCCTGGAAGAGATCGCTCATAGCGATAAGGCTGCCCATTGTGCAACGTTATTTGTATTTGTCTTTTCCTGTCCTGTGTTTCTGTTTTATTTGGTGTGCAATAAAGAGTATTGTATTGTATTTGTATTCGACTTCGTGCCTTAAGCACCCTTAACATAAGGATCCGCCAAAATGCCTCCCCAAAATCACTATAAGCTAAAATATGTATTTTCAACTGTGAATGCTTTAGTAGTAATTTGATACTTAGCTCATGAATATTAGGTGCGGTATAAATAGACCACCGATTATGAATAAATTCCGTATAACGAGCCGCCCAATTGATTTACGACTCTGGCTGGCAACGATTACGAATGTAATATAATAATCTATGTGTCTGTCTGCATAAAGGTAGTTATTGAAGATAGGGTTTCCTTTCTATTTATAATGCCAGATGAACATCGATGGCGATCACTAACTGACCACTACCGGGGCTGTATCGAAGTATCGAAATTTCTAATGAAAACTAATATAGGTTTGGATACCTTACACTGTTTTCAAACCTTCCTAAAAACCTACGTTCATTCTAAGAAATTAAAAAGAAGAAACTTAGAAACAATTTTATATGGACTCAAATTCAGTACCCATGTGAGTACGGAGGTAGGTACATAAACCTTCCATTTAAATCAAAAAAGTATCAAAGTGACGTAAAGAAACCACATAAAATACAGTCCATAGTAGATTAGATACCTAACTCCGTTTTTTAAGTCCGTAAATTTTTTAAACCGTCTTTAATAAAAGCAAGCTCTTTTACCATTTGTGACCGGGTACTAAAATAATGTTCATGTTACATCGGTCCCCGGACAATTAAATCATTGTAATTTACAGCGGTGTTAAGTCCTGAAACGACCAAGGCTAAGTGGATAATTGCGGTCTTAACTCAAGCTCTTTCTAGAACTTTGCTTTAAGCTCGAGAGAAGCTTAAGCACTGAATTTATGATAGAGCTTTTAGCTCGTAAGAAGTTATAGCAAAACGACTACTTATCTGAGTAAATAATAATTTTGGTGAGTTTTGGTTTAGGTTTTGAATTTTCTAGGCTCGCTGTCCAAACAAATTGTTTCTTTTTGGTCTACTTTGGTATACTGAAACTGAAAAAAGCTTATTCAATTGATTAAGTGAATCAGTGTGACCTACAAGTACATACGTGTGAAGACTATCTTGTGTCCTGGGATAAATCCATAATCGAAAAATAGATAATTTAGATACATAGATACATACTTTATTACTTTCTGAGCATCTGGTCGAAGCGACGCGTGATCCGATAGCTGGTGAGTATCGGCGCAGCGCATTAACATTGCCATACAGCGGGGCAATGCAGCCAGCAGCGTCTCGGGGACGCTTCCGACTGGTATTGATATGGATCAGTTGTGCTGCCTGTAGATTGTTTGCAGTAGTCTGCAGATAGCATAGTGGTTTCAATTGTAAATACTAGTTCTAATTTGTTTCTATTATTTGATAGTATTTTTCTGTATTTCATAACGTTATTAAACATTCAGTAGGTAGGTAGGTAGTTACCTAATAAATCTTATCCTTTAAAAAGGCAAAGCGATTTCTTCCAGGCGGCCAAGGTAAAAAAAACCCAAGAAAAACGTTCTTAGAAGAAAAGATTGCCTACTGTTACCTAATCAGGCCATATTCAATACTTCCTACTTAGCCCTGATTTAGCCGTAGTCATTCCGCCACGCAGCTAATATTGTCTCAGTCGTACGTCGTAGGTGTGAGTTACGACGTGACAAGGCTGCGCCGGCGCCGTCGCTAACGATATCGCGGCCGGCGGCGCGAATATGCATGCTGGTCTACAGGATGCTCGTTAATAACTGAGGTTTCCATAGTCTTAAAGCAAGAGGGGAGGACTTTTTTATTGTAGATTTGCTTCCGCCCGCGGTTTTGCACGCGCTTTTCCGCGATAAAAAGTACAAAAGTAGTAAAAAAGTCTACCCATCTGCAAAATTTCATTCGGACACGTTAAGCCATTTGAAAACTAATCCATTAATGGATTAGCAAATGGGATCAGAGTGGAATGGAGCTAGGCGTGAAAAGGTAACAGGCATACAGACAAAAAAAAATCAGATTTATAATATAATTTTTATTATTTTTTATCATTATTATTATTGAAAGCTTTTGAGCCAAAAAATAGCTTATTGTCTCCAGTTTTTAATTTAATAACTTATGATTCAATGCGTAAAAAAACATCCAGAAGATTGGTAAAGGCTCTTTTTTTGTGCGGACAGCTGGAAATAATTTTTGAAACATTTAAAAGAATTTTCGAAGCCGGGCACTTATTCTCCATTGAAAGCCTCCAAACACCAGTTGCACCTCGCTATCAACAAAAGCGCAATACAGACCGAATTATGAAAGGTTACTCAGTTATCGATGTATGCTTGAGCCAAGCTTAAAATGCCGTAGAAAAAAAATTACTCAAAGATAAAGATAAAGATGAAGATAAAGATACATTTATATGGCCAATAACAGGTACATGCAGGTTTGACAAGGAATGGTAATAAATAGTCATAACTAGGAAGGTCACTCAAGCATAGACCGATGACTGAGCAGCTTTCATAAAACAGGCCTTAGTCAGTAGGTACAGTAGAAGGGATATTTGTATCATCCTGTATCAAACAATTCCACATTTTATTCGAAACGCACACGCAAATAGTTGATTTATTCGCTCACTCCCGTAAGTTTACATCGACATTGCACGTTGTACGGAATGTATAAATAATGTTGTCTCACGTGTCGGGCAGACGTATTCGTCTGGGAGACGTATGCGTCTGTAGGACGCTCGCGAAGGGTGGTAATGAAATGAGTAATTGGAGATCATGGATGGGTTTATTTTGCCCGTTAATCAATTGTTCAGTGCGCGACAGTTTACACGTATGAAAAACATTCGCGATGTTCCTTTGTTTTATCTTTCAATTGCCACACTAACGCACGAATACTCAAACGCAATTTACGTTTGAGCACGTCACAAGTCGCGATTTTTTGACAGTTTACAATAAATTTCTGTCAAAAATTGGTCACTTGAGACGTGTTTAGAGCGTATACCCGAAGCAAATCAGCGCCATCACCTATTTTGTTAATAGAAAGAATTTTCAAAAATAAAACTTGCAGTTCGTGATACCTACCTTTATTTAAGCTTATTTTTAATGCCTCTGTAAAAGTCAGAGATGCGAAGCTGCTCTTTTTGGTCACGATGGTTTTTTTTATGTATCTATTCTAAATAAATAAATCCTAGTATTACAATCTAGTCTAAGACTATTAAGTAATTAAAATTTTTCCTAAACTGCTAAAATACTTGGATAATAAGAACGTGTCCATTAACACTTTTCTTATTGTCTCTACTTAAGGCGAAGACACTTTGTTCATGTGTTCTTTAATATAGCACTCACTATTTTTCACTTATACATCACTGAACCAACTCAAAAGGTTTTGACTCAAAAGGTAGCCGTATTAATATATCTGTGTTGTCGAGGAGCTGGATAGCCTCGACATTCACGTGGTGGTGGTGAAGTCTCTGTTCGTGAGCTTCGGCAAACTTATTGATTAACACTAACAAGTCACTCTTAACACCTAGTACGGTAGGTACTAGTATAACTTAGAAATGAAGTTCTTATTTTTGGTCAAACTTATCGTAATGGTAGTTACTCGGCTGCGACTCGTTAATGACACTCCCTTACAAACCTCTGTGGTTTTCTCAGTGTCATTATAATAAGCTTTTCAATGTAACATTAGTTTAAGTTGGTAAATAAATAAATAATAAATAAAATGTTCCACTTTAAGGTGACGATGGTGAGCAAAAAGAGCAACTTCGCATCGCAGCCAACACGCATCAAAAATGAGTTTATGGTGGGTATCACAAACTGCAAATTTGATTTTTGAAAATTCCTTCGTTTATAAAAATAATAAGATAAAATAGGTGGTTGCGTGAATTGGGTCGGAATGCGCCTTAAATCTGAGTTTCGTTTGAATATTCGGCGGTTATCACTCTTGGACCGCATTAAGCTTGTCGTACACCTGGAAAGCACCGCTTCCGCACAGCACAAAAATGGGCATTCAAATAGAAGCTTTAGCTCGTTACAATTAGATGCATTTTATATTGACGGCATCAGATGTCACACAGGTGACAGACCACTCGTTTGAAGCTTGTTCTTCGCCAATTGTTGTCCGGTTTTGATGATTTTTTTTAATGATCGCAAGGTAGTCCCATTTAATTCTATTCCCCAGGGAATTCCCTATTTACTCCGTAAAACTTATAAAACAGTATAAATATCTCGTGTAGAAGTCGGTTTTTAGTTTGTGTAAAAATGTCGAATTGTCAATGTAAAATCACTAATGTCACTTGTCATTGTAAAATCGACAGAAGTAAATTTTTTTTGGAAATAAATTTGATTTATTGATTATTGAATGGCCAGGTGGGATGACGATCTGCGAAAGACTGCAGGCAGATGCTGGATGCGGCAAGCTGAAGACAGGGCGCTATGGCGCTCATTAGGGGAGGCCTATGTCCAACAGTGGACTAATATGGGCTGATGATGATGATGATGATGATGATGATTATTGAATTGCGTACGAAAAACCTGGCTGTTTACAACTGAATCAAGCAAAACAAACGTTTTTGATGCTTTGGCCAACAACGTCTGGACAGACCCAGTTTGTTTTGTAATTTTGTTTATATTAATATTGTTTTTTGTAATTTAGTATTTTGTATGATTTATTTATAAAAAAATATGTTGGATGCGTTTAATAATTTTAGTTATTTTTTGTCCTTGTTGACCTTGTGTGGTTCGAAGGCAAAAAATGCCATACGCCTTATTCCCGCCATTTGTGTACTTTTTAAAATTGTGTGCAATATAAAGCAATTAACATAAATTAAATAAGTATTTTCACGAAACTTCGCACACGTAAAATATACGTACCTATTAGTCAATAGATACATATTACCCTTAGTTTATCGTCGTCGCGTGCGAACTAATCTCATACAACTTCGTCGACACCATAATTAAGCGGTTTGTAAACAAAATACTTGAACTTATTTCTGAACTTGGAACCTGCTGATTAATTGCCTCAGGATTAGTTAAATGGGCACTAAGTTGTTTGGAGTTTATTGTATTTGTAGCCTGGTGGAGGAATGTGGCGACAAAAGAAAGCTTTTAAAAGACACGTTTGTGACTATTCTTAGGATGGTTGGTAATTGAGATGAAGAGTTTTGTTGTGTGGGTGGTTGTGGTTGAGATAAAAGGGACGTAATTTCATTTGAAAGTTGTTTCAGTCTGTGACTTCGGTCAGGCATACACGTCATAACTGAATAAAAGCACACATTGGTTTTTTCATCACACTTGCAGTTCGAGCCGTTACCCATTATTTACAAATTTTCGAACTTCCTAAATATGCGATGCTTCCGACTGGTATTGATATGGATCAGTTGAGCTACTTGTAGACAGTCTGCAGTTAGCTCAATTTTTTCAATTGTAATGCTAGTTCTAATTTATTTTATTGTAATTTTCCTAAATAGTTGATGTAAAATACTGAACAATATCACTCACAATTTTTTTTTAATCAGACTATTATGCAGTTCCAGCCGTAAACAAACTTCCGAACTACCAAACCACTAGATGTAAACTTGATGCAGTGTGAATTGTCCAAAATTATTTATTGTTTTACCTTTCGTTCCGAATCCAGTGGTTTCCCCCGACCTCACCAGGTCGTTGGTCCACCTCGTTGGCAAACTTTTCCCATCTATAAAATCCATATTAATATAAAAAATTCGAAAGTTACTCTGTCTCTCCTTTTACGCCTTAAGGGCTGAACAGATCTTAATACAATTTGGCAGTATCCCGGGGACGGACATAGTCTACCTGAAAAGCGCGTGCGAAGCCGCGGGCAGAAGCTAGTTAATTATAAAATAACAACTGAAACAAGATCTATTGATGATTACGACGATAATATTACGTACTACTGATAAGCTGTCATCTATACTAATAATATTATAAAGAGTAAAGATTTGATTGTTTGTTTGTTTGTATTGAATAGGCTCCGAAACTACTGGACCGATTTGAAAAAATCTTTTACCATTAGAATCCCACATTATTCCTGATGAACATAGGCTACTTTTTACCGCGAGAAAATGTTTCATTCCTACGTGAAAACGGGTAATAGGACAACGGGTAGTAAGAATGCAGTTAGTATATAATATCTTGAATATTGCAAATATTGAACTTGCTCCACGCACAAAATCAACAAGAACAGTGAACACCCTATTGCAATTTACATTTTATTGGCAAATTCGGAACCCAATCTCGAATGCAGCATCACGTGTCACTAATGCCGATCGGCCCCTGATTATTGCAGGACATTATTGTAGGCCAGGCGATCGGTAGGTGTTAGTAGGGCCCAGGCTAGTGATGGGGTATTTACTTCAAAATGTAAAAAATATATACAGGGTTATTGGTCATTCACTGACACTACGTGAACTGAAGGTTCTGTCTTTAATCATGAACACATTTTTGAAGATGCCAGGTTTTAAGACAAAACCACTCTCTGCTAGGATATTTTTTTCATGGTCCATAAAATATCCTAATCTCTACGTAATAGGATATTTTGTCTGGAGTTAAAGACAGAGTTCTGTTACAGTGTATGCTTTAGACTAGCAAAAAAAACGTGTGCTGCTGTAAATGGATGTTTTTTTTTGACTGAAAATTTCACATAACTTCTTCTAGCCCCAAACAAAGCACCTATGTATGATCTTGTTTATGTCATTTTGTCTAAAATTTTATCCTCTTAAATTCACGTATTTTTTTTCAGCTCGTTTTGTTACTATTTGTTTCATTTTCTAAATAATTAATAGAACAAAGAAATGATGTTGGTTTAGGTACTATCGGCCAACTTTTGCTGCTTACCTAAACTCTTCACAAACTTGTTTATAAAGCATGTTAGGCAGCGTAGGAAATAAAACCTTCCTTAGTAGATAAAAGCAAGCATCAAGAAGACGTAAAAGAAGTTCTAGGCAAGATATGAAGGACAAAAAGCTCATAAGAAGCTTTCTCTCCCTGTTTATCTTTAAACGAAAATTTATTAAATTATATTAAATTGAGAGATATTAAAAAAAATACGCTCTGCTTGCACCAATAGTTGACATGATTAATATTAGTACTATTTATCAAAAGTACGTATGTAAATGAACGAGATAAATACCCGTTATATAGTCCTTATCGCATAAGTTTGAAAATGATTATGGCTAAACATTAGTAGTGAGGCTAAACATTAGTAGTCAGTACACTAATTTTAACGTGTCTATTTACCTCGTATTTTTATAAACAGGCACATCACTAAGGATCATTTCGGGTATCGATTGAGCCACTGTTTGGGTAGGATACCGAGGATGGCCCAAATTCGGCGGAAATAATTCGATTGAATAGCTTCGGGCAATGTCGGCCTTAATCGGGGGTAGTCATTTAAATGCTAATGTTTGTTTACTTTATTTGGGATATCTCGGCCCAAGTAAATATTGGTCAGGATATCCGAAGTAAAAAACCAAATTCTACATCTGAGAACTGGACAGTTTTACAAAATAACGGATGAAATACACTTACATGTAGGAAAGGTATTTTTTTTTTTGCCTAATCGATGGTATTGAAAGCATTAATGACTTCATCGGTCAATTTCATAGACTTTCCAGCTACCAATGGGGAATACTGGAATAACCCCTCCCTCCCATCTAGTGAAACTAGTGAAAATAGAATAAAATAGCACAATACCTACAAATCACACCCAAAGGAATTCGTTATTTCCAAATACTGTGCATGCGACATGACCGTTGCAAATTGAGATGTCACCCTCCACGTTCTCATATTACACCCCCTTCGATATGCCACCCTCATTATCGACTGTCGATACTGTATGGTCACAGAATACAATAATCCGGAATGGTCTACCATGGGGTGACAAATAATGTTTCTGATCACAGGTATGTTTAGAATTTTGTTACTTTCTATGAGTACCTACTTAGTATTTAACAAAATATATAAGTAAGTACCTACTTAGGCCTGAACCTTCACTCACAGACCGAACAACATTGTTTATATTATCTCTCAAAATACACTACATTGCAGTTGAAATAATATCCTCCTATATCCGAATTTATAATATCTGAGCAATATTTGTAGGCGTGATTTATTTGTTCCGATCAAGATCAAATTGTTCTCGTAAATGACAAGAATTTGTGTGGTTGTGAGTCATTGTGAGTCACCGGGTCAATCAGGGCGGGGGCGTAATCCGCCCTAGCAGTCACGTCAGAAGCGAAGTGGCTGAAATGTTGCCATTTTATTTTCTTTTCACGACCTGCACAATATTGGGCAACGGCAGCTACGCATTTTGTGTTCTTTTTCAAAACTTAAAGTGCTTTATTTCCTTGTGAATCTAGTAGGTGAGAAGGTGTATCGTTTCCTTCAGACTTCTTTGGAGACAATTCTAATAGAAGTAAGTAGAGACTCGACTTCTTGACGGAAAGAAGAAAGTTCTTGTAGGACGTTTGCAAATAGATACTAGGCCAACATGTGCAAGGGCCATTAAACTTTTTCCTTTACGTCTCGGTTAAAAATGCCCAGCTTTATTGTAAAGTTTGTGAAGTGTGAAGATGTAGGTAATTCAACTTGGGCCGACTTGAAGATCATTTCCCTCAGCGTAATTCTTATTTCATAGAGTTTTTAAACTTTTTATTACTTTCCTCGTGTTTTACAAAACTTGAAGATGCCATCCAATTTTGTTTATCAAGTTTAGAGTAGATTAACTTGGTCGGTCTTATGATGATAAAACTCTGTTCGAGCTTTTCTTATGAAGGAGATAGACTATAAATAAGGTAAATAAGGTGTGAACATATTTTGTAGAATCTTCCTACGCGTAATTTTAGTTACCTGCACCGAAGTTATCGTGTAAGTATTTTCCATAAAACTATTGTAGTTTGACGAATTCATTATGAATAATAAGCTCACTCACCCTGATGAAGTCCCTTGTTAGGGGATAAAACGTTGATATTATTCCAACACAAATTAGGTTCGTAGTTAACCCGCTGATATTCACATTGAATGTACTTATTTTGGGGAATTGCAGAATTTGGTGATAAGGTAAACGTCAAGACACACATCTCAGGATTTAATTTGGAATTTTGTCGTTAGTTAGCAAAGCCATGCTTTTCCATACGCTTTTCTAACTAATATCAACACAATTCGTTGCTACTTGTTAGCACAATACAAACCAATATTTCTGTTTTTGAAAGTCAGCGATTGCATTTTGCTATTGCGATATTGCCCTGCATTCGCAGATCGCATTGTTGCAATGGCAATTCTTCCAACATTCGCTGCTCGAAGTGCCGACTCATTGATGCTCACAATTTAATAACGGCTGCCCAAGTCATAACCGATTGATTGATACGATTGATGTTTACACATGTCATTGATATTGAAATTGATAATGGATGATTGAGTGTCTGAATTTATGGTGGTAACCGTTACAAGAGTGCTATAAGTGTATCTTTTAATATTTTATAAATGTTTAGGGGAACGAAATTGTCTTGTGCTTTTCATAGCTTTTGAATATGCTTTCTTACTTCTCTGCGCATTTGCTTAGTTAATCAAATGTGCTTATTTAAAGCAGGAAAATAAGAAAGCCTTCCAATTATACGGAAGATTCATAGAAATAGAACAAAAATGGACAAAGGAACTTCCTACCAATCAGACGAAAAGTTCCTGATCACTTTTTACTTAGCCCAAAGCCTGTCTGAGCCATTTCTCGACTCAATAATTCCCTTTGTGGCTGATTCCTCAGAACTTCATTGATTAAAACCGAGTGTAAACCTCGTTCTATCGCCTCCAGTCTTCAATCCGTTCAATCGCCTCTTCAATCCTTTGTTCCTTATAAGAACTTTTTCTCACTTATCGAACGAATTTACAATGTTCTGATAGAGTTCTGTAATCCGTTCGAGAGTTGGATTTTGTTCTGATTTGAAAAGTTGCAACTTAAAGCGATAAAGTGATGGCGTTGCGTTTCCATAGTTATTCAGTATTTAATTTACTGTTACTTTTACACGAAAGCTATACAGGGTTATCAATAAATCACTGAGGCACACTGTGTGAATTGAGATCGGTCTTTAGTGATGCATTGGGTTCTGGACAAACGTGTTTTTATATCTTGTATGGGAAGTGATTTACATAAAATTTTAGGAATTAAGAGCTGGCGTCTTCGCGAACGTATTCGTGATGATAGGCTGAACCTACCGTTCAGTAACCCTGTATAGTCGCCTCCCTGTATGCAAGTGGGTGAGAAGGGGTAAAATAACACTGGCCGCTCACAAAAAAAAAGACAAAATCTTCGGTCATGCATTTATTTTTCGTTATCCTACGAAATCTGCCAGTCTTTTGTTTTAATTGCTACCCGCCTCTCGTATAGGTTTTTACCTTTTACCTACGATTAGGAGGTGAAGATAGGCCTCCACCCGATGACTGAGCTGAATATTTGCCGATCAAGTTCTACAGGAAGCTCATGAGAACGCCTTGAATCTAAAGTAGGTACTTTGGTTAAGTTACAGAGTTTCTTAAGTGTCTAGAGAATACCTGTACCTATAAGTTGAAAACAAACTTGCTTTGAATATGTAAAATAACAGCAGTTTTCATAAAGTTATAAGCGCTGAAGCTTGCCTCGCATAGGAATGAGTTGTGTTCTGGCCACTTTTCTTAGATTTATACACTCTAGTAACTTGGTAAGAATTTTTCTTTTCGAAGAACCTAGATTTATAGGTACTTAGTTTTGTGCGCTGTGCGCTGTATTTATTTTTCGCTTTCTACGCAAATCTTTGCTGCAAAAGAAAACTTTTTTGTTTAATAATAATATTAATCATCATTTATTTTCTACACAAAGGTCCTCTAAAAACTATTAGACAGGTATAGTATAGCTATGTCCACAGTGTGCATTTTCATCTTCATCTTTCTATTCAACTTTCGTTTGACACTTTCAATAATTGAATGCGTTAATTAACGCAACACCATAGTTCAGTCGTAGTTTCTTCTGTCTTTTGGAAACATGTGCGATGATATTAATATTTTACTTGGTTGAATTTATGCAGCTTACTTGGTTAAAAGAAATTCCAGAAAAAAAAGAACCAAGAGAAAGTTTTGGATACGAGGTCATTTTAATAATCGAAGTAACGTGATTAAGAGTGAACTAGGTGAAGATAAAGATATTCTTTTTAAAAATTTACAAGCATGTCCGAAAGAAATTTCGATTGACTTTTGAAATTGCTTGTACCAATAATTACAAAGCAGTCAACCAAGTTACGTGAAGCAATACCTAGTGAAATAAAGTTAGCAATAACTTGTTGTCTTGTCTTGTCTTGTTGTTGAACGCTTTAAGGCACAGAAATCCACCCGAAGCCGGAAAACGTGAATCACAGCGCGCGCTTGGCTTTCAACTCTCAGCGCATGTGCTAAGGGCATGCCTCACGTGCACTATTGGTTGCGCTATGACGCATGCCCATAATGAACAAAAAAAGGCACAGTGTGGACATAGCTATTCTTCTCTATTGAGGAATTCTTCGACACCTTGCACGGAGAGAAGATGACAGGTGGAGCAAGGCGCTTACTGAATGGCGTCCAAGAACTGGATACAGAAACATTGGACGTCCAGCGGCAAGATGGGCAGACGATATCTCTAACACCGCAGGGCGAACCTGGATGAGATTGGCGCAGGACCGTGTGGAGTGGCACAAAAGTTTGGAGACCTATACCCAGCAGTGGGTGAAGTCGGGTTGCGGATGATGATGATGATGATGAGGAATTCTTCGAACCTCGAAGATTGGTGAATTCATTTTGAACAAAAAAAAAATAATTGTTTCAAAATAAATGTATGCCTACCATTCTTGCATTTTAGGGCTTCTCCGCACTCGCGCGCAAATCACGCGCGCAACTATCCCTTTGTCGTGAGACAAAAAAACCGCCAAAATACGGAAACGAGGTGCGAACGCGACGCGGCGCGGCGAATATGCGAATAGGATCCACACTAACGGTTCGTGGCTTCACACGTCTGTGGAGTCTTTTATACTTCAGTATATTTTGCAATTTCCAGACAACAATCACAAGAAAATCCTACAATAAACTAGGTACACTCAATTACCTACAGCTTCAAACTGTCCTTCGCAATCTCGCCATACATCATCCTGCACTGAGACTCCATTTATCAAAACGATTGTTCAGTCAATAGAGGGGTTAAAACTTTTAACTGTATTATGTGTTATTTACTATTGCCACAGTATTTGTAAAAGGAGTCAGTAGTGTTGGTTACTTGTTCTCAGTAAATATTTTTACATTTTGTATATTTTATTAAATGAAATATCTATTAAAATTTACTTAACTTTTCAGGCTTATATTGACGATATAGGAAAACTAGCAGTTTTATAAGAGTTTTTTGGAAAATCTGCTGGTTTACTTACTTTGTGATGATGATAGGTACTGCCACTGCCACGGCGACGTATCAACGGAGACTATCCAAGCAGATTTTATTGTAGTGCACAAGTGTGTGTTTAGCACACACACTTGTGCGCTATAACATCTTCCCAAAGTCACAGGTGCGATTACTATTGCTTCACTCTTTTATAAGACACAACGTGGAGAGGTCAGGAATACATAATACGCTGGACCTACAGCTTAACATTTTCGTAGGGTGTAACACCGGTAACTTCCTGACTGTAATTTCTAAACTATACAACTTTCCTAGGTTCCCTGTTCGAACCATCACCAGTTTCTTTGGCTATCCCATATCATTTCTTCAACAGTAACTATGATTTATCACCAAAGTCATCTGACGACCTCACTGGCGCAGCGGGCAAAGCTCCACCTGCAAAGCAGCTGATTGCGTGTTCTGTTTCCGCCGCGGGACAAAAGTTTGTGCGAAGAGGACTATTAAGGATGTCTTTAGGTAGGTACACGGCAGTTATTGTGTCTTCTGTTGTCAAAATCCTTAACTATTCTGTGTTTATTTGCTCCCCTTGACAATCGTGCAATTCTGTTAGATGTTACCGTTTTTTGTCCAGCTTAGAGGTACGGAACCCCGCTGGCTCCCCTGAACTTCTTGATAACTTCATTGCGAACGCTATAGGTACTGGGACGGTGTTCTACAGAAAGGAGCGTGAAAGACATTAATTTTATGGATTTTTCACTTCCTGCAGTAGGTATTTTAAAACTTTTAAATTGCTTTATGCAGTTCTGTCTTCTGTTCTGTTCATAAAAAAACATCTACAATTTGTATAAAGTACGGTTTGTTATCATAATTTCAACAAAATATGTGAAAATCTAAAGTATCATGTTCAGGATAACCTAAAATGTGTACTAAGCATTTAGTACATTCAGTATTTCTCAAAAAGCGACTCTATTATTTCTAGTCTGCCGCTTACATGAAGCCATCCTCGGTACAATGCACATATGCAGGTCGGATGCAGTTAACTCCCCGGGGTCTCATTTTCGTAACCCCTCCTAAAGTGAGTAGAGAGTCTCTTCTATTAATATCTCTAGAGATGATAATACCGCGACCATTTAATAATCAGTTTAGTAATTTAAAATCAATAGAAACAATTTACAACTATTATTTACAGTTGAAACGATTGAGCAAACTGCAGCCTGTTGCAAACAATATACAGGTAGCTCTACTGATCCATATCAATACCATTCGGAAGCGTCCCTAAGACGCTGGCTGCATTGCCCCACTGTATTACAATGCTCTTAGAACTCATATACACGGACAGCAATTTGCCGACGGCAAGGCAACTACACCCGTCGACGGCAGACGTCGAATGCCGTCGACGGGTGCAGTTGCCTTGCTGTCGGCGACGTGCGGTCCGTGTATATGAGATCTTAGGTACCTTATATTCAAACACGATGTAAATTGTTTTTTTTAATAAATAAACTAAAGTAAACCTTATTCGTTATTTTATCTGACTCGGATAGGAGAAGCACAAGACGGTGACCGCTACCCAAGAAGGCTGATCGCGAACTAGAATGGCTGATGTTGACGATGATTGCGTTGTATGTGTGAAACGCGACGCGGTGTAACGTTTCCACATTCGAGCATTTCGTCGCGTCTCGGGTGTATATTGTGATTCTTGTCATAAAAATTAATACAATTTGATTCAACTCATCACGCATCGCGTTTTTGGGAATTAAATAATTTGTATTTATGAATTGTAGCAACTCTAGTAAACTCCCATCCATTCTTACTATTTATTCTCCATAAAAAACACGTAGATGTTTCCGTTAATCTTCGTGAATTGGACTGTCCCTCGAGCCGCGGGTTCGAATCCCACCCCTGGACATATTTCAAGTGCAGGATTAAAGCGTCTGTGAGTGTGAAAGCGTAATGTTTGCTAGTGACGTATAGTCTTTAATCTAAGTTTTAAATTTAAAGGCACTGTTTATGGGTCTGCGAGACCCCTTTATATGTAAACTACTACTAGGGTTGTCAATAAAAAATTTACTTTTTTGCAACAACTGATGATATTAATGATTTAAGTGAGAAGAAAGCTTCTGGGTTGGCTGTGTAGATATTATCATATGCTTTGGCATTTTTTAAATGATCTGTAGTTCTACTTGTCGGTAGGACAGATAAAACTCGAACGCACATGAAAAATGCCTTCAGTTCGACCAGAAGGACATTGCGATCGGCCCATGGGCAACAACCAGATTTGGTTACAATATCTTAGAAAGTAAAGGTAAATTTTCGTTGGCTTACTGATGTGAATTGTTCAAGAAATGTAAATAGTAAATTTCTTATTTCTTATTTTGCCTATCTGAGATTACGACAAATTGTAGGAGACAAATAAAATCTATGAAAAATTAAGTTAGTTGGTGCTAAACTCACATTTCTAAAGGATATACCCAATAATTTCAAGAATTCTCTTTTTTTTGGCTCTTTTTTTGTCCTGCCAGCCCTACCAAAAACCTTAAATCTAAGCACGAACCATTTACCAGTTGAATTGTGCAGATGGTAATATGACAGATTAGTTTTTATGCCCTTTGTTGAGATTATAAAGACGTTTAGTAAATGCTGAGTTATGGGTCAGTTTTGAATTGATTTTATTCTTCGATAGAGGCAGTCGTGCCCAACTTACACTCTCAATTTGATTATCATTTTCATCGATGCCGATGTTAGTCCACCGCTGGACATTATATTACCCTATAGGCGTAGCGTAAGAGCTCCTTATTAATCTTTCCGCATCCAGCAGTCTTTCGTAGGTCGACGTACCTACCACCTGGCTACGGGGCATGCATGTTTGTGACGTTTACCGATTGTACCTAAAAGCTTATTATTTAATAATATTCATATCCAAAGCGCCTGTATATCAGGCACAGGATTCAAATCAACTTTATTGTTCCTAAGGAGTTCTTACAGGTTTGGTTTTTAGGGTTTTGAAGATCGAAGATCGGTTTCAAAACCCTTATGGTTTCGCTTTGTCTGTCCTTTTTTCCCTCCTTAATAACTCAAAAACTACTGCAGCTACCAACTTGAAATTTAAAACAATAATACATTTCGTGCGCCTGTACAGATTTAGAGAAAAATAAATGGAAATAAATGAAAAATGAAAATGAATATTTTCCATACAAATTGTGATGCGGAAATTTTAAAAGATACCTACAGAGTCATATGGGGTATCAAATGAAAGGTATCATTTTGTTCATTTCAAAATATTTTTTGAAATTTTTGTAGGTTTCATACTTTTGAAAATATTTCGAAAAAAGTCGAAAAAATACCCATCCCCCCCCCCCCCTATCTCCGAAGATTGCAGAGCGATCCATGTAAAATGTATGGAGTGTTTATAGACATGGATCTATATTTTACAGGAAAAATATAGAGAAGTCTGTAAAAAGATCACTTTTTGAAAAATGGTCAAAAAGGAATAATTTTCAAAAGGGAGGCTACCCCGCCGAATGGGGTATCAAATGAAAGTTTGAACATTTCAAACCAGTTATTCAAATTTCTGTAGCTTTCATACTTTTTGAAATATTTCGAAAAAAGTCGAAAAATTTACCATTACCCACCTTAACCGAACCACCAATATAACCGAAGCATGCAGAGAGATCCATCTGAAATGTAGGTTGGTACCTACTATCCTTAGGTATTCGTTAAATTGCGAAGTCTCTAACCAGTACTTTTGGTACATATTTGTTGACAAACGTTCAAAACCCTCGGCGCGCGAGTTACACTCGCACTTGACGGATCTTGTTTTAATAGTCACAGCACAACTCAAGGTCCCACCTAGTGTCTTAGTTCGAAAAGACCACGTCCTCGATAATTTATTGAAGATTGCCCGAAACGTGGCGGCGAGACTTTTAGGGTTCCTTATCTCATTAATATTGTTAGCTCGTGCTAAAATCTGATTCCGAGTTCCGTGAACTTGCATAACACGTAGATTAATGAGATGTTTTAATAAGCATTAGACTTCTGAGTAAACCAGATTTAGACTTAGTGGAATTAAATCGCAGAATTTCATGTTATGTACACGGCAGACCTGAAATTTTAACTAAAATTAACAAAAATGTGTGTTTGTGCATGAACGAAGCCAAATCTATTGAATGATTTCCAGATCTGCGAAAAATATAGAGTTTAAGTAGAGTGCTAAATCAAGAAAAAACATGACTTTAAACAGATAGGAACGCTGATAGAATTGAGAATTGATTTTAATAATGAAATGGTACCTAAATAACAGATACATTTTATTCACAATCAAAAACTCTTTATTTCCATAAATACAATAAATGTACACTTAGAAAAAGTCGAATTATAAAACTAAACACCGACACGGAACTTCAGTGATATAATTGATTTCTGTCGCTTCGGTATGTAGACTAATGTAAAGAAGCGACGAAGAAACCTTTAACCTGTTAGTTGTTATTTTTCGAGTTGGAGCAAAACCCGTCCCAAGCTTTTTTATCCTCTAGATAATCTGATATTTAATAGTAAGCCCTTTTGCACAGCAAGGTTTTAACAATTTGTTTGAATATATTTACTCATAATTCTTGCAACTCACCAGGAGTTTTGATGTAGAAGCGTATACATTGCCCTTTAAAAGATACATTAATTTTGTGTAGCCTATTAGATAACGCATTCATTTCACTCGAAT
The DNA here is from genome assembly GCA_949316285.1 of Eupithecia subumbrata. Classification (NCBI taxonomy): domain Eukaryota; kingdom Metazoa; phylum Arthropoda; class Insecta; order Lepidoptera; family Geometridae; genus Eupithecia; species Eupithecia subumbrata. The sequence goes on along the minus strand of OX438644.1, from coordinate 23,227,961 downwards.
TATCTCTAGGTACCTAGAGCTCGAACAGCGTTTTAAATGATTCAGAATTCATGGTTTTAAATTTTAACACAAAGGCCAAACGTATTAATTTGGTAAACTTTCAAATTAATTGAATAAATAAACTTAACTGGGCACCCAACGACCAATCATTTTTTATGGGCATCAATTCACAATGAATTGAAATTGAAAGGCGCGTGGCCGAGCAATTAGTTACAGTTAAGTATTTAACCGTTAAATATAATATAATAAACTGCTGACAATATAAATTATAGATGATCATCTTATCGGACGATCAATGAAGTAGCTGATGATTTAGAAAGTGTTGGTAAGGGCCCGTTGTTGTGGAGAAGGTACATTTAGGGGGCCTACTCGGAAAAGGAAAATTGAAGTTTAGTTTTCGTTGTTGTACAAAATCAATTCTGAAGGATCCAGTGATGGCTGAATTTCCCATACAAACGTAGTAGCAAAGTGATTTGTAATTTGTGAATATTTTCACTATGGTTTGCTATTACTGTATTAGAATAGTATTTATTTAGGTTCCTGTCACAAGCTTTTTTCACAATACCTAAGTACACAAATGCTAAGAAAACATGTCTTCTTTGATGTAAAAATGCGATTTGGTTTAATTTCATTTCAGAAAAGTTTTTTGAAAAAAGTTTGTGGCAGGAACCTAGATAAATACTATTTTAATACAAATAATAACAGATCATGGTGAAAATATTTACAAATTACAAATAATTTTGGTACTACGTTTGTATGGGAAATTGATCCGTCGCCGGACCCTTAAGTCCCTTGCATACAATTAGTGTTTCCACGAAAACGATACAGAAACATCGATATCGTTTTTAAGAGTACGTCGTTTTTTCGGGTTTTTATGTATCTTTTGCTGTGCTGTAGTGAAATATTTGTTAGGAATTGAAAATATATGCATAGCAAAATAATTCAAATTTTTCTATGTACCGACTTGTCTTGAAGGTATAAATGTGTGTACGTACATACTTCAGTCTCTGAGGTAAAATGAAATTGTAGCAACTGACTTACCTATAGCCTATAGACTTTGATTATTTCGAAATATTAACTTTGAAAATATTAGTTTTTTAAAATTTTTGACTAGCCTTCTAATGATAATGCTAACAAGTCGTCTATGTTCAGCAGTGAACGGCTGCCGGTTTGATGTGGGTAAAATAAAAAAAAACCTTTGCCTTCAATTTCACAATGCCGCATCAATACTTTATCACATCTCTTTATTGACCAACAGACACACACTTTATCATAATCTCGATTAGCATGCTGTCATCTCTTTCCTTTCTCCGAAAACCCAATTGAATGTGTGAGAGAGCAAACAATTTCATAGTTTATCCGAATCGATCTATTCTCACGAAAATATAAAAGCTTGTATGAACGGTGACGACGGACAGTCCTACTAAATTTATATTTTAATTTTAATTTATATTGATCGCGTTCAGTTAAACCATTTATTCGTTTCATTTCGGCGGTTTTACTAATTCCGTAGATTTAATTCCATTACCTTCAAGAAAATACAAAAACGTACTCAATCAGAAGTTACTGCTACTCAAGTGGTACATTACCGCCGTTGACTGTGGTCGGAGGTTTGTTTGCGCCAAGCCATGTAATAATGACCACAACACGAATTTCCGACCATGTAGTCACTACTCCCACAGCTGGGATAATGGTAGTTAGGTCAAAACGGAAGGGTATCCGACACTATAGGAAGTGGGAGAAGATTTATGAGTTTGTTTGTTTAAGCCCCTGTAGCCAGTTTGTTTCGAGTTTTGGTATGAAAACAACAACAAAAACAACGTAAAACATAAAAAATAACAACAATGCGTAGGAACGCGAGACAAAAAATTCTAAGTTACTACTGAGTTTTGAAGAATCGGAAAATATAGTATATTTTAACACACTAAACACTTTTACACTAAACTAAAACTAACACTTTCATGACCATGACCCAAGAATCCGATGTCTTCCTTGGAGCGGCGGCCTCTGCGTGTCGCACCGCCGCCGCCGAGACTGGGCAGCGAAAACTAAACTATGGCGGCTAAGTGTGTTAACACTGCCACGCATCACGCTGCGTCTTGCGTGTCGACTGCGCGTTTTCTGTACAAACGGAGCTCCGTTAGTATAGAAAACGCGCAGTGGATATGCAAGACGCAGTGTGGTGCGTGGCAGTGTGTTAACCGCCTATGCTAAATTCTTAACTTATACCTACTTCATTAAGTTAATGTAATAAGGTAACCAAATGAATATCATTTTAATTGCCAACTCAGATAAAAGGGAATAACCCCGTTTTATTGCAAAGACCATTAAACAATTTACGTAAACAAAGCAAAATATATTTTACACCCTTAAAAGCTTTACAAATTACAGAACCTGCTTCATTATGATAAGGAAAGCCAATAAAACCTACCTCAGAACAACTAATCTTCACATCGCACAAACAAAGTTTTATTGAACCAGCTTTTACTGATATTTATAGTGTACTAGTTTATGCCCGCGGCTTCGCACGCGTTGTTTCTTATAATCATTTAAAGGTTATTTCTATCCCATGGGAACTGATTTATGGGATAAAAGTCACCTATGTTTGATTCCAGGATTAGAATTCCCTGTATGCAAAATTTCAGCCTGATCCATTTAATAGTTTTGTGTTCAGTGATGTGATTATTACCATTTTCAGCAGTCTATTTTATATCTTATTTGTTATGTAGGTATTTAAATATTGGATGGATAGATTAATGTAGGTTTTTTATTTTAAATGTGTGACGAATTTTCAATGATAATAATTTATATATGTATTACTAATAAAACTAGGTAAACTATTGCATAACGAATAAGCCCCTGTAGAAATAGTTATACTTTTTATATGTATTTAGGTAAATAGAAATAAATATGTAAATTCCGTTTTCTGATTTTGACTATTTGTTACGTTCTTTTTATAAAAGCTCTGAAAGCTGTGTGATGAAAATGAAAATCTATATTTTCCATCCATAGATTCATTCACGAATTATTAAATACATTTAACGATTAACGAATTACATAATAAGAAGAAACTCCTTTAAAACTCTGAAAGCTGTGTGATGCTGATTATAAAATGTATTCCTACTTAAGTATTTTCCATAACAAAATAAAACGAGAATGAAGATTTCTCCAATGCGCCAGAAAAAGCTCTCCACATTGAATTGATACGAGCCAATCCAATAAAATAACCATATCTATCCGAATAAGTGGCCCACGCCCTAAATTCACATGCAAAGATACAATACGACACTAAATTTTATAACCTATAAGTTACGGCTAGTTTCCTCTCAAATCGCGACGTTACTTCCCGAAGGGAACCATAAACCCGATAAAAGATATTTTTATGGTTAGTTCAGACGAGGTCGGTATTTGTGGACCTATTGAAAATCAATCAAATAGTAAGGTGTCGAGAAAAGTTAACTACGTTTTTATTTAACGTGAAAATTTTGCATTTCTGTGTATTATGCGTCGTCAATCAGAACAACGTGAACGATTTGAGTACTGTTACGTACCTATTGAAAACATTTATACTAAAACTAGCTGTATCCATATGCTGTATGCTGTCAAATTTAGTTCACATTTAACCACAGTTTCTCTCATATTATGAAACGCCGTGCAAAAAAACTTCGTTTTAATATCATAATCTATATTTAGGTACCTAGCTAAATTTTGTATAAATCGTGCAGGGTCTACGGGGAGAGCATGTTGTCATCTTCAATCTCATTCTTTATCTACACGGCTTATAGCTACGACTCGGCCAGTGTCAGTCTCAAGAAGTGTCATACTCGTTTCACTTCTTACTCATGGTTCCGTTCAGCTGGGGCCCTATTCTGCTAAGCTAATCGCTTCACTATGACAGTGAGATCGTCACAGAATTACACATTTTGGTATTTTCCTTTTGATGAAATAAATTATGATGAAAGCAGATGGAGAGACGCGAGTCAAAGTGTCAAGTTTGAAACTATTAATTAATCTCGCACGCACTATCTGGAGTTTTATTAATCTTAAGATTCTACGTGATGGATGATTCTGTGACGATTCCATTGTCATAGTGAATGGATCAGGAGCCCAATTCTGCAATTCAATTAATTGCAGAATTGGGCTCCTGATCCATTTGACTGGACCACCGCAAGTTTTTTTCGTTGGTAAGTACAGTTGATTGTGTGCCACGGTAAAAAATATTTTTCTGTGCCATATATCAATTTTCTAGTACCCATATGCATATTGCTCTGCTTAGCTTGGGGCTAGTCTAGATGATGCTGTATGAATTGTTCAGCATAATATTTATTTTCCAAAACGTTTTGACAACGAGACTGCCCTCCCGACTTGAAAACCTAATTCCTAATTCGGGTCTTCGTTCACGCTCAGACTACATAATCTAGCATTTTTATGATATTCATCCGAGATTTCGTGCGTCATGATAACGTCCGTCGAGATTCCGTGCATCGAGCTAACGTTTGGCCAGATTCCGTGTGTTTGGGCAAACAAATATCCGAACGTAAAAAAAGAACCAGTTCTGTTCGTTCAACACTTTCGTACACATTCACTCAAAAACCTTCAAAAAACTTCACTCTTCGCATTACGCCGCCATCAAGGAAAGTCAAATTTCAGCAAATAAAAAAGACTCGTAAAATAGGAAGAAATACATCATACAAACCTAAATATCTGCAATCAAACGCAATCTTACAATCCCGTGAGTATTATCAACACCGTGCATTGGGCTAACGTTTGTCGAGAATCCGTGCGACACCATAAAGTTTGTCGATATTTGTGTGTAAGACAAGATGGTAGGTAACAAATAAAATTACAAAGCACTGATTCATCATAACTCATCTACCGAGACTCTACCCTACCGACTCAGTAACCTAATTCGCACTTGGGGACTTCGTTTCTAAACACGTGAACTGAGATGCAATGATTTTTTTCGAAATGTATGGGAAAAGTTTTTTGCGTTTTCTGACTTTTCTAATAATCAAACCTTAGTTATTGATCAGTATAAGAAACATGATCGATTGGTCAAAAAAAAAGTTTTTTGTGAAAAATGCCCATTTTCTGACCAGAAACAAGAAGGTAAAAAAGATAACACATAAAATTACAAAGCACTGGTTCATAACCCATCTACCGTGACTCTACCCTAACGACTCGGTAACCTAATTCCCTCTGCGGGACTTTATTTCCACAAATGTAAACTGTCAGACAAGAAGGTAGGTAACACATAAAATTATAAAGCACTGGTTCATAACTCATCTACCGTGACTCTACCCTGCCGACTCGGTTTTCTAATTCCCTCTGCGGAACTTCATTTCCACACAGGTGAACAGTCAGACAAGAAGGTAGGTAACAAATAAAATACTAAATCTCTTGTTCATAAGTAATCTACCGAGACTCTACATAAGATAGATAGATAGATAGAAAATACTTTTATTGCACACTTAAAAGTAAGAAACAATTTAAAAAGAAATAATTATAACCTAAGTCACAATTGGCGGTCTTATCGCTCATTACCGACTCTTTTAATTCTTGTAATACTTTATTGTACACAATCAATACAAAGCATGAACTTATATAATAGGATTTGTACATAGGCGCGCTTAACCCTAAAAGAGTTTTCCTCCAGCAAACCTTAGAGTTATAGGAGAGGCGATGGACTAGGTAGAGGAAGTGTACAAATAATTAATGTACATTACATATACTTATAATAAACATACTTATATTAAAACTTGTAACCTAATTCCCACTGCGAGACTTCATTTCCACACATGTGAACTGTCAGACAAGAAGGTAGGTAACACATAAAATTACAAAGCACTGGTTCATAACTCATCTACCGTGACTCTACCCTACCGACTCGGTAACCTAATTCCTACTTCGGGAGTTTGGGAGCCGAAGATAAAGTTGCGGGCTCGGTGGCCGTGCGAAACTAACGGAATTAGATGATCCCTAATGGGGATTGTTCGATTGATTTATAGCTGGCCATTGTCGTAAGGGTGAGAAGTTTTCAATCAATGTTAGGTATCGATACTATTTTCCTGTCGGTAACTATAACTAGCTTAGTTTTCCCTATTGTTGACCCCTACCCCTAATTTACTTTGGACCAGTCTCAAACCTGGAGGGGAACGAAAGAGCCGATGAGCTGGCAAAATGCGCAGCGCTGCAGCTGAAAACAGCTGCCCGGTTTAATTCGCAAAGCGTGCTATTCGACGAGCCTCGCTTTGCGAGTGGAACCAACGCTACGTAAACGCTGAACAAGGTGTGACCATAAGGGTGTTCTTTCCAAGCGCATTTAGGGCGTACCGACTAGTCAATCCTTATCACTGAGTCCAGTCATAGTTCAACTCTTCACGGTGGATTCTACTCGTACTTGCATCGGTTTAAGTGCAAGGAGAGTCCATCGTGCCTTTGCGACCCGGATGTTGAAGAAAGCGTTTTACATCTGATTAGAAGAGAAAGATATTATATAGTCCGATTCGTCCGTTCCACGAATTCAAAAATTGAATTCTCTCGGCGTCGTTTCACTAAATGCCTAGATACACTTCTTTATATTATGTAGATAGATAAATATTATAAAACAAATAATAAATAAGGTACGTATACAGTTGTAGTTATGAGTGTAAATGTGCAGAAATAAGAGTATGAATAAGTATTATACAAACTGTAAATTGCTACATACCACCGTAATCAATTTATCGTTTTTTTTTCGGATTTTCTTTGAGTGGGTTTTCGACGATTGTAATGATTTTCTTCGAAATGTATCGGAAAAGTTTTTTGTTTTCTGAGTTTTTTTGTACTCAAACCTTAGTTTTTGATCAGTATAAGAAACAGGATCGATTGGTATCAAAAAAAGTTTTTGTGAAAATGCCCATTTTCTCGAAACTTGTAACTTTTTTGAAAATCTGTGAATGGGGGTGATATTTTTTCTAAAAAGGATGTGTAGTTAAAGACCATAATTAAAGACCAAAAAGACCATTTTCAAGTAGCTTCAACGGTTAAGGTACCTGCCCTTACTGCCCCGTCCAAAAATTCCACCCTGTATAGCAACATTGCTAGAACTAGTTGAACACCTACAAAATGAAGGTAAGTTGAGTTATTTATAATACACTCGAGAGCAATGAATCCGGGTCACTCAAAGAATCCAAAAAATCTCGGAAAGTAAGAATGCTAGGTTAATGCAATAAATTGTATTTAATAGACAATTTAATACTCCTTAAATGAAAGTATTAAAACTTCTTAGTTAGGTATTTTAAAGTTATATCATAAAAAAATCAAATTTGAAAAGGGAACACTGTCGAAGATGGAACTACGAAATTACAGGATTTGTTTTTGCTTTTGTTTGTAATCTGTCATTTATGTTGGTACATAAACCAGGTTGATAGTGCTCAATATTCATTATTCAAGCTGAAATCATGTCGCTTACACTTGAAGAATGCACCAGAATACTTACATTGGTGGAAACCGGCCGGAGTCAGCGCGATACAGCCAGGACTGTCGGTGTGTCGCTGTCAACAGTACAAAGAGTTCTCCGACGTTACGAAGAAACTGGTTCTAACCTACGCAGACCAGGAACGGGCAGAACTAGGTGTACCACAGCACGAGAAGACCGATACTTGGTGAACACCATGCTTCGAAATCGCTTTCTCACAGGAACTGAACTCACAAATTAGTTTCGACGCCTCGGAGGAAGTAACCCAAGTGCATGGACAGTAAGACGTCGGCTTGCTGAATCTAACTTAAAACCCCTTAGACCTGCAAACGGCCCTAAGCTGGAGCGTGGCCATCGTATTTCAAGACTAAGATATGCCCAGAACCACGTAAATTGGAGTATTGAAGATTGGTCGAAAGTTATGTTCTCCGACGAATCAAAATTTATGCTCTACAAGCACGATGGAAGACACAGAGTGTATAGAAGACCAGGGGAAAGATTCAAGCAAGCATGCATCGAAGAAAAAGTAGCCTACGGTGGTGGGTCTGTACTTGTGTGGGCCGGAATTTCCTCTGAAAGTCGCACAGAGCTGGTGATCATAGAAAACGGCTCTTTAAAATTTCATGTTTCCTATTTTTGTTTTAAGGAGAGATCAGCAGTTTTTTTTCTTTATGTAATTTTGTGTAAATAAAATGTATGGTGACTCATATTTTTTTAACTTTCATTTAAGGAGTATTAAATTGTCTATTAAATACAATCTATTGCATTAACCTAGCATTCTTACTTTCCGAGATTTTTTGGATTCTTTGAGTGACCCGGATTCATTGCTCTCGAGTGTAGTTTTCATTTCTATCATAATGCTGACAGAACTTGTGAGAACACTAATTTTATTTGTTTTTGTCCTTAAAACAATAACAACAGAGACATCGACAGAAACGAAGTAATCATTGGCGCCAAGGAAGCCATCAACATTCAAACATCTAATTAAAAATCAAACGTACTATTCGTGCAGGCTATTCACCAATCAGCGCCGACTCCAGAATCAATACAAAACAAATGGAGGATTGCTAGAGAGAGTCACGGATGCAGGAATGGGTATGTGGACACATTTACGAACTGAGAAAGAAGATTATTAAAGGTGTCTGAGGAGATCCTCAAGACACTTTTAGTAGAAAATAATTGAGATGTTCTATTACGTTGATTCGTAAAAAATCAGTATACAGGACTTTTGTAAATAGAATACTTTATTGCGTTCGTCCGATCGGAATAAGATAGTGAGTGAAAAGAGATTTCACCTGTGTTTTTGCCGCATACACATTTGTCCTGCGCATCTGACTAGTCTCCGATGAGACTGCCCGCAGTGGTCGAATTTCGGCTAGGAGGATATCACCATTGCGATTGGTAAACAAAAATATAAAGAAAATTGTGTAATACGGGGTGGAATAAAAGTTAAGAGGAGGGGAAGAACTAGCTATATTAAAAATTTTACTCATTAGCTAAATGAAACGATATTTACCGTATTTTGAAAAAATCTTGCCTCATCTTCTAAACTAAGCGGACCAACTAGAAATTTATACATACCGAATTTTTCTAATAAAGAAATCATTACAGCGTCACACTGTAGGTATACACCTCAAAAAATGATATTCCTTAAAATACGCGATAACTCAAAATACAGGTGGACCACGGAAAGAAAAAAATGCCCCTGGTAGAGCCAGGTGAACTAAGGTGGACCATGGAAAGAATTTTTTTCCCCTGGAACACGCAGTTATCTTGAGGTGGACCACGGAAAGGAAAAAATGCTCCTGTTACAGTCAGGTATTATATATGTAGTTGGACTCGGGCAGGGACCGAAACTTTTAACTAAAATGTAGAATTGTTAAACCTTTTATCGACCAGTCGTATCTATCTTATTTGATACGGTACAATCCTTCCGGATCCAAAGCAGCAATACATCAGGTGCTAAGCAGACAGAGCACAAAGAAGCTGTCAACGTTTTCATGTTTTTCGTATAAACTTTTAACAGCTAGAGCTAGATGTAAACAGCTAGTTGCGAGTTGCCTGCTGCAGAGCAACTTCTCTGTGAGCATCTGCATAGCGCATTACAGTCCGGGTGGTGACAGTCAAATCGCTTACTGACAGTCGCAGCGCACGCGCAGCTATGCAAGCTATGACATAAAACATTTGGCCGCAGTGTGTTTTGTTTCGCCAAAGATTAATCTTCGCGATGAGACATAAAGACCAGATAGAAGGATATTCGCTTCCTGTAACCCACACGAGTAAATAAATGTGTGGTAAGCAAGCATTTGTGGTAGTTTCTTGTGAAAAACGTTAGAATTGGTTTGGAGTTTTGATTCAAAATGAAAATTATTTTTATTATGAACCAGATTTATAAGACATCGTTCTGGGCAGCGTCGAACATAATTTTTATTACCTCAACCAAATTACATTTATAAAATCGTTGTAGGTTCGTTTCATATAGCAAAGTAATAAAACGGCCGACGTAACCATTTTCAATACAAGTTCTACATGATTTAATATGTAAGTAATTTTTATTTGAGTACTTATCTATGTTATTTTTACCTTATTGCTATATACATACCTACTTACTTCATTTAATTCAAGAAAAACCCACAACTTCGCATAATTAATGACTACGTGAAACTAAGTCAACTGCTCCTAAACCGCATAAGAACAGCAGTATCTCTTCAGAGCTTTTAAGTAGGTATTTATCCTAGCTCCAGCTCAGAGTCGCTTCCTTACTCTAATTCCTTTATCCCCTATCCAGACCTCGCATATTTAGTTAGCTGAACTATAACTCACTACTGGCTTTATTAATTATCCTGGTCTGAGCTCGGCTGCTACGACGCCGTTCTGTCTGATCTAATAAGCAGTATCTAGCGTACACAATATCTAGAACTGGGTTTTGAATAGGAGCCTTCACACTGACGGTTTGCGAGCGATTTTAAGGCATGTGCACAGCGAGCTCGGTAAGATTGCTAATCGCGGCAAGCTCGCTGCGTGCTCGCAGCATCGTCGTGGCGTGCTCGCTGCACACTCGCCTCGCTTTGATATTGCTCGCAAATCGCCGGTGTGATTATTACTGATAAAGCTCTAAGGATATCGGTTAGAAGAAGGCCACAAAATATTTTTATTTTATTTATTTATTTAGGGGAAAACCAAAGGCTTAAAAATTAACAGAATAACAAATTAATAAATACCAGTAAGCTTATTAAAGGTTTTCACGGATAGGTGGTGGCATAGTGCAATGAAAAAGACTATGAACATGATGTGACTAGTCTACACGCATCATCTTTTAAACCAATATTATATTGTGGGTGTAGAGAAATCGCAGACGTATTTTGGTAAATTGAAAACAAATCATAATTCCGTGTAAGTAAATTCTAATTTTGGGTTTTATGGTTTGTCTTTGGCTTCAAGAGAAAACGTTTGCATTGGCATTTTTTTTTTGCTGTGGAATATGCAGAAGTCCCGCCTTATTTCTTTTGATGCAGAAAATTTTTAAAGAAAAGATGGTTATCTTGTTTATTTTCATGGCCCTCTGTTTTGTGATCATGTAGGCCCCTATCTCGTAATGTTATCTGCTTCATGGCGTGAAAAATAACATAAATAAGCACACAAATAAACGTAAAATATGATATGTATCTACAAAACAAACACGCATGTAAATAAGGAGTTACCATACTTGCCTCCCGTTGAGTTTGGCACCATACGGGGTTTCTGACACTGCTCTCTCAGGTTGTAAGTTAGACTGTATTTAGGTTGTGTAGAGTCGCTTTTTCAATGGCGCATCTCAAGGTTAAGGCATGTAACAAGGCTTGGGATTTATGAAGAAACTGACGGCCGCTTGCATTATATCAATTTCTTATTACAAGATGATAAATTATTCGAGATATGAACGAAGAAGCGTCGAGTAAGAAATGATTGCTATAAGTGCACGCTCCTTTGTTTTTGTTGCTTTTCGTTTGTTTAATTTAAAGTGGTTATTGTTATCCCATTGTTTCTCTATCATCGGCATGCGATTATCTTAATGGTGTTTTAAACAATATGCCTAAATGACAAATTACGTTATGATAAAGTTAAATGTACCTGCCGACGACGAGATAAAAAAATCCAGTGGCTTGAAGTGCTCACCACAATCACTATACAGGGTTATTGTTAATTCACTAAACTGCAGGTTCTGCCCATCACCACGAATACGTTAGTAAAAACGCCAGGTCGTAATTCTTATTTTTTTTGTAAATCGCTTCTCATACAAAATAATGTCCAAAAACCAATTAATTACTAAATACCGATCTCCCACTCGTATTTAAATCCACATCATCATCATTTGCTTATTTTACATCCACAAAAATGATTTAAGTGGCATCAGCCTGGCTGGGAGTCAGCCGCATACACACACACCCTCTGATCACCCTCAACTTAGGGTAGAGCCGTTTATAGGTTTAGTTTCAAAGAAAATCCCTATAATGAACGATTTTTGAATGGAGGGGGTACAAACTAATATTTCCACCAATCCCTTTCCACCAATTTTACGAATTGAGAATTTATGGTCGGTAGAACCTGCAGTTCACATAGTGTCAGTGAATTACCAATAACCCTGTATATTTATATAGCTTGATACAAGACAAAGCTTTAAGAGTTTAAACGAAATGGATTAGTCCAAGGCTTCAACCATAATGCGAGCCTCACGCGGGCGCGTTCTAACTCGCTCAAGAAGCCTTAGTCACTTTAGTATGAACGCAAACGGCGGTTTCATATGTTTGATACTACACGCCCGCTTAAGTCATGTAGTATGGTTGAAGCCCAACACTTTTTTGCATTTCACAAAGATGTGGATGTGAAGCACGATAGCTTTCCTTATTATTGAAGACATTTGCTTTAGCCGAATACAGACCGGTGGTGTTACAAGCTCACAAGGCGTAATGTAACGTGTTACGCAGTGAACGCTCGTGTAGTCAGTACCGGGAAAAAAGGCTTTCACTACGAGCAACGGACAGATTTTTGGCACACGGCGTAACGTATCAAGTTGCGAATGGAAAATGACGCCCCGTAACACCCCGCTCAGTACTCTTACACTTGTACGCTACGAGCAGGAAGCGACCAACTGTCTTAATGTGTTATGACGGCCTACTGCACAGGTAAATCTTCTTCGCTAGATTTAGATTCAACAAGCTAGGCTTTGCTATCCTAGTTTCCTTATGTGAGATCATAAAATATTTACACCTCTTCAGTGTTCGAAACTCATTGCAGTCCCAGATATGTCCCAGTATGTACCTACACGTTATCGAGTGGGTGTAATCATACCATACCTTGTTAACGCTTAACTTTGCTTATTGTACTGCTTTGCATTTTAAAAACCCCTGACAGATTTTCATGAAACATGGCTAAGAACACTAGGGATCACTAGGGATCTTTAGAACATTATCTATGACACAAAAAAAAGTAAACGAAAATCGGTTCATCCCTTTTGCTACGATACCACAGACAGATAGACAAATACACAAAGTATATAGTTCATCAAACTGTTAATTTATGCATGGTGTGCCATAAATGAACCAAAGCAATAAAACCTAAATATCTTATTTTTTTCTAAATAAATAGTAATTTCCGGAAACACGTATATTTTTATTTAATTTTTTACATAATATATATTTTTTTCATACAGATAAAAAAATCATGCGGTAAGGGGTCTACGCGACCAGACGAAACCCGATCCGTGTTGAGTTGACTCAAATTTCTTCATAGATATCTGATTCAACTCAACTCAGGTATTTAGAATGTGATTATGGATGATCCAACGAAGTTTCGTTTTGTCACATCGCGTTCTGCCTGGTTGAATAGTGAATTTCCACCTTTATCCGCTTTTATTATCAATGCAAGCTGTTAAGAATTAACTTTGGCATCCGCTCCCGCTAACGCATACGCTCCAGCTGTCCACTGTAAGTACTCCCTTAGCTGTTTTTGGGCAATTCTATAGACAATTCATTGTCGTCATATTGCAGTTCATGCCCGCACGTAACTCTTGTCCATTACTCCGTATGATTTAGTGCGCGGGCGTGAGCCACGCCTTGAGAATAAGACCCGACTTCACTCCTCCGGGGAAATTCTTGGGCTTGTTTAGTATTAACTTTGTGACACTGTATTTTATAGTTGTTTTGAATAGTTGTGGAGACGTCTCGGGTAATAGGGTATATGCATAGAATTTTTTTATGTTTTTAATAGATTATTTCCTTTGGTCCATTTTCATAACTGTTTTTCTTAGCTACGAAAAAGGCAATTTCCTTCACTGTTTCATAACTAGTTATTAAAATATTTAGGATAATACATTACCGAAAAACTATAAATCCACAATTTTTTTAATATTATGGTAAAAACAAAAAGTATCTCTGCATTCAGTTTTGGGTGATAAAAACGATACCATATTGGGCCTTGTTCTGTGACGTCAACACTTCACATTTTCAACTCGAGGCGCTTCTGTTTCTTCGTTGATCTTTCAATCAAAATAAAATTCGATACAAATAAATGATACAACCAAAAATTTTACTTTTCAGAAAACACCAAGCTGCCGCGAAATAATACAAAAAGATATACCGCCAAAACTTCATGACAATACAATATGTGAAGTGTGACGTCACATTCACTCTTGCCAATGGCGTTGCGTATAAAAATTTCGAGATTAAATATAGATTAAAAATATCCACTTTTCAATGATTAAGTACCTAAATTTAAAAATAAATACACACATATATTTTTATATGAATAGAGAATACGTAAGAATAATTAGCTATTTTGAAGTCACACCGCCTATTGCCTTACTGGTTGCACCGAATAAGTAAAGATAAAGACTGAATATACTTTTCCCTATACACATTTTGAGATATTTTGAGCCTGGAGTCGCCAAAAATCGCTTGATCTGTCGGAGAAGGGAGGGGCTGGGCAGTAAATGCGTTAACGTGGTTTTGTAAATAATTAGCGTTGTACACAATTAAAAGTCCGCTTACTCTCATTTTAATAAACCTACCCTACCCATTTCAGAATGGTTCCTGAAAAAGCTTACACATTATAAACAAGGCAGAATCCGAGAGCCCATGAGCTCCCTAATTTCATTATTTATTGCCGGGAGAGGCGCAAAAATGTCCGGCGTGGAAAGTGCCTACTAAATCATAAACAGGGCCTTTAATTATGAAAAATAATACTTCAGCAAACGGACTTTAAATGACTTAAATTCGTTATTTCGTTCGTGGTAGGAATCTCCAAATTGAACGTAAATAAAAAGTTTGTTTTGCTTTGATTTAAGATTACTTGAGAAAGTTTTTACTGCTTTGAGGTACCTCCCTAATTCCAATTTATTATTTTCTAAGTACTAAAGTCATTTACAACGGGATATATACCATGATTTGCGTTTTGAGCTTTCCTATATTTCGGCACAGTTACATGCGCCATGATCACGGAATAACTGAGGGCACTGCGAGTGAGTTGTTATTGGCAGATATATCGATCTACCCTAATTTTTTGTCATTTGCTATGAACGTTACTATTACTACTACCGTTACTCCCGTTGTAAATGACTAGCGATACCATGATGGATTTGAAAGTTTCATTTTCTAAGTAATTTCCTTTAACACTTTCAGGGACTAAGACGGTTTTTCATGGTAAACGTGCTTATCGATCCCCGTGTCTCAGTTGGCAGTAAATGCGTTAAAAGCTCCATGCAAAAGGAAATTCATAAGCATCGGGTTTATTATTCGTTCATTATCGGGTTCGTTCTAGACAGAGACAAAGGGTAAGCTGATTAGCCAAGATAAGCTCCAAATAATGACTACACACACAGTTCATCAACATAGCCTGATACTTCAACCAAAGCTGGTATTACACATATCACCAGCAGGTCTATTCAGAGTGTCTGCTACCAAGTCATAAACACGGAATCTGATACCTACTGATTCGCGCAAATTCAAGTAATGTTAGCGGTTTTTAATGTTTTCTGCATTCTGCAATGAATTGAACTACCAGAAAAGTAGTTTTCCACAAATAATAAAACATTTTCTATGAACCCATGCTTTAATAAATTTCGATTTAGTGCTACTTTATGAGCATGAAATAATATAAGAGCTTTATAACTAAAAACCAACTTATTACCAAAAGCTACTTTATCTAATACTTTGTCTAGTACTTTGCTTCATAGAAAATGGTTTACGATTTGTGGAAAACTACTTATTTGGTACCTTGGAATAGTTTAGTTCCCTGAAAATATTATAAACCGCAAAAATATATGAATTTTGAATAGCCCTGTAGAGAGCGCACCCAATCTTGTTTTGTTCATGCTTACAGAAAACTTTTTATGTAAAAGAACAAAAGACGTTCGCGTAGCTAGGGAAACTCTACATTTCGGTAGAATTTGTTTCATTTTGTCGCAAACTTAATTAATGAAAAACAATGTAGCTACTTCCACATTTTGTGTTGTTTCTTTCCGCAATTTAGAAAGATGTGGGTTACTTGAGGCGACTTCAAATAAAAAGAATTCCGTCCAATGACCACAAAGCTTTTTTCACCGCAATTCAAGTTTCTTGGAGAGGAAAAGAACGAATAGTGGAACGAATAACAAATGGGTCAGATAAATACAAATTTGTAGCCAAAAACCGACCTTTCTGCCAAAAGATTGAAAACCTCGGTTCAAGCTTCACCAGAATATATGTGGGTTTGGAATTACTTTGGTGCAATACGTATGCTAAACAGCAGGGTCTGATGGATAGGCGACGAACTTTCCCTCGCATCATACGAGAATAAATTCGTTCCTCACTCCAGCATAATTGACGTATAAAATATCCATAATAGCCGAATTTGCCGCATAATCGGTCATAAATTTTTACTGTATTGCTGAAAACTGGTAATACTTTTATTACATTTTTCAGCGTGCCTGAAAATGCGCATATCTATGGCTGGTCCAACAGTTCTGTAATAAGGGATTTCCCAAGCAAGAACCGGTAGTTTTCCAATGGGTTTTAAAATGACACAAATGTTATATATAATACACACGCCACATTTGTGGCGTAGCGCGCGTAGGGTTCGATTCCCGCCCCGGAACTAATATTTTTAAGATCGACAGATTTTTATATGTGTGTTTTCGACGTATAATACAAAATATTAATATAATAAAGATAATAAATCCATGTATGACATACACATACACTTTTATTTACTATTTTATATAAAATCAGTTATCTAGTACCTATTCACAAATTCTGCGTAGCTTGGGCTAGATGTAAGTGTGTGAACTATCCAGCATTATTTACTCACTATTATATTTATTTATTTACTTTACCTGTAGATTGTTTGCAACAGTCTGCAGTTAGCTCAATTGTTTCAATTGTAAATACTTACTAGTTCTAATTTATTTCTTTTATTTTATTTTATTGTTATGAAATGAAATGAAATGAAAACATTTATTGAAAAAGAAATACACAAACAATGGTTAACTTAATATTAAGCTAAAGTTAGGTGTTATCAGTTTCTCGTCAAGTGAAATTAAGTATAAATTAAGTTAAATTACATAAATACCCAGTTTGAAATAGGCTTGTAGAGATCAGGAATTAGGTTATTTTCTTAGTGAAGATTTTCTCAAATATATTAAATAAATTTTGTTCCCACTTACCTTCCATAATATATGAAATCCAAAAACATATCCAAAAACAAACAAAAAACGCCTGAAATAACTTCTTTTGCATATGAGGTAGATAGATGCGACAGATCCTTTTAAATGAGCACGATTCATCATTAGAATCGCTTCGATCAGAGGAAACCCTCGTACCCTTCAGGGCTACGCAAATTCACTGCCGTATTAGGTCATAAACAAGGGAAAGTGCAAGGTCGGACGAACCTTTTTGGTTATTTATTAATTCTAGTATAATTTGGTAAGACGCACTATAGTCTTTTACAGGGGGATTTTTACCATGATTTGAGCTTTGAGCTTTCCAAATATCCCGTTGTAAATGACTTTAATGTTAATAACCATGATGGATTTAAAAGTTTTATATCTATATTTAACATACAATCTACAAACAGTTTATTTAGGTAATAAATTTAGTATACATATTTATAGCTATAGTTAAGTTACGTGCATCAAATAATATAAATAAATTAGAACTCGTATTTACAATTGAAACAATTGAGCTACCTGCAGACTGTTGCAAACAATCTACAGGTAGCTCAACTGATTCATATCAATACCAGTCGGAAGCGTCCTCAAGACGCTGGCTGCATTGCCCCGCTCTGTATGGCACTGCTGATGCGCTGCGCATGATGTGTGTTGATTTAAATAGCAATTTTTGAAGAATTGTTAACATTGTTTTCGGATATAAAGGAATACCTACGTTTTGTTGAAGCTGTACTTTAATAATTATGCACTATTTCATTTATAGTGGTTTAAACTTCTTTAGCCATTCAATTAGGAACTTATTTTTAACCGACTTCAAAAATGGAGGAGGTCCTATGTTCGGTCGGTGTTATGAGCTGTGTGGTCCCGGCTTTGAATCTGCACCACCCCAACTCTTCCCGCGGGTGTCGTAAGAGGCGATTAAGGGATATCTATCGAGGACGGGCAGCAGCGCCCTCTGCAGAACAATTCTACCACCGAACTGCGATCCCCAACTCGCATGGGCAGCATGGGGATTATGGGTATTACCCCCATGAGATAAAAGCCAAGGCGCTTGTCAGGGGGAGGCCTGCGTCCAGCAGTGGACCAATACAGGCTGTTGAGGTTGAGGAGTTGAGGTCTATGTTCGGCTATATGTATGTTTATGTATGTTCGTCGATTTCGCCGCCAATTACGGACCGATTTTAAAAATTATTTCACTATTGTATAGAGAATGACCCCGAGGTGGTCACGTAAAAAAATTAATCCCGAGGGATTAGTATTCGTCCCACTAAACTTGAAAACAGTGTAAAATTAAGGGATTCGATTGTTGGAAAGGTAAGATTTAATTTTTTTCAAAACAATCAAATTTTATTTTAAATCTTACTCACAAACTAGATCGAATTAAAAACGAAAAGCGTCATACCGTGAAATTCAGGTTAGGGGATGACATAAAAGTGATTTACTTACACCAAGGGGTCCCATCTCCGTACTTTATGCGAGCGTAGACTATAAGATCGGTATTTATTTTTACCATAATGCTACGGCCACATTACAAGGCGAAAATTCGTCTTCGCGTTCTCGTGATAAAACTTCGGGCTTGTTCTACGACGAAGTAAAACTTCGCAACGTCGCAATGATCTAGATCGTCGCGATAATTCATTTTACAAAAATAATGGAAGAGGCGGTTGCGCAAAAAAAAAATTATGACGCCATGAGCGTCATATTTCTTTTTTTTGTGATCTGAAGAAATTTTTCGTGTGATTTGAGCTGAGCTTGTTTTGTGGAATCCTAAAGAACGTTTTGTGGAATCCTTAAGAACCATCGTTAGGGTTCTACAAAACAGGTTCAGCTGGTAATTTTGGATAAATTCCAAAATTCGATAATTTGTCCACTCCATAGATCACTCCGGAGGTAAATAATAATAACACAAACCAGCCAAAATACGTGCACATCTCACCGCTCGGCGTCTCGCTGTCAACAAAGCGCGAGCGAAGTGTAGCCAACCGCACGAACATTTGTCGCGACAAAACAATTTGATGTGCGGCAGTTTACCGACAGCGTCGCGAAGGGCATTTAATATGTTGTCACGATGATGAATCGCGATAGGATGAACTTCTTGGCCTGACTTGTCGCGACGACAGCGCAAATCTTCGCGTTATCACGATAACAAAATTACAGCAAATTAATAGGGAAGTAAATCGTGTAATATATTTCAACAGCTTTCATAATGGGTAATATCGGTAGTTTGGTAAATTTGATAGATTTAAATGAATGTTTACGTATAGGTATCTAAATATGTTGTTCGTTGAGTTTATGCTTCCACTGCTGGTCAGATAAATCCCAAATTTTGGAGACTGGATGTGAGAGATAGTCCAGTGCAATTTATTCGAATAATACGTCTGAGAGGTTTTATGAAGGTAATCTTTTAGAGGCGGTCATTGTACTCCCTCAGAATATTACAGTTTTAGGAATATTCAGGAATATATTATTTGTCTTTTCTTTCTGTGGTGTTCTTGCAGAGATATTTAGTAGGTAGTAAAGTAGTAGGTAGTAAGAATGCAGCTTATTCTAAATTTCAATAGTTATATACAATTACAATATACTTCCACATTCATAGCCCAAGACGCAGATGCCAGTCTTCTCGTCGCGTCGCCGTCGCCCCCCCCCCCCTGCGAGTATTAGTTTTAATAACAGAATAAGTTACAATAAAATATAACTAATATTTGTACTACAACAAATTAGAACTACAATTGAAATAATTGAGGTAACTCTGACGACTATGACGACCTCCGTGGCGCAGCGGGCGAAGGTCCGCCTGCGACGCAGGAGGTTGCGGATTCGATTCCCGCCTCGGAACAAATTTGTGTACGATCTGCAGAAATTTGTTCCGTAGGTTTGAGCGTTTTCTATGTATGTATAATAAAAAATATGTATCTATGTAGTGTATTGTATTAAGTATATCAGTTATCTAGTAACCATAACACAAGCTCTGCTTAGTTTGGGCCTAGATAATGCTTTGTGAATTGTCCAACATTATTTATTTATTATTTATTTATATTTTATTTAATTCTCATTTTTAATTGCTAAGCTCCACTTAACTTGGGTGGGTATGATACTGTGTGGATTGTCCAGCATTCTTTATTTATTTATTTAATCTTTATTAATTTAGGTAACTGTTAACATAAAACAGTACTAAGAATCAAAAACTAATGTTAAAATTAGGCCAAATAATGATTACATTGATAAATTATCTAAACAGAAGGGTGATTAAAATTATAAAAAAATAGCTAAAATATTATTATGAAAGCTACTTTCACTTCAGTGTTTCAGAGGGATTGCGTGTGTATGAGTGTGTATGTGTGTGTCGTGTTTGGGAAACTAGATATTTTTAGAAAAATAAATAATAAAATAAGTATTTTTGTAAACAAGACATACAGGCGTAAAATTAATGCTTATATTAATAATTTTCAATAATTTTTAGCTGTAAGCGATTATTTCTTCCCTGTCTAAAAGCCACTCATCGGTGAATATATACTGAATATTTCCACCGATGAGTCACTTTTAGAAACGTTCAAGACAAAACTTAGGCTTAAAAAGATGACTAAATAAATAGGCAATCCGTAAAAAAGCTCCGTTCTCTCCTTTGCAAGCATTTTGTCTCATAGACACAATTAACGAGTTGTAACTAAATGCATACATGGTATAACTAGCTGCATTCTTACTACCCGTTGTCCTATTACCCGTTTTCCCGTAGGAAAGAAGAATTTTCCGTGGTAAAAAGTAGCGTAGTTCATCAGGAATAATGTGGGCTTCTAATGGTAAAAGAATTTTTCAAATCGGTCCAGTATTTTCAGAGCCTATTCAATACAAACAAGCAAACAAACAAAATAATCTTTCCTCTATAATATAAGCATGGATTAATGTCACTATTTTTGCAACATTAGAAATACTGTTATCTTGATTCGCCACAGTCACATGACTATGATTTATCACGAGAATTTTCCTACACATCACCGTTTCCTCAATAAATTATAGAAATAAATCGTGTTCTCAACTCATAAACAAACTCGCAGACACTCAGTATGCAGCCTGTGTACTGTGTAGCTTCTTGAATGGTTCTATGCGTCGTTTAGCAATACCTAGTTTAAATGTTTTATTAGTACGCTGCTCAGGATGTCATAAATTGGCTAAAGGTGTCTAGTTGTTTTATTGTTTTGTGGTCTTTGTAACATTGTTGGGAGCATAGCTGCTATTTTTTTTTTAATTCAAATAATGTCTTCTTTCAGTAAAATGATCCATCTACAATATTCAAGGTACATTCCCTCCATGTGGCATATCCGTGGGACGCCCTGTATATGGATGCGCAAGATGGACTATGACTTATGACACAACGGGATGGAGGATATAATATGCTCGGATTTTAAAATACCTAACAAAAACTGCCGAGGATTTGGGCGTTTGAAATGTGGTGCTGGTGATGGTGTAAATAAAAGGAACCTAGCGGCGGGATTAGCACTGGTATGAGAGGTGCCTCTACTTTCTGTTTTTACTTTAAATTTTTATAATAATTATGGTATGTTAAAATTTTGCCCATATGTTAGAAGTAAACCAATTGTATGTGTGTGTTTTATGTGACAAATATATGATTTATTTACTTTTTTTTTTACTCATGGAGGATGAAAACGATTAGCTGGGTGAAGAAGGTAACTAATAAGGCGTATAAAAGAATAGAGGAGAAAAGGTTTATGATGAATACCATTAAAAACAGAAGAGGACAATGACTGGACATCTTGTACGACGTGACAGTTTGATAAGTAACATCATAGAAGGAAAATAAGAAGGAAAACGAGGAAGGGGATGACCAAGAATTAGCTATATGAGTCAGATGAAGGAGAAAGCCGCCTGTCATGTCGTTTAAAGAAGTAAAAGAGACTGCATAGGAAAGAGAAAGGTGGAGAAAATTGCATAATTGCACCTAGAAGAGCTAGGCTCTTTAATCACAACAATATTATAATTGCGTAAGTTTCGATGGATGGATGGATGGATGTTTGTTACCTCTTCACGCCAAAACTACTGAACGGATTGGGTTGAAATTTTGCATGTAGGTAATCCTAATCCTGAAATCAAAGATAGGCTACTTTTATCTCTTAATCAGTTCCCATGGGATAAAAACCACCTTTCCATAGAAACAACGCGTGCGAATCCGCGGGCATAATCTAGTTTATAATAAATACTAGCTTTTGTCCGCGGCTTCGCACGCGTATTTTCAGCATAATAAGTAGCATACTGTTTAAGTCTAAATGTACGCCTTGCACATTGATCTGCTCAGTAGTTTTGGTAACAAAAATTCAGATTTCACGAACTTACAGCTTAATAATATTAGTAGGATATCAGTAATCTAGCACCCATAACACAAGCGCTGCTTAGCTTGGGGCTAGATGATGTGTTGATTGTCCATCCAGCATTATCTTTTAACCATTGCTTTTTTGCAAAATATTAATTTTCACTTATGATCTACCTACCATTTTAATTTGATGCCTGGAATCCAATTGCCTTTGCTACTCCAAAAAGCAGATAAAACATAAAATACCCAAGCTATCATCTAGCCCCAAGCCAAGCAGAGCTTGTGTACTATACAGAGTGGAATTTTTGGACGGGGCAGCACCCATGCTGCCCCGTCCAAAAATTCCACTCTCACACCAAAAAGGTTTAATAAGTAAAAAAATAAATTGATTGGAACTCCGTACAAAATACGATGATACTTAGTATTATAATATCTGTGATACTACTAAATACTATGTAAATTTTCCAGCATTATTTATTCAAACAACGGGGGTTTTACTATAATAACGACGCTTACCTACTTCATTTCATTTCATCTAGTCCAAAGTGAACGAACATAACCACAAAGAAAAAGGTACAAAAAGCATAAATAACTCTCAGCTTTCCGTGTTTTCACGATGAAATTTAATTTACCTCCCGCGTTTCATTCAACCATAATTTTATTACAGCTCTTGAGGAATAGGACGATTTGCACAACAAAGGACATTCAGATCTACTCGTGATGCGGACCACTTGCCCCTGTTGCGAGGTGGAGGGGAATCTTCATTGTGAAGGTGAGGGGTGAAAGAAATGCATGATCAAAGGAAGACATTTTTAGAATTGGGTCGTTTAAAATGAAATAACATACTGTATGAATGGATGAGCAGTGTTAGTTCATACTAATACTATAAAATATAAAATGTAATATTTTTGTTTTCATTTCAAATTGACCAAAGTTTTGTTGCTAAAATGCAACTTTAATACAGTGTGATCACTGTGATCAGGCTTCGGGTAAATGGAGCCAACAATGAATTTGGTAAAATACTAAACCATTTGTAACTTGAGGCATTGTTCTGATTTACTTAGGTACTCTTTTATGGAGTACTAGCTGTACCCGCGACTTCGTTCGCGATTGACATACCTGCCGACTAATTAAGTTCACATTTAACCATAGTTTCTCTCATGTTATGAAACGCCGTGCAAAAAAACTTCGATGCCCAGAATTGGACCTGTTACACTTCTAACATAAGTATCTTTATTTAGGTACCTAGTTAAATTGTGTACAAATCGTGTAGAGTCTACGGGGGATAGTATGTTGTCATCTTCAATCCCATTCTTTATCCACACGACTTTTAGCTACGACTCGGCCAGCGTCAGTGTTAAGAAGTGTCATACTCGTTTCACTTCTTACTCATGGTTCCGTTCAGCTGGGCCCTATTCTGCTAAACTAATCGCTCCACTATGACAGGGGTATCGTCAAAGAATGACACGTTTTGGTATTCTACCTTAGATGAAAGAAATTATGATGAATGCAGATGGAGAGACGCGCGTCAAAGTGTCAAGTTTGAAACTATTAATTTATCTCGCACGTACTATCTGGAGTTTTATTAATCTAAGGATTCTATGTGATGATTCTGCGACGATTCCATTGTCATAGTGAAGCCATTTTATTACAGAATTGGGCTCCTGATCCATTTGACTGGACCACCGTATTTTTTTTTTGTTAGTAGGAAGGCTCAGTTGGTTGTTTACCACAGAAAAATATTTTTCTGTGGTCTAGTTAGTTTAATTGGACCACTTACTCCAACCAAACTTTGGTGGTACAGTTAACTGTACCAGCTAAACCACCAAATATCATGTCCATGAATATCGCATGGACCATTTGCACATTTTACCTACTTTGCCTGAAATAGGCATTGACAGAAGCCATTATTCACAAAGAAAATTATAATATAACTAGCTGTACCCGCGACTTCTTTCGCGATTGCCTTACCGGCCGACTAATTAAGTTCACATTTAACCATAGTCTCTCATATTATGAAACGCCGCCGTGAAAAAAATCGTGTAGGTTCTACGGGGGATAGCATGTTGTCATCTTCAATCCCATTCTTTATCTACACGACTTTTAGCTACGACTCGGCCAGCGTCAGTGTTAAGAAGTGTCATACTCTTTTCAATTCTTACTCATGGTTCCGTTCAGCTGGGGCCCTATTCTGCTATACTAATCGCTTCACTATGACAGGGGTATCGACACAGAATGACACGTTTTGGTATTCCACCTCAGATGAAAGAAATTATGATGAATGCAGATGGAGAGACGCGCGTCAAGTTTGAAACTATTAATTTATCTCGCACGCACTATCTGGAGTTTTATAAATCTAAGGATTCTACGTGATGATTCTGCGACGATTCCATTGTCATACTGAAGCAATTGTATTGCAGAATTGGGCTCCTGATCCATTTGACTGGACCACCGTAATTTTTTTTTTCGTTAGTAGGTAGGTACAGTTGGCTGTGTACCACAGTAAAAAATATTTTTCTGTGGTCCAGTTAGTTTAATTGGACCACTTACTCCAACCAAACATCGGTAGTACAGATAACCGGACCAGCTAAACCACCATATGTCATGTAAGGTAGGAACCTAACTTATTTTTCCAAGACGCACCACCTTAGTAGGTAGGAAATTTTGTATTGTATTGTATTGTATTGTAGGAACCTAACTAATGGGTGCGTCTTGGAAAAATTAGATAGGAACTTACCTACCCTTTATCTACAATTTTTTTTCTTCAATCTACAGATTATTTCATCAGTCTACTGATTTTCTACTCGACTTTCTACTGATTTAATCAAATTCGATTTTGCAACACTGTTTCTAACAAAAAGAATGCATGATATCGGACGACGCGTAGACCCCTCGGGTTGCGCGGTTTAAGAATTCTACTTTTTCCTCTCTCCCAGGGGAACCTTACTGAATTCCAGGATAAAATGTATTTCCATGTCCTTCCTTGTAGTATGAACTCAAAACATGCCAAGTTTCATTTCAACTCATTACCTATGTAGTTTCGACGTGATGCGCGCTGAAGGAATTTGACTATCATCCCCTCTGCCAGAGGAACCTTACTGAATTCCGGGATAAAATGTATCTTTCCTCATAGTACGAACTAAAATCATGCCGAGTTGCATTCGAATTCATTAAGTAGTTCCGTCGTGATGCGTGGTAAAATAATTTTATTTTCATCCTCTCTCCCAGGGGAACCTTACTGAATTCCAGGATACAATGTATCCCATGTCCTTCCTTGAACTCAAATCGTACCAATTCAGTCCAACTCATTCAGTAGTATCGGCGTGATGCGCGGTGAAGGAATTTTACTTACATCCCTTCTCCCAGGGGAACCTTACTAAATTCTGGGATAAAATGTATCTTTCCTCGTAGTATGAAATCAAATTATACCGAGTTCCATTCGAATTCATTCAGTTGTTCCGTCGTGATGCGCGGTTAAAGAATTTTACTTTCATCCTCTCTCCCAGGGGAACATTACTGAATTCCGGGATGAAATGTATCCCATGACCTTCCTTGTAGTATGAAATCAAATCGTGCTGGGTTTCATGCCCACTCATTCAGCACTTTCGGCGTCATGCGCGGTAAAGAAATTTTACTTTCATCTCCTCTCCCAGGGGAACCTGACTGAAATCCGGGATAAAAAGTATCCTATGTCCTTCCTCGTAGTATGACCTAAAATCGTGCCGAGTTTCATTTCGATACCTTCAGTAGTTTCGACGTGATGCGCGTTTAAGAAACAGACAGACAGACAGACAGACAGACATGAATGAAAAAAATTACAGTTTTGGCTTCAGTATCGATAGTAGAGTGTCCTCCAAAAAAAAATTTCTAAATATCTTCAATGTACAGAATTGGACCTGTTACAGTTTTATTATAAGTATAGATTAGTATTTACAATTGAAACAATTGAGCTAACTGCAGACTGTTGCAAACAATCTACAGGTAGCTCAACTGATCCATATCAATACCAGTCGGAAGCGTCCCCAAGACGCTGGCTGCATTGGCATTGACGCACTCATTAGTTAGGTTCCTATCTACTTAGGTAGGAACTTTACTAATGGGTGCGTCTTGGAAAAATATATAGATAGGAACTTACCTACCCTTTATCTACCGATATTTTTCTTCAATCTACAGATTATTTCTTCAATCTATTAATTTTCTACTTGACTGTCTACTGATTTAGTCAAATTCGATCTTGCAACACTCTTTCTAATAAAAAGAATGCATGAAATAGGACGACGCGAAATAAGAAAACATTTTGACTTTTATCCCCTCTCCCAAGAGAACCGTGCCTACTGATATCCCAGATAAAATGCATCCTATGTTCCCTCGTAGTATGAGCTCAAATCATGCCAAGTTTAATTTGAATTCATTCAGTAGCATATTTTTACTTTCATCCCAAGGGAACAGCACTGATTCCGGGATAAATAGTAATGCTCATGTATTCAACATTCTGTACTTTCGGCGTGATGCGCGACCCAAGAATTTAACTTTTATCCCCCTCCACGGGGAACCTTACTGAATTCCGGTATAAAATGTATCTTTCCCTGTCGTATGAACTCAAATCGTGCCGACTTCCATTCGAATTCATTCAGTAGTTCCGTCGTGATGCGCGGTTAAAGAATTTTACTTTTTCCTCTCTCCCAGGGGAACCTTACTGAATTCCAAGATAACATGTATTCCATGTCCTTCCTTGTAGTATGAACTCAAATCGTGCCAGGTTTCATTCCAACTCATTTCGCAGTTTTGGCGTGATGCGTGGTTAAAGAATTTTACTTTCATCCTCTCTGCCAGGGGAACCTTACTGAATTCCGGGATAAAATGTATCCCCTGTCCTTTCTGGTATTATGAACTCAAATCGTACTAATTCAGTCCCAACTCATTCAGCAGTTTCGGCGTGATGCACGGTGAAAGAATTTTACTTTCATCCCTTCTCCCAGGGGAACCTTACTAAATTTCGGGATAAAATGTATCTTTCCTCGTAGTATGAACTCAAATTATGCCGAGTTCTATTCGAATTCATTCAGTAGTTCCGTCGTGATGCGCAGTTATAGAATTTTATTTTCATCCCCTCTCCCAGGGAAACCTGACTTAATTCCGGGATCAAATGTATCCCATGTCCTTCCTTGAAGTATGAAATCAAATCATGCTAGGTTTCATTCCAATTCATTCAGCAGTTTCGGCGTCATGCGCGGTGAAGAAATTTTACTTTCATCCCCTCTCCCAAGGGAACCTGACTGAATTCCGGGATAAAAAGTATCCTATGTCCTTCCTCGTAGTATGACCTAAAATCGTGCCGAGTTTCATTTCTATACCTTCAGTAGTTTCGACGTGATGCGCGTTTAAGAAACAGACAGACAGACAGACAGACAGACAGACAGACATGAATGAAAAAAATTACAGTTTTGGCTTCAGTATCGTTAATAGAGTGCCCTCCAAAAAAAAATTTCAAAATATCTTCAATGTACAGAATTGGACCTGTTACAGTTTTATTATAAGTATAGATTATCAATTTAACATAATTCCTGGAGTCAAATTTACCCTTAAAGTCTCCAGGAATTAAGTTAAACTGATCTACTATACTATAAATCAATAGGATTTTCGAAAAAGCTATAAGATAGGTGAAACGATTTTTTTTTACAACGGTACACAATAGCTACCGATAATAAACGCCAAAATAATTCCATGTACAAAAACCATAAGAATAAACATTATTTCATTCCGTATCCAACAATCAACACGTTTAATGTAACTATTGTGTCGCATTCATTGAAATTTCACACCAGTTGTGTGGAAGCCCCGTGAAATCATAGACGTCATCAAATGCTGCTAAATCCCACTTTGTCAAAGGTCTTTGTAAGATGCCATATGGCAGGGCAGCCGGCTATACAAAGCTCGGATTAAACAGAGCGGGTAAGGGTGCGCGGGTAGTGAAAGATGTGAATAGCGTTGCGATACTAAATAAATAATGATGGACAAGTCACACAGCATCATAAAACCACGTTAAGGAGAGGTTTTGCTTAGAGATTATTGACAAAAAACAAAAAACAGGTACAATTATACAGTGTAAATATCAGTGTAACAACGTTCATGACAAAATATGGTGGCGCTATCGCCTCACAGTGTGTACAATCCTTACACTAGAAGCAACAATTGAATTTGACTGTATCCAGCGCCATGTGTAATGCGAAATACATTTGTAGTGATTGAACTGTGCTCCAACGCAGAAATAATCGTCTGGCGAGGGGCCAACGGATTTTATTAAACCCAAAAATTTTGTTGTTCTGGTGAACAGTGATTGTGACTAAAATAAGTTCCTACAAATATCTGTGAATATCTATGACAACTAGGTGTGATTATCAAAAGATAAGTAAGAAAATGCAATCTAGTGAATTTGGGCTTTCAAATGAGATCTAGCTTTCAAATGAGACTACTTCGAATTAAATACACCGTTTACTCAAAAAGAAAGGAAGAAAAAACCAGGCGAAGTAGTTTTCATTAAAAAAAATATTAAATCGGCTTTGTTTTTGATATAGCTAACATATATTTTTTTTCCAATTCTTGTCGATAAATATATCTCATGTATCCGCACATTTCGTTTGATCAAGGTTCGACAATTAAGGTTTAAAGAACTTTATTCTCATAAAGACAATTACGTCACTTACATGAGAACTAAATTTATAAGTAGGTACTTAATTATAATATAACAGTCGTTCATAATAAATACTAAATAATAAACTACGAATATAACAAACAGCTAATTATAAAATATTCCCACTTCACGTATTTTTTTAATTAGGTTTTAGTTGTTTTAAATTGATTGAACTAAAGTAGATAGGTGCCGAGAATATTTCATACGATTTAGTTTGACTGCTTGATATACAGTGATAGTTTCTTCTTAAATACGTGAAGTGAGTTAACACTTTTAATATCAGACAATACACATTGTATAGGAACCGTATTGTATAAGTATACCTACACTTATAGGTACCGTTTCGGTTTCCAGTTGCTCCATCTATCAACAAAAAAAGGCTTCATAACGAACCCTATACCACGCCTAACTCTCTCTAAGCATAGAGAGAGACAAGGGAAGGTAACTTTACCTCTCATGGGCCGAATCCATAGAGCATTAACACAGCTACCTATTATTCGATGCGATATTATTAGGTCCTTACATATGAAATTGGCGTTTTTCGTACTGGCCACTTTAATCACAAATTTCTCCTCTTTGGTAAGGAATTCCAAATTCAAATTTGTACAGCTATAGACTCGTGTATTTGTGCTTCGATGATCGTCATTCATTTGTTTTTTTTCTTCTGTTTTTTTCTGTTTGCGTCACTCATTTTACAAAATGGAAAACTTAAAATATCGCATTATTTACGAGTACGAGTTCCGCCGTGGCACTAGTGCTGCGGAAACAACTCGAAGGGTGAATGATGTGTATGGCGGTCGTGTTGCAAAAGAAAACACAGTTCGTTTTTGGTTCCAACGTTTTCGTTCTGGAAATTTCGACTTGCAGAACAAGCCCCGTGGACGGCCTGAGACTCAAGTTGATAATGAAGAGTTGAAGGCTATTGTGGAAGCGGATCCATCGCAAACCACGTCCGAGTTAGCTGCAGGCTGCGGTGTTAGTGATAAAACTGTTTTAATTCACTTGAAGCAAATTGGGAAGATTAAAAAGCTTGAAAGGTGGGTACCTCACGAATTGACTGAAGCAAACCGGCAAACGCGCGTCGACTGCTGCGTTACATTACTTCAATTGGAAAGTCTAAGACATCCTCCGTACTCCCCGGACCTTGCTCCAACAGATTACCATTTTTTTCGAAATTTGGATAACTTCTTGCAAGGGAAAAAATTCAACTCCGATGGGGCAGTCCAAATCGCCTTCAAAGATTTTATTGATTCCCGTCCGACTGGTTTTTTTAGTAAAGGGATCAATGAACTACCTATAAGATGGCAAAAGTGCATAGAAAATAATGGTTCATACTTTGATTAATTAAATATATTATATTAAAAAATATTCGACTTTTTGTTCCTCCCATACAAAACGCCAATTTCATATGTAAGGACCTAATATATCTTTTTCTCGTACACGCTATTGACTTTTAAAATTATCCTGAGCCCATAAATCCTCCATCATGCCTCGATAAATTACTTAGCAATTATACACTTGAGGACAATAAAGCGAATCTGGGGGTGTGCACATCGCATGCTCTACCATCGTTTGCACATTAAAATCATAACAAATCACCGACGGATGAGTGCAAATTAAATTACTAGGGATGTGTCAGTCCGGCTTTTCCGATCCTGAATGTTCGTCCAATTTGCTAATGGTTATGAAGTTTATTATTTTATTTATTTGTTAAACAAAATTTACAGCCCTTAATTAATACAAATATGTTACATATCAAGACTTACGGCCAAAAACGGATTTACTTTTTATACAATTTCTTTAGTAAATAATAAATAAATAATGCTAGACAATTCACACAGATTTATCTAGCCCCAAGCTAAGCAGAGCTTGTGTTATGGGTATTAGATAACTGATACAATACACTACATAGATAAATATTTTTAGTATACATAGAAAACATCCAGAACACCCTGAACAAATATCTGCAAATCGTACAAACATTTGTCCCGAGGCGGGAATCGAACCCTCAACCTTCGCCCGCTGCGCCATAGAGGTCGTAAAGTTTTCATCAATGTCCTGTGGTTGATTATTTTTCAGTAGGTAGTTATGATTCTGTTAAGCACTCACGAGCGAGCGTACAAAAAAGTACTTTCCTACCTATTTGTAGAAGGTCTTAATTGAGTTTTCTCTATCTAGATAATGTCGTGTAGAATACCATATGTGTTTTTATACTTTACAAATGCAATGTATCAAGACATCCAAGTACAAAACAAGTGTGAACACCACACCAAAACAAACTAATGACGGTTTAATGCAGCAACATTGGTGAAAGTATGTATGTATATTTTTGACGGCTTATTAAATAAATAAATGTTCTATTCTATGTACACATTTTAAGTTGTTCAGGCACTAAGCCACGTAGCTCCGTGAAAATGTAGAGTCCTTGCATCGTAGAGCCTATATTTATTACCATTTAGCAACAGGTTTTAAAAACTTTTTTACTTTCCGTTTTCGGATCGCTGCTCGAATATACCCTATCATTTACAGATTTTATAACAACAAACACAGCGCAAACAAACAGTTATGTTCATAAAATTGAGTTAGAAGCGTATTTATTGAATTAAATGTAAATTACGACTCGCTTGTTCGACGCTATTTGGGGGCATAATGGAATTTTATTTTCTCATACTATGCTCAAAACAAAACACATATTATAAAGAATAAAGGAAATAAAATTTTAAATTTATACATCTCACACTCGTAGAATTGTATGTAGGACATCTTACGTTAGCACATTCACTGCCCAGACTCGAGACGGGGTAGAAGATTGGCATCTATGTCTTGGACCATGAGTGTATTGTTTAGTATATCGCATTCATTGCCCAGCCTCAAAAAAAGGGAGAAGACGGATTAACACATTCATGGCCGAAGATGCAGATGCTCGTCTTGGGCCATGAATGTGTTAAAAATAAGAAATCGTTCGTCAAATTTTGAGGGGGCGGGATGTTAAAACAAGTTTATGGGTAATGTTTACCTAGTAAAGTGCCTACCAAGGTACCTAATGCAATGAAATTCTTTATTAAAAAAGAACAGCATTATTACTAACGCACTTACTACTTAGTTGGTAAGTAATATGCGATAGTTTTCATATCCCTACCCTCCCTAACTAAACTTTAAATTTCAATCCGTTCTTTCCATATCAATCGATCATCTAAAAAGCTTAGTAAACTGCTTCCGCATAGTTGAGCCCCATACCTATTGGTATTTCCAACTGAGCCGAAGATTGTGACTTGTGACCCGAGCATTGGAGCGTGGCCAACCCGAAGTGTCGCGGAGTGGGCACGCGCGAAATGACGCGATACAATCGCACTTTCAACTGAATATAATCTGTTTCCATTGACAAGCGGCTTATATATGTTTGACTTTATTGTAAAATGTCGTATTGGTCCCAGGTAGAAACTAATTAAGGTTGTCATGATGAAGATGCCCTTCTTACGATACCCTATATACTAATTTTTTGCACAAGTGGCCAGCCCCAACAGAAAGCAGAAATGTGCGCAAGACATATGTAAGTAGAGCATAATTGTGTGCGCAAACTCAAATGTCTCTCACTCAGTATTGTTCGTCATAATATATGTTATAGAAAATTACCTACATAAAGGAGGTCTAGACTATTTTTGTTTTTTTTTTTTCTAAGATTCTCGTTATTCAGTCCTCTTAATTTTTAATCTGTATTTTTTAGTCCTCTTAGTGCTTGCTTACGTAACATAACTTCATTTCATTTCATAAAGACGTTTATATCCAGAAATTAGCGTCCTGCCATCATATTATTGTTAAAAAAATTAATTCATAAGGTGAAGAAGCGTGCAAGAAAATATCGTCCCAACCACACGAGACATTGCTAAGCTGTGGGCACGCGCACCATGACAATAGGCCTCGTTACAAGTGTCCCATATTTACGACCACACGGAACAATAGCAGTTGTTATCGCGAATGTACTCAACTATAAATAAGATCTAGACGGGTTTTGTAGCTTTTGCACTTGAATTTGGAATACAAGTAAAATTCAGAGTATTTTAAGCTCTTTCAAAAATTTGTTATGCACTAAAGTGGACCAATTAAAACTCAAAAAAGGTAGCTTGAAAGACGTGAATTTGGTTCAAAGGCACACGTATGGAGAATACCTAAATTTCGACTTTAAGCTCTGAAGGTAACCATTTTCCATGAACGTCAGGTCCTACCTTTTTATGCCGTCAAAGATATGTAAATCTATGTAAATTCTGTGCTCTAAAGTTATGCTGACGAAGCTCGGTGTTATCAAACTGTTCGTTACAAACAAATCCAAAAACAAAATATGCATGTGATAGATTTAGAAGACTCTACTAGTTAGAAACATGAATAATATCCTGGATAAATCTAATTTTAACTACCTACCTGGATATCTCTTTTCAACAAAGTTACTACAAATGTTACTAGAAATCCTAATGGGGTTGCTATTGTGGGTATTAAATAAAAGAAGCACAACTTGGAACATGAATACTCTTATAATCAATAAAACAATCTGGTTAGGACACAAAATTATGAAAAGAAAGAAACTTTACTCAAGAACATTTTAAGGTTATATTACATAAATTGCTAGTCACAAGAAACATGAACAATACTTAGCTTTTAGTTCTGTCTGGTTAGGCTGCCGGTCCAAAAGTGCGCACTGCCTTGCTTTTGGATCGTATTTAAAGACCAAGAAATCGTAAGAAACCCTGCGGTGGGCGTTAGCTCAAACCGCTTTGGCGCGAAGAGTCGTTACAACAATTTATAATTTTATTATTATTAAACAATATTTTCAGAACACAATAATGATACCAAAAATTGAATAAATAATATTCTACATATTTATATGTCACAAAAATAAGTTATTAACCCTAAAGAATTATCGATGCTTATCAAAATTATATAATGATTTTATCACGTAAAAATAACAATGAAATAGATAATCTAAATTGCTAAAACTATTTTAGACATACGTTTTACATTTATTTAACACAACTTTCCATATTAATCTGTTACATGCAATGAGGACTCCGTTCTAGAATGCGACCCTAAAGTGACTAGTAACGTTTGGCATGCAGACATAAATGAATTTGAGCACAGCTTTATACGTACCTACTTACAAACAAACGTTTTGTTCGTTAGGTTAATTAAGTAGTAGGTACATAAGCAAATATGAGCGCAATTTAAAGTCACTGATCACTTTTCAAAAGCTGTTGAAATTCACGTAAAAACCCAAATACAATTTTAACAACCCAAATACATTTTGCACTCAGTAGAGCTAGTGCTCTATGGTGTACCTACTAAGTATAAAATTTTACCGATTGGGCATTTTACGTCCGTAGTTGGTTAGATTCTTCGTACAAGCAGAACATTTCTTCACTAAGAGAACTTGAGATACGGCCAAAATCTAAAACGAAGGTGAAACAGAGGTCAAGACAAAACGTATAACATATTCAATAATAGCTACAGCCCGCGGCTTCGCACGTCTTTTAATTAAAAAGTAGTTTTTTTACTTTTGCTATTCCAGGTCAGATCTTTATCTGTGCAAAATTTCAGCTTGATCCATTCAGAAGTTCTCGCGTTGCCTTCGGCCTTCTTCACAACGGCACAAACTTTCGCCCTTACATCGCCTACTAGTAGTAGAATCATTCACAAAGAAGTTGTCAAACTACGACAGTATATATAGGTACTACAAAACAAGATCCGTCATGTGCGAGTGTAACTCGCGCGCCGAGGGTTTCGAACGTTTGTCAACAAATATGTACCAAAAGTACCGATTAGAGACTTCGCAATTTAACAAATACCTAAAAATATTAGGTACCAAACTACATTTCAGATGGATCTCCCTACATGCTTCGGTGAAAGTGGGTAATGATAACTTTTTCTTTTAAATGGATCGCTCTGCAAACTTCGGAGATAGGAGGGGGGAATGGGTATTTTTTTGACTTTTTTCGAAATATTTCAAAAAGTATATAACCTACAGAAATTTTAAAAAATGTTTTGAAATGTTCAAACCGATACCTTTCATTTGATACTCCACATGACCCTGTAAGTATCTTTTTAAATTTCGGCATCACAATTTGTATGGAAAATATTCATTTTCATTTATTTTTCTTTTAATCTGTACAGGCGCACGAAAAGTATTAATATTTTAAATTTCAAGGTGATAGCTGCAGTAGTTGCTGAGTTATTAAGGAGGAAAAAAAGGGTTTCGAAACCGATCTTCGATCTTCGAAACCCTAAAAAATCATAACACTTTGAAATGCAGCAATAATATGTGATTAAACATTAGTTCAACAATGGTTTCACTCTTCAATTCTCGTTGAACATGTCGGTTAAATAATCACATTTGTCTCGGCTCACCTCCAATTTGAATGTTAATGGGAAGTGTAAATTAATTCATGGTAATATCGATGGTAATATCGATGAGTAATGGATTTGAATCCAATTATTGCGGATGGAATCGTACAAGCAAATCAAATAAAGAAGTTTTACGTACTATTTAGATTAAATTGATTTGATTTGTGTAGATAATGATAATACAGGTGTCACAAAATATTTACAAACCGAAATAAAATGACGTTACAATCGAAATAGGGGAATTTTTCATAAAAATGTAATTATGGATAATGTACATTTATGCTTTTTTCGTGACGAATTTACTTTGCGGCAAATGCACAACAACCCGTTACACCGATCTTATCTGGCGTAGAATAAATTAGCATCTCACAAGCAACAATGAACAGTCACAAATGTGACGGACAAATGAGTTTTTGTGTGAATGTATTTCACTATGACAAATGAACTCAATTCTGGGTAGTATATAAGTAAGAAGTATTATTTTGAAATTAGTTGTTTTGTTTTGTTTTTATTTAGGAAACAAACAGTTATAATAATAAAGAATACATAGAGACAGAATTAATACAAAAACCAATAAGTGTTTCCACCGTTAAAAAAATAGTATGTGTTAGACGTGTGTGAAACATAACAGATACAGATTACTTAGATACATAATTCTAATAGACAAGTTCAATATCAAGTTAAGTTTAGATACGAATGTAGTGAATTTTAAGCGAAAGACAAATTTAGACAAATTATAAGCGATAAGACAACATAGTAATAAGAGTAATTACAATTCTTAAGAAGCAGTATTGGCGAGGCGGGCAAAGCATTCCTTACGAAACTCGAGTGCAGACAAGTCAAAAATATCTAAATCGGAGAAATTATTATTGTATGCATCACATACTCTATTTACGAAAACATTCCCATAATACTGGGTTCTGGATGTGGGTGTCCAAAATGTATTTTTCTTCCGAGACGATAGTCTTGGGCAAAAAAGAAATATATAATCGAGAAGTTCACTAGAGTCAATTTTTTCGCACTGGAGTCTGGCAGGATCGTTACGCATATACATATAGTTGGGCAAAGGCCTCCGCTAGGTTTTGACCAACAGTGGGATCGTTGGGCTAGTTGTAATTTTATTTAAAGCTTCCTGTCTATTAACCATCTGCACGGGTGAGTGCCTTGCCTATACAGGGTTATTGTTAATTCACTGACACTGTGTGAACTGCAGTTACCGCCCATAATCACAAACACGCCAGGTCATAATTTTTAAATTTGATACTGGTAGTAGGTACCCCCCTCCAATCAATAATCGTTCTTAACAGAGGTTTTAATTGAAACTAAACTTAAAAACAACTCTGCCCTGAATTAAAAGTGGGCGAGGGAGTGGGAGATCGGTCTTTAGTAATTCATTGGGTTCCAGACCAACGTGTTTTTTTTTTCATTTAATAACCGTGGTAATTTACAAAAAAAAAATATGAATTAAGACCTGGCGTCTTCACGAACGTGTTCGTCATGATAGGCAGAATCTGCAGTTCATGCAGTGTCAGTAAATTACCAATAACCCTGTATAGTAACTAGCTTCTTCCCGCGGCTTCGCACGCTTTTTTCCAAGAACATAGCCTTGTAACAAACATATATTGGCACAAACTTTGCCTTAATAAAATTAGTAGTAGCAGTGACGAGATTATCATCGACTCAAACCCCGTGTCGTTGTTCCCTAAATTACCAGTAACGAGGTCCAAACCATTCTCATTCAAATCGTCGCGATTGCGTTGTTTAGCTGTCTCCATTACAGTTATAATCACATTACCAAACCCAGGGTCGGTGACCCAGGCTATGAGCAAGAGGCGTGTCCAGCAATTATCTTAATCACTTCACACGTCTGTTGTGCTTAGATATTGCGGAGAGGTTATGTGGATGAAGGATTAGCGAGTACGGATCGGTGAGCCAGATGTCCCATAGCTCACCTCACCAGCTTATATTGGTCCACAGCTGGACGCAGGCGTCCCTATGATAAGCGCCTTATTGGTTTTTATCTCATGGGGGGTAATGCCCATAATCAGCACGCTGGGAATTCGGGTTGGGGATTGCAGTTCGGTGGTAGAATTGTTCTACAGGGGGCGCTGCTGCCCGCCTCCGGTGGATATCACTTGGTCGCCTCTGACCAAACTCGAGGGAAGAGTTCTGGTGATGCAAATTGTAAGCCGGCACCATACGGCACGATATGAGAGATGTCCCATAGCATAGTGCAATTTGAAGACATTTTCTTTACTTATACGTACAGACGCTTTGTAACTTCCTTTCCTATCATGTTGCTAGCCTGCCCTTGTGCATAGGTACAGGTTAGTTACCTTCAGATAATACAGTTTGGGTACAGGTACCTTAGGTCACAGTACATAAATAGTATATCTATGTACATAAATAGTATATTTATGTACCTACTGTGCTTGCTTAGGTCCTGTTGGGCTATTTACGTACATACATCGTACGAATGAAGAATGCGTGATAAACTCACTAATGCAATTAAATAAACAAGCAGATCTAACTTTTAGTTGATAAAACATACTTCAAGTAGAACCTTGCTACCTTTCTGGAAGCCAAGTCTGAAAAACGTCTTTTAGGATAATTTTTAAACCTTTCTATACTTTTTTAATATGAAGTTATTTCTGCATTCACTGCCCAGCCTCCTGCAGGACCGGAGATGAACATGTGCGTAGAAGGCCAAAAAGTGTTAGATTAAGTTATATTTAGAATAAATTAGAAAGAACGCAAGCTTAGCCTAAGTAGGTATGCAACCTGTTTAGTTCCGCTGCTATGCTCAACCATTGTGCTTTATTCAAAGGCGCGCGTGGCATGGAAAGGTAATCTATTACGGTGCTTAGTGATAATTACTAGACTGTTGACAGCGTACTTAGTCAGCTGAGTCACTTTTTATTTACGACTTGCTTTAGCAGGGATATTCAGACTTTTTGCTACCGAGTCATCGACACGGAATGTGACACAGATTCGCGCGAAATTCAAATATTTTAGAGGTTTTAAATATTTTCTGTGTCGGATTCCGTGTCGACGACTCGGTAGCAGTGAGTCTGAATAGCCCTGCAGGCCCGGGCTTCGCATTTGTTTTACGGGATAAAATAATTATCTATTGGTTATTTCAGAAATAGGGCACAGAACTTAGGGCTCAGGTCTTGAACTAGATCTATGCAAAATTTCAGCAGGATCCGTTTAGTATTTTTTACATAATAAACCCCAACTCTTTCCACGGGTGTCGTTAGAGGCGACTAAGGGATATCAACCATGGGACGAGACGCCTCCTGTAGAACAATTCTACCACTGAAACTACGATCCCAACCCGCATGCCCAGCGTGGGAATTATGGCCACTACCTCTCACGAGATAAAAGCCAATAAGGTGCCTATCAGGGGAGGCTTGCGTCCAGCTGTGGACCAATATAAGTCGTTGTGGTGAGGTGAGGTCACATAATAAACATTCAGACATCTATTAAAATTTTCGCATTTGTAATGTATGTGTGATGTGTTATATAAAAAGATCACTGAGACTGAGTACCAATTTATATAAAAAAAGATTTTATACAATCGCACGTTAATCTGTTAAATTGCTTGCGTGACTGTCGTTTACTATTTTATTACAGTCTATTCCGATTAAATATTAACAAACAGCTTACAAATTTTACGATGACTAGCATGGAAAATTGGTAATAGGTATGTATGATCGTAAAACAATTCCATAAAGCCGTTTTATGCAGAACCACGTCACGCTAAGTGGTTCCATTAATTGAGTAAAGAAACTGCATGTGCTAAAACCAACTCTAACAGTTTGAGCAAACAGAGAACAATGCTAATTTATGAGCATGCTCTTTTCACCGGAGTCCTTCGCCTCTGCTCATATTTTATGCTTGGGGCGAACGGGATATTTACGGTGACCACTTGTTCCTGTAGCTGTAGACACTTTATTAAGTGTTGCTATGTAGAATTTGGTTGACTGCGAATGTCTTTAACGTTATAAACTATCGTAGTTTAGGTTAGGTAAAAAGAACTTTATTCGAATACAAACACATGGTTCACTTATAATGAGTTACCTTCAACCTCTGATACCTAGAACAAATTATAACTAAAAATTATCTATTAAATATTGTATTATTATAAAAGCCTGCTCAGGCATCGATCTACGCTTGAATAACGCTTATGCCATACAAAATCGACCATTAATTATACAGGGTAATTCACTGACACTGCGAAATTCTGAAAAATAATCTACATCTACTAAATATTGTTTAACTAAATATTATGTAATCATATTATGTATGTACTAAATAATATAACAACGAGTACTTGGTTAATTTTGATATAGGTATCCTTATATTTTGGTGTTACTTAATATTTATTAATCGTGTATTGTTACAGATTATGTACTACATACATGTAATTTAAGTTTATTTTTATAAACACATTCCTTTATTTTGTTAGGCGAATTGTAAAATAATTACGGTCCCTCTGATAATTATTGTTGTTTACCATAATTAGTACCTACGAGTTTATGCTACTTATAATATTATTGGTAAGTATTTATTTTATTTGTATTTATTGTATTTATTTTCTTTATAAAGGGCAGAAGCCTTTATAATGAAATAAATTCACAAAGCCAATTACAATCAAGTAATAAAAATAAATTAGAACTTGTATATACAATTGAAACAATTAAGATGTAATTTAATGTTTGATTGAATGGAGTTAGAAGTATTTTTTTTTATTAAAATGCATGTATATTATTTATAAATATTAAGTCTCTGTAATGAAAATATTAGTTTTATTGTATTTTCTTTAGTTGGCGTAAGATAGTCATAATGATATAGGACTTTTATTAATGACTTATATTAATGAAGTGAATGTCATAATTAGCCTTCGTTTCTTCCAACACAAACAAGGTTCGCAGTTAACCCGTTCACGTTCAAAACGTTGTTTGTGGTATGTATTCTTCCGACTATTACCTAGCCTGAAAAGTGTAAGCTTTATACTTCTGAAAAAATTAAGGATTCAAATAAGAGCCAGACGGTAGAGCCAAAAATCTTGAAACTAAGCAAATTGTAGAATTTGCTTTTCTTTAAGATTCTGTATCAATACTGTTCAAAGCCATGTGTCGAATATACTGGTAAACTCATTTAGCATTTGGTGGATAGCAACAATCAGCTACTACTGCTTTTACCAATGCTAGCAGAATGGAGCTTTTGTCCAGCCTCACAAAATTGCTGACCAAAAACGTGCCTCGAACAAACCTCAAAATAACATGTCCAAAAAGAAGCTCATGTAGCTGTCTGTTGACACAAGACACGGGTCTGTAGCCCTCGATTTGATTCGGTATTCAGCTCGCGTGTCCTGTATCGAGCGACCTACAACCAACGAAGATAAGCTTACATTATGTGAAGAGAATCAGTAGGACAACTAAGCACTACCATAACTAGCATAAACTCCAAGCGAGTTGCAAAAATTATCAATAAATAAATTCAAACAAATTGTCAAACATATCCTTTGTAAAAAGACTTACTACAAAATATCAGATTATCTAGAGGATAAAAAAGCTTGGGACGAGTTTGCTCGAAGAAAAATAACAACTAACAGGCTAAAGGTTTCTTCGTCGCTTCTTTACTTTAGTCTACATACCGAAGCGACAGAAATAAAAAATATCACTTTATTTCCGTGTCAGTGTTGTCAGTGTCAGTGAAAGAACCTACCAGAGGAAGGGCAGTAGCTTCTTTCTAGTCTACCGGAAGTTCCTATTATCCTCTAGAATTCTCTAGTAGTAAAAGTGTAGCCCTCATGAGCTACATTTTTCCGGTAGACTCAATGTTCTAAGTGTCACGGTTGCCGAGATATGATTTTTTAAAGTTTTTATGTAATTCACCCTGTTTTTAATTTTGGGTGAATTTCAAAAAAACTCATAATCTTTTTTGTTTGTGGGTACAGAAATAACTAATGCCATATTCTTCAATGTATACCTAAATAAATAACTACTTGATACAGTTTCCAATTTGAGTAACAAATTATTCGAACTTTGGAAAATTGTCCTCACTGAAGTATTATAGTTACTAAAAGGGTCCTTTGATTCGTAAATTGTAGATTTTAATTTTTATAGGCAATAACATATTTCGGGGCATGTCACAGCCTAGAATATGTCTTTAGTTTACCTACTGGTTGTCCATGAGGATACTGTGACTCTATGGTCTTGCCAGCTTCTTATCATGTGAATCCGGCTTTACGTCGTACGATTATTCCATAGCATTAAGTATTATTGCGAACAATAGCTGTCTGGATTTTGAGGGGAAATGGCTGAAGTTTTGTTATCTTTTGGAATATTGAATATTTTGGGACAGGATCTTTTGAATTTGTCTCTTTCAATTTAATATTTGAATATCCAACAATTTCAGAGTGTACCTATTAACTTCATGGTTAACTGAAGTTAACCATAAAGTTTTTAGGTGCTTAACTTCAGTTAAGTGTTGGCCAGGCAATGGAAAACCTTGACTCGTCTTTGCTGTTTAAGGTTTGGGACCTTATCCGACCGACAACAATTTTAAACAGTATCTAAATACATTCCGAAAAAACCCAACAGAAGTAGGTAATGTAGAAAAACTAACACATGAAAATAATTTCAGCAAGTCAGTAAGTATATTATAACATGAAAGCGAGGCGACCGCAAATTACTTTAACTTCTAATCTCGAGCGAAGTTTAATTTTCGCCTAATTTCCACGCGGAGTGGTTCCGGTAATTTTGTTGGCGGAGTCATAAAACAAAGTAGAGTCGGCATATTCATCGAACATCTTCACTTGCCTCCATATGCAGAAAGTTATAATTAGCCGTCAACAAACATGCCTTGGTCTATCCAGGCATGTTTTATATTTTCATCTGATTTTTTTTGAGCCTAGCTCAAACAAAATCGTAGGTTTCCCAAAATTTTCTTATTAAGTTGAGATTATATATTACACAGGTACAACATAAACAATGTCGAGTCGTCATATTCAACGAACATCTTTACATTATGGTTGTATATATATATATTATATACCTATACCTTAAATATCTTTAAAGTAGAGTCCACTTATTCGTCGAACTCTTAGAAGTGACTAGCTGTGCCCGCGGCTTCGCCGGCGTAGAATTTCAAATTTATGCGCGGAACCCTAATTATTTGATAGTTAGTCTGCTATCCCGGTCGGACACAAATTCAACACAAGATCGTTAAAATCAGT
Source organism: Eupithecia subumbrata (assembly GCA_949316285.1). Lineage (NCBI taxonomy): Eukaryota > Metazoa > Arthropoda > Insecta > Lepidoptera > Geometridae > Eupithecia > Eupithecia subumbrata. The sequence goes on along the minus strand of OX438644.1, from coordinate 23,185,173 downwards.
CCAGCCGTTCTTGAGATAAAATGGTGTAGCTAACACGACTGTGTTTTATTTATATAGAAATACAAGATTACATCCCTGAGGAACCTAGAGTTTTCTTGAGTGAAATTGCAAAATATTAAGTTAAAGTTAATTATACCTATAGTTTTTATGGGATATTCCATTCAACACACTTGCAGAAAAAACCTTCTTTTTCTTGCTTATTTTTTATTCGTTTACCTTAATTAAGTTTAACTTTGTGGGGCAAGGAAAGTCACTTTAGCTTGAACTCTAGGAAATGTTATTCTTAACTTTGCCTTCGCTCTCATATTACAGCCCAACGTACATTTTCCACATTTTCTCACGCCTACGACTTTAATTAAAAAGAAAATGCAGTCTCATAAGTTTCCCTGCTACTTTCTTTTATCCTGAAATTAAATAAAATGGTTTAAAATTACTTTCCAGCTCGCGCCGTTCTTGGTGTTTTTATTCTAAATATTTTGTGTGTTTTCAACAAGAATTCGAAACGCCATACCAAGTGTTTACTTTCCCAAAGAAAGCTAATTGAGCGTATCTTGTTCAATATTACCCTTAACTCCTTTTGAAACAAGTTTGTTGGGTGGGGTGTGGATAACTACGCCCATTGTTTTCCAATAATCTACTACTTAGAGTGCTTCAGTGTCGGAACCTTTCACCCAAAAACTTTATCGAATTTGAACTCTTTATTCTGCTGCTAATATTAAAATTTGGTTACAGAAAAATAAACGGAATCAAAAAGATACACTCGTCTTTTCTCTTCGTTTCAATCGCTCAGCTTATCGAGTTGCTTATTAAAAGACGAAGCCCAAGCTGTTGATAAAGTAGGCATATTTAGGAACCGTCTTTGTTTATTCTGTAAAACGCTTTCTCCCTTCACCATGATGTAGAGATTAATTGAGCTTTGGCTGAAAGAATGGAAGAAAAAGTAATTCAAAAAGTCCTATAAAATTATGCGAGAGTAATTTTTAACTTGTGGTGAAAGAAGGGGATGGACCGCCTTATTATTTCTAAGTGCGACGGAAAATCTTTACGTAGATTATTCCGTTTTTATATTGAGTAAATAAAAGTTTCAATTATGGGTCCGTTCGTTCAAATGTAAAATTGCATTGTTTTATTATTAAATAACAGAAAAAATATTTTTCTTTGATGTTAGAAGCCCTTATTCACAAAGAAAATTACAATAAAATAATAGAAATAAATTAGAACTAGTATTTACAATTGAAACAATTGAGTTAACTGCAGACTGTTGCAAACCATCTACAGGTAGCTCAACTGATCCGTATCAATACCAGTCGGAAGCGTCCCCAAGACGCTAGCTGCATTGCCCCGCTTTATGGCAATGCTGATGCGCTATGCCAGATACTGACCAGCTCTCGGGTCACGCGTCGCTTCGACCAGACGCTCAGATAATTTTTTCAAAACCCGAAGAGTCTCGGTACTCCACGGACCTAGGGTCTCGACTCCAAGAGGAGCAAATGTGTAGGCTCTGTCGAGACCTGCATATTTGCGCCTCTTGAGATCTTCGGCCAAATCTGCCGCCGCACCCGCCCACACGGATGTCCTCGGAAGATGGGAAGGCGCAAGTGTGTCGACGCATGTAGCGTCCCACACAATGAAAATTGAGTTCAAAATAGAATTATGAACACCCGTTTGGTATTCTGTAGATTAGAGTAGGCATAAGGGCTGCCGTAGCTGCGTGCTGGGCGTAGGCAGTTGGTCAGTGAACGCCGAAGCAAGCCCTGTAGATCACAGCTAAGCCACGTGGAAGCCCACCATGCCGGAAACTCGTGCTTGATTACCTGGGTGGGAAGTGCATTCACGTTGATTAGATCGGCACGGATGTAAGGCTCTGAGGTAGAGATTGTTTGACGATGTGAGGATAGCGTAGCGAATCTCTAAAGGAACGGTTAAAAACGGTTATCATCTACATGAATTGCAATAAAAAAGGAAAAATGCGAAACTAAAGAACAAATCTACTTATATCCATAGATCGATAGCAAGAAAACACATTTTTATACCACACAAATACAGGAAATAATACAAAGAAAATGCTTACAAAAAAGGAAGTATAAAGGGTGGCCTTATCGCTGAGAGCGATCTATTCCAGGCAACCTTGAGATGAACTTTATTCATTTATTTCTTTCAATATTTTTGTCTAAGTGGAGAGATAGAACAATAAAAATATAAATCAACAAAGAAGGATCTCTATTATATATTAATATTATCTAGAAAGATAATGATATACTTAATGCTGTCAGCGAAGCATTTTCTCGAGGTAGAATAATGACCTCATTTCAGGAACTTGGTCGGTTAAAACTGAAATGCCTGTATTAAGGAGTACATTCGCATTTTCCATTCAGCCTCGCAATGAGGGGCGGGCGGGCTGCCAGCAATATTTAGCTAAATGAACCGTGCTCGCTGCTCCGTTGGCACCGCGACAATCCTACTGTAGTCTACAAAACCAATGTGGCGGTGTGTAGCGAAGTCTATGTTGGTCGAAGCATGGCGACTGTGGCGAGCCTTGGTTATGACTTGGCTTGCACAAGCTGTCAAATGAGACACATCAAACGATTTTGGTGATGATTCTTCAAATATGGGGAAGGACTAAGTATTAGCCGGCGCCAGACTTATATTCACATGTTTGAACACTTGTTTGGTGGCTATGTGTGGCACGGGACTTTGGATATGTGTTCAAAATTTGAACAAAGATTTGCACTTTGCCAAGCGGTATCGGTTTTTTTCGACACATAAAAGCGATCAAAGTTGAAATGTGTTCAAATGTTTGCGTAGGTTGCCACACTTGCAAAGTTGTTACGATACATTTCACACATCCACTCACGCCTTCTTCTTGGACGTTTCCTTAGATTTGGTTAAAATAATTACATGCACACAAATAATATAGGCACACTGAGTCCACGAAATAGTCGTCCATTTTGTTTGTTGTCTACCAGCATACTGTGGAGAAAAGTGTTTGCGAAACAGGTCTGGCAGGTACGTCAATATGTATTCAAATGTGTGTTCAATTCAAAGCTTTGCAAAGTCGTCAAAGAAATGTGAAAATCTTTGAAGCTATGTCTGGCGCCTGGGTTACACATACCGAATTTATTTGTTCATATTTTTTTATTAATAAATTCGGTATGCGTAATAGTCACTACGCAACTACGAGTACCACATTTCCCACTAATATTATAAATGCGTAAATTTGGGTTCTTAGATGTATGGATGAAATGTTTGTTACTTTTTCATGCCAAAACTTTTTGAAATTTTGCATATAGGTAATTCTAATCCTGGAATCAAATATAGGCAAATTTTTATTCCATAAATTAGTTCCCATAGTATAGAAATCACCTATAAACTTTTCCATAGAAACAACGCGAACGCTATGGATAGATGTTTGTTACTTTTTCATGCTAAAGCTACTGAACGGATTTTTGCAGAGATGTAGGTCTAGAGGTTAGACCTAGAATAACCCCGGATTTTTTTATCCCTTATAGGTATACTTGCCTACGTTCCATACGGTCCTATATTCCCATAGGACAGACACATTCTTAAAATTATAGGCTACTTTTTAGCTCAATAAAAAAAACGCCGCGGGCGTTTTCACTAAAATCAGAAATACAGAAATACAATTTATTTATAAAGCCAATTTACATGTCAATCGATCTTATTCCATGAGTGTACAACGATTTTTACCTAAAACATTCTTGGTTAACGGCGAACCAAATCACAACCTTACTAAAACTTGATGGCTTGGAATCAATGAAAGCATTTGCGCCCGATATTAATCGAAGTGTTTCTGAATATTTCAGGTAAGGCAAGGTAAGGCAGCGTTCATTATGCAAAGTGGAGGCCCAGACGGTGGAATATTGGAGTGGCACGTCGTGAAAAGAAAATGAAGTGTCACCTACCGGTAAACATACCACATGTAAGGGTTACGTCGAAGAGTAGGAATAAAGCTCTGCGCTATCAGTATACCGCTGCCTCACGCTCTCGACGAACTCAACGGGTTACTTAAGGCTTTTCTAGACTGACATATTATTTGCGGACGAATGGATGGACCTAATGTCAGTTTGTCTGCTCTATTGTGAGAAAGATGAATGACCGATTTCTTATAGTAAAATAATTATTAATAATAACTTTACTTTGTCATTTTTATTTAAAAACTAGCTGCGCCCCGCGGCTTCGCCCCGTGGAAATTTAAGTTACCAACTTTCTTATTTTTTTCTTTCATAAGAACCTTTCTCCAAACAAAAAAGAATAAGCGAATTTAGTCCAGCCGTTCACGCGTGATGCCGTGACCAAGGGAATTAGGGATACATTTTTATATATTGTATATATTATAATTTTTAATTCAATTGTATGTTAGTTTAATGTGTTTAATATAAATTATAATTAGTTAGTGTAATTTGCAATCGACGTTCTAATTAATCTATACTTATAATAAAACTGTAACAGGTCAAATTCTGTACATTGAAGATATTTTGAAAATTTTTTTTGGAGGGCACTCTATTATCGATACTGAAGCCAAAACTGTAATTTTTTTCATTCATGTCTGTCTGTCTGTCTGTCTGTCTGTCTGTCTGTCTGTTTCTTAAACGCTCATCACGCCGAAACTACTGAAGGTATTGAAATGAAATTCGGCATGATTTTAGGTCATATTACGAGGAAGGACATAGGATACTTTTTATCCCGGAATTCAGTCAGGTTCCCCTGGGAGAAGGGATGAAAGTAAAATTTCTTCACCGCGCATCACGCCGAAAGTGCTGCATGAGTTGGAATGAAACCTAGCACGATTTGATTTCATACTACAAGGAAGGACATGGGATACATTTTATCCGGTTCCCCTGGGAGAGAGGATGAAAGTAAAATTCTTTAACCGCGCATCACGACGGAACTTCTTTATAAATTCGAATGCAACTCGGCATGATAATAGTTCATACTACGTGGAAAGATAAATTTTATCCCGGAATTCAGTAAGGTTCGCCTGGGAGAGGGGATGAAAGTAAGATTCCTTCACCGCGCATCACGCCGAAGCTGCGGAATGAGTTGGAATGAAACCTGGCACGATTTGAGTTCATACTACAAGGAAGGACATGGGATACATTATATCTTGGAATTCAGTAAGGTTCCCCTGGTAGAGAGGAAAAAGTATAATTATTTATCCCCGCATCGCCGAATGAATTCGAATGGAAGTCGGCACGATTTGAGTTCATACTACGGGGAAAGATACCTTTTATACCGGAATTCAGTAAGGTTCCCGTGGAGGGGGATAATAGTCAAATTCTTGGGTCGCGCATCACGCCAAAAGTACAGAATGAAATCAAATGATGCATTTTATCTGGGATATCAGTAGCAGCACGGTTCTCTTGGGAGAGGGGATAAAAGTCAAAATGTGTTCTTAGTTGTAATTCATTAACGCGTCGCCGATTTCATGCATTCTTTTTATTAGAAACAGTGTTGCAAGATCGAATTTGACTAAATCAGTAGAAAGTCGAGTAGAAAATCAGTTCATTGAAACAAAAAAATCATTAGATAAAGGGTAGGTAAGTTCCTATCCATTTTCCATTCCATAGGGTTCTACCTTAGTAGGTAGGAACCTAACTAATGAGTGCGTCAATGCCTATTTCAGGCAAAGTAAAATGTACAAATGGTCCATGCAATATTCATGAACATGATATTTGGTGGTTTAGCTGGTCCAGTTAACTATACCACCGAAGTTTGGTTGGAGTAAGTGGTCCAATTAAATTAACTGGACCACAGAAAAATATTTTTTTCTGTGGTAAACAACCAACTGAGCCTACCTACTAACGAAAAAAATATTACGGTGGTCCAGTCAAATGGATCAGGAGCCCAATTCTGTAATACAATGGCTTCACTATGACAATGGAATCGTCGCAGAATCATTACGTAGAATCTTTAGATTAATAAAACTCCAGATTGTGCGTGCGAGATAAATTAATAGTTTCAAACTTGACGCGCGTCTCTACATCTGCATTCATCATAATTTCTTTCATCTAAGGTAGAATACCAAAACGTGTCATTCCGTGACGTCTGTGACGTCCCTGTCATAGTGAAGCGATTAATTTAGCAGAATAGGGCCCCAGCTGAACGGAACCATGAGTAAGAAGTGAAACGAGTATGACACTTCTTAACACTAACGCTGGCCGAGTCGTAGCTGAAAGTATTGTCGATAAAGAATGGGATTGAAGATGACAACATGCTATCCGCCGTAGACCCCACACGATTTATACACTATTTAACTAGGTACCTAAATAAAGATTCTTATATTAAAAGTGTAACAGGTCCAATTCTGCGCATCGAAGTTTTTTTGCACGGCGGCGTATCATAATATGAGAGAAACTGTGGTGAAATGTGAACTTAATTAGTCGGCAGGTATGGCAATCGCGAACGAAGTCGCGGGTACAGCTAGTAAATAAATAAATGACCAAATACCACTACCACACAGCACAAAAATGTGCATTCAAATATGGGCTTAAACTCGGTGTCTTTAGATACATTTTACAGTGACAAAATGTCTTCCCACAAACTTCAAACGAGTCCGCGAGCTGTCTGTCATCTGATGCCGTCAATATAAAATTCATCTAAATGTTACGAGTTAAAGCCCATAATATTTGAATGCACATTTTTATGTTTTGCTGCAGCGGTGCTGTCCTGTATGCAACAAGCTTAACGGAGTTTATCTACACACTAAAGTCGGTAGGCCGGCGACAAGTTAACAAAACACTGACTACAATATTCATACACTGAAATGTCGTACTAATCCGCAGTGTTAGTGCGACTCTGGTGTGTAGGCTCCATTAGGTGTTGGTTCATCATCATCATCATCATCATCATCAGCATCAACCTAAATTAGTCCACCGCTGGACATAGGCCTCCCCTAATGAGCTAATTAGGTGTTGGTTCCTCGTTCTTACTTCTTCTCCTGACCTTGAATAGTCTCTACAGTATCTCGTTACCTCTATATATCGGTTTTACTTACTGTACCACTGAATAAAGTTTGAAATACCGATATTCAGAAAAATAACCGGAAACCGCATAATAAAATACGCAAACCTAATAGCTAGATAACGTTAGCAACGTTACTAAATTTAGTACGAACATCAACAGTCGCCTTCGTCAAATTCTATGTGAAAATTCGTTTCTACATAGGTAAATTAGTTTTATGTTTCATTATTTAATAGCTAATTACATAGTTAAGTTAGGCCAACGTTACAAAAAACAATGGAAAATTCAAGTCACGTATTTTGAAAGCTTGGAACTGCTGTCATTTTTCCCCACCTCCAATTTTCTGACTTTTGTTAGGCACTTCTCATAGCCTGGTAACCATCCCTCCAAAGAATAAAGCAAAGGTGAGCAAAGGGTTTTTGTGTAAAATTCTATGGCGCTCATTGAATCGGAAGGTCGAGCTTTACCTTCGTGGTGTCATTTCGCATTGAGCAGGGAAGGACTTAAAAAATATTATAGAAATTTATAGAATCTGATTTTTAGGTGAGATTGAGGTCAGAAAAAGGTCTCACAATAAGAAAAAGTCCTCGAGAGGTTTTATTTTTCGCACAGAGGGGGTTTTCTAGAAAAATGAGAACCGCACTATTATTAATCCGAGACCATCGAGACTAGTCACCTATAACATGCAAGGGCGAGAAGGACTTTAAAAAAAATAGTGTCAGCTGTGAATATTTTTTTGTATTTTGTAAGCTTACAAGAAACATGAATCAATGACTATTATTATTAATGACGACCTCCGTGGCGCAGCGGGCGAAGGTCCGCCTGCGACGAGGTTGCGGGTTCGATTCCCACCTCGGAACAAATTTGGGTACGATCTGCAGAAATTTGTTCCGTTGGTCTGGGTGTTTTCTATGTATAATAAAAAAAATATCTATCTATGTAATGTATTGTATTAAGTATATCAGTTATCTAGTACCAATTACACAAGCTCTGCTTAGCTTGGGGCTAGATAATGCTGTGTGAATTGTCCAGCATTATTTATTTATTTATTTATTTATTTAATGTATCTAAACATAAGTATACCTAGTTACGAATTTTTGTATGTTGGCAGTTATTAAAAATTTCAAACTTCCCTAAAAGTTGGAAGCTTCTGGAATTAACAGTTCCGCTGGTAATGATCCTTTCTGCAATATCAATGAACGCTTGCAAATTGATTCTACGCCGTAATAATTGATTGCCTAGGCTTGCAATCGCACCTGATGCGGACTCCAGAACATCCATCATCCGCTGACGGTTCTATCGACTGGCCAGAGTAAACATTTGTGAAGGCTTCGGGGAAAATATTCTATGAAGCGATGGGTTTCCTAGAATTACTCATCGGAGTGCAATTTGTGGAGATTGCTGGATAAAAGGAATTGTTTGATTTGTGAGCTAGGGTAATTTTCAATCCGGGTTTAAAGTAGGTTACAAAAGCATTAAAAAAAAGGTTTCGTGCGGAGGCTTTACGAATCAACTGGTTAAAATTATACAGAGGTAATATTTATAAGTTTGTAAGCAAGTTTGTTAAGATAAAGATAAAGATAAAGATATTTATTTGCAGAAAACATGTGTAATAAAAGATGACAAAAATGTAGGTGAAACAACATGCTTGACCGATTATGGTATGCAAATTAAATAGAGAGATGTTTAATAAAGGAGTTTAATTTCCGGAACTGTAATACGTTTTTTTTTTACTTATTAGATAGTAGTACCTTACCTAGCTACATTATTATATATATGTAATTTGATTTAATTTAATTTAATGTTGTTTAATTTGTTTTAATTGTATTTGATATGATTTAATTTGATAGAATTTAAATGAAATTAAATAGTAGGTAAGCTAAGAACACTAACATTTAAAATAAGAGATGTTTCTGCGACTAACAAATTATGGATCATTGTTATCTGAAAATAAATGAATTTAATTTTTTTTTGTTTACATATATTTAATATTATTATAATATTTTTCATATTTTTTTTTTATTTAGCCAGCGTCTTGGAGAAGCTTCCGACTGGTATTGATATGGATCAGTTGAGCTACCTGTTACGTTACGTGTTACTGTTTTACAATTGTTTCAATTGTATGTATTAGTTCTTATTTATTTCTATTATTTTATTGTAATTTTCTTTGTAAATAAAGGCTTATATCTGCCCTTTAAAAAAAATGATTATCCTTTTTAACTATATCCCTGACACATTATAATACGCTAGTTTTTCATCACGTCAAGCCACGTGCAAAGGTTAGTATTTTATACGTTCAAAAGGCTCAAAGTTTTCGATTAGGCAAAGAAGGAAACGATGGTGTACCTACCATTTTTACCTACTGCGAAAAATGAAAGCTGGAATGCTAGATGTAAAATACCTAGCAATGGTAATTTTGCAAGCAGGGCGACGGAATATATGGATGGTCCTTTGACTCATGTGGACTTGGGCAGCAGGTGCCTACCTGTACCTTGGAAAAGAAACCTGTAAACTCTCACTCTCATACGTATTGTGTTAGTAGTAAGTGTTCACCTGTGTTTTTGACCCCGCTTACGATCTTGGAAGTACAGCGTCGACGGATATTACGACGGATTTATACCCTGACGATTGTCAGTGTTTCTGTTGAGTGTAAACAGTGCCCAAGTGCCCATGTGCCCACCTGTCGTTGAATTACATTGCGAAAACATAAACATTTATTCAGTATTCAGTATTTTATTGCAAAACATAAATATTACAGTTTTGTAAATATTCATGTACCCTGTTAGGTAGGGTATGACATTATATCTTAATCTAGAACTTAAGATAAGGACTAAATTAAGTATTTTGTATTTTATACAAAATTACAGAGATCTTTAATAATATTTATGTAGTTTAAAAAATATAAATTTACTTAGGTACCTAACACTTCAAAATAATTTTCTTTTTATAAATTTCTGTGACTAAGTTATACTTTAATATCTTATAATTAATAAATGTAGGTATTTTATTTTTAAGCATCTTTTAAGATTTAAGATTAATTTACTGAAGTTCTAGAACCATTATAGTTATAATAAAGATACTTATAAATAAAATGTTAAGTGCTCTGAATCAGGGCGCGTAGGTAGGTACTCTTAATTACGAAATCGAAGTTAAAAACTTTTTGTCTGTCTTCTACGTGTTAGCTAGTAGGTACTAAGTAGTCTTTTATTTTATTTCCACCTATACAAAAGTTTGTGTGTAGTGTTTCATAAATAATTTTCTTTCTTTCTTTAAAAGATGAACAATTTTACCTACCTTCCGATATTCTTATCTCTTTACACACATTTTGAAGCAGCTGAAAAATATATGATTAATCGTCTCGCCTGAGGATAGCAGGACATCAATCATGTCGCGACAGCTCGCCCGTGTCTAATATCGAGCTGTGACGAGCAAATAACCAGCTCATCATTCCAACGGATCCTTTCTACTGAAGACTCTTTAGTGAGGAAAGAAGGTTAGGTCATAAAATAGGTTACTATACAACTTTTGGAACTAGGTTTGTTGAAAAACTAAAAATTTGTAGGATGCCGAAAAACTTACTATGGCTTCCTCACCATAACTACGGGGGCCGATTTAACAAATGCGTCCTTAACTAAGCTGAACCGTTAAAGCGACAGGTACATTCCATTGAGTGACGTAATTTATATATAAGTTCTGGCTTATAAATTGTTTAATATTGTTTAAACTCACTATACCTACTTAAAACTACATTACACCTACTTAGGTACCTACTGATAAGGATCAGTTGAGCTACCTGTACATAACTGTTTTTCCATTCCTCCTCCGCAAGCAAGCAGTCTTTTCCTATATGCATAAATGGTTATCAGTTATTATTATGTAAGTTTATTTATAAAGTGTACAAAAGTATTTGTTCTCCGAATACAACATAATAAAAATACTTACAATAGCGGACAGAAATGCTTATAAATTCATGTATCAAATACCCGTCCTTCTAAGCCCGTAATACCGCACATGTTCACTATAGCCCTGGGAACTATACCTACTTACGAACCGAGGGCCCTGCTTTTGGCATTTTGTAATTATGCTAATTTATTGTCGCGCACTCGGGCTGTCATGTTATAAAGTTCCATAATTTTTATTTGTTTCAGACGTGTAAATTATCTACCAACACCCAACACTTTGACGTAGTAAAAAAGTAAAAAAATATTTATTAGAAGCAAATACAAAAAAGTTTAACTTAACCTATACCTACTTCATCATTATCAGCCGCAACCCGGCTTCACCCACTGCTGGGCGTCCTAGTTTTTGAGCCACTCCACACACGGTCCTCCGCCAATCTCATCCAGGTTCGCCCTGCAGTGTTAATACGGCGGGTTCGATTCCCGCCTCGGAACAAATTTGTGTACGATCTGCAGAAATTTGTTCCGTAAGTCTGGGTGTTTTCTATATATTATAAAAAAATATATATCTATGTATATAATGTATTAAATATATCAGTAATCTAGTACCCATATCACAAGCTTTGAGTACCTAGCTTACTTTAGGGCTGCTGTGTGAATTGTCCAGCATTATTTTTTATTTATTTTTTTTTATTTATAAGTATATTTATTGGTACAGTTTGTAGTTAGCTGAAGAATTTTTTGATATGTGATTTTCGTCGGTTCCCCCACTAGGATAAGCCAGTATCGAGGAATCCAAACTCGAGACTGGTAAACAATTAACACAAACTGTTGCGCTCTACTAAGTTTGAAGTATAGTTCAGAAAATAGTAATATAAGTTAATAAAGACAACTGTACAATAATTTTAATCCTAATCTTAAGTACAACGTTAGATTTGTTACGAGATACCTAAATACCTTACTTACCTGAATACGAGATAGTTACCACGATGAACGCAGAACCTAAAAAAAAAAACATTTTTGTCGCAGGCGAACGAAATAGTCGTCGTAGAGCTTGCGTAGCCTAGTTCGTAGAGCTCTCGTAGAGTCTACGCAAGGCGTGACTGGCAGGATATAATCCTGTATACAGTTATCCAAGAATGGTAAGACAAAAACAGATTGAGAAAATCCCTTGATTTGTAGCCTTGGCATTGAAAAGAATGGACAAGGGTAAGAAAAGTTAAAAATTTCGAAATTGTCCAATAACTCGAAAACCGTGAGCCTTTTACGGGCACAATTTTATTATTTTCTGAACAGTTCTGATGCCCCCCACCCGTAGGTGAAGTATTGACCACTTTTTACGCCTGTATATATCCTACCAGACACTTAACCTAACTTCATGAAGTAGGCAGCTGTGGGCCACCCAGGTCCCGATACGTTTTTTTGATACAACAGGTGGATAAACTTTATCATTAAAGAATCGAAAACATTAATTAAATTATTTAAAATTTGTAAAAAACAAACAGTTCCAGCTAGAAATGTTATGTATTAGGTATTCCCAGAGAAAATCAATTTGTTAATATTGAATTTGCAGCCGTAGTTCCCATTAATGTGAACACAGTTAACATATTTCGTACCTACTTATAAAAGAAAATTAAAAAATCGCAGACTGCTGCAGATAGATTTTTTAAATATTTTTTCCTGGGTAGCCGTGGTGCCCCCCACAAGACCTGTGGGGTTATCTATTAATTACCGGACACTCTGTATAAATAACACATTTGAAATGTATCCCATATTACGTTTTCCAGTTCCCACGTCTAATTGCCTTACCTTACTACCTTGCATTTGAACATGAATAGACCTTATTCGTCGTCATTTACAACATACCTATAGGCATTCCGAAGTTTCTGCCATGCCATGCCTTCCAATGTCAAATCAAACCATTTATTTGCAGACAACGGGTTACAAGTTGATATATTGGTAAGGTATGTCGGTATGGTATGTTGGAATGGTGTTGGAATGGTATTGGTATGGGTATGTTGGTATGTTATGTTAAATTTGGTGTGTTGGTATGGTATGTTGGTATGGTTTGTTCTACAGTATGTTAGTATGGTAAGTTACACAATCATCATTACTTGTTGGTATCTCGTTTTTCTGGTCACCTCAGAGGGTATAACTGAAAATCAGTGTTTGTTCTTTCGAGCAAAACTATGCGCTGAGTTATTGCCTTTTTGCTGGGCTGCAGCACACACTTTACCTGCTTATTTGTTTTTAATTTTATTTTTAATTTTATTTTTATTTGTGCTACAATTTTTTTTATTACTTATTATATTTTATTTTTCTTTGTCAGTTCATTATATTTTCTGTCAAATGTTTATAAATACCTGTGTACTGTGTGTTGCAGAAGCAAATAAATGATTTATCAATGTATCTATCTTATCTATGGTATGTTGGTATGGTATGTTGGCATGGTATGTTGGTATTGTATGTTGTTGGTATGGTATGTTGCTACGGTATTTGGTACGGTATGTTGGTATGGTATGTCGGTATGGTATGTTGATATTGGTATTTTGGTATTGGTGTGTTTGTATGGTATTGAAATGTCTTGCGCTAGTCTAACACAATCCTACCTAATTATACAAAATCACATCAACAATGAGAACATCTTGGTACAATACGATTTAATTAAAGATTGCGATAGATCCCCTACAAGCAACCAGCAAGGGCGATAGAAAATCTCCAGGGACAGCGGTGGTTTCCCATTTCCCATTAGGTACAATGTTTTGGAGACAGTGGCAAGATTGTGGATATCTCTATTATCCTACAAAAATAATGGTCTTGAGTTTAAGGGACTGATGTCTTTGATTTGATTTGAGGATCACCCCTAAAATCAAAATAGACTTGGGACCATAAGGTTCAGAATCCAGTAGTCGGTCACTAGTGACCAAACCTGAACTAATTTAACCAATGTACAATAAAGTTTTTAAACTTACGCGATCAGAACACATTATTATAATTATACACGGGTTTTTATCGTTATTTTACCTATTTTTCCCGACGTTTCAACAGGTTTACACTCGTGGTCACGGGATGACTGGAGCTACCGCCTCTGCGAAGCGGAGGCAGCATTATGTACAATGTGGCTAAGCACCATGATTACGGTTTTGTAATTCTAGAACTTTCGTACCTCATCCGAAATGTCTGAAATGCATGAAGGAGTTCATTATGCAAAGTTCCATCACAAAACCAGAGGGGTGAGTATAATTGACGTTAGTAAGGACACGTGATCGTGACGTCTCCTTTTAGCATAGGATTTGCATTCCCTGTCCGCACGCACAATAGAGGCACTGCACCATATTGCACCATACCCATAAAGAAAAAACTTGCTGCATTCTAAAACCATACCATATTGTATGGAAAAAGGAAACGTCACGATCACGTCTCGTTCATCATCATCATCATCATCAGCCTATATTAGTCCACTGCTGGACATAGGCCTCCCCTAATGAGCGCCATAGCGCCCTGTCTTCAGCTTGCCGCATCCAGCATCTGCCTGCAGCCTTTCGCAGATAGTCATCCCACCGGGCTGGAGGGCGTCCTACACTACGTTTTCCGAGTCGTGTTCTCCACTCAAGAACACGTTTGCCCCAGCGGTTGTCGGATCTGTGTGTAGGTGGGCATGTTTTTTTCACGTCTCTTTACTAACGTCAAATAGACCCCCACACTTCTGAATTATATACCTACTAACAGAATAGAATTCAAACAGTCACAATCGCCAATCACACTCTCTATTGAGCAGTAGACCAAGAGGAAAAGTTCATTAAATTGCATCCCCTTGTAAGAAGGGACAATGACTGCAATAGACATAAGCGGTTATCTGATGAAATGTGCATTGTCAGTGGCTCTTATACGATGATAAATCGAGCGAGGGGTCGAAAGTTTTAGTGAAGACTTTTGCGGCCTAGTGAGTGAATTGTACGAGCTTGCGGGATCGTTTCCTGTCGCGGAACAACGTTTGTGTTTTTTTGTTGGTTTTTTTAACCTACTGTGTAAATAAAAGCTCGGAATCAAAAGTCTGTTTATTGCAATAATTCATATCATAACGCCCGACAAACAATTTACGCAAACAAGGATATCGCATTGCCCTAAAATTATTCCCATATTTTATTACTAGGCCTTACATCCGCAAATTAATTACATGGGAATACCGAGCGGGCCATGTTGGGATATCCCGGCCCATTGCGTAAACAAAACATCATTTTATGGCCCGCCTGCTAATTCAGCCCTTATAGCTAAGCTACCATACTTGACAAATATTTGGCCGGAATAAAGCCGGATATTGAAAGATGGTACAAAACTTGTACCTACTCAACCTATAGGTTTTACCTAACTTATTTATGATTCACTGTTTATTTTATGACGATTAATTTATATACTCTTAATAAATAAATATCTACCTACTTAGTAAAAAAGTTATGGTGTGACAATTTCGTACTTTTAAAAACCCATTGAAAACGGCCATGTTTTCCTCCACTTACAGCACTCATTGTTTTTGACAATCCGGAAATATGGTAAAAAGCCGGAAAGTGATAATCCCTAGCCCTAATTCGCCTGCGAAGCCAGCCGAATGGTTTTCCGACATTTTTAGGGCTTTTCCACATCATTACTACCCACCTCGTCGTATTTTTGCTAAAAATGAATGATTATTCCAGAAGCTCTCATAAAGCCCCTAATGGGAATAATACCCATCGGTGAAATGTGATAGCGCCTTAATTATTTCGCTTAGCAATAAAAACGCCATTACGTTATTGTAAATTACTGCTATACGATAACCCATAAATTGATGGGTAGAGCAGACAGGCTAATTAAAATGTGATAAATTGTGCTCTTTCGAACAAAAAATCCGCAGTCGGTAGGATTCGAAGCGTAGGTTCGAATCCTACCGACTGCGGATTTTTTGCCCAGAGGGAATCTGATTTCTAGTCAGACGCCTTAACCGCTCGGCCACGACTGCTTCTCAAATGATGCTTGAAAACAAGAAGTTTTACAGGTCTTGTAGCTCGAAGCTAGACCAAGTCCGTATAATTTTATATAATCTTCCAAAGTGGCGTCAAAAGCTTCGCGCGTGTTGCACCTTCAAGTCAAGTATTCATTTACTAGCGAAAAGCGATATTTTCTTGAAGTTTCTGGACAGGAAAATTCTTTTTAGAACAGCCGTTTCTTTTTGGAGGCTAATTTCGGCCACATGAACAGGGGCGCCGTGGCTTAGTTGGTTAAAGCGCCTGTCTAGTAAACAGGAGATCACGAGTTCGAATCTCGTCGGGGCCTAGTTGCAGTGAAAGCAGTATTTTTTTTTACCTACTTTGTGTACTGTGAATTTATACGCATTTTTTTGGAATAAGTATGTAGAATTAGTAACCTACCTAACAAAATTCAATTTTTTACTAAATGACTGAGGACTTAGGTATGATAGAAAGATATAAGATAGCCTAGGGCAGGGGCGGCGAACCGCTTCTAGTCAACATGTCATTTAAAAAAAAACATTGAGAAACTGAGAAAATTTCACAGAAAATTCCTTGATTGAAGAATCTTTTACGTAAATAAATTCTTCATTTACATTTTCTTCCTCTGGTTTCTCATGGACATCTTTGATAGTAAAGTCATAAATAACGGGATATTTACCATGATTTGAATTTTGAGTTTTCCAATATTTCGGCACAGTTTCATGCGCCATGATCACGGAATAACTGACGGCACTGCGAGTTAGTTGTTATGGGCAGATATAGCGATCCACCCTCATTTTTTGTCTTTTGTTACGAACGTTACTACTACCACCGGTTTCATTATCGAACGCAACTCGATCACGACACACAACACTGACGGTATCCGAACGCGGCGCGGTAGGTATATCACTTCTTCGGTTTTTGCACATTCTCACGACAGGATTCCAGGTTCCGGATAATTGGAAGCCTTCTTCTCGGTTGAAGTTCCTGTGTTTGGTAATCTCAATGGCCTCCTGTACCAATCTTGGTATGTAATGTCGCTCTGTTGAGATTACTTGTGGATTGTGTAACTCGATCCAGTGGTTTGAACCAGACTCCAAAAGATGCTCCGCTATGGCAGACTTCTCTGTTGCCCGGTTTTTTACCGCTCGTATGTGCTCCTTGACTCTGCAGGCAATAGTGCGCTTCGTTTGGCCTATATAGGAGCTTCCACAGCTGCAGTCGATCTTGTACACCCCTGGTTTCTCAAGTGGGAACGTGTCTTTAGGCGTGCGCAGGAAGTGTGTGATCTTTTTCAACGGCGTGAAGATGGTTTTGATGGAGGATTTTTGCAGGATGTTTGCAATCTTATCCGTCACTCCTTTTATGTAAGGCAAGAATGCTGGTTTGCGTTCCACCGTACTCCTGTGCGGCTTATGGCTGGTACCGGAACGCACTGGCAGTGATCTTACCTTATAGCCGTTCTTATTTAAAACATTTCTAACGTGGGCCAACTCACTCTGTAGGCTTCTATTATCGCACAGGTCGTAAGCACGGTTTGTCAGAGATGTTACCACCGAGTTAAGCTGTAAGGGGTGATGATGTGAGTTGGCATGGAGGTACCGGTCCGTATGTGTGGGCTTCCTATAGACAGAATGTCCTACGCTTCCATCTTCTCCGACCTGTACCAACACGTCCAGAAATGCTAAACGCCGATCGGTCTCCATTTCATATGTGAATTTGATCTTGTGATGTACTCCATTGAGATGTGATAGTAGAAGCTCAACATCCTGTATCCCTCCTTTCACAATACAATAAACGTCATCTACATACCTCTTCCACAACTTAACTTCTACAGGGGTAGACAAGATGGCCACACTCTCGAAATACTCCATCCAAATGTTGGCTACTACGGGGGCGACTGGACTTCCCATTGCTACTCCGTCAATTTGGAGGTAGTATTGCCCTTTGTATATGAAGAAGTTTGTGGAGAGAATATGATGCAAAAGCTTGGCATACTCTGCAGGGATGCCGTTTTCTTGTATTCTGGAGGCGATCACCTTCATACAGTCTTCTAGAGGGACATTCGTAAAAAGTGATTCTACGTCGAAACTGACCATCACTTCGGTGTCATCTACCTCTATCTGCTCCAATATCTGGATGAAATGTCGTGAGTCTTTTACAAAGGATGTTGTTCGTCCCACAGTTGGTTGCAACACTGCTGCTACATGCTTCGCCAAATCATAAGTGGGGGAGTCTATTTGACTCACAATAGGTCGTAGCGGAGCATTCTGCTTGTGCACCTTGGGGAGGCCGTACAGTTTGGGCGGCTGGATGATCTTAGGCCGTAAAAGAAACTTGGTTACCTCTTCTCCCAGGGCGTGTTGGCAATCCTTGATCAACTTCTGGGTACTGCGATGTGTTCGTGCAGTTGGGTTGTAGTTGACGGGCTTGTAGGTATTGGCGTCATTAAGTAGACATCGGATTTTATCCTCGTATTCGGTGACGTCCATCACGACTGTGGCATTCCCTTTGTCTGCTTTAAGTACTAACAGGTCTTCGTCCTGGCGTAATTCCTTAAGCGCGACCATTTCTTCCTTAGTAATGTTCGGTTCTGGAGGTTTAGCATGACGCAGTACAATGGCGATGTCTTGTCTCAGACACTCCGCATCGCTATTCGGTATCCTGTTACTCCGGATAACTTCCTCAACATTGCCGATCACTTTTTCGTAAGGGATGCGTATCGTGGTAGGGGCATAGTTCAAACCCTTTTCCAACACTTTGGCAGCCGTTTCGTTCAAAATCTTGCTTGACAAATTGATAACCGTTGGTGGTTTTGAGTTATCATGGTAGGGGACATCAGTCATATGTTTGTTCCGCAAGAATTCGAACTTACGATTTTGTTTTTCTGCACTGAGTTCCCTCGAGCGTTGGGCTTGAACATATGTGATACGATCACAGACGTCAAAATCCGTTGGTGACAACATCTCACTGCATTCCAAATGCGCACTGTATAATTTCACTTGTAACGAATGAAACCGGCTTCTATTGTAGCGTATCATTTTTCGTAACATTTTAACACTCGCTTGCTTTAGAATACTCGCGGAGCCCGGAATGTCATTACGCGACTTTATTCGCACGCACACAGGTATTAGATTTGCGTCACGGCACTTCACTAAAAAGTCCAACGATTCGCGTAAACATTCACACTTTTTCCGCAAGCGTTCTAGGTCTTTAACTTTCTTTGCGAGTTCCGGCCCGTACCGGTTCACGATAAAACTTTTAAATCCATCATGGTTATTAACACTAAAGTCATAAATAACGGGATATTTACCATGATTTGAATTTTGAGTTTTCCAATATTTCGGCACAGTTTCATGCGCCATGATCACGGAATAACTGACGGCACTGCGAGTTAGTTGTTATGGGCAGATATAGCGATCCACCCTCATTTTTTGTCTTTTGTTACGAACGTTACTACTACCACCGGTTTCATTATCGAACGCAACTCGATCACGACACACAACACTGACGGTATCCGAACGCGGCGCGGTAGGTATATCACTTCTTCGGTTTTTGCACATTCTCACGACAGGATTCCAGGTTCCGGATAATTGGAAGCCTTCTTCTCGGTTGAAGTTCCTGTGTTTGGTAATCTCAATGGCCTCCTGTACCAATCTTGGTATGTAATGTCGCTCTGTTGAGATTACTTGTGGATTGTGTAACTCGATCCAGTGGTTTGAACCAGACTCCAAAAGATGCTCCGCTATGGCAGACTTCTCTGTTGCCCGGTTTTTTACCGCTCGTATGTGCTCCTTGACTCTGCAGGCAATAGTGCGCTTCGTTTGGCCTATATAGGAGCTTCCACAGCTGCAGTCGATCTTGTAATCTTTGATAGTTTTTTTTTTATTTTAAAGTTTGGGGATAGGTACTTGTTTGTAGCTTTCTTGTAGGTATATATTTATTAATAAAGAAAATTATAATCAAATACTAATAGAAACAAATTAGAACTAGTATTGACAATTTAACAATTGAGACTGTTGCAAACAAACTACCGATAACTCAACTATAGTTTTTTGAAATAATATCGTTGTTCCTGTAAATATGCAGTTTTGCGTCAAAATCGCGAATGAGTTCAATCATGAAGATAATTGTTTTATTGGTGGCTTGAAGCTTTACGTTCAATTCATTAAAAGTTTGGCATAATTTCGAAATACTATGTAGTAGGTAGACAGTGGAGTACGTAGACAGTGGAGTAGGAGAGTGAAGTAGGTCCTACTTCATATTTTGATCTAAAAATGCAAACCCTATCGATCCGTGGCGTGCCCAAAATATAATATTATGTCACGTGCAATCTATGGCACGCGTGCCATTGGTTCGCCGTCCCTGGCCTAGGGATGAGGTATATGATAACCTTAACGCATTCACTGCCCAGCCGACCCGCAGGGGGGGCGCGCCGCCGTGACACAGGGGAGTAGGCTGGCTGGCTGGATCTGCGTCTTGGGCCACGAATGTGTTAGTTTAGTATATCTTCGATGTTAGTATTCGGTATCTAAAGAACACTCAATACTAATGTGGTAGTTATTGGAAATAAAACCAAATCATAATATTCCACTCATATATTCACATTTTGTCGT
The DNA here is from genome assembly GCA_949316285.1 of Eupithecia subumbrata. Classification (NCBI taxonomy): domain Eukaryota; kingdom Metazoa; phylum Arthropoda; class Insecta; order Lepidoptera; family Geometridae; genus Eupithecia; species Eupithecia subumbrata. Next base: position 23,164,695 of record OX438644.1, on the reverse strand, counting down.
TTAAATTTATTTACACAAATATACAAACAATGCACTTAAACGTGTTGCATAAAATATTGTTATGAATGACGTTTAGACAAGTATTAAAGACAATTACTGATAGAATAAAATATGAGAGGAAAGAACATTTTATACGTTTGACTAAGTTTACTAAAACTTGACGTAATCATTTTGATAATTTTTATTATGAATAAAATAAAAAAAACAGAAAAAGTCATGGCTTTCGAATTTGGCACGAAAATGTACCATTGAAATAGAGAAAACAAAATAAACAATACAAATTAGCAACTACTATCCAGTCTTAAACAAAATTTAATTTGTTCTAACACCTATTTTATTATAAACATCTAAAACTTTCGTAAAATCTGAGGCACATTCAATATACGTATAATATACAGTCATATATGTATGTATTTTATGTACAAAATTGTCTTAAAATTAATATGGCAGTACTGAGGTTAACATAATAATTATAAAATGTCATGTTGTCACATATTTCTATAGTCTGTTCACACGCAGACAGTTGTCGCTGTAGTTTAGAGCTTGATTCAAATGTATTGGCCGAAAGCCAAGTTTCCGAAACAAATGGCAGTGTAGTTAAAAAGCTCAGTCAACAAAGCTAAAGTAGATAAGCGCTGCTGTTTATGAAAAGGTTGTAAATGCAATGTTAAACTGCTTGCGTGTGAACATTTTTAAATGCACAGATTTAGTTCAAGATTGTTTTTCGTATTATTTGAGAGTTTAAACACCAAAAACACTCTTGAACCAAAATCGTATATCACCGTAACAACAAAAGTTATTACAGATTTTTTAATAAAACATTGGGTCGCCTTAGAAATATTGCTTTAGTCAAGGTTCATTGTGCGTTATGAATAACTACGAATACTTACACCTTTAAATTGACATGAATGATTTTGGTTAATGTCAGTCGATAACTGGCTAGATAAGATCACTGCGTACTTACCTAACTGTATTTGTTATTTTATACATTTAGCTACAGTCTATTTTAAAATCATTCGGCTTAAACTGAAAACAACTTAATTAGATAATAAGTGTGTTTTCTTGAAGTATTTAAAAATACTTAAGTCACCTATTTTTCTTAAAGCAGATAAAATTAACAGGGTAGCAATATTTATGCCGAAAGTTTTTGAAATAGACGTCAAGACATACATTTTATAGATGACGAAAAGGTAGTATAAGAGTTTTACTGTAACCAAGCAAACTGGAAAAATATGTCAAAAATTAATTTTATCCAAAACAATAATTCCGAGGTAAAACACAGCGATAGTAATTACAACATGTGACAACTCAATAAAAACTAAAAGTAAATTATTAATCCGAAATTTCACTTGTGACTAAAAAAAATCCGCACTTACGATTGCAGTCACATAACGTAAGACTTTGATTAAGTTCCACTATTTCTTGTCACTAGAAATAAAAAACGTCACTGTCATTTTAATCTTATTGTCTTCTTTGGTGCTAAGGTCCATTCACAAGTAACCAGTGGCGCGTTTGCACGAACCCCGTGAGTTCCCACGGTGTTCAGTGGTTCGTTTACACAAACCTAGTGAGTTGCGTGTGGAAATCCCGTAGGAATATTTGCAACTGTTGCAAAGTCGGCCGATCATCGGGCGACATCGCCCAGCAGTAGGCCATCACTGCGAATCTGTTGAAGAAAATCTGGTTTAAAATCTGCAATTTATATCGACTTGATAATTATTGATGATTTATTGCTAGATAATGCTGTGTGAATTGTCCAGCATTGTTTATTTATTTATTTTATTTTTATTGAAACATGTCCAGTGCAACAAGTCTTGTTTCTAAAAAGCGGAGAACACTTTGTATTGTTTTTATATTTCTCTTTCATCTTTTCTCTACCATAATCTAGAATACAATATTGCGATAGTCATTATTTTTGGCAACCAACTCCGCTTCGCTGAGTTTAAGTTAAAACTGGCTCCTAAATCGGCTACTTTTTTCAAAGAAACTTCTGTACTAAAACACTCATCTTAATAAAAAAAACTTACAGCTCATCAGGACAATTCGCAGGCTGCTGCAACCGGTACCCATCTCTCAGATACGCTGCTACTTCGAACGGGTCTACCTCAGCATACGGCTGATGCGCCAACGTAGTCAATTCCCACAGCAACACCCCCAACGCCCACACATCAGCTGCAGGACTGAACAGTCTCTTCGACAGTGCTTCGAGGGCCAGCCATTTGATTGGCCGGTTCTCATTGTCGCCTAGGCAGTGGTAGTCAGCAGGGAAGAGATCTCGGGAGAGAGCGTTGTCGGCTATCATTACTCGGAGGTTTTCGTCCACTCTGTTGGGAAAAAAGCAAAAGTTAATGCACTTTCGATTCCACGAGAAGAAAATTAACTGTTGTTTGTTGAAATTCATGTTGACCTTTGTAACTTTGATGTATTAAAATTATAAGTTATAAAATAGTTTTGTACAACTTACATGCAGTTCCTAGCAGCAACATCCTTGTGCATAACATGCTGTGAATGCAGGTACGCAAGACCGTCCAGGGCATGGAGCGCCATCCGAACCACCAGCTGCGTCGTCAGCGGGGGCGGAGGCGCAGCCCCAGCGGCCCCACCCACTGTCACACCTCGACAGGACAGCAGAAACTGCTTGAGGTTCCGCCAGCTTCCACTCCAGGGGTAAAGGAGGAATGGGGCGGTCTGATCCTCGATGCTCACTCCGAGCACTGAGAGAACTCGCTCGTGGTTGATGCCGTAAAGCATACAGCCTTCTTGGAGAAGGAGCGATACCTGTGAAGTAATTTACAGTTAGTAACGATGACCAGTCTGTATGAAACCAGAGAGGTTGACTTGATAGTTTGTGATAGTTACCTGAACTTGAGAGGCATGTTCAGCGACTGTTTTCACGAGGACCTCTTGCTCTCTCGCTTCTTCATCAGCGTATGTACCTCTGTAGACTCTACCGAACGTCCCTTCCATTGCTACTGAACGTAGTCTGACGCGACACCTCTGTATGGTGAGCTCTGCTATTCTCTGTTGCAGATCTCTGGCTCTTTCCTCGGCCGCTACGGCGGGCAGCGAGGTGGGTCGGCGGTAGCTGGTGTAGCTGGCAGCGGACTTGCAAGAGGAGTCAGGTAGGAAGGCGTGAGCGTCTTGCTCATCGCTCCGGGCTCGTCTGAGTTTGTTAGCTCGCGCCCTGCAGGCCACGGCAGCGACAGCAGCTATAAGCAGCAAGGCACCGGCGCACCCTGCTCCCGCGTAGAAGATATCAGCTGACGTGGACGCGTGCGGAGCGCTGTCCACTCTCACGGCAGGACGAGCTGCCTCTTTGAGACATATCTTCTTTCTTCGGAAATGTAACAGCGTTGACGAGGAACCGGTCGAGACGTTTAGAGAGATGTTAACTTGCACCTGCTCGGCAACAGTGCGCGTACAAGGCAAGTCCACTCGCCAAGTTTGCGCTTCCGTCGGCACGAAGCCCTCACTAGATATGTTAAAAGTGGGCTGAAGTAATGCTTTCTGATGTTCGGGTTTTACATCCACTCGCAGAGTGTACGGTAACTGCAACAAAATAAGCTTTCTTGAATCTACGGTTGAGCAAGATTTAGTGGAAGATTACACACATTCCTAACGGATCCATCACGGTATAACAGTATCAAAACGCGCAATTGACGGACACGCACGCGGTACCTAAACGATCCACCCAAGCCGTGACCGCGTGAACCGAGATCAAATGTCGAGAGTCCCGTGGCCGGAGATCACGAGCCTCTCGCCTTATAGGACACATCAACGACACACATCGTCGAACGCAGTATTTGCATAATATGTTTATGGTGTTGAATCGTTCTAGGAGCTTTATGTTTCCCTTATGCGAATGACGTGAACATATTATCACACGCTGTGCGGCGCAGATGTTTCCAACGAAATTCTCGCGCTCGGTTTGTTTTGAAACTGGTTAAATATTATGACCATCAAGCGCTCATTATTGTACTAATCACGCGGCGGTGTTACATGAATGGTTGTAAGTACAATTTCAAACGATATTCGCCGCGGGCCCTTTGCGAGTTCAGCGCGCCGCCGCCGCGCGAAGGCAACGCGGCTCGTAAAGTGCGTAGGTGCGACAGCGAAGCCGCTAATTAAATATTATCACTGGCGGTCGGTGAGTACAGACAATGGTAGCGCGATCTATCATCGGCGCTAGTTAACCGGTTACCAAATATTTAGTGCGGCTAGTCAAAGGCGCCGCTGAGCAAATAAGGGAGTGAGCGTAGGGCGTCGCGCGGCGGAGGGGGCTCGTGCCGATCTGATAGCAGCGGCGGGACAAAGAGAACGAGATGCTGATAAGCGCAGCCGCCGCGTGATCGCAAACGCAGCATATCCCACATTCGCTTTATAAAAATGCCCTACAAAGCTTTGCATAAAGCTGAGACCGGTGAAACTTACAAGACGGCTAATAAACTCGTATGACTTGCAAATAGCGCCCTAAATAAGAGCAAATCCGATTGACAGAGTCAGTGAGCCGAATGTATTCGTAATTCTTTTGCTTTTGTTGTAAGGCTTGGTACTGAATATGTAAAAGTGAACGTTGAGCGGGTTTACGTATCAAAATCCACGTCTAAAGGTTTGAAGCGGCCGTCAGTCCGCCGGCTGACGGCAGCGGATAAAGTAAATAAATGCACATAATATTTGGTTAGCGATGCAGTGCAGGATACGAGGCAGAGGTAAATAAATAGCGAACGATGATCGGAAAGCTGCCGCCATTTGCATGGAAGGCGATCTAATTTGAATTAGAAACAGACGATGAATATCTTCCAGGCGTATGGGCACTTCGTATAAAAAGATACACGCAGGAGTCAAAGACTCACTAGTTCCTACCCTACATGGATCTGTATAAGTAGCTTCTTTTAATTACCCGGACTGCCTTTCAAATGCAAAAAGATTTAGCATTTCCGAGTAGCACTCCATGAAACGAGGAAAAAGGAGTACTTAAGTGCTATCATTATTACATTTTAAATCCAGATTGCTCTACCTATCAGGTTAGAGTTTATATAACTGTTAAAAATACGTTGTTTACACATCGCTGTCGGAATCCTCGAAACGATGTCTATCGATTCTTTAGAAACTCTTAACTTTCCTCTTACATTTAATTACATTACCGACTTAGCTTTTTGTTCGAGACATTTCCTCAAAACAGGACCTTTTACATCAGTTAATTGTTATTCTGCTAGCCCAGCCCAAAGAACTTTTGTATTCTATAGGTAATTAATTCTGTTTCCCGGTTTTACAAGGATTATAGAACACTAGCTGTGAGTTATGTTATTAGTCAAAATTATAAATAAAGCAAGGCAGAAATTTTAAAATGGTTTTTATGACTACTGAATTTACTTTTATATGCATTTAGTAACAAGCAGTTATTTTGATATTACAAACAGACATTTAAATTTATTTTTTGTAAATATAATATTTCGCAATTCAAACAATTCAATCATGCGACGTCAAGGTTCTCGATTCTTCTCATGTTTCGATTATCATAACAAGCCTCTGTCTCCGGAGCGATAATTCTCATCTATAATCTGCTTCTTTGGTTTGTATTCCAGTTTTTTAGCCAACGCATACCAGGGGATAAGAAAGAAAAGTATTGTGGCAGTATTTACTGAAGGAGCAATAATCTATTTATTATTCTGACGTTGTGGACTAGTTTTGCAGCAAGTTTATTGTCTGTATACGAATGCGTTTATACTTTCTGCGCCATGTTTATTTATTTATTTTAGGCAATTCTAATATAATAAAATATTAAAGACATTTATATAGAAGCACAAAGAAAATGTTCGTAAAAGTCAAATGAAAATGTACTCGAATTTTAAGTTTCAAATTACATTCGTCCGAAACATAAACGTCTGTGCTTCGAATTGGTAAAACGTATGATTTTAAATAGAATTACTCTCTCACTCGATCAAGCATCAAGGATCATCCGTCGGCCGATACTATAAACGCACCTTTTATAAATGATAAATGATAGGGCAGGATTAGATACTTACAGGCTTCCTAGTCAGACTCTGCCAGGTGAAATGCAGCTCTCCTATGGTGGCCGGTACGGGCACTTCAAAGTTCAGCGCGTAGAAGTTAATCTGGCCCTCGCGTACGTAGAAAAGCTCTGCTGTTAAACCTGTAGACAAAGGAAATGCAATTTAAGAAATGTCACGTGACAAGGGTCACATACTTCGGTGGCTAAGCGAACCAAAAGCGTCTAAAAGGGCTCGAGGGAACAGGACCGGTAACAAATAATTCGGGATAGCTACGCAGCATCAAGAATTTATACGCTATGTCAGCTTTCGCTTTGTAAAACTATAGTTTTGCGAAGTCAAGACAGCCCCTTTAATCTCAGTTTTCGCTTCACAGTCTCAAACGTGTAATACGACGCCATTCCGTCTGCCGCGTACAAAACCGTCCTATTTCTACAATATTCGCGTCAATCATACTAAATCGATCTACACAATCCGCATCAATAGCACGGAAAACTCGCAAAAAGTTAAAGGCGCACGCGCACAATGCCGGCGGACATCAAACGCGGCATGACAAAGATGCCGCAATACGACGCCCGCGCCACCTGTCCACAAATCATGGGAACTGATTTAGAAAGACCGGTTTACGACCAAAAGTTATATGAGACAAGGAGGTTTTTTGTCTGATACAATTTCATTTCTTTTATACAGAAGCCGTTATAGGTTCGTTGCAAATTGTATGAATTTACATGATTTAAGCCAAACAGACAGTTGAAAGCTACTAAGCACCTTATGTTACCAGCACAACAAAAACCAAAGCATCTGATTAGAAACCCAGCTCGCAACAAAAACTGGCTCCCTGGAGTAATTTGTACATATGTACAAGAGCCAACATGGGCTTCCTGGTAGACTGCTTTCATCGATCCATGTTTACACCGTTAATATGCATGCAGTACTTTGTAATAATAACACATGTTTATTATGAACTACCGTCACGTTACAAAATCATAAAATTTTATTACCGTATCTGCATAATTCCCGGTCAGTTTTATTCCGCTCTGGACTAGGAGAGTACCTAACCTACTACTAGAACCATTTAACAGGGCTGGCTCCACTCAAGCATGCGAATGCCTATTCCAGCGCCACTTGAAACGTGAAAACAGATAATCTAGTACTATAATGTACTTTCAACTCTACATTCCAGTTCTTGTACGAAGTGCGAACTAAAGCTTTTTGTACATAATGTTAAAGTGCAACACAGTGTATTATATTTCCTTGTATTTTCAGTTATGATTTGAAGAACGAAAATCTAAAAACCCGATTTATGCCTGCGACGCAGGACAAATGCGTAAGATCTGCAGATATTTTGTTCAGAGTGTTCTGGATGTTTTCTATGTATAATAAAAAATATCTATTTATATAGTGTATTGTAATAAGTATATCAGTTATGTAGTACCCATAACACAAGCTCTGGGGGCTAGATAACGCTGTGTGAATTGTAAAGCATCATTTAAATTTCTTTATTTATTTATTTCAAATGTGTGTGCATAGAATTATATTCTATATTATAATGGAAATAAATAATTTTTGATTAATGAATTCTGATAAAATAGTGTAGTGCCAGCGTATGGAACTCCAATCCAGTAGTGATCCAGTTAACTGAAGAACTGGAATAGCACAAACATTCCTCAAGACGTCCAATAAAGCTGAAACAGCTTCTTCTCATGCATAACGGCAACCAGTGGGCATGTCATGTCGTGTCGATATGGTAAGTGGTAACGATATTGTGTTTGTGTGCGTTTTCGCAAGTCGCTGGGCGGGGCGTATGTCTGCGGCGAAACGATGAGGTGTGGCGAACGGCGAATGTAATATTAATTAAATGGAAGGATTAATGAATAAAAGATTTATGCAGGTATTGGTTTAAAAATATCGCCATGTTTAAATCAGGGCTGTTACGGAGGTGGTTTAACGGAACCGAAGTCGGAGTCGGAATTTGGTTTGTCGGAGTCAGAATCGCAATCGAAACCGGAAGCGGAGGCGGAGTCGAAGGTGGTAGATAGATTCCTGCAGCAGCTGCAGCAGTAGACGCAGGATTTTCTCATTTGTTTCAGTAGATCATTTACTATATCTGCTCATGTTGCATATTATATAGCCACAAATATATTCGGTAAAAAATTGTCTTCCCCTTAACTGATAATTCGGCACAATTAGCTGTATAAGTCGCCGACATCCAATACCTTCAAAGAAATTAAAGGGGAGATCTTGCAAAGCTATTACTTCAGAAATAATTCTGTCTATTTCCATCGATTTAGCATTAGAACTAACTCCGATTTAAATCTCCGATTGAAAGTTTAGGAACCGAAGTCGGAACCGAAGGTGCAGTATCAATCGGAAGTTCCGACATTTCGGAATCGGAGTCGGAGCTCCGAACATCCCTGGTTTAAATGTAGGTAGATTCCAAATCAGTTAAATGAGAAACGTGAAAGTGATAACATTTTGCATATAATATGTTACAGTAGGATTTTTTAAGTATTATTTTTTAATATACCTAATTGGATTTCTCATATAAAAACCAAGTTTTAATCAAAGTAAATCTTGTTGGGTTTTTGCGGATCTCATAACCCTGTTTATGAATGCAACGTCAAAGGCAAATTTCATAATCCCGGGTAGAGGTATTAAATGTTTTAATCCTGGATAACAGAATCATCCTGAAAATGTTGGTAAAATTGGAAAAGCTCAAGTTTACCCATTAATATGTGTACCTTCACAGATCCGAGATGCTAAAGTTGGTCAAAAATAATACAACACTGAGAGGGATGAAAGGTCTAAATACAGAAGAAAAATTGTGCAAAAACCATTAAGGTTAATTTAGACTATAACTGTGTAAAAAGAACTATTACTCAATGGCCATGCTGTTATTTAAAAAACTTCAACCTAACATGAGAGAACTGACAGAAAATTAATTTAATCGCAAATTATATAATTGGCTCTGTGATAACTGTTTTTATACTATAACTGATTATTTGAAATTTAAATATACATAATTTTAATGTTTGACATGTACTAAATATAATATAATCTAATTTTTCTGACAAAGATTAATTTTGACAGTTATGATTTTACAGTTGTGTTCGATTTCGATATAATTTTTTAATATTGATAAAGCAAACCTTGAATTAAGTACAACTACGAGAATGTTAATTGTCTACTCTAAACTACAATGTAGGTATCTAAATTACTACTGAACGTTTGCGCCGTGCAAACGTTCAGTATCAAGTCAAATATAGTGATACTCTCAATGAGATTTTACCAATAGAGACGTCATACTCATTAGAAAGAAATAAAAACATGGCGATATTTTACTATAGCTACCTGCATAGGACTATGGAACTTTATTTGTATCACTGAGTACGTTAAAAGATAACAGAGATATATAGGACCCCGTTGTCAGAAAGAGATGAACATACTGTTCACACTTTACACGAGCGGCCAGCGGGCTGACGGCCAATGACAGCCTATGACGTCATCGGCTAGCAGCTAAGGAACGAACTAGGGGAAACGGGGGTAACGAGGCACCACTAAGAAAATAAACAGTAAATTTTAAATAAAAATGTTTATTTACGTATTATAGTATTACATTCCTAGTATAGGTACATTTATGTGAGCAAACTAGAAAAAATACTTTTACTTAACTTAAGTGCCTTCTAATCGCTACATAGTATAAAACAAAGTCGCTTCCTGTCGGTGTCTGTCTGTCTGTCTGTGTCTATGTATGCTTAGATCTTTAAAACGATGCAACGGGTTTTGATGCGGTTTTTTTTTATAGATAGAGTGATTCAAGAAGAAGGTTTATATGTATCATACATGCATAATATAGTAGAGGAACACTGATAATTTTAGAGGTTTCTTATGTGATGTCGTAAATAAATACTTTTTTGCGCTTACATTGCAAACGCTGGCTGAACCCTACGAGATAGATCAAAATAATGTACTACAGTATTGTACACCTTAAAAAGGTCTATAAAAAGTCCGGGTGGTATATATCTATCTCTTAGGGATAACCCACAATAACCAGTTTATATCCTTTACTTTTTACGAGAAATAATTGCTTATTTACGAAGCTATTTTAACATTGTGCATTTAATATAGATTCATTTGGCCCTTTACAGCATGTAATTAAAGTAAATGAATATTTTCGAAGATATCATAGAATTAAAATGCAGGGACATGGCGGTTGCAGCGGTACCGGCAGGGAGGCCGATTCTGTAGTATATTTAGTATCAGCTTTGCACCCGTGCGAAGCCGGGGCGGGTCGCTAGTTACTATGATAATAATTTAATAAAGTTTGGTTTGATAGATGGATGGATGTTTGTTACTTCTTCACGTCAAAATTACTGAACGGATCGGGCTGAAATTTTACCTGTCTAATCAAACATAGGAACACACAACCGAATATTAAAAGTAGTTTTTTTTTTCTATTTAACTTAATTACCGGCACTGCATTCTTTATCAGTTTGTGATCTTTTTTGTGACGTACTTGTCAGTATCTACAAAGTGTTTGGAGCATATTGTGGAGTATGCCGTTGGCATCCATTCATCGTCTCGTCTTTGGGTTCTAACGACTCGTACCCATTTCTCCCTAATTAATTCGTCTTTAGGAAATCTAAAACAAAATAGAAGCAAATGTTGAAAGTCAAATCCATCTCTTTATTATCCTACTACGAAAAATAATTGGAAAGTAGTGGTGAAAAATAATATTGTTGCATTGCGTGATCATATTACCCATATCACCCTAACCTCCCTTAGCGTCGGTCGAACCGACAACACCGCACGCCATTATCTCGTTCTCTCTGTCACTCATGAATGCAACGCACTACGTCTTGTCTCGTTCGTGTAAATGGCAAAGCGGCAACGCCGCGGCAGTGATTTTTTAATATAAAATTAATGATTTTCCATTTTAAATAGACTAAACAGTACTTACAAATGGAAAGATACATCCTGCCTGTTTTTTACAGCTGTCTCAGTATAATTTTTGCACTTTCGAAACACAAAATGTGGCATTTTCGTTTGTTTTACTTTTCTCTAAAATCCCGCAACGTACGTTCGTATCGCGGCGCGACGCAGAGCGGACTGAGTTCAGTCAAGTGAATTCACCTGGTTTTGTCTTGCCGCGCAGACCTCGGTAAAACGCATCTACCTCAGTTTATATATAATATCATTGGATACTCTATTTTAAGACCATCATTGTTAACCTATATTTATGCAAATAAATACTAACATTTCATTTCATTTCCTACATACTGTTACCCTACAAAAGATAATATCATACTAAATATGATAGTCCTACGTAAACACGTTCTAAACAGGCACATGCAAATGAATTCCCGTTTAATCCGCATTTTCGCAGTTAACGGGTGTTTGTTATTGGTTAGTTGAGGGCTATCGGAGAATAATGCGGTAATATACAACCGTAATTGCAGCAGGAGTGCAAACTGGTTGACGAGGCGAGGATATCATGTTCGTTAACTAAATTATGGAAAAAATACTTTGGTTTCGGCTACGTAAAAATATTAGTAAACTTTTTTTTTAATATCTTTATTCACGAAGAAAATTACAATCAATTATTGGAAATAAATTAGAACTAGTATTTACAATTGAAACAATTGAGCTAACTGCAGACTGTTGCAAACATTCTACAGGTAGCTCAACTGATCCATAGCAATAGATTTGTAAACAGCTTCTACATAACTGGTTTTAAAAAAATAAGTCATCGAATTTAATACGTCAGAAAGATAACCTATCCTACTCATATTATAAAGGCAAAAGTTATGAGATGTTCCGGCCAAGGCAACGCCAAAATTACAGAACGGAGCTGGCTCTTGCATAGATATAGATATTACAATGTAGGCTTTTTTATATATAGAGTTCTCAGATAAAGTAGAGAGGAAACATAGAGGTACTCTAGATATTATAATTTAGGTTATTTTAAATCTTGAGTTCTCAGATAAAGTAGAGAAAAAGCTAAGAGGTTCTCTAGATATTGTATTGTTGGCTATTTTATAACTCGAGTTCTCAGATAAAGTAGAGAGGAAGCATAGAGGTACTCTAGATATTATAATGTAGGCTATTTTATATCTCGAGTTCTCAGCTAAAGTAGAGAGGAAGCATAGAAGTACTCAACTAGATATTATAATGTAGGTTATTTTAAATCTCGAGTTCTCAGATAAAGTAGTGAGGAAGCGTAGAGGTACTCTAGATATTATAATGTAGGCTATTTTATATCTCGAGTTCTCAGCTAAAGTAGAGAGGAAGCATAGAAGTACTCTACTAGATATTATAATGTAGGTTATTTTAAATCTCGAGTTCTCAGATAAAGTAGTGAGGAAGCGTAGAGGTACTCTAGATATTATAATGTAGGCTATTTTATATCTCGAGTTCTCAGATAAAGTAGAGAGGAAGCATAGAGGTACTCTAGATATTATAATGTATGCTATTTTATATCTCGAGTTCTCAGATAAAGTAGCGAGGAAGCATAGAGGTACTCTAGATATTATAATGTATGCTATTTTGTATCTCGATTTCTCAGGTAAAGTAGCGAGGAAGCATAGAGGTACTCTACAATTAAAAATAATAGAAGTTTGGACCGGACAGAATGGCGTAATAAAGAAGAGGCCTCACAACTAGTTCCAAATAATATGTAAAGTATCCAAACACCAGAAGTCCAGCAGATTATCTCGGAAGGCCACTGTATGTCAACCGATATCTTAACGACCCATCATTATGCAGATGTAATAGATATATTTCGAAATATTTTTATTTCCAGTACAAAAAAATTCAATGGCCACCAAATTAATAAAATTAACTCTCGAATTAAAAACCGGAATCTGATGTTTATCATAGGATACCTCGAAAAGGCATCTCATAGAGTTAATCACCAGTATTATCTTGAAATGATCTAAGTTATTTCTTAGAAAATGTTAAAAAACTTCTAGCTGGTAAAGCCTTTTTGCTTCTTACGTAGCGAGTTTATAAGTAAAGAGAAAAGATTTCACTGAGAAAATGAAAAGGTTATAATGGTTTTTCACATTAGAGTTCAGTGCAGAATTACTGGCCTGCAACTTGTTTAACAATGTAGTAGCCAACCATTTTACGTTGTTGTATGCTAATACCGCCATAAACCAAGAAACCGCTAAAAAGGCACTTTCCACCAGCGGTAGAATAACTGCTACTGTACGCGGCTTCTTTGAAACAGCGGCAGTTAAAAAAGCCACTTGATACGACAAATAACTTAAGATAACTGAGGCGCCCACTTTTTGTGACTACTCAAACTAATTTCTTGAGACACTACGGTGTTTTTGTACTTTATCGTGGTTATTGCCGCTAAAGGACAAAATAGCGACGCAGACTGTCTCAATTAGAGTGAAATGAACTCCGGTTTCTGGAAGATATGGGACCTCTTCAAACATGAAACACACCTGACTTACGAGACTCAAGGAACCTATTCACTTTCTACGGGTTCTTTAAATTTCATCTGGGTATCTGAAAGAGCTTTCAGAGAAATAATCACTGATATGAATTACAAAATCTGTTGAGATATAAAATAGGAATGAATTCAAAAAGAAATTCAATAATCGGATTCCAGGCACATCCTGAACCGCGTGTCTGCCATTGACGCATTCAACATTCACACCTCCGAATAAAGCCTTCATTACATTCACAAAAACCCATTTGTAAGGATAAATAGAACGGGGCACAATAGACGTCTGATATTTCGTATAGAAAGTTCCCCCGGATTTGGCAGAGCGGTGGCATTATGGAATTATGCAGAGACGTGCAAGAAAATAAAACAAAATGCAGGTGTCGGAGGGGAGCAAGTAAACCGTACAGCTATACAAATTGATGATCGTTCGCGGCATACGTTTTATTCCTAAAACAGTTCGTTGAATGTTCCTTATTGTGACGGGGAAGTGAGTGATGGACAAAACCGTAGATCTTTTCAGTCCAAAACAAAATCGGAGTTTAAACTACAGATATGCTGGTTCTTGAGCGGTGAATAAGAAAACCGATCATTAAAACACAGGCCTCATACAGAGTAGTAGTTCTTACAGAGCAATTTAATACAGACGGAGGGAAACTTGATTATTAATAGGTCTTAAATAATAAAGAAAACAGAGCAGACAGGAAAACCACGATGTAAATAATAGTTTACGATATTTTATGGCTCAACCACATCCTAAACTATCCGATACAGCCCCTGGCTGTACTTTTCTTATGTGAGCCTTGTTCAGGTAATCTGTAGCTTTTGAAAAGCTCCAATAATAGCCTAGTAACTGTGCCAAAAAGATCCTTTTTGTTTTTCTTTATTCGAGAACTAAGAAGCTATGAGAATAGAACAAGCATAGGAATGTATTAGGTGCATGTTGCAACGACGACAGTTTTATAGTTCGCCACCGGAAAACAGTCGTAAGTTTCTTCGAAATATCGGTTGTTAGCAGCAACTTTTAAAACTGCTAGCGAATGTGCTTCAACGGAATCTAAAGAATTCTATTTTCATTGGTATTTTGACGAGACCGAATTAATTTCGTTCGATTTTTTACAAAAAAATTTAATGTATCGGATTTCGACAAACTTCACTTACCTAAGGTTTTTGTTATTATAGAGCGTAAGCTCTCACACTCAAGGTAATTTATAAGAAATTAAATAATATCCCAAAAATGTTTCGACTTCTACGGGGCTTGAACAAGAGAAGGTTCAAGTCTTGTCGAGGTTGAAAAAAATTTGGATTTAATTTAACTACTTACACATCTAGGCTTACATTTAAAGACTATTTTTATGAGCCATAAATATTAATATAAAGTTAACCGTAGTCTCTTTTGTAAGCAGTTACCCGTATTATACTTAATTATAGTCTTGAAATTAATCCCGTAACCCGAAAATGTCGCGTTAATAGTAAACATCTCTTAACCATGCGATTTAAGATTCTAAAGATAGTCCTCATTGCTCGTAAAAGTATCCTCAAAAACACATAAACGCCATCTAGCGAGCTGTAAAATATAACAAATGAGCACGGAAATGAGCTTTTGATAGTTCCCAGTTTCCTTCAGTTTTACAAGAGAATAAACTGTTCAAGGTTGTGTACAAGGACTTTGAACCATCGAGAAAAGAAAATAGAAAAAATAAAGAGCCAACGAAAAAGTCAACCAAGCCAAGAAAGCCAAGAAAAGTTCCTCTCTCAATAGCTTCCAAACAATATGGTTTGTTTGGAAGCTATTGAGAGAGGAACTTTTAAGTAAAACTCGGTGCCTCGGTGCATTATTTTTTCCGTTTGTTTCCAAACAATATTTAATTACAACTAGTTCAGCCGTCCAACAAAGTATTAAAATGAGCCCAATTATTTCGACTAAAATATCTATAATTACGTAGAACTTCAAAAGTTTTTGTAACTAATTATTATTAATCAAAAAACCGTGCGCAGTCAGGTGTAAAACTGAGGTTTTCAAAGCTAGTGTTCCGGAAATGAAGCGCGTAATACGATCCGTTCGTCTGTCCGTTGGTCCGTAAGCGGGTCTTTGTCCTTAACGAGATTTGCCCCCATACAAACCATCAAAGCTGGACGGTACAAAAGCTCCGTGTAATTGAAGTCTTTGAAAAAGGCTGAGGTGCGAAAAGCTCGCATTGGAACGACCGCACTGGCTACATGAGTTAATAACTATAAAATTTCATATCAAGAATCT
This sequence comes from Eupithecia subumbrata, assembly GCA_949316285.1. Lineage (NCBI taxonomy): Eukaryota > Metazoa > Arthropoda > Insecta > Lepidoptera > Geometridae > Eupithecia > Eupithecia subumbrata. Next base: position 23,148,971 of record OX438644.1, on the reverse strand, counting down.
AATAATACCGAAGTAAGAACAATCAAAGAAGAACCAACGTACTTTAAAGCAATGACAGATAGTATGACGTAGTAAAAGTCTTTGATTTATGTTAGACCACAATTTTACTGATAACCATTAAGTCTAGTACATATTTCCCAGAATCTTTGATAAGTATTCATATTTATGTTTTGTGAAATTTTCCTTCTTAAACTAGATTTCTTTTACCACGTTACTTTCGTATTCTGTATGTCTGTAATAAAATCAAGGTGTGAGGAGACGCAAGGGCCCGAGGGCGTAAGGGGAAGTAGGGGGTGAGAGTAATGCGTGTAATAATCACAGCCATCCTTCACCGCGACGTTACACATACCATTTACCCCCGACATCCCCTTGTATTTAATTACACAATAATGTAGTAACATTTGCGTTAATTAATAAATTTGTTAATTTAAATTGTAGCACCTGCAAGTCCCGCGATCCTTTATCTTTCGGTCTTTAAGGAAACACTTCTGAATAATTGAATTACTTTTACATTCGGCAATTAAAGCGTTCTAGTTCGATTTCGACAACTATTCAACTCTTAAAATTTTTATTTTAAAAGAATAGATGCAAGACTTTGAATCATTTATAACGCAAACACACAATAAAAATACCCAAAATGAATTGGTAATGAATTAATTGGATCGATAACGAGCGATCAATTCAGGCATAATCACCCATAAGTGTGATACGCCATCCGTATCAACCGAAATTAGTCGGTCCAAAACAAGTTCTCGATCCAGTCCAATGAAGCTTTTATTTTATTTTATCACATGCAGCCTTATTGGTGTGTAAATTTATTTTAGTACTACACATACGAAGAAACGCCTGCCGTTCTTTGTCGAAACGAGCCGAGTTATAAAACCTTCAGAGAAACTCGATCTGTACTTAGATCGGGCACGAAGCTATATGGTTTGATTTGCTACTCTCATTAATGTTCTCGTTAGCAAAACATAGTGTAATGAGATATTTGAAAGCCTAGAATAGGCAGTGCGATTTTCTTAGAAACTTCTCGCTCGCCGAGCGTGCACTTATATGGCCAAGTTGGAGGATATGAGTACACGTATCGAATGACGTTAGTCTAGGACTTTACCATACACAATCGGTAGTTGAAAATGAACACTCTCTTCTTAACGTGGTGTTGAGATTTAATGAGAGGGATTCAGTTTCGTTTCCTACGTCTCTTCTATATTTATGTAGAGGTGCATACCTTCAATTATTATTAGTAGTCATTATCAGTACTTCCAGAACATTATTTGGTAATTTAACGAACTGTACTAATCTACTGATAAGCTCTTATCAGCAGGAATGTATAAACCGCTCCAGAGCGAGCAATGTTAAAAATATCCCCAAAATCCCAATGAGTCGAACTCGTTGATTGATGGCCGTTTTTGCCCGGGTGCTCCAATCCCGCCTGATCCCGTGGAATTAGCTTGACAGTCGGAATCTCGACTTTTTGCTTCACAATGCCACATGTTTATTAGAACGCCATCCCTAATTAAGCGCAGCCGGGCGGAAACATAGGCGATCCAACTCCAACCGTTCCTACCTCATTAGACGGAACACAGTATTTATTTACAAAGGCGCGAATGATCTAATAAACGTAAGTTGATTGGACCGTGTTTCCTATTATCGGTAATACACATGTTAACGATACAATAAATAAGTGGTACAAAACAAACATGGCCCGCTTACGATCTTGGAAGTACAGCGTCGACGGATTTATACCCTGACTGTCAGTGTTTCTGTTGAGTGTAAACAGTGCCCGAGTGCCCATGTGCCCACCTGTCGTTGAATTACATTGCGAAAACATAAACATGTACTGAAGTTCCAGAACCATTATAGATAAATGTAAATAAAATGTTAAGTGCTCTAAATCAGGGCCCGTAATCTTAAATACGAATTCGAAGTTTGTGTTGTGATTCGTTTTCGTGCAAACGCTAATCTTATACAAGCGACATAAGTGTTGGTTTTCCAGGACAACGAAAACGATCGTTATTGGAACAGCTACTGTACTATTGCTTATTCTCGTTTGACATTATTTGTACAATTTTACTAGTATACGTTATGAAACGTCACATTGTGTGCAGCTGCAGACCCCTTGTTTCACAATAGTGGGTTTACTCTAGCTACTCGACTCCAGCCTAAGCCATATTTAGGTGAAACCACCTGGTACAACTGCGTATCGGAATTTGTATTGGAAGTCGTGATCTAATATTGCGAGGCTAAGTTCGTGTCCGCCCGAGGACCGCAAAAACCACAGGTCGAAGTCAGCCCGCTATAGCTTCAGGAAACCGGCTAATGGCGGCGTCGAACGACCAAATTGCTCGTCCCTAGAGGCTTGGAAAACACCGCGTGTAACATGACACTCGACACAAAAAGTTACCCATTTCACTCGTCAACTCGAATGTCTCCCATGCACCGCGTTGTGGTGATAAACGGCAACGCATGAAAATCAGAAAAAAACCCACGGCGTGCTCGTGACATGCTTATAAATGTTGCGAGATTATAAACAACCCTTTACTATGAATTTGTACCGTGTATCATTAAAATTCCGGTTGTGAAGTCGGCTCACGTGCAAGACAACTAGCTTCTCGAGCTTACCTGTCCGATTACGAACATCACAGTAGCCTCAACCGTACAAAATCGATTCCTTATCGAGCATGACATTCCGATATGAGATTTATATTTCACTTTATCTATCCCTGATAAGATGCTTGTTTGAACAGATCACTTGCTACCGTATATCGCTCTATAATTTGGGAAAATGGCTCACAAAGTCATATGTACAAACAACTGCTGCGTCGCAGCCCACCCTACATGCAGAGAATGTGCGCATAGCCTGAAACCTCTCTTTGCTCATGTCAGAGCAATTCAAATAGAAACTGTGTGCGGAGTGGTGGTGTCCAATAACAAAACATACGAACACGCTTGTCAAATAGCGTTCACCAAATATTTTCCGACCGCCACACTGTATTATGTCGTGGATTTGTACTAACATAACGAGTGCGGGACAGAAGCGCGGCGACAGGGCGATGTTTGCTTTGGAACTTAGGACGGCATTACTGCGAAGGGAGATTATTATATCCCTGCCTTTGCTATAATTCTCTTCGTCTTGACACCGACCGTTATATATGAGAAAATAAAGGAAAACAATGGGCAGGCACGGTGAGTTTTAAAATCGTCTGTTGAGCGTTGGCTTGAAGAGAGCAGTTTGCGGAGTGCTCTGGAGGGCTCTCGGGGCGAGCGCCGACGCCAGCCCGCCTCCTTCACAGCGCTGTTTACACCAGGTGAACACTGTAATATCATGCGAATAGCCCCTCTCAACTAAGCAAAAGGAAATATCAAACAGCTCGGGTTACATTTCTTTTTAAAATGAGATTGGTAATAGAACGCTCCAATGGCTTCAAAAAAAGGTAATCAGAATCGCGTTCCCGAGGCGCGTTCATCGAATCGGCAACCGTTCAGAACGAGATTTACAGTGCCGGGCCATAATGGAAATCATAAAAATTTTAAACATCGTAAAGTAAACAATGGCCAAAAAGAGCAAAATTATAAACGGTCTCGGCTGTTAGCCCTCCGGTGCCCCGCCGGTGCACTCGTGTTATTTTCCAACTCTTAAAATTAAAATTTGGAATATCAAAGAATTCACGCTGCTCGCCTGGTTATAAATTGCGAGTGAATTACGAAGCAGGAACCAAATGAAGCTGCAGTTAAATATTGTCAGCGGAGTGTAAATTCTATGAAAATTTTATTAATAAACTTTGATTCTCTCTAACTGAGGAACGTTCAAAGGCTATGCTCTGCTACTATACACTAGCCAAACTCGATGTTGAATGTTTGTAAACAAACCACGGCGTAAATAACTAAAACTGATTTGCTTGGCATCAAGTTTCAGACATAAATTATAAGCAATATTTATTGATGGGATGATTTCAAATCGACTAGTAAGTACTTAATGTAAATTGCGTATAAAAAGACGCGGCAATGTGAATTTTAGGTTAAGTATGGGCGGTTTGTTTACAAACATTCTACATCGACTTTAGCTATTGTATAGCTATGATAGACTGTTAGCCCAAATTGATTGACAACCGTTACAATTGGAATAAGGTGAAACCACCGAGTGTATCGGATGCGGCTATTTAGCGGTCCAATTACACGGTTTTCCACGGGTTGTCACGGGATCAATTTCCGGGTAACAATGCTCCAGTCGGACGGATCGGACTCCCGAGCAGCTTTAAATGTGCTCGTAAACCATAACGAGGTTCAGTAATCAAAACCAACAATAAAATGACCAGCATCGAGGACCTATTATTTAATGTGGGCTCGATGACTACGAGCCATTTGATACCCCAACGTGTCGTACATATCGTTACAATAAAATTAAGTACCCAGTCGTATCCGAATGTGAGAAAGCTTAAATATGCGTGTGATTCGAATCGAATAACAAACATTCAATTAATTTCCCAGGCATCGTTGCAGGATAACATCTGTTTTGAATATAAAATACACCAACACGTACCCGCACTGCGTCGTTCAGACCCCAATAAAAATGAGACCCACGCAACTGAGGGCGCACAAAAAACTTACACGTAGATCTTGAATTTCGTTGTAAACTCTCCAAGGAACCATATTATTATTAATAATCGCTGACGAAAGAAAAATAAGGACATAAAAATATAAAATAAAAAGTAGAGATAAGTTTTTTCGATACAAGACATTTATTAACACGGGCGCATTGGATCGAGATAAAACAAACATGGCGGGCGACGCGCGCGCATAAACACGGAGTTTATCGTGGGAGGCTGTCACAACACGCGCCCAACGGGCATCGCAGCACTGACGCATCGGTGAAAGCCATCCAAGACACCCCATAATACGACATATGAGATGATGTTATCTGTCTAACCCCCGAATACTCAAACGCATCTCAGATATAAGCACGTCTCAAGTGACGAATTTTTGACACATTTTCATTGAAAACTGTCAAAAAATCGTCATTTGAGACGTGCTTAAATCTGAGATGCGTTTGAGTATTCGGGGGTAAGACTTTTCAAGCCTACGCAGCCTTCTTACATTTAATATTTAAACCAGAATTCCAATGCAAACGATTATCATTAAAACGTGGTGATATGATCGGCCAGACTTCTGATAGATTCAAAACGCGCATATAAATATAATATAATATATAACTACAGGTTACATCAGCGGGAATACAAATCTCATACAAGAGCATTATATTCTGTTTAGAAAATGATGAGATGAGAGATAAATGTAAGCCACTTTTCAAACCATCAACGCGAGACTCGAACCAATTAACCTCCTAAATGGACTATTCAAATGTAACAAGGTTCTAATACAGGGTAAAAAGCGGCGCAACGCGTTTATCAACAAGACAAAACAACAAAGAAACGAGTCGTGATCCCCATCAGAGATCCATCATCGAACGCAGACTCGAGGGCGTGATGGATCGCCAGTCTTAACCCGAGCACTACGTATAACCGACTGTGTTTCAATTGCTCACAATCTGTCCAAGTCACCTCCGCTTGGTACATCGTTTCCTCTTCCCCGAAGGAATAACCAACAAGCCTCATTTATTCCTCGAGATTGCGCTGTTCAGCTAACGCAACCTACCTATCAACAAGATTGATCTCGACGGTAGGCAACCTTTGGCGAAACAACTGAGATGAGATTACCAGATACCGCCACCAAATGGAAACTTATTTTAAGTCGCTCTTCGTCGAAAAAAATCTTAGAAGTTTAATTTGCATGTGGCAGTATTTTAATTAACAGTTGAATTTAAAGTAAGAATTATGAACGAGTTAATTGATATTATGGCTTGAGAACGTCAAGGGGAATCCACCCGGTGCGGGAGATATAACCATAATTTTATAATAACGGCATGCGGTGCTATAAATCAGAATAAAGGATTCTAACACGAGGAGATTCGGCTTTCGGCGTCGATTAAAGTCGAGTCGAAAAACAAACAAGGTCTCAGCCCCGCCCATCGCTTTTTAGAGCCTCCGGGTCAGGCAGACTGTTTCACGAGGCCGTTGCCCATTACAATTAGATGAGCCACTTTAGTTAGTTGCTACCGATTCGAGATTCAAAAACTACGGCACGACATATGAATTACCTTTTAGTCTTTTAGAGACCTTTGTCACGATAGGATCAAAAAAATAAACAACAGACATGCACGAACCAATCCCGACTGCACGGTTAAAACGGTAGGGTACGAAAAATAAATACCGAGAAATGCGAGTTACAGGCAAAAAAGGACTAAAATGAGTTCCAAGTGCCCACGCTTCTAGCAAAAAGGAATAGAATGGATTTAAATCGAGCTGGGAAAATAGAGGTTCAGCAATCAAAAACGAGAAAGGATGGGCACTCGTTAATGAGAACCAATGTAGAGACTGAGAAGTAATGAATTATCTGATGTGCTGAGCAGCCAGGAAGACGGTGGAAATTCGCCGACGAACCCAAAACTCATTTTGTTTTATCCGCGCAGCAACACGGCATAAATTTATATTCCGAGAGGGATTTGCATTGGGTAAACACGAACTCTTACCACGATTCTAAAATAAAAATGCATTTAAGTAATTATTTGCATACGGTTGAACTTAGCAAAGATTGTAAGGCGGGTTAAGTATACTTTTGCAAAGAGGTGAGCTAGGAGTCAGTTGCGCCCACACCTCGGCCGTTAAAACTTAAAACGTACTTTGCTGAACTCTTTTATAACCCACCCATCTCCGCGGGCGTCTTCGCGAGACCTTTCAAATCGTGAAAAAATTATAAGAGGACTATATATAATGGCTTGGACGTAAATCGTATCGACTTTTATGGCGTATTGTTTGCATGAATGTGACGTTTATATCCAGGTAGAACGTGACTGTAGGACACAATGAGCGTTTTCCTGGCTCACGACTCCTGCGAGATGCAATCTTGCAGGCTGGGGGACTCATACATGGTAATGTGGACCCAGCCGCAGATCCCCGATACCGGCTCACACAATTAACCTAACAACCCTGCATGCTTCGTTAGCGTTAACGTCAGATCTAACCTCGGTAGACGACTCGGCATTTAGAAATGCCAGCGATTCGCGGATGACTGACGTTTATCGTACTCCTGCCATGTTTTTACGTAAAAATATGGACGAATTTTATTTTTGCCTAGTTACCAAGCCATGGCTTCGCGTCATTGGTTGTTTAAAAGATCATAATTTAATATCTGGTTAACGTTTATTAGTTCTGAGCAATCGAATCAGTCATAATTGATGAACGAGCGTGGGTCTGGACGGCATGCGGCGTGAAAGCAGGTTATCTTATAAAAATCCACATGCGGTCGTAACGTGTCCAGTTACGAGCGGTTAAATAAACTTAGCCTCCCATTACCGGCTAACGTACGATTGCTTGTCCGGAGGCGACGCAACAATTCCACAAATAAAATTGAAAAAACGAGAGAGAATAATCACAAAGATACTTAGGAAATGACTCACAAAACAAAGTTCATATTCCCCCGCTAAAATCTAAATGACCACCTTCAGTAGTAATGACGACCTGCTTCGAGCAAACATTTGTTCACGCACCTCTCAACGGATTCGACTAATATTTGAGTAGTACTGTAAGTACGGCTGTCGACTTCCCAAAAGTGTATTTTCTCAAACAACTTCCACCGTTGAACGCGTAAGGCCGTCACGATGTTTGCTCGGCCAAGACTTCAGAAGAACGTAAATAATAGCTTTCCGTCTCTAGCCAGAAAATGACGCATAATCATGTTGGTACGGTGGTATCGAGTGACTAGACAAGAAAACTTCGAGAATTCTTTTTTTTGGAACTCAAACATACTAACTAAAACTATATTTTTAGAACCCTTTCCTAATCATAATATTGTGAAAGCTTGACAGTTTGTAACAACAAAGAATAGAAAAAACCATTTTGGAGCCCCGAGTAAATGTAAATTATACGTTTATGTAAACAAACATACCGAGCACAATAAGACGAGGCAGGACATTCCCCGGGGATAGAATTGACAAATTCTGTTTATTTTATTGATTTGGGCGGCGGCAGTCACTAGACAGCGCCCGTTGTATCTAACCGGTTGGCGTCACAATAACCCTTGTAGGATCAGACAGAATGTAAATTTCGGGTAGGCCTTCACAGCGGGCCCGAGCTCCGCGGGGGGCCGGTGCCCAAAGCTGCACCATGACTCTATCGTCTACTTCACGCTGCGAAACATACGAATGCTCTTACAAAACATATTTTTGGAGCCCCAAATCAATCCACGTCATCCGTCGATTAAAAAAAACGGATTGTTTCCAAACACCCGGGGCCACACAGCAAACAATGCCCACACGTTATCCCCGCGTGATGCGACACTGAAATGCAAAGATAGCTTTGAGTTGGCGTTATTACTATCCGCAGATACCCCGCCGCGCTGTACGATGTCGTCTAAGGTGGTCTCTAGAAGACTCCACGTGAATAATGAAAACAAATCCATTTAACATAAAATCTGAAACGCAGCTGTTTATCGCCAATTTTGGTTGCTCCGTTATATGTACTATACTACTAGAGTTACTAAGAACTCTACACAAGCCAACCTCAATCCCGTACGGCACACATTGCATTAGCAATAAACTTCATGGGAACATGGGGAACCCAACATAAACCTTGGGACAATAATAACGCATTCATCAATCCCACGGCGACGGTGGCCAATAAAATTACCTTATTTAGGACCTCATAACCTGGAAGATTTACTGACCATAAAATACAGATATCTCACGTACCTATAGAAAACTGTTTAAAAGTTTCAAGTGGCGCGAGCTGCAGTTGTCCAGTCCTCGTTCAGAAACTGATGGATGCGTTCGAGTGCCAGTCATATCCGGTGCAAGCAAATTTAACTCCGAATAGCCTTGTTTATTCAGGGGTGCACTGAACCATTTAAACGCAGTCGAGTCGTAACAACGTCGACCGCGTTAAATTCTTCAATACTGTCATAATGCTCAACTTAATTGCTTTCTTACGAACCCATAAAAACTGAAAGTGGCTGCACTGCTTCAATATTTACAGCTCTGGTTTCAATCTAAATGCGGAACGCTATTAAATTGGAACAATTATCGATAAACGCGGCACATACTCGGTTATATTACGACATAAATAACCGCGTCAAGTAAGGTCCAGCCCTTTAAATTGGTTCCCCTTTTTGAAAACGTCAAACATTTCGATGCAATGTCGACGATCATAAACATTTATCACAAAAGATTGCGTCCCAAAAAAATAGAGAATTGTCGCGTCCCTATTGATTAATTTGTTTCGCCATTAGAATTCTCTTCACGGGCACCAAAACGTGGATAAAATCGCAGTCTAAATTTCAAGCCATTATTTATGGGGTGCCATTCTCTCCAACAGACTATGATTTACAGCTAGTGGCACAAAAGCCACTACCTTATTATGACACGCTCGCCCTGCATTGTGCCGGCATATTTTATACGTCCAATTGTCCTCGATGTTTGTTTATTTTTCGTCTTTCTTCGTAAATGCAATGTTACAAAACTTTTGGGCACAATTTGGCTGGAGTCATATTTCACGGTACTCAATTAAGGCAAGACCAATTTTGGGAAACTGTTTTGCCAACACAATTTAAATATCTCTTTGTTATGCAACGATCGTAGGTACTCTTTCAAATGAAAATCAAGCTAAACAGCTTAAAACTACCAACAAACATGATTGGAAACGCAAACACTTTAAAGTGATCTGATCCGGGAAAGTTATGTTCAAGTCGATAACGAGGGAAAGAATGGTGTTTCATAATGATAGTGCTGATGTAGTTAGAGCTTATTAACACAACATAGAAGCTAAGCGGGAATGCACATAGACAGCTACGGGAAACCAGGTACCTCAGAGATCCACGATCAACAAGCTTGTTTGCGTAGGGAGCGCTACCGTTGCTTGTGTGTGGTCTCTCGTCTCTACCTATAAAATAGCCACACCACACCTACTTTATGTTTCCCTCATATTCTCGACGCCAACATTTACCACAGGTTTCATTACTTTTAAGCTCCGTCAAACATCAACCCTTCTGCCTAGTGTCATCTTAACGGAAAAACGACATGCCGTGTGAAACTTCGCCATCTTAATGTTACTTTACAGAGTCTCTAAGTGCATTTAACAATTTAGATAATGTTCCAGAAGCGCGAATGGTTCGCACATACAGAACATTATAAGCTTTTAGTGACACACCGTCTCTGGCGCGAGAAATAACTGCTTTCAATCGGTGTAATAACGCGAGAGACACAATAGTTTATTACACCATTTATTTGCACATTTTCTGCGGAATCATGGAGTAGTCGCGTGCCGCGGTTCCCATCCGCCTATTCAATTACGGCATACTAAACACAATTGTCACGGGTGGCGCGTAGAGTTGTCCCTAATGGGACATTTTTGAGCTTTATATAAACAGGGAGGAGAATAAAACACCGGTCGGCGTGTGCCATCGCTACAGGAGACCAGATATTGTTTGCGTCGCGGTTTAATGCCCCGCAGCGACATGTTTCCTTTGCCAACTCATCATTAACTATGGACGGGATAAACTGGCTTACTCGTAGTCCGAAAACAAAACAAACATACGTCATTCATTAATGAGAAAGCGAAACAAAATCAGTTTGTAATGTCATTAGTAGTCTGCGTTAACGAGTGCTCGTGTCGTTGTGTTGTGTTGTCTGCTATTTCAGTTTGGGCGCATTCCTCACTCACACACATCATCTATCACGGTCGGGGGCTGTCAGGTTTTAAACTGGGCTTAAACTGGGCACCGTCTGGCTCGTCATCGCTGGCAGCTGATGGACGCCTTGACGGCCTATCACGCGTCACTTGCCGGTGCCGGCCGGGCGAGGGTCTAGCCCCGAATGACCGTTTGCCCCTGTGTCAAACTTTACCGAAGTTCCTATTTTGTGTTTTCATTTTCAATTTATCTTGGAATCTCACCTTACTGATCTTCACGTCTATTTGAGACGTCAAGACAAGTCATGCAAAGTATTTTCCCATGCAATGTTTTCATTTCTAGAATGGATGGCATCGGGCGTTGCTCCTCGTCTTGGAGGCGCGTATCTCGGCCCATTGTCCTGCCTATACTCGCACTGCTCCCGCGGGAGTGCCGTACTGAGAACACTGCCAGAAGTGATTACCGCCTGTGATACTTTCAGATATTGGATTCTGATGCAAGGAAATTGATATTTCGCCTTTAGATAAACTCAAGGGTGTTTGATTTATTTCGGTGTCAAATGAAATATATAGAAAAACTCAAATTACGAGTGAAATCTTATGAGGCGTAATGGGCCTAGGAAGATACATGTTTCGATAAAATAATTGAAAACAAAACGTTTCGAAATGTAAAATACAACAAGGTAAAAATCTCTACCATAAAAGATTTTCCTATCACAAAACACCGGTGACATACGCGCTGCGCAGGCGCTTGCACCGAGCTGATCGATCGGAGCTTTTTGTCGCGCTGACGTCTCCATCCATTCAGGGCAAATTGCCACAACACAGACCCGTGTCGAGGTGTGATTGAGTGCCCGGCCCTCGAAAGCCATAACCATTATTTTGAATATGCCCAACTATCGATCACTTAACCTATTTTTAAGTCTTCATCTTTCTCGCGTACCTATTTGATGTATCGTTCACGTACGCTTGTAACACGAGACATATTTTTCACTGTCGGAAACTGGAGAAATTAACATATCTCTTTGAGTATGTTCAAATGGAAGACAAATTTACGAAATGACGTTCCGGCTTTGTATAAGCAAATTGGCTCTTATATCTCGGCCTTTGAGGACGGTCTCAGTTCGTTTCGCGTTATTTATAAAAGATCTATTTATTCAGCTGCAGACTGACCTGGATACCTTGCCAAGATGTCGTTTACGGTGTTAAAGATTACGTATAAATTTGGAAGTATACCTAACAACCTACACTTTTTCAACAGTTAATTCAGGGAATAATAAAGATGACAAACACTACACGACAATTCATTTAAATTGCATGAGTTAGTTAGACAATGGATCTCAAGGCTTTGGTTGGAACAGAGCCGAGGCTCAACGTAATTGAAAATAACGAGTTGCATATTCATGTAACATGTACCGTCGCCGGCAGCGAGCCTGGAACACACGTCTAATTCTATTTCTGCCAACTGCATATCCCATCCCGAGTGCTCTCGAATTAATCCAGCTTAAGCTTTAGGTGCTTCATATCTATTAAAACTTTAGGCTTATATTCCTGCATGGAAAATATTATGCGTGTTTCAAAATAGACACGGATTAAATTAAATTTTAATTAACCATTCTGATTCTCATCACGAATCATGTTTGTCCTGAGCCCCACCTGCGGATGACACGGCACCCCAACAAGGATTAAAAACTGAGCCATACAACCGTTCTCCCGTGAAATTAAATTTATTAAAGGCCTACTCCTCATCATCCATGTCAACGTTATTTACATAAAGAATAGTTTCGAGAAGAGCGCGGGCCATATTTATATTGCGCCGTCTCGTTGGCTGTTTATTGAAATATTTCATTGTTAATTCTCTAAACGACGACGTCCACGTTTAGGGGATGGGTTCTGAATAGCGTTCATGAATGCAGCATTAATAGTGTTTATTAAAATAACAATAATAGTTTATTCTGGAGCTCTTTCTATCGTTCTATACCTGTGTAAATAAAAAGTTATCTGGAGATTACGGCCAGGATGCGAAGGATAAGTCCGGACTCGGGACAATTTACACGTAGGTGAGTTTAGAACGCGGGACAAATGTTGGCATAGGTCGGACAAAAAAATTAAGATCGCCCTTCAGATAACGAGACGAGACATGATAACTCGCCGGAAACGTGACTAACCCAAGAAATGCGCCAACAAACAAGTCACGAGAAAACGCAAAGCTCTGGGACTTCTGGGAGATAAGTTTTTAGTTGTGACGTGACAAAATTTCAATTTCTACAGAATGGGTGCTGACAAAAGTAAGTAAGCCGTATGATGAGGTTACGGTGTCTAGACGAAACCCAACACGACGACTCAATATCAAATTACGATAAATTTTTTGTCGACTTTTTCACCCACCCTAGTCGTGAAACTCTAGAAGATCTTTTTACCGATATAGGATGCTGTAAAATAATAAGCTGAGATTATACCAAAATATGCACAGCTATCTTATTTGCCTACTAACTAGACTACCATACCAACGTCCTACATCTAAAAGATAATCTTAGTCACGTAAACAATGAGTAACATTAACATTCTTGTTCAAATTTAATCCGCAATTTCATGTAATAAGCTCACTAATGGCAGCATTTCGCGAGTAACCCTGCAAATAAACTGGTCTTATCTAGTGTTCATATCGAGAAGACCTCGTTCCTTCGCGAGGGCTGTTCGTGGAACAATGCCATCTCACGCCTTTCCTCGATAATTGCACGTGGTTCAATCTGCGGTCAGCGAGCGTTTTTTCCTATCACTTTTAAGCGTTTCTCCTAAGCCATATTATGGTCCATCGAGCCCTATAAGCGGAGTATGAGAAAATAATAACGCTTCGAGCCGATTGAGTTCCTAACACAAATAGAGAGCAAACACTTGCAGTATATACAACAACGATGTATGTATATATGGATTTATTTATACAGCAAGAACTTGCTCTGCTGGTGTGTTGAATAGAAATAAAGTTACCAACTTTTTACACTTTCTGAGTTTGCTTTTATTCATTGCCTATTAAGTCGTATCCTGTAATAATTCGCTACCTTCGCTCATTTAGACAGTGAAGATGTGAGATACCGAGGCGCCATAAAGCAAGCTGTCGTCTTGCCTCACCAGCACCATCGTGTACCAAACAAGTAGCCTTATCAGAGCCCCGCGGTATGAAATACGAGTACTGAAAGTTATTGCATGATACGTATCTCGACTGCAGAGTTCTGCGGGGTATTGTGAGCTTAGCTAAGGTAATAAGTAATTTTAAGACAAATAACAAAGTTGACGAAATTTGTGAGATTAGAGTCAATTATAAACGACTTATTATAATAGCTGTGTGGTGCCGGCTTAGAATTTGCGCCACTCCAACTCTTCCCGCGGGTGTCGTAAGAGGCGACTAAGGGATATCCACCGGGCAGCAGCGCCCCCAGCAGAACAATTCTACTATCTAACTGCGATGCCCAACCCGCGTGCCCAGCGTGGGGATTATGGGCACTACCCCCATGAGATAAAAACCAACAAGGCGCTTATCAGGGGGAGGCCTGCGTATTATAATAGTAGAATATTATTACCTAATTGAATGTGCTTTCCTCTTGTGAGGAAAGCACATTCAATTGAAAAACTTGACAATTACACAACTTTTGAACCTATCGTGGTTATTTCTTTATGAGTGCTTTTAGTGACGGAAATGAAATTAATAGGATATTCTTGATTTTTAAAACTAATTCGTAAACAAATTACGCATTAATTTTATAAAGTTATCGATTCCCGTCCACCTTGGAGATAGCTAATTATAATTTCCCAGCCTACGCGCCCATAAAATAACACCGAATCAAAATATTACCTTTTAACGCGTTTTAAGTTTTAGCAGTGTGTGATTTTTATTATATTTATTGGAACTTATCGTTTTGACAACGGCAATACTCGTTTTAGGCGTCAATTTTATTAGTCTGCCCCGTAGAATCTCCATAAACGTCATTAGGAATAAATTACACGAGAGTCTCGGCATATCCACCAGCCAGCAGATAACCACCGCAATGGTTATGTTAATTTTTATGCTTTCCTATCACCGATAAATTAGTTTTTTATGAGCAAGTATTGGTAAAATATAAGAGTTTCGTAAGTTTATACTTACGGTCGCGCGGGCTACGATTATTTGCTCACGATACGATTTATAGTGCAACTAGCTTTTGCCCGCGGCTTCGCACGCACTTTACCGGAATAAAAACTAGCCTATGTCCGTCCCTGGGATACCGCTTACCTCCCTGCCAAACTTCATTAAGATCCGTGCAGCCGTTTAGGCGTGAATAAGTAACAAAAAGAGTTACTTTCGGGTTTATAATAGGTAGTATGGATTTACTCTTTTATAATTAGCCCACCATGTCCCACTAGCATTGATGGCCTTCTCTTCCGTCTACCTCCAGTGCCAAATAGAACCATGCCGAGATAAACGATGCGATTTCTTCCTATTTTGTTAAGTTTAATGCCCATAAGGCGCTACCCCGACCCAAATCAGCGCTTCGCATCTCTGCCTACACTATACAAACTAAGACCTTTAAAGAGGCATTAAAAATAAGCTTAGAAAAGGTACCACAAACTAGCCAATCGATTTTTGAAAATTCCTTCGTTAAACAGAATAATAATGATAAAATAGGTGAGGGCGCTGATTTGGCTCGGGGTAGCGCATTAAACCCAAGCGAGATAGGTAGTAGGTAGATTGCAGAAGACAGACATAATAAAGGTAGGTATTATTTGGTAGCGCAACGTAGTCATTGACAATTCAGGCAAAGTCCCGTTCGATCTCCTTGCATTGTTTATTGAAATTCTAATTTTTGGGCAGGAACAAAGGGCAGATGCTCCGTTGTTGACAATGACGGATTGCGCTCAATGGACACACGGCCTTATTCTGTGCTGCAGGTTCACAATAGGGACAAAATGCATTGTATGACACTTTAAACCCATTATGAGGCCCTAGGTACCTGCAACGCACGGGCCTTTTTCAATCTGTCACTTGGCTTTACCTGCTCTTCAATAATTAGATCGCATAGATACGGGACCCATTGTTTTATACAGTATGGATTTTTTTTTGTTTCCAAGGAAGCTATTAGATGTTTGGTGCTTAATGATGGTGAAGTTGAGACGTGGACAGTCACGGTAGAGCTGGTCCACCAATTCAAAGTCGCTCAGAGAGCTATGGAAAGAGCTACGTTCGGCGTCCTCTGAACGATAGGATTCGTAACGAATACATCCGACAGAAAACCAAAGTTATCGACATAGCTCAAAGAATTAGCAAGCTGAAAATGCAGTGGGTTAGCCATATCTCGCGAAGAACCGAAAACCGCTGGGGTGAACGTGTTCTTGAGTGGAGACCGCGACTCGGCAAACGTAGTGACTTCGGCCAGGTGGGATGACCAGGATGAAGACAGGGCGCTATGGTATAGCCTATAGTAGTCCAGCAGTGGACTACTATAGGCTGATGGTGATGGTGGATCTATGTAAAATAAAGTAAAATAGCACTAAGTACATTATGGTCTATTAATATAGATCTTACGCTGTACCTAAGGACCATTTCCGTGTAGCATCTAGTTACAAAAACCTCAAAAAACTAAACATCAGACATTTACATTGTAATTTTACTTTATACCCAGATGCTTTTGGTTTTAAAATTGTACCTTGTAAGCAAGTAACACCTCAATAAATTACAGTAGGCTCTGGCCCCTCATTTGTAAGTGTATTTTATAGTCCCAAGGAGAAGTAGGGACTTACATCTCAGGTCTACAATTATTTCTTACAATAGAGGTGAAATTCTCTTCACAAAAGCTGGTTTCTCGGAAAAAGCGCGACATAGGGGCTTATTGTAAGCATTTTTGTCACCCAAAGAAAAAGATTTCTTAGATAAGACCCTTTGAAGGATTTATGGTTTATGTGGGCACTTGAAATTGGTGTAAAATTAGATTAGAGAAGATTAAAAAACTTTTTATGAGGTTTTGCCCTAGCTAGGTTGGTAGGTACAACAGATATAAACAAAAAAAATTAAGTGAAGCAGAAAGGAATATTTGAAGCCTTCGCCTTGCAGTGGGACACTTTAATATAGTACACTTTAATATAGCTGATTAAAGATCAAGGATGATTAAAATCATCTCAACCCTGAAGTGATTTTTTTTAATTTTTTCACTGCAATGAGAATAGAAAGCATTGAAAGATGTAATAGGGAGTGCCTCAATTAGGTTTTGGTGCACACATGCAATGTACCTGCTCCCCTGGGCGAGGATTTATGGAATCCTCTGAAATTAATAATTTTCACAAATTTTCGTAGTCTCCTTCATACATTGATTCCATAAAGTTTAAATACCGAATGCAATATGTCAGAAAAAATTATGCTAAACCTATGTGTTTGTGCCTTTGCAGCAAGTCATAGCTGTTTTATAATTTAAATAAAGAATAAATGGACATAGTTATCAAGAATAAAAAAAAAAAATAATCATAGTTATGACAGAAATGAAAATGTTTCAATCTTCGTGTTTCTCTTTCTGGTAGTAGTTTTAGAAGGTTAAACAAACTTACCTGAAGTGAAGTTTGACCATAATAACATGAGTCGCTGCATCCGAAGAGATTTGATTAAATCTTTCAATCTACCTTTCATACCTATCTATAAAAACCTTAAAAGGGGATATACCAAATCGAAAGATTATCATAACAAGCAAAAAAAATTGATTTAAATCAAATTTACTTTGGGTTTTTCATATACTTACTAAAAAAAACAATTTTTTTCAACCCTGTTAAAGATTAAATTATTGTCATGTTTGATTAGCCAAAATATATAGGTTTAATGTAGGGTGATAGGAAGAACATTATCAAAATGCTTGTAAAAATTTGCTGATAAATTTAACATTAAATTTATCAATTTTAATAATTTAATAATTTATTATTTTTACAAGCGGTAGGTATGTACTTAGGTACCTACTTGATTTAATGTGATCTTAAATTATCTCTAAATCCTATCAAACAAACAAAGACAAGTGATTTTTGACTCTCATTAGTTGCAAAATTGTATAAATTTTTTGGGTTTCTAAAATGTTAGCTTCAAACAAACATGCATCCTGGTTCGTTAGGTTTTTAAGTATAACACGAATTGTGTGTAGCATATAAAGTTTAGTAGCTGTAAAAAGTATTTGCTGACTTTGTTTACCCATTTTGGTAAGCACAACATTTTACAATAAAGTTTTCTGTGTTAACGAAAACTAAGCAACCCAATGCTTCCAGCTAAGAGCGCAATGATTTTCTCAAAGGTAGGTAAGTAGATTGAATTATAAAAATTAATGAGAAAAGTTTTGAAAGAACTGATCTTTCATCCTACCCCTAAAATATTTTACTTGTAAATTTTTAAGTCTAGTAGATAGGTACCTACCTACTTAGAAGTTTGATCATTGTGCCTTTAGGTTAGATAGGTACATTACATGATAAATAGTTACAGATGTGTTAGTTTGTGGCACTTACATACCTATTGGCTCATTTGTAATCATGATAGGTAGTATTATGCTGTAGCATGCTAAGTAGTGTGTAGTATTGTTTTTGAAAATCATTGTATTTATGTTTATTTTGTACATTTTTGTACAGTCGTCTTAGATTTGTACATTTGTAATTTAATTACCTATCTGCCTACTGATATAACCCAGACGAGTTAGTTTTCATATCACTTGATCGCGAACTAGCACTTAAGTAAAGTTGGCAAAAGTTTCCTCTATCCCAAGAGGAATAAAATTGCCAGTAAAAAAAATCTCACGTAGTAAACAATACAAAATATAACTTACCCAGCAGCCTCCAAACTTCAGCGCTACTCAGGTAAACATTGAGGTGGGCCAAACAAGTCGGCAGGAATAAGAGCGCCAACCACTTCATCTTTGCAGCTTCTCCTCAACACCCTCAAACTCAAATATCCAACAGCACAGGTACAAAATGTTCAATAACAAACATTTGTTTCACATTTTCAACCACCGTCCAACAAAACCAACGAATGCCGAGTCCTCACAGATACAAGATTAGAGACGAATTAAACGTTCAAATTCACAAAAATATCACCGGAATAGGGCCGAGTTATCACGAAATTTGTCAACAGATTTGAATTTTATTCATAGATATATGTTTTGGCTTCCAAATCTCAACAAAATCTGTTTATAAACACTGTTAATGTTCAACGATATTTCGTAAAACAGCGCGACACGTCCTACCCATCGAAAGGTTTCTGTCAAACTGGTTTTTCTTTTCGTTTCGTTTCTTTCGCTACTCGGCCGCTGCACGCTACTCGTTGCGTTTTGTTCGCCGGTTCGCCGGAATTGTGCGTTTCGTTCGTTGGGTTGGCAGTGTCCGGCTGACATTGGTTTAGTCGGGTTTAGTTTTATTTGCGTTGCAGCGCCCTCTGATATCGACAACCCACAACATCTGAACAGTGGAGTAGATAGGTTTACTAAAGTTGCGTCATTATTTGGACAGATGGCAATGGCGGATTGTACGCGATACGCGATGTAGAGGCCATAGTCTGGGGTTCATCTTTATGATCTTTATTAATTAGTGGCATCATGGTAGTACGTACATAAAATGAAAGAGATTAAAAAAATTTAATATGGTAGTACCTACACTACAACACACATAATCTCGCTCCATATTAGGTACGCACCCATACGACACCAATGTTACGCAGAAGGTTGCAGGTTTGATTCCAGAAGCAGTTACTTACATTACCTACATACCTACCTAACTATGATCACATAAAATATTTGTATTTTACTTACGTATGGTAATGTACACGGCGGCGGACCTGCAGAGCAAAGGTTTTACCTTTGCTCGAGTTAGGTACTACCAACATAACATACACTTACCTACCTCCGTAAAATTCAAATCATGATAAATACCTATCCCGTAGTAAATGACTTTATGTAGGTAGTCACACAGAAATATATCGATATTTATATACGATATTTCTGTGTGACGGATGACTGATGAAGGGTGTAAAACAAAGTCTTTATATAAATATTCCAAAATAGACTTTAATACAAAATTAAATTACATAGAATTCCTCGATTTAATAAATAGTAAATCTCTATTTCCATCCTTTGGTAAATACTTATATCAAATTGTTCATAATTTAAAACCGATTACTTAGTGCGATTGTTAAAACATAAAATACCATTAATATAGACAAAAATGAGATTAACATAAAAAGTTATGGACGAGGAGAGATAAAATAAATCTAACATAATTATAAAAATATAAAAAGGTTACGCAGTATAATAAAAGCATAACTAGAAATTAAATAGACAACATAAACACGGAGGCACTAAGAATATGGCACGAAGGAACTAAGCTATAGAAGCATGCTTTTATTTCTCTTTGGGCTTCTTTTCCTTCTTGCGCGGCGGAGGCACGGGCGCGTCGACGCCGGCGGCGGCGGCGGCTTCCTTATCCTTCTTTACTACCTTCTTGATGATTTTCTTTTTAGGCGCGTCTTTAGGCGCATCCGCTTTCTCGGTCGCCGCCGCGATCGAAGATTCCAGCTGAGCAGCGGTAGTCGACTTCTCCTTAGGCTTGACACCGATCTGCGCGAGGGAGACCGCTCCCACCGGGGGCGTCGGGACCTCGGGCTCCGCGACGGTGAGGCCGGCCTTAGGCGCGGAGGGCGGGGAAGTGGGTGCGGCGGGAGTGGCGGGGGAGGTGACCGTGGGGGTCTGCACTTGGCGCAGCTCGCTGGCAATGATGGCGTGCGCAAGCGCCGCCGCGTCCTCCGCCTCGCTGTCTGGCGTGGGCAGCGGGTCCGCGGCGAGCGGCGGACTCAGCTGCAACTTGCCCACCTTGCGACGCTCCTCCGCTACACAACGAAACCCCATTCATTTTGACTCTCTCATCTCACTTTCGGTTGCTGTTAGTATGGCGGTCAGTGCGGTCACATAACAGAGCAAGCGCGGTTAGGGCCTGGAACAAAGTCGGGGAGTAGCGTGGTTAACTCAAACGATGCAAGCGGTCAGTCGGCGGAAGAATTCGAAAGCGCAATCATTACAAGGATTATTATTTATTTATTTAACTTGGGGACAGGAATAGTCCGAAATGTATCTTCGCTTAGAATTCAACAAACAGCTTGGAATTCGATAGATTTTGCCGTCCACTTTGGTGGATTCTGAAGCGCAAATAATTACTTATTTAAAGGTACTTAGTAGTTGTAGTATACAGTCATTATGAAATTAAACTATGTTTCTCTAATGTTTGCATGTGCGTGGCTGAAGTGAAAGTGCCAAGTGCTGCATATTTTCAGTTGATTATATTCGGATACTGAAGCACTGAATAATGTTCCTTGCAATGTGTGATACGTGTAGAAGCAAACAAAATAGAATAGACTGCTAGAGTTTCCTGCAATTTGCAATTTGCAAACTGCAGCAAACTTTTGCATCAAAACATCGCACCATTTGCCAAGAAACAGGAAGGCAAACGCTGCGCGGCAAACACTCATTTTGCAAAGTCTTATGGGATTAAGACTGAGTTAAAATCATCACAATGATAAAGTAATCCAGGAATAGCGCAATGAGCATTTGACCAACAACCTACTTGGCATCGACTTGGACGCAACCCAACAACCACGGAATACATTTAGAGGACTATCAAAAATATACTAAGAATTTATTTTGTTATCCATTATGTTTTGGACGCGACTTCACAAACATTAACTCACTCCATGCAACGAGGGCAGACCAACGAACGAAGCAAATAAAGTAAGACGTATCATTGCCAGCAGGTGTAGAAATATGCTCCAGAATCTCCTATTGACCAATAATGTAACTTAGTTTATTTGCTGCCATTTATCGTTGTACTGGCTTCGTTTGCATGGAGCACAAGGCAAGCCCTCCACCAAAGTACCCCATAGTTACCGTTGCGTTGGGTCCAAGTGTGGTAGGCTTTACCTGGTCTATCAAAGCCGCGTCTCTTGCGCTGCCTCCTCGGTAGCTGGATGAAATAACAACGATTGAAACTTATGCTCAGAAAATAAACATAAAACCAAACTTCACAAAACGGCACAAAAAGAAAACATGTGCGCACATCGAGTTCTACGCGACGCAGGGACACCGGGAATTTCATATCCTCCAGTTCCAAGTGTCACCCCGAAAATAAACTATTACTCGACGAAAAACTTCTATGGTGAATATCAAATTAAGTCGCATCAAAGTGCCTATCTTTTTGAGGAATCAGAATGATTATCTTATGATTTATGAAGTTATTCGTCATGTTTAGAATACATTTTAGCATGAACACAGCAGCATCACCGGTGTCCCACGTAAAACAGATGCAGCTATAACAAATGTATTAGTCTGAGAAAACTGCAAGAATGAACTCGTGAAAACTGTGCAAAGCATATTGCGTGTTTACTCACACTTGGCAGCCGGCACGGCGGGCTCGTCTTCCTTGGACGGAGTATTAGCCAATGGGGGACTGTCAGAGGCAACTGGAGTGGGTAAGACAACCTCAGGTGCTTTGGCTGTTTCGACTGGCACGGCCGGGACGGATGGCGCAGTTGGCGCGGCCAGAGCTACAGATTCAGTCTTTTTTGGCTCCTCAGATGTCACTGTTACAGGGATATCGGCTAATACGGCGGGTTCGATGGGAGCAACCGCTTTAGTGGCCGCAGGGGTTTCAACTTTAGAAGGTACTTTAGGGGCTGCTTTAGCAGGGACTACTGGTTCCGGTACTGGGCTGGGTTCTGAGACTGTAACTGGGGCGGGTTCCGAAACTGAAGCTGGTGCGGGTTTTGATACTGGCTCTTCCTTAGAAACTTCCGGGATGACAGGAGTTGCAACCTGTACCGCTTCCTTAGCCTCTTCCACTGGTGCGCTAGCTACCTCCTTTACTGGTTCAGCAGTCTGGAAATAAACAATGATACCTACATAAGAAAAAATATTTGATTTTAGGTTATCACACCTCTACAAGTTCAGAAAGGAAATAATACAATATAATGGGGATTATAATAAATTAAGTTGAAAACAATACCTGAACTGGAGCCTCTTGAGCCGGAGCTGGAACTTCCTTAGGAGGAGAAGGCGAGCTTCTCGGCTGCGTGAGGGTCTGCGAGATCTTAGCCCAAATCTTGTCGAAGGAATCCGCGCCCATGTAGTCAATGTTGCCAGCCTCCCATCCTTGACGACGTGTCAGGTCATCCAAAGCCTCGTGGGGACCGCCGGCGACCACCCGCGCTAGGTTACCCGCCACTCCACTCTGAAACATATAACAACCAAATAAGAAAAAAAAATCTTCTACACCAAAGTTTTCCCTCGTCTAAAGACGACCTGAACTGTAAGTTGATACTTGTGATCTGAAAGAAGGTGGATTATATTCTCAAGCTACATACAAGGTTAGAAACGTGCAACATTCTGAATAGCATGCAATCTAATCTACATTAATTACATTGGCTGACATACTTTAGCGGACAAACATTTTACCTTTGGGACTTGATTCGATGGTTTGTGAAGGGGTCTGAAGTGAACTTACATGGTCTTCAGGGTCACTTGGTAAGGTCTCCTCCGCGGTATTGTAGTCTTGGGGGGTTGGAGAATCGGACGGCGTCGGCGTCGGCGATGGTGTTGGGGGAATCTCATGGGTACAGACTTTGTTACCACGGGAGTCGAAGATTGAACGATGCCTTAGATAAAATCCGTCGTAAGGATGCCTTGGTATATACTCTTCGAAGTAATCGCTCTCTGCATCTGATATATCTCCGTTTTGCAAGCTTTCGTTTTCGAAAACGGTGCCTAGGTCTATTCTGTGTCTGCGCGGACGACGTTTCTTCTTGCTTTGTACGTGGACGTGAAAAACTTGTACGTTACTTTGCATAGGAACTGTGTGTTTTTGTAGAGTGTCTATCTGGTGATTGGTATCGTTGGATCCATTGTAATTGGTTTCTTGTGGGTGTCTAAAACTATCATGATGATATTCGTTTGAATGATCATTCTGACTAGAGTGTTCCTGGTAATGAGTTTGGTGTGCAGTGTTACTATGGTAATGATATTGATGATTATCCCGATGAAAATGATCTGAGGAGTCATGGTGCCAGTGTGCATTATGACTCGATGGATCATGATAACTGGAGGATGGTTGATCATAGGAATGTTGGTGATTGTATGAGTGGGGCTCTGAATGAGGTGCTGCGTGGTGTTCACTGTGTGAATGACTGTGGTGTGTATGTGTTTGTGGGGAATGGAATTTTTCAGGTCTATGGGTATCTTGATGCTGATAATCCCACGCATACTGTCTGATGTTCTCTAGATTTTCAGCTGCTTGCTGATCAGACAAAGCCGGAATCGTTCCTCTGTACAACTCCCAAGGATCGTGAACGTCTGTTATCTGAACGTTCCTTTCGGGATATTCATCAGTTGATTGCGCTTCCGGTCTGTGCCAGGGGAATTCGGACTCCGGGTCGATAGCAGGCTGATAGTGATAATGTTGACTGATGTCCTGAGGGGGCGCCACCGGGGGCGGCGTCTCGGGCAGTTCCTCAACCTCAACGGTCTCAACCTATTGTTGAAGTGAAACAACTCAGTGGCAATGCATGCAAACTCACTTGAACTAAGCTACACGCAGCTAAACATAGTGCAGAGCTTTGTCCAAGAAGTATTAGTGCTTAAACGCGAAACCTAATAAACATACAATAATTTCTCGTCCAAAAAATAAACTGTAAGTATTTAAAACAATCACAACACGAAGATATTTCAATAGTGTGTCAGTATTTTTAGTGTATGTTTACAAAGTTTTCGCGGTATTCCACCAAAATACCAACACCATCTAACTTACTCCCAAATCAAACAGAAATTATCAAACCTTACGAGAAGCCACTGTCAGCCAACGAATAAATTAAAAATTGTTGTTAGTATTTTGGAGAAACACAAGTAAACGAGCATCATTATTTAAAACAGTGCAGATAGCGCTATACATGTGTGCACAAGCTTCAGTGCAAGCGTTAGAATCAGGGTTCAAAACACGAAAAATATTGTGCCTATATTTACATGGAAGTGTAAAAAGCGGCTTGGGTTTGCTTTATTAAATTTTAAGTTCTCACCTCTGCAACTTTAGCTTCCCATTTCGTATGCTTGGAAAACATGGTGTGTTCAGTTTAGGGACTGATATACAAATGGATCGTTTTACTGGGAACCGCCTATATCAAGATTTTTGCGGTTATGGCTGAGTAGACTTCAGTAACCGCAATAAAGGGTTCGATTCCAACCAGATTGGTTTCAAGTGACTATCCTAGATAAAGATCGTATGTAAGGTTCCCTGTGGTCGTTATTTATTTATAGATTGAATCATGTAATTTAATGTAGAAAATAATTTGCCAGCCAGGTTTAAGAAAAAAGATCAAGAAAATCCTTGGGGTGAGTAGTGGTAGAAATGACTTTTGGACTAAATATGACCAAAGTAAAAATTGTAGATCACGCCGTCTCGGAAGAATCTTCTAGATGATATATCAACATAATCTGCACTTCGAGATATCGTATTTATCACTCATTGAAGAGTCGGTTGTGAATCTGAATGTTTATTTAAAGTTCCTTACCTACATTTACTGAAACTCTGTTAAACTTAACAAATAATTTAACATCTTCATTATTTTCACAGCAACATCACTTACCATTGAAGCATCGAGCTGCTGGTGGACTTGTCCCACAAATATGTCCCACCACAGCTGTAGGAGGCCTCGAATGTGGTCGGGCGCGTCCACGGTACGGGACTCGAAGTTGAAGTGTTGCAGCCATGGCTTAGCCGCGCCTATGAAGTGGATGATCTTCAGGTCTTGGCCGAAACTAGAAGACAATGATATAGATGTTTTAGTATAACTGGCCTTGGCGGTCGTGGCGTAAGAATCGACCCTACCACCTCAAATCAAATCAAATCAAAAACTCTTTATTTCCATAAATACAATAAATGTACACTTAGAAAAGGTCAAATTATAAAACTAAACACTGACACGGAAATAAAGTGATATGATTGATTTCCGTCGCTTCGGTATGTAGAATAAAGTTAAGAAGCGGCGAAGAAACCTTTAGCCTGTTAGTTGTTATTTTTCGAGCTGGAGCAAAACTCGTCCCAAGCTTTTTTATCCTCTAGAAGATAATCTGATATTTTGTAGTAAGCCTTTTTAAAAGGATATGTTTGACAATTTGTTTGAATTTATAGATTGCCCATCCCGTGGAGGTCATAAGAGGCGACGAAGAGTTTTACTTATTAGACTACTTTCTAGTCCTAGAAGAAGGGCAGCCGCTTCCTTCTGTCCTCTTCCTTCTTTGAACACCCCCACTGCCATCACCAATCCGCCTGCCAAGCGTGGTGATTACGTGTGCGTGGCAACACCCCCCTTGCTTGGGGGAGACATGTTCAGCAGTGGACGTACGCTGATGAGGAGTATGACTGAAGTGGTATGACCTGGTCTATATAGGTGTGTTACAGGAAATTGCTAGATAATCCCTTGATACAACCAAGGACTCTATGGAATGATTATTCACTGGGCAGACACACATTCTAAACGAATGGCACAATTCACACACCATAAGCTGGGTAATACTGATGTAGATTCTGTGAGTACCAAAACCTGAACTAACTAGCCTAAAAATATTACCGTCCCTTTTTTTTCGATCGTAAAATGGGACTGCCAGCAGCAAGTTTTGATTTTAAGCCAGCATAATCTACACCACTCTTACCACCTGCTTAGAGTACCTACGGATGACGTCGAAGGTGGCTTGGGGATTTCACAAGAAGATATAAAACTAGATATAAAATACAAAAGAATATCAACACCCAGAGAAGGTTCGGTCAACCGCGATATCTGATCCGATGCTAAACTCAGAAATTATTGAATAAAACTGCTATCGTAAAACAGTGCCTGTAAAGTAACTACAGATAACGGCTTCGGTAACTAGATTCATTGATCTTATTAAACCCACGCGAGAAGATGACGTCAGAAAAGATAATAGATCATGACGATAAAGACGTTGTTCATTAGAAAATACATGTGTAACCATCTGGCATAACAGAATGGAACATTGCTTGGGGACTTGAGGTAGACAGACAGGGTACCTACTAATGTATAGTGTCAGAGGCTGAGACTACTGTTTAATTTAACTAGAATATAAGTAGATTTATACTAGATTTAGGCACTACTTTGCGGTAATCCTTCGGCAAATATTAGTATGAGAAATATTCTCTGAAAAGATCCAACAAAATGCAATGAAAATGCAAGGCGGTGCACGCGAATTGCATTTTGTTGGATCTTATCAGCGAAGGTCGCGGCATTGTTACTTACTAAATATTTTTCCTATATTAAATAGATTCACCAAATCATAAACATACTTACGTAGTAGTAGTAGTAATCTAATAACCGTGACCGTAGAAAATACTCTCGAATAGATGGAGTAAAGTAACAGAATAGAACATTGGTAATGATGTGGTGTAGGTAACTCACTGTTTCAGAGCAGGCAAGTATGAGTAGAATGCCGCAGAAGTGACGTTGTAGAGGAAAGGAAGATGTTTGCTGATGTCTCCTCGGGCCCAGCCGGAGAAGAAGGAATTCAATAAGCCTTGGTCACCGCCTGCAAAATAAAAGACGATAAAATTACCTTACGTAATAAATACATTTGAGTAAGTACAACGATAAGGATCGAAAAAAACGACTCCCACGCTGATTGAAGATATTGCCAAGATAAGAAGACTTGGCTTCTTGTTGAGTCAGTAAATTGACAGTCATCGAATATTTTGAAACGCGGTCTTATTCGACGGGATAAAACCCCCCTATTTATTGCAACGATTTGGGACAAAGGTCATTTCCCCGCCCCTATGCAAATTTAAGGGTTCGAATTTGAATTCTGTTTCTGGCGTCAATTCAATTGAATTGGACAATACCTATGTCAGCATAATCTAATGTGCTGTCGTACTCTCCACTCCAGCGCACCAGACCACGGGGAAGACCACCAAAAAGATGAGTTGACGAAATCCGACAACACGCAGACCATGATTGGATGTCAAGGGCCGTCTAGAGTGGAGGCGATTGGAGGAGGCCTACATGCAGAAATGGATGCATGAAAGACAGCAATGATGTATGATAATGTGAATGATACTTACCATCAAAGCTGCCTCGTTCTTGCGCGAAGGTGATTAACCTCTGGAAGGTTTCTGCCGAGGGTTTGAAGACGAAGACTCCTGAGTTGAAGCAGTCGGGCCAGCCGACGTCAGGGGCGGCCGAGAGTTCCTCTCTCTCGAAGAGTTCATCGCTGTTCTGGACCACCTTGGGACGGAAACAATGAATGGTCAAGAAACCATTTCGCAGCTAAAGAACGTTTGTATCAGAAATTTAAATAACGAAACGTCGTCATTCATCAGACTAAAAGATTAGACTTAAAAATAATACATGGATTTAAAATAAACCGTCCAAGTGCGAGTCGACTCGCACACGAAGGGCACACAAGAGAAACCCTATAAACATATTTTTTATGGATTGCAAAAAAGCAACAAGCAACATAACGCGGTGTATGGGATACAGCCTGCTAACAGACGGACAGACAGGCATAGCAATAGGGTCCCGTTTTAACACTTCGGGTACGGAACCCTAATTAGGAGGAAGTTTTATGTTCGGCTGTAGGTATCTATGTATTTTCTTTTTGTTGTCTGATCCACGTAACTATAACTTTAGTCAGGTAGGTGATGATAAAATTGGTAAGCTGGTGTTAAATTAATTTTGCCACGAGATGTTATCAGCGAAATCAAGATGTTGCCGAGAGCAACAACAATCAATATTTTCTACTTCAGTATATAATAAAATTCAATAATGCACGAGACCTGCAATTATTATTATTTTAATTGTTTTCAAATAGATAAGAACGTTAAACAGTTCGTTTATCTGTTTAAACATAAACATGATTTTTTATTTCAACCATAACAATATTTATGTCACTGCAGTCACTTTTGAATTTGAATATATTTGCATATAAATATTTTCATAAATTGGGCATTTGTAATAATGATTATGGGGGCAGGCATACGAGGACTCATTGTATGCGCGAAGTATTTACTAAAAATATCAAGCTTAATATCGAATATATAAAATATCGAACGCTGGATAAGAACGCTACATAGTTTGACTCAATAACCCGCTATGATAAAAAGCCGAATATAATACAAGTCAATGGATCCTAATGAGACGCTATCTCGATGTTTATTCATAGTCGTGTTGAGCATTTTATATGTATAAGTACTTATCAAAATTTCCTACAGTTCTGTTACATAATATCATGACGATTGAATGCTTAATAAAACTAATGATACATAAAATGGTATCACGCGATGCGGGCCAGAATTATTTGTGATAAAGTAATTTTTGTTTTACTCTACAATTTTTCTGTTTATACGAAAGATGAGAGAAAGTAGTATTTGGAACTCTTCCAGAATTGACAGAATTATTTGGGCCATGGTTGTTCTTCGTCATCTCGTGTTTCATGCACGTCCGGTAGCATTGACTTTCCTATAAACAATCACATGCGCTGAAATAGATTTGATTAGTTTTGCATGGTCGCTGATCGAACTTGAGAAAATATGCGATTGCATATCTACCACTCTTGTCAATTCTATTATTGGGATGCGGTGCCAATTTTTTCGAGATCATTTTAAACAAATTAAAGCACGAACTGCAATTAATAAATTATGTTGTGTTGTGTAAGTGTATCTAGTCTATTTGAAACTTCACGAGAGAAGATTGTGTATTTGTCGCATTCCAGCAAAACTAGACAGAACAGACCGGTCTATATTACGCGTCAACATTTGTCTATATTTGTAGCCTAATATACATAACACACACACACACACACACTCACAGTCTGCAAATATCTTTCTTTACCTCGGTACTATAGCAAGCGATCAAACAATTCAGCTAATTTACCTACTGACGACTAGAGAAATCCATCTGCGAACGAGTTTTTTATTTATCAAAAGATGAGGATAGAGGTGGTCGTTTTTACTAACATCGTTGTTGACCAACGATGTCAGTGTACGATGTTCCCATCGGATGGCGAATAGGTGAACAACGGATGCCTGCGACAACGAGATGCCGAACCGAGTAATGCCGATCGCCACCGACAACAAACGAACGTCACACCGACATCGGAAGAGCGGGGAGGTTAGTGGCGCGGCATCGGATGGCGAACAAGAACAACGAAGTCAGCCGAGTAATGCCGATTGCCAAACCTAAGCAACGAACATCCATCCATACCTCACCGCCCGCATGCCTGCGTGTGTGTGAGCGAGAGGAGAGGATGCTAGAACATAGAACGGAACGTTTTATTATAACTAACTAGATATGGCATGAACCATGTACCAATGTTATTTATTATTAAAAAAAATACGATATATAATTTTTTTATCAAATGTCTCGTTTTAATGTAAGTATTATGGTTTTTAGATTTACCCATACATTTTTATTTGTTCAAATTCCGTAATTTAGGACCTACCCGTCTAAAACGCTCATGTCACTTCCAGTAAGTTTCATATGCTCGTTATTCTTGTCGTTTGTTTGAATTTTTTCATTACCTACGCAAATTACGATGATGTGCGCACCGCAACGCAGCCGACATCGATGGCGGCAACATCGACACCCTAGTGTCAGTGTTGTGTTAGCAACCCGGCCGACATCGTTGGCGGCAACATCGTTGTTCACAACGGATGCCATTCTAACAAAAACGTTGCGCATCGTTATGGAAATTCAACGACAACGCCCATCTCTAGATGAGGAGACCTTTTATCTGAATTTAGTCTATCAAGTTTTATCGCATGTTGGATACCTATAAACAGAAATATTATTTTGTATAAGCACGCATTTCAATAATGTATGAGTTACATCGACTTCGATAAGGTTCACCATATTTATTTTTACTTCATAGATAAGAATCTAGAAATTACAGCACAATACTCGTAATTTCATTGTTCATTATTTTGCGTTCTTGCGCACGGAAGATCTTTAGTTTTAACAACTCAGATTCTACGTATACGTATAATATTTACAGTAGATATTTAGTGTAGGTACCTAAACTTATCACCGATTCGTCGTATTGTTAGCCACTTACCAGAGTATCAGCATCCAGGAAGACGCATTTCTCGAACAGCGTGAGGTTCCAACAATGGATCTTTGTGAAGGTGATGCCGAGCTCGGGTCGTTGCAGCAAAGCCAGATGCGCCGCGTCACCGGAATCCAACACGTCTACTGTCACTACCTCGCTGAATACTGCGTTTAACCGTTCTCTGAGGACATTGACACGAATAGTATAATTTTTTCGCATATTTCAAGCTTCACCATCATCATTCGCAGACTGATTTTAACCACTGCTGAGAGTAACTCTCCCGAAGTTTGTGCCATCCACCATGGTCCTAGCTTAATTGGTATCTTCTGGTGCATAAGTTTTTACCTATCTAAAATTTAAATGAAGGTACTGGTGGTATGAACTTTGGTTTAGAGTTGGGAATCAGCAGTCGATTCCCCGAATTCACTAGAAGACTATTCAGCTGTTTTGGGAGATTGTATTACGGAATACCGGAAGTTGAAATACCGGGGAACGGTATCCCGAAAGAACACGAACCCACAGAACGAAATACTGAAAGCACGTATGGACAATTGGAGATAGTCAAAGGTTTCTTTGATTTACTACGATTGTTACCTCATAGCATCAGTGACTGAGGGTGTGATAAGAACGACGGCCGGATATTCTGAATTCACACGGCGCAGCGAGTTCGCCAGCACCAGGGCTCCAAGGCCGTAGGAGTCATTTGTAGCCAGTGTCACCCATGCTTTATCTGTTGGCAACATCAATACTATAACAGGTACCTACCTAATGATTTGAATATGCAGTTGCCACTGACAGATTTGGTTAGAATGCGACAGAAGAGCTCTACCTCGATACCTACCTGAAATTCTTGATAGTATATTTTGTAAGACAGTCGGGTGATGATAATTACATCGATTAGTAAAGTTAACAAAACTAAATCGGTCGGTAAATTAAATACCTATGCCTACCAACCGAACCTAAGTTATATCTTTCAAAATATATAAGATTCACCAATTTTACAATCCTTCAAAATATTTAAGATTTACCTATTTTACATCTTTCAAAATATTTTAGATTCAACAATTTGCTCTCTTGTGCGCTGTGCCAAAGACGTAGCTGCACAGCCAATCAAAAATAGCTGGAAATCGCCATGGAATTACGTAGTCCCATATTTTAGTATTTTGAATGATCAGTGCTGCTGGGTGGCTGTCGTCATAAAAAGTAGGAAATGCGCAGTTTGTTCCTCTTGAGAAAACGTATGTAGGTGAATATGATGTTGTTATTGGCACGTGCACAGAAATTGGCGCCCCGTGTCGCTCTAGTGTGCGCATTATTTCCCTGCTGTCAATAATGACACACGTGCTAAACAACCAGGAAAATGCATCTCTCATTGTTGAGTAGGTAGGTAATAAAAATATTTTAGGATAAGGTAGCTTAACATTTTTTTTTTTATTTCACACCATACAGCTTAACAATGTTAAACTCTGTTAATTTAAACAACGATACCTAGCAGTGAAAGCAGACTTAAATCGCACTCCGGCATCCAGTAAGCGTGGGCCACAGAACGCTATGTAATAGACAAGTGCGACGTGTTCTAACAGAAATAGCGCGACACAAATAAAATTCGAAATAAAACCACTGTATAGCGTCAGATATTCAGCACCTCACGAGCCAGTCGCCTCCTATTCCACAATTAAACTGGTAATCAGTCTTACTAAACACATGCAGCTTTTAGGTGTCAGCTCTTGGCACAGGATGTTGACAAATCGACACCTCTTTAAATCAATTGGATGGATGTCTTCGAAAAAGTTAATTCGGACGGTTAAGTTTTGTCCACTGATTTCATCTGATCAAAGTGATCAAGCAATGGGTATTACGATGATAGGTGAGGGTTTAGGTGATTCCATCCTACAAAGATTTGTTTTGGCAATGATCTGAGTTTATGTGCGTAACCGTGTTATAAAAATGTTTATATGCAAACATCCTGTTATAAGTTTTAAAATGGTCTCAGGAAATCCCGTCAATACCCAAGGTCATTCCTGCTTTGCGGCTAGACATCATTTTATCCAGATACCACTGATATTTCTTTAAAAAACCACATCATACATCCAATAACATCATAAATCTATGCAACCGCCTCTGAAAACGGAGGATCAAGTACGAAAGCTCGAGCAGATGACCAGATTTAGATTGTAAATATATTTTGTGATGCCAAAGGCTCCCCACCATCAAGGCACTTGAGTTGAGATGCCAGGATCAGACACAGTGCGGGAGCAATGTCCCTGTGGTTTCTATTTAGGTGCGGCCGGTCCGTCGGGATGGAACCACGCGGGCAGTCGACCGTATAACGGAATAAAAGGAATAAAACGATGGCAGCTAAGCATATAAGCACAAATTATCTAACTCAGATAACAGTTTAGCAAATGATGATAAAGGGATTTGAAACATTAGATAAAAGGCAATAGGTACCTAATGCACACAAACAACTAACACAAAAATTGTAAAATCAGCTGACCGTAATGACTACCTACATTTAAATAATTTGCGCACAAACAATTTGCAGAATGTAAGACAATAATCTTTTATATCATTAATAATATTTGAGATTTTTATCGAAGATCGAGGCGATAGCTCACCCGCCTTCACTGAAGCAAATCCAATAGTGTGCAGTGCACTTTCTAAGTTCGCGTCTTGCAGTGAACGGTGCTTTGTGAATGCATTTCTCGGAGTAAATATTTATAGTTTTCATCAGGTGAGAAAACACAAGCTGTCTGGAACAAGAGAAAGCTTAGGACTGGTTTTCCTAGCCCTATTCAGTCAGATAAACGAAAGTCATAAATCGTTGTTGATATTATCTAATAAATTTAATGCAACCAACACAAAGTCGAAGTTAATGTCCGACGAACTAAAGTTATTGGACCGATCGTTGTAAAACAAAATTAAACCTTATATTACGAGAAGTTCATAATATCTATCGATTGTAACTGAACGCTCATCATCAAATTCTTAATGAAAGAATAAGTACCTGTAAGCGGATTAAAAAAGACCAGGCAATAAAACGGGACCCCAGGAACTGCTCATAACTGACACTGTGTGTCTGGTCTCTGTTTGCTGGTGGGGCTTTGCATTTTGCTTTGCATCATAAATAACAATCTGAATGGCGCCAGTTGAACCGCAATCAGGTCGGATGAACCTTTGTGGTTGGTATTGAATATCGGATCAGATTTTCATGCCACAATGCCTACGATCACGAAAGATATCATATAGGTACATAATGCAGGTTGTATAAGTGTAGTGCACCTACTGACAACCTAAAGGAACATGATAAGACTCGGTTTACACGAATTCCTATGGGAATGAATAATGCACACACACATTACAATTGCAACATAACAACGAATAGGATATTCGTTACTAAAGCTGCTAAAGCTGATTATGATAGTGCATGGTTTGTGTTGATATGCAAGCGCAATGTTTATGAATGTATCTGCAGATAACATCGAGTTTACGATCTCGTAATGATAAGAGCATTGAAATTTACGAATTACGCTCGTGTAGGTACTTTTAAGTGACATGACAGCTTATCTAAAATGTTTGTAGAGATAAATTGACACAATGAGATAACGTTTATAAAAGGTCAGTAAGTAATGATTATGCTCGTTTAGTATGCTTGACCAGAAAAACATTTCAAGGTTATAAAAAGGTAAATTTTGCAAAAGAAAAATTAGGGTAGCACTGGTGAAATTTAAATTAAACTGGACGCATTATAAATAGTAATTGAATATATCTAAATGATTAAAATTTATTGGGCATGTTGATGAACATAGGAGGTGAGGTACCTAACCTACCTACATGTTAGCTAGGAAGTTAAGTTTTCCTTTTAAACATGCAACCGTTTGGCTAACTGTACGAGTCAAGGACTTTGGCGTTGAGCTTAATTATTTTCATCGCAAGTCTATTCTGTCTTTCTTACTCAAATAAGAAGAATGTCGTAACTACCCACATAAAATCAGAACTATTAGTAGAATCTAGAAACGTAGAAACAACGTTTCAGAACCATTGGCTTTAAATTCATTCAATCAGTGGATAGCAACTGTAATAAAATTTGAGTGGGCTAACAGGAATGCATTTACATTGTTATGAAATAAGAAGATTATTGCCGCTTACTTGACATTATGAGGCCGGGTGTAGTCTCGTGCGTGACAGTTCCAGTCACCTTTTATAATCACTACACGCGCTCTTCGCGCGACACCAGCAAATGCAACCAGCATGCGCGACCGGCTACGACCCCCTCGCGCCGGCACACACACACACAGAAACAGCCATGTATAAACACGTTTACTTGCACACATTCACAGATTTAGCTGTCAGTGGTCGTCGGTTGGCGCATGCGCTCGTGAACCTAGACAATATTTTAACTAGCAACAATGAAAACAAAACTCAAGCCAGGCTTAAACTAAATGCCTTCCTAACTACGTAAAAAGCTAAATTTGTAGTTACGCAATTTTTTAATGAAGTATTAGTCAAGCTGTAATTAAAACAAGAGTAATTTCAAAATGTAAACATTTTACCTTGGTGGGTATTCGACGCTGGCAGCACTGGGTGGATAACAGCTGTTTGAAGCGATCGATAGATGTCGGTGGTAGTCTCATTATTTTCTTTGCCGTGCTGCCTGGCGTAGAGCAGCGGTATTATTTGTTTGTAGTAAAAATCTAAAACGGGCGGCGGTCCGCTCCGCAGTCTTCTCTGATACAAATCGCACGTGAATTCGGGTCGATAGACGAATTTACAGTAAGATAAAAACTACGAATATTATCTAAATTATGAACTAAAGGCGAGATTATTTTTACCAACAACGTAGAAAGCGATAGGAAAACCTATTAAAGGTAAAAGCGTGAAATGTATATTACGCGATTTACGCGATGGTGTGTTGTGTTTGTTTTCGTTGTTTCGGTGGTAACGGAATAAGTGATTATGGCAAACTCTCCTACGAGCATAGAGACACAAATAGACAGTTTCTTGGTGCAATTCAAGAGGAGTGCCTCCAGAGCCATGGAGGAACGTATGGAGTGGCCTGATGGTCCCTCTCCATCAGCAGTTGTAAAATCGCGCAGTAGCTGCTTCACCATAGATTCAGCATCTGGTAAGTACCTAGGTACATAGACCTTTATGTAGTTTTATCCTAGATAGCTTTCCTAGGATTTTGATAACAAAAGGTAGATAGGTACATATCTGATAGAATAGAAGGTGGCGACAACTCACTTAAAATAACAAAGACTAACACTGAGGGCGTATAGAGTAATCGTTTTTTGAATGAGAAAGATGGAGTAATGTGAATTTGCATTTTGGCACTTACTACTGACAATCGAATAAAAATTCGCGCCAAATTCGGTTTAAGAAATATTGACATGTCAATGTCAATTCCGGAAGTGGGTACCTACCGGAATTTAAAATATAGGATGTTTGACGTTATTCGGTATCGGATCGTTTTTATGTTATTCGGTATTCGGCCGAATATTCCATGATATCCGATCGGAAACCGAATAACATAAAATGAATGCATTTATTAATTAATTAATTGATTTTTTTTTATTAATTCAACCGAATTAATTAAAAAAATCAATTAAAATATACGAATCAACTTTATTTATTAAAAGTGTCAGAGAAACCATTAGGTTACAAAACTTGAGCAACGGTTAAATATGGTCAACTGTAGCCTGTAATTATTACGAAACATACTATAAGGATGAAACAATATTTAGTAACAATTCCGGATTTCCGCAAAGTAACGCCTGAATCTATTATTACGAAACATCTTTATTGAATTTATGTGGCTTAGTACAAATCAGTAGCTAAATTTCAGCAATGGCAAATTGTGATGAATACATACAAGTTTTTCGGCATTTATTGGAAGCAGTCGATTGCGCTTATTCTCATAAACTAAAACTCTTTCAGAAAAAAGCCTTTCGCTGTATACGCTACTGCAAGACGAAGACAGATATATTTTAGCAAAGCTAACATCGGATATTGCTGCTCACCATCCGTACCTACGGGTCATCCCTGCGATTCATGCGAATGCGAACTGTTTTCTAATAATAATGTACCTAGCTCGTTCGCAATAGAAAATTTCTGTACCCCGCATTCAATTCCTGATTGTTATCCTCGTTCGCTCCTGCCGAAGCCTATCATGCCGAGTATCCGAAATCCGGTCTCCGGCCGCACGTTACTGAATATCTTCGCCTTATTAGATCCTATTTTGATGTTTTTATTTTATTGTTTGTGTTTTGTATTTGAAAGGTAAGTACCAAGTAACTTTATGTTGGTCTCATAATAATTTGGTGAAGAACTGATGAGGATCTTTAACGTGATGAGTGGGATATCCCCTACTTTGTATTCGCGATGTCTGCTGTTCGCAAAACTAATACGAGTAGGTTAGGTAGCCGGTAGGTACCTATCAAGTTGTATTTTTGCTATTGTTACCTAAAGGCTACTATACTAGGCACATACCTACTGGAAAAAAGATACCTACGTACTTAAATATTTTCTCATCAAGGAAATAAAAAACTTCGTAACTACTTCTGCCTGAAGAAGTTTAACGCATACAAGCATCTGTTATCATTAACATTATAAAATAAAAATATTGTCATGAACCAACAAAACACATCAAACAATAACACGCTATTTGATTCGACCCGTGTCGCGTCGTCGTCGTCACCCTCCCGGAAGTAAAAGCATAGGTAACACAGACAAACATAATGAATGAATGACAAAAGGGAATGCATGATCTTGATTTTAGGGTTACATATGACTCTATCTATATGGTAAAAATGGGAACATTGTACCTTCACCTACTGCGCACCGTGCCCTATCTATATGAGATATCTACTAGATGATTATCTACATTTCACTTGGATGGACTTCCGACTTGCCTTGCAAGCTCCATGGTGGCTAGACTAATCAGTACCTATACCTAATCACAAATTAATTGTATTCTGTATTTTTTCATAAAAAAATGTAGTAGCAAGTATGTCCGCTTCGTTTTCCGGCTAATGGTGAATAAAACATAAAAACTTTTAATCGTAAAGGAAAATAACGATGTCCTCCTCATCGATGTGACTTACTTCGGTAGGTATATCAATGGTCCTCCTAGC
This sequence comes from Eupithecia subumbrata, assembly GCA_949316285.1. Classification (NCBI taxonomy): domain Eukaryota; kingdom Metazoa; phylum Arthropoda; class Insecta; order Lepidoptera; family Geometridae; genus Eupithecia; species Eupithecia subumbrata. Next base: position 23,110,973 of record OX438644.1, on the reverse strand, counting down.
TGAATTTCAGCTGGAGCGGTCAGTCTCAAACTCAACGTTGACTAGCCATAGCGCCATAAGTAGCCATGTGCGCAGTTGCACTACATAATTCTAAAATGATGATTAGTGCATATTATCTATAATTTTGATCCTGTGGTTGCCAAACGGATGCTATTGTTCCACCTCGTTGCGGACCCTTTTATAATGTCCGTAACCTGATGAACAAGCAAGTTATTTACTACATATTATAATGTATGCTAGGTGTGTGGGTTGATAAATACAAGGTTTGGTTCCATCTCTGATTTAGTTTTCTCTTTTCATTGGTAGATTTACATCAGTTAATACTTATGACGATGAAACAATTTGACATGGATACCTATCTATCGTTTTCGACTAACTCGACAGTGTAGATTACGAAAAAGATGTCCATTTGAAAATCCAAAATGGCTGACATTCTTATATCGCAAAACCCACTCTTGCTTATAAATTTCCATGAAATCGATTATGTAGGTTACGAAAAGGGGAATACAATAAAAAAAACAATATACACAGCCGCCGCGAGCTGCTTGCAGCTCGCGCACATATAAAATACTAGTTTTATTTATAAAAGTGAAGTAATATTATTATCGGTGTACCATAAACCCAAAAATAACCTCGACTTCATCACAGATTACAACAATAAAATTCGATGACAATTTAAAAAAAAACCCAAAAATAACCTCGACTACATCACAGATTACAACAATAAAACTCGATGACAATTTACAAAATTAAAAAAGCCGATTATTTTATCCTACTTACATACATATTATTTATGTTACCCAAATAATTCAACCAGAACGTATTCTGTTGTTGTAATTTTCTAATGCTAAATAAATTAATACTAGGTACCTACGGTATATCGAAATCCAACGATTATCTCTCTACCAAACATTGAGCTTTTCTCCTTTGTTCAAGTCAGTGAGGATATGATTCAGAAGATAATCTTATCACTCAAAAGCAAAGCCGTAGGCAGCGATGATATCGGTCGTCTGATGATCACACCCATTCTGAAATTCATTATCGCTGCCGTAACTCACATAGTTAACAACTCTCTTTCCCAGGCTCAATTTCCAGATCAATGGCGTCAAGCTTATGTTATCCCTTTACCCAAAGTACCTGTCCCATCTATGTTGAAGCATTACCGGCCAATTTCAATTCTCCCTTTTTTCTCGAAAATAATAGAATCAGTAGCACATGCTCAGCTCACAGAGTTCCTAACAGCTAACCATCTCTTTTAACCTTTTCAATCTGGCTTTAGGAAAGGGCATAGCACTGCTACTACTCTTTTAAATGTAACTGAAGATTTGCGAACCAGTATGGAAAAAATTCACATAGCAGTGTTAGTCCTCAGTGATGCGTTTAACGTAGTAGATCACGACCTTTTAATTGCAGTTCTTCCAAGACTTATATATTTGTGAGCGTAGTAACATCAGAGTGCTCTGTCTTCTTTTTTCTACTCTCAAAGACTCCTTTGCTCCAGACCATCTGAAGAATCGTTTTTCATTCCTAGCTGACTCATATGACCGACCACTCAGATCATCAAGCAATCTCCTCCTAGAGATACCGGCACATAGCTCATCCTTCTGTGAGAAATCTTTTTCAATTGATGCTGTTAGACTCTGGAACTCCCTACCATACGATTTGATACGATATCAAGAAAGTTGAGTCAATAGATTGTTTCAAAAAGCTGACTCGTAAGCATTTTATCAAAATTCTTTATCCGTCTTCTAGTTAGATCACCGTCATTTCGTTACAAGTACAAATTTTGATTTAGGTAGGTATCTAACTACTTATTCTTTTGTATATCATAGTAGACATTTTAATAGATTGTTATTTTTCTGTTAGTATACTTAATTTATATTATAGCACTTAGCTATTAAACTTTTAAGTCTAAGTTTAAACACGCCTTTTTCTCGTTGTTGACCCTGTGGTTGGCAGGTAGAAAATGCCATCGGCATTATGCCCACCGTTTGTGCACTTTTAAAATTGTGTGCAATAAAGTATTAAATAAATAAATAAATACCATACCATCATCAGAACTTGTGAACAGAACGGCTTGTGCAAAAACATTATGATTGATTTGACTCGGACTGATAACGAAAAACAGTTTATTTCAGCAGAACTTCTGATAGGTATTTTAATTTTACCAAAACAAACAACCCTCTCATTAACGTATATAGGTAGGTAGGTTCTAGGTACGTTAAATTAAATTTCTTTGACTAATAAATCTAATAACTAATTACAGTAATTACCTACTACCTATGTATGTTATATTGAATGATCTTGCAGCATCCTGTAGTTTATGTACATTGATTTAGGAAAAGTTGCTCTCTATACTTAATTTTTTTTATAAACAGCCTAAAGTACTGCTTCAAACATCTTTAATATATTTTATTGTGCAAATATTGAACAGCAAGAGACAATATTCAATTTTACCGCGCAGTGTTGATTTGAGTAGCGTCGATACGGAAATGCGCGCGCCGCCAACTCCGTCTGGTGGCGGCGCACTGTACTATTTACGTGTTCTGCGGCGTCCTCTGATTTTGTTCACGGAAAGAGAATCGCCATATTGCTTCCGTGAATTCAGTGAAATAATTGTGCATTTCTCTTCAATTATGACTGCAATAACAATATGAAGTGAAGTAAAGTGAACCATTACCAACCGTGGAAACCTGGGATACATTTTCAGGCCTCTCAGCCCGTTATCCAGCGCGCAAAAGGTAAGTTTCAATGTTCCGTTGCTGTGGCTATATGGCCCAATATTCCACGGGAGTTCGATCCGCTATGCGATAATGAAACTTAAAAAATGCGATTAAGGTTAATAATTGCGCGGTTTTTGTTATGTTTATTTACATGAATTTGAAAAGTTATCGCGGTTTTCTAGCAGTTTTCAAACTTTTGGTGTAGTGATTCTAGCGGTCAGGGCGGGTTTGCTTCGTACATACGTGTTTGTAGAGATACATGTGATTTGTCATGAGTGATCATTTGTGACAGGGAGCGGGCGGGATGTCGTACGAGAAGATGGAAGTGGTGAATCCCGCTGAGAAGGAAGCCAGTGAGGTTTTGCACTCGCTGCTGTCGGTAGAACGCCGAAGCGTGGACAGCAAAGAGGCGATAATTGTGACGCTTCCTTCGGACCAGAATGGAGGGGAATACGGCGAGAGCGCCCAGTGGCACACGCCCATGGGACAACATTCTGTGTTCGAGATGACACAGAGCATGCAGCAGCATAGCTTCAATGGTCATCAAGAGCAGGTAATTTGCAAAATAATTTGTTGCTGGACTTTTAAGTTTACCCCGAGGAATGTCTTAACATTCTGATAATTAAAATGGTCTTGCAGTTACAGTGGTGTAGTAACTCTAGTTGTATTGCCGAACATCTAATGTAATTTAATTAATCTTGTGACATGAGAAACAACTGATTTTTTATACATAAGTAGGAAACATGTGATTAGAAGCATGATTAAGTAATTGTTCCTCTTAACATTCCAGGTTCTGTGGCAAGGGCATACAATCCAGGTTGAGAATGGGGCGAGTCTGCAAGCCCTGCCAGGGACTTACACAATGGAGTTTGGTCCTCACATTGAAACGGGAGATTTGGATATTGATAAGAAACCTAAAATGGAAAAGAAAATGAGTAAGAAAAAGAAGAAATCAGAATCTGACAGTGATGACGATATCTTTGACAACAAGTTGGAAGATAATCCTACTCAGGTATTTTTATTATTTTTGCAATCAAAGATTAATTCAGTTTGTTAAAAGTACATAGCAGTATTCAGATTTAAGAGTAGATGGAAGGACATGCTGGACACATACATGAAAAAGTGGCCAGTTCCAGCAAAAAATAGAGAGAAATGGAAAGAGGAAAAGAAGGCCTACGGTGACCGAAGAGTTTATAAAATTCTTGTAATAATTAATAATAAAAAATTTCATTACATTTTACCAACTTTAAGCCAATATAAATAAAAATCATCAGCATAAAGCTCATCAAAATGAAAGACAATCAATAGAACTCTTTATTTATATTTTCTATTTTATTTCAGGTCAACGAAAGACTGAGAAGGGGTTGTGATTGCAAAGACAACTGCTACCGTGGGCTCAATCCTGAGGCAGTGTATCGCCACAGACTGAATATTGCTGAACTTACCAAAAGTGAACATGACATGTACCTTATGGGCATTACCATGGCAAGCTTAGCGAATCCAGCTGAAACTTCAAGACACAAAGTCAGGAGGAGATTAAGGGCCTGTTATGTTTATCAAGGGAGGAAAGTCTGCTTAGAAGCTTTTTTGTATCTGGAAAATGTAACGCACTACCAATTGAAACGCATCAGGCAACATGTGATGACTCATGGAGTGGCCCCTCGTATCCATGGAAATGTAGGCAAAAAACCCTACAATACCTTCACACTGGATATCTACAAACATGCTACCAGCTTTTTGAAAGAATACCTCAAGCAACATGCAGCCTCTCCTAAGGATGCTCAGCCATCAGGTGACGGCAAGAAGGGCAGCAAAACTGTCATCATTCAGGGAGACTCAAGAAAGCATCTCTTTGAGGCCTACAAAGAGTATGGAGAGATCCTAGAACCTGGAGTGAAACTCATGGGGTACTCCACTTTCCGAGCATTTATGAAAGATCAGTTCCCTCACGTAAAATTCGCGACAAAGAAACAAGACATCTCGAAAGAGCTGGTGCCTTTCCGCAGTGGCAAATGTATGTCATATGATAAGAACAAGGATCCTATTAGGATACAGCAGGAGAAAGAGAAGGCCGATGCTAAAAAGGCAGCTATGGATGCTAAAAAGAAGGAGGAAGAGAGGGAGCAACAAGTGCAGCAGCAACACCAAGTGCAGCAACAACAACAGCAACAACAACAGCAGCAGCAGCAGCAGCAGCAACAACAACAACAACAGCAGCAAGTGCATCAGCAACAACAGATGCAGAACCAACCGCCGCACGTCGTCATACACCAGCAGCAACAGCAGCAGTCGCAGCAAATGCAGCAGCAAATGCAGCTGGTGCCGCAGGTGAGCCAGCACCAACAAGTGCTGCAGCAGAATGTGCAGCAAGTCTCGCAGCAGCACCTGCAGTCGCTCGGCGTCCCGGAAGAGAATGGCCAGTCTGTGGAAATGACGCAACAAGTAATCCCGCTGGCGGTGGTCCAACAGCCCCAACAGGCGTATATCGTCACACCAGTGTCACACTTCCAAACCCGCGTGCAGGGCACGTGGTATAGACATTGACAGTGCGACGCGCATGGTCGATACTGTGATGTTGACTGCGCTACGTAAATGAGATCTCTTGGCGACTGAACTGTTGTAAGCTTGCGATGAGCGCCACACGTAACTTTGGCAATAAGTTAGCGAGAATATTTCTTACACCAGCAGCAACCAATCAGCGAATAGAATTTGCGACTAAGGGGTCCATCTCTAAAGATACAAGTTAACTTATAAAATGTAGTCATGTATCCATCTCATGTAATTTGTATCATTAGAAAAGACTGCCATTTGTATCATTTAGTGTTAGTCTGAGATTTATGGTGTTCAAAAACAGATGCAATGGCAATGTTAGTTGCCAAGTCATTTGCTGATTGTCTTGGTGTAGCACCTATTCAGTATTGGTTGAAAAACTGATTTCTAGAACTATGTTTTAAGTATAATCCTATATACTTACACCATTATTTAGCAGTTAGCTACAATTAAGTAGTTTATTTTATATCTGTGACCTACTTATCTTAATAAGAGGGGTGTATGAACGTATTTATAATATTCTTTTGGAAGATTTGTAAATTAGGGGTGATTTTGCAAGTCATCCCAACTAACTCATATAGTCATCATGTAAAAGACATTTTTTTAAACTGCTATCAGTGAGAAAAGCAGTTTCTGTTTGTTCTTTATCCTTTTGAATTTGGTTTTGCTGCATCGGAATTCATTATTGTGCTTCATTTATAAAAGTCTTGTTGGATGCTCTTCATATATTCAACCGAACTTGTGAGAATCATTTAATTAAAAAAAATATTGTTTCTACACATCCAGAAAGTTCTTTGCATATGTTAGAACTCCAATAATTTGTAAAAAAAATTGCAGTGCCTTCATCACTTTGTAATTGTATGAAAGCTCCATAGCCTTGAATTTCCAAAAGTAGAAGGAAAATGTTAGTTTTCTTAATTAATACCTCACATAAATTGAAGAAAAACGTATTTTTATAAGTGTTGTATATCTTTGGAATGGAAGTAAGATATTTATAGTTGTATTGTAAGCTAAAATACACGCAATAATTTAAAATTTTAGCCAATTTACACAAGAAAGCAGAGGTGTTATATGAAATAGGCATTGTTGTAATCTAAGCTCTTGACTAATATTTTGGTACTTATTGTAATACCAAAGCACATATCATAAAGTATGAATCATCACAAACAGAATAGACACTGATTATTACCCGATGCACTCCTAAAATTGCATCAATTACACAATAATTTTAATTGGATTTTATATTAAAATTTTATTTATTTGGAATGAATAACGTTGGTATAGTTATGCCTTAATTTTTAGTTTGTGTTGGAGCCCAATCACGTATTTTTAAGTAGAATATTCCTAATTTAATACAAGTCAACCTTATTCCAGTTTTTGTAAACCACCTCTTACTAATATTTTATAATCTAGCGCCTTTTGGTGGTGTTTTTTTTTAGCTTTTTTGTTAATTCTGGACGCAGGCAAACGTGTGGTACGTAACGCCGCCGCTCGTACCACAGAAATCATATTCCTAGACATGAAAATGTCTTTACTAATTTGCTGATCTTATTTTCAATATTCTACCTATAATGCACATTTTAAGAGGCATCAAAACCCAACGAGCAATAATATGAATTTGACTGATGCTTTCGGTAGGTTGTAGTCTACATAGCATTATATAGTTACGAAAGGAAACCGAAGAGGGCGATTGTGAAAATCTCATTATATGAGCTAAGGTAGTTTTATGTATTGATAGAAGTGTGTATTCATAATTACCTTTAGACAGTACATAAATTGTGCCTAGAAATTATCGATGCTTATCCATGTATTTTTATAGTGCAATAACATGTAAGATTCGAAGCATATTCTTATGACTGTCAGGAGAGGTTTTACCTACGAGCTATGATAAGCCGAAGATCCACAGCAATACATGTAACTGAAAGCAACACAATTTATTTGATTTCTTTGAAAGAAACACGTTATTCTACGGAATTAGTATATACTTCGAATCGTTGCTGTTTGCCCCTAGCCTGGAATTCGGCATCTAAGTATGTTCCAAAATTACAGTAGGAAGACATGATGTGATAGAAAATAAACTTTTTTACGCTAATCTGTTTTTAAATTTAATTTTGAAGAATTTCCTGGTTGCCTGAGATGAGAAGGTATCTATGAAATATAATAATATCCCAAAGACAGGACAGAACTTGACCCTAAGGGGTCAAGTCCTGTCCTGTCTTTGATTGATTTTTTTTTGATTGGATTAGTACCTCCTGCATCCTTACCTCAATAAGGTAAGCCTTATTGAGGTAAGGATGCAGGAGGTACAAATCCCGTCGATGTCTAAATTTTTTGGGAAATTATTAGTGTGCGGTCTTAATCTTACGTAGGTAGTATAACAACAAAAACATAGGTACCTAACATTCCATTTAACGCGTTAAGGGCCAAATTGTGTCGAGGCCCACGCTTTCCTTTATGATGCCGGTGCAGAGTTGCAACCGGAGATTGGCGTCGGCCGGGGGTGTACGTTCGTCGCACTCTGCCTCAGCCTATTAGTCTCTTGTAGTCGGCCAGTCCACTCGACAAATTAATAAATACTCCGCGTCGCCGTTCAATTTGTAAACAAAAGTCATTGTTTCGGCCTCAATCGGACAGTTTGGCGGTGGCTGGTTGCCTTAGCGGGCGCGCGCGGTGTCATCTCACGACTTTCTTGACCTCGAAGACGCTATGAAGTTTTGGAAGTGTAGCACCAAGTCTCAGCGACTAGCCGCCGCTCTCGGTAAGTTCTAGAATTGGTAAAGCAGCGCCATTCAGCAATAGGTACCTACCCAAAGATTTTATCCATGTGCAAAACCTAACTCCCGCACTCGCAGGATAGGAAAGAGCAAGTTGCTAATGTTCAGAGTGTAATTTGTATTGTTAAAGCTAATCATTAGCGCATAACCTAGACGAAGAGTTAAGTAGGAAGGTAGATTGAAGACTTGTTTACAACTAATAATACACACTTAAATCATCATCATTAATTTGCTAATGCCGCTATAAAAATCAAACGAGCGAATTTGTCTGCCATTCTTTATTGGGCCGAGGTATTTGAGGGGGTCATTTAGTTTAGGTTCAATAAACGGCGCCGTTTTAACACATTCACTGCCCAGCCTCAACGGTGCGTGCGTATGGTATGGGTAGGTAGTCTTAAGTGTTAAATATCGTCAAGCTCTGCTTAGCTTGGGGCTAGATAATGTGTGTATTGTCCAGCATTATTTATTATTTATATTTATTATTTTAAATTTCAATTTGAGAGCTGCGGTAGTTGCCATTTAAGGAGGGAAAAAATTACAGACAAGGCGAGACCATAAGGGTTTGAAACCGATCTTTGATCTCGAAACCCTAAAAAGGTAGGTAGACTTATCATACAATGTCCAGCACTGATAAAGGCGGTTGATGATGATGATCACACTGCATACGCCCATACATAGCACAAAATAAGTAGGTATGTACCAAATCTCCATCAAGGTCCACACAGTTGATTGCTATGCCAGCTGTGATCCGTCCATCGTCCTTTGTTCGCGCATCGCATTGTCTTTCTTTTCCGACTTTTACTGACTCATTGTTAGGATTCCTATGCGTTTTAATGGGATTGCTATACATCCTGGTCCATTATGTTTTCCGGCACAGTATTTTCTTAATATTTTTTTAGCTAGACACTTACATTATAATTATACAAGCTTATAAATATTATTCGCTTTAGTAGAGGTGGTTTGTTAGGTTTGTTTTGTGGACGTCGTCTTCTGTGCAATTAGCAACAAAATATCACAATTATAATATTATAAATGCGAAAGTTTGGATGGTGTATGTACAGACTACAGACAGCGTCAGAATAAAGTAACCCCCCTGCATAACACAATGCAGATTAGACACCGATTTTTTATTTTTTAAATATATTCTTTCTGTTTTTATGTTATCTAAGTACAAATATAATTTATTTTCGAATTTTAAAACTCCTACGATGAACAGGTTTGGATTTTAACCTACATGTGCTATGCAGGGGGGTTACTTAATTCTGACGCTTTCTGTACCTCTTCACGCCGAAACTACTGAACGGATCGGGCTGAAATTTTTAAACATAGGCTACATTTTATCCCATAAATCAGTTCCCATGGGATAGATATCACATTTTAACGTTTCCATAGAAACATCGCGTGCGAAGCCGCTAGCATAAACTACCTAGTCTCTGTTAAAAGGTTCGGAAGAAAAGAAACGGGCTTCCAAAGGGGAATACCATCTACTCTACCTTACATTGGTTTTTGGTGGATTCGATAGATAGGACCCTTCAGTTGGAACCTTCCTACAGAAGCTCTGGGTCCTGCCGAATCCACATGCATTTGTAGATACCTAATGATAATAGCGCCTATGCTACCTACGTAGACACAATTAGATACCTACAAACGATATCTCTACCTGCTCTACACTCTATCACAATCTAATATCTATCTCTAGGTACCTTTTATTGCAGCATTGCCTTTAGTAGGTAACATTTTCTTTTTTCTTTTTCAATTTAAAGATCTAACGAAGGTGATGATTAGAGAGCGCGGAGCACAAACAGGGCCGCGATCACGGTGTGGTAAGGTACGGCATTACGGCTCAAACGTTAGCAGCTGAAACGTTAGGGTGCGCGTTCACAGGCCGGCTTCGCACAATCCGCTGACTAGTGCGTCCACTGATCGGCAATACGAATGACGGTCATTCGCACTAAACGGAAAAGTTGCCTCCAAGAATCCTCGCTAGCATTGCCAACAGCCGTGCGTGGCGGATCTTGTAAGGCAAACCATTGATGGGGTGAGTGCGAATTGTCCGATGCCGGCCTGAGAACGCGCACCTTAACGTTTCAACTGCTAACGCTTGAGCCGTAACGTAATGCCAACACTTTCCACACGGTGATCGCGGCCCAGGTACATATCCATTATGAATATAAGCGGGTTAACTACGAACCTAGTTTGTGTTAGAAGAACACCAACGCGGCATCCCTTAACGAGGGACTTCATCAGGGTGAGTGCGGTTCAGTGCGCGCAAGGACGCAGTACAGGCGCGACGCGTTTGTGCTCCGCACTCTCTATTCATTACCTTCGTTAGATCTTTAAAATGAAACATAAAAAAGAAAAGGTACGTAGTTAACCCGTTTACATTCATAATGAATTCGTCAAACTACGAAAAAAATTATAGGTACATATCCTAAGATAGTAGGTAGCATAGATGTAGTTAACGAACCCCATGCTATGATGAGAAACCTACACTATGGTTTCGTTGGTATTGCTCAGTCATGTGTGGGCACGTCCAATCAGCATGTCCGCTGGCGGAATCTATTGATTTTGCACTGTCTGCTACATGCTAACAACGTAAAACATTATCCATAGACTCTATGATCCGTAGGTATCTTCAGTTACTCTTGTGGAAAGATAGAAATAAGTTTTCCACCGCAAACTGTTCTGTGTTTTTACATACCTAAGTATTATTTTCGTGATTCTTTGCACAAAACAGATCAGAGCAAACTTTTTTTAGGCTCAAATTTATTCCTGGTTGGAGACCATTCGTTTCCTCCTGAATAATGTTGGTCTCCTAACTAATAGATAGGGTTCTTCTTTGTCTGCCTCGTAGGTCTAGAGGTCAGCTTGTTCAATAGCTGACTATGAGGTCCTGGGTTCAAATTTAGGGTCGATCCAATAATTGTTATTGGGATTTTACTAGCTAGAAAAATTCTTACTCTTCTTACCTACGTACTATATTTTCTCCATGTTTTTTGGCTCGTTTCAGTAATTACGTAATTATTATGAGCCATTAACCAACTAGCAAACAAGGCTAAAGTTTATTTTGTACGTTCCGCTCGAGTACCTAAAGCTCTTTATATAAAAACTTTCTTTGTTCAAGTTCGGAACAACAATACGTATAAACTTCGCCTAAAATAATGTCCTCGGAAAATTAGACGCTAATTTTCAAAGAAAACTTTTATGTGGGTTCAACTTATGTACTTATATAACTTATTATTGGCTCTTTGTTTAGTACGTAAGGTCTACATAAGTACCTACATATTGCATATACAGTTGCTTGTTGGTACGGCCCGTGCGGGCTCACTATTGTATGCAATTAGTTAGTCAACGCGGCGGAGAGGTTTTTCATTAGGAGTCATAGAAAATAGGAACTTAAATATCAATCGGTAAAAAGATTCTAAACCAACATACTTTCCTAATTCGTTCAGTGAAATCAGAGGCTCCCTAGACGATCCTATAAACGTGAACGTGTCTGCTGGTACTATTAATAGCACCCCAGTGATGCGGTTCAAACATTGCATAAACACCTAGAACCAAACAGTCTTTGATTGATTTAAAAAAGCTGGTGTTTCCGATATTTATCTTTGCTCCGTAACAGCTCTTTTTTTCGTCGTGAAAGTGGTCCTTCATGTAAGAGCTTCTCAAAACACATTTAGGTATACCCAACTGTAGTTTAACTTAGACCAGGTGCTTACAAACTTTTTGACATCCTGGGGGCGTACTTGGAAAAGGTAAATAGAAGTTTCGTTTTTGTTGCGGTGCAAAACCAACTCTTATGTCGCTTGCTTATGATTTTCGTTTGCACGGAAACGAATCAGAAAATTCGTTTTCGTATAAAGGAGTACGGGGTCTGGCTCGGTCGTCGTCTAAATGATGGTTATAATGATTTTAAAGTCCTGAGCAAAGTTCACGCATTTTGCATTTTCTCGAGCTAGGCATATTGAGAGTTTGTACTCTTTGGTGACAAAAATACATAAGCAGCTTTCGAAAACAAATGGTTTGTATTTTCTGCATGAAAACTGCTACAACACTGGATTCCCAATCATTCGTTTATAGGAGTACGGGCTCTGGCTCAGGTTTTGTCGTACAAAATGATGGTGCCATATTTAGTTTAAAATGCTTATATTGTCCTGAGCAAAGTTGACGCATTTTGCATTTTCTCGAGCTAGCCATATTTAGAGTGTGTACCTACTCTTCTGGTGACAAAAACACAACGCAGCTTTCGAAAAAAAATCGGTTGAATTTTCTGCATGAAAAATGCTACGACACTGGATTCCCAAACCCTTATAGAGGAGTTCCACCAAACAGGTTAAAGCCTCCAATTGCTTTGGACACATCGCATTCCAAACCTGGTTAATGATTATTGATAAGGTACTTCCGCAGTATTCTCTACAAAGAGCGTTTTATCAAACGCAGTGATACAGTTTCGCAACAAATAAATCAGCGATAATGGCGTGTTTGTTTTGCTGTTTTATGGGCAATTCGTTTCACGTTTCCAGTTTTATAAGCACAACAGAAACCTATAAAAACTCGTAGACAGCTGTGTGGCTGTGACGTCCAATCAAAACAGCCGAACATGTAATCTCTGTCGTCACACGAGTAGGTATGCATGTAGATTACATCACACTGTGGACTGTGGACAGGTGTATTATTCTCGGGTAATGTCACACGTGACATTCCGTCGCATCTCGAATGAGTCCCAGAATAATCTAATTCTAACCACACACGACATTTTTTGCAGTGGTGTAAGTATATAATTCCATTCATTAAACTTCTTCAAATTACGTACATACATGGTACAGGTATCATTATACAAAGAGCGTTGTATCAAATTTTATTCCAACAAAAACTAGGTTCGTAGTTAACCCGTTTACATTCATAATGAATACTATCATACATTTCATTTCGAATTTGTAACGTGTTCGAAATGATTCAGAATAGCCCCCTGGAAAGCCGGCTCGGCGGGAGCCATCCCAGTCGGAAGGACCAGTCAGTTCACTCAGTTCGCGCTGCGTTGTCAACGGAAGCACATCGGACGCGGTTCATCGCGTTTCCCGCCATAGAGAAAATAATCACAGCATTTCCCGCGAGTTTTTCTTTATTTGTGGCCAGTGACTTGACTTCGCAATATCTTTTTTCCTTTTTCTAATTGTGGCCAGTGACAGTGGTTTCTTCTTTCTTTTTAAATGTGAAAGTGGCCAGTAGTGAGATGAAAATAAGGTTCGAGGTGCCGAACAAGTTGGAGATTTTTTTCGGGAGAGGTTGTTAGTTTTCTGTTTTTATTGTGAGCAAGTGAAATGAAATGGCATCGAGGAGGGCAGGTGAACATTATTCACTAGATGAGTCTCTTTTGAGTTGCTGCTGATTCTGCGATTATTTTAAAGATTCTGAAAACAATCAAAATTACGTTAGTTAGTACCTACCTGGCTCTTAAGTTTTAGTATCGTACCTACGTCAGAAAATCTGTAAAAACTAGGTACAACAATTTGTAACGTCATTTTGTAAAAACAGACAGGTAGGTTCCTAACAATAACTATGAAGTAGGTACCTATTCTGATTTCTGAATTAATTCTTGTTGTATTTCACCATTTTAATTTCGATTCTGATAGGTCCTAATCTCAGTAGATTTTATAGAATTTCTTCACAGGTACCTACAGATATCACGCTGTACTTAGGTATGAAGAAAAAGTATCGCACCATTCATTGGCACAGCTATTGGGTTGCAGAAATTTCATTTGTCCTTATCTTTGTTATCATTTTATCATGTTAAGTAAATAAATGCAGGGTTTTGACGAGATATCATCAAAAAGGGCCGTGTACTGAAGCATTAAGGTTTTCGCAAGCAGGCTTGCTTGTCCCTTATTACATTAACCTCGGGGTTACCAACAACGTGAAGGGTTTAGTGAAATCTGCTTACAGCTTGGCAAAAAAGAGTAGAAAATAATGGGGGCGCCACTGTAGGTTCATATGGCAACCCGTATAGCACACCAAGTTAGTCTTGATACTTAGCTGTTTATTTCTATTACACATAGTTTAATAAAATAAGTAAATCAGTATTGTTGTTTCCTATGTTTAACAATATATTAGTAATAATATATTCTAGGAATTATAAAAAGATGTATCGAAATATTATTATTTTTTATTTTATACTAAGAACTCTTCTTCTAAATATTCTACACCCTCTATGTATTGGCTAGAGCTGGACCCAAAATCTTGAGATTCAGATTCGGATTCGGAAGTAGTGCTGCTATCGTCTTCGAGATTAATCACTAGTCTCTCTATTTCCTCATACATTGTAAGTTCCCTCTCACAGTATTCTTTTTCTATTTTTTTTACGTGCTGGCAAGAATTCTTCCAATCGTCTTCGGATATGTCTTGGAATGCACGCTCAGCTGAAACATTTCATTATTTGAGATAATAATTTACTTTGTTATTTATAACATATTTGCACTAGCTCAAGCATCAATTAACCTAAGCGCGCTATACCAGAGTACTGCAGAACAAACGTAAACATAACCTAATTGCCCGATGTTTATTGTTGAATTATCCACATATTCCGTATGAAATTCATTCAATCCTGCTTTGGGGCCATCAAGTAACGTTTGATTCAACTAAAAATTACAAAACAAACTCTTACATACCTGTCATATCACCGGTTCTTTGATAAACATTGTTGAGATCCGAAAGAATCGTTTTGGCCTCACTTTCCACCAAACATCGCCTGTATACCTTATAAATAACCTCCCTGGCAGCACTTCTAACAGTTTTATTCATTATTTTTCACTATTGCGTATTTAAATCACCGTTTGACCGCTCCAAGCTAATAATTTGAGAATTTGTAATCTATGTTTACATAAAAATGATGATACGTCATTATTTTGAGAATGTTGCCATAAACAAAAAAAAATAGTTCCGATTCAAGACTTTTTTGCCAAGCTGTAGTTGTGTACTTTACGTTGTTCGTACCTTAGTATTAGCATATTTATATGGATTTTATTTAGAAACGACCTAATTTTAGGTGTAGTAAACTCAGGGGTCAACATTAAATAAGGAAAATGCTTCTGATGCGTATTAGATTCTCTATAGTTCTGTTAAATTTAATCACAATAGGCTACAGTCACGATAAAGGTAGGTTCGATACTGTTCACAAATAAATGATTTTAATAAATAGTAAGTAGAAGTCGATCAAATCAAATAAAATTTTTTTTTTCCTTAAATACAATAATTGTACACTTAAAAACGAATTCTTAAAGTTAAATTTAATTCATGCATTGACATGGAAAACAAGTGATACTTCTACTGTGGCTTTGGTATGTAGACTAAAGTAAAGAAGCGACGAAGAAACCTTTAGCCTGTTAGTTGTTATTTTTAGTTTTTCGCCAAGTACCTTTACTGTTTAAAGGTAACGTGAGGTCACATTTGCCGAGTTCCACATTCGTCTAAAATCCAAAAATCACATTTAGACCTTAGCGAACGACACACACAGACAGGGCGCTATGGCGCTCATTAGGGGAGGTCCTATGTCCAGCAGTTTACCAACATAAGCTGATGAAGATGATGATGATGATCGACATTCCGTGTAAGGTTAATTTTTCTGAAAACGAAAAAAATCGTAGCACCCTGCTACGGCGTAGCACCAATAGAATTTATCGTATGTAGGTCAAATCTTTGGAAAAAAGCTTTTTTGGTAGCTAAAGAAATCGGAATACATAAATATAATAAACTAATACAACTTCACCTAATTTGTCAAAATGGCTACAGCAAGAGTCAACGGTACCTGTACCTATGGGTACCTAACCTTAGTCCCGGGACATACCAAAAAAACCGAAACAAAATTTTCTTCTTCGTAAAAAGTGCACATTTCCTTCAGTAGGTAATAATAAAACACGATTACCTATTGCCTGCCTGCTTACTTAATTCAGGTTGTGCGTGCCTCTGCGTAGTTTTTTAGGGTTCCGTACATGCCAAAGTCCAAAGGTGGCAACAACCGTACAACCGTGACAACGGAACCGTATACTACGCCTCTTCTGCCTGTCTTAGCCAACTAGCTTACTAGCTGTCAGCGGGTTGTACCTCATAGACCGTAGTAAGTAGACAGTTCAAATAAAAATTTAATTAAATTAAAGGTCTCCGATTTTTAGGTTTTCTGCTCGACCTTAATAGCTGTAACTCTTGAACCGCTACAAAAGAATTTTTCATAAACCTACTTTTTACTATTATTTTATCTGCTACAGCAAATAATGATATGATTCAAAAATTTAAGTCATACTAAAGAGCTTCAAGTTCAGAAATCCTCCGTGTTCAAGTCTGACTCGCACTTGGCCGTTTTATTTAAATCAACATAATGACATTCGCATATTTATCCCACATTTGAATACATTACAGTTTCCTATTGCTCATCTATTGTCAGGCACTGATATCCATTTGTAAATATTGTATTCAAATAATATGTAGGTACCTGTGTACATAACAAATGTAACAATATGCAGGTATGATCATGCGACGCAGAGGGCATGTTGCTAACAGGCAAATGAAATTAACAGGCTAAAGGTTTCTTCGTCGCTTCTTTAGTCTACATACCGAAGCGACAGAAATCAAAAATATCACTTTATTTCCGTGTCAGTGTTTAGTTTTATAATTTGACCCTTTCAAAGTGTACATTTATTGTATTTATGGGAATAAGTTAAGAAATTTATGAAGTTTTTGATTTGATTTGATTTGAAATTTCATTCATACAAGATCACATTGAAGGAAAAAACTAGGGTGGTTCCTATTCAATTTTGCATACAAAATCAAATGCACAATAGTAAGGATAACATTGTGTTTGCTTTCTGCAGTTTTTAAACATTAAACATTCAAATAAAAGTAACTCTTTTATGTTCTTTTATCGTAATTATTCTTTAAATTGTTGTAAACCAAAAAATACAAAAACATAACATGGATACAGAAAAATTAAATTTTATTTTGAATAAATTTAAAATTTTCTTCGTCCATGTATGGGTTTTATTCGTTGCAGACACAGATGTAAGAAAGTTGCATATAGAAGACCCCATCAAACTATCACACTAATATTATAAATGCGAAAGTTTGGATGGATGTATAGATGGATGGATGGATGTTTGTTACCTCTTCACGCCAAAACGAATGAACGGATCGGGCTGAAATTTTTTTGCATACAGGTAATTCTAATCCTGGAGTAAAACATGGCTACTTTTTATCCCATAAATCAGTTCCCATGGGATAGAAATCACCTTTAAACGTTTATAGAAATAACGCGTGCGAAGCCTCGGGCATAAACTAGTTTAATTCACAATACAAGACCTCGTTCGTTGGATCCTAATACTGTTACATTTAAATGAAAACCCATATAAATGCTCAAAGGTTTATTGAAACGACAATAGAAAACCTCATCAAATGAGAATCATTTATAATGAGACTAAATATTTCTGATTTCAGGTTTAGGAGATAGATAAAGTTTATTGTCCAAAAGAATACATGTTTTCAAGTTTTCCAGGTCTTAAATCCTAAATTAGGTTTACCTATACACTAGGGTTTTCTAAAAATAGCAATGAGTGATTCTCCGTTCGTTTGGTGGTAATCTATCCTTGGTCAGCCCCAGGTACTTAACAAAACCTATAAAAAGGCTATCTCACCGAGTACGGAATTGGGTTGAGCTCCCCTGTTTACGACCTACGAACGGGTTTGTTATCTCTGTTTACAGAAAGGTGCTTGGAAACCGTTGATTCGAATCCACATGCAGGTTGGGTTACCGTGTTTTGGATAACTACTAACATTACCACAATAAAACGTTTTTGCGTCGTCCATAAAATTACTGTACAGTGCTCTATCTACACAACACGTTGGTACTTGTATTGTTTTCTTGCCCATATCCATTATGCTATTACCTACCTAGAAACGACAAGAAGAACCGACAACCGCTGGGGTAAACGTGTTCTTGAGTGCAGACCACGACTCGGCAAACGTAGTGTAGGACGCCAGGTGGGATGACGATCTGCGAAAGACTGCAGGCAGATGCTAGATGCGGCAAGCTGAAGACAGGGCGCTATGGCGCTCATTATGGGAGGCCTTTGCCCAGCAGTGGACTAATATAGGCTGATGATGATGATGATTACCTACCTACCTACATCTACCCATCATTGATTTATTCCATCTCATACAGTACTTATTCTGTCCGTTCCTAGTTTTTAAGTATTCGAAGAAAACCAATTCAGTCTGAAATTGAAAAAATTCCAACGTCCATTTACTGACTGGATTGAGACCGGACTGTTTTAGACGGAAATAGGAATATCAACTGTGTTTGCGCCACTGAACTGTAAAGAAAAGTATTAACGACCGAATATTTCGCATCAATATAAATTATCACCACACGCTCATAGAGTTGATTTGACTAAGCACGACGAGCCTATCGACACACCCGCCCGCAGAGATGGTCCCTAAGTAATCATAACTCGCAACAAAGCTACCATCGTGTTCATAGCTACGTCAATCATGCTTTGAATCAAAGATCTGTCAGCCAGTTAACACCTCACAATGCAGTGTCATAGAGGATTGAGTACAATGCAACTGTATCTGTTATCTATCGCTCTATTATTGTGTCCGTCCGTGACTTAGATAACAGGTACCTACAAAATGACTGCGTCGTTTAGGCGAACTAGTTTTCTATCTATCTTGTTTTATTTTGTAGACCTTGAAATCGACAATAGAGCATAATAGAGGTTTAATCACTCATAGATTTGCTGCAAGGAACTTCTGAAACGGCTGGCTGCTCTGAATTTTCGTCTTCAGTTCCTCTGCATTGCGTATTCGTTCTGTCGAATGCACCTATTAGATTTTGCTCGTACGAGCATGCTTGAAAATTCAATTATAATCAGTATCATATCCCTCTACAGAGTTTCAGAAAATCTGATTTTACGACCATTCCAGATTTCAAGACCTTTCAGAGCTGCAGTCTAGATCAGAGTTGATGTCATTTCATCGACGGATAAGATGTATTTTTAACCCCTGACGCAAAAAGAGAGGGGTGTTATAAGTTTAACGTGTCTGTCTGTGTATCTGTGTATCTGTCTGTGGTATCGTACCTCCCAAACGCATGAACCGATTTTCGTTAAGTTTTTTTTTGTGTCATAATAATTTTATCCCGAGTGTTCTTATGCATATCTTATGAAAATCCGTCGGGGAGGGTTTTACAATTTTAATTTTGTTCTTGTTATTGTGCTTTATTTTGGACTCTGTTTAAAATCCGAAGATGTTTAGAATGCCACAAAGGCCTGTTTAGACCTCTAGGTATTCGCTACCCCGAGCGGTAGCGAAATCCGAGTCGGTATGCGATAATCCTACTGTCACTAAAATACTCGACGGAATACCGTGGACCGCGCAAAACCTAAGCTAAACCACTGGCGCTCTGGGTAGCGAATGCCGCGTACATATATTTGGACATACTTGGTACACCATGTAAACATCTGTGTCACTAATCAGCATCATTGCCCACGCTAGTCAACTGCTAATAGATAATATCGCAGAATAGTGTTAGGCTTCTATTCTTTCAAATCGCATATTATCTGTTTAGAATTTGTTTTTACATTCCTTTGTATCGAAGTTAATTCACACTCTCACTTTTGTTCCGCATGTGACTGGTGCGAATGTTTCCAACCGGTTCTCTCTACAATTCAACAAGACATACAGATGTACATAAATCAGTTTTATTTAAATTCTCACGGCTTTGTTCTCGCTGCTCTGTATTTTATTTGTCCTTGCAAGCTCACCAAGGTGTTATTGATTAAGTGATGTCATCCTGTTTTCACTGAATTTATTCACCTCCTCCTCAACAGCCTACTGATATTGGCCCACTGCTGGACGCAGGCCTCGCCCTGATAAGCGCCTTATCTATGTCATAGGGGGTAATCCCCATACTGAAAACACCCAAACGCTGGGCATGCGGGTTGGAGATCGCAGTTTGGTGCCGTCCCCGGTGGATATCCCATTGTCGCCTCATACGACACCCGCGGGAAGAGTTTGGGGTGGTGCAAATTCTAAGCTGAGCTGGCACCACACAGCAATTGAATGTAATTAAATTTTCATTAGCTACTAATTTAATGTAAAGTAATTATTATATAACAAGATTTGCTAATTACAACACTACTACTTCAATCAATCATTCTATGGGCAATTGGGCATCATTGGTTTAAAAGTGGGCAGTAAAAGCGGTAGCAAAGATGACCTGTGTCAAAACCGGTAACAGTTTATCTCCTGAGTATTATTACATTGTTGCGTAGAAACTTGTTTTCCAGGCAGCTAAGAATAAATCAATATTTATAGGGCACGTCTAGGCGAGGTCTAGTCTGTCGGTCGCCCAACCACAAAACTGGGTTACTGGACAAGTCTTAAGTTTCGTGTCGTTCTTGTTCTAGAAAACTTTATATGACCTACATTCTAGACCCCCTGCAGAGATCAAATACGTTACTAGTCAAGATCTCAAGAGGCGCAAATATGCAGGTCTCGACAGAGCCAACACATTTACTCCTCTTGGAGTCGAGACCCTAGGTCCGTGGGGTACCGAGGCTCTTCGGGTTTTTAAAAAATTATCTGAGCGTCTGGTCGAATCGACGCGTGACCCGAGAGCTGGTCAGTATCTGGCACAGCGCATCAGCATTGCCATACGGGGGGGGCAATGCAGGCAGCGTCTTGGGGACGCTTCCGACTGGTATTGATATGGATCAGTCGAGCTACCTGTAGATTGTTTGCAACCGTCTGCAGTTAGCTCAATTGTTTCAACTGTAAATACTAGTTCTAATTTATTTAGGTATATTATTTTATTGTAATTTTCCTAGTCAAGTTTGAATTGATACAAGTATTTGATTCGTCGACAGTTTTGATCGGAAGAGTTACCTTCTGACTTCAATTCTGGACTTTTTAAGCCTCAAATAATCTGGTGAATACAGAGAGCGGACCACGCCGCGCCACTCTATGGTTCCACGGTTCCACTAGATTTGTTTTTTGTTAAATTGCTCGTATCGGCACGGTACATTAGTTTGTCAGAAAATCCAGTAAAATGTTGTACCTAAATATTCACTTACCTTCAGTAGTTTACTGTAGTGTAAATGTGGATGTGGAATGTCGGTAGCAACCTGGAGTGCTACCGACATTTCACTGTGGTAACCTCATTTCTATCAAAACCTATTTTCAATGGATAGAATCGAATGAATAGAAATCCTAATGCGAATAAATGCATAAATATTTTTCTTAAATAACCTCATTTCTATCAAAACCTATACCTATTCAATGGATAGAATCGAATGAATAGAAATCCAAATGCGAATAAATGCGTAAACATTTTTCTTAAATAACCTACTTACGTTATATAATATCGTACTTATGGATTTCGTACGTTTGAATGTCACACAGAAAATAAACAAAACAAACATTTTTTTATTTATTTTAAACAAACAACGTTTGTATAGATTAGGTATCTGTTGCCCGCAGCTGCGCATGCGCTTTTCAAGTACTTACCTGCCAAATTTCATTAAGATCCATTTAGGCGTGAAAAGGTAACAGACAGACAGACAGAGTTTGGTACTTTCGAATTTATAATATTAGTAAACTATGCAGTTTTCTGAGTGTACATTTATTGTATTTATGGAAAGAGTTTTTGATTTGATTTGATTTGAGTATGGATAAAGTACCTACGTACCTACTTATTTATCCTACTGAGAATATTTCTTTCAGTAAAATGGTCTAGGTCACCTTGATCTTAGCTACATCGTCCATCATATCTCGATATCAGATAAACTGAATGCGATTTTATCCAACTGAACTTAGAGACCATGTTTATCCTGGCGAGTATTATCTGAGTTGTTGATAACGCGGAACCGTTTCGATTGAGCCGTCATCGGTTTCGGTCCAGTGCACGTATTGACTACAAACATTTACGCGAACAGCATTAAATTTTTCAGTCGCATGTGCTCAAAGGTCGCTGGTATGTCATAGGGCGTTATGTCAGAGCGCGACAGTGCTAGCCTGAGCGTAGTGGCCGCTGGCGCTTGCTGCCGCGTGCGCAGGAGAATGCAGTGCTTTGGATTCCGAGGTAATTATCCGATTACTCGGCATTCGAGTCGAGACGTTCATAGACAGAGTTTGGTCTCAATCGACGCTTCCGTGATTATCATTGCGTAAAATCGGTTTTTGGTTTGTAATTCGTGCTTTCTACGATTGTTGCGCGTGTCGATGTGTCGGGTTGTGATGTTGCTTGTGCAGATGAGGCTCGGAGTTTTTTTAATCAGTAGAAGGAAGATAGGCAAGTGTTTTGTTTTGTGTTCTTCTACGGTCCAAAAGTGTAAAAATTTAGTCAAGGGAAATCCATTTGATTCGGGTAAGGTTAAAGAAACATTTCTAATAAACACGAGAATTGGAAAACTGTTGTAATAGCATACCTATAAATGCATGTGTACCTATAGGTAATTCTATGTTAAAAGAAAATGGTGAGGTATAAATAAATATTTACGCTGTTTGACTGACCAGTCGCCATGTTTCTAATAACGTAAAGAGGGTCCAAGAGAAGATCAAAGCTTATCTTCCACAAAGCATTCCATGCATATCTGATGAGCGGCCGGCTAGATAGTTGTCTTCCTGCTTGCTTGGATGACTTTAGTTTTACCGGACGTCGCTTTTTAGGCACCATTTACTATACTAAAAGCGGCAGAGCCACTGCTTCTTTGAACTTATTAATCATAAATAAGTTTTGACTAGAAATTTAATTCAGAAAAGTTTCACTTGTATTTGGGATTTCTAATCGAAGCTTGAAGTGAGTTTTAAGTGAGTAGTTAAGAGTAGTTTTTATTGATGAATACTAATGATTTTGATCCGGTATTCCAAAATTTCTCTCATAATAAGTATCCATTGAGATTTAGAGAATTACGAGTAAATACAGTTATGCAACAGTAAAGTAGCCATTAACATAAACATTACGTTAGTAACCGAGAAGATAAATTTTACATTTTTCTTGCAAAGAAGCGGGGTGCCTATTCTGCAAAAAATATCGAAAGTATCGACGACGTAGTAGGTAAATAAAATGACAGTCGATGACAAAGAAAAGTATATTCTACGAACAATATGATAATTGACAGCTCTTTCGTTTTTCCAGATTCAATCGTAGACCGTACTAAAATTATGATTATGAGGCACTGGGTATTACCAAAGCCAGAATCAAAATGTGTCGAATTTATATCCAAATGACCTTTTCTTGCGCTACGTTTGAACAGAACTTTATGTCCAATGGATTGATCTAGCTAAGCTCTATTTGTGTAATAAAATAACGGTAACCTCACAGGGGGTAAAGACATTGCACCTCTAGCTGTCACCACTATCCGTTATTGCGAGCTCTTCTCGCTAATCTAAAGTGGTTCAATCGTCTTTTTGTCCATTGCTATTTATAACGAGAATAAGGGCTTGTTAACCGACTCTCTTACATAGAGATGAACAGCGCCATTGCAACGTTTTAATCTGCAAGATAATTAGTTATATTTCATCGTTTAATCAAAGGGTATCATTTATTCGGTCACCAAATGCAAGAGATTTTAGTCAGCCGAAAAATCGATTTAGCCAGCAGAAAAAGTGAATTAAGTTGATGCAACTTAATTCACTTTTTCTGCTTCTTCTGCTGTATTGATCTGTAAAAATAACTAAATTGGTCAAGCTAGTAATGTGACATTGGTCAGCCTTAAAATTTATGTCATAGTAAATTAAATATTTCTGCAACAATATATTTTATTAAAGCAGCAGCAAATCGTGATTCAGGTTTTATAAAATTTGGCAAGCTGGCAAATTTATATAGATTTGCTAATCTTTTCTGATCAAAAATAATTCATTTGCCGACCAAATATTGCTCGTGGTTTATATTTTAAAGACTAAAAAATATTATGCTGTCCAAATAGTTTCGGTTCTAAGTCTAATCGAGTACGAACTGTGACGTATTTTGGTTATTTTTTGGGTGTTCAGCTTTGTGTTTTAGAAGAACACCTATTTATTTAATTTGATTTGTTTTCAGAACTTACAGGAAAATTTAAATGAACAATGGGAATCCCTAAAAATTATATGAGTCATAATTATGCACGTTACCTACCTATCGACAAAGTTCCAAAACAGAGATATGAACTTAAGTATTATGACTAAGTATATTATCCATTGTAGGTCATTCATTAGTTATTTCAAAGTTACCAAGTTTTGTGATTCAATCACAAAATTTGAGTGCCTTTTAGTGCTTAAATCCTTTTTATACATTAGTTTCTGTACATTATGAATGAGTCATTATGGGCGATCGCCCTTGGCGTGAGCTGAATTAAGTTAGGCTTAGTCGAATTTTTTTTTTTACCATAAATTTGATTTACGCCATACTAATGTTTAACAGGAATAAAATTTCTGACGCTCTTGATATTTAGGTTAACGTATGTATATGACGTATCTGGATTAATTATACGGTTCTATAATAATGCCAATACATTTAATTCAGACCATAGAAAAGTTACAGATCTAATTTAACTTATTCTACGGTCCATATTAATATATACCTTAAAACCAACATATAAATATTAAAGAAAAATAATTTTCTTACACATACGTAAAGTACATCAGTCATCTAGTACCCATTACACAAGCTTACTACTTAGCTTGGGGCTAGATGATGCGGTATGGATTGTCCAGCATTATTTATTACTACCTGCATTCTTACTACCCGTTGTCCTATTACCCGTTTTCCCGTAGGAATGTAGCATTTTCCCGCGGTAAAAAGTAGCCTATGTTCATCAGGAATAATGTGGGTTTCTAATGGTAAAAGAATTTTTCAAATCGGTCCAGTTGTTTCGGAGCCTATTCAATACAAACAAACAATAAAATTTTTCCTCTTTATAAATTAGTATAGATTATTTACCTATTAAACGTATGTTAATTAGTGGGGAGACTGTCTGTATGTTTGCAGAGCAAATATACATCAGCAGAAGTTGGGTATACCTAGGTTTAGGCGCTATACTGCGCATATCAATGAGGCCCACTCATAGACGGCTCTTCAAATCACAATACAGCCCGCTGACGTGGCTTCGTGAACACCGACCCATATCGGCCCAGATTCAGCACATAAGGACTGTCCTCTAGAGGTTTTATTGTAGAGCAGGTTCTTGATGCTTAATTTTGTTTAAAATAGATTTCTCAAGTTGAAAACCCCGGTATTTAACGTATGATAAGCTTGTAATGAAGATCCCGCTGTAAGACAGTGGACTCCCTTTCCTACATCCATCTCTCCTATCTTGCCTATTTTGGCCACCTTTAGCTAACCGCCGAGTAGGAAAACTATTTTGACACGTTTCTAAAACTTAGGTTATAACTAGGTGCTTCTAACATTTGCTTTTATTTCTATTTTAAGCAAACTGTTAGGTTCCTCACGATGATACTTCGCTGTTAACGCTTCCACTGCCCAGCTTCAACACAACGAGATCTTCTACGTGTGCGTCATGAGTAGTCTACATAGCACCAGATAATACGCACATTTCCGCACAGAGAAACCCATAGATGCAAGGCCGTTTTCGAATCCGAAGCCGTCGTATTGTGAATAGTAATCTACTCAGCACACAACAAACTTTATCAATGACTGCCCGCAACCTTGCTACAGTTTACGTAGATGGTTGTTACATAACCCACGATTACCTGCCCGAGCGATTTACCTGTACTTACCTATTATAGCTGTTAGTGAACACGGGTATTGAAGACTTATAAATACGTGTAGGAATTGTAACCTGTAATTTTAGACATCGCTGTGGTGAGGCTTTGACAAAATTAGATACTCACAAGTGTGTTGTGTGCATTATTCGAAGAGTTGACGAATGTTGCATTATTTATTTCACTACTAGCTTCTGCCCGCGGCTACGCCCGCGTATTTTCGGTATAATAAGTAGCCTATTATCTAAGTTAGGCTATGCTCTAAACGTACGCCAAGATGAAATTAACATAATATTTATGTTAATTTCATCTTGATTTCTTCAGTAGTTTTGGAGATCCTAGGTAACATAAATTCGGATTTGACGAACTTTCGGCTTTAGAATATGAAAACATTTATAAGCATTTATAATATTATATTAGTAGGACAGTAGGATACATACAGTAGGCACTACACCTTTCAATCTTAAAGATGTTAGTTAGTATTTTCCATGTACCAATATTCTCATCTTTTTCCTGTCCTTTATTTATTACTAGTTTCTGCCCGCGGCTTCGCACGTGTTTTTTCCATGGAAACGTTCAAAGGTTTTTTGCTATCCCATGGGAACTCATTCATGGGATTAAAGTAGCCTTTATTTTATTCCAGATCTATAATTACATCTGTGCGAAGTTTCAGCCCGAACCCGGCAAAAACTTTGCAAGATTCAGTAGTTATGGCGTCAAGAAGTAAACAAGCAGCAAACAGCGATTCCTCTATCCATCCATCCAAACTTTCGCATTTATAATATTTGAATTATTATATTTTTTTGTTTCCATGGAAAAATTATGTAGAATTTTTGCCTAAGGTAAAGATAGGTAGGTAGGTATAGGTAGGCACCGACTAATTAATAAATCTCAAAGGGAACCTCCAAAATTCCAAACTACTCACAAAAGAACCGAAGGAAGTATGAAGATTCGTTTATGCTGTATTTTTCATATAAACAGCAACCAAATGCAACGAGTCTGACAAGATAATAACACTGTGCACCCACTGCTTTGTACGTCGCACAAAAGAACTAAATAACCTCGAGTTCCATTTCCATAATAAGACCCTCGACAAACAAACTCTTGCGACCAACTGCCCTTTGTTCTTTCACCCAAATAACAGAACATCTCGAAGAAGTTACAATTAACTTGACCTTTGCCACAGTTCACATAACACTACGCAGCGGTCAACGACCTCCGTAAAATAGCAACATAAAGCATTTCATTCTGCCACACTGATTTGAGTGTTGCCGTAAAGCATTGCCTTAAAAAGTCATCCGTTAGTATTTAATTTCCGGCATTGAGGTTCGCGTCTTTATACGCATTTGCGAGTCAAGGCCGTTACTTTATAGCAGTTAAGTGTGCCTGATTAGTACACAAATGCTTCCATTTTACGGTCTTTTTAATAGCTACCTACTTTTACCGAATATAAAGGTAGAGAGCTAGAGGCAATGAGCCCTATGCTATTAAATCTACATTATCATTGTCATCCCAAGTAACACATCAAAGCAGTATAACGGCCGTCTTACAGCATGCCTGTATCGTTTTCGCATTTTGAGTTAGAACTATAGTAGCATTACAAACTGCTATACGGCTACTGTAATGCTTATTTGGGCACAAATTATACGGCTTTAAATCCTAAATAGGTTCACAATAGTTGTATAATTGCATTACAGGCGCATTATATTAGCATTATTGTGGTCAAAGAAAATATCAATCGCATTAGAGAAGCATTAATGAGGTCAACGTAATTGCCAATCGCAATACAGTAGCATTATACTAGCAATATTACTGATAATGAAGATATTATTTGCATTACAAAAGCATTAGACTAGCATTCGAGTGGTAGTAAGAGAATGATTGGAGCAATTTAAGTGTTCACAGTTAGAACTTAAATAAATCCTACATCTGCAAAAACTACTCTAATACCACGGTACAAATGATATAATTTGTTGTACAATATAATATGGACGGTGACGGTCAAGCAAGACTGAGTGGCAAATTAAATTAAAAATAGTGTGGAAATTTATAATACTGGTAAGTTTTTGACTCTTGGTATTTATGCCTTCAAATATTACTGCGCAATTTAGTTTATTGTAAATGTCTATATAAGTTTCATTGACAATTTTCACGCGCCTTCGATATTTTATGGTTTTGATATAAAATGTTAGATACAAAACAATAGTGAAATAACCTAAAAAATTGTGTATTCCTAGTAGTGAATGAATTTGGCATAATTAACATAATAGTAATGTTTCGACAGTATAATAACTAAGTTATATGTTTATTATAAAGGTTTATGGCTTTTATAAATAGGTCCGAATTATAATATTTTTTGGTTATAAGATATTTACAAAATGGTGTCTGTCTATAGCAACCCGGTGAGCCTATAAACAGGCTAATTAATGCCGCCAGCACCATAAATACTCATACATGAACAATTATTAAGCCAAAGGCCAGAGAGAAGGCTTTTGATGAACCACTGTAGTGCCATTGTCAATAAAGTAGTTCTGTACGGGTTCACCAGTATACCAGCAGACTTGATGTAGACTGAAATAATGCCATTAAATGAACACAATTTTAGGGATCCTTGAGCAAAACAATATGACTCATTTCAGAATTTTAGTACCACTTGAATCCGTAGATTAGATAGATCCGTAAAAGTAGATAGTTTCATTCGATTATGTCATTAAGATATTTTTCGCAATTAGTTTATAAAAAGGACCGTTATTTACTTCATTCTCGGTGTAGTGTAGGTAGTTAGGTAGGTTCAGTAGCTATCAAATGTACACTTTAGGATGGTCAAAAACTTCAGACTAGCACTAATATCTTTTTAATGGTTGATGCTTTCTAATAATATTGTTTCCTTATTTTCAGGTTTTTTGTACCAACCGTACAATGCCATACAAAATAGTACAGACGATAGAGAGAGGGAAAACAATGCTAGTTATTGTACCTTCTTTGTGGGAGGAAAATGATAGCTTGTGGTGGCCGCCTAAATAGATACTGTGGAAATTAATTAAAAATGAGCAATCTATATAATTAAATAACGTTTATATATATCAATATATAAACGTTATTTACATACTATATTATTAAATAATTTTTTATACTTAAATAACGGTGCATTAATGTCAACGCCATTTTTTTTATAAAAATTATAACATGCAAATGAATTTGTTATTCTTAATTATTACTCTCAAATCTACGTAAATAAAAAAACTTAAGTACTAAATAATGTTTTTTATTGGTACGAATGCAATAGCGGTATGAAATACATATTTTCATGATGATGCAAACATAATAATTTACATTGTAGGTCTCTAGGATCAAGAACAATATCACTGTCATCTTCACTTTCGTCGGAGCTCTCAGGTCTTATCTCATTTTCAGCATCAAGCGGACAGGAATGAACACGATTTTGTTGAATATTTTCACTATTCGCTACAAAAGATTTTGTTTCGAAACACGAGGATTCCGTATCATATTATATTATTATTATATTATTCCGTATGATATTTTTAATATTGACAGGTCCTACTAGATTTTGGCGACCTACGGAACCTTCTTTAATATCACTTCAACTCACTTCGCATGAATCGTTTTGTTGTACATTGATCGGATTAGAAGACATCAGAATTCTTGCATGTTCCTTTGACATTTTTCGCCGGATACCTCCGGTTCTTACTCTTATTTTAAACGATGTTTTCAACATTTTGCGAAATAAAAACATCAACGTTATTTTTACCTATATTAATTACACGTACAATGAAATCAACTTAATCACGTTATTAGCATATCATTATCGTTATACACACACGGTTAGGCAACACACATAGTTAAATTAATAATATATTATTATTATATCATACGTCCACTATAAAAATTGCTTTTGTTTTATGTGCATTATATTCTTTTCTCCAAGACAATTGGTTTTACGAATTCCGGAAAATTAATGTTTAACCAGCTTTACGCATTACAATAACTCACGTGTGTTTGATTGAAGAGCTATTAGCTGTACAACAGAATTCAGTTGGTCTTTAAAAATTCAAGCATTACATTGACTCACGCTTATGCTGTTTTTCAACATTAGGTTTTTACTTACCACTTAAAAGTGCTATTACACAACAAAAGGCATTAAAACAGCTCTAAGCTGTATATCAGATTTGCGGTGCATTATAATGGAAAAAGTTTATGCTATTAAGCAGCATTAAGCATTATCTTACGACTTAAAAATGCCATTGTAGACCCTAAGGCTCTAAAAATAGCTAAAAATTGTACAGCTGCGTTGTGGTTTGCTATACTAAAACTAAAGGCTTCACAAAAGCATTTTGATATGCCATTATCCTACCGTTATACGGTGTACAGCATCGGAATGGTTTTCAAATGCCTATATAATGCGTCAAGATACTCGGTGAACTTATATAAGATTTTATACGGACCTTAAGTTCCACATAAGTTTATAATTCGTTTGTTAAAATGCTTTCTGTGTTACTTGGGATGCATGACCTTACTTTAGGTATGTTTTGTTTTGAAATGTGCAGCAGGAATGTTTGCATTTGTTTTGAAATGTGCAGCTTTGAATTTAAATTATGGAATTATGAATTACTAGCTGTTACCAGCAACTTCGTTAGCGTGGTAGGTAGGGTACCTATCTTACTAAAGGACACATCAGTGAACGGAAAAAAATTGCATAGAAAAAGCGAATACATCTGTGACTTCTTACACGCGAAGCATTAAGTACCTATTATATTATCCATAGAACGTACCTGTAGCTAATTAATTGAAGTATTTTGTTTCTTTGTTGGAGAAAAACATTCTGCTTAATTTTCATATTTTACTAAGCAGATATGACAACCATAGCAACATCACAAATTCGATCACTATTTTGACAAAAATAGACAACATTGCATAGACTTTTTACCTATGTTTTGGTTTCTCGTTGAACGTGATGTGTAAATTATGAAACCCTTCTTTAAAATCTAAATCGGGGGCGAAGCCCTAAAAAAGGTAACCTATTGTTGAAGTTAGTATCTGTTCAGTAGTTTTGAAGATCTGTAACAAAAATTTCACTTTTCACAAACTTTCGCATTTATATATTAGTAGGATAGGATAGGATAGAATTACCCTTTACCCAAACGTGTAACGGCGTTGATATCGTAGGTAGGTACAGACAGCGTCAGAATTAAGTAAGCCCCTGGATAAGACAATGCAGGTTCGAATCCGTTTTTTTTTTAATTATTTTATCTATACCTACGTTCTGTTTTTATGTTACCTAAATAAAAATATAATTTATTTTCGACTTTTAAACTCCTACGACTAATAGGTTTGGATTGAAACCTGTATGTAGGTAGCAGGGGGGTTACTTAATTCTGACGCTGTCTGTACCTACTCATGTTGGATTGAAGCCTTGCAAGGTTGCTTCTTGCCGGACATTGAAAGGTGGCGATACTTTTACCGAATCTAATAGATAACTTCTGACTATACCAAAAGTGATGATCGTATAAAAGATCGTTTATTATTCTGGATGGTTAATAAACAGCTTAGAACTACCGTAACATTAATTCATTTGAATCACATCCCGTGTTCGCTATAAGCTTGGTAGTACAGTAGGTATACGATTAATAGCCAAGCGGCACGCAAACCGCTTTGTACTCTGCTTGTAGGACAGAAACGAATTAGAGTTATTTGACTTGATTATCTAATTATTTGTTTTGTTGCCGTTGTAATGATGATATCAATTATTTTGACATTAACTTTGTTCTGCTCTAGTTACATAACTACCGGGGCTTGTAGAGTATGCCTATAGTTAACGTATCATGTCGTTTAGAAACTTGAATAACAAAGAAAATTACAATCAAATAATACAAACAAATTAGAACTAGTATTTACAATTGAACTAACTGCGGACGTTTGCAAACTATCTGCGGGTAGCTCAACTGTCCCATGTCCATTGAATGTAATATAGTATAAGTATAAGTAGGTAAGGAAGAGTTGTTGGGATGCTTGGGACCCCAAGAATTCCTTCCTTCAATGTCCAGCAGTAAGTACTATTTAAGAGGGCGCATTGTGCGCCATTTTTTGAAAAGGATAGGCATGATGTCGCGTTCATAGGAGCGGGACGGAGCATACGTTTTTGGAACGGCCTAAGCGCAAAAATTATTTTCTTGCTTATTTACAAGAAAACTACACAACTTATGAAGAAACTGTATTAAGGAACCAAAGAATAAGTAAAAACCTACGAATCAAACAAAAAATATTTTCTATAGACCGCAGGGTTCCTGAGATCTCGACCAAATTAGGTACAAAACAGTGCACTTTCATGATTTTTTATCGTATTTTTTTTCGTAATCGTGTTTTCAAATTAAGGAATCGAGGATTTTTTTTTGAATTTATATAATTCTAGTTTTATACCACGGGATCTCGTGAGTAGGTAGGTACATCTATAATATATTCTACAAGCTCGATGGATAGAGTATAGGCCTAGTTTGACAAGCAAACACGCTAGGTTCGCCCCTTATACAAACTTCGAGAAAACATAACATACCCATCACATTCTCTCATCAACATAATAATGAGAAATATATCCTTATAGTTTTAACAACTGATTAAAAGTTGAGCTGCAGGGGAACTAGTTAACGTATGAAGCGGATAGAAGTTGCTTGAAGTTTGAGGGTAGTTTGAGAGCTCATTTCGAAACTTTTCCCAATTAAAACCTACTGCGTCATAATTTTTCAAACAAAAAAATTTTGTCGCTTTCGTAGGACGGGAGGAAAAGAACCGATAGTATCGATCGCTTGCGTTAGGGATTTTTTGCTTTCTCATCGAGAGTAGATATTGTCCTCTGACTTTGATCGAAGTAAATTTGTGTCTATTCGTAATTCTGTACAGATACACCACCAATACATAAAATCCTCAAAACCAAGCCAGGAACTATGGATAGAAAGAAAACTCTTTATTGTACCACACAGACGTAAAATACAAAACAGAAGAAAATGCTGAGAACTAAAGGAAGTGCCTTATCGCTTTGAGCGATCTCTTCCAGGCAACCTTTGGGATTGACTGGACATGAGAGAACGATATATAACGTAGTGGTTTTATTATCTTTACAAGAATCCAGTTACGTCGTGCTAGATCAGTACTAAGTTCATCCCTCTACCCTAGTAAAATGTATCCGTAAATCCGCTGTTATTTGAACCCAAAAACGTCTTCTTGATGAGTTCCATTTCCTTCCAGAAGCGGAGTGCGATGGTTGCGGCAGCAATGGTGACGAAGGCCGAAACGTCGGTGAGCTGCTTCTACCCCAGTACGCCCTGGCCACCGGAGGCCTGGCCAAGGACCATCGGCCTCTCATCACCTTTCCAGACAACAACAACTTCCATGCTGTTTGCCCCGCAGAGTATCGACGGCTGCTGCTTTATCTCACTTCAGTGCCATCGTAAGTGACCACTCATCAAATGGCTATAAAATATCTTTTGCTATTAACGAATTCACTATAGAAAGCTGGTTTACTACGAACCTATGTAGTTCGTATAAACAGAACCCCAAAGTTTCAACCCTTAAGGGTCCGGCGACGGATGAATTTCCCATACAAACGTAGTACCAAAATTATTTGTAATTTGAGAATGTTTTCACCATGGTTTGCTGTTATTTGTGTTCGAATAGTATTTATATAGGTTCCTGCCATAAGATTTTTTCAAAATACTTATCTACACAATTACTAAGACAACATTCATTCTTTGATGTAAAAATGCGATAAGGTTTAATTTCATTTCAGAAAGGTATTTTGAAAAAAAAATGTGGCAGGAACCTAGATAAATACTATTTTAATACAAATAATAACAGACCATTGTGAAAATTTGCTCAAATTAAAAATCATTTTGGTATTACGTTTGTATGGGAAATTCATCCGTCGCCGGACCCTTAAGAACCCGGCGAACGCTGCTTGCTAATTCAATTCGAGGCGCGAGGGTCTTATATCACACATTAGGTACACAATCTTACAATCTTTTTACTATTTCCCGGCGATAAATTTGACAGCAAATCGCAAAAGTTTAAGGACTATATCAGAATAGTCTTACCATCCACTGCTTGGCATGCTAGTTATAATCGGGAGGGTTGATTTGAATGATCCAAATCGACCCTCACGATTTTAACTAGCATCCTCGCTTGACTGGCTGATTAGTGACCGCAGTGAATGCATTATTTTGCACTCTGAATATAACTCTAGCCCATCGCTTTAAGTATAAAGATAGTAGAAACCATAAAACATGACCTAAAATACTCAAATAATACAAAGGTAGGTTAGTAACGAGCTATAAAGTAAAGTAAAAGAAAGATCAAAGAATAGAAAGAATTGCTAGTTTTGTTAGAAATTCCCATCTTCAAGGTGTATAAGCCACCGGCGACCGAGCAGCGTGATTAGAAAGCATTTTTCCGCTCGTTAGGGTGTTAAGTGCTTGCTCATCAAGGTCTCCGACATTCCTTGAAGCAAACCGTTAAGAGGTTAAATAGGCAACAAGAATACCTACCTACCTAATTACAACGTGTTTTAGCTCTCAACATGCTTGGTGTCTTCAAAAACTATTAAATTTTTAACGTTGACGACGTTTACATGTTGTAGAAATAGCTACGTTGTAGATAGGATACGCCGTAGATGAGCTACGCCTCTACGACCTTAGCACGCTACGTCGTAGACGCGCTACATCGTAGATAAGTAGTTAATATTAGGACTCTGCATTCTTACCGTGCTATGTCGTAGACGTACTACATTGTAGATAGGCTACGGCGTAGAGAGATGGGTCTACGATCTAACCACGCTACATCGTAGACGTGCTACGTTGTAGATACGCTACGCCGTAGATGAGCTACGTCTCGACTTTGTATTACGCTACGCTGCAGACGCGTCGCTTTTTAGAAACTTACGTTGCGTCGTATAATGCTACACCACAGACGAGTTACGCCTGCCCACTGTTAACACGCTACGTCATAGAAGTGCTATGCTAAACACACGAAAGTAGGTTTCCAATAGTTTTCTATTGAAAGTTTCCTGCAGTTTTGTGTACCGTAATACCTTGTAAACATTATTTTACCAATAAAATGACTATCTGATTATCTACCGATTATGTTAATTTTTTAGATTGCTAGAAGCAGACATGGGCTTTCACATAATCATAGACAGAAGAAAGGACAGGTGGAACTCAGTCAAAACCGTGCTACTGAGGATCTCTGTAAGTACTACCTTATCAAACAACATCTGTCGCATCCAGCATCTGCCTGCAGTCTTTCGCAGATAGTTATCCCACCTAGCCGGAAGGCATCTTACACTACGTTTGCCGAGTCGCGGTCTCCACTCAAGATACGTACTCAAGATATGACCCCGCACAGGAGTCTATTGTTAAAAACTCTATGAATGTATTGAATGATGTTAAATTTTTAGGTATTAAGATAGATAGTAAGTTGACATGGATTAATCATATTGACTCCATTGTGGGAAAACTTAAGTCAGCTGCTTATGCAATTAAAACTATACGACAGCTAAGTGGAGTACAGGCTGCGCAGGCTGTATATCATGCATACTTCCACTCTGTCATGAAATATGGCATACTGGCCTGGGGAAATGCGGCCCAATCCAACAGAGTTTTCGTTTTGCAGAAGCGAGCTATAAGGTTCATTCTGCAAATGGATAAACTAGAGACGTGTAGGGACAAATTTAGACAATTAAATATCATGACATTCACCGGAGAATATATATATCAAAATTGTATTTATGCTAAAATGCATGTAGAAGAGTTAGACCTACAAAGTGATTTACATAATTATGATACACGCAAAAAAGAAAACGTCGTCATTCCGAAACATAGACTAGCGAAGTTAAATAAGAGCTTTCTCTACCTTTGTATAAAATTTTATAATAAATTACCTTTACATGTAAGGAAACTTAATTTTAAAAGTTTTTGTGAAATAGTCAGAGGCTTTTTGCTATGTAAATCATTCTATAATATTGACGAAGCTATTGCTGATGAATTTTGTATGTAATCATACCAATGTTTATGACTTTTCCGAGTGTACGCGATTGTATCAAAAAGGAATAAATAAATGAACTGAACTGAACTGAATAACGCTTACCCCAGCGGTTGTCGGTTCTTCGCGAGATATGGCCGGCCACTACCACTTCAGCTTGCTAATTCTTTGAGCTTATGTCGATAACTTTGGTTCTCTGTCAACGTAATACCAACTTGCTTGTTTGTGGGACGATCGACTCCTGCGATATATGTAGATTAGGTACAGAGAGGTGTCTCTCCAACTAAAAGGAGACATTACGATGAGGTGTCAACCTCATCGTAATGTCTCCTTTTTGTATGGGATTTGCGTTTCCCTGTCCGCAAGGTAGAGGAGTCGTACCAATAGTATGGAAAAAGGAGACTCGCCCCTCAGGTTCTGAACCTAGTGCAGGATCCAGCAGTTATCTGTTCTTAGTAGGTTTCTAGTAGGCAGTTCATTCTAGTAAAGTAAATGATGTCCTTTGTATTTTTTGTAGATTACAAATCATAACACTTGTTTGTAATTTCCAGGAATTCTTCCCCGGTATAATCCACACGGTGTACGTCCTCCGACCCGCCAGTTTCCTCCAGAAAGCCCTGTCTGAAGTCAGCAGCAAGCTCTTCAAAGAGGAGTTCAGGTAGGGTCTGGTAGAAAGCGCTCATGAGCGATATGACCACTACTTGTCACTTACTCCCGAATACTCAAAGGCAACTCAGATTTGAGCACGTCTCAAGTGACCAATTTTTGACAGATTTTCAATGAAAACTGTCAAAAAATCGCTGCTTGAAATGTGCTCAAACGTAACTAGCGTTTGAGTATTCGGACGTTCGATAATACCTACTTCTTATGGTTGGACCGATTTCGCTAATTCTTTTTTTAAAATATTCCTTAAAGTACGAGGATGGTTCTTACGGAGAGAAAAATTCTAAAAAAAAAAAATTAAAATAAAAAATTAAAGAATCGACTGTTAGGCGATACGAAGTTCGCCGGGTCAGCTAGTGACGAGATAAATAGATATTATCTCTAGTTTTGAATGGTCAACATCAAACAGCGTAGTAGTTACCCTTCCACGTTTGTATGGAAAAATGAGCGACTATTTGAGCCTTAATACTTGTGTCCTGACTTTTTATTGTGCTCGTGGCTTTTTTTCGGAATGCAAAGTAGCCTATGTTGCTCTAGGTCTACATTTACATTACATCTATGCAAAATTTCAGGCAGATCCATTCAATACTTTTGGCGTTATCTTCAACAAAACATCTTCCTTCACATCTTTAGAAACTTCCGCCCTTATTATATTAGTAGGATTGTTTAAGTGCACTTGAGCTTTCCGTGGCACCCTGTATAAAGTATTTCCTATCTATCTTCAGGTTCAAAGTGCTGGTGTGTTCATCAATCGAGGAGCTGTACGAGTACTTCGATAGATCACAGCTGACGCCGGATCTAGGCGGCGAGTTGCAGTACTCACATGCTGAGTGGATACAGCAGCGGATAGTAAGTTTTTTGGAATATTATTAGTATGTATAAATTAAAATACATAAAAACATCCTTAACTTCAATCTCTCCGGACCAAGGGGCCTATTTTAAATCTCCAACACGAAATTTCGTGTTTCTTTTCGGCCAATGGATGTTCTCTAATACTCCAAATTAGAGTGCCAATTTGCACAAAAAACGGATGGACAAAAAAGTGATTTTATAAGGGTTCCTTTATTCCTTTTGAGGAACGGAACCCTAAAAACGAAACGAAAAAATCCATTGCGTAGTTTAGAGAACAAAAATAGGCCTTCAGGCCAGAACCATATTTGTTTAGGTCCTACGTATTCTCGAGACGACCTTCACTTCTTGGTATTATCGATATCCTAAGTGATGCTTCATATTTACCTGTCACCAAACATGTAAAGATTACTTAGGAGATATTTCTAGGGAAAAGGACTCGGACAGAACAGGAGCGAATTAAATTCAAAGGAATTGGGTTTTTAAACTTTCCAATCAAAATGCTTAAAAAATATACCTACCTAGCAACAACACTTGTCCTAATAAAACTAAATCGTATCTTTCCAGGCATTAGAAAAATTCTCAACACTAATGAAGGAGACATCATGTAATTTAGACGAGTTTATGCATGAGATAGTCGACTGCGACATGGGAAACGACCCAACCCAAACCAAAGAACTTTTAGACTCTCAAGAATCTAGGTGAGTATCCGTTCGCCGCGATTTCAAACTAGTTATACCCATGAGCTTAAAGAAATCGCTCGTGTCCTTATCTTCTCTGTGAATATTAACTGTGATTTTAATGTTTGAAGGTATAAAGCTTTAAAAAGTGAACTGGCGTCAGCGACCACGCAAGGCGAAGATTTACTGACGCAAGTGCGGACTCCGAATCTTACGTACAATATTATAAGTCATGTCGCTGCTGTCGAAAGGTCAGTGAAACATTTTATAAGAAACTGATGATGAACTCAGTGGCGCTGCGTGCGAAATTCCGCCTGCGACGCAGAAGGTTGCGGGTTCTATTCCCGTCTCGGGACTAATCTTTGTACGATCTGCAGATATTTGTTCCGAGTGTTCTGGGTTTTGAAAAAAATATCTATTTAGGTTATGTATTGTATTAAGAATATCAGTTATCTAGTACCCATAACATAATCTCTGCTTAGCTTGGGGCTAGATTTTGCTGTGTGAATTGTCCAGCATTATTTAACTAGTTTCTGCCCACGGCTTCTCACGCCGTGTTCCCTGGGTAAAATTCCTTCGCCAGGATTCGTCTCCTTGCCAAATAAATGATTCATTTCATACTCTATTCAGTCGTTTAGTCGTGAAGGGGTAACAGATACACAAACACTGACAGAATTGGAAATAGTGCAACAGGATTGATAATAAATGAACGACTAAAATATTTTAACTTTGTTTACCTACGACCCTACTAGCATACCTACCTATTTCTTTTTCGATTTCAGATTACTGGTGCAGCTGGACGAAACTGAGAAACAGTTCGACAACTTCTGGCAGAAACATTCCACGAAATTAAACCACTGGCTGAAATTCAGGACATTTTTATTAAATTTTAAGCAGATGCAGGTAATTAATTACTGATTTACCATTCTAACTTATTTAAGTTTTGCGTATTCTACGATTTCAAAGGTCGAAACTGAAAATGTGACTGCTGATTTTGCCTATTGTTGTTTCTCTTGCGGAAGTCAAACATTGGTGTTTTCGGTGAACATACCCTAGGACTCGGTACCTCGATATTGTCTTTCATAGGCCTGAAAACGAAAGCCTCAGACGCCGCTCTCTGACCAACCAGATCTGAAATGTCCATGCAAGTCTCTCGGTTAGGTTTATTCACAGTCTCGAAATTATCCACGTGAATATCTTTCCTTTTATGCGCTTCAAGTTGGAACGTCAGCTTTTGTATCTTGCGAGTTTTATCTTCCAATTTTGCTGCAAGTTCCTCGGCGTGTTTTCTTTTATTATTGAACTCTGCTTGCATCGTTGAAATTTTACGTTTGCAAGTCTCTAACTCAGCCTTGAGTTTTTGAAGATTAAGCATGTTGACTTCTTCCATGCACTGAAGCTTTTCCCTCGCGTGCTTGGCCAAGCTCTCTTGGTACAAAGTTTCTTGCTCAACTTGGTACGACCAAAACGACATCGCCCTCATTGCTATATCCATGATTGTGTCTGGACGCATACCTGCTAAGACTATCGACTTGAATGTATCTCCGGGCTTCAGGTCGGCTTGGATTACGTCGAACTTGTCTCGCAGCTCTGTTCCACAAGCTGGACAGTTCAACGAGTTTTCAGCATTTCGTTTGAATTCACTTTTGCCGTGTTCCACGCAAAATGCGTGCGAACAAGTCGTTACCCATGCTTGACTTGATAAAGCTCTTCTGCATTTACGAAAATTACACACAATATCCATGATATAGCAAAATATTAGTTTTGTTTACATTTATTTACCTACCACCACCGTCGCAAAAAAACAGGTTAGCGTAGCTGTCAAAGCTGTTCTCTTCATTGGCAGAATATTTGAAGTAGGTAAGGTTGCATGGTCTCTAGAAAAAATTTAATCATTGGGCTTTATAACCTCCATGCAACACAAGACTCTAACAGGAAGGTAGATAAACTTAGTGTTTTTCTCTATGGATTTTATTCTTCTTTAACAAAGTGTTTTATTTTTCCAGCTCGATAATCTTCTTGTCACTTTAAACAACCAACCTTTATGAATTTTATTTTAAATCCTCCAAAGAGGTAACTATATGCCGTAATTTTATTTGTGAAAAAAGGTTTTGCTCTCGGTATTTCAAATCCGAGAACCAAAGATTGATAATAATAATTAGTGTAGGGGTTGCCAGTTACGCTGGTAATTTAAATTATTTGATTCTAATCTAATAATAACGCGAGTTTTACAGGCTAGATATTCTGTATTGATTTGTTTTCTTCCAGGCTACCTTAGATAATCACCTAAAGATGGCATGCGATATGACCGAGGTGGGTGAGACCGCCGGCAGAGTAGAAAATCTAATACAAGAGGCCGCCGATTTTGAAAAATTATGTAACTGTGATCTCGACACCGCTTCGACAGTCATCGATGATGGTTTGTACCCTTTTTAATAGACACATTAAACCTAAATTATTATTCATTGACTACACAAAGCCAAGATCTTTTTATATTTACATCCCTCGAATGTATCAAAAAAGGTCCAAAGAAGAACACATGGCGTATTGAATCAACAAGTATTGGTTGAGCTATCTGAAGATTGTTTGGAACAGACTGCAGTTAGCTCAATTGTTTTATTGGAAATACTAGTTCTCACAATTTATTTCTACTATTTGATTGTAATTTTATTTGTCAATAAAGTACTATTTATTTATCGACAAGAATTATTTTAAGCAATTTACACGTACAGTATCTCCAAATCTCCTATTTTTTACAGGTGATAAACTGATGAAAGACCCGCTAAGCTCAGTGGACCACATAGAGTCAAAATGCGAAGAACTGAGACGAACAAGCACCTTGCTGATTGACAAAATACAAAAACGAAATACGCTACTGACCAAAGCTCGCGAATTAATGGATAGGATCGATAAGGTACGATTTTTATTAATAGCTTTGTAGGTATTTTTACAAGCATAGGACAGTCGTTGTCACTCAACCTCAGTAGGGTTTTTTTTTGGGCTTTAACATTTTCCATGTTTCGTTTTATTTTTGTTACGTACCTATTTTTTTTTACATTTGGGAAACATTTTTACCATAAATAAAAACCTACGAGAAGACGAGAATAGGCGTTGCTGATATGATTCTGCAAGGAGTTGAGATTTAGACACTGTTTTATTTTATTTTTTTCGGACCTCGTACTGGCACATAAGCCCGAGTAAATTAAAAACATAAAAAGGTCTTTCAAATTTTAAACGATTGTCAACAAGATCTGGCATTTTCTTGTTTTATTTTTCAAACATCTTTTTCATCATGAGATTTTATTGTTGTTTTGTTGCAATTACGAAGTAATTGGTGTCAATTCTGGTATCGCCAAAACTAAACTAACTTTGACATCACTAAAAATTATATCATCCTTTTTATTTTGATCGTTATGTAAGGGATGTCCACATTTTTAGTGCTCTCAAATTAGTTTAGCGTTAGTTTTTTCGACATCTGCATTGACACCATTAATTACCTATCGTTTATTAAAATGTTTCATTAAGTAGGTAGGTATTACGTGTTGTCTTGCGCGGGAATTATAATTTTTTGTTTCGAGTATTTTACTATAAGGTGTCGATTCAGATGTCGCCAAGACTAAACTATACTAATTCGATAGCACTAAAAATGATGCCGTCTCTTGCAAAGCGATGGAAGTAAAAGGATGGCAACATGTTTAGGGTTTCGAGATCGAAGATCAGTTTCGAAACCCTTATGGTCTCGCTTTGTCTGTCCTTTTTTCCCTCCTTAATAACTCAGCTATCAACATGAAATTTAAAATAATAATATATTTCGTGCGCCTGTACAGATTTAAAGAAAAATAAATTCAAATAAATGAAAAATTAAAATGAATATTTTCCATACAAATTGTGATGCCGAAATTTTAAGAGATACCTACAGGGTCATGTGGGGTATCAAATTAAAGATATGAGTTTTTTTAAAGATATGAAATTTTTGTAGGATTCATACTTTTTCAAATATTTCGAAAAAAGTCGAAAAAATACCCATTCCCCCCCCCCCCCCCCCCCCCCTATCTCCGAAGATTGCAGAGCGATCCATGTAAAATGTATAAAGCGTTTATAGGATCTCTATTTAACAGTAAAAATATAGAGAAGTTTATACAAAGAACGCTTTTTGAAAAATGGTCAAAAAGGGGGGGAATAATTTTCAAAAGGGGTCTACCCCACCGAGTGGGATATCAAATGAAAGGTATCAGTTTGGACATTTCAAAACAGTTTTTAAAATTTCTGTAGATTTCATACTTTTTGAAATATTTTGAAAAAAGTTGAAAAATTTACTATTACCCACTTTAACCGAAGCATGCAGAGAGATCCAACTGAACTGTAGGTTGATACCTACTATTTTTAGGTATTCGTTAAATTGCGAAGTCTCTGACCGCTACTTTTGGTATATATTTGTTGACAAACGTTCGAAACCCTCGGCGCACGAGTTACACTCGCACTTGACGGATCTTGCTTTTAGTGCTGTCAAATTAGTTTAGTTAAGTTTTGGCGACATCTGAATCGATTTCAACATATTGTGCCTAATTTATTATTTCGCTGTAGGCTAACGAATGGTGTGCTACGGGGGTAGAGATCCTAGCGGGAGAGGGCGGCCTTATCGCCGTGGACAAGCTGCTGGAAGACGCGGCGAGTTTCGGACTGAGCGCGCCGGACGAGTTCCGAGAGATGCTGATGCAGTCGGCTACACAGGAGACTAGGGCGCTGGTTACTCAGGTATGAGATATTTTTTATTATTAGTAGTTTTTTTCCCCAAAAGAGGTAAAACGCTGTTACCAAAATCACACCATAAACTGTTACTAAAAGCTCAAAATTAGTTATTTTTAGTCATGTTTGTACCTAAGCCTAAAACAGAGACACTTCCCCAGGTGGCCCAAAGAGTAGAAGACGTATGGCTGATGGTTTCCGTGAAGCGAGCGACGCTACAGCGAGCCATGTCCAAGCCGGCGCGGCCCGTGCAGTCCGTGCCTCCGCAGAGCGCCGCCGTGCCAGCAGTAAACCAGGTAAGATTAACGCATCCACTGCCCGGGCTCAGTGGTGCGACCTACAAGTGCCCCCGACGATACAGTCCGCTGCTCTACGTTACTAGTAGTTTACTAATGACATGTTGCGTGATGGGTACTTAAAATAAAACTTACAACCTAAAGATTTCTACGCGCGAGGACAATGATTTATATTATAATAAAACGTTATATTTTAAGTTCAATGTTAAGTCGGTAAAACTGTCCAAAATAAGTAAAAAAATGTTATTCCGGACACAATTTATAAGCTTAATAACGATCCATCAAAATATAAATAGGATATATGAGTTTGATGGATTTTAGTAAATAACTTTCACAACTGGTCACAGACACCAAGGGTGATGCCATAAATCGGGTATCTTCAAGACGGAAACAAACGAAATCGGAAGTTAGACTTTGCTTTTAGTGAATATGATAAACAGTTAATGATTCTACCTGATAGGAAAGCAGTTGTTTATAGCTAGGCTCATAAATAATACTAGGGAAGCGAAGCGACATACCTCTTTTAAGGGCTTCCTACCACATTTTCTCCTCGTACCTTTCAAATCCGCTGCACTCCTAAGATGACGTAAGTAATGAAAACAAACAAACTTAATGGTTTACGAAGGTTGGTCCTTCCTCATACCACCTGTACAGCCGCTTTCTTAGATGTACAGGAGCGTATTTAGGACGCAAACTTGGGGAGCGGCGCTTATCGACTAAACTTGACGACCTCCGTGGCGCAGCGGGCGAATTTCCGCCTGCGACGCAGGAGGTTGTGGGTTCGATTCCCGCCTCGGAACAAATTAATGTACGATCTGCAGAAATTTGTTCCGTTGTTCTGGGTGTTTTCTATGTATAATAAAAAAACCTATGTGTGTAGTGTATTGTATTAAGTACATCAGTTATCTAGTACCCATAACACAAGCTCTGCTTAGCTTGGGGCTTAGATAATGCTGTGTGAATTGTCCAGCATTATTTATTTATTTATTTAAACTACTTTTCTTAAACGGAAATTAAGAAAAACAAGTAATTTCATATTCATTGCCTATTTATTGTGATTTTATACATACAGGTATTGGTCTAGGTATAGGTGGTCCTAGTT
Organism: Eupithecia subumbrata; assembly: GCA_949316285.1. NCBI lineage: Eukaryota > Metazoa > Arthropoda > Insecta > Lepidoptera > Geometridae > Eupithecia > Eupithecia subumbrata. Next base: position 23,066,801 of record OX438644.1, on the reverse strand, counting down.
GTTTGCCAAGTAAGTGTACGTATTTTGCAACTATTTATTTTGTGGTTCTTGTATGGCTTCAAGTACCTAATTAAGTTTGGTGTGTTTATTTCTCATCAAAACACAGGTTCTTATGAAATGAAATACATAAGTGCTTATATTGTTAAACATTGACATACACATATGCCTCCGGGTAGGCCTCCGGTAAGTAGGTACCTCTACTCTACTTTCGTCCCCTCGTTCGCCTTCGAGCCCCCATTCGCTAGTGCCACCCGAACTGTTCCTTAAATACCACCTAAACGATACCAACGAAGGATTTAAGTAGTTTGATTCTAGTTAAAATTTAATGATTTTAACAGGACTTAACCCTGTCACAAAGTTGTTCTCTTTAAATCATTTCAACGTCGTTAATTGAAGTGGACAAGGATTCATTCTTTCTTGCACCCACCTGTTTCCCTACTTTCGGCCCTGTCTACAAATCGCATTTGTATGCGGAAAGTGTAGCGCCTACGTATCTCGCATTTTAAGACATCCAACAGTTTTCTATACTGTGTAGTCATGCTGGATTCTTTGATTTTTTTAACACAAAACTATACATTGGATCGACTTACTTTAATTTTCTTTGAGATGGAAAAAAACCTATTTGCTTCTCATGCTAGTCTAGTAAGAAAGTGGTACAGAATTGTTTTATACAGGGTTACAGGAAAAGTCGTGCTAGATCCGTTAAGGGCGTGGAGTACCCATCATTCCTGACATATTTCACTATGAAACACCCTACCCTAAACTAAACCCTTTTCGAGATATTCGACTTTTAATTTTTTTATTGAAAATTGCCGATTTTTAGGCAATTAAATTTATTTTTGGTTGTTTTGTGTATCTTATTATTATTATTATTGCATTTTTACATGTGTAATTAGATGCTTTAGGACGTCAATCATTAAAATAGTGCATAAGTTAATTGAATAGACCGTAGTAGACAAGTGAAAGTTAAGAAATAAAAAAAAAATTAGAAAGTTTATTTTTCTCTAAGGGATATCTAAAAAAAATATTATGGCAATTCTTCGGCAGATGTTTTTAAAAATATCTACGTTTCATCAGCTATCTAACGAGGTATAATAATCTAGGGTTTTATTCAATTGCATTGAAAAAAAATTAGTTTTATAGGCGACAGTGGAGAAGAAAATTTATACTTAGCCCTAAAAAGTAAAAGTAAAACAATAGGTAAGCATGAAATGTCATTTATTAAAGGTTTTCACACAACTTTTTCTTATTCTACAGTTCATGTTCAACATGGCCGCCTCTATTTCTGATACATTGTCGCATCCTTCTACGGAGACCAGTCTTCACTACTCCAGTGGTCAACGTGGTCCTCATTTTATTTGCTGCATCCACAATCCTTTCTCTTAGGTCTTCCACAGACGAAACTGGATTCGGCTCGCTGTACACAAGACTTTTCATGCACCCCCACACATGAAAATCCATGGGGGTTAGGTCCGGACTTCTTGCTGGCCATGGCAACGGCCCACCTCGTCCTATCCATTTGTTTGGATAATTTGTGTCCAGCCAGTCTCTGACACTTCTCCTGAAATGGGCAGGGCAGCCATCGTGTTGGAACCACATGTCCCTGATCAGGTTGAGTGGCAGATCATCCAGCAAATCACTCAAGTCTGCTCTCAGGAAATTTTCGTAGCTTTCCCCATTTAAATTATCCGGTAGAAAGTAAGGTCCAATCAAATGATTGGAGATAATGCCCATCCACACATTCACGCTGAATCTTCGTTGGGACCCCTTCACTCTTTTCTTATTGGGATTCCTTAGTGCTTTTGGGGCCCAGTAATGGGCGTTGTGATAGTTAGTTATGCCATCTTTATCAAATTTGGACTCATCCGTCCACAAGATATTTCTTAGAAAATCTGGGTCTTCTACGTCAGCATTTAGCATAAATCTGCAAAAGTCCAATCTTCTCGCGGGGTCTCCTTCTTCAATAACGTGTACCGGCGTGTAATGGTATGGGTATAGGCCAGCAGTATGCACTGTAAACCACACTCTCCATTGCGAAAGTCCCAGATCACGGGCAACAATATTAGTGGAAGTAGTCGGATCCGCTCGAAAGCGTTGCACTATCTCATTGTCCTGTTCTTCGTCGTCAATTCGTGGTCTACCCATGTCTGTATTACGTCTCAAAACAGAGCCAGATTCTCGAAGTCTTCGATAAACTCTGTCAAAAACGGCCACATCCGGCACTCGACGACCGGGGTAGCGAGTTACGTATTCGTTGCGAGCTTGCGCAGATACACAATCGCAGTATCCGTAACAAATAAGCATATCAGCATATTCCTCAGGTGTGTAGGACGTCATCTTCAACACTTCCGTATCACAGGTACAAATCAGAGTCCGGTTAACAAGTATAGTAGTCACAAATCAGAAGAAATAGTCCAGAATCACAGCCAAGTCGAGAAAAAGAGCAAAACGATATCACATCTACTATGTACGAAGCACAAAAGCAGACTGACAACCAAAACAATACCCCCTGTTGTATTCCCAGCCCTAACCGGTCTCTACACATTTTTTCTTTCATTCATACCTACATAAATCGTCACTTGTCTCGCTCTCACGGTGTGTCTGAACTTGAAGGACAATAGGCGCGGGACCGTTAGAACTGCTACCTGGAGCGTCCCAACTACTTTTTTTCCACGAAATGTAATACAAACCCTAGATTGTTATACCTCGTTAGATAGCTGATGAAACGTAGATATTTTTAAAAACGTTTGCCGAAGAATTGCCATAATATTTTTTTAGATATCCCTTAGAGAAAAATAAACTTTCTAATTTTTTTTTTATTTCCTAACTTTCACTTTTCTACTACGGTCTATTCAATTAACTTATGCACTATTTTAATCATTGACGTCCTAAAGCATCTTATTACACATGTAAAAATGCAATAATAATAATAATAAGATACACAAAATAAACAAAAATAAATTTAGTAGCCTAAAAATCGGCACTTTTCAATAAAAAAATTAAAAGTCGAATATCTCGAAATGGGTTAAGTTTAGGGTAGGGGGTTTCATAGTGAAATAAGTCAGGAATGGTGGTTACTCCACGCTCTTAACGGATCTAGCACGATTTTTCCTGTAACCCTGTATACTTTAGGCACAAACGTTCGTCTAATAAATCAAATAATATCCTAAAAATTTTCGACTTCGACGGGACTTGAACCCACATCCTTCCCTGGGTACGGGAATGTGCTAACGTTAACGCTAAGTTCGTCTGCAATTAATTAAATAACTTAACTAGACATAAATATTAAATTTACAGCGCAGCTGTATAAATCAACCTACGCAAAGGGCAACCGAAGATCAAGCAGTAGATTCTCCATTTAATTGATTCAGTTATTTATCTCTAGGAAATAGTGGTTTCCCAAAGCGGGACCTAAATCACATTAATAAAAGGTTTGGTTTTTACTTTTGACGCCTTCACCTGCATTCTTGGTGGGGTCAATAATATGTAGAGGTAAGAGTAGGTAACTCACGTCACTACAAAAAATCGTGAGCTGTTAATCAAAATTAATAAGTTTGACTCTCTCACTTTTACGTCATAGAAATATTACCAATAGTGTTTATGAGAGTTTGTGGGTTACCTACTTTAGGACTTTCAGAAGCTTACCAAATGGTAAAACAAAATCCAGTGTAAAGTTTCAGATTACAATAAATTCATTTCTTTAGACTTACAATGAACACTAAAAATAAAAAGTCAAATTTTATACTTACTATAAATTATTTATCATTCATCATCAGATATAAGCTAAATAAGGCTTTTGCCTAGCAGTGGGACAGTAGTGGCTAAAAATAAAGCTTTATGGTGTTATTTATTTTCTCTTCGAAGAAGTGAAAAAGAAACCACTAGCTAGCACATTTAAACATCACTTATGTGTCGTATACATGTATGTTTCGCATAACTAGTCTAAATATAATACGATTTTAGATATAGGTCAATATTGATAAAAATCTTTGAATTTCTTACTTCTAATGTCGGTACGGAACTGAGCGACATCTGGCCAAGGATCAACATAATAGATGTAATCATCTATGGAGTAAAAGGTCTTCTTTATGAGATTTTGTTTAGGAGCACCTATGTATCTTAGTGGTCTCAGATTAGACTAGATAGACCACCTTCGTGGCGCAGCGGGCGAAGGTCCGCCTACGACGCAGGAGGTTGCGGTTCGATTCCCGCCTCGGAACAAATTTGTGTACGATCTGCAGAAATTTGTTCCGTTGGTCTGGGTGTTTTCTATGTATTATTTAAAAAAATATTTATCTATGTAGTGTATTGTATTAAGTATATCAGTCATCTAGTACCCATAACACAAGCTCTGCTTAGCTTGGGGCTAGATAATGCTGTGTGAATTGTCCAGCATTATTTATTTATTTATTCATAGATTCAACATAAATTTTAAATAGATAAATAGAAAATAGAAGATTATTTACTGCACACTTATCGATAGAAACAATACAATAAAACAGCTTAAAATCGAAGTGACAAAAGGCGGTCTCTACCTCTACTAGAGATACCATACAGATACGTAGGTATACTTAGATATGCCTCTATAGAAAGTATAGAGAGATAAGCTATGCGATCATCCAGAGCGGAAGTGCAAAGATACATAGGGCTACATAGAAAGGACTTGAGGAAAGCCACATAATGATGGTAATCAACCGTCATCGCAAGTAATGATAGTAAACTCTGCCCTGTGTTCGCGCAAGGTCACAAAAACTACGATTTGCGCGTCTTTAGAAAGTAGCATTAGAAACATATCCAGGGTTGCCACGTCAATTACAGAAAGTTAAAAGCTGCTTAGTTTGTTTTACTGAACAAAATATAATGTACTAGTTTCTGCCCGCGGCTTCGCACGCGTTGTTTCTATGGAAACGTTTAAAGGTTATATATATCCAATGGGAACTGATTTATGGGATAAAAAGTAGCCTATGTTTGATTCCAGGGTAAGAGTTACCTGTATGCAAAATTTCAGCCTGATCCGTTCAGTAGTTTTGGCGTGAAGAGGTAACAAACATCCATCCATCTATCCATCCTTCCATCCATCCATCCAAACTTTCGCATTTAAAATATTAGTGTGATGGTGAATATAGAGTTCTACGATAACATGGCTTTGGCTAGGGGTTAAATTAGCAAATTTTTGTGAATTTCTGGTTTATTTGCCAAGTTTCTGGCAGCCCTAATTCGCGGGTCGTACCGCGATGCACGTGTTAAGCAGCGCACGCTTTCAAACCCAGTACTTGCTTTACCATTATGATTTCTATTATGATATCACATTAGTGCTCAAATTAGATATTTAATTGCTTTCGCTTATACAGGATAGCTTTCTATCCCTAATCGACAAATTTACATTACCTACTACTAAAACAAAATTAAAAAAAATTAAAAACCCCGACAGATTTTCGTGAAAACATGGCTAAGAGCACTCGGGATAAAATTATCTATGACACAAAAAAAACTAAAGTTCATCCGTTTGGGAGCTACGATACCACAGACAGATACACAGACAGACTCGTCAAACTTTTATCACCCCTCTTTTTTGCGTCGGGGGTTAAAAAGGATTTTGCCCAAAACTACTAAGTATTTAAAAAAAAGGCATTCACTTAAAATATACGAAGGAATATTTAACATTGAAATTAAAAAGGCAGATTATAAAATTACATAATTTGATGCTAAAATTCTATCACTTACGCTTTTTAATTATATTTAAGGAGATAACAGCAAGCTATAACAGTAAGCTAGTTTCTCTAGTTTACTATACCTGTTTTCTAGTTTTATAATTATTTAATAACTTGCTTTGTGAATAATACGGTGCCACAAGCAAATGTCGTGTGAGTGAACGTAAATAATTTAATATAATAATAACTCTATGCGAATATTTTCCTTTATGCCCACCATTTCTTTTTGTCATTATTGGTTTCGTATATAAATTTTATAATGTTTTTGTATGTAAAGTACGAAGTATCTGTATTTAGTTATTATGTTTTCGGGCTTATCACAACTATATAAATGTCTTTATATACACTTAAATTTCTTTTGTTTGATGAATCGTTCCTCCCTCGATAAGGGATGAAACGTTTAACACTAACTAGGTTCGTAGTTAACCCGCTTACATTAATAATAAAATAATGTGTATAAATGTCATAATTAATATAAATGCAGTTTTTTGTCCCAGTTAGCTAATCTGGCAAAGCCTAGAAAGGTCAAACTTATAACACTTGTCATATCGACTCGCCGTGTTACAAAACTTTAAAAATGAGCACAAAATAATTATTTATTCTAATAGGAAAAGGTCTTGTGTCGCTTCTACTCCGACACGGAATAATTATTTAGGTACCTACTTGTTAAACACTGTTTTCGAAATGTGTAGTGTAAGTTAAATAAGCTTATGTGATCCACAATGGATCCACAATATTGACCAAAGAGCCCGTCACGGTGGCAGTTGCTAACATAACAACCATAACTAATTTAATGAAGCTAGTTTCCTGCCAACCTTGGTCACTTTCTGATAACCATAATTCATCGTGTAAGTGAAAGTGTTCAATAATACACAATGTAACTAACCATGGGTGTGCTGTGCAATATCCGTGACAGGACATGAACGGATTATGTTATGCGTATGAATGAATGTAATTTAGCAGGTCTATCTAGTTTGTTATTCGTCAATGAATACGCAAATATGCAAATTTTGGGCGTGGTCAGTCTATGCTTGAAAAAAAGGTTTGACTTAAACTAACTACTCAAACAGTACATATTACTGTAAATTACTACGTACCAACGTAATCAGTTTGTCGTTTGTTCGTATTTTTCTTTGACTAAGTTTTCGAGGATACCTACAATGATTTTCTTTGAAAGGTATGGAGAAATATTTTTGCGTTTTCTGACTTTTCTAATACTCAAACCTTAGTTGGTCTTAAAAAACTTTTTGATCAGTATAAGAAACAGTATCGATTGATCGATTGACACCAAAAGTAGTTTTTCTAAGAAACGCCCATTTTCTCCAAATCTGTAACTTTTTCTGAAAATCTCTGAATCGGGATGATATTTTTTCTAAAAAAGATGGATAGTTACCTCAGACCATTTTCATGTAGCTTCAACGGTAAGGTATCTGCCCTTCCTGCTCCGTCCAAAAATTCCATCCTGTATAACTATCGCTTTAGCCGTTTTGATAAAAAGTCCCAGATAACCACATGCATAGAAACTCGCGGAAACCATAAACCTCACCAGTAAAATTTGAAATGTACCTACTTTGTTAGAGCTTAGTGCTTTACTTAGATAGAGCTTTGTTAGTGAACCAAAATAAATTAAAGTTACTTGGAAAATTCTGAAAATACAGAGCAACGTCTGTCGGGTCACCAAGTTTCTAAACCGAACTTAAACTTATACATACGACAACAGGTAGTTATTGTAGTTATCACAAACATTCGAATATTCGACTTGGACTTCCCGCTCCAAGGAATGCATCAAGGTGATTTGACTAAGTGACTTGGTTTTTAATCGGTTATTTTATTGGCAATATGAACATGCTTATTATGCAGCATGCATGGCGAAGGTGAAATGCAGCCTGGGCTTTGCCCTTTTACATGTACTTACATATTATCTCGTCAAAAAATTGTCATACCACTGATTTCAAAAACACTATTTGGTAAAGTCTTTGTCCTTTCCATTCTAGAATCAAATTGCAAAGTATCACCGCATACCCAACCTTTCGCAATATCTAACTCACCTATTTGTAGGTACCTACCTAATTATCTGACATGTGGGCGGGGTGTATGCAAATAAATACACAAACTCGACTTTGGCATCATAATGAATAGGCCGTGTAACATAGGCCTACATACCTTCCTAATTACTGTTCTTTAACCTACAAATGGATATTAACTAGAACAAATAGATAAAAATTTGAAACTCTACTAGACTAGAAGTGTAGCAATAAAAAGAAATGCCTAGTTACAGGCAACAAACGTGAATTAAAAAGGTACACTTTTACCATAAAATCAAAAGACCCGATAAACGATAAAGCGATCTATAGAAAGCATAGTGCATGTTACCCATATGAAATCCTTGTTCTACCTCTAGCTAGGAAATACGTTTGAACTTTATACTGCATCTTATATTTTTGTAACAAAGTAGGAATAATTTACAGATAAATTTCTAACCAAGCCGCAAGCTTAAGTTACTGAATTTAGTACCTACATAACTTATTAGCTAACTGGGTAGTGTAGTACCTCGTTAAATTATTTCTAGAAAACCTATTAAAATATTAATAAGTTACTGTAAAAATCATCTAAACGTTTAAACGTTCATTAACAGATCGTAACAATTTTAACAGCGTATTCAAGAGGCTCTTTACATTCACCCGTAGAACCAATGAGTCCAGTTATTGGATTTTATTCATTCTCGGCTAGCTCGTTAGCCCCTGGGAATGAAGTAGCCTTTGACTTCAACGTTGAAATATAGCACATAGAAACCATATGAACCCATTGGATAATGGGCTCACCCTCTTCAACACTTAAGTCTGTGTAGCCGAAGCCAAGTTCGTAGATGAATGATGACCATCATTATCATCATACGAATTTTCCGCACATATTTTTATATTGTGTCAAACCATGTTATATTAAGTTGCTGAACTCAAAGATAAGGAAGACTCAATTCGATGAGAAAATTATTTCTGTTTTGTGCCAGGTTAGCTTTGTCTTGAAAGATCCTTCTACATTTTACGGTACAAGGAGTTATAAGTTCCTTGTAGGCATAGACACCACATCACATTCCATTCTCAAGGTGAGCAAAACCTTATCTTGAATCTGTGCGGTCTATAAAGTGTTATGTCATGTCTAACAATACTAATACAAACTTCTCGGTAATGCTCAAGTACAATCTAAAAGCGCTCAGAGTAAAAAGGTCCCACGAATATCTTACTCCCGCGTGGGAACTCAATAAGTATCTAATATACCCTCAGTTTCTTCATGGGAATTCTCAATAGCTCATCGAACAAGTGGTTCATTGTCACATAGAGTGCTTCCCCACTCTATATTGTGGTAAAACAATAGATCAGTGCTATTTCATTGTCAATGCATGACCCTTTCGTGTTTTCACCCAGCAATCTTTGCGGTAAAAGTTCATTAATGAGACATAGATCGTAAACCCAAGAAGGTTATTAATATCCATTAACTAACCCCCGAATACTCAAACGCATCTCAGATATAAGCACGTCCCAAGTGACGAATTTTTGACACATTTTCATTGAAAACTGTCGAAAAATCGTCATTTGAGACGTGCTTAAATCTGAGATGCGTTTGAGTATTCGGCGGTAAAGCACTTATTGTTAATTTATAAAATCTTTTAGATAAATAACTTCAGGACATTTATAATTATTACTATTATTAATTAAAACAATAGCTCAGTTCTATTTCATTGTCAATGCATGACCCTTTCGTGTTTTCACCCAGCAATCTTTGCGGTAAAAGTTCATTAATGCTTACAGTTAAGAGACATAGATCGTAAACCCAAGTAGATTATTAATATCAACTAACTAAAGCCCTGTTGTTAATATATAAAATCTTTTACATAAGTAACTTCAGGACATTTATAATGGTTATGGTATAAATGTCCTGAAGTTTTTTTACTATAGGCCTACCCAAACTATCAGCACTCATTCGTTCGTGCGGTACACCGATGGTTTAAGTGATTTGTAGCCACACCTGTTTCCTGCGAGCAGTTGGGGCATGACGGTATTGTCTTACTTTTTGTCTCTTTTCCGTTCCTTTGTTTAGCATCGAGCACGCAAGCCAAGCAGCAGCGTTGTCAACTGGATGACGTGAGCTTTAAAACGAACTTTCCAAGCAATATCTCTAAAAGTAGAGTGCGCGATTGATGAATCAAAAACTCGTAAATTTTATATTTTTGGTTTGCTAACAATCTTAGCTCTCTATTAACGACAAGTCAGGCAGTAGGTATACGATGCTTATCTCATTTCTAACTTTATGTATAAAAACCTTATAATGAACTTGTATTGCCAAGTTTGTTCAAGTCATCCACAAAATATCCAATTACGAGTAGTCTAAATGCCGTTCGCCCACTGATTGCCATTTTCGGTGAGTTCTCTGGCCCTGGGTCAGTTGAGCTGCTTTGGCCTTCTGTGTTCAAAATGTTAGCTTATAATATTTTCGTTAACAGGCTTGTAAGCTTAAATATGTGGGAACGCAAACCTAACTTTTAAGAAGCCTACGAATTGAAGGCGTTCTCTACCATTGCTTTTAGTTTTGTCCAGTGTTCCTATAGTTTCTAATATACCACAGTGCCGAACCAAAAAATTCTGCTCTTCTTTTTTAATAAGCACGGTCAAAAAGTGGAATGAGCTTCCTGCGTCTGTTTTCCCGATAGAGTACAATCATGGAGTCTTCAAATCCAGGGTAAATAGGTTCCTTCTGGGAAAGCGTGCTCCATCTTAGGCCACATCTTCACTTACTTAAAGTGAGTGGTGGCCAAACGCTTGACCATTATCAATTAAAAAAAAACTGTTATGCCTGATATATATATGAATGAAAATAATAGATCTGAGTGTGAGTGTATCCGACATCCGCAACCGGATTTTACCGACTGCTGGCTAGGTTATAGCACGGTAATGTTAGACTAGGCTGGCTAGATGATGCTGTGTCTATGGTCCAGCATTACTTATTTATTTATTTAATGGTATCTTTAAATAAATAAATAAGTAATGCTGGACCATAGACACAGCATCATCTAGCCCCAAGCTAAGCAGAGCTTGTGTTATGAGTACTAGATGACTGATATACATAATACAGTACATTACATAGATAGATATTTTTTATTATACATATAAAATACCGAGAACACCCGGAACAAATATCTGCAGATCGTACAAACATTAGTCCCGAAGCGGGAATAGCACCCGCAACCTCGTGCGTCGCAGGCGGACCATCGTTCGCCGTGCCACATCGGTCGTCAAACCGTGGTTCTAGGATTCCTATATTATATACCTCGGCGACCTCAGTGGCGCAGCTGGCGAAGGTCCGCCTGCGACGCAGGAGGTTGCGGGTTCGATTCCCGCCTCGGAACAAATTTGTGTACGATCTGCAGAAATTTGTTCCGTTGGTCTGGGTGTTTTCTATGTATAATAAAAAATATCTATCTATGTAGTGTATTGTATTAAGTATATCAGTTATCTAGTACCCATAACACAAGCTCTGCTTAGCTTGGGGCTAGATAATGCTGTGTGAATTGTTCAAGCATTATTATTATGTATAAATATTTCATTAAGAACACAGACATGTTATTTCTCATTCCGTCCGTGCCAGAAAGTTTACAAAGTGGTTAAAACCACTGTTAGGTTGACTCTTCTTTCCACCCACACTGCCTACACTTGGTCATGAACTACCCTAATGCAGGTAAATTTTGATGTACATTTTGTACATTATAAAAGTAAACGGGTTAACTAAGAACCTAGTTTGTGTTGGTGTTCTTCCAACACAAACTAGGTTCGTCAAACGAATTCGTCAAACTACGAAAGTTTTATAGTAAAATACATTTTATACATATTAATCCTCGAAGTTTCAGATTCTTGTGAGCTGTTAAAGCTAAAATTCAATGGGTAGTAAACAAACACAATCTCAATCATCCTTTTTCAAATGAGAAGCAAAGCACTATCCATACTAATATTAGTATGATTCAAATGATGTCATTTTATACATATTAATCCTCGAAGTTTCAGATTCTTGTGAGCTGTTAAAGCTAAAATTCAATAGGCTGGACGGATCGTAATGAATTTAGCAGGGAAGTAGGTGTAGAAATATCCGGAAATAGGTATGTCCGTAGATAGGATACTTTTTATCTCGGAAAAGAGCGTGCGAAACCGCGGGCAACAGCTAGTTTCTTATATTTTCTACATCTATACTTAATAATATAAAGAGGAAAGATTTGATTGTTTGTATTGAATAGGCGCCGAAACTACTGGACCGATTTGAAAAATTATTTTACCATTAGAAGCCGACATTATTCCTGATGAACATAAGCTACCTTTTTACCGCGAGAAAATGCTTCATTCCTACGGGAAAACGGGTAATAGGACAACGGGTAGTAAGAATGCAGCTAGATAATATATAAAGTGTGATACTTACCTACTGCCCTTTAAGCTCAAGTTGATAGCATTCAAAGCCTTACAATTATGTCTTTTAGAAACCTCAATCAAGGTGTCAATCAATTTCAAGCTGGTCAAAACGAAGTTCAATGCCAAATGAAAACAAACAAACGATGACTTAGCACCTCTATTCAATAGTCCCATGCCTTTCTTATTTATGCGTCAGCATCTTTTGCACCTACTGTAATAATTTAATATCAAAAGATCTCGTGATATTCTTGTAAAAACAGTATGTGAGTACCTACGTAGTTGTCTCAAACATAGGTAAACATATCAAATTGCATGTTATGAAACAGATTTCATATGTGAAGACATAGCCCTATTCGACATATAAGGACACGTAAGCCAGTGGATAAGCAACGGTACTAGCGCAATACTTGACGTGAAATAACTATGCTCGATACGCAACGCAATCGCCACTTTAAATGCATTTTCCGATCACATAACTATATTTAGGGCTAGCAAACTCGTAAGCTTTCATTACCGCCTGCGATACTGCGTGTTGGAGAGATCAAACGAAAGTTTACTTTCTTTCGAATAATATATTGCAATACCCATGATCATGTTTCAGTACGATATAAGCAAACCACGTAGACAGTGACCCGAAACTCACGGAATGCGCACACGACACTAGATTTGAACGAATCGCGGAATCCGTGTAAGATTTCTCTGTTTCCTTGTGCAGAATTTAAATTGATTCAATTGGTGCGTTTGCATTCTCTTTGTCTCTGTGGAGGCAATAGGTAGAAGCACAGAGCGGTTGCCCTCCATGATACTGCAATTAAATAATGCAACGTTCACTTGGGTCCCGCTCGGGGTAACTGCATATTTTACTTCTAATACACATATTTTAGCAGTCTACACAGCGGATCGAATGTAAAGTATAATAATTATCTTTAGTTGCAATGGCCCGGCCATATCTCGCGAAGAACCAACAACCGCTGGGGGTAAACGTGTTCTTGGTTGGAAACCGCGACTCGCCAAACGTAGTGAAGAACTCCTTCTGGTCAGATAGGATGACGACCTGCGGAAGACTGCAGGCAGATGCTGTACACGGCAAGCTGAAGACAAGGCGCTATGGCGCTCATTAGGGACTAAAATAGGTTTATAATGATGATGAATAATTATCTTCAGAAAAATATACCGCTTTGCTGTCAAGCAAGTACCTACCTACCAAGGTTAGCAATAAAGCCATAGAGATCCAGTATAACTGTACAGCGTAATTTTTTTTATCAACGGTCGTTTTTATATCGGTTTTATATCGGTCAACGGTCGGCAGTCCAATCAATCGCAGATGATTTCGTGAGAATTAAGTGCGTAAAGTGAAGGGAATTAGAGCGTGCATAAATGAGCAAAACAAATTTTATAGATTCCTAACACGATCGTATAAATTGCTCTCGAATTGTATCCTTGAAATCAAGATTTCTTTAATACTGCTACTAAACTTAATTAATTAAAGTAGCTTTGTAAAGGGATTTGGCAAATCTTGAACTAAGTACATATTAAACATGTTCAAAAATTTCACCGCGATTCTATGAAACTTAAAGTCGCAAGATAATTTGGCGTGTTTTAAAAAACTATAAAACGACTTCAAATTCTTCTAGTGGCGTCATCAAGTTAAAATTCGAAACTTATTTAGTTTGATAATACATGGATGAAACGACGAATGAAAGAAGGCCTACTTTGAAACCTGTGTTTGAAACACGAAATACGAAGTTTCGGTAGACGGATCAAACGAAACAAACAACCTTACTTTTTGTAGGTAGACCTCTTGTCTACGCCCGTTGCCATGGAAACCATTGGTTTCCAGTGATTGTGAAAATTATAATGATGATGAACCCCGAAAAAACATCATGTTTTACAGCGTACATCATCGAGAGACAAACTTTTATGGGACCACTTAAAAATCAACCTTTATACAACAACGAAAGAATCATCAAAATCTAGTAAAAATCAGCGAAGATATCACCAAAATTGTTGTAGCTTGTCGTAATTATTCAAAAGTATCATGTTGTTTTTAAGCTTTACGTGATAAATACCAAACCCTCGAGAATAACGTTAACGTAACCATCCGGGATCGTTCTCTATACAATAGTTCAAGAATCAGTAAAATCGGTTAATCACAGGCGGAGATATCAAGTAACATACATACATTTAAAAAAACATACAGACGAATTGTGATTGAGAACGTCCTTCTTATTGAAGTCGTTTAAAAATTCAAAGAAAACGAGAATGTTTTGGTTAAACGTATTATTTAGGTTATCTATACGTGTTTTGTGATACACATATTACACAACAGATTTTGCAAAGAATCCAAACGTTTGTTTAACATTCGTGGGAAGCTCTCATTGCGACCTTCGTTCTCTTCATTAGCATAATTCGTTCTTTTTTAATTATTTTTAAAATCTGCAACATTCTGTATTAAATAGGTATTAGGTACCTACTAACTAAATGTCTATAGTTATCAATAAAAAAATTCTAAAAGTAAATATAATTGAAATCAATACTATCTGAAACAGTAAGAAAGAATGCATGTTTGTTTTCAATATTTGTCAACACGGTCGTTTCTTCGAGATTCCTTGTTAATACGACCAGAGCCTCACACAACTTGTTACACGTTGATATAGAGACAATTGTACAGTTTATTTTAGTGCTATTTCGTTGTAATAATTTACAACATTGCGTGTGTTTGTCAGTTTCGTATAACCTACAGTGTGCAATAAATATCTATATTCATGAGTTGCTCCTTACGCTGACATTGCTCTATGAAAATCCAATATTTATCTTTTATATGTTTGTGGTTAACATTATGATTACTTACCTATATTTTAGCTCTCTGATATCAAAATATGTTACCTGCTCAATTGTATAATTCGATACCCATCTACTTTACAAGTTGTGTCGTGGAATTTAACAAACCAACGCGATCAACAAATAGTTACCGTTTACAGCAATTCCTTTTGAAAAAAGCATTATTGCGCTCCTGAATGTCTGTCAGGAGATCATTGATTCAGTTTTGATTGTGGTGTTGGCTGATTAATTGAGGACTTCCAGTCGGAGGTGAACGCAAGCCGAACGCGCGGGTTCGCATTCCAGTCTGTCCGATGAGCCGTAGCGCAGCGGTCTTGCGGCTCACCGTCCGCCTCGTTCATCCAACCTCTTCTCAACTCATGCGAGCCTAGTACTTCGTCTCACAATATTTTGGGATTTATTTCAAGGATTTTGCGGACTGTGTTGTTCACTTTCATAGTTCAAGGTGTTTAGGTGACTTTTAGTGAAGTGTTAAGCGTTGTGCGTCTCTGCGTGATGTTTAATTTGGATGTTTTGTGAGACTTTGGTAATTATTGTGTCGTGTACCAGGATATCATCCCGATGAAGCGATCGACGTGGGTGGATGTGGAATCGGGCGGCCGTCTCGGCTGCAACGGTGAAATTTTTTGGAGCGAATGCGCCGAGTGCGATTGTTCTTACTGCAATCCGAACTACGTTTGCGTCTGTAGTGACAAGGTATAATCACTAATTGATCATCAAGATTATCAAGACAAAGTTTCAGTTGGAATGTATTACTATAATAACTAGGTGCCTATGGTTAGTGTGTGTTTCGAACGATTCGAAAATTTATGCATGCCAAAGAAAAGATTAGTATGTTTGTTTACGTTACGTGTGCAGGAGAAAGGTTCTGAATTATTATATAACTTGATAATCCATCTCCTTGAAATGTTGTTCTTATCTCGAGCAAATAATTGTTTGGCATTTTCTATACTCCAAGGTCTCATGACCTTTAAAGCCGGTAACGAGATGATGTAAAAAATTAAACCAACCACAAACTATAGGTTTGCATCTTCGCGGGCATTTGAATTAGCGACTTTCTAAACTCTTGATGCTTTTCGTTTGTGTTTGAGAATTCTAACTCCTTGTTCATACGAAGCCACCATCCTTTCTAGGTATATCTCTGTGGTAGTCACAGGTATCAGTCAAACAGGATGATTCGGTGTAAGACCTCACCAACGCTGAAATTCGTTTCTTTTTTCTTCAACATATCTAGTACCTTGGTACCAGATAGCTTACTCTATTAGTTCGTTGATTGTGTGTGATGAACAAAACATAGGCTATAACGTCGAGGGACCCTAGAAGTTTTACCTACCAACATAGTCGACCAAGCACACTTGCCAAGTTTTTTATACGCAACGTAAATTACCATACCGTATTCAATATAAAGGATAACCCACTTTCATTTGCGGCACGACGTATCTGCGTTATTGAGGCAAATCACCTTCGTTCATATGAATGATGGGATATTGATGGCTGCCCGGGATATAAACTGCTTTACATTATGTCCAATAGTGGCCGGTAGCAAAGTCATGTCATCATGATCAATGTCGCAAACTGCAGCAATAATATTAGGATTTAAAATTGAACCTTGCTAAAACTTTTAAACTATTCATAAGTGATGAAAACATGTGCATATTTAATACTGCGATTAAGAAACTGGTCCCTATTACTTCATTCACATAATACCTATGTTGATCAATTTCTTTCTTGTTTCAAGGCCTACCGAATATATTAGTTTCTACATCCTTTTAATTTGCAAGAAACTTTTAATTTATGGATATTTCATAACATGCATTTGTAAAAAATAAAAACTAGCTGCTTTCTCTAGAATTTTACACACTTTAAAGTTCTCTACCAAATCTTCAAAAGTCTTTGAATAGAATGAAGCGTCAAACAGTAAGTCCAGGTTTAGGGCGTTTCGAAATAAGAGGAATTTGGAACAAAACAACAACGCTTTTATTTTTACCACTTTTGTCTAAAAGCGCCGCGTTCGATATTGCCCATAACACTCCAGTGTGTGCCACTCAGGTCTGCGCTTCACCGTGTGAAAAGCTTTTCCCTTGTTGCATGGAAAGCGATATCAAACTGGTAGTGAAATTCTTTGTCGTGTATTTTATTGTCACATCTTCTCCAGTTTTTGCATCAGTTTTTATAAAGATGAAATTGGTTAATGTTTATTGTATGTTCATGCTAAATAAACTGTTGTACTAAGTAAAACTTGTACCTGGGTTACACTGATAACCTGAAACTACTACTAACAATTATTTTTTTTATATTTTATTGATAAGATACTTAGAAGCGTAGAAGCTCGCATCAATTTTTTTTTTTAAACCCTGAAGAATAAGTTTACGTGTTTAGTTAAATAATCTTATGCAATCAAAAAGGTCCTACGGTTCCAAGTAGTTCCAACCATGCAAACACAGATTTTAAAAAGTTAACATAAAAATTTTCTCACGAGAACGTAGGAAGTCGAATGAATGAATGTAACTAAAAATGTCCCACTTTGCATTTTATGTAACTTTTGGATAACTTCTTGTTACTTTGATGACCGGTCTAAGCGAAAACATTTTTAAATGCCTAGTAGGTAGGTATGATATGTTACAAGATGATAGATGGTGTACCTATGTAAGATTACTTTTATTTACTGAGAACTAGTTCTTGAAATAAATAGAAGGTTTATTTTCTTCTATGGTCCACGCATTTATTATCTTCAAGAAACAAGAATAGAATAAAACAATTACAACTATTATACAGGGTGCCACGAAAAGGGTGTAAGTACCTACGTGTGTAAAGGGATCAACTTGTGAGAAACAATTTTATTAACTTCAATTTTTTTTGTATAAATAAAGTTTTATTTTCTTCCAATTTGTGTTCTTTACACGCACTATTGCAATATTTAACATTAAGTATTAAGTACAAAATATTTCACAAATGTTTTTTACTTGCTTTTTTAGCAAAACCAGTGTTTTGTGATGAAATGATTACTAAATAATGATGTAAATCTTTCGAATTCTCAAAACAATAGTAAAAACGTAAAAAAACACGAAAATGAAGAAAAAACGCCTCAATTTTTTTTTCTAACTAAAGTAAAAGAATTAGACATTAATTGCGAGTCGGAATCGGGCACTGAGGGTTCCGTTTAATTGTAAATCAAAGACCTTGTTTCTTGCCAAATATCATGAAGAAGGTACACTGTATATTTTGGTCGAGGGCTGAATCAAAAAAAAATTTTTAATACAGAACAAATTTACGGTTTTCAGATTTTTCTCGTTATTTGTACTATATGACCTTGCTTCTTACCAAATTTTATGATTCTAGGTAAACGAGAAATACCCTATCGGTTTTGGTCTATAGCAAGAATCAAAAGTATTTTTTATTGTGAACAAATTACAGATTTACGGTTTAAGAATTTTTCCTTTACATGTGCTATAAGACCTTGCTTCTTGCCAAATTTTATGATCATACATCAACGGGAAGTATCTTATAGGTTTTGGTCCATGGCGAGCATTAAAAGTAATTTTTTTGTGTGAATAAATTACAAATTTATGGTTTCGGATTTTTTCCTTTACTTGTGCTATAAGACCTTGCTGCTCACCAAATTTCATGATTCTAGGTCTACGGGAAGTACCCTTTAGGTTATGTGTGCATGTGATTCCCTTGGAAATTTAAAAATATTCGGACATAAACGGCTGTAACGTTTAAGTGCGTTGACTTAGAAGTTTTATTTATATCGTTGCTCCAAGAGGTGACGGACTTGAGTATTTGACGTTAATTTCAACTCGATACGTCCACGCGTTCCTGAGAAAAGAACCCTCTTTAACAGACAGACGGACAACAAAGTGATCCTGTAAGGATTCCTTTTTTCCTTTTGAGGTACGGAACCCTAAAAACAAGTTCAAAAAATCGTAGAACAAACGTTGACCCCCTCGATGTCCAGAATCACCCCCTTTCGGCTTAGTACATCCTTTCCGTGGCACTCTTACACTTACGTACATATCATATATCTTCAACGCGGCAATGCCGCCAGCATTCTGGGCACTCTGCCTTCTGGTGACGGCTTAGATTTTACTAAATAGATATAAGTGTATGTACTAGTTGTAAAGGTCAAACGTACTTGATTCATTATTTGCTCTTTTAAGCCTATAGCTATTATGTACATGCACTATATTAAACCTACTATGTTTTATATCACTTCACTATTTTTTTTTCTACTTTTGACATAATCTCCTCGTGTTCACATTGTTCAGAATAACTAAAAACTGTGCCGTAATACATCACACGTACTCGACTGGAAGATAGGATGAGGATAGTACGCTAAAATAATAATAGGTAATTTTATTTATACAGAGCATTGTTACCGTTTCCTCAACAGAGAATCAGTTACACCAGTTTTTTAGATGGTGTTTGACACGTTTGATTTGAATTAAATATAATCAAGTGACATTAAGCAAAGAAAGAAAAGGATTCCGTGTAAAAGTGCTAAGAGTGACGCCACGTCTTGTTTGTAGAGTGTTCTATAAAAAGTGACAAAAATATTAAATGTTATTCTTCTGAAATTTTCATACCAAATTAATAAGTGCCCGAATTTATAACTCAATAAGGTGTCGCATAAACGTGTGGCCAAATATGCCTCCACACGATGCTCATCGTCTTCCGTCATAGACACTACTGTATTTTGGAATATATAAACAGAACTGAGTATTTAGCATGTTAAGGCCAGAGGCGTTAATCGATGTTTGAGGAACAAACATGCTTTGTCATTAGTATCGCCGCTCAAATAGATGGTGTTCTACCGGTTTCATTCAATATCAGACTAGCTTCTTTTAGTTTATTTCTATAAATAGCTGATTCGTCCTTTCTGAAATTATTTGTTAGTGAGTCGACATTTTGCAATTTTGTATCCTCCTGATATTCTAAAAATCGTATAGAATCATTATCTAGGCTTCCTTCCTCAACAAAAATGCAAACCTATGGTAATGTGTTTCAACTGTACCAAGTAATACCTACGTATATATACGAATTACGAATTGTTGCCTGGTAAAGCTCCATAAAGATTGTGTTAAACGATAATAAACACTCGTACCCTGACTCGAGTCTTTATTTTGAGGATGTGAATTTCAGTTACGTCAGAACAACAAAGAAAACTTAGATAACGTTATTTCGTTGTACATAATTCTTGTGCAAATATTGACGGATAGTAAGATCACTAGTTTGGCTTTTGTTTCACGACGATATTATCGTAATTTTAAATGACGACGACGACGTTTAGATACCTATCGATAACAAAGTGCATTTTAGAATTTCGCGTTGCGTTGACCGAACTGGAAAAACTAAGTGGAATAACAAGGGACGCTGATATTTAGATACCGTTTGCACAAATATCTAATTAAAATGCAATGGAATATAGTGGGTTAATTTCGTTTTTAGATTTTATAGCAATGGATTTATATTCATAGGTAAATATCAAGTTTCAAGAATATAGTTTGGTCAATCAACAGTTAATCTATCGTCCACGTTAAGAAACTCTTCACCTATTTCTGTGAACTGACTTTGTTTATAAAAACCGGTCACTGAACTCTGTCAGTTGTACGTCGTCTCCTTGTCTCCCACATCACTTGTGGTGTCGTCTTTAATGTCGATGTCGTGCGGTTTGACTCGTTCTAGGTCCCTGCGGTTTGCGGTGGTGAAATGCTTTCAACTGTTTTATATCCATCCATTTTAAACTTATGGGCTTTCCATTCAATGATTTACATTTTTCTCCCGAAATGTCTTAGTTTTTTTAATGGACGCAGCATACGCGTACGCGTAATAAAACCTACATTCACATGCTCCTTTGAGTTATTATTTTTATATTTGTTGTAAAACTCTCTAGGCATCGAACAAACTTGTGTGAATATGTCCAGTATTAGATTTTTAGATATCTAAGTTGAGAACATAGTTCTTACTTGAATTAAACGGCCATTAACATCTCTATTAGGTCACAGAATAACTATTTAACTATAACAAGAATACGTAAAAAGTAGTAATTATACCTAACTGTTTACACAATTTGTGACACACTAAAGTACCAATTAAAAACGGTTTTACGGAATCTTAAAATGTTTAGCTTGCTATGATTACTAACGTGAATTAACATCATACATTTATTTAAACAACTCTTACTATACTAAACCACTTTTAGGACAGTTACGAAACCAATTAAAAGATTCCCAAGACACTTTCCACGTATCTACCTGATGTTTAAACTCCACATTGAGTTCGTTTCCTGCGATTGGTCGCGCAGTCGACAAATTAAGCGTTTTAGCTGGATTTAATTACATACTGGCTTTTCTCGCCAACGAGTGCTGACGGATGAGATATTTATGTGCCTTTCTGCGGTGCTTAGGGTGAAAGTTCTTTAGATCGCAGAACCATGGTGTTTCGAATAGCACCGATAGGAACTTACTTATAATACAGCGAGTTCATGCGATTAATTGAAAATTCAGCAAGCAATTCACAAGCTTCAAAAGTTTATAGATCTCTATAAACTTGCGCGATTTGTTATCATAATAACAAAAGGTACGCGATAAATACCCGATAAATAATCATCAAGCGTTGATGTCTGACCACCCTAAATTTACTGAGACTGTAGACGACTTTGTGACGCAATTTAAGCCAGATGATGACTTCAACTCTGCCTACCTAACTCCGTTTCGAAACAACGGCGTTTAGCATACCTACCGGTAACAATAACAAAGTGGAGTAACGCCAAGAAGTGAGGCAACGGAACCAAAAGCTGCTTTTCTCTTCGTGTCACGAACACTTTATGAGACTGTAATCGGATTTTGAAGTTCAATCGTTAATAACTCGAACATAACTGTAGGTGCACCGTTGTGAGGTTTTATTGATCGAGGAACACGCAGTACTTATGACTTTATTTATAGTACTATACTGTTAGTCGTAAAGTACGAGTATTAACGGTTAAACAAAATTAATTTTCATTCAAAACTCTAAAATATTGAATGAAACTTGACGCTTCGACACGACATTCGTTGATTTGACCACTTGTATTGTGTTTAAAGTTCACCTTTTCAGTTTTTTAATTTTCCCGTTGAAATTGTGCTTATTGTAACGTGTAGGTAGGAACCTATTATGAGGCCACATATATGAAACATCTACATAGCTAACTCTACTGAAGGTATATAGATCGTATTTTCCAGGCACTAATGTGGAATTATGGAAGCGTCTAACGGATACAGCGCGCTCAATGTTCCATGGAACTCTAACTAATGCTCGTGTCGTGTTACCGTTTACGTTCGAAAGCCGACAAATGACAAAAGCATGTCTAGGAGTCATATGTTGTAGCTTAAAACGTGTAATTTTGGAGAAAGTGAACGCGACTTGTATGTCTAAATTACTGCAGATTCCGTCTTGGAAATCAAACTTGTCACTCTACAGTTGCAAGTTTATACTGGCTACTCAATCACCAGTCTAGCCCGTCTTTTATTATTCGACAACGTAGCGTATGGGTTCTTTGTTACATCATGATTGGGAGGAAAATTATAGATGTTTGTGACTTTGCCTTGGCTCTATTTTGATTTGGTTGTTAAATAGGCATATGTGAATCACTTCAGGTGTATTTATCTATAATTATGTGTGTGTATGTTCGTGTTAATAACGTAGGTCTCAAGAGCCTATTAAAATAAATGCTTATATTTTCCCTCTCGTGTTCACTTTCTTCTAAGTAAGATAATGACGGCTTTGACAAATATAAATACAGGTTTGACTGTGTGACAGATTATTCTAAACCTTGAAACTGATATAACCAGTCTCTAACTTATCTACTAGGTACTTAGAGATTATTGTCGGATTATTGTCGTTCACTTCTCTTTTCATACAAATATGCTTTCTCAATACCATCGGCATAAATTTCCTACCAAATTTAAAGCCCATACAAAATATTAATGTATGCCTATGTATAAAATATCTCTAGTCAAATCAAAATGACATCTTTAGCTCATGTGTTAGTAAATTGCCATTAACTTAGTAAGTATTTACCAAACATCCGGTAATCAAAGAAATCTTTAATGGAATCCAATTAATTTATCTGTTTAATTGCTATGTCTAAGAGGCCGACAGAATTTTTGTCGGCGTTTTTCTATTGAATTATTTATTACCTAACTCGTGTTTAGGACAGTATTTCTCAACCAAACCATACATCTCATGCCAAAAACATAATTAAAAGTTTAGTTCACGTAACTTTTATTTTCGAAGGTATGGAAAACCAAGGTATGGTGAAAGTAGGTATGCCATACCTCTAGCTAAGGCGAAGCACTGCGTGACTTGAACAGTAAGGTCATGGTTCAAATCTTTATTACACATCTAAAAAACATGACCATATGTTACACGAGTGTTATGCTTATGAGTAGTAATTGGAGAACCAGATGCTCTAATCTTGAAAGGAAATTCTATTTGTGGTAGATTCTTTAGTTCTTTACCCTGGACATCCGCATTAGGTACGTTACCTACGCACGTATAAAACGAATTAAGTGGTTCAAGCAAGACTTTAACATATTGCTTTGTTTATACCAATTTTTGTTGCTGAATTTTCTATCCAAATGGCCGTGCTATTATTACATTGAAACAGTTTAATTTGCGGAAACGCTCTAAGTACAAACGGACTGTGCTCAATATTGTATCTGTAATCATCATTAACCTTGAATAACTTACTAAATTTAATAAATTGAAAATGGTAATGAACTTGTGTAGACAGACAAAAATAATCAATTGTAGCTAGCTAGTAATCGAACTTATGAATTGATTGAACTGTAGCCACTTTATTTCACAGTGATATGACAAAAACGTCTGGCGAATTTGCAATCATCTTACGCTCTTTGCTTGTCAAGTTATTTAGATTTACAGCTGGAATACTCGCATACCATCGGCAGCTTTTCACTATATTCATATTTGAAGGTCGTGTCGAATTTGTTGTGCACGTAAAGTTTCAAGTTTTTTTCCATGGCGTGTCCCACTTTGTATCGCTTCCGCGGTACCGGTTCCTTTGATTGGCTTTTGGATCTGCTGTGACCAACGAAAACATCGTCGCAAAACATACGGTTTCGTTACCATCATCGGGGTCAATGGAATCAATCGAAACAATCTCACTTGACTCGCCATGTCTGCACTTTTTGTTACTTCTGATTGTATTTTAATTGCATTTCTTTTTCGGATCTGTTTTTGGCACAATGCTTCTTAACTTTCGAAAACCAATTCCGAAAAATATTCGATGAAAGTAACTGTCGTCGTTTATAAGACTTGTCGCTTATCATCTTTAAAACCCTATACACAAAATGATGCCGGAAGAATACCTACTTACTCTGTGACCCCAATAAACCAAACGCATTCGCGTAGTATCTATGAAATAACACGATTACTCCTATCATTCCATACCTAACTATCTCTATTTATTTAGTTGCAGTTACAAATTAATGTGACAATAATCAAGTTTAGTTTTGTGCGTCGCTTGCCGACGAACGAAAGTGGTGATGGGATAACGATTTCGAATGTGTAAATGTGACAATGACTTCCTCGGAACCAATAGAGACCTTGAATGGTGATGGTGCAGAGATTAATAGTGAAAAGCCTGTTCTTAGGCGAGTAAACTGTAAAAACTCGGGGACTAATTTACCAGGCATGGTGCAGCAGAAGCCGCGAGTCGCGAGCTTTCAAGTCGGGTGGGTGCAGGTCATTGAGGAACTCCAATGGAAGTTAAGCTCAGTAAGTGACAAGGTATCATTTGTTAAATGTTCTAACGTTCTTGTTTTCCTACATTAAGCGCCCTACTAACCTGTGACCCTGATTACGGAAAAGTAATTATAAGATTAAATTGGATACCAAACCGCACCTTTGATACCTAGCTTACTTGGTTATTACTAGAGACCGGATTATATGCAATTGCATATGTATGCATTAACATATTTAGCCCATTTTCATCAGTGGTTGTATATTTTACCTTAAATCTTTTGATGATGCATATTTTCGCTATATTGCAATATTTCTGGGTAAAACAGTCAATGATAATGAAAACAAATTAACTTACGTTGTATAGCTCTGTTACTTAAAGTTGACACGATTGTCTTTTGTTTTTCGTATCCTGGAGGCTAAGCGAGAGTAGCTACACGGTGAGTTATGCGACCGTACTCAGAAGATTTGGAACACCACCTAATTGTAAGCGTCTACAAGACTACAAACTGTAAAAAAATGTTAATTTATCTACGATATCTTACTAATTGTACATATATGACTTTGATGAAAGTCTACTATTTTTACTATTTAATGTATATTTTATTTTGACACATTTTATTAGTTTTCATGCATATTCCTAGCGTTTTTCGTGCATATAAGCATGCATATTTCGAGCTTTTGATGTTGCATATAATCCGGTCTCTAGTTCTTACAAAACCTTGTTTTAGACGCCACGATTTGTACGTTGCCAAATCGCTTTGTGTAACAAAATATTGGTCCTAGACAGACACAAATATTTCGTTATAATACGCTTAACTTCATGATTGTGGATTCTTCGTTGTGTAATTATTTTACACAACTTAAAGCTGAGCAAGATGCTTATCAACCGACGAAAATCGGAGGAGGTTCACAAGTCGACGCGTATATATATTTTTTATGTATGACCACGCATAACTTTTTCCAGAGTAGTCCGATTTCGATAATTATTTTTTATTGTAAAGGTTATAACCCCGAAGGTGGTCCCAAAAATATTCCAATCCAAAGGTTAGGAAAACAGTGAATGATTGATTGTTCACACACTGATAGTAATGATTGACCACACATTACTTTTTACAGAGAAGTCCGATTTTGATAATTATTTTTTTATTGGATAGGTTATACCTCGATTTGTCATCAACCTAAATTAGACTCGAATTTTAACTAGATGTCGCCACTAGAAGAAATTGAAGTCGGTTTATCGTTTTTTCATTCATCATATTTTAAAACACGCCAAATTATTACGCTTTGATTTTTACCTTGTTTAGTTATCGTTTTACCTTCATAAAGTCGCACAGCTAGGTACCGATGTCTTACCCTTCAATCCTTAAGATTGTTTGAAGTAACACATTCTAGGATAGATGTATAGATTGTACCTAACGCAACGACATGCGTCCCATATTGCAACGATTACAGTAACGGTCCGTAACGGGAGACTATGCGGTTAGGTCTGTCTCACCTTTCCTGAGGCTTTGCTCCCGTTCCTAAACAATTTGTCTAATAAGTATACACTAGTTTACAGTTAAGCTTTATCTGTTTAGTTACCTACCTACTATACACTAGCTAAACTAGATGTTGAATGTTTTTAAACAAACCAGGACACAAATAACTATAACTTACTTGCTTGGCGTCGAGTTTCAGATATAATTGTAAGGAATATTTATTGAAAGAAGGATTTCAAATCGACTAGTAATGTACAATGTGTATAAAAAGACGCGACAACAGAGTGAAGTTAGGTTTAGTATGGGTGTTTTGTTTACATACATTCAACATAGAGTTCGGCTGGTGTATAATTGGGTAGACCTGATC
The DNA here is from genome assembly GCA_949316285.1 of Eupithecia subumbrata. Classification (NCBI taxonomy): domain Eukaryota; kingdom Metazoa; phylum Arthropoda; class Insecta; order Lepidoptera; family Geometridae; genus Eupithecia; species Eupithecia subumbrata. The sequence continues at coordinate 23,040,211 of OX438644.1, read as the reverse complement.
TGCAAAGATATCCCATATCACACTAATATTATAAATTCGAATGTTTGGATGTTTAGATGTATGAATGTATGGATGGATGAATGGAAGTTTATTACCTCTTCACGCCATAACCGCTGAAATGTTATATACAGGTAATTGTAATCCTGGAATCAAACATAGGCAAGCATCAGACTTTATATCCCATAAATCAGTTCCCATGGTATAGAAAACGTTTCCATACAAAGTTCCGAAACAAAGCGTGCGAAGCCGCGAGCTGAAACTAGTAGGTAATAGTAGAATGATTTGAAGATTTAAAACTAAACTAATCGGTCTGTCAAAATCCCGTTGACTTATAAAAATTAAATATTAAAAGCCTCAAATATATTTAAAAGCCTATGGAATAATTTGAAAATATAAAGTTTGCTTTCGCGGATCGGTGAATATTACATGAAATTTCAATAAGGAACTCCTGTAACATGATTCAGGACATGATAATGGAATTCCTGTAAAAATGCGGTATAAATAACACACTTGCCGCATGAATCACGGTTACACTGCGCACACGCAGGGGCAATTGAACGCGGCATTATGGTCAATCAGTTCAAGTGCGCCTGCCAACTGGGGTCACACATTCATAATGAATGACCATAAACCAACTATGATAATAATACAAAATATAGATAAAATACAAGAAATATTACACAATTAATACCTTATACAGGGTGTAACAAAAATAAGTAACCAAACTTTCAGGTGGGGTGTAGAATCGAACACTGAATTCAGGAAAAATATTGAAAAAAAATCCCGCCCTTTAGTTTTCGAAAAATTTAATAAATAGGTACGAAATTTTCACAACATTAGGCAATAGACTATAATACATGTGTCTGTTTGGAATTAAAAAAAAATGGCCTAAGTACCTGTATTCATCTCTTTTATAAGCCCATAACACCTAAACGGTGCCCTAATGAGCGGCCACCGCGGTCATCGACCCGCGACATCATTGCAGCGGAAGCGAACAGGCTGCACGGCGTGCTTAGATATGGAGCCTACGTACAACAAATACATTCCAATTTTCCTTTAGGAATTAAAAAATAAATAAATTATTTTAAGTCTTTACACACGATCTATCGCGAAAATGCATAGTTAGTAGTAGGGATTGCAAAATCCGGATAATTTCCTTATCCGGATAATTCACATTCCAACATTCATATTATCCGGATAATCCGGATAATTCGAATAATTCGAATAGAACGACAAATTTAAAATTACATATCTTAACTAGCTTTTGTTTGCGGTTTCGCACGCAATTTTCCAAGATAAAATAATGCTTCGTGTTATTCCAGGTTTTAAACAACAAAAATACAATGTTTTTATAACGTATCATTATAATTGAGAATTTAGTTTTTATTTTGGCAGAATAATATAACACTGAATGTCATGAACTCGTTCACACGTCCATTAGTTTTGGTTTGATAAAAACATTGGGTGCCACGAAACATGTGTATGTGTACTAAGTCGAAAAGGGGTGATTCTGGACGGGCCGGGGATAAACATTTGTTAAACGATTTTTTAATTATGAACAAAAATTAAATTTTTTTGAATAAAACTTTAGCTTTTTTTTAATATTCATGTTAGTTTACGTGTATTCTTACATTATTGCTATTGTTTAGAAATTTTAAAGGAGTTGCATCATTTTTTTGTAATAATTTCATGACAAAACACTGGTTTTGCAAAAAAAAAACTAGTTAGAACATTTGTGAAATATTTTATTACTTTAAATAATGCAAGAGTGCGTGTGAAAGAAAACAAATAGGAAGATAAGTTTTAATAAAAAAACTAAATATATTCGAAATTAAAAAAATCGTAAATCACTGATTGATTGATCCTCGGGTGATGCCTCGGGGTACAAATTAACACCCATTTGGCTTAGTATACATGCTATGTGGCACCCTGTATAAGTGGTCATCATTAGCTTATGCTAGTATACTGCTTGATACATGCCGCTCTTTATGAGCGCCAAGGCACCTTGTCTTCAGCTGGCCTCCTCCAGCATCTGCCAACAGTCTGACAGATCGTCATCCCACTTTAAGAGAGCCTTGGTCTCCACCTAAATACACGCTTAAACCCAACGGTTATCAGTTCTTCGTCAGATATGGCCCGCCCACCCACTGCTACTCAGTTCCATGAAGTAGCGTTTGAACCGTGTCGTGTCGTTGTGAACCCACCGAAAACTCATTGAACGACTACATGAACAGATAAGTGCGCAGGAGGCATTAAGCATAAAGACAATGAGACGTATGTACGACGCCGTGCAAGCTATAAATTAGCATATAAGCTAATAAGTATAAGTTATAAATTATAATAAATTTAAAATTACAATTCATTTATGATCATGAGCCAAATTATTTTTCACTAAAAATTAATTCGAATTATCCGGATTGCGATCCAAATTATCCGGATAAATAAAATTGGAAAATTATCCGGATTATCCGGATAATTCGAATAACGGATAATCCGGATTGCAATCTCTAGTTAGTAGGTACATTCATTAAGCATGCACCTTCCTACTAAAAGATATTCACTACTAGCTTTTATTTTTTCATATCGTTGACTACCTGAGTACCTACTTTCACATTGACCTTTAAAAACACGGTGAGTAACTTACAATGAACCCCATAAAAGGTTGTTACAATTTGCATTTCCGAAGCACCAGATTGAGACAAGAAAAGGCACAAACTTTTAGCGCGCGAGAGCGAGATAGGTATACAAACTTAGTTCATCCGAATGTTCACCCAATGCTAGGCTTATTGTTAGTCTTGTCAAACTGTCATACCACAGAAATGTTATCATAGGGTCAATGGCCGTTTAGTTGCATCATTGCAAGCGCAAGGTGAAGGTCGCGGCGGCGCTTATCGGTTTTTTGTGCGTAAAAATGGCTCGTATGCGTTATTCAGATATTGAATACCACGAGATGAAAATTGAAATGGGAAAATTGGAATGCATTGGCTAGCTTCCTACATAACTACAACACGTGCAGCCCGCCGCCCGCCGCGCGCGCTGCTGCGATATCGCGTGTCCGGTCGTGGGTGCCCCCCGTAAAAAGATGTTTATCTGCTAAAAAGGTACGTAGACCTTTTAATCTTATTTTAATGTCAATAAACACTTGCATCAGTCGTTTGCGTAATATAGTGAAAATTCCGTATTTATTTTATTTTTCGAAAACTAAAGGGCGGGATTTTTTTTTTATATTTTTCCTGAATTCAGTGTTCGATTCTACACCCCACCTGAAAGTTTGGTTACTTATTTTTGTTACACCCTGTATAGATAACATCTAGGTAAATGGCAGCAGTAGAGGTCAGACAAACAAGATTTAATTTATTTTATAATTTGCGGAAAACTCGTGTTAAAATCAAAAATGTATTCATTAACCTATTAATATATTTTAATAATATATAATATTGTAATATATTGTATAGCATTGAATGATGAAATGTGAGAAAGATGGCGATACTAACATAGGTTAGTAGATAAAAAAAATTCTTAGCATCATTTAGTCACCCCATAATTATTATTTTTTGTTACCATCTTTGTTGCTGTCTTTTTGTTCTTTTCAAATATCCAGTGTTGCCACCTTGTCTCCTTTTATTCATACGTATATATTCTGTCTTTGTTTCTATGCGCTGGATCAGAGATCGTGTCTGTCATTTACCCTACCTAGCACTGACTGAAAACCAGCGCTCATTCACAAATTACCTACCCTAGGTTTTTGTGTCAGAGCAACAAGCTGAGTCAGGACCTGTTAGAGCTACACACACGCGCTCGTCGGCTTGCTGAGTGGGCTACTTAGTACCAACCCAATCAAAATCAAAATCAAAATCAATCAACAAATTCCCGCCTCGGAACAAATTTGTGTCCGATCTGCAGAAATTTGTTTCGTTGGTCTGGGTGTTTTCTATGTGTTAAAAAAAATATCTATCGATGTAGTGTATTGTATTAAGTTTATCAGTTATCTAGTACCCATAACACAAGCTCTGCTTAGCTTGGGGCTAGATAATGCTGTGTGAATTGTTCAGCATTAATTATTTATTTATACGTATTGTGTTAGTATTAATGTTCACTTGTGTTTTCTGTGCGTATTACTAAGTAGTCTTTTTACATACATTATTTTATTAGGTGTAGTGTTTAATAAATAAGTTTCTTTCTTTCTTTAAAAAATACGACAGGTAAATTTTATTCCTCTTTGCAGATGTTAGTTTATGTTCATGATTTATTCCTAACAATTCCCCAAAAAAATATTCTCACCGTCAAAGCACGTGCGCAGACGGACCAAGTCCAATGAAACTCGAAAACAAAGAACACACAGATGTTTCCACGTAGGGTAGCATTCAAGAGAACAATGCTGTGCCGCACAGAATCCTGAGATCCACTGATGAATAGCTTTTGAATATCTTTACAATTTTATTTATGGTTACTGTTGTGTCACCTGTGGTTTCAGGAATTATTATTAATGTGCTATGCTAGTTCCAGCAGCATTCTATAGATAACATACAACCTAGTTTTTAAAATGTATATGTGGAAAATCGGGTAGTTAAATAGTGCATGTTTTATTCATGGGTAGTCGTCATGTCCGAGTCTTGTTTGGTCTAAATGAAATTATGCACTCTTTTTGACTTTTGATTCTACATAGTGGTAAACAGAATTTATAAAATGCTAGTATAAAAGCTGAAATTATTTGCGCGATCTTTTATAAAATAGCTAAACTCGATGTAGGATGATCCCATACTACCATAAAACTCACCCTGTTGCAGCGTCTTTTTATACGCAATTTACATTATTTCTCGGTTCCTTCCATTATTAAATATTGCTTAGGTTAGAATTATATCTATAACTCGACGCCAAGCAAGTGAGTTCTAGTTATTTGTGTCATGATTTGTTTACATACATTATTATTATTTAATATTTATAACTTTATTGCACTAAGGTGTAAAGGGCGGGCTTAATGCCGATGCATTTTCTACCTGCCGAGCAAAAACACATGTTTTTACAGGGAGTTGGCGTGCTAATATTAGTCTACATACTACATCGAGTTTGGCTATAGTGTTTAATATCCGCAGCTATGTAAATCTTCTTCTTTGACATCTGCGCTCTGCGCAGGTGTCTGCTCTACTAACACTACCACCGCTCGCACACATAACCAGTAATCGTACAACGTACCCTGCACTGCGGTAATAACTGTCACCTCTTCCATGGTACTCTGATCCCTTGCCTTACATAACTGCACGACACTGCACGTTGCCCTTTATACTTGTGGAGAGAAATGATGGCCATGGTGCTCTACTTTCGTAAATTGCCAAATCCCGATATAATATGGTCTCCGTGGTAGAAGCTTTGCCTAGTGCGGAGGCCAATGGTAAATTATAACCTGGATTTAAGGTTTTTGTTTTTTTTATAGTGCGTAAGCCTTACACTCTGGCTAATTTCTAAGAAATCAAATTTTAATGATATACCGTCGAAGTAGAAATCTTTTGCGATATTATTCGATTTCTTATAACCTTCCTTAGACATCAATACTTTTTTAAATTCTTAAACTAAAAGCCCCGCAGATCTTGCACACCAGGATTACCTACACTTGCGCTTTTATAATGATTGTTGATTTAACAGTCTGTGCATTTCTGTATAACTAAACTAGGAAGATTAGTCTCACAACTTGAAAACCACTATCATTCTTAGTCAGACTACATAAAATCGACATTCCAACCAGCAAAAAATCAAAGTAGAGCAATGCTTACAACGATACAAAACTGGAGCCTACAACTTTTTTTACGTCCCAACGGACCCCTCCCCTTGCGTCTGGGACAGGGACAGTTCCTTATTCTTACTCTTTCAAGTTACAACCGTCAGACACCATGTGCCGACCTCGCGCTATCTTCTTTTGACTATTTTAAACAAATCTGTACAGAGTTCTTTTCATGTTCTGGATTTATAAATTGTGTTTTGACAAGATCATTTCGGAATTGTTTATGTTGATTGCTTGTGTTGAAGATTGTTTGTTGTTATACATGTGTATCTATGTGTTATTTGGTGTCGCGTGTAAGAATGGATACGTTGAATGTTGTGTTGAAAACTGGATACAAAATTGTGAAGGATCTGTCTGAACCACATAAACATGTGAGTACTACCTACAAAATGTAGCAGTGCCAAGTGAATAAATACTCTTGAAATAAGTTAGATCTCCAGTGGGATGAATTTAGTCTTGCATACTTGCATAATGATTGCATTTATCAAATATTATAAATATTTTGTTTGTACGATATCCATAATTTGTATAAAACGATTATCCGAAAACATAAACTTTAAGTCGCGAAGGTAAAATGACTATAAACAGCCGAAGTGCTAGGTAGTAGGATATGTAACCTAACTAAATCCATCGCAAAACACCAGACACACGATGATTTTCGAGAAATGTTAAACCTAAGACTCATAGAAGTAAGGATACAAATGGAAGGATACAAACAATATAGGATAAAAATTAATCGTATTTTTACTTATACCAGAAAAATGTGTCCTAACTTACAACGCTTATTTTACAACGACCAAAACTATGAACCTGTACCAAATAATAACAAGAACAAAATTAAAAATTTAAAAAACCCCCCGACAGATTTTCATGATTATTATAATTATTCATGGGTATTTATCGCGTTTATTTATTAAGATAATATTATAGTTTTTTTTTAGATTTTCATGAAATGTGGCTATTAAGACTCGGAATACCATTATCTATGACACAAAAAAAACTAAACGAAAATCGGTTCATCCTTTTGGGAGCTACGATACCACAGACAGATACACAGATAGGTACACAGACAGTAACAGCCCTATCTTTTTGCGTCGGGGGTTAAAAAATCAATTATAACATAACATTAACGGCTGATAAACATCCGTGTATTTCTTGACGCTCACAAACCTTTGTACCACTAACGTTCAAAGAGCACCACACCAACCCTTTACCCAAACAGATTCCACAATAAATCACGGCACCTTTGTCGACAGATGGAGACATCTGGCAGTTCCGAGAGCTCCGGCGGCGAGGACGCGGAGGCGCGGCGGCTGCGGCGCGGCCACGTCCTCAGCGAGCTCATGCAGACGGAGCGGGTCTATGTGCAGGAACTGGGCTCCATACTGAACGTGAGTATCTCAACCGCACCACAAAACGCTGGGCTTTGAGTGAAGTGACATTAACCAGAAACTTGTCAAGGTTGCCTGGGAGAAATCGCTCTCAGCGATAATGCAGCTTTTTGTACTATGTTATTTTTATTTAGATATGCATTTTTATGTTAATTTAGTACAATAAAGTGTTCGTTCACTCATTCTTGTCATAAACGTACAGTGACATTCATCGATAGGCCTCTTGACAGGTTCCAAATTCCAATCCAAGTGTTAGTAGATAAGTTTTGGTTTTATGATATTAAATTTGTTGTTGCTATAAGGAACAACTTGCGGTCTTTATTTTGCCGAAAGTTTCTAGTTTTATAATATTGTTTTTATAGAAATTTACTTCAAACTCAACATCTATCGATGAACGTCACTGTACCTATTCACCTAAAGCTTCTTGGAACGGACCTTCCTCAAGGCCAAGTTGAACCAGTACTAATTACGTTCATGCTCCATGGGCAACATACTATATAACTTCTCCTTTAATATCTTTAACAGACTAGACTCTACCTTGTAGGTAGAGTTTATGCTTGATGATTGATGTCTTGGCTGGTGTACGTTTAACCGATATACTCAATTACTCAAACAAGCATTATATCACTCATTATGGGCAAGTCAGATTTAACTTAGGTACATTGAAACAGAAACCTTTGCCATTACAAATAATTTAATGCTTTAACTGCCCAGCCACAACAAGGAAAAAAAAAAAAGAAAAACAAAAAAGCTTTCGTGAAAATCGTTAAGTTAGATCATAATGTTGCTTTGTTTAACAACTACGCAGTTATGACTACATTAATAACGAATTGGTTGTTGATGCTCAGACGAATCTTATGTAAATCACCATTTTTTTTCCATAAACGAAACTGCCGTGAAAGTTTGATTCAAAGGAAATGCAAATAAGATAGGTGTGTGGTCAGATTGCTTGAGGGCTTTGTAATCACACCTAATACTGAACATTAAAGAAGTTTATGTCTATTTCTCACATTAATTATGAGTAGGCTATGAATAAAACGAATACCTATATATTTACTACATACATGAACCATACACCTTCGTGGATGCCAATGATGATGATACTAAAGTTTTTCCAAATGCTCGTATAGCGTGCCGTTAACCAACTTATTAATCGAAAGTAAATCTTTGGTACTTATCTATAACCATTTAGTATCGCTAGAAGCGAAAGCTGGCACTTGGATTATCTTTCATATACGGTGGTGCTATTAAAATTATATTCTTACATACTATGATAGATTAGGGATGTCACTTCGGCAGTTGTAACAAAACCACGTGCTCTCAAATCGTTCTTTCTACCCTTGCCGTGTGCGTGCCGTATTTATTACGTCTCGTCTGGCTTTCTCCCTCACAAATAAGGACTTTTGAAAGTATACAATTGCATGAGCATTTGCATTAACAAATAGCAACATGCTGTATACTTGTAGTTTGTTTCGGCATAAACGATTGGAGGACTCGAGTGAAACTATGATGAAACCGCGTCATAAATCATGGCACAGAACATTTGCTCCAATTCAATATGTAAATAGTTCCAATGAAGCGCGATATCGCCATACCATCGCTCCGGTCTGGAAATCAAATGTGTCATAGCCGAGTAAGTGGTGCGTGCTCTACATACTAGCAGTCACGGACAAGGCGATTCTGTGCTGCATCGCAGTGCATAGATATCTGGTGCATTAGATGCACCGCACGCGAGCGCACCACGGCGGCCCATCGCGCGGAACGCGGTGCTTGCTGCTCGCTCGCTCGGTGCTCGCCAGTCCAGATCCTCAGGTGCTTGCTGCACCTCGCTACTCACTGCACCATGAAATATGGAAAATACGACCTCCATAAATCATCCGCAAACGTCAGCGTCGGTACATCCTATTCATGGTACTACAGAAAAAACGAGAACCAATCGACTCGAAAGAAGAAACGACTGACGAGAGCCGCGTCCGACTCCACGCTCTTCAGCGACTACGCGAACCAGATACCGTTATTCGAGAAAGAACATCTCCACAGCAAAAAGTGCAGGAAGACAGTGAGTGATGTGGGAAAACATGCTCGTGTCAAATATAATCCCCGGAGCTTTCAATCGGTGCATATGGAGCCGTTTACCGGCAACTTCTTTTACGGTAAACCGCTGCCGGGTTATGAGAATACGGAAAAAACCGAAGAAAAAATTGCGTATTTACCGGATTCCGATGCAGTCACATTGTCCGGATGCGAAACTGCAGCAGAGTCGGTCACGACTGCACCCACTGTGGTCGACCATCCGGACGAGTTTGTGAGGAACCCTCTGTATGGATGCCCTGACGCCGACTGTATTATATCTGAAAATATGAGCGGTTTGACGACACCAGCAGATTCACAATTTAGATCAACTAGTTGTTCCGAGCTTAGGGATACCGTATTCGACGAAAAAGTGACCGAGGCAGTCATATCCACTATCCTCAAAGACTATCAGAAGATAATGAACGAATGGAATCATACTATTAAGGATCATTGCTCGTCGGGTTCTCACAGCAGTAAGAAGAGCATTTTTCGTGGAAGCAATCATTTTCAAAGTTTAAATTCGACTTTGTCTTGTCGAAAGCAGAGCAAATGTCTAAAAACTATTAAATCAACGAAAAATTATCACCATTACAGCTATGCTTATGGCTCTGAGTTCAACAAAAAGCACGACGACATTAAAAATCAACGGAAGACCCAAAGCTTGCACAGAAATCAGATATTTAATAACCCCAAATCAGAAAGATCAAAAACACTTCACAGTTTAAAACAGAAAACACAATTTTGGAAGTCAAGGCGTGGTATGTCTTTGTCGGAGGAGTGCAAATGTTTGGAAAAAATCTACAACGATTACGATCGCCGTTTGCAGCAATGGTGTGATACTGTTAGCCAGTGCTCGTCACTTCTAACATCGGCAACTTCGGTAATCAATTGACTGCTTTCCATGTTTATTATTGAAATGAATTTGTGATGTCTTATCTAATTTAATTCTCGTGTTTCACGCTGACTTCATAGTTCAGCAGTTACGTGGGTGATAAATGCCACTTGCTATTTCATTTCCACCGACTCGCAATACTGCTAACGTCCCTTCTTGCGACAGAAATACGTAGGACGGTATTTGTGAAGTCGTCTGAGCACTCTCCATGCCCACGTTGACCACTGCCATGTCCTATCCAATTTCGTATTTTTCAAGGTTTCGGAAATCTCTTTTGTTGCGCTTAGAGACGAAACTATTTGCGTGGTGTTAAATTCCTAGACTGTGTCTGTGTTATCTTCGATAATAGATACTTACCTACAGTAGTTTTTATGGTCAACAGTCAACCAAAACTCTTAACGATTTTCCCATACTGCACATATTGTTTAATTTTAGATTTTCCTCATTGTTCTTTCTTTCCAGGGTTACAAAGAAGAAATAGAAAAGCCCGAAAACCAGCACCTCCTCCCCGCGACTCTGGTCGGCCAGGCTGACGTACTATTCGGAAATCTGCACGAGCTCTTCACATTCCACCAAGACGTCTTCCTCAAAGATCTTGAGAAATCTATCTCGGCGACGGAATTGGTTGCGCTATGTTTCGTTGAAAAGGTAGGTATAATAATAATAATAATAACAATCTTGAATTTGGTTCCTCTTGACTGGGCTTTTTGGATTACCCGATTGCTAAACAGACGAACGTTCTTTTTGGTAAGGAGATAGCGACCTTGTTATTTTGATTTCACAGGTTCAGTGCTCATGAAAACCTGAATCAATTTCATTCATTGAGCGAGTGTTGACCTGAGAACAGGGAAATATTAGATGTCAGCGGTTCTATTTTCACCACAGGACAAGCTATATTTACCTTACCCAACAATGCTATCTACGTTGTTACTTAATCGTTTCTGGTCCGGGTATTTTTGGGCCATATCTTTTATATCCTCACAGGAAATCCCATCGTCTGGATGTTTTTTGTATGCTACTACTTCTACTAAACTATTTGTCTTTTTAGAGGGAGACATTCTTCAGACTATACAGCTACTACTGCCAAAACATACCCCGCTCGGAACGGCTACGGGAAACCCTGGTCGATACGCACCTGTTCCTACAAGCCTGCCAGTTGAGACTCGGACACAAACTACCGCTAGCCGCCTATCTACTCAAGCCTGTGCAGAGAATAACCAAGTATCAGCTGTTGTTAAAAGTAAGTAAAGAAAGAAAGAAAGAAGAATGAAAATTCTTTAAGTAGACTATAGGAATATAACAGCGGGGCACATTCACATGGCACATACCTCATCATCATCAGCCTGTATAAAAACGTCCACTGCTGAACATAAGCCTCCCCCAATCGACGCCACAAATAGCGTTCCTCAGCCGCCTCCCTCCACCGACTGCCTGCGACCGAAACAAAGTCGTCGGTCCATCGAGTGAGAGGTCTTCCCACACTTCGCATTGCATCGCGGTCGCCTCTCGAATACTACTCAACGGTTATCGGTTCTGCGTGCTATATGGCCTGCCCATTGCCACTTCAGCCTGCTAAGAGCTACTTTAGAACTATCTCGGTTACTTTGGTTCTTCTACAGAGTTCCCTATTCCGGATTCTATCGCGTAGAGAAACTTCGAGCATAGCTCGCCCATAGACACTATGTTCTTACCTACTATCTTAAATTAATTAAATAAATTATGCTGGCTTATCCACACAGCATCATCTAACCCCAAGCTAAAGAGAGCTTGTGTTATGGGTACTAGATAACTGATATAGATAGGTACTTAGTTTGAGCATTGTTTGAGATTTTTTTGTATTTTTGCCTGGACGAACTCTGTGTTAAATGTTATTGTCTTACTTATTTTTCTATCTAGAACTTTGATAAACCATCTATACATCATCCATTGACTGCCTCGTTGGTCTAGCGGACAGCTTGTTCAACTACTGATTATGAGGTCCTGGGTTCGAATCCCGGGTCGGGCCAATAGTTGTTACTGGGGTTTTTCTTGCAAGAAAAATTCACAGTAGCAGCCCGGAGTCAGGAAGTTGGCTGTGTCACACCCCCGTGCCTCGGAAAGCACGTTAAGCCGTTGGTCCTGCGCCTGATCTCTCCCCGGTCGTGTCGATCTGTCGTCCCATCGGATTATGAGAGTGAGGGAACAGAGAGTGCACCTGTGTTTGCGCACACACTTATGCAATATAATATGTCCTGCGCATTTGGCTAGTCTCCGATGAGACTGGCCGCCGTGGTCGAAATTCGGCTAGGAGGACATCACATCATCCATAGCAAAACAAAATAAAATCTTCAGTCATAAAACACCTACCTTTTTCCATGTTTCCAGGACCTTCTTCGGTACGGCGAGTGCGGTTCAATGACGACAAAACTCCAGCAAGCGCTGGATTGCATGCTCGTCGTACTCAAGTGTGTCAACGACTCTATGCACCAGATTGCGATTACTGGCGTACCTGTAAGTTTTGCAATTTAGGACTTTACTCCTAAGATAAAGGATTTCTTAGACCCTAATAATGTGACCTTATTCCACCACCATGGGATAAGTTGCATAATACAAAGTGAGTTTGTTAGGGCAAGTCTGAAACCGTGAGAGTTATCGAAAAGTCATTTACGAGTTACGTATTCGATTTTGATAAAAATACTATATTTGTTTTTCTGGAAAAGAGTGTTTGAAAAAATAATTAAAATTGTGGTGTTCTTTGTTCGATAAAAAATAAATAAATGTAAAACGACTATGTACCAAAAGTTGTTGGAACACCTTCAAAGTGAAAATTTATAAATTCAACATAACGAATTCAGTAAAGGTTGTACGTGTGTTCAGATTATTAATATGCAAGGAAAGCTTTTAAATAAGATTTAATGCATGAAGAAGACTTCTTATATCCATATATGTTTTTTTAAGCATCTTTATTACGGAACGCTGTGCTATCTCCGTTTCTTCTGCTAAGTACTCTATAGTAGTCTTTTTCTGCTAAGTACTCTATAGTAGTCTTCCGTCCGTGGTCTTTGATGGGACTCCTGTGGGGCAAAGTGAAACGGTGAAAAATTTAGGTGTCCTCATTGACAGGAATCTGTCGTGGGGACCTCAGCTCTCTGAAATCAGCCGTAGGATTTTTGCTTCAGCTGGTTCCCTTCGAAGACTACGGAACTTTCTACCTATCGCCACTAAAATTTCTCTTGCACAATCTCTTCTCCTTCCAGTTCTTGATTATGCTGATTCTTCCTTTCTTGACCTAACTGAGCAACAACTTGATAAACTTGAGCGCCTGCAGAATGTCGGGATAAGGTTGATATTTGGCTTGCGCAAGTATGACCACGTCTCGGAATTTCGCAGGAAGCTCAAGTGGTTACCTATACGGCTTCGCCGTAATAGTCACATCCTTTCTCTTCTCTATAATATCTTATTTCTCGCTTCTGCACCCCCTTATCTCAAGGAAAGTTTCACTTTTCTTCATCATTCTCACGCTCTTTCTCTGCGCTCCACTGAAACTCTTATGCTTCAAGTCCCTGTCCACTCTACTTCTTTCTACGAGAACTCATTTACTGCTCGTGCTGTACAGCTGTTGAACACACTGCCAGTTTCAGTAAGGCGTGCAAAGTCACTACCAATATTCAAGAGTATGTTAAAGGAACACTATTTGTCCTGCTGTCACTGACCACACCCTTGTTTTCCTTTATAAAATATAGATATATTTGTTTATAAATATATATGTATGTATATGTAGGTATATAGGTACTATATTAAGGTATATTTGTAATTTTTGTCGATATTTTTTTATTTGTAAAATTTGTAGTAATAATGCACACAGATCCCCATCTTTTATCCAACGATCCTATCCATCCACGGTTGTCTGGTAGAGATCGCTCTTGAGTGATAAGACCGCCAATTGTCACATTTTTTGTAATCTTTTGTTGTTTTTGTAAATTATCTTGATAAGTGTGCAATAAAGAATTTTCTATCTATCTATCTATCACTCCTTATCTTTAAAAAACTGCTTCATCAGCATCATCTAACCTTACAAAATTAGACAACTTTATTTTTATGTCTATGTAAGTTTATTATATTATTTGTAAGTTATATGTAGGTATTATAGTATGTAGTGTAAGTAATATTTTCTTTTTTTTTCGAGTGCCACCGTCTTTTTTTTTCTTACACGTCCAGTCCATCCCAAGGTTGCCTGGAAGAGATAGCGCTCATAGCGATAAGGCCGCCTTTGTAATTCGTTTACTCGTTGCATTTATTTCTGTATTGTTATTTGTCTTTGTGTGGTATAATAAAGTATTATCTATATATCTATCTATCCTAAAGAAAACTCTTTCCCAGGTGGATCTGAGCCAACAAGGCGAGCTACTAATGCAGGGCTCCTTCTTCGTGGCATCAGAGAACAAGCGGGACCTACGGCTGAGGATACGACCGCGGCGACGGCATATATTCCTCTATGAGAAAGCTATGCTGTTCTGCAAACCGGCCACCAAGAACAGTCATAACAAAGCTACGTATCACTTCAAACATGATCTGCAGGTCAGTTTTGTAAAAAAAGCTCAAGGTTAGGTAGTTTTTATGTGCCCTAGTTAAATGTATGCAGAGGGCACAAACCAAAGTATAGGCATAATCAAGTTAGGTACTACTTTAAAACACTTAATCACTTGTTTTAAAGTAAATGTGCTCTTGATTACTCCTCTGGCGCAGCGATCCAAATAAACACAAAACCTTTTAAAACCTCTTCGTTTTGAGAGCCTTGCCAGCTAGTAACATCGAGTCAAAATTAAAATCAAAAGTTCTTTATTTTCATAATTACAATAAATGTACACTTAAAAAGGTCAAATTATAAAACTAAAAACTGACACGGAAATAAAGTGATATTTTTTATTTCTGTCGCTTCGGTATGTAGACAAGTAAAGAAGCGACGAAGAAACCTTTAGCCTGTTAGTTGTTATTTTTCGAGTCGGAGCTGTGTGGTGCCGGCTTAGAATTTGCACCACCCCAACTCTTCCCGCGGGTGTCGTAAGAGGCGACTAAGGGATATCAACCGGGGCGGACAGCAGCGCCCTTTGCAGAACAATTCTACCACCGAACTGCAATCCCCAAACGGCATGCCCAGCGTGGGGATTATGGGCATTACCCCCATGAGATTAAAGCCAACAACGCGCTTATCATATATTATAGGCCTGCGTCCAGCAGTGGACCAACACAGGCTGTTGAAGAGTTGGAGGAAAACCCTCTAGATAAACTGATATATTATGGTTATCCTTCCTACGTTCTTTAACTTACAGATGTCACAAGTAGGCCTAACAGAGTCCGTCAAAGGCGACGAGCGTAAGTTCGAAGTGTGGCGGCAAGGTCGCAGCGAAGTGCACACTATAACAGCACCGACCCCGGAGGTGAAACGAGCCTGGGTGGAGAGGATCAAGCGGGTGTTGTTGGACCAACTGAAGGAACTCAAAGGGGAGAGGGTGCGCCAGTACAGTGCCCAGCATAGGTGAGGATATCTTGTTTACTTGTGTGTTAGACGACCTTTGTGGCGCAGCGGGCGAGGGTCCGCCTGCGACGCAGGAGGTTGCGGGTTCGATTCCCGCGTCGGGACAAATGTTTGTGCGATCTGCAGATATTTGTTCAGGGTGTTCTGGATGTTTTTCTATGTATTATAAAAATCTATGTAGCGTATTGTATTATGTAAGTATATCAATTATCTAGTACCCATAACACAAGCTCTGCTTAGCTTGGGGCTAGGTGCTGTGTGAATTGTCCAGCATTATTTATTCGTAATGAACGTTCTAGGTATATTAGAACTAGATGGCGCTGCTAAAATCCTTGTAAAAGTAACACTTGTTTTCATCCAAATTTCGTGCAAGTTATTGAGTAGTAGAATGGATGTGTAGCTTTTGTTACGTCAAAACTTGACTGAATAAATCAGATTTTTTCTTAGATTGATGATTCCAATTCTGGAATAAGAATGCCTAACTATAAAAAGCCTATGTGATTATTCCAGGTCAGCGTAACACATTTACCATAGTTAATAGTTAAAGACTGCCCTATTACGGTTGTCGCAGATAAGAGCCGCATCGCTACCTCATAACACAAAGATGTGCATTCTATTAAGGGCTCCATTTTATATTGACGGCATCAGATAACAGACAGCTCGCGGGTCACTCGTTAGTCTGTAAAATGTTTTTAGAGATAATTAATGCCCATATTTGAATGCACATTTTTGTCCTGTGGGGATTAATGTGCGCAGAGCTTTAGGGTCCAATTTGGGTATTTAATAAATAATAATAATAATAAATAATGCTGGATTTAGGTCCTTAGTTAGAATCTACAGGGTTACTTGTAAGTAGACCCGATCCTTTCAGGACGTGATAGCAGGGTTCAGTAGAAACCAATCGAATTTTTAAAAAGATCGTACACTGGTGCCCCAACTATTGCACCTTTTTGGATAGCTAAAAACATGTAGATGTTTTTTAAATAATCTGCACAAAATAATGTAGGTACATGTTTTTGAGAAAACGTCGATTAAAAAAATACTTTGCCAAATTTTTACATTAAATTCAGATTTAAAGGGCCTACCGCTCTAGCGTTTACCATATTTCTTAGACTTTCAAAGGTTATTCTTATTTAGTGAGTTATTTTTTACAAAAAAACACCGAAAAACCTACAAAAAAAGACGTTTTATAAAAAATATCATAAATCTTCGACTTCAAGGTGACACTTTCACTAAAAATATTAAAAATTCAAATATCTCGAAGGGGCTTAACTTTAGACCAGGGTACCTCAGAGTCAAATTGGTTTCTACTGAACCCTGCTATCACGTCCTGAAAGGATCGGGTCTACTTACAAGTAACCCTGTATAGTATAAACATTAGGGGGAAGATTATAAGTCTTCGTAACCAACTAACGTGAACCTATCATTTTAGAGGTGCTTAAGCAGTCTTTGTAAGTGTCAAACAATACCTCCTTTCCAGAACCCTAATCCAAACCGCCTCCTGGGACGTAGCGCCGGCGCCGGCCGCGCGGCCGCAGCACCCCGCCACCCCGCGGGGGGCTTCCTGCGACGAGCACGAGCCCTGCTGGTCCACCGACCCTTCCGATGATGATGAAGACGATGCTGATCATGCACCGGTATGTACTTACATGGAACAGTATTGAGAAGTCGGGAAGTGTTCTCATAGTCGATTTGGAATGTATAGTCGGGTTTGATAGTTGACACGGGCGAACTCGACCGGAGGATGTGAAGTAACTAAAGACCAGAATTCAGAGCCCCAAGTTCAGTTACTCGATAGTATCGCCTCGACGACGAAACGTTCATTTTTGTATGGGATTTGCGTAGTTCCATGTCCGCGCGGTAAAGGCGCTGTACCCCTCACTAAAATTGATGGTCTCGATGACGTCTCATACTATAGAGCAGGGATTCCCAAAGTGGTCGATATCGACCCCTTGGGGTCGATATTGGTTTCCTAGGGGTCGACATAAACGAAAACTGATTTTGGGGGTCGACCAGGTCTAAAAATCGACCCCTGTTAAATTAACACAAGTTCTTATTTAAAACTTTCAAGATTAGGTAGGTACTGTATTGTTTATGTTGTTGTTACCTACGTGTACTAAGAATAATTAATATTTTTGTAGGAAATAGGATTGTTGTAGTAATGTAAAGTCTCAAGTTCGTACAAGATGAAAAACTCGGCAAGTCAGTGAGGACAAGTTTGCGCAAGATAATGAGTTCGAGCGTACGTCTTTCAGGCGCGTTTTGACTTGCTCTCTATTTGACGCTTACGCGATTTAACAATAACGAATTCATGATCAAGTTGAAGTCCAAACATGTTCCTGATATTTTACTATTTAACGGCTTGCACTTAGGTTGAAAGTTCATTTGCGTTTTGAAATTCGTTGGAGCTTCAACGATAATAACTCATATAAGTACTCATTTATTTCAAGAGATTACAAAGTTATTACTTAGCTAAAAGTGACTAAAAAGATTTTTTTTGGACGTATTACACAAGGATTTTACGAAGAGGTTTGAGGATCTTTTAAATTTAGAAATTTTTCAATGGATAATAAATCCGTACAATGCCACAGCCATAGAAGAAGCCAATGTGATAATGCAAGAAGAGTTGGTTACCATCAGCACAGACGAAGAGCTTAAGCAGAAGTTCAACCAAGGCTATCAGAAGTTCTGGTTGCAACGCAACATTGAAACACAGTATCCTACATTGTGGAACATTGCTGAAAAATACCTCATCGCTTTTCCATCATCATACCTTGTTGAAAAGAGCTTCAGTGTGGTAACAAACATTTTGACGAAACAAAGAAACCGTTTGAAAATCAATGAACGTGGAGATTTAAGGCTGCAACTCACCAATATTGAACCGGATGTAGCTAGATTGGTAGATAGTCACCAGGTTCATCCATCACACTGAATGTTTTATTTTCTCTTTGCAAATTAATACTTTTTTAAATATAATTTCCTACCTACTGAAGATTCTTTAAGTACCTAATTTGTAATAATCATTATAAATTAAACTTGATATTTACTGAATCGTATGTCTTTTTATTTTGGTAAATTTTGATGAGAAAATGAAGTCAACTTTACTCACTTAACCAAGTGCAAAGTTTTATAATTATTGGTACCTTAGTAGCTAGGTATTTTGTATCAATAGGAAAAACCTAAAGATAAGCCCCCTTATTCATAATAGTCTGCTTACTTAAAGCATTGCTAATTCTCACGCTGTCTTTTTCTATTGTCCTGAGTCAGAATGAAAAATAACACTCTGTAGCAGCTGTTTTAAGTTAGCGGACGGACCATTATGAATAAGCGGGTTGATCTTAAAAGTAGGTAATTTGGTCATGGGGGTCTGAGGTAACAGTTCATTTTGGAAAAGGGGTCACTTGTCCAAAATAGTTTGGGGATCCCTGCTATAGAGTAACCAAACTTAAGGCTCGGAAACAACGCTGAAATAGGGTCAGTCCAAACTTTACGATTGTATTTCCTAGCCGGGCTAAAGTGAGAATTTGTTGATGAACTATGGATATTTGATCCAATCTACTAAAAAAATGAAACTTTTTATGGTGCCTCACATTAATCCCCTTTTCAATAATAGTAACTACTTGAAAGAAAGCGACGGTATGAATCTGCGGTTAACTTCACATCCGCCATCGTTCGCTGTTTGTACTAAGTATACGAGGGTGAAGATGAATACTCGAGTCACGACTTGTGAAGTTCTAACTTGCTTGTATATTATTTAAAGTTAGAATTCATGGATCAATCTCAGGGTATCTTGTTCAATATTTATGTGGAGGAGTTGACGGATGTATACTTACTGTGGTTATACTTATACATAATATAGACTATGTTGTACTGTACCTTTATGTTTGTAAGAGTAAATGGGGATATATTCATTGTTCGGTTTATGTTTTGTGCTTTGGGGTAAGGGTATGTTCAGAGCGTCCTCCATCTTAGGTCACGTCCTCACTTACCCACTTACTTCGGCAGTAAAAAAGAGCCAGTTATTTTACTTTACATTTTGAGACTTATTCTGTAGCTGTAGGTACGTAGCGTTTTTTAAACAGAATTTAAAAACACCTATGTAATGTTCCAATTTTTATACCTACTTAAGCTTATTTTAGCTAACTCACAAAATAGTGTGGTATAACTTTAGGATTATCCCATCACCTCTACTAACAAAACTACCGCTTACGGAATAGCTTCAAAGCTGGTCTTTAATGCTGACTAATTTTGGGTTCCAGTGTTGAAAGAAGTGACCCACTCGTTTATAAGTAAGTGTATAAATAAGGAATGTGGGCTAGTCACGGGTAGCGCATGTCAGCTGGCATCTCAAGCACATGGCGTCCCTGGTTCATACAATAACAAAAAACCCATACGAAAATCTTAGAAATTGCAACGCTAAATAGAATCACTAGTGTAAATATTTCAAACGACCTAGATTCTTCTCTAAAAATGTAATGGCTAACGTCCTTCGTCCGATAGGCATCACGCTGTTATCGACAATTTTTTTAGCCTTCCACTCATCATCGCTTTTAGTTTGAGAACTAGCAACACAAGCACGGTCCAGCGAATATAGTTTTGCACGGACCGCAAGGCACATTTTACACTTAACAACTGGTTATCATTTGTCAGGACAGGTCTCGAGACGCCATCTTGTCGAAGGTTGTTTCGACGAGATGGCCGCTATGCTCTATGTTGTGTTGTTTCAACAGGTGACAGAGGCCGTCGCCGTCGGCCTCAACGGTACCATACACAGAGTGGTACAGTTCTTTTCTGTATCGGGCTCCGCACAAGCCACCTCCACGTTTTACGTGTCACAATACTGAACAATTACGTTAATAACCGATACAGATTTGTACATAATGAAAGAGACTGATATCATACCTATCCAAAGTTTGTTAACCAAAGAGAACGTGGATATTTCGATTCTATTCGCTGAACATTAACTTTCGCGTAAGTCATGTTTTGTTTGTTATGTCATTCATAGTCCGTGTGCTTTTGATTTACTACGTTATACATGCGCTTGCTTCGAATTAATGTATATCAATGGATTGAACATTTCCATTATATCAAACTATTATACTTATCTACTATAATTTGTATTTATGTAAAAATGTCATTATAAACGCGACATGCGATAAGCAGTGAAGGCGTCAGAGCACAATATTTCAGCTTGCATCATTCACCGCTGCTGCTTTGAACGTGCTGTTAACGGCTTCTTGTGTGTTTTCATTTAGGTGTGTGTTTCGGTGTTATTGAGCGAGTCTCTTTTCTTCTTCTAAAACACATCTATCAATTCTTTTATTTTTTCCAAATTTATATTTCTGCACCTAATTGGACTTGGACGTGTGACTTTAGATATTTAAAATTTCGCTTTTTGTGGACAAAAAGGCCAAGTAAAAGTTAAGCTAGGCACTACTCTATGTATAAATATGTGTAGATACTTAAATAAATAAACATAACTGCGCCAAATATGATAAAAAAATATTATTGTATACATTGTAAGTATTCATATTTAAACACTAATTTTGTAATATATCAATCGATAATTTATAAATACATATACACTAACTACAGCAACGTTTGTGGCTTCTTATTCACGTGCATGTTAGGCAACTGCCAAATAAAAACTACTAAATTTGCATGTAATGTTTAGGTAGTTTAATAAATGTAAGCACGACTAACCAACGGACTAACTCTAACAATGATTGACATATTTCTGTATGAACGGTGTTCAACTTACAGGGCGTATCCACTTTTTGCTCATGCCTGTGGATACTCCCTGTGGATACATCCTGTAGAAGACAGTTGGTCAAAAAGCGACAAAATGCATGAAATGTTTGATCGGTGTGAATTATCTTATCTTGGTGTCTCTACTGTGTATCTAGAAAAATTAGGTACCTACATTATATGTAATCAACTCGATTGACGTCCCATTTTCATGATAGAGTAACCATGATACATTTTGGGCTAGATTGTGATCCATAAAATGCCAACATTTCATAATAGAAATATGTGTGCACTATACAGTTTTCATCAAAGCTATGATAAAATCAGTCATTCAACTCCATGTATCCAGATATCTCCATCTATCTATCAGGGTCTAAAGTTGATTATGTGTGCAGGCGGTGGGGTGCGGGCTAGTTGCTTTATCAGACTACACGGCCGTGGGTCCGAGCGAGGTCTCGCTGAGGGAAGGGCAGAATGCTGAGCTGCTGAAGGTTGGCTGCGCCGGATGGTGGTACGTGCGGCTTGGAGGTTAGTACAATTTTAATGTTTTAGGAACCTCTGTGACACTAACCTCCTTAAATGCAGTAAAAGTCAACCAAGAAACGACCCTAGAAATTGTGTTGGCCCCAACTAGTGAATTCGGTGCTACTATCTGGGTAGAGACAGCCCAGAACCGAGGTGTAACAATCTTTGTATCGTAAAATGTAACTTACTTACCAGTGTAGGTCTTCTTGACTACCAAAGTTCACTTTTGAATGACGTCTCTCTTTATCAGCTAGTTTCACATCACAAAAACTACTTTATCTTCCACTAATCCTTTATTCCTCAGCAGGTCAACGTGAAGGCTGGGCGCCGGCGGCGTACCTCGACCAACGCAAAACATCGCGCTCGTCGAGTCGCTCCCACGATCGTCTTCATGACCACTGAGATAGCCGTACTGCAAACAACACTTCTATAGATCTAAGGACTCTAGGTGATGTCCTAAGGACACTAGACAAAGTCCTATAGACTCGTGTGTCAGGCCTGCAGTCTCCTTCAGTACCTGGTATTGGTCTTTAGGCTGAGTTGTAAGGATATTCGTCAGGCAAGGACCCAGACCTTATCGAGGTTCTTTGAACTTAGTCCATCGACGGAATCGATCTACAGAAGTCCTTCAATGGTATTTTCCAAAAGACGTGGTTTAACAGCGGTGCGACCCCGAAATTGGTAAAATACTAGTGGAAAACTGCTGAATGGATTCCTGATAGTAAGATTTGATTGTGCCATCGGCACTAGGTTTGCGGAAACGAATCCGACCCTTCCCTTTCCTCACTTGCCTTATATTATTGAAAACTTTGTACCTACCTCCTTTTTAATCTATAGGGGTTCTTTCGGGGTAACTAGTTGGTATTCTTGATTCTTGGGACCTGATAAGTAGTATCTTTTTAATATCTTTGATATCTCGTTTATGTAGAATTTCAAGGATTCGTTTTGAAACATGACAATAGTTTTGGCTCACAATGAGTTTAGTTAGCGGTTAATGTTTCGGTCAGTAGTTACAAAGTGCCTGATAGATCTCAATTGTAGAGATTTTTACTAACATTTTAGGCACGTAGGCGCACCCCACATGTTAACTTTTAATGTTGAACAATTAAATGTTTTAACTTAAAATGTTGTTCTAAACAAAAGCTTTATTGTAATTAGTATTAGCTTAAATTAAACGTCGTTACGATTATCCAAAGCTATGTGTAGTGGCGTAGGACTTGTTAAAATTATGTGAACAATTTTGCATTCTAAACTGTACATATTATGTTTTAATTTTGTAAGTATAGTTATTTATTTTGATGTTAGGAGCTTTTGGTGTTGACTTGGAAAATACATTAATAAAGTGAAATCTACAGTGTCAGAATTCGATTTGTAAGCTATTTTAGATTTCATTTATTATTGATGTTTGATCTTTTAACGTGTAACATGGACAATCCATGATGACAGAAACTGGATAGTATGGTATGATTTTATGACATAAGTAATCCATTTTGGAGTAGGACTAGCCTCGTCCTAAAAATAAACTAGTTTTATGTGTTCTATAGCTTGCTCTCACACTCATCTTTATTTTACTATTTTTATCATAACTTCAATCCTTTTGATAATCGAATTATTAGACCGAATGAATTATTTTAACAAATTGAACGCCTAAAGAAAATTAAGAGCTACCCACGCTTTGATTGTTGCTATGCTACTAGTCGTTGTGATATGTATTAAGTAAAACATTAATGTGAAAGTGAAAGTTCGCATTTTTACTTCGTTTTTTCAACTTTCGCCACAGTGACTGTTTTAGTATGGTTGTAAAAATGTTTTGTATTAGTTTTATCACGTTCAACATCACAATACATACATTTGATCGTTTTATTTGTGTTTTTTTTTTCACTTTAACCCCTGAGACCTTTCAATAAATACTCTCAGGTGCATGCGCGGAAAATGGCGACGGAAAATAGCCTGTTTATTGTATTAGTTTTATCACGTTCAACATCACAATACATAACTACATTTGATCGTTTTATTTGTGTTTTTACTTATACTTTTTATTTTTACACTTTAATAGATCATGGAACTTGAAAGAGCTTCCATACAAATGTATTTTGGTTAAAAACTATTTATTTAATAAATCAATGCGCGTTTACTAATTAGCTACATATTTCTGAAAAAATTGTATTTACATTTACTTTGAGGGAGATTGGTGAAATATTATAACTTGATTGACCTTAGGTCTGTACCTTTACAAGTTACATAGGTACACATATTAATGTCTCAATGGATAATTTTTAGATAAAAATACTAACATACTCAGTAAATCATTAGTCCATAAGATACTATTAAAATACTTAAGATTTACTAGAGTTCTAAAATACGAGGTAAATCTGTTTTAGCTTAGTTTTAACAAGTTAAAAACAATGGCTGTGAGTGAGAAGTCCAGTGATTTTTAACGGCTTATTCCAATAATCCCCTGCCATAATCCCCTGCGAAGGGGATTTCTGGACTTTTTGTCCAAAATCCCCTGCCGGTTCAAAGAGAAGACGCACAGGGGATTTGTGGACAAGTGTTCCAGAAATCCCCTGATCCACTTATTTACACCGTAAGTAGTTGTTCGTTCTTGAAATAATCAAATGCAAACAACTAAAGCTGATGTTCACCAAAAGATAATCGTTCAGTTAGGCGTTGACAAATTTTGACGGTTAATGTATTAAAACTTGTGTCAAAAACTGCAAAACAACTGTTTAAAATTTAACCAATTGTTGGTGAACTCGAGTCTTAGTAACCTAACCTTAAAAGTAGAACATACCAAAATATTAACATTGCATTCAGGAATTTCCGACTCACAATAGGGTTTCAGCTGATTTCAAGTAAGTAGTTTTTTGTGCTGTTTATTTGTGGTCCCATTATGTTGTCCCTTTAATGGGAACACGAGGGAGAACTATTTGTAGTCCCATTAGTATCCCATAAGGCCTAACCCTTTTAGGCCAATTTAGGCGAAACTTCGTTTATACTATGTTGGAGATTGTAGTAACTAACATACATAATAAAATTTATGGCTTACCTGTAAGTTAAAGATTCTTATACTCTTGACATTATTCATCTAGCATAAAAACAAATACCTTGGAATCTTTGACATCTAAATATTGAGGGTTACCTACATTACTAATACTACTGTTTTTATCATTCAACTATCATTACATTACTAATACTACTGTTTTTATCATTCAACTATCATTACATTACATTACATATTTACCTTATTCTATGGAAGTTACTAGTTTTATTTCATTTTCCAACATACCTAAATAATAAATGAGATAGTTTAATGAGTTTTGACAGGCATAGGGTAAAATAAATGACCTTAATGCATGATTCCAATGGTCTGTTTATTAACAAGGAAAAAAGACTCAAAAATTATATGGAAGTATAAGTACTAATTTCAAAATAAAAGTATGAAATTATTCAACATTGAAATAAGTTTGTACACAACACTTTTGCTTAAATCTTAATGTTACTTGGCAGCTCTTTCGCGGGAAATGATTCGGCTTTTGAAAATGTTATCAATCTTACTGAAAACATCTTCAGCAGCCTTGGAAGCGTCCACCCTCCAGTGCAGGCCTTTCCTCGCATAATAGTCAATAAGAGGGACTGTCTGATTATGATATGATGCGAGGCGCTTCTTGAGAGCATCCACATTATCATCAGAACGCTTTATTAAAGGCTCACCGGTGACATCATCTGTCATGTGTTTTTTAGGAGGATGGAACTCTTCATGGTAACTGCGGCCACTGGCAGTATGGATCAATCTACCAGTGATTCTACGTACCAGCAGGCTGTCTGCTATTCCAAACTCGATGACGGCATCTAATGCAGTCTTGCGCTTTGCTAGCAAATCATCCAGCTGAAAAGTAAACAAAAATCCTTTAACATCTAAAACCAATGTTTTCATGAGGCAATTATTCATATTCGAGAAACTGCATGGAGTAAAAATTTGCTATTTGATTATTTTATTTTAAGCTATCCAGTTAGCCTGTCCCACAGCTGGCAAACACTTCCCCTCCCTCACTCCATACAATCCTTCTGTATCATTCTTAAATTTTATTTATTCTAGAAACAATCAATAGTAAGTGTTCCATTAGGTATTTAATTTTGATAAGTAATCAAACACATAGGTACAAGATTACTCTGTTTGAGATTGCTCTATCTAAATGTACTGTTTTTAATGTTTTTATCTATATAATTATTGATATCACTATGGACTTTGAAAACAAAGTGAGATTGGAGCTAAAAACAATAATAATAGTTACTTTTTCAGCCTGTGGCACCGTTCTAGGGAATCCATCCAGTAGAAATCCATTTTTACACTCTGACTGATCTAGGTTCTTATCAATCATGTCTACAACCATCTCATCAGAAACTAGCTTGCCTTCATCCATGGTCTTCTTGAGTCGACGGCCGAGCTCTGAGCCCGATGCTACTTCCGCTCGGAGCATATCTCCAGTCGAGAGGTGACATACACAGTACTTTTCTTTTAGAAGTGGCGCCTGAAATTAGAGAAGTTATTAATACAGAACATAGTCTACACAGATTAGGTAATTACTTGTATAAAATGTTTGGCTGTTCTGAGCAGTGCTGCCTCTTGGTGATAACCTGATTATTATATTAATCCGCATTTGAGTTCTTCTGGAATAAATATTATTTCCTTTTCTAAGTTCTGTAGTAACAACGACGAGAGGGGACAAACACAAGGTCAAAGTTCAAAGTACTAACTATCTACACAAGTACCTGTGTTCCTTTACCCGACCCAGGAGGACCCAGAAGAACCGCCCTAATACCGATAGGGTCATTATCAGGCCTAGGTCTGACTGCTGTAGCTGCAGGGGCCATGTCTTCAGATTTAGAGCACCGAAATATAACCAAAAAACTTTAGTTGTGTATAAGGGAACCGGTGAGAACGTAAAACAATTGTAGCTGCGTCACGTGCACTATCTGATTATTAAACTATGCTTTTTCTAGTTACATTTATAATAATAAAATAATTAATAATTTTCGATAAAAATACGGCATTCCGCCGAAGAAGACACGGTTCGGCTCGTTTTCGAAAGATGACGTCGGTCGAGTCGAGCAGTCAAATGTAATGAACGTTGACAATGACATAGAACGTGTTGACTGACATTCGGGTTCATAGCAAAAAAATTTGAAGAACAAAAGATCAACACGATTGGCCATCGTTCATCGACGGCCAAACACGAGTCATCGTATGTATGAACCTTTGTATGAACATACGATGACTCGTGTTTGGCCGTCGTCGATGACGTTTACATCAAAATAGCAACGAGCAATATGAAAACCAAGAATAAGAACACAAGAACGCTTTGAAGGGACCGCTAAAGCGAGAGAGCATTCTTAAAAAATTCCATAGGTATAGTTAATTCTAATCCTTGAATCAAACAATAGCTACTTTTTATCCCATAAATCAGTTCCCATGGGATAGAAATCACCATTAAACGTTAAACGTAGAAACAACGCATTCGAAGCCGCGGGTATAAACTACCTAGTAATAAAAAAAATTCTAGAAAATTCGTAAAAATTTGATTGGTAGGTATAAAAGACTCTGTTTGAGACCAACTTTCCCTGAGTCAAGTTTCAAGTGTTTTATAGCTTTCATGTTGTATAAAGATTTTAAGAATAGATTACAGCTACCAACATGAGCCCTGGTGGGACACTCCAAAATACATCATAATTTTGCTCATGTGGGCAAAACTAAATATTTTTAAACTAAATATTTATACTTAATTCTAACATTATTAAATTACAACTGTTCAGCCTATAAATAACACAACATAAAATTATTCATGAAGTCCAGAAGCAAGGTATAGAAGCTTTTTTTAACTAGGAATGTTTTAATGCCTTTTTAAATTAATAAAATATAAATATCTTGAGGAATATTGGTGTAAATCCTTATTGCCATAGCATGTGTTCCGGAATAAAAATCTGAAGTTTAGAAAAGGGGCCGTCCCTTTTTTATTCATATACCTAGTATGAGGACGAAAATTTTGAGGGCGGGAATATCCTTGAAAGAAGTTTATATATTTTCTGACATACATGCTTATTTCTAAAATATATATACCGGTGAGCGTTAGAATATTTTCGTTGATAAAGTGGGGCTTGCAGCTTTCCATTGCATCGAGGTTTAGTATTATTAACTAGTCTCACCCACTGTGACATGGAATCATTATTTTTATGTATTTATTTAATTTACTAAGGGGTCATTCATTTATTACGTAAGAAGATTTTCGCTAGTTTTTGACCCCCTCCCCCCATATTATAAGAAAAAATTAGAAAAAAAAATTAGGCCGACCCCTCCCCCCTGTTTAATTTTTATGATGTTAGAATCTAAAGGAAAAAATTAATACACGTTTGGTTTTTTTAATGCTTATTTTTCAAAGTATAACAATTTTTAGAAATGTTTATTTAAATAAATATATAAATAAATAATGCTGGACAATTCACACAGCATTATCTAGCCCCAAGCTAAGCAGAGCTTGTGTTATGGGTACTAGATAACTGATATACTTAATACAATATACTACATAGATATATATTTTTATTATACATAGAAAACACCCAGACCAACGGAACAAATTTCTGCAGATCGTACACAAATTTGTTCCGAGGCGGGAATCGAACCCGCAACCTCCAGCGTCGCAGGCGGACCTTCGCCCGCTGCGCCACGGAGGTCGTCTGATTGTACCTACCTACTTACAAAGTGTTATCCTACTACAAGTCAGGAGGAACAGCAAACACGGATATACTTTCTCGGTATTTATTTTACAATAATACAATAATCTATTAGCAATTCAGCACTGCTGATTAAACTCTCAATTACAGAAATATTAGAGATAGGTAATATGATAATACTAGTTGAAGTCTTGAAATAGGGATGAATCCCCGTTCAGTTTTCCCTGGCATTTTATATGCACTCGACTGAGCGCATTGCTCGGGATTGCATCGGATTGGATTTTTCCTAAGTAAACAATGGTCGGCTTGGCTCGTGTCACTTCGTTACTTAAATTGGATAATTTATTAAATTTTGCTACTGATACTTATAAGAAAAAGAAAATCGTGATCTGTGGAGATTGGAACATCAATATTTTGAAAGAAACCACAGAGTCTACAGAATTATTAAACATACTTGCCAGCTATAATCTGCAGGCTCACATTAAACTACCTACCAGATTAAATTCCTGTCTGGACCAAATAGCCAGTAACATTAAACATGTCCAGTCAGAACTATACCAATCTGGACTGTCAGATCATGAAACAGCTCAGATGATAAACTTTAAAGCCAAAAAACAGAGAGCTCTCGCATTTTGGTTCGAATACAGGCGTGATTATAACATCGACAATATAAGGAAGTTCTGTGAAAGCATGTCGTCTCTCTCGTTTTCGGATGTATTTCACTCACTTACTCTCGTAGATTCTTTTAAGGCATTTTATGATACAGTAATTTTATTTTACAATTTATGCTTTCCTAAAATTAAAGTTAAAATCACCAATAAACCGACGAAAGTAAATTGGATTACTGAAGGTATTAAAAAATCATTAAAAACAAAACGTTCGCTATACATAAAATACAGAAATTTTCAGAAAAATAAGCAACAAAATAAAAAAAAATTCAAAATTTACAAACTTATACTACGAAAATGTATCCATAAATCTAAAAAAAATATCAATTTGAGCCGTATCCAAAACAGCAAAAATAAAAGCAAAGCTACGTGGAATGCAATTTCATCGACTTTAACTAATAATCTTTACAAAAATGACATAGATCTAATTAACTTTAATAATATGACATACTCCAATCCATCTGACATAAGTAATATTTTCAATAATTATTTTACTAATTTATCTTGCAATCAACCTATAATAAAGAATAGTATAATCGATGACAGTAGAAATTTAAATTCAATTTTTATTGCTCCATCTGACCCTGAGGAAATATTTAAAATTATTATGTCATTAAATAACAGCAAAACCAGCGGTTATGATGAAATCACCACCGGGGTATTGAAGTTCTGTGCCAAATGGATATGTTGTCCACTTTCCCACATCGTTAATTTATCCTTTGTAGAGG